>JASFXZ010000004.1:33114604-34395337 GCA_032209605.1 Mactromeris polynyma
TTTTAATTAATATTTATAAATAATTTAATTAAATTATAATTATTAATTATAAATAATTATATTTAATATTTTATATTATAATATTATATAATATTTAAATTATTAATATAATTATTTAAATAATATTAAATTTAATATTTATATTATATTAATATATAATTTAATTATTTTAATTATATAATTAATAATTTAATATAATTTAATAATATATAATTAATATTTTATTATAAAATTAATAATTTATATTATATTTATTTAATTATAATATTTAATATATATTAAATAATTTTTAATATTATAATTATAATAATAATTAATATTTAAAAATTTATAAATATTATTTAAATATTAATTTAATTAATAAATTATATTAATATTAATATTTATTATTTATTAAATAATTTTATATTAATATTTAATAAAATATTTAATTATATTAAATATAATAATATTTTAAAATTAATTTTATATTAATTAAATTTAATTTTTATTATTTAATATTTATATTAATAATAATAATATTAAAATTAATTATTATATAATATAAAAAATATTAAATAATATTTTATAATAATATTTAATAATAATATAAAATATATTAATATTATATAAATTAAATATTTTTAAAAATTAATAAATTATAATTTAATTAATTTTATTTATTAAATTTATTAATAATAATAATTTATAATAAATTATAAATTATTAAATAATATTTATAATTTAATATATAAATTTAATAAAATTATTTTAATATTTTTATAAATATTAAAATTTATTAAAATAATTATTAATAATATTAAATATAATTATATTAAATATTAAAATTATATTTAATTAAATAATAAATTAAATATTATTATATATTAAATTTATATTAAAAAATTATTATAAAATTAAAATAATTTATAATTTAATATAAATATATTTATTATTAAAAATTAATTATTTAAAATTAATTATATTAAAAATATTATTTTATTAATAAATTTTAATATATTATAATAATTATTAAAAATAAATTTTAATATTAATAATATAATATATTTAATTATTATATTTAAATAAATTTATATTTTAATTTATAATTAAATAAAATATAATAATTATAAATAATATTATATTAAAATTAAATATATAAATAAAATTATATAAAATATATATAATTATTAATAAATTTTATATTATTAATAAATTAATAATATTAATTAATAAATATAAAATATAATTTAAAATATATTAATTATTATAAATAATATTAATTTTATTAATAAATTAATATTAATATAATTAAATATAATATAATTTATAATTAAATTAATAAATAATTAATATTTATTAATAATATTAAATATAAATATAAATTATTTAAATAATTAAATTAATAATAAATATATAAATTAATAAATATTTTTATAATTAATTATTATATAAAAATATTAAAAAATATTATTAATTAATATATAAAAATATATTAATTAAATTAAAATAATAATATTTTAATAATAAAAATTAATTAAATATATTAATTATAATTAATAAAATTAAATAATAAAATTATTATAAATTATAAATTATTTAATAAATTATATTATTAATTATAATTAAAATAATTTAATATTTATATAAATAATTAATTTAAAATAATATAATTAATAATATTAATTATAATTTTATATTTAATTAATAAATATAATAAATTAAAATATAATTAAATTATATTTAATAAATTATTAAATTAATATAATAATAAATATTTAAATAAAATTTATTATTTATATATTATTAAAATAATTAAATAAATAATAAAATTATATAATATTTTTAATTAAATATAATTTATATTTAATTTATTATAAATATAAAATAATTAAATAAATTATATTTATAATTTAAATAATATTAATTATAATAAAATATAATTATTTAAATTATAATATTAAATATATAATATTAATAATTAAAAATATTTAAATAAATTTAATTAAATTAAAAATAATATTTAATTATATAATAATATAATATTTATAAAAATTATAATAATTAAATAAATATTTTTATATAATATTATTAATAATTTATTTTATAATATTTTAATATAATAATATTATTAATAACATTTAATTATAATATTTAAATTATAATTAAATAATATAATTAAAATTATAATTAATATATTAATTTTATAATAAATTAATATAATTTATATAATAAATTTATTTAATTTATTTAATTCATTATAAATTATATTTACATTTAATTTAATATCATCAATATTTTTAAATTTAATTTATATAACATTATATTTATTATTAATTTATAAATATTATAATATTAAATTAATTTTATATAACCATTATATTATATTTAAATTTAAATTCATAACCACTATATTAAAAATATTAAATTTCATGTCATAACCATCAATATTGTATATAACATTTAATTTCTATCATAACCATCTATTTTGTATATAACATTTAATTTCTATCATAACCATCTATATGGTATTATAATATCTAATTTCATGTCATAACCATCTATATTGTATATAACATTTAATTTCATGACACAGGCATCTGTAATGTATGAAAATACAGAGATTAAGAGCACATATACAGCGTATGCCTACCGAGGAAAAAATATGGTTTATGTGGACATTGTCACAGTAAGTAATATTCAGCTAGTAAATTATGTCGGAAATAACCTTAAAGGTAGATATTCTGTCAAAACATGCCCAGTAATGATTTTGAGGAAAATGGTATGTTAATGCCTTCATACGAACGTTTTCTAAAACATCGCTTTGTAACTGTCGGCGCGTAGTTCAGGATAGAAAATACCGGTAACGTACGCTTGTATTTGTCGTATTGAAAAAAATGTAAGAAAAGTGACAATACAGTGTTGTAGAGTACGTTTAACACCGATTTTCTCTCATATTTTTAATTAAGGATATGTTGTCAAATAATTAAGACTATGTACCTTTAAACCAGCAGATTGTGATATTCGACATTCTTTGAAATATCATTGTATGTTCTTCTGACTTAACATGTTAAGACCAGACTCATATGTTTGTGATTAGAATTACTTATCGTACAATGTTAAACTTCGCATCGAGACATCGAGAAGCAACTCTGTGTTGTAAGATTAATTTCGTGCAATATTTGCATGTCAATAATGATTAGTTTATGTTGATAAAAGTCATCATGATCAAAACAATGATAACGTACATCAACGTTCTTAAAAATACCGACCCATGGTCCCGTTTCATGGCGCAGTCACACTATAACGTATAGCAGTAACTTATGCCGACGTATGTTAATTTTCACCAACACGCTGGTGTACGTTGACATAAGCTACGGGTAGGTTTGGTATAAGTTGTATACGCTGAAAGCACGCTGGTATAAGCTAGCATACGTTCTTATACCCAGAGGCCGAAATAATTGTGTGTGCATGCAAAAAATATTTGGGCGTATGCCGACGTCCTACTTCTTCATCGGAGACGATGCCTTCGCCCTACGACCAACCATGATGAAGCCGTACAGCCTCCGGGGTCTGACGAATGATGAACGCATCTTCAACTACAGACTTTCCCGAGTCAGGATGGTAGTAGAAAATTCATTCGGCATCCTGGCAAACCGCTTTCAGATTCTGCTGAGTACCATGCAGCATCACCCCTCCCCCGTCAAGGCCATCGTCAAGCATGCATGGTCCAGCACAACCTGATGAGGACCCGGTACCCAGGACTCCAGAACCAGCAGCTCGACCGTGCAGAGAATATGAACCGCGATTTTATCCCAGGAGCATGGAGACAGGGCCGTAACTTACAAGACACCCACACAGTCGCTGGCAGCAACACCTCTTCCAAGAAAAAAAAAGAAACAGAGGAATCTCCTCAAGCACTGGGTCAACTCCCCAGCAGGAGCAGTTCCATGGCAATACAGGATGATCTAGATAACCTCGTTGATTTTTAATATGTGATAACTATGTAATAGATATGTTAAAAATGGAACATTTCTCTGGTCATGTTGACCACCAACATGTTTGCATTGCCTGAATAGTATGACATTACTTCATATGTCTATTGTAATAAATAAAGTATCAATTTGTCTCTTTAAAATGAACTCCTGTTTTGTTTTATTTATGATAAAAAATGAAATACATCAATGTATAATAATACAATAAGTACATATAGAGACATTGGGTAAAGTGTAGAGTGTAAAGTGCAGTGTAATGTGTAGTGTAGAGTGTAGTAATGGGCAACATTATTACAAACATAAAACTAGAACGACAGTCGCTCACGACCGAAAAACGAACAAAGAGCAATAACTCCGAAATCAGCAAAGTGAGAGGGTTGTCGTCACTGTGTGTGACACATCTTTGAGTCATTATCTATGCATGGGTGAAGTTCCGTTAAGATATTCCATACGGTTTTCGAGTTATGCTCCAGACACGAAAGTATCTGCGACGGCGTCATCCGGGGGATACGATAAGATAAAACACCGAATTTAAGTTTGATTTTTTGTTTACTAAACTTTTATTGAAATGATCAACTGATCAATAATAATGGCACATGATAATCATGGCAATCATGGTAGTAATGGTAATAATGGTACAACATATAAACACAGTCACTGCCCATCTGAGGATGGCACAACAGTTAGTACACCATCCCCACTCTTGTTCATGTCAAGGCGTGTGTGGTTGTCTCAGAGTGACTTAAACCATCCCCTGAGGAGTTCTGAAGTCTTGCCCATCCGCTGTGCCTGGTCCTCCCATATCTTGCATTTCTTGTCCGTCCTCCTGTAGTCCGTTATATTCATGTTCCAGAGGACAGGATTGTCTTGGAGGAACTCAAGCATGAGCTCCTCATCTTGCACTGTGAGGGAGCAAGACATTTGTTTGGCCCTCATCTTCTTCTTGGTCATGTCGTCAGGCTGATGAGAGGAGTAGGAGGCCACTGATGCAGCAACTGATTCAACAGAAGTGGCACGGTAGGCACGGGAACCATCACCGGAAGAAGTAGATGGAGAGCGTGGTGATTGTGAGCTGCCGGTTTGGGGCACATCATGGAGATCATGAGCAGTGAATCGTCAGCTTTGGACGATGATGGCGAGGATGGTGGTGAGGATGATTGTGTAGATGCGTTCTTCTTGCCTCTACCCCGGCTCTTGGCAGACATCTTGGTTGCTGTCATCTTCATTTTCTTGGGTGCCAAGTTGATGTTGACAGCTCGCTGACTACAGTATTAATGAGGTAATGTAGAGGTCGGCGCCGTATTTATGCAGAACGTCCCGTGATCGTCGACAACACGCCGAGTGCGCTGCGCATATGTTTATCATAAGTTACTCATACCTTTGGCATAAGTCGAGAACGCTGGATATACGCTTGTCATTCGCTGTTATACGCTGTCATAAGTTATATATAAGTTAGTGATAGGTTACTTATAGGTTAGCCGTACGATATGATTACGTTCAATATGTTATGCATACGCCCAATTTATTCATGGTGTAGATTTTTCGATGCTTTTTTGGGCATATGCCGACGTGTTGACATTATTTTATGATTTTTCATACGCTAGGTATAAGTTTCTCTAGCCCGTCATAGTGGATTGCACCATCATTAACATTATTATCTTAAATATTTTCTTATCTTAAAATTTCGTTTTAAGAATATTGTTAAGAATTTCCTAAACCGTTGCAGTAAGCACCCGTTGTCTGTTTACATTATAGGTCAAAATGGCTGCCATATTTACACAAGAACACTCGTGTTAGGAAATGTGTAGGCTACTTCATCTTAAAGATTAAAAATCATAAAATTGAGAAATTCTTAAGAAAGGAAAAGTTTACTGAAACGCTTTTCTTAAGAACTTTCTAAGAAGTTCCCTAAGAAGGTTTATGAAACGGCACCAGGTTTTTGATGAACATGTTTGTGGAAATAAACGCTTACTATTCTGTTGTTCATCTTAGATCATACAAAAAATAAACATAACATCTTCAATGTCTTGTTTGTCTGAGAATTTCGCGTTCAAATAAGGTCAGAACTGTCCCTCAGTAAGTGTTGACACTCTGGTCAAGTAGCATTGTAGTGTTTCATGTTTGTATCACAATGATCTGAATCGGAAGACCCCGTTGTGTGTATGTAGCTTTCTCTACTTTCTCAAACTGTGTAGGTATATCTTTAAATGTGTCCTTTCATTTCTTGTGAATTACTGGGTGCCCTTTCATTAACCTTCTTTCTTTACGCGAGCGTTCTTGTGTCAATATTGCTTCTATTTTATCTATAATATTACAAACGACGGGTACATGAAAATCTTAAGAAAATGAATGAAAGAAATGTTTTCTGCAACGGTTAAGGAAATTTTTAAAAACATTCTTCAATAAAAAAAGTAATATAATAAAAGATTTAAGACAATAATGTTTATGAAGCAGGTCCCTGTTATATTCATTCGTACATTTTCAGAGGGATAACAAGATGGTACTTGATGTGAATACTGACTTACAGCAGAGCACTAAAATCTTGTTTCTGGTAAGAACATTTTTAATGTTACCAGTTGTACATTACAGCTGGTGTGTTTCAGCCCATTTTGTCATAGGTCACACGTATACAAATTGTACAATTTTCAGTCTGATTGTTCAATCTGTAAAACGTTTGAACTGTAGTATCTGTCTTAGGCTAATGTCCACAATTTCAATTTATCTAAAAATACATTCACTATTGCAGACCAGTTATAATGTACTAATTACACTCAAAATTCATGTGTATGAACATAATACCGGCTCATAATTACTTACCGGCTGCGATTTTCAAAATTCGTATGATATAATTGCTCGATTCTTTTTGAGATCATTCTTGCGGAATAGTACAAGTTTGTCAATATATAACTTGACCCATCAGTGAATTATCGTGGTATATATGTCAGGGATGGTAGAATGTGTACGCAAACAATATATGGGGTCTAAGGGCGTAATACCCCAAACAATTAAAGCACTGAAAGTGCTGACAGCAAGGGGCTCACTGCAGATCACAGACGTCACTTTGCCATATATTTACCTATCACAATAGTCTATCAAGAACACTATGTTATGTCACCCTGTTTGGTGCCCTTATGGGGAAAATATGATTGGTTAAGTTTCAAAAAGCCCGCTTTGAGGACAACATTTGGTTGGTCAAAAATGTAGGTCAAAATCGATGTTATGCAGCTACGCCGAAAAATGTCTACAGATGAACCTGACAATATATGCAGAAGAAACTTGACATAATATACCTATATCACAATGTCGAAAAGACAAGTTAACGCCCAAACATGTGAACATCAATACAGCATTTAGCAAAAACTTAACCTATTGTAACTGTACCTTAGCTGAATTTGATGTGTAGGCCTGTATTAGGGGAATCCAGGGCATGGTTCGCCAGGAAATATTTGTACCTACATCATCAGAGATGTGTTTTGGTGTATATTTGGTTCCGGTAAATATGCTTACAATAATATCAAAAACATGCATTAAATATCTTATTGCAGTTTTGGCCATTTCGAAAAAGGTGAAGGCCACGGCCTACACGGTCTATAGGAATTTGTGAATATTGTTCTTAATTGTGTTCATCTATCATGGCAAGTACTTGGTTACAAGCGACCCAAACCTTAATTAATAGTGTTTGAAAAATATTAAATTGTACGATAAGTTCTATAATACAATGTCAAATCAAACTCGTATATTGATTGCGTTATTTGATTTTTGAAGAGGTGTTTCAGTATATTAAGTGACTATGAACTTGTATTGATCAATGTTTGATAACGAAATAAAGCGTATTACATTAAGCAGTTATTACGCAGGGCTGTGTCTTACAGCGAAATTAACAATAATAATAACAATAACAATATGTATTGCGAGTAATTTAGGCCTCCGGCCCATAATACAAATCAGTCATATGGTAAACAAAAAAACCCAATCATTTACAAATCTACATACAATACGTATAAGTAAAACGCAAATGTACATACAATATAAATAAGACATAAGACTACATAATATGTTATATGTAATAGGTAAGACGTATGTATACGCATGTACAATATCACATACGATATTAACATGTATTTTTAAATGAATTTGTTTTTCAATTGAAGTTTATCTTTCCATGTTCAAACTTCGTAGCTTAACAATTTCATGTGTAAACTTTGCAGGATTAATTAGGATATTTGTATCTGTTGTTCCCATTAAATTACTAAATTCCTGTAAATTGTATCTATTGAGGTCATTAATTTTTCTGCCTACAAATTGATCGCGTATGTTTTTATAGAATGAACAGTTCATAACAACATGAACTTCATCTTCGATCGTTTCAGAGTTACATAATTGGCATAATCTGTCTTGATAAGCAATATAATTGTGTCTGCCAGTTTCAACTTGTAAAGCATACATGGAGCATCGGAGTTCAAATAGTGCAACTGCATACATTACAGGAATATCAAGTGTTAGATACTTTTCGACATCTTGTTGGGTTTTATAGTTTTGTAGAGCGCAATCTTTTATACGTTGTTTAAAGTTAGCTAGGAACAAGTTTTCGTTACCGATATCTTGTGCAATCCAAGCATAGCCAAATCCAAATTGGAACAATAAAGTTGTTTTTTTACTAGCCCATGTAGTTCTCCCAACTTCGTCCAGATTAAATAACATAAGGTAGCACTGTTTCGGGAATTTTTTATTGTTCATGCGTAAGAGACGTATCCAGTATTTAATACATTTTCTAAAGTAAACAACATACATAGGGTAGCGACCACATCGAAATTGGTATATTACGAGAGGTATTGGACAGAGGGTTTCTAATATATATATGATTTCCGAGCGTCTCTTTGAATGTATAGCAAATAACTTTATGGAGTAACGAATTGTGTTACTATATTAAGTAACATACTCAATAATGTTCTGTATTATTGTTTAAAGGGCATCACAAGAGGAAAATTGGTTGAGCACTTCGTAAGGGAATCTACAACATCAGGCAGCCTTAGCGAAGTCATAAGCGAAAAGCTAAAGAAAAGTTGGAGTCCTAGAGCTAGATTTGTTGTCCTCTCTGTAAATAGGGAGGATAGCAGTTTAGTGACAGATGCTATGAAAATTGATTTGCCTGCAAAATGCAATGGAATGGGGGTAAGGAGCAAGAATTATTCAGTTATCAACTGCACAATCAATTTAGTTATTATTCCTTGGGCCATGTATTAAACGCTTTTTTGGGAAGGGCACATATATATGCAATATGTGTTTGATATATATAAAGTAAATAGGTCGTACAGTAAATGGTTGATATAAGCCATGTGTTATCAACAGATTTAAACTACACCAGACATTACATATTGCCATGCTAAGCGTTTTACGTTTGAATCGAATTTGGGGCGAAAGGAATGAATAGTTCCTATAACGAATAAATGTCTCATACACATATATTATGTTACGCGGATAGTTTTAAAGTTTATATGTGAAGAGTTTAGTTTAGCATTCTGGATCATGCAATGTCAGAATGGAATGTATACAGTTTTAAATTCCATGAACGATAGCCATGGTTTGTATATTGTCTTCACGCCATATTCCATTTACTTTCAAATATTCTGCCTTGTCATTGACTTTATGTTCTCCGTAAATACTTGAGTTTGAAAATGTAAACATTCATTGGTTTTCCGATATAAGAAAAAAAACCAATTCAGCTTTGCATAAATTGCCTATAGGAAAACACTGTTCCAGCAGTAACAAGCACCAGCAATTATCTAGTAGATATTGCAGCCGCACATGTCATCTCTTACTTAGTGTATATTCATTGCAGCTGTACATATCCTCTCATGTCTGGTGTATCTATTGCATCTGAACATATCCTCTCGTGTCTGGTGTATGTCCATTGCATCTGTACATATCATCTCTTGTCTGGTGTATATCAGTTGCAGATGTACATAATATACTCTCTTGTCTAGTGTATGTCCATTGCATCTGTACATATCCTCTTTTGTCATGTGTATGTCCATTGCATCTGTACATATCCTCTGTTGTCAGGTGTATGTCCATTGCAGCTGTACATATCCTCTCTTGTCTGGTGTATATCAGTTGCAGATGTACATAATATACTCTATTGTCTAGTGTATGTCCATTGCATCTGTACATATCCACTTTTGTCAGGTGTATGTCCATTGCAGCTGTACATATCATCTCTTGTCTGGTGTATATCAGTTGCAGATGTACATATCCTCTCTGGTCTGGTTTATATCCATTGCAGCTGTACAAGTACATATCCTCTCTAGTGTATGTCCATGGAGCATCACATATCGTCCCTTTTCTAGTGTTGATCCATTGTACCTGAATACATCATCTCTTATTATGTGTTTATACATTGCAGCTGGACTTAACCTCTCTAGTCTAGTGTATATACAGAACAGCTGTACATATTGTATATTGTGCAGTGTATATACATTTCAACTGTATATAGCATAATTATGTAGTCTAATGTACATTCATTGGAGCTGTACATATCGTCTCTTATCTAGTGTAAATACATTGCAGCTGCACATATTGTATTTATCCAGTGTATGTATATTATAACTATTCATTTCGTCATGTGTTTATACATTGCAGCTGCACATATCGTGTTTTTTTATATACATTGCAGCTAAATTTATCACCTGAACATTCTCAATACAAGCCAGGGGATGGGATGAAATTAACGATTACTGGAGAACCGTACATGCATGTTGGTCTTGGTGGAATGGATAAAGCAATATTGGCTTTGGATAGCGAAAATATTCTGAAAACAGACAGAGTATATAAAATATAATTACCTACTGTAACCTTAAATAAAAGTGCTTAATGTTTTCATGATTGAAATATATATACATGTATATCAGAACATACTTGGATAAAATGAATTCGACTCAGAAAGTGCTTAAGGATAATGACATATTTTGACAAATCTATGAGGGAGCTGATGCTCTTTCCATAATGCATGTCAATGTCTATTTGGTATAGGCTGTGAAGGTGATTTACTCCTTCTGTGCAAATTGTATAAACCATTCATTGACTGCGAATGCCACGATTTTTAGTTTTGTTGCAGTTATTTCAAGAACAACGAGTGCATGATCGAGGCTGCGGGCAAGGTGGCGGGCTGACTAACGGGGAAGTTCTCAAGGTATACACATGTACATGTAATATCATTTTAATTAACTAACAACCATATTGGTGAAATAAAGTCATGTTTGAGAAACACGAAAAATCGGTCAATGGCGCTACCGGGAATCGAACCCAGGTCTACGGATTGCCGGTCCGTTATGCTAACCACTACACCACAGCGACCTGACATCATTTTCGTGTAAATATATCATATATAAATTTATGATTAAGGTAAACTACACTTTGAGAATATTAACTGATGTTCGATGAGAACAAAAACGTTTTCGGGGTGTTAGTTTACACATATGAAGTACCTGTGACAACTGGTATTGAAAACGGCTATGATTGGCTCAATACAATAAAACTATTATACAACATTAAACATGTTCATTACCTGCATTGTAAGTTATTATGATTGAAATGGAGCGGGCATTTTAAAACAGCGATGTTGGTGCATGTTCAGCCTCGGAATCCAACACATAGGCTATTACCTATATCCCGGAACTCAGTACTTCTGAGTTAAAACCGTAGATGGGTTAATGAAACTACATGTATTCCTAAAATAGTCTTGCCATCTACGATTTTTAGAGGTAGAAACTTCAATAATTTGAATCCTTTTTGCTGTCTGAGAATAGTAATTATGGTAAATGTTTACAGAGTGCTGGTTTGAGTGTTTTGACAAATGCAAAAATAAACGAAATAAGTCCGACAGCGCCAAGAGACCCAGAGTGTGAAAGCTCCAAACGAAAGAAAAGAGACATAATGAGTGAGTTATTCAGAATATTGAAAAGGATGCCTTCAGAATTTGCGCCATTAAACGGACATATAGGCAGCAGTGCTTTTGCTCTGTGCAATTATGTTATTAACAGAAATCGTATTGTCCTATTTAAATATCTTAATTTTTTTAAATATTGTTAGCATCATTTATTAAATATATATTACCAATGCTGTAAATACGTTGGAGTTTTTGTCGTTTCTCAACAGAATTTCATTTTTGCAAGGCGGTGGCCTGATCATTTTTCTGCGTTATCAAGGACAAACAACTTCGGGTAAAAGTTATGGAGAACATACATGATATCGTGATGTCGAACTTACCTGCAGATTAGCGATGGAATGATCTACCCACTGAGAACACTAAAGCAGTTTGTATGACTTATCTGTATTACCGATTATAGAGGGTACTCAGCAGTTGTATTATCTCTTTCAAAATAAAATACTTATAAACCACAAATAAAACAGTACAGTTTTCTTTTATACAGAGTGTATTTTATTCATTTTTAATTTCAGATTGTGAAGGTGCTAACCCGGATTGTTGCGAATCAGGGATGGCATTTGCGGAATCGGTTATTTATGAAATGTCAGAGGATGAGATAGCCAGGATGAATCCAGAATCAAAATGCTATGAAAAAGCTCGCTATATGATTAAATATCTTCCTAAATTGCCCATGAAGTGCATTGTAGCTTTCTTCAGGGCTTGTCGAGAACAATTAAAATCGTTCATATCAGGTAATATTCCTTGTTCGACACTGGGGCTTTAGTGCATTTACTGTCAAAGTTGACCGGCCCTGGGTTGCTGCGATATATATTTAGTAGTAAATGAATATTGGGTTAGATTCAACTACAGTCGGACCTCGTTTATTTGACGAATACTTGGTATCATCTGAAATAAATATAAGGTCACTATGTATCTTCTTACACTAGTGGAATTGAAATGGGCTATTCGAAACAATTGATTATTCGAATGAACTAGGTCTGACTGTCTGTATAAATAGTCTGCAAATGTTTGCATATGATTGACAATGTTGGTTACTGAATGAACTGTTAGCTTTGTTTTTGTACTGTTGTGTGTAACACTATTTTGAGAATTGTTTTCAATTATACATGGCGGTCAGTTGACATGACACATTTTCCTGGAATTTAAGTTCTAACCTTTCTAAAATTGAAGTCTCTCCTTATATTTAGGCAGCATCCAGTTTTTAGTTGTTCGGTAGAACCACTAGTTCTATGGCAATTTTCTACAGTCGCATCGCCTTAATTCAATCAAAGCACAAAAGTGTCTCTGTAGCCAAGCTGGCAACTCGTTGCATACAAGTTTCCTTTTTGTAACTAGACAGTTTTATAATATCAAAGTATGTGTAAATAGGTAAGATGGTTTGCACGGAATATGAAACAAAACTAAAACATAAGACTGAAATGCGAAAACGAAAAAAAAATATTGAAAAATAGTGAACATTTTTTCCAAAAGATCTTCAATCCGACTTGCTCTAGAAATGCTAGATTTTCAAACCGAAATAAAGAAAAATGGTCAGTAATAATGGTAGAACCTTAAAATTGTAAAACAAGTGAAATGTTTGTCACGATTGTAAATAAATTAAATAAAAAAATATCAGACCCTTTATGTAACGTTTGTGGATATTTAATTATAAAATGACATATCAAATTATATCAGCACGGACTTGGAGTAAAATCAGTATGCCCAGGCATAAAGTTATGATATCACTAGCTTGCCATAGGTTATGAGTTATCGTGTTGTAGTGGGATATTTTCCAATTAATTTTCCAAGCACAGAGTGATGTGTACGTAGAAAGATGACACCGATCATTTTCGTAGTCATGCGCAACGAGACCATATCCACGATAAATCCAAAACGGTTAACGGTGTCGGCTGTTGTTTATTGAAAATGTTGACAGATACTGTATACATTGAATGATAGCAGAAAAGTTACCAGGTCGTGGTGGTGTTTTCTTGGTGTGGATTTACTGTGCTAGTGTTGTATTTGAAGACTAGATATTGCAAATAGCTGGGGCTATATTGTTGAGTTCACAATTCCAGTGCAAATCTTGTAGTTTTACTATAGAATAAAGAGAGCGAAAAAGCACCGGGCCGAAACCAAACAAACTCGTGTGTATTAATACATTGCTTTAAACCACATCTGAACTCCACAGAAATAGCTAATTAGTTCACAAACCACTTTAGCAGGTCACCTTTTCAACATTTTATTTTATTGAAACGTTTATGATATTATTTCGTTCGGTGAATTTGGAACTATTTTGTTTGCGTAGTAATTAGGCCGATGTGGTCGTTTTTGACATGTTACCGGCTTTCAGTCTTTTTCGTGTTTTGAAAACGGGAACCAATTGTTGTATGCCTCTCAAATTGCCACTACTATAGACGGTACCTGAGCGGTACCGTCCAAAAAGCACCTTGCAGAGATGAAATACCAAAATGAAATGAATCATATGACCAAATATCGAATATAAAAATTTTAGTCATCCCGAGTAAGATATTCGGTTTTCACGTAAACTACGCCTACAAAGTGGTCAACTAACGCGTGTAAATAAAAATAACTCACATAAAGCAGAATGAGCGGTACCGTCCAAAAACTACTTTTTCCGGAAGTGGCGCAAAAATAACAAGTGAATCGGTTAAAAGATAGTTCAACATCTTAAAGTAACCTGTATAACATACTCAATACTAGTAGAAATCAACAATGAACACTAACGATTTGTACTTTTTGTGAATATGCAAGTGCTGAATACAAAACCATGGAGTGTTCGATCAATACCGATCAACTTGGGTGCTTTCAGCGCTTTGGTTACATATTGGGAGGTAGGCTTGAATATAGCCATCTGGTGAAGTAATGGTCACTGAGTTTAATTCGGTACACAAACGTTAATTGTACATTAACATATACATGTAAAATTAATTTTTACTTAATTGATAAAGAATTATATCCTTGTCTGCTAATTTATTTTGTATCTTTGAATTTGACATATTTTGCAAGAAATAAGACAATGAATATACATGTCACTGATCTCAGTGAATATTATTGTTATAAGCTATTAATTATTACTCTTTCTGACATGCAACACGTATGAAAACCATTTAGGATGTAATGAGACCTAATGTCAAAAACAAACACAAACATACTCTGATTTATTTGAGACACATGAAAACCCTGTTATCGTTTAGACAGTATGGGTGGTATTCGCGAAGCATCTGAAAATTTACCTTTATATTATCCTCCTTTTTGTTCTCCTTTACTTAGTTAAAGGTAAGAAAATCCTTAACCTTAAAATTTTCATCACTGCCATTTAAGGATTTCCTTAGCAAATGGAAGTCTTAACTTTAAGGAAAATATTGATTTCATATAAGGACGACGTATAAACGTCAGGAGTGGGCTACCTTAAGATAAGACATTTAGTGAATACTACTTAAGTATTTTAAGGAAAACTCGTTGATCTTAAGGAAAAAGTTACTTTTAAGGAAAATGTAAACCTTAAGATGAATCGTGAATACCAACCCTGAAATCGGGTTCTTTCCGTTCAGAAACATGTCAATATCAAGCCTTTTGAAATTGAATGCAATGCAGTTGGTTTGAATGTTCAACATACAAGCAATTAAGCAATCTGAGACAGTATATCAATCTGGCATGCAGCCTTCATATATTTGTCATATTGTCAGTTCTACAAACAAATGATAAGTAATGGGGTCATCAATTATCCAACACTATACAGATGCAGGTGTGGACGTGATGGTAATTTATTATTGAAATTATGAAAGTTATTACATCATTTTTTAGTTTCCCCGATACTTTCAATTGCTTAAATCTAATTATGACAGGCATTGATTAAAATGTCGAATCGAACCAGATACATATACATGTGTAATCATGTCGTCACATTACTACACAATCATTGTACGTTGATATTTGAGAGTGTTATTATAGCGACATTTTCAAGTTGATAACATTTTTCGAGCTCAAATACGTTAAAATTCAAACTGTTGACTTGTTTTCTTTAATTATTAGGGTTGCCATGATACGCATACCACGGTATATTGCAATACTGTGTGGGTAGGCACTGTCTTATGAAGGTGGCGTTCCCTGTAGCAACTTATTCCTTCCCTTGACTAATGTACTGCAATATGTACCATGAAATATTGCTACGCCAACCTACGATATGACTGTAAATATTTGTCATATCATAACTCCAAATTCTGCAAATATGTTGCCAGTGAGTTTTTAAATAATAATTTTACTGCCTGTGCCTTTTCAATTGGGAAAATAGGTGCGATAAATCCCTAATTGGGAAATTGAGGTAATGGTCGTTTGCTTATAAAAATAACATTTCAGCTGTGGCTGGTGTTTTTTGTATATAGGATGTGATAATGTAAGGCCAAATATTCTTTTATAAAGGTTAAATATAAAGGTGAAACATGACTTAATAAAAAGACGGTCAGCCAGAGAAGGAAAATGTACAAACAATGGGACAAAATATAATTTTTTTAGGAAAATGACACGTTTTGATAAGGGCAGGTATATAATTATTAACAAAAAAACATGCATAAGCTTAAACAAGTACAAACTTGACTAGAACAAATGTAATTCCATATGTGGTTTTCATAACTAGAAGTAATAATCTAAAACTAAACTATTGTCATTCTAATTTCGATTGTTGAACTAATTTGAGGTTTTTCGACTACTTTCATATATAAAGTTGGTGGCCTGTAATTCTCTAGCAGACAACAGAGAAACAATGTTTATTTATACTTTGGTTCAGTTCACTTTGGCTGCATATTGCAAAATACATGTACCAATATTTCCCTGATAATTGTGGCTTGTTAAAATGAAGCCCAGTTTCAATGTCTATATAGGGTTTAGAGGATCGGGTTACTTTGTACATGCTAAATATCTGTGTCTGTTATAATTTTACTCCAAAGTTTCTGATCTTTAATCACTACTACAAAGCAGTAATAAACCTTGGCCACATTATATTTCACAAAACCACAGAAATATGGAACTATATACTCAAGCTTGAAACATATGCAGTAAAACCTCACATAAACACCACCTCAATAATAAAACCACCTCAAAATTAAAACCACTATTTTCAAGTCCATTTTCACTGTTTTGCTCTTTATTCAACGTCGATATTAAGACCACCTCAATAAGAAGACCAGTTTTCAAAGGTCCCAAAGGTGATCTTATTATTGAGGTTTTAACGTAAAGATAAGACAGTGGTGTTTTGTATTTGCTCAGAAATATGAATGTACATTGTTTCAGATGTAACACAGATTACTGCACGAACACTAGAAGGACAAAGCATGTATGAATCTGATTTAAAACCCTTTGGCAATATTGGAATACTGGCAAGGACAAATTTCAAAGAATCGATTATGTTTGATGAAAAAGCTGATAAAGTTCAACTGAGTCAGTAAGTATAAATGGTGTAACATTTTCGAATACGTGTTTCATTCTCACAATTTTGATTCTAAATCGTATGTCCAGTTTGACTTTAATAAGCATATACATGTAAGTGAGATATACAATGTAATACCTGTATTTCAACTTCAACGCTTTTCTGCATTTAACTGAATTAGGCGATTTTATGATTACTTATTTAATGCTTTGTTCCTTATACTTGCAGAAATGGTGACCATGAGCTTACAGTTTCTTTGCCAGATTCCATAACGACTTGGTACTTACAAGCTATCGGTAAGATAAATAATCAGGGAAAACACTTATATTTCACTTCAGTGTGAACATCTGTAACAATTGATTTATTTTATGATATTGTTTGTTTTTTGTTAGATACAAGCGTTGCCTGTGGCCTTGTTACTTAAGGATATTTAATCAAAGTAAGATCTAGGCTTCTTGTCTACCTTCAACTAAAACATAATATGGGATCTATCCAGCTTATGCCGGTCACGTGAATGGCAGTAAATATTTTCACACCCGCTTCTTGCCCGACGAGGCCGACGAACGGTCTTTTGCATCGGTTCTCTTAAATGCTCAAAGTGTGCTTGTATGTGCTAGCATATTGATACTTCAGCATGTTGTAATTCATGATTAGTTGTGAAGAAAAAAGCAGGTACTGTCAATCTCTCATATACTTCTTGTAATCAGGTAAACAATTGTATGGTGTGTTGCGTGAGAAATATTCAACTAATCAAATTTTCTCGTCACTGGTTGCTGTTTTGGTTGCGGCTTTGCTTGCCTCTCAAGATCAAACAGAGAGAATACGTAACTACAGGGAACGCCACATACACAAGACAGTGCCTACCCACGCAGACCTCTGGGAAAACAACAATCCACAAAAAATAAGGCACATCAACATAAAACATCAACACACTTTGGCGTACGCCGAAAAAATCCAATAATTCATGGAATCAAAGCAAAAACCTAGCCAGTTAGTTTTCCTAAAAAAACGCATAAAGGTGAAATGACTTTGTCATATTGTGAGTATATATGCTATGAATTAACACGTGAGTAAATTTCTTTTTTTATAGGGATCGCTTCTTCTGGGACAATGTGCATTGCGGAACCAAAGAACATCATTGTGACGAAGGACTTTTTTATACAATTAGATTTACCATACAAAGCTAAACGATTTGAATATTTTGAAGTTAAAGCTATCATATTTAATTATGCAAATACAGCTGACGAAATGAAGGTAAGTTATCCTTTTCCTCTACGTCGTTCACCAAACAGCCACCCTCTGTGTACATTATATTCATTTTCTGTATAATGTTATGTGTCCACCAGTCCATTGTTTATCTGTCTCCTCTCTCACTCACTCTTGCATTCCCCCTCTCTCTCACTCCCCACCCCTCTCTCTCACTTCCTCTCCCTCCCACTTCCTCTCTCTCTCACTTCCTCATTCCCTCCCTCTCCTCTCCCACTCTCTCTCTCCCCATCCCTCTCTCACTTCCTCTCTCTCACACTCCCTCTATCTATCCTCCATATCTCCATTCTTCCTCTCACACTCCCTCTCTTGAATTCAAATATTCTACCTGACAATATCGGCGATGAATTGCTTTTACTTTATTTTTGTCGAGCCCTCTTGCAGTTGGCTCAATAGTCGCTACAATAGCGGTCCGGTATATGTTTGTGCGTGCGTCCGCATTTTCTTTGTCCGGACCATTATTCTGTCACTTATTGGAGGATTTTCAAATGACTTGGCACAAATGTTCACCATGATAAGTTGATGTGTCGCGCGCAAGATCCATGTTCGTAGCTCAAAGGTCAAGGTCACACTTGGAGGTCAAGCGTCAAAAATGGGTCTCAAACATTATGCCCGGACCATAACACTGTCACCTGTAAGGAGATTTTCAAAATACTTGGCACAAATGTTCACCATGATGAAACGGAGTGTTGCACGCAGGACCAATGTCAGTGTCTCAAAGGTCAAGGTCATACACAGAGGTCAAACGTAAAAAGAAATGAGTCAAAAATTTCTTGTCTGGAATATTACACTGTCATTTACAGGGGGGATTTTTGAATTACATTGCACACATGTTTACCCTGATAAAACGGCATGTTGAGCGCAGGACCCATGTCCGTAGCATACAGTTTAAGGTCACACTTTGAGGCCAAACGGGTCTAAAACATTTTATCCGGACTATTGCCCTGTCATTTATTGAGGAATTTTCAAATTAACTGGCACAAATATTCACCATGATGAGACCCATGTATGTAGCTC
The DNA here is from genome assembly GCA_032209605.1 of Mactromeris polynyma. NCBI lineage: Eukaryota > Metazoa > Mollusca > Bivalvia > Venerida > Mactridae > Mactromeris > Mactromeris polynyma. Next base: position 33,134,232 of record JASFXZ010000004.1, read on the forward strand.
GAAGGTCAAGGTCACACTTAGAAGTCGAAAGTAAAAGATGGGTTTAATAGATTTGCACGGTATAGCATTATAAAACCGTATTATCGACAATTGGCAGGCTCGGCGGCCCGGCTCGAAATGTTTCTCTTTGCTACACCAATGTCATTTTAATGTATTGACACTGAAGTCCAGTCATACCAATTTATTTCAGGTGAATATATACATGCAAGCCACGCTTGGTATATGTTACGGCAACAAACCATATAAACCTTCGGATCCTATGACGATTGAGATAGGATCTAACAGTGCCAAGTCTGTTAGCTTTCTAGCCATGCCTTTAAAAGAGGGAAAATTCTCTATCACAATAGTTGCTGTTGTTTCCCACGGGTCAACCATCATGGCTGATTCTATAAAAAAGGAACTTCTTGTTGAGGTAACATAATGTATACTTAAACTACAGCTTTTTATTAAGAGAGGAGATATGTATTTATTTTAATTGTTTAAAATATCTGTACTATATCATGTTGTTAATTTGTTGATGGTTAAGTTTGACTGCCATTGATTTTTCAAAGCGATCTAAATTGTTCTTTCGCATTTAACTTATGCCTTCCCAAATTACAGTAGGGGGGATCCGAATGACAAAATTAATGACACTGAAAGTTAATATGCAGTTCAATCACCACATGGTTCTTATTGTTTTATGTTTTTGTCATTCAATGTATGTTAAGAGTATATTTGCATCGTTTAAACAATACTCCAGTTTGTTATGACAAAATGCATATATGCATTTAATAATCCAAGCACTGTACATGCTGATGGGAACGGTTGTTTTATATGAATGGAAGGAATGTTCACTTGTTTTGAAATAATTGATAATCATTTGTATCTGCATGTTCATATACTTAACACCATTAAAAATACAATTATTTCAATTAGCCTTCATTTTGTTCTAAGTGATAAACACGTTTTATTGTTACACAAGTGTAATGTATGCATCAAAATAGAAATCAACCTATGGCCCTGGTATTCCTCTTTTATAATTTTTTAAGTGAAGGAAAATATGTTTGATAATTATATCTATTATATCACTGTGCTGGTGCAAACAAATTGTGTTTGTGTTATTAATGGCTTGGAGTATATAACAATCATAATTTACCATTAATATAACTAATTAACATAATTTGTCATAACATTTTCTGAATTTTGACAAGGTCCTGCGAAACATTTCCCTATTTGGCATGGGACCTTTTTCCCGATTATACGCAACACTGTTTGTGGTCTGGGAAACTCCTTTGGGTCCCGGATATGGTATCCAACATCACTAAGTTTACTGATACCCTTCAAGTCGTTTATGATTGCATTGTAAAATCGTTTTAAGAATTTTGATAGAATATGGTCAGCTTTCAAGATCAGGGTTCTTTGGATATCAGCATGTGATAGATATATTATATGTCTAAAAATGTGAATGTTGACCCTCAGATGCAAAACATTTTAAGCATTACTTGCTGTGCAGCCAGCTGTATTGATACATTTTGAATGTTTGTCTTCTGCCACAATGAAACAACATGGAAATTCATATTTGAATAGTTGCACTACCTTAATGGCATTTTGCCTTGAATCTCAAATCATAATTCAAGTATAAGGTAATAAAATCTGAAAATATTCATATCATTTTTGGTGAAGTTCATAAGGGAAACAGTTAGCAATAAAAATATTTTAATATAGTTATAAGTCTGCATCTTTTATATTATTGTGATATTTTTGTGGCATCGATGCAATTATCCATAAATTGAATTGAATTGTTGACATTATATTGATTTCTTATCAATGTACATCATTTTACAATAGAATTCTACCAACTTCATGAAAACCCCTCGTTTTTAGCCAAATATCCTATATTATAAGTGGCAGTTCAAACTAAAATGAAACAATGAGCTAATAAAACATGGAATTTTGATATTTTATCATGTTTCATTTGCAAAATATTATACAACATTTCCTAACTAAAATTCAATACTTGCAATGTTATCACATTTTCATGTTCTAAATGTTTATTCCCTTAACAAACATGTAATATGTATTGTATTTTTAGAACGAAGGAATTGAAGTCCGAGAAACATTTCAAGTTTGTTTAAATCCCTCAAAAGAATGTGTCGAGTCCAAAGACAAAGTAGATACCTTTCGTAAGTTATCTGTCACGTGCTTTCTTTTTCAATGTTCCATGTACTTAAAATTGACGAAACCTGAATTTGTATCATTAATTACGAAGGTTCCATATGTTGGACTTGTGACATGTTTTAGGTGAATCTTTGTAATTATACATTACATGGTATTCTTATACCTTATGCGACGTTACTATGTGCTTACTTCTCATATGCCAAGTGGGTAGTATTTCATTTGATCATGGTCATATAACATGATATCAATTTGATGACACTGCATCAAAGTGTCCATGGATTGCATTTTTGTAAACAAATCAAGATTAGAGAAACATTTGATATCTTCAGGATTTGCGAATTACTTGAACAAAGATTTTGATCATTTATATGAAATGTTGGCATTTGTACAGTATAATAAACCATATATAAAGAAGGCAGAAAGGTTGACAGTACAGATTGCCAACACTCCAAAATTATATCAATGTTGGCTTGTACCTCAGATGATATTAAATACATTGTGTTGATAATCTGCACTATCACCATCGCTGCCGTGATATATATGTATACTGTGGTTCTACCATGATATATATGTATACAGTGGTTCTACCATGATATATATGTATACAGTGGTTCTACCATGATATATATGTATACAGTGGTTCTACCATGATATATATGTATACAGTGGTTCTACCATGATATATATGTATACAGTGGTTCTACCATGATATATATGTATACTGTGGTTCTGCCGTGATATATATGTATACAGTGGTTTTACCACGATATATATGTATACTGCTGTTCTGCCATGATATATATGTATAATGTGATTCTGCCATGACATATATGTATAATGTGGTTCTACCATGCTATATATGTATACTGTGGTTCTACCATGATATATATGTATAATGTGATTCTGCCATGATATATATGTATACAGTGGTTCTACCATGATATATATGTATAATGTGGTTCTACCATGATATATATGTATACAGTGGTTCTACCATGATATATATGTATAATGTGGTTCTACCATGATATATATGTTTACAGTGGTTCTACCATGATATATATGTATACAGTGGTTCTACCATGCTATATATGTATACAGTGGTTCTACCATGATATATATGTATACTGTGGTTTTACCATGATATATATGTATACAGAGGTTCTACCATGACTCTGAATAAGGGCCATAACTTAAAGCTTTTTAGTATGTTGTGTAAGACCACAACGTTTCCTATGATGAAATTTTAATCTTGTATTTAGCACTCTTTATAACAGAACGGGCCATGGACTCACAAGATAAGTTTTAATCTAAAGTAAGACCTAGACATTTGACTGATGCAGTTTGTTCAATAACAGTGCCATAACAATTTATATTTAAAATGGGATCTGATCTTAACTTGGGCTTGGAACCAAACAATATAGACTCTGTTTTAAGTGTAAAGAAGTGTTATCAACTAACCATTTACTAACTAATTCAAGATCATCTGATAACTCCTTTTCAATAATTGACTTATTTCTACCTGCAAAAAGCATCATCTGCGTAAAGCAAAAGTTTCTTTTTGACTACCGCAGACATATCATTTACATAAATATAAAATAACAGTGGGCCTAAAATAGATCCCTGAGGAACATCACGTGTAATATTGGAAGATGATGAGAAAATACCGTCAACACCCACAAGCTGTTGTCTATTTGATAAATATGATGTAAACCATCTGATAATATCGTGATCAAAGCCTAACGCTTCCATTTTCATGAGAAAAATGGAGTGGTCAACAGTATCGAATGCTTTTTGGAGATCGAAAAAAATAATACCCACAAAATTACCCTGATCCAATTGAAACCTAATATAATCAGTAAGGTGTATCAGACAGAGTCTGTTGAATATCCACCTGTATGATGAGGTCCTACCATGATATATATGTATAATGTGGTTCTGCCATGATATATATATATAATGAGGTTCTGTCATGATATATATGTATACAGTGGTTCTGCCATGATAAATATGTATACAATGGTTCTGCCATGATATATATGTATACAGTGGTTCTACCATAATAAATATGTATACAGTGGTTCTGTCATGATAAATATCTATACAGTGGTTCTACCATGATAAATATGTATACAGTGGTTCTGTCATGATAAATATGTATACAATGGTTCTGCCATGATAAATATGTATACAATGGTTCTGCCATGATATATATGTATACTGAGGTTCTGCCATGATAAATATGTATACAGTGGTTCTGCCATGATAAATATGTATACAGTGGTTCTGCCATGATAAATATGTATACAGTGGTTCTGCCATGATAAATATGTATACAGTGGTTCTGCCATGATAAATATGTATACAATGGTTCTGTCATGATAAATATGTATACAGTGGTTCTGCCATGATAAATATGTATACAATGGTTCTGTCATGATAAATATGTATACAATGGTTCTGCCATGATAAATATGTATACAGTGGTTCTGCCATGATAAATATGTATACAATGGTTCTGTCATGATAAATATGTATACAATGGTTCTGCCATGATAAATATGTATACAATGGTTCTGTCATGATAAATATGTATACAATGGTTCTGTCATGATAAATATGTATACAATGGTTCTGCCATGATAAATATGTATACAGTGGTTCTGCCATGATAAATATGTATACAATGGTTCTGTCATGATAAATATGTATACAATGGTTCTGTCATGATAAATATGTATACAATGGTTCTGTCATGATAAATATGTATACAATGGTTCTGCCATGATAAATATGTATACAGTGGTTCTGCCATGATAAATATGTATACAATGGTTCTGTCATGATAAATATGTATACAATGGTTCTGCCATGATAAATATGTATACAGTGGTTCTGCCATGATAAATATGTATACAGTGGTTCTGCCATGATAAATATGTATACAGTGGTTCTGCCATGATAAATATGTATACAATGGTTCTGTCATGATAAATATGTATACAATGGTTCTGTCATGATAAATATGTATACAATGGTTCTGCCATGATAAATATGTATACAGTGGTTCTGCCATGATAAATATGTATACAATGGTTCTGCCATGATAAATATGTATACAATGGTTCTGCCATGATAAATATGTATACAGTGGTTCTGCCATGATAAATATGTATACAATGGTTCTGTCATGATAAATATGTATACAATGGTTCTGTCATGATAAATATGTATACAATGGTTCTGTCATGATAAATATGTATACAATGGTTCTGCCATGATAAATATGTATACAGTGGTTCTGCCATGATAAATATGTATACAGTGGTTCTGCCATGATAAATATGTATACAGTGGTTCTGCCATGATAAATATGTATACAGTGGTTCTGCCATGATAAATATGTATACAATGGTTCTGCCATGATATATATGTATAATGAGGTTCTGCCATGATATATATTTATTATGAGGATCTGCCATGATATATATGTATAATGGGTCCTACCATAATATATATGTATAATGAGGTTATGTCATGATATATATGTATAATGAGGTTCTGCCATGATATATATCAATAATGGGATTTTGCCACGATATATATGTATAATGGGGTCCTACCATAATATATATGTATAATGGGGTTCTGTCATGATATATATGTACATGTATAATGGGTTTCTGCCATGATATATATGTATAATGGGCTTCTGCCATGATATATATGTATAATAAGGTTCAGCCAATATATATATGTATACAGTGGTTCTGCCATGATATATATGTATACTTTGGTTCTGCCAATATATATATGTATACAGTGGTTCTGCCATGATATATATGTATACTTTGGTTCTGCCAATATATATATGTATAATGTGGTTCTGCCATGATATATATGTATACAGTGGTTCTGCCATGATATATATGTATACTTTGGTTCTGCCAATATATATATGTATACAGTGGTTCTGCCATGATATATATGTATACTTTGGTTCTGCCAATATATATATGTATAATGTGGTTCTGCCAATATATATATGTAAAATGTGGTTCTGCCATGATATATATGTATAATAAGGTTCAGCCAATATATATATGTATACAGTGGTTCTGCCATGATATATATGTATACTTTGGTTCTGCCAATATATATATGTATACAGTGGTTCTGCCATGATATATATGTATACTTTGGTTCTGCCAATATATATATGTATAATGTGGTTCTGCCAATATATATGTATACTTTGGTTCTGCCAATATATATATGTATAATGTGGTTCTGCCATGATATATATGTATACTTTGGTTCTGCCATGATATATATGTATACTTTGGTTCTGCCAATATATATATGTATAATGTGGTTCTGCCAATATATATATGTATAATGTGGTTCTGCCATGATATATATGTATAATGTGGTTCTGCCAATATATATATGTATAATGTGGTTCTGCCAATATATATATGTATAATGTGGTTCTGCCATGATATATATGTATAATGTGGTTCTGCCAATATATATATGTATAATGTGGTTCTGCCATGATATATATGTATAATGTGGTTCTGCCAATATATATATGTATAATGTGGTTCTGCCAATATATATATGTATAATGTGGTTCTGCCATGATATATATGTATAATGTGGTTCTGCCAATATATATATGTATAATGTGGTTCTGCCATGATATATATGTATAATGTGGTTCTGCCAATATATATATGTATAATGTGGTTCTGCCATGATATATATGTATAATGTGGTTCTGCCAATATATATATATGTATAATGTGGTTCTGCCATGATATATATGTATAATGTGGTTCTGCCATGATATATATGTATAAAGTGGTTCTGCCATGATATATATGTATAATGTGGTTCTGCCAATATATATATATGTATAATGTGGTTCTGCCATGATATATATGTATAATGTGGTTCTGCCAATATATATATATGTATAATGTGGTTCTGCCATGATATATATGTACAAGAAATGCATTGATGCAAAGCATCCAAGGGCGCCGCAAAACTGGTACACAATGTTTTGGAATAGCGTAATTGCGGGAAAATGTTTTGGAATAGTCCAATTTCATACTATAATTGGCGTGTATTTCCTTTTAAACACCGTAACTTGCATAAATATCCACGTTACAAGTACCAATGTGTTAATATTGATATAAGTAAATTGAAAATGAAGTTTTTTTATAATTATTAATTTTTTATTTTATCTTCGACACCTAACACACATGCTGTTTATGTAGAATCGTCCGTTTTGGAATAATCCATTTTCACACTCTCATTGGTGTGTATTTCCTTTTTAACACCGTAACTTGCATAAATATCCACGTTACAAGTACCACTGTGTTAATATTGATTTAAGTAAAGTGAAAATGAAGATTTTTTATAATTAATATTTTATTATTTTATCTTCGACACCTAACAGACATGCTGTTTATGTAGAATCGTCCTATTTTTCGGGGACCAGCAAGTATTTATCATAAACATATCGTTTTAACTTCGTAAAAGACATTTATTCGACAATACAAATGCATTAGAAATATTTTATTTCTAAATCATAGAAATACAAAAAGTAACGTGTAATATTTACTGCAGTTTAACCCTTAATAAAAAAATAGATTCAGTTATAAATAGATGCTCCTACCATAGTCTCAAAAATTTCGTGATTCCATTAAAGGCCCCGCCAATAATCAGGTTCTGCCAATATATATATGTATACTTTGGTTCTGCCAATATGTTTATGTATAATGTGGTTCTGCCAATATATATATGTATAATGTGGTTCTGCCAATATATATATGTATAATGTGGTTCTGCCAATATATATATGTATACTGAGGTTCTGCCATGATATATATGTATAATGAGGTTCTGCCAATATATATATGTGTACTGTGGTTCTGCCAATATATATATGTATACTGAGGTTCTGCCATGATATATATGTATAATGAGGTTCTGCCAATATATATATGTATACTGAGGTTCTGCCATGATATATATGTATAATGTGGTTCTGCCAATATATATATGTATACTGAGGTTCTGCCAATATATATATGTATACTGAGGTTCTGCCATGATATATATGTATAATGAGGTTCTGCCAATATATATATGTATACTGAGGTTCTGCCATGATATATATGTATAATGTGGTTCTGCCAATATATATATGTATAATGAGGTTCTGCCATGATATATATGTATACTGAGGTTCTGCCAATATATAGATGTATAATGAGGTTCTGCCAATATATAAATGTATAATGTGGTACTGCCATGATATATATGTATAATGAGGCTCTGCTAATATATATATGTGTAATGTGGTACTGCCATGATATATATGTATATTGAGGCTCTGCTAATATATATATGTATACTGTGGTTCTGCCATGATATATATGTATAATAAGGTTCAGCCAATATATATATTTATAATACTGCAAATAAAAATCCAGTAATTTCATTGGTTAAAGGCTCGCGTATAGTATTCTATATACACGGCGCTGACAGGATATATGACGTGCGAACTAATTTCCCCTTCATGCGTCTCGTGACCATTTTCGCTGACGGCTCGACTCGAAAACTTTTATCTCTTGATGTCCGCAAGTTACTACAAATTGACAATTGATCTTCATACATGATTCAATAAATATTTAACAGATTACATGTGTGCTTGTATTAATATTAAAAACGATAGATTTTTGAAGGTGTGTGCCAAATTCAGCTCGATAAAATCCATTGTGATCAGACGCTTGAAAATAAAAAATTAGAGTGCAAGCGCGCGCTTAGCCATGTGTATCGAGGTACCTTACGGGGTAATGCAATTAATTTTCAGGCAATATAACGTGTGAGTGAAATAAAAATATTTAATCTACAGCAAGTAATTCCCGATATGTTTTAAAAGGAAAACGTTTTAATTACTGATATTATACATTACTAAAACACTCTAAACAATTTTATGAACCTAAAAACAGCAAAAATGCACATATCTTATTCTAAGATCGAGAGCTAGGCATTGAAACATCGCTTGTTTAGCTAATGAAAACACGGTTTGCAGTAATATAAATTCGTTATACTGGTTGTTGACAGGGTATATTGCCCCATATACCCTGTCAACAACCTGTATAACTAATAGTATACTGTGGTTCTGCCAAAATATATAGGTATACTCTGGTTCTGCCATGATATATATGTATACAGTGGTTCTGCCATGATATATATGTATAATGTGGTTTTGCCAATATATATATATGTATACTTTGGTTCGGCCATGATATATATGTATAATGCGGTTCTGCCATGATATATATGTATAATAAGGTGCTGCCAATATATATATGTATACTTTGGTTCTGCCATGATATATATGTATAATAAGGTTCTGCCAATATATATATGTATACTTTGGTTCTGCCAATATATATATGTATACTTTGGTTCTGCCAATAAATATATGTATACTTTGGTTCTGCCAATATAGATATGTATACTGTGGTTCTGCCATGATATATATGTATAATGTGGTTCTGCCAATATATATATGTATACTTTGGTTCTGCCAATATATATATGTATAATGTGGTTCTGCCAATATATATATGTATAATGTGGTTCTGCCAATATATATATGTATACTGTGGTTCTGCCAATATATATATGTATACAGTGGTTCTGCCATGATATATATGTATACTGTGGTTCTGCCAATATATATATGTATACAGTGGTTCTGCCATGATATATATGTATACTGTGGTTCTGCCAATATATATATGTATACTGTGGTTCTGCCATGATATATATGTATACTGTGGTTCTGCCAATATATATATGTATACTGTGGTTCTGCCAATATATATATGTATAATGTGGTTCTGCCAATATATATATGTATACTTTGGTTCTGCCAATATATATATGTATACTTTGGTTCTGCCAATATATATGTATAATGTGGTTCTACCATGATATATATGTATACTGTGGTTCTGCCATGATATATACGTATAATGGGTTTCTGCCTTGACATATATGTATACAGTGGTTCTGCCATGATATATATGTATACTGTGGTTCTGCCATGATATATACGTATAATGGGTTTCTGCCTTGACATATATGTATACAGTGGTTCTGCCATGACATATATGTATAATGTGGTTCTGCCATGATATACGAGTGTATGTATACAGTGGTTCTGCCATCATATATATGTATAATTTCACCCTTATTTCAGGCGCCTAGGAAGGTATTGAACATTTGGGCCGCAAATGGGGTAGGTGCGGGAAGGGTATTCCGTCAAGATGAAAACATTTTTAGTAATTTACCTTTCATAGACGCAAAATCCATCTTTTTTTTAAATAATATTTTCCGAAAATGTGTTTGCTGTCTGTAATGTATTACATATATTCATACATATGTGTTATATTAGGATACTTAACATTTCCAGGTTGATTTAGAGCATCCATTTGAAAGTCAAATTTCATAATGGATATTCAGAATATGTAATTAATTTGTGGAGTTTGTTTATCCTTGCAACCGGGATATTCCATATGGGCGAGCATAATTTATGTCTTTGTGCACTGTTTAAATACTTTATGTGAGTAAATGAGATTATCGCCATATATTTGATCGTCAAGTAGATGTAATTATTACCATTTTAAGAATCAAAACAATGCCAAAATAAATATACTTGTTACCTGGTTACTATGGTTCTTCCTTTCTTGCCTTCATTAATCCGCCGACTGTTTTCACGTCCTAGATGGCAGTCAGAGTACTAGAGACAGTCCCTGTTTGGTAGCTTTGTCGTGCATATGAGAAGTAGGGGCTCCTGTGGCCACAGCTCCTATGCCCACGTATTTATATGATATTCCTCTGTCATAAGAAGTTTGATGATTTTAGTCTGTGTGTTGCATGCAGCAATCGTGTGTATTTAGGGATATGTATATTCTACTTTAATCCATTTACTTTAATTTTGAATAAGGAGACGGAAATATACAGATATCGAAGATTGATTTGACATTACCATCTGATGCAATAACTGGAACCGCCAAAGCGACAGGGTATATACAAGGTAATCTACTGTACTGGTCTCATTTGCACGTCAGTAAAATATTAGTTAGCACCAAACGCTTGAGAAAGAGCTCTTTAGGTAAGTTAACAAGGTATTTATGACTGGACAAAAAAGGGACAAACAATATCACTAGAGTAAGCTTATAGCCATTTACAAACATCTAATATCAAGATGGGAATAATATACAGAACAAAATGAAATCTAACATGTTATGTGAGCATATAAAATGATCTATTTCTAATAATCAATCATGACACATTTATAATATTATAACAAACATCTTGAAAAAATTGCAGACTATGTATAACAATATACAATAGTACCAATTCAATAAGTACATACATCAAGAAAACAAAAACCAAATGATTAGGTCAGTGGTAATCATACTATGGTCAAAAGTAAATTATGATACGTCTGTAACTAGGATATGTAAATAAGAAATGATATTTATTTTCAATACAGTTCATGGTACATTTTGTAGAAATTATGCGTCTATTTATAACTAAGATATGAATCCTTACATCTCGGACAAATGCTTGCTGTGTAGATACTGATAAAGAATTGTATATGAATGCAGTTTTTAGTTACTGATCATCATCAATAAACGATAGATACGTAAACTTATATTTTATTTGCATTGTGTTTATGGTCAATAATAAATAGGACAATCAGGACACAATAAAATCAAAGCACTGAAAGCACTAAAGTCGTTCAGTATTGAACACTGAATCTGTATTCAATACTTGCAGCTCCACAGCAAGTATGAATCTTTATTTTCCATCGTGAACAATCAAATCTAATTGTGCAGTAAAGATGTCTGCCAGTATTGAGAATGGTATGCATGTTACCCTCAGATGTTGAACTATGTTTAACCAATTCACTTACATGTCACTTCCGGAAAAAATAGTTTTCGAATTAAGGCGATACAACTGTCAAAACTTTTGCCATAGAACTAGTAGTTCTATTAAACAACTAATCAAAGGACTGAATGGCCTGGATGGCGCTTCATAGGCAAAACTGCACATTTTCCATATCGTTTTAGAAATTAATACGCAACTATTCTGTGTAAAATCATTCACCAAGAATGACACTAATAATCCAGAAAAGTCGTTTATATCAAGACTCCCGCCATATCACAATTGTTATATCCCTGACAAATCAGCCACTACCCTCATCAAATTTATAATACAATCAGAGGACTTTACATATACTATTTTCTTGAGACGATGAATATGGCGGTACTTCGAGTAGACAATCAGTTTGAGTCGGTAATAGCAATGAGACAGTAAAGTGCAAGAGAAAACAGTGTCTAGTTCCAACCTACATAATTAAAGGTAAATAGAAGTTACTTAAAAAAAAGTAATACTTTTGAGAGAATGGCAAGTAAATGCCACCATACATGTGTACACCAAAACATTACATTGTACCTTTATTCGAAAGTTTCCCAGAACTGCAAAACATGAGTCAGAGACAGGTATGTCCTATGCTAGCACTAACTTTTGGCGTAGGTCTGAATAGAAAATGCTGGTATCAGGCTCGTGTATTTGCGGTTTTTTGGAAACATGTAAGAAAATTGACAATGCCGTGTTGTAGAGTACTTCTATCTGAAGGCAATTACCACCAATGTACATTTAAGTTATATTAAGGGTCAGAATTTAAGGAAAATAGAATAGGAGCAAATACTATTTGGTTAATACCTGTAAATAATTTCTACATGTCAAAAAGACATATCTTTTCAACAGTACTGGTTATAGACATTTTATGGGGAAAATGATAGTGCTTTCAAATGCAAATTGTTCACTAAATATTTCACAATCTTCATATATTGTTATCTTACACTGTACTAGTTTGTGATTTAGTTTTGGTATGAGGTAGTAATGAAGCTTTTGTCATTTATTCATGCAAAAAATTGCGCTACTTTTTAATACTTTTCATATCTTCAAATTTCAGTGTTTATATATTTTTCTGTGTGTTTTAGGACATGTTATGGCAAGTGTTGTAAGCTCAGTCCTAAAGGGGATGGAGTCTTTATTTAGAAAACCGACTGGATGTGCTGAACAAACCATATCAAGCACAGTGCCAAATGTTTTTGCATTGCTCTATTTAAAATCTACGAAACAAATGACAAAAAATGCAGAAGAGACGGGAATAAAAAATATACGGCATGGTAAGTCTTATCTTTTGTATACTGTGAATGTGAGTGAAAACGTTATCAGATCGGTGCTTTAAAATGTTTAACAAGCAGCACAAAATGTTGTTCATGAATCACCAAATGAGTAATTTGGTTGTTTAATGATAAATACAATATTCTACTGTGAACAAGGAAAATAATGCACGATGGACTTTAATTCACAAATATTTCCTGAACGAAAACTTAACCATTCATTAAGTATATATCAACATTTTGCCGGGTACAAGTCATGAGTTTACAAACCGTCATATAAATTATACAAAGCAACCTCTTCTGATCAGAATCATTTTGGAGATGCACTTTTTGGCTGTTTTTAGATCACCTAAGCACAAAGTGCTCAACAAGAGCTATTCGGTTCGCCCTGTGTCCATTGTCCCTCATCGTCCGTGGTCAACATTTTAGCTTGTTTACCCTCTAGAGTTAACCTATTTTACCTGATCTGCATGAAACTTGGTCAGAATGTTTGTCTTAATAAACACTAGGCCAAGTTTGTAACTGGGTTTAAAAACTAGGTCACTAGGTCCAGGAGTAGTAAAACCTTGTTAACACTCCAGATGTCTCATCTTTTACTTTATTTATATGAGACATGGGCAAAATGTTTTCCTTTATAAAATCTAGGACATGTTTGAAACTGCGTCATCTGGGGTCATAAAACTAGGTCATAGGATCAATTGATGGAAATTCCTCGTGAATTCTACGGAGGCTGCATTTTCTACCAGAACTACATAAAACTTTATCAGAATGTTTGTCTTAATCAAATGCAAATCCAGTGTGGTACTTGATCATGTGGGGTCAAAAGGTAGGTCAAGAGGCCTAATAATTGCAAATCCTTTTGGATTTTCTTCAGGCCAACATGGCAATGTATTCGGGTGAGCGATATAGAGCCATGTCCCTCTTGTATAGAGGTTGTTGCTTTTGAGAGGGCCGCTTTGAACGGGTAGCACTGTGGCCAAAATGTAATTGATATTGAGATTAATTCCAGATGTGAATTATTTTCCATATTTTCATGGGTGTCTTTAGGTTAGGTTTTAGCTCTATTGACAAAAGGTCAGTGTATGAGTCCATGTCTCCTTCCCTCCATTAATTATTCTTACACAATCTCCTTCTAAATAGCTCGGCTAAATTTGACCAAACTTCACAAGAACGTTTCTTGGAAGGTCCGCTTTCAAGGTTGTTCAGATGATTACAGTCTATTGCATAAGTAGGTCGTAGTAGCTGATATGGTGGCATTTTTCTGCCACCAGTTAACTACTTAATTAACCAGAAAATAATGTGATTATCAGACAATTTCTCGTGTTAAGATAGATACTTATCTAGTTAACCACATAGTTATCTAGTTTCTTTAACGTGATAACCACATAATTATAATTACATAATAGTTCATTAAGTAGTTAACTGGTGGCAGAAATATGACCCATAAGCTAAGAATATATATTAAAATAGAAAACTCTGAAAGTATTGAACTATAAGGCCCAGAGCTTTCATTTTCAGTCTGTAACTTTGTTTAGCTGGGTTCAATATTGGTTCAGCCCCGGAGTCACATGCTTTACATAGACCTATATAGGGAATATTTTGCGAATCTTCTTGTCCAGAACCGAAAGATCAAGACTTCATATTTGCTACGTAACATTGTCTACTGGTCTTCTAATAATATTGTTGATATCATGCACCTGAGGTCAATATTGGCCCCGTCTAAGATGTGACATGTTGTCTATAGACGTGTATAGGGAAATCTTTGATAATCTTCTCCAACTGCACTGCCCAGGGCTTTGATATTTGGCATGTAGCATTGTTTAATGGTCTACTACTAAGATTGCTCATGCATCTGAGGTATAAATTCGTCGCTCTATTTCTAGAGGGACGTAAGTCACTTTTTGGCCAAATTGAGTATTTGGTATCAAAATGACCGTCTTTTCAAGCCCTACATGATGGTGGTATAAGTGTCCTTGTAAAACTATTAGAAATGGTCTAAACACCAGTTCCACAAAGTCGTAACTCGCGTTATGTAGTGAGAATGAATTTCCACAGTGCCATTGCAAATGAACCAATCGGATTCAAGAACACTATAAACAACTATGGAGGAAATCTCACGCGCAGAGAGTTTTTTGCAAATTTTGATGATCTTTTTCAATCTGAATACTGACAAAAATGTAAGTATAATCATTAGAGTTATTTCTTGTTCAATGTGTTCTAATAGATGATAGTTTTCATTTGTCTGCAATTCTTTTTGATTTTGTGTATCACAAATGTAAACAAACTGTACAAGGTTCGGATATATACACAATTCGGATAAAACCTTCTTCAACACCATTTTTTATAAAATTGGTTATTGTAGATGATTTTACCAAAAAGTCTAAAGATGTTGAGTGCAGTTTAGATTATACTGTACTATTATTTCCAAATAAATTTGTGTTTAACACACTTTAAATGTGATATTATGCATGACTATTATAATGCATTGAAACAATTTTGACCATGTCACCTTGTTTGTGTCATGAAAAAGTAGATAAACGAATCATATTGCTCCGGGGTGTTAAACAAATTCTTAGGCCTTTATACTTTTTCTATCATGCAATATTATCGGTGTTATACAGTAAGTAGTGTCAGATTCTAGCCATACAGCAGATCAAACTTTTACTTTATATGTTTCAGGATATCAATGACTGACCTGCCGAATGATGTTCTCGTACTCATATTTGGGTTTATTCGACTTCAAGAACTGTTAACAGTAGTGAACAGAGTGTGTAAAAGATTCTACAATTTAATAAGAGATTCTTCAAATGTATGGAACACAATATAATTTGATTACCCTATTCAAGTTACAAAACATGATTTAAAAGTGATCATATCTCATTCTACAAAGATAGAAGATCTTATTCTTCCATGTACGGTATTTTCATGTACCATTCCGGAAAAAGACTGGGCATTAACAAGGGCTAACTTTAAAATCTGATAGATGAGGATTTTGTTGTTTTAAAAGGATGCAGAAAGCTTGAACAATTCTATCTAAGTTTTACGAATATTTCACCCAGTACTTTGGAATGCATATGTCAAGATAAACCATTAATTGTAATTGATGCCTGTAAAATTCTTTTTGGGTAGATCACTGTAGAAGTATACTTAACTCTGTTGGAGAGATAGTGAATTTTCATATTTCATTACATCCAAGATGATTTCAAAGCTGAAATTCTAGACCTGTATTTGAACACATCCAGATGAGCAATTTTAAACTAAGTCAGGTCTTTGATATGATATACAATGATACTGAAACCGATGCCAATGGTGACATTGTAAACTCTGTGAACGATGAAGAGGTTTCTATGTCTTTGACAGATAATGTTCCAGTAAATGTTTACGATTTTAATGACCTTCCAATATCTTTCATTGAAGAGCTGGGAAGTGAAATTTCATGGGATACCATTTACAAAAGTGAAAGGCTTGAAGTACACGTCAACTGAACCATTAGGTGTGAGTTTATTTTATTGTGTTTTGCAGATTAGGACTTCAAACATTCAGTAATTGGAAACAGAGTTACACGTACATGTGGGTCATGCCAATTTCTTCCGGTTCCACAGGTTCTGTCGAATGTGCCTGTGATTTCAAATGAGAAAAAGAAAGACCTGACCAGGATGATGAAATACATGCATAAGGTTGAGCGGCAGTTTTATAAAGTTATGACACCAGTCTCAGTTTAAGGGTTTTTGACCAAATTAAATACAAGTGATTGGTTATAGTAAGGATACTTGTATAACTTTCTAGTCAATCTGGTTTTTGTTTTTACTAGTCATGAAACTTTTTGACTGCAGTATAAACAAGTTTTGCAGCCTGGATATATTAAAGACACAAAAGGCTGAACATAAACAAGGTGTAAACTGAGTCAAAAGATGTTTTATTTAATGTATAATCTTCAACGTAAGCAATTTCGTTTATAAAAGTTATGTGGACTATAGAAGTGGTTAGCATGAGTTCAAAGAGCACAATTAACAATGATTTTCAACCCTAAAATAAAACAAAATGTGTACATAAGTATCACATAACGAAATGTATTTGTACATTATATCATTGAGTAAGTTCACTTCATATAAAAAATCCATTTTGTTATTTAATATCTGTTTTTATGATACATATTTTGCGAGTGAAAATCAATGGTTATTGCCCTCTTATAATCTTGATAGTCATTTTCGTGGACAAATATATCTTTAAATAGACGTTTCAACTGTTTTTGTATTTCAAAATGTAAAGATGCAGTTGTTTGTCATTTCGAGAAGAAGATTGTTTCTGTGTTTAAGTTATAATTTAACTGTTTTGATATTCAAAGTGATGTTATTTTTTGTTCATTTTAAATGTTTTGCTCAATTTGCTGTTAAAATAAACAATGGTTTTATTCAAATCTTTTATTGTTTTCTATTATAATTGCATAGTAAAATGCTTCTTGGTTTCTTTTCCATACAGACGTATGTCTTAATAAATGCTTTTTTGTAACTTCCAAAGAGTCGTAAGCCAATGTGGCATTTTGGAATTATCTAAAATGCACCTTGCGTTTCCAAAAGACGTAAAAATATATTTTGTTTTTCTTAATAAAATAATTAATAATTATTTAATGTTTATCAAAAATTAGAGTCATACAGATAAACACCAACGCCACCAGCATGCCAAATTTCATGAAAATTCAGCTGATTATAAAAAAGTTATTTACTTGTGAAACTTTGATAGCGATTTTCTCAAAACTGTAAATTTGGACATACAGCCCTGTGGAAATAGAGCGACGAATTGGCCCCGTTTGAGGTGTGACGTTTTTTAACCAGGTTTTCAACGAAAACAGGGTTATTAGAATGATGTGTGTCGTTGGACAACGGGCGTGCGGGGCGGCGTCAAACTGGGGGTTTTCGGCAAATAACTTGAGATTCGTTGATCATATTGAAACCAAACTTGGTGTATAGTAAGAACATGCAAAGAGCTCTCTTGGGATTACTTTTAGGTTTGTTCTGCCAAAGGTCAAGGTCACTATTACTAAATATAGCAATTTGGTTTTTGCCGAATAACTTCAGTTTCGTTGATCATATTGAAATCATACTTATAGTACAGTAAGAACATGGGGAAAGGTCACTAAGAATTGCTTTTGGACTCGTTCCGTCCAAGGTCATGCATAGGTCAAGGTCACGCATACTAAAAATAGAAATTTGGTTTCCGTGTAATAACTTTAAATTCATTGATCATATTGACATCAAACTTGGTGTATAGTAAGAACATTTGGGGAGCTTGCATGGATAGCTTTTGGACTCGTTCCGTCCAAGGTCAAGGTCATTGTTACTAAAATTAGCAATTTGGTTTCCGGCAGTTTCGTTGATCATATTGCAATCAATTTTGGTGTGTAGTACGAACATGGGGTCACTTAGGATTGCTTTTGGACTTGTCTAAGGTCAAGGTCACTGTTACTAAAAATTTAAAAATCAGTTTCCACTTGATATCTTTGTTTTGCGTGGGTGTATTGACATCAAACTTGGTGTATAGTTGTTGCATATATATATAATATATCTACGTGTGAGTGTGTGTATGCATGTATCACCTACTGAACTCTTGCAGCATTGATGATCATTATGTATTCGTTATACAAATAGAGCCTTGGTTTTCTGATACTATATTCACAGCTAACTTTAAAATTTATTGTTTTGTCTTTAAAATTGAGAGATTTATATCACCTTATTATCATCCATGCTGCAAGTAGACTCTGCCTCCTATAGGTGGTGCTGGAAAAAACACCACTTGACTGAAGCCTTAGTGCAGAATGCTTGATTATCATTAGTAATAGTATTATGCTTGTATTTTGTATTCAGGCTTCCTTTCTTTACTTCATTTAATCTCTTAAAACTTCCGATCATCATCACCTTTGCATGGTCATTAACCAGGTTTTCAACGTAAACCAGGTTATAAGAAAGGTGGCGGGCAGCTGGGCGGGCTAGGTTGAAAACCTGGTTTGTGGGCATTGCCCATTTCTTGTCTATAGACTTATATAGAGAAACGTTTGAAAATCTTCACCGAACTGCACTGCCCAGAGTTATGATATTGGGAATGTGTGTTGTTTAATGGTTACATTTTTTCTATAGAGCTACATATATAGGGAAAAACATGTTGATTGTATTCAGTATTAATTATAAGGTATATACAAACCTAAGTGTGGGTGCAGTGATTTAGAGTTGTTTTGTTTTCAGGAATCGACAGAGAAAAATCTAAATATAGAGACAGGGCAACTTCCTCATATGCAAACAATGTTTGGTAAGAATTTCTTATTGATATTGAGGAAAAAACATAAATGATATATCCAGCATCACTTTGTTTGACCTTGCTCATCACCAGTTTGTCATGTAAATATTTGTAAT
Organism: Mactromeris polynyma; assembly: GCA_032209605.1. Classification (NCBI taxonomy): domain Eukaryota; kingdom Metazoa; phylum Mollusca; class Bivalvia; order Venerida; family Mactridae; genus Mactromeris; species Mactromeris polynyma. The sequence continues at coordinate 33,154,081 of JASFXZ010000004.1, forward strand.
CCTATCCTTTGCAAATTTTAATTTATTGGTCACTACTTACACTGGTACTGCCCTTTCTCGCCTTTACTATTTTTCTATCACTGCCGATCGAAGTAGTCCTCTCAAGCTGAGGCTCGTCCATAACGCTGGTACTACGCTTCGAAACTGTGTATTATAAATTATTTCAATATTGTAACTATTAATTATAAATACATATGCTGACCGTTGCATTTATACATTGTCAAGACTTTTATGTAGTTTTGAATCATTCCACAGGGCGTGATGTATACGCTATGCACTAAATCACCACACGCTTTTATTCTAATTCTCTGTACTAAATGTCATGAATGTTCTCGGTGATTCAGAATCAAGGAAAGTTGACCCACTTTCTGACTGTTCCCTACATGCTTTATGCCTACATTGGGTTAAATGCAATTTTCCATATTTAAATCAGTTGTTTGTCGAGCCAGCTTGCGGTGAGCTCGATTTAGTCGCCACAATGGCGCTTTGGTGTATGTGCGTGTGTGTGTATCCATCCGGAGTTGCTTTGTCTGGACCATTACTCTGTTATTTATTGGGGGATTTTCAAATTAATTGGCAGAAATGTTCTCATTGATAAGACTGAGTGTCGCATGCAAGAACAATGTCTGTAGGTCAAGGTCACACTTAAACGTCAAACGTCAAATACAGGTCTAAAACATTGTGTCAGGACCATTACTCGGTCATGTCTAGAGGTATTTTTAAATTACTCAGCACAAATGATGTCCATGATGAGTTCACCATGATGAGATGGCATGTTGCACACTATACCCATGTCTAGCTCAATGGTCAAGGTCACACTTCGAGGTCAGATGTAAAAAATGGGTCAAACATGTAACACTTTCATTTCGAAAGGGATTTTCAAATAACTCTAGTTACATACATGGCGGTCAGTTACCCAAACCAGTTTTGTTAGAATCAATTAACAATCAGTACTAACTTGTCCTTCTACAAGCAGCTGTTACAGCTACACTTAATGAATCATTTTTGGGGGACAAAATATATGACTGTAGCCAAATATCAAGAAGGACATAACCTGTTTGCCTGGAATCGAACCCAGACGTCCTGGCTCAGACAATCCAGCGCTCTACGGACTGAGGGACGGGGTTACACAATAGTTTAGTGTTATTCGTGTCTCTTCGTTTAAAGGTTGACTGCCTATGTTCTGAAAGTTTTCTGTCATGCTAAAAGAGTTGTTGACGATGTTCTAAATGAGAGAGAAGACATTTACCATACAACAATGTGGCTTCTAACTCATCAGAGAAGTAATGGAATGTTCCAAGAACCTGATTATGAATATATGTACAATTTGAAGGTATGTTATGTAGAATTGTTTTTACAATTTCAATGTATTGGATATTTGGAACATTTCATCCACTTATTAACAATCTTAACATGTGGTAAATTTAACGCACGTGAGTAAGTTAATTCCTTGACTATCAACAACCTGTTCTCGCGAATTTGCTCTACAATCTACATTTTAAACCAATTGATTTAGACCTAGATAGCTTATACATACAATTGATACGTTGGTAAAGTTGGATAATAAACTAAATCAGACTAGAAAAGGTTATCCGTAGTCCTGGGTTCGTATCCCGCTAGCGCCATTGACTGGTTTTGTGTGTTCCTCAAGAACATGGTTTCATATCTATACTGAGCAAATGTAGAAACGTCCCACTTTTTGAACAGACATATCTTCCGCTATGTTTATGTTACACATTCAGTGAATGAACATGCGATACACTAGTAATTTGTAAATACACCTGTGTAAGGTTGACACCAAATACAACACGCGAAAACCGTTCACCAACCGGAACCTTGATTTTCACTTAATGCACGTGCGCGTTATACACGTGTTCGATAAATTAATTCAGTCAACGTCGTACGATACTTGCGACACAGGCTAATCCGAAAATTGAAAACTGTTTTACTTGTTCACTCTTTTCATCATGTCATGCTTGTCTGAAGTTGAAAAAAATCAGGCTTTTTGAATGCTTCAGGCGGGAATGACGGCCAGTGCCATCGCCCGCAGGTTTGGCTGCTGTCAGAAGACCATACATAGGCTTGCGACCCGGTACCAACAGACTGGGACTGTTCCCGATCGTCTCCGTCCTGGTCACCCCCGTGTCACCACCGCCAGAACTGATCGCTACATCACGTTAACGCACTTGCGTCAGCGTAGGTTGCCAGCCACCGTAACGTCTAGGAGATACGGTGTGTCATCGCAGACCATCCGTAATCGCTTGCGATGCAACGCTCAGCCAATCAGAGCACGACGCCCATATATCGGTCAAATAATGACGCGACGTCACCGTGGTACAATGTTATTGTGGTCACGACATCATTTGAATTGGAGGCGGGCTGATTGGAACCGAGTTCACTTTATTGACGAATCTCGGTTCACAGTCAGCCATGCGGATGGTAGGCTACGCATCTACAGGCGTAAAAACGAGAGATTGTTGTGTTGTTGAGAGGGACAGGATCGGTGGTGGGGGTGTAATGGTATGGGGTGGGATCATGGGTAACCGTAAGACTGAGTTAGTAGTCATACAGTGCAACCTCAATGCACAGCGTTATATTACTGATGTGCTAACTCCTCATGTAATGCCTTTCATTCGGCGCCACGGCTCTGGTGTAACACTGCAGCAAGACAATGCCCGCCCACCCGCACACAGCCAGACGCACAACTCAATACCTGGCTAGAAACAATGTCGCCGTACTTCCATGACCTGCGGTTTCCCCTGATCTCAACCCGATAGAGCATATCTGGGATGAGCTGGGTCGTAAGGCGAGTGCCAACCACCAAATTGACAACATTCAAGATCTGACACAGGCTTAACAGCAAGTGTGGAGGAATCTGCCTAACGCACTAATACTGGATACAACTTGGACATTTTTAGGGAGAGAAATCATTAATTCCTAACAACTTTTCTTCCGATTATTTATTTTGACCCCTACCGACTTCGCCATTATCTCACTCGAAAACCTTTCATCCCAGCAAAATTAGGTCAACTAATATGGATTCACAAATAAATAAACTTCATTTTCTGTATAGGTCTTAGTACCACCAACCTTATAGATTTCCGGCAATCTTTCTTTGAATATGGTGGGACGTTTCTACATTTGCTCAGTATATATTACTTACAGCTGGTGTTAAGTTCTGTGTGGCGGATATAACAATTCACAGCGTACTTCGTCCAAAGTGTAGTTAACCTCAATCCACTTTTAAAGTAAAATTTACACGCTGTGGTGTAGTGGTAAGCATAACAGACCGGCAATCCGGAGACCTGGTTTCGAATCCCGGTAGCGCCATTGACCGATTTTTCGTGTTTCTCATAAACATGATTTTATATTTTATAGTAAGTACAAAAATCAAGTTTAACTTATGAGTAGACAAATCATAATGTGAGTCGATTGATTTCAGGCTCCAGAGAAACAATACAATTGGGGATTAACGACCTATGTGTTGATCACTTTGTTAGAGTGTGACAGGTACCAGGATGTAAGTATTTGGAAACAGTGGATTTAGTTCATTAAAGCATCATATTTTCTCTTCTCTGGTAGCCATAATGTATATGGTAGTTTCAAACCACCTGAATTGCGTTTCAATTCACAAAATGACTCGCTGTTTGTTTGATATTGACGGGTCTCAGAATCAAAAGTAGCATACTTTTACCAAACATATCCAAAAATTGTCTTAATAAAAACTATGATCCGAGAATGATAATAAGGAAAAGGCATCACTAAACATGCATGAACATCAAATGTTTTTCACATAAATTCGCATTTTATAATCATCACATAGCAGTATATGTCAGTGCAGAGTGTATTTCTGAAGATATTTAAGAAGATAAATGCCTTATTTCTTGCAAAACATGTCAAATTCAGTGAATTACGCAATACTTTTATCGGCAGCGATAATATTCTTCATCAAATATGAAAACAGTTGTTTTACATACGTTAATTGAATAATAAAAATTGAATATGCCTGAATTAGTAATTATGAAATGGTATTTAATGTCATGCTTCTTAAACCCGATATCTTTACATGTATGAAATGCATATTTTACCTCCCACGGCACATGACATTCATACAGAATAAAAATTACTCTGGTTGACGTATATAAAACGCATTTAAGTACTGATGATGTGGACGAGATTGAATAACACAACTAAGTTTTGAGGTATTTTTGCTTATTGTAAGGTGTTATTTTACAAAATCATTCAAGTCATTCTTCAATGTTGTAACATGTTGTTACAACTCATTACGTGACATCATCACACGGGGCAGTGTATCCAGCACCATTGTAAAAGTGGGAAATCCCAGTCTGGTATTCAATAATGACTGATTATGTTATACTCTCAGCGAAACAGATACAGTTACTGATAAAACGGTTATTTGCAATTATAGTGCATGTATACTTAATGCCATTAAAAACGCAACTGTATCACTTAAGCCTTCAGTTTGTTCCAAGTGTTAAAAGTGTTTTATTGTTACAAATGCGTAAATTATTCTTCAAAACGAAAATAAACTATATATTTGGGCCAAGTATTCATATTTAATAATTGATTAAGTTTAGGAAATTATTTTCGAGAATTTCTTTATAATGTCACCGTGCTGACGCGGACATTTTTAGTTGCATTGTTAATGGCGAGGAGTATATGTTTATTTCTTAACCTTTATAATAATTCATTGTAATATGCAGACCCTCACTTTGTATGGTCAAAGTGGACGATACGCCTTTCTGTTTGACAGAAGGTGATAGTCAGCTCTGTTTCTGTAGGCTATTTATGTTTTCACAGGAAATAAGCTCACCAGTTACAGAAGCTGCTAATTATATAAGACAGATTGACCTGAAATGGTATAAAACAAGTCCACATGGTCTCGCCATGATAACATATGCTCTTGCCCTTGCCACCCCAAACAGCAATAGAATCAAACAGCTGAAGGATTTGTTGTTACAAACCAAAATCAAATCCGACGATACAGGTAGAATTACAGTGTAAAAATCTGCTGCATTCGTTATATGTATTTTAAATAGCAAATAACAAAATAATCATTGTAATAGTAATGTTGCTAACAAGAACGTTTTTGAAATTTATAGAATGTAAGTAACACAATTTTGGAACAAAATATTGGGCATTATAATAGTAAATGAATGCTGCTTTTGGGTATTTGCAATAAAATACGATATCACTATGTTAGAATGGTTCGGTTCGGTAGAAATGGTTTTTGACTATTAACCAAAAGTGAACATTCTTGTCAATGCTTCTTTATAAATTTCAAAGGTCAAAGACAGTATAGATGTCAATCATTTGAGAATGTTTTAAATGTTTGAAAACAACCGTAGTGATTTATAATTAAATATACTTGTTGCCTATGAAACAGACCATTTAATTCTAGAAATTTGTTTTAGCAGACAATGTAATTAACAAATAGACACCATGCCTGTCAGAACAAACTAGTTAGAAGACGTTACAATTTTCTGTATTTTCACACATATGATCTATTCAAACGTTTACTGAAAAACTAAGCATTCATCATTAGCATAATGTCAGCAGTATATGAAAACGTTTTTGTTTCAACTTATATAAAAATGCGGATAACATTTTATAAAATTTACTATTCAAAAATAACCATGAATAGTTTCTTACGACAGAAGTGTGTTACCATAATTACATAATTACATAATTAATGGGAACGTAATTCACATTTCCACTTAGTAAGTTAGTTAATTGTGAAACGTTCGCTAGGTACACTGACTGAATATCAAGATGAGTATCTACATATTTAGGTAGCAAACACGAATCTCTTTGCGAACCATAATAAGTTTTCTTACCGCAGAACATATGCTACAAAAGTATTCAAATGAAAATGTGACTGTCTGGTTAAAAGAATATATAGCAGCCTTATTATATATAGATAATGCAAAATGTATTTACATTGAAGGAACCATTCATTGGGAAAGTTCAGGTACAGGTGCGACTTCAGGAAACATAGAAACAACCGCATATGCACTATTAGCTATGCTGCAGTTTGATGACCTTGAAACAAGTGCAGGAATCGTACGTTGGTTGTCGATGCAACAAGAGACATCTGGTACTTTGGGTTCCACTCAGGTAATTTTGCATATTTCAGCTACTTGGCTTCTACTTTTGCATATTTTAATCACACGTTTTATTCACAGTTTTAATGCCGCGTATGTATGGCTGTACGCGAGCTGGGCCATTATCGATAGTTATGGCTAAACTGTAAGACTGTGACAAGCTGCACTGTAAGGAGCAAGAATGATTTATCAATAATCCCATTCCCCCTTCCTTCACTGTCCACTATGATTCTACAAGTTATTCCTTGTGGTTTGCCGGGCCATTCCTTGTGCCTCTGTTCCTTAACATGTGTACCCTTTGACCTCACCAAGTGCCTTATGTTTTGTGGATGGTTGTTTTCCCGGAGGTCTGCGTATGGAGGCACTGACTTGTGTATGTGGCGTTCCCTGTAGTTACGTATTCTCTCTCTTTTATCCAAAGATTCTTTATTTTATTGTATAATGATACACTTGTCTTTGGATTTGCTCCAGTTGACACAGCTAAAATGCCGCATAAGCGTCATGATCTCAAAAGAAACATATTGAAAATATAATAAAAAATTATTTTGAAACATTCGAGAAACCTTGATCAAGCCATCCTGTTTGACACCTTGAAAGGATGTTTGCAGACTTCTGGGCAAACAGCCTGATGTCATCTCAATTGACAACATATTTGTACCAAAGCTATCAATTAGCAGGTTTGCACTTTTGCTTGCGCAGTAGCCATGAAGGTGCTAAGAAGTCATAACATAACATAACATATATTTATTAGCATAAATCTTTTACAAGTTTATCGCCATTTACAATTTAGTAATGACAAGATGAAGCTTAGAAGTCGGAAAGCCAAATGTCGAAATTGATTTCTTTATAGAATGGCTTGGCCATAGAGGAAAGTCTCTCAAAAATGTTAAGTACAAATGTACTTGACATGACACTTAATAAATTAATAATCTTAACACAGTTTGAAAATAATATTATAAGAATGAACCAAAATTTATAGAATGTAAGTAACACAATTTTGGAACAAAATATTGGGCATTATAACAGTAAATGAATGCTGCTTTTGGGTATATGCAATAAAATACGATATCACTATGTTAGAATGGTTCGGTAGAAATGGTTTTTGACTATTAACCGAAATTGAACATTCTTGTAAATGCTTCTTTATAATTTTTAAAGGTCAAAGACAGTATAGATGTCAATCATTTGAGAAAATATTCAAATGTTTGAAAGCAACCGTAGTGATTTATAATTATATATACTTGTTGCCTATGAAACAGACCATTTAATTCCAGAAATTTGTTTTAGCAGACAATGGAAATTAACAAATAGACACCATGTCTGTCAGAACAAAATATTTAGCAGACGTTATAATTTTCTGTATTTCACACATATGATCTATTTAAACTTTTAAAGAAAAACTAAGCCATCCATCATTGGCATAATGTACGCAGTATATGAAACAGTTTTTGTTTCAATTTATATAAAAATGCGGATAATATTTGAACTTATTAAAAAATTTACTGTTTCAAAAAAAGTAATGGCTATGTTTCTTCTCTGAAAAATCTTTGCCTTTAAAAATAATCTGCAAAATGGAAAGTTAGATTTATTTCCTAATTTCTTCAAATATTCATGTAGTGAACCACCTGTGTACCAAACAGGCTTGCAAATTTAAGAAAAGTCAGAAATATTTGAAAAGAATCAAACAAACTTTTGGGCGGGATATTTGTTTCATAAAATATTTAAAAATAGGAATATATCAATTGAACATACATACATTGTATATGTTAGAAAACCCAAATATATTTTTACCCAAGAAGCACCAAACGGGAACATTATCAGTTGGATATTGCATCCCCTTTTTACGTCATCAAATTGTTTACAAACCAGAACGAGGCAGATTTCCCAGGGGCATGAATCTAATGAGAAAGCTTCCAGACGATCCAGATCACTGACTTTCTGTTTTTAAGCACATGTTTCATTGCAAAACATAAACAAATGTGGCTTCAGACTTTGTAATGGTTTACATTAATGTTTTTTTAGTTTGAAATGAAAAATATGTAAGTAAAATGTGTACTGAATGAACTTGCAAGTACTTTTCTGCTTAGGGCACAAATCTACGAGAAAACAGCATATGTAAAATGACCCCGATAAGACTGGTCCATGATTATAATAAATATAGATCCGAGTTAATTTTTTGTAAGGAATCATTTTTCAACATGTTGCACATTATTTCATTTTAACATACCGGAGACACCATTCTATCTACGCCGTTTATAATTATTTTAAAGATATTTCTTAATTACACTATAACACCTTTTAAAAATATATATAGTGAATGACTATTTCGAATTTTAAATAACTTGCAACTGCTGTGAAATTTAATTTAACATCATACATTTACGAAATTTATATTAATTGTGTTTAGTTACCATATATATTGAAGAGAAAATACCCAATGTTTTCATATGTAGCGGGTCCGTGGTCCTGTGGTAACGCACGGGTCTAGTAATCCAGGGATTGCAGGTTTCATCACCTACTCCATCGACAGTACAAACTGTCTTTCGGGAGAGACTTTGAAAAACCGAGGCCCTGTGAGACGATGCTTTACTTCGGGCACGAAAACAGACCACGGGTGTTTCTGGAACTGGGGCATCTTCTGTATCATGCACTATCCTCTAAAAATCTAAACTGACTAACATTCTTCCAGAGGCGTCGCCCATTTGGGAATCTGGTGGCGATCAGAAATAAATGCAAATACACAATGTTATGGATGGTATACCTTAAGCAACGATGAATGGTTTACATTATGTAATAATATTTAACAATAAATTAGTTTGGTAAAGTCAAAATACCACACACATATTACAATATTGCCTCAGGGACAACTACAACATTATAACCACTTAAAATTTCACATAATTTAAAATATAGGTAGATTCTTTAAAAATAATTATTTAACAATGAAAAACATTGAAATACAAAAACAGGTATTGATGTTTCAAACAAATTTGCTAATTATTCGCATTATAATATATGTATCTAATGGTTGTATTTCAGGCGACTGCCATAGCGCTTCAAGGTTTATCGAAATATGCCATTAGAACCAGTACACCTGTAACTGATATAATGCTGAACCTAACAGCAGACAACTGGGTTCAACAACAGTATCGTCTCTCAAATAACAACTCTAATCTACAAACTATTGTACACAACGTAAGATTTGTACAAGTGCTCCAATGATCCCTGTGCAAAAAGTTAGATGCATCCATTTACTTTAAATAAACAAAACTGAACTTAACATGTGTTTCATTTCGATAGTAACAATGATGAGAATGAACAGATTTTAAAGCAATACAGCTCAGCATTGTAGTATCCCCATTTCAAAACAAAGTGAAGTACAATTTCGTTTTATATTGATACATATTTATTTCAAGGAAGAAAAGTTTTGAATTGACTCATCCAAATTCTATTTATAAGCATGGATGTTAATTGCACTTGATCATTGGGGCACTGTAGGTCTGATAACGGTTGTTAACAAATTTGAGATAGTCGGCCAATGAAAACTTGTTTTGTAAAATATTGTCCAATAGACAATGTGTACACAATAACTGTATTCTCAAATAATTTTTGAAGTGACAGTATCAGTTATATACATTTTTTGATTGTGTTGCAGATAAGAAGTGTTAGCGTATGATATCAATATTTATGTCCCCCTTAAGATGATAAGGGGCATATTGCTTTGCACATGTCGTTCGGTCACCTTTTGGTTTCCATTCAATAACTGATGAACTCCTTGACCTACCCTCCTCATACAAGGTACACACATTGATCGCTAGTAGGAACCCTCTTGATTTGGGGGTCAATTGGTCAAAGGTCAAGGTCACAGGGGTCAATTGTACATGAAAAGTTTCCGGTCAATAACCCGAGAACGCCTTGAACTACACTCCTCAAACTTGGTCCACACATTGGTCGCAGGTAATAGACGAAAGCCATCGATTTTGGGACACTTGGTCAAAGTCACAGGGGTCAATTTTACTTGAAACGTTTCCGTCCAATAACTTGAGGCACACATTGATCGCGGGTAGTAGAGAAATCCTGTCGATTTTGGGGTCAAAGGTCAAAGTCACAGGCGACAATTGTACATGAAACGTTTCCAGCCAATATATCAAGAACGCATTGACCTACCCTCCTAAAACGTGGTCCACAAATTGTTGGTGGGTATCTGAGGAACCACATTGATTATGGTGACACTGTGTCAAAGGCCACAGAGGTTGTAAAGATAAAATATAATGTGTCTTGTCATGTACAATGTATTTAACTGCAGTCAGTAACAGAAACTGAACTAAAATGGGTTTGTATTACCAAAATCAGTATATTTTGTTAGCAAATTCAAACATATTCAACCCATGATGCTTAGTCTGTTATCGAAACTTTTATATGTCTGAATATTGATATTCCAGATTATGTGGGATTGACGAGTATATTAATGTCCCCCACCCACTCACCACCACACTTCATGCACATTTCGGTGGTTGTTGAGAGGTTGTTGCTCTATTTACGGTGATTGTTTATTGCGGGAAAAATGATAATGCTGTTGAAGAGAGATTTTTGTTCAAGTAGGCCGCTCTGGGGAAGTTGCAGTGTATATTGTGCATATTACTGCCGGAAGTTTACTTAGTGCATGTATGCGTCTGAAATATGATACTTGACAGAATATGAGCGTTGATCAGAAAGTAAGCTTTTATATACCTTTCTTCATCTACATTGCAGTGAAATCTAAGAAATTGTTACGGAAATTAGGGCACTTTTCAATTACTTTTTGATCACCCTTCATAAATGTAAGTCACAGTAGACACATTTTGATGCAAATACAAACTTTGGATTGTAGCTGCCAGTTTACAAGGGAAGTGAGTTGACTCTTTCTGCAACAATTAAAGGCGGTACTGGGAGGATGAAAATAGAGCTGGTTTATTACAGACCAGCACAACCACATGAAGTGTGCGCTTTTAATGTGTCTACAGTACATACATCAGAAGTTGCTATTGAAGGAATTGATTATAATATGCTAAAAAAGAGGTAGGTGCGCTTATCTGTTCAGAACATCTAATCATCCTGACCATTGTCTACAGAAAAGTAGCGTGTTTAGAACAATTGTTTACCAAATGACTGAAAGTGGTAAAACTGATTTTAGTTTATTTCAATTTTATATATTTATATATTCTATATATCTTAACATTAGATATACACTAAGACCTCAATAATAAGACCACCATTTGAATTCTTGGAAACTAGTCTTCTTAATTTTGAGGGGGTCTTATTATTGAGGTGGTCTTAATGTTAGTATCACTGTTTAGGCAGTATTGGCAAATTATAATACAGTTTCTTCAAATAGTTGAGAAAACTGACATACGGTTGGATTACAATAAAAAGGTACTTCTTTTCTCAAACGATAGGAGTTGTAGTATTAAAGGGCAAAATCTCATTACTGCAATAAACTTCCATGAATAAACACTCACACTGACTAAATTGTCACTTTAGGTATGTAAAATTTTAAAACAAATAAATATGCTTTCTTAACAGACTCCATCGTTCCTTTTTAAAAACATACATTTCAAATGCCGTAAATACCATATTATTCCGACGACGGTTGCCACGGTGAGATTAAGCTTCTTAATATACAGACAGACAGACACTAAATTGTAAAAATCAGTTAAAGGATTTGTGTTGAAAATATGCTTTATAAATTGGAGCAAACATATGAAATCACTAGATAATGTTGGTTTATTTGTGTTTTTAATTGGATCTTGGTGCATCCATGTCAGTTTGGCATTTAGTTAACTTATTCTGGTTGTAATTATGGGTATCATTTATACACCCTTTCAATTAATCGATTTAAGTCGCCTAAGAGTTGCGCCCCCTACCGGACGTGACGTAATGCGAGGATAAAAATAATTCCAAAACGGCCAGTGCTGCTTACTTACGCTGCACATCAACAAAAGTTTATGCGTTGCGCAAATTTTTAATGTTTTCGTAAAAATCGGACATTTTATTTGTTAAAGTAGAGCTATACAGAAAGTATTAGGTTACAATATATTAAAGTTTTTGCATTAACAGCATTCAAAAAATCATAGGTAACGAATTAACGCTGCACACGGGGAGCGTCATTTTTTCACATACTCGCGGTTAGTTTCCTATAAATTCTCTGATTTTCACAACAAGTACCATATATTTAACTTACCCCAATGCAAAAAGCAATCGTTTAAGATGAAAAATCCTTAAAAACTATGTGGTTAATATTAAAAGTTATTCCATAAACGGTGATCAAACAATCCCAGTTATCAAGGCTTACATAATCATGTAAATGTGCAAAGATCAACTAAACTAATGATGTAGATCACGCCAGCATGTCATGTTTTGTGTACACAAGTCGTCTATTTTACCCAGCACAAGCGTGTGCAAAATATGAATTAAGTAGGTCAAATCAATGTCTTTATTGTCTGTGTGAGACGAGGGTTTTGGCATCAATTTAATTCTGAACATGAATTAACATTCAAAAATGTCGGAAGAGGCTGGCTAAATCTTTGAAGTATAAATATTTTTGGGTGACAGACAGTTGTAATCTCATTGTGTTTATTACAAATTGAGATCACAGACTGATATGACCTAATCATTTCAATTAGCAAAGGCACTAATTCTATCAAACAGGAAATAGCAATATGAATTAACACATATAATAAAGATCTCCTGGGGTTTTATGACTCTTGTGTTTTTACAGCTGACACCTAGGGCAATTTTCAATTACAGTAGTGACCAGTAGAACTGATCTGCCGAGGGCGTGGTTTATGAATTGCAAAACAATAGGCATCAATCAAATTAATTAAAATACAAGAAAAGCAATTAATAACTGTCAATTATCAATTCATACGAGAACACAGAAATTGTTTAAACATTGAAACTAAATGGCCAGCCAGCCACGAAAGACGTCTAAAAATAATTTATGGATTATAGCGCTATGTCTCGTTTTCAGAAGAGATTTCTTTTAAAAGTGACTATCAACAATCTATATTTAATGTGAGTAGGAATAACCAAACAGACAGTGAGTTTCATATTTTATTTTTACATAAATATATTGTTTTAGACAGTGCGTCTGCTGATAACATTGTATCGATGCGCCATATCTGGCGTAGCGCATCTGTGGTATTGAGGTCTATGGCTATATCCATGTTCTTTCATATGACGGTCCATGACTGAAATGACGAAAAATATGTATGGTTCTTCTTCAGACATGCGTACGATTTCACATTAACATCAAAATACGGTCTTCCAAGTCCATATTAACGACTGAGTTTGTGAAATAAAAATTCCCAGTATGTCGCAAAATTATGTGACAAGCAAATATTAAGCATCCAACAAAAGCTATTTCGCAAAATCCATTAGGTATAAGTTTTTTTATATATCTCAAAATACATCCTAAAACAAATTACATCTGTAACATACCTTATCTTTCATTCCATCGTCAAAAATTGGTTACGTCGCCATTTCGCGCTCTAAATATTACCGTTATAGTAATTGTTTATCCTCTAATGACGTCATCGAAGGGCAGATCATTCTATTTACGGTATAATTGAAAGGGTGTATAGGCAGGTAGATTTAGGTTTGAATGGCTGATCTGCGGATTCAACATTTTAGATCTTCTTTTAAAATGTTTAAATTCACAAACAATATTATAGCAATAAACATTTATAGAATTTATGTTAGGTAGACACAAGTGGTGTTTTTATTAGTTCAAGACAGTGCGATGTGTGTGGAAAATGTGCTATTGATCCGAGTCCGGGAAACGAGGATTACAGTGGATTGTCAACAACAAGGAGCCCTGTGATTGTCCAGAGCAAGATAGGACGGAGGAAACGATCGACGACAAGCAAGAAGAAATGCGTACGATTCAGCGTGAGGTATGGTACAAGAAATGATACAGTTGTGAGCTTGTTTTAACATTTTTGTTGAGATAGTTAAAACTTATCAGTTATCAAGTTCATCTTTAGATGGTATTAATTGTTTAAGAATTTAATACATGTACATAGCGTCTCCCATGGCCACGTGGTTAAAGCATCCGCCTTGGGAGTGGAAGGTCGAATACCGGTTAGTGAGCTGTCAGCTAGTTAAATAATGGTTACTGTGTGCCTACCTGCATGGTGCCTGGCATTAAAGGATAGGAATCGGGAAGTAAATGTGCTCAGAAAGTAGGTGTCTCATAAGTCAGTAATGGCTGGCCCTTTAAAAAGGGATGACTCTATAACACATTAACACTTTAAAACTGCAGTAAATCAAATATAGATACTGATAAAAAGTGTACCAGTACTATTTTGCTTAGTTTCTAAAATCTCCAATTTTTGCAAGAGAACAGGAATGAACATAAGTCTGAAGAAAACACACAAGTTGTAGTATTTAGAAACGGGGGCTATTTACTTGGTAATGAAAATGGTTTTATAATGGAGAACAAATCGAAGTCGTGAAATATTATAAATTCATTTTCTCCAAAACTGTGTAGGTCAACAGCAAAGAACATACTAGCTCTGCAATTAACAAAATCCAAAATGTTGTTGGATATTTTGAATATATAGAGACATTTAAACTGTTTGACACTATGTTGTTACCTATTCTCACTTATGGTTCTGAAATTTGGGGCTTAGAATACGCTGCTCAAATAGAATATGTTCACACTCTATTCTGCACCAGTTATCTGAAACTGTTAAGAATACTTTTCATGATTTCTCTAAGGGTGAGTGTGGTCGTTTCCTATGTATGTTAATTACTTTAGTAAATGTATCAAATGCTGGATACGTCTCTTACGCATGAACCATAAAACATACCCGAAACACTGCTACCATATGTTATCTAAACTGTACGAAGTTGGGAGAATTACATGGGCTAGTAAAATAAAAACTCTATTGTTCCAATTTGGATTTGGCTATGCTTGGATTGCACAAGATATCGGCAACGAAAATTTGTTCTTAGCTAACTTGAAACAACGTATAAAATGTTGTGCCCGACAAAACTGGTACTCAGAAATTAATGACTCGGGAAAATCGCATCATTATAAACACTTTAAAACCCAACTAAATGTCGAATAGTATCTAACACTTAATATTCCTGTACAGTATAAAGTTGCACTATCTAAACTCCGATGCTCCATGCAGACACAATATAAATTGCTTATCAAGACAGATTATGCCAATTATGTAACTCTGAAACGATTGAAGATGAATTTCATGTTGTTATGAACTGTTCATTGTATCAAAGCATACTCGATCAGTTTATAAGCAGAACAATTAAAGACCTCAATAGAAACAATGTACAGACATTTTATAATTTAATGGGAACAACAGATACAAATATTCTGATTAACCTTGGACATGGAAAGATAAACTTCACTTGACAAAAAATCCATTTAAAAATACATTTTAATATCGTGTGATATTGTACATGCATATCCGATGAGGATAACAGCCGCAAAAAAATGTGTTAAGTTTTAGTTAAGAATACTAAGGTTACCAGATGATAGATATGTTAAGTTGTGTTACAACATGTTGAAGCTTTATGATAACAATGGCCATGTAAATTGGGTTACCAAAGTGCGAACAAATCTGTACGAGAATGGTTTTGGGTACATCTGGGAATCACAAGAAGTTCATAATGAAGAATTGTTTTAAATGAATACACGCTAAGACTACGAGACCAATTTCTACAATCATGGTCCCGTGTATGTAGTGATAATGATACATTAAACACATTTTATACCTATATTAAACCGAATTTTGGAGTTGAGATCTACATTAGCTGTATTGATATTCCAAAGTTCAAGAGAAGTTTTGCAAATTTTAGATTTTCTTGTCATAACCTTATGATAGAGAAGGGGCATTATACTCAGGTTACAATGGATGAGCGATTTTGTGTGTATTGCAAAACATTCTTGAAAATGAATACCACTTTGTTATCCACTGCCCATTGTATTGTGAAATTCGCAAAAATATATTCCTGATACATACACTTTTCATCCTAGTTACCACAAATTTCATGCTTTGTGTGCAAGCAATAATACCACAATTATTAGAAATCTGGCAATGTATTTATACCATGCTAATAAAGTTAGGGATACTTTTCTTTTCAGTAATGTATGATTATCTATTTTTTCTAAACATTTCATGTACATTGATGTAAATTGTAATCATGCTACTTTTACATGCATTATTTCCACATGTTTATATATGTATGTGTCTTCACAGGCAAATAACCACTTTTGATGTATTATGTATATATGTTGTATGTATATGGGCAGGAGGCCTAAGTACAAATAAACTTTGAAACTTACTTACATATTGAAATGAGTTATTTTTAAAACATATTACATATTATGTACTCTTATGTCTTATTTATATTGTATGTACATTTGCGTTTTACTTATATTGTATGTACATTTGTGTTTTACTTATATTGTATGTACATTTGTGTTTTACTTATATTGTATGTACATTTGTGTTTTACTTATATTGTATGTACATTTGCATTGTACTTATATTGTATGTACATTTGTGTTTTACTTATATTGTATGTACATTTGTGTTTTACTTATATTGTATGTACATTTGTGTTTTACTTATATTGTATGTACATTTGCATTTTACTTATATTGTATGTACATTTGCATTTTACTTATATTGTATGTACATTTGTGTTTTACTTATATTGTATGTACATTTGCATTGTACTTATATTGTATGTACATTTGTGTTTTACTTATATTGTATGTACATTTGTGTTTTACTTATATTGTATGTACATTTGTGTTTTACTTATATTGTATGTACATTTGTGTTTTACTTATATTGTATGTACATTTGTGTTTTACTTATATTGTATGTACATTTGTGTTTTACTTATATTGTATGTACATTTGTGTTTTACTTATATTGTATGTACATTTGTGTTTTACTTATATTGTATGTACATTTGTGTTTTACTTATATTGTATGTACATTTGTGTTTTACTTATATTGTATGTACATTTGTGTTTTACTTATATTGTATGTACATTTGTGTTTTACTTATATTGTATGTACATTCTTGTTTTACTTATATTGTATGTACATTTGTGTTTTACTTATATTGTATGTACATTTGTGTTTTACTTATATTGTATGTACATTTGTGTTTTACTTATATTGTATGTACATTTGTGTTTTACTTATATTGTATGTACAATTGTGTTTTACTTATATTGTATGTACATTCTTGTTTTACTTATATTGTATGTACATTTGTGTTTTACTTATATTGTATGTACATTTGTGTTTTACTTATATTGTATGTACATTTGTGTTTTACTTATATTGTATGTACATTTGTAAATGACAGGGTTTTTGTTTTCCATGTGACTGATTTGTATAATGGGACGAAGACCTAAATAAAAGAAGACTCGCAATAAATATTGTTATTGTTATTAAAATGCTACATAATGAGTTTTCTGTTGATTTCTGTTAGAGTAAACAATAATATTAATAAAGAATTGCAGTGTCGAAAAAAGTATATTTAAACCGGTCAACATCACTGTAACGGCTTTAAATCACTGTGCCATAATTCAATGAAGAATATCAATGTAAAAATGACTGATTCGCTGTTTTGACCAGTATATATTTATTGATTAATTTTACAGCTCAAGAAATCATTCCCATGGCATGTCGATAGTAAAGTTTGGTCTGCAGACTGGGGTGACTGTAGTTAAAGAGGACTTGGACGAGGTACTGTTTTATACTAATATTTGAATAAGAAGGTAAAATATATGAAATTTATTTCATGTTGCGGAAGCAGCCTTTTTCAAATACATTGGTTTAAACTTTAATTTATTATTTGCAAATACAAGTAAATATTACAATATAATACCATAATAATATAACTAACTAAAAAACTTAACAGTCAACCTGTCCGGGGCACAGAAAAATATTATGAACGATTCTTGCCTCTCAGTTCTCAGATGTCAACTTTTCAATGCATTGTTTAACTTTGGAGATTGAGGGAGTAAAATCGATTACAATGCTTGCTGAGTGTTGAGGCATTGTTGTCGAAAATTGAGTGTGAATTTTAGATGGTGTGGAAATTATAATTGCTGAGTATAGTCTTTTTGCCCTCAGATCTCAAAATCACACTCAAATCTCAAAGAAAATGAGAACTAAAATACTTGCTGTCAATATGCACTGCTGCTATCATCAGACATTCAGATTTACCAGAGTGAATTTTGACTTCTGAGCACAGTGTTATTTGTTTGTCTTTCCAGTTGATGGAACGTAATAAGAACATTTTCCTTTATGAAACCCCGGATAGCCAGGAAGGTTATGTAGTGTTCTATCTATACACGGTAAGACTATGATGCATTATCTACTGTATAATCAGTACCGTCTGGTCCTTTACACGTCATACAACATCAGGGATTTACAAATCTAGGTCTGGACACTGATACATATAGCACAGTCATATATTTTGAGATACGTGTTTTAAATCATGTGGTCCACCGATTCTGTTGGGGCTTTGAATTATATACACATTCAGGTTCATGTGGCGAAATTTGCATTTGTAAGTATTAACGTTGAAGAAGACCCTATGTGCACCTTATAGCGTTATGTTGGGCTTAGGTGGGCACCTTATAGCGTTATGTTGGGCTTAGGTGGGCACCTTATAGCGTTATGTTGGGCTTAGGTGGGCACCTTATAGCGTTATGTTGGGCTTAGGTGGGCACCTTATAGCGTTATGTTGGGCTTAGGTGGGCACCTTATAGCGTTATGTTGGGCTTAGGTGGGCACCTGGGTTGAACCACCGGCTTTCTGTAAGCCCACTGGTAGTTTCCGAACATATTCTGTATCCAGGGTTGGATTTGAACCCACATCAGTTACGGTCAGGTGATTTGTAGTAGGTGACCAAAACCACTTGACCATTACGCCTCCCTATACTTGGCATATACAAGACGTTATGTCACCATTTGGTAGATTTGCAACACTGATATGCAAATAGCAAAACTATGTTAGTACGACTAATGAATACACAATTTCAACTTCCCGAATTCAACATTTCGTTTGAGGGAAATAATGAAGTGTGACTGTCTACACCTGTCACACGTAGGTCACAGCATATTTAATGTTGAGTAAACGAACGCTTAAGAGTAATACGTCAGTAATTCTTGAGACATTACGTTTTCAGTTAAATTCTACAACGAATGATTTTGTTTTCCGGGTGGAGGATACATACAATAAAACTTTGTCTACATTAAGACAGCCTGCTATTGTGGAAGTCTACGATTACTATAATGATGGTATGTGATAATTTATTGTACTATACCATTAGTTGTGAAGTAACATATTCACTCCGTTCTCTGCGTTTCCCAACCGACATCACCATCACATTTTGGGACATTTAATAAACTAAGACTGTGTTTAGTTGGTAGCTGAGGTGTTTCTGTTAACTCTGCATGAGCTTGTTTATTTACGATTTTGTGGTTATTTTGATTTTTTAGCATTGCGATGCAAAATTATTTAGTTACTGATGGCAAGTTCAGTATTCCGTTTCTTCGTACTGGATTATTTACGGTGTATACATTGTTGTATACGTACTGGATTATTTACGGTGTATACATTGTTGTATACGTACTGGATTATTTACGGTGTATACATTGTTGTATACGTACTGGATTATTTACGGTGTATACATTGTTGTATACGTACTGGATTATTTACGGTGTATACATTGTTGTATACGTACTGGATTATTTACGGTGTATACATTGTTGTATACGTACTGGATTATTTACGGTGTATACATTGTTGTATACGTAATGATTAGTTGCTTTTAATGATTAGCCTACTTTAGCAAATTAATGTGTATATGTTGAAAATCAATGACCATACACGTATAGCGGTTAAGTGTGAAGTTAGCTGTTAAATCGATTTCAATCCGCCGTATTTTTACTGACAGTTCCAAAGCTGTAAAATGCTGTGTGGTAATTATTTTCCTTTTGTCTTCAGATGTATGTTAAGTTTTCATTTCCCAATACACAGTTCTTTTACTTGATATACTATTCATGTTCTTTTCTCCACACTCCCTTTCGGCCTATTATGTCTGACCTTCTTCTTCTGTGATTTACTCCATCCTTTCAACTTTCCCATCTTGTTGTCCCCTAAATTATTGTCCCATAAATTATTATTAAGTTGTTGTTATGGTTGGCCAGACCATTTCTGGTGAATTGAGTCATGACATACTGTAGTCATATAGACTCAAATTATCCAAATTTTGTTCAGTATTAAACATTGTAGCACTGTGATGAGATCATGATTTGTATCATACAGTGAGTAATAGCAATACATTACAATTGCGTTGAATTGAGACATTGTCTTTGTTCATTACAGATGCAAATTGTAAGACATTGTATGGCATTGATGGCACTGATGGTAGTGTAGAAACAAGCTTCTATCATAAGTGTGATACTGATAAGTGTATCTGCCTCAGAAGTAAGTACAATCATTCACACTTTTTTATCATTTGCTTCAGTAAATCATACACACATTCTTTGTCATTTTTATGCTTCTGTAAGTCATAAACGCATTCTTTGTCATGTGTATGCTTCAGTAAATCATACGCACATTCTTTATCATGTGTATGCTTCAGTAAATCATACGCACATTCTTTATCATGTGTATGCTTCAGTAAATCATACACACATTCTTAGTCATGTGTATGCTTCAGTAAATCATACGCACATTCTTTATCATATGTATGCTTCTATAAATCATACGCACATTCTTTATCATGTGTATGCTTTGGTAAATCATACACACAGTCTTTATCATGTGTATGCTTCAGTAAATCATACACACATTCTTAGTCATGTGTATGCTTCTGTAAATCATACGCACATTCTTTATCATATGTATGCTTCTATAAATCATATGCACATTCTTTATCATGTGTATGCTTTGGTAAATCATACACACAGTCTTTATCATGTGTTTGCTTCTGTAAATCATACGCACATTCTTTATCATGTGTATGCTTTGGTAAATCATACGCACAGTCTTTATCATGTGTATGCTTTGGTATATCATACGCACAGTCTTTATCATGTGTATGCTTCTGTAAATCATACGCACAGTCTTTATCATATGTATGCTTTGGTAAATAATACGCACAGTCTTTATCATGTGTATGCTTCTGTAAATCATACGCACAGTCTTTATCATGTGTATGCTTTGGTAAATCATACGCACAGTCTTTATCATGTGTATGCTTCTGTAAATCATACGCACAGTCTTTATCATATGTATGCTTCGGTAAATAATACACACCTTCTTTATCATGTGTATGCTTCTGTAAATCATACGCACAGTCTTTATCATGTGTATGCTTTGGTAAATCATACGCACAATCTTTATCATTTGTATGCTTTGGTATATCATACACACATTCTTAGTCATGTGTATGCTTCAGTAAATCATACACACATTCTTAGTCTATGTGTATGCTTCTGTAAATCATACGCTCATTCTTAGTCCATGTGTATGCTTCAGTAAATCATACACACATTCTTAGTCCATGTGTATGCTTCAGTAAATCATACACACATTCTTAGTCCATGTGTATGCTTCAGTAAATCATACACACATTCTTAGTCATGTGTATGCTTCAGTAAATCATACACACATTCTTAGTCCATGTGTATGCTTCAGTAAATCATACGCACATTCTTTATCATGTGTATGCTTCTGTAAATCATACGCACATTCTTTATCATGTGTATGCTTTGGTAAATCATACGCACAGTCTTTATCATGTGTATGCTTCTGTAAATCATACGCACATTCTTTATCATGTGTATGCTTTGGTAAATCATACGCACAATCTTTATCATTTGTATGCTTTGGTATATCATACACACATTCTTAGTCATGTGTATGCTTCAGTAAATCATACACACATTCTTAGTCCATGTGTATGCTTCTGTAAATCATACGCACATTCTTAGTCCATGTGTATGCTTCAGTAAATCATACACACATTCTTAGTCCATGTGTATGCTTCAGTAAATCATACACACATTCTTAGTCCATGTGTATGCTTCAGTAAATCATACACACATTCTTAGTCATGTGTATGCTTCTGTA
This sequence comes from Mactromeris polynyma, assembly GCA_032209605.1. NCBI lineage: Eukaryota > Metazoa > Mollusca > Bivalvia > Venerida > Mactridae > Mactromeris > Mactromeris polynyma. The sequence goes on from JASFXZ010000004.1 coordinate 33,176,387, forward strand.
AATCATACGCACATTCTTTATCATGTGTATGCTTCTGTAAATCATACGCACATTCTTTATCATGTGTATGCTTTGGTAAATCATACGCACAGTCTTTATCATTTGTATGCTTTGGTAAATCATACGCACAGTCTTTATCATGTGTATGCTTCTGTAAATCATACACACATTCTTTATCATGTGTATGCTTTGGTAAATCATACGCACATTCTTTATCATGTGTATGCTTCTGTAAATCATACGCACATTCTTTATCATGTGTATGCTTTGGTAAATCATACGCACAGTCTTTATCATGTGTATGCTTCTGTAAATCATTCGCACATTCTTTATCATGTGTATGCTTTGGTAAATCATACGCACAATCTTTATCATTTGTATGCTTTGGTATATCATACACACATTCTTAGTCATGTGTATGCTTCAGTAAATCATACACACATTCTTAGTCCATGTGTATGCTTCTGTAAATCATACGCACATTCTTAGTCCATGTGTATGCTTCAGTAAATCATACACACATTCTAAGTCCATGTGTATGCTTCAGTAAATCATACACACATTCTTAGTCCATGTGTATGCTTCAGTAAATCATACACTCATTCTTAGTCATGTGTATGCTTCTGTAAATCATACGCACATTCTTAGTCATGTGTATGCTTCAGTAAATCATACACACATTCTTAGTCCATGTGTATGCTGCAGTAAATCATACGCACATTCTTTATCATGTGTATGCTTTGGTAAATCATACGCACATTCTTTATCATGTGTATGCTTCTGTAAATCATACGCACATTCTTTATCATGTGTATGCTTTGGTAAATCATACGCACAGTCTTTATCATTTGTATGCTTTGGTAAATCATACGCACAGTCTTTATCATGTGTATGCTTCTGTAAATCATACGCACATTCTTTATCATGTGTATGCTTTGGTAAATCATACGCACATTCTTTATCATGTGTATGCTTCTGTAAATCATACGCACATTCTTTATCATGTGTATGCTTTGGTAAATCATACGCACAGTCTTTATCATTTGTATGCTTTGGTATATCATACACATATTTTGTCATTTGTATGCTTTGGTATATCATACACACATTCTGTCATTTGTATGCTTTGGTATATCATACACACATTCTGTCATGTGTATGCTTTGGTATATCATACACACATTCTGTCATTTGTATGCTTTGGTATATCATACACACATTCTGTCATTTGTATGCTTTGGTATATCATACACACATTCTGTCATTTGTATGCTTTGGTATATCATACACACATTCTGTCATTTGTATGCTTTGGTATATCATACACACATTCTGTCATTTGTATGCTTTGGTATATCATACACACATTCTGTCATGTGTATGCTTTGGTATATCATACACACATTCTGTCATGTGTATGCTTTGGTATATCATACACACATTCTGTCATGTGTATGCTTTGGTATATCATACACACATTCTGTCATTTGTATGCTTTGGTATATCATACACACATTCTGTCATTTGTATGCTTTGGTATATCATGCACACATTCTGTCATGTGTATGCTTTGGTATATCATACACACATTCTGTCATTTGTATGCTTTGGTATATCATACACACATTCTGTCATTTGTATGCTTTGGTATATCATACACACATTCTGTCATTTGTATGCTTTGGTATATCATACACACATTCTGTCATGTGTATGCTTTGGTATATCATACGCACGTTCTTTATCATTTGTATGCTTCGTTAAATAGTACACACATTCTTTGTCATTTGATCACAATGTCTCAGGGGATTATATTCGGGACTTTGTAGGCATTGACTTTTACTCTGGAACTAACATGATGTGTTCCATGGAGTATCTTAAAACTATCGACCAGCCCATTTGTGATTGTGTTGTGTCGTCTAATATATATATTTTTTTTCGAATTTACGTTGGTGTTGTCCTTGTATTTTGTTGTTTTGTGATGTTCTCTGTAACTACTTACTTAATTTTTCTCTCTTGTATATTATCTGTGTATAAGGCACAGTCTTGTGTAAATAACGTCCCCTTATGCCGCGTATACTCTATCTTTTATGACGTCATTACAATTGTATGACGTCAATGATTTTTTATTTTTCTATCTACAATGCGGTTTACATTTTATGACGTCATTTGAAAATACCAAGAAAACTTTTCTTAATATTCGTTGGGTGCAGTCGTGTTTTTGTGTTTTAGTTCTCTTATTAGACATATTTCTTTTAGTTATAAATTCCATTTCCCTATCAATAATATCTAAGAATTGTTTAATTAGTAAATACATTATCAAGTTGACTTTATTTTAAATTGCATTTATAATTTGACATTTTAAGGTTACTTCTATTCTGATGTTACTATTTTAGTTACGGGGAGCAAGGTCAGTATAAGGCTGCTTGTTCCTCCGTGCTGGATTAGTTACTGTATGTCTGTTGATATGTATGTGATGGTTGGTTGTTTTTAATGATTAGTTACTGCCAACTTAGTCAATTTATGTATATATGTTGGAAAGCAATGACCATATAGCGATAAGGTGTGAGGTTAGCTAGCTGTTAAATCGATTTAAACCCCCAGCATTTTATGCTGACAGTTCCAATGCTGTAATTCGCTGTATGATTGTTGTTTCTGTTTATGTTATGAATGTGTTTTGTATTTCCCTTTCCCCTATGCAATTCTGTCACTTTATACAGTGTTCAGATTGTTTCCTGCCCATTTTTGGCCTATTATGGCCAGTTGTCTTGACTTGTCCTGTGATCTTTTCCATCCATTAATTCCCACCTCCCCTTCCCTTACTGTCCACTTTGATTCTCCTAGTTATTCCTTGTGGTCTGCTGGGTCATTCCTTGCGCCTCAGGTCCTTAATATGTGTACCGTTTGACCTCCTTTAGTGCCTTATGTTTTGTTATTATTGTTTTTCCGGAGATCTGCATGGGGAGGCATTGTCTTATGTATGTGGCTTTCCCTGTAGTTACGTATTCTCTCTCTTTTGATAAATGATACGCACATTCTTTGGCATTTGTATGATTCAGTAAATCATTCACACATTCTTAGTCATGTGTATGGTTCGGTAATTCATACGCACATTCGTTATCATTTGTATGCTTTGGTAAATCATACGCGTGTTCTTTATCATATGTATGCTTCGGTAAATAATACACACCTTCTTTATCATTTGTATGCTTTGATAAATCATACGCACATTCTTTGTCATTTGTATGTTTTGGTAAATCATACGCACAATCTTTGTCATATGTTTGCTTGGGTATGTCATGTATGCATATTTTTCCATTCTTTCTCATTGATTTTTGAAGTGGTATAGTAAAAATGATATTTTGTCCTGACCCAAATGTATTAAAAATTGAAGTTATAATGTGGACTTTCTACTTTCAGTTTTGTCATAAAATTAACACTAGAATATTTACCATACTTTTATTTTGCTACTACGATTACACGATTAATTCACGAACATTTCTAATTTTACAGTGTGACATTTGCTTCTGAATGTGTGCTACGAAAAAATAAGAAATATCTTTTAAAAAGCTGAACGGCGTAGAAAGAGTAATGTCTAAAGAATCGCTCTGATTTCGCCAGAGGGGTACGCTACGAGAAAGTGGATTATCTTTTCTAGACACCCTGTTTGCTGCCTCTCCGCTTACAATATGAACCAATCAAATCGTATAATTTGTTGCATATTTAAACAATGCGCTTCATGTACAATATTTGATAGGTCTAAAATGTAGGTCAAAATCAATATTATACAGCGACGCCGAACAAATGTGTTTTAAGGTCTGAGATAATTTCAATTGCAGGTATATGTGCTAAAGATGTGTATAATGAAATACAAACAATGCTGAGAAGAAAGGTGAGAGTGGTTCCCAAACTTCTGAAATATTCATGTGATTCAACTAGGGCAGATTATGGTAATGTGGAATTCCTTCTTATACAAAATACTTGAAGCTTAATTATTTCAGATTTATTTACACCTTACTGAATGAAGTTATTACAACTTTTATAGAAGTAATAGAATGCATAGTATTATAAGTTCCTGCCTAAACATACGTGATATTACTTTTTCATGTAGTTAAAACATCAATAGATAAATATGATCAAAGAATCTTCCAAAAATGTATTATTCTGTATTTGTCGAAAAACAAAGTTTATAATATTCTTAATTTGAAAACAAACTTCCAGAATTAACAAATAGGTGTGTTTATAAGATTTTTCCGTTTGTGTACTGACAAAACAAAACAAATTGAATCTGTAATACAATTGCATTTGTTTGTATTAAAGATGTTTTTGCCAATGCAGTTATAAAACAGTATGAATTCCATTCAGATATTTTATGATCGGATGGGTTAGTTGAATCTTTATTCACTCTCTGCTTGTTTGGGTACTAACAGTACTCACGCCAATTTCTGGAATTGTGAAGTTCAAGGCGGATTTTGAGTCCATGACCTTTGAATCAGTAGTCAGACCAATATGCATCCATAATGTACTTACCTACTTAATCCTCTCGTGCTTTGATGCACATAAGGCATCCATAATGTACCATTATATACATTGCTAGTCTTGCCTTACGTTATCGGTAGTACAGTGATTACTCATCAACAATGGTGACTTTAACTATTGACCTGCCCTGACACGATTATTCTAACTTGTTTTATAATGACAAAATGATAGTAAGTTATCACAACGTTTTTGGAATGAAACACAGACCTTGAATTTGACCTTATATATTTGTTTTTCACTTTCATAGTAAACATTGATTAATTTCATTAAGTTAATAGGTCTATAACTGTTTGCTGAAAACAGGGCAGTTTTAAATGTTACTGTTTTATTCTGTAAATGGCGGCCATCTTGGACGCCATCTTGGAATTTTGAGCCCACACCAACTTTACCAAAGTTATGCCGATGGCCTGATAAACTACAGACCCTGAAAAACATTTTGGTATGTAATATTGCACTTGTGGTCACCTCACATTGATTTAGCCAATAACGATCAATAACTAGTGAACGATTTTGGGTCACTGGGATCACTTATACATGAAACGTTTCTGGACAGTAACCCAAGAGCATCTCAAACTCAGTCCACACATTGATCGCGGGTAGTAGAGGAATCCTATCGATTTTGGGATCACTGGATCAAAGGTCACATGCAGGGATCAATTGTACTTGAAATGTTTCGGGCCAGTAACTCAAGTACACATTGACATTCTCTTCTTTGACTAGGATCACACATTGATTGCGGGTATGAGAGGAACCCTATTAATTTTGGGGTCACTGGGTCAAAGTCAATCTGCATTAATCATAACGTGGAAATTGTTGTCTTCGTGACAACTCAAGAACCCTTATGTCTCATGGATCATAGCTTGTTAGGATAATTGACTGAAATTATCTGATTTTTGCTGTACATGCCTTGTACCAGACAGAAACTGCACGGCCAAATTTGCCGTAGCATCCTGGCCTGACCCTTTGTCAATATTGTTTAAATGAATCAGGTTGTTGATTGCACAATATGGCCATCAGAGCAAAAAACGTTTTCTCACCAATCGATGAACAGATTTGCAACAAACTTGCTCTGTAGCATCCTGGTATGACCCTTTCTCAAGATTGTTAAAACAGTTAAGTTGATTAAACAATATGGCCGCCAGAGGTAAAAATAGAAAACAAACCTTAAAGCGACTTCTTCTCATGAACCAATTAACACATTTGTAGCAAACTTGCTCTGAAACATCCTGGCACGACCCTTTCTCAAGATAGTTCAAACGGTTTCGGCTGATTGTTCAAGATAGAGCCAGAGCTTAAAATAAAAAAAAACTTTAAATGACTACTTCTCATTAACCGATGATCAGATTTGCATCAAACTTACTCTGCAAGATCCTGGCATGACCCTTTCTTTTTAAACGGTTCCAGTTGATTTAACAATGTAGCCGCTAGAGCTAAAAATAGAAACATCTTTAAACAACTTCATCTCACGAACAGATGATCAGATTTGCATCAAACTTGCTCTGTTGTATCTTTGCATGAACCTTCCTTAAGATTTCTGACTTCCGTTTTCGCAATATAGTCCGTTGAGCACCAGGCCCTCTTGGTCCTCTTGTTATTTAATCCGGTGGTAAAGTTCATGCTTCCTGATTTAGAAGCCAGACTTCCCAAATAGGAAGAAAAACAAACAAAATGACCATTCTGACTTCCCGAATTCGAATTAAAAATCTAAATAAAGTTAGATACTTGTGGATCGGGAAGTAGGAAATGTGAATCTATATATATATCATAATAATATATAAATATATCGGGACCTGATTTTTATTTCGGATGATACCAAGTTTTCTGATAAATGGTTGTCGAATAAACTGATGGTTCATCTATAAATCTGTTAATTGCATTTATCTCCTGCATGTATACACAGTATTAGATGATTGTTATGATTTTAATTCACTTACTTAATGTCTTTTTACTTTCAGCCACTGTTGTGAAAATTAAAAAAATAATTCCGAATAATGGTTCACGAGAAAGAATGGCGGAAGGGGAAATTGTCAATCATTACAAAAATGGTGAAATTTTCTTTAAAATAACACATTCAAAAGAGCCCTACTAACCATACTTTTTTCAAATCTGAGGCATTAACTAAATAGTTATTTCATCTGCATTGAGCACAGAGGTCTAACAACGGAGAATGTAAAGTGCAGTGAATTTTTACCATTTTTGATTATACAAAGGTAAAGAATCATCCCTACTATCTCTACTTTCAGGCAATACAGTCCCTATATTTGCCCTACTTCAAGTCATGGGTATATTCATTAATTGTATCGAAGTCATGGGTATATTCATTAATTGTATTGAAGTCATGGGTATATTCATTAATTGTATCGAAGTCATGGGTATATTCATTAATTGTATTGAAGTCATGGGTATATTCATTAATTGTATCGAAGTCATGGGTATATTCATTAATTGTATCGAAGTCATGGGTATATTCATTAATTGTATTGAAGTCATGGGTATATTCATTTTTTGTATTAAGTCATGGGTATATTCATTTTTTGTATTGAAGTCATGGGTATATTCATTTTTTGTATTAAGTCATGGGTATATTCATTTTTTTGTATTGAAGTCATGGGTATATTCATTAATTGTATTGAAGTCATGGGTATATTCATTAATTGTATTGAAGTCATGGGTATATTCATTTTTTGTATTTAAGTCATGGGTATATTCATTAATTATATTGAAGTCATAGGTATATTCATTAATTGTATTGAAGTCATGGGTATATTCATTAATTGTATTGAAGTCATGGGTATATTCATTAATTGTATTGAAGTCATGGGTATATTCATTTTTTGTATTTAAGTCATGGGTATATTCATTAATTATATTGAAGTCATGGGTATATTCATTAATTGTATTGAAGTCATGGGTATATTCATTTTTTGTATTGAAGTCATGGGTTTATTCATTAATTGTATTGAAGTCATGGGTATATTCATTAATTGTATTGAAGTCATGGGTATATTCATTTTTTGTATTTAAGTCATGGGTATATTCATTAATTGTATTGAAGTCATGGGTATATTCATTTTTGTATTTAAGTCATGGGTATATCCATGAATGGTATTCAAGTCATGGGTATATCCATAATGGTATTCAAGTCATGGGTATATCCAATATGGTATTCAAGTCATGGGTATATCCATGAATGGTATTCAAGTCATGGGTATATACATAATGGTATTCAAGTCATGGGTATATCCATAATGGTATTCAAGTCATGGGTATATCCATAATGGTATTCAAGTCATGGGTATACCCATGAATAGTATTCAAGTAACGGGTATATCCACGAATGGTATTCAAGTCACGGGTATACCCATGAATAGTATTCAAGTAACGTGTATATCCATGAATGGTATTCAAGTCATGGGTATACCCATGAATAGTATTTAAGTCATGGCTATATTTATTATTGTTATTCCAGTCATGTATAACAATAAGTGTGTATGGTGCAAAACATTACATAAGTTATGTTTTTGTGGCAAATTATATGTTCTTGTAGACCTCTAGTGTTGGAAGTGATGGATAGTTAAGCTCAAGAAGGTTGAGCTTCGATGCATTAAGTATCTACTAATAATTGACAAGAAGTCATTCATATATAACAAGAATGGCAGATTCTATGGCACATTATATGGAACTGAGCAATGGAAATCTTATTATGACATAGTGTTGGTCAAATGTAGATATTGGATGCTAAGATGATTTTTGTTGAGTCAAATACAACCAGTCACATGTAGTGAATTTACATTGTTTTTTGTTGAATAGTTGATGTTTTCAGATATATACCGTAATTCTGTTTGATTTGAAATGGTTTATGATCGGTACGTTTGTGTCACTGACCACACTGACCACCAATAAATGATCATATACACCAAATAAAATAACATATAACTATCGTGTGAAATATATATTACAGGCACCCAACAATTGATTGAAGGTGACACAATGAAATTTTATTGGCCTTCAATTTGCACGTTCCCTGAATTGAAGGAAAATGGAAAGTATCTTGTTATTGGACAAGACGGTCATAATGTAAAACTGGCAGACAACTCTAAAGAGTAAGTGTTGCTCATCTTCATATTAAGGAAAATGACAAATTGCACTATCATCTAGTTCAATAGAAAGTAAAAGTTTTAAGAGGATGACTTGATATTATGCTATCTTTTGAGAAAGATACATATAATTACCTTCATGTAGAATCAGTTTAAAGTGAACGGGACATGAAGGGATTTACTACAGTATGCACAATTTGTTGACCTTATACAATCATGTATTAATGTCTTACACGAGCAACACAACTGTTTATTTGGCAAATAATTATCTATATTTCCAGCAAATTCGATGTTTAATGGTAGTCAATATGTTCGCAGCGTTTCAAGTTGCGGTTTGTCATGCTAAAAACAATAAAAAATGTCACATTAATGGGTCTCTGTTATATGTCTCCCATTCCTGCGTTGTGAAGTTGGGTTAGTAGGTGGTTGGGTTGTTTTTCAAAAATCAACACTATTAGTGTTGTAAATAATTTTATAAACGATATCTTTCTTGATCAAAACTAGTAATGCCCCTGAAGAGCTAATAACAAATTGGAACACTCTATTTTATATTTAGGCGTTAAAAATGTTTCTTTCAGGTTTCACAACCTACCTTATTTGTTTGCCCATACCCTAGAACATTTTTACGCGTGTTAACATTTTTTCTGTTTGGTAAATTGTCTCCTTTTTTGGTAAAATTTCTTCGTGTGAATTTATCTTTAGGTTCATATGTCTGCCCAGTTATTAAACGCTTTATGAGTATTCCAGCTTAAGAGCAATATATCCACCTTGATTAAACATTATCCTTTATAAAAAGGGAAAGGGGATTTGTCTTTTGACATATATTCATATAAATCTTAAATCTATGTTTATTTTGCTTCGTTTGAAAAAAAAATCCCCCAAAAACATTCCGACATATCTACCCCTTTTTGGGAGTGGGGGGGGGGGGGGCATGAAACCTGAAACAAGCATATTTTGTTTTTGGCCTAAGTGGGTACATAGGGAGACAGCCAACATTGTTCTTTTCTTAAAATTAACCTAATACAATATTAATTGTGTTTTCATTTTATTTCAGAATGCGCTTTCCTTTATCGGGGTCAACTCTAATTATTGAGAAACGACAGGACGGGAGTTCCATTAGATTAAACAAAGTGCTGACTGCATTTGGTGACAATCTCAGGCAGAAAGGATGTCAAGTTTAACACTTACGTCATGTATGTTTTGATAACTATTCTAACACTGTTATTTGTGGATGGAAATGTCTACATTTGTTTAACATGTGCAAACTGAAGAAAACACATCAATATATGCATTACTGTAATCATTGTAAAATGAGTTGTGAATATTGACAATGTAAATATGTGCGAATATATGCAACTTTACACATGTGTTATGATACATGAATCTCAATTAGGGGTGTCGAAGCATACCACAATATATCACAATACCACCATATATTGTTCAAAAACCTTAGTTACCAAAGATAATCACTTTAGATATTGTTATGGCCATCAATGGGTTGAGAGGTGAGTGTTGAGAGTTTATGTCAAACAAAATGAACAACCAACCAAATAGATGTTCTAAATAGGTTTTGATTAATGCCTGTATTTGTCATGTATGAACATAAGTAACAATGTACGAACATATAAACTAAAAACAACAAATTATAGACTTAAGCGTTATAACATTTAGTGTATACAATATATGACATAGCGTCGAGGGACGCCATTAAAGCTTTGTCAGAAGTCAGTGATTCGATCCGTCATCGAGGATTTTACATAGTGACAACAATGGCAGAGTATTCGGCTAAGAAACAGGATAACGCATATCAAGATACACAGATTACGCATCTACAACTGTATTTCAGGCTTCAATATTTTATTGGCATCGGACTTTTCTACCTTCTTAACGTGCTCACAGCCTTATTTTCTATGACAGTAGTAAACTTGCGTTATCCTTACTAACACGTGTTAAAGTAATATCATGTTCATTTGTTTATAAATATATTTTCTATAGTTAAAACATCAATAAACATGCATTAACTGAGAATGAACTCATAATGTATTGATACGTATTTATTGAAGAAAGATGTTTGTACATTACAAAATTAAAAAAAACTTCCTGTCTTTTCGGCGTAGCTGTATAACATTGATTTTGACCTACATTGTTGACTAACCAAATTTTGTCCTCGAATAGGGCTTTTTAATATCTGACAAATCATATTTTCACCCAAGAGGCACCAAACGGGGTTTTCGTTCACCCAAGAGGCACCAAACGGTGTTTTCGTAACATGTGCGTTCGTAAGCAGTTCAAATTTTGTCGGAATGAGTTAATAGGTTTAAGCATATATGCATATACAAAATGACCATGATAAGACAGGTCCATGATTATAGTTTGTATAGATCCGAGTTAGGTTTTTGTAAGGATTTATTTTTCAACATGTTGCAAAAAACATTATTACATTATTATATGGCATACATCATTCTATATACGCCTATTATCTTTTTTAAAGATATTTCTTGTTAATAATCAGGCTATTTTACAAGTCTTGTCTGTTAGTTATACGGTAAAAATGGTTATTTTCAATCGTTTATACACTGCAACGGTTCTTATTAGAGATGTTTTAGCCATTGTAACAACAATACTGGATGAAACCTGAATTCAAACATTTTATGTTCAGATAAGCCAGATATCTTTAACAGGCAAACTAGGTGTTGCAATCTGCCCATTGATTGGCTAGGGGTGCATATCGAGTTGTCTGTCAAAAAATAGAAAACATGTGTTGTGTGAGAATTACAAAGCAGAAGATGCTTATGGAAGTACAGGAATAAGCGCCCAATGTTTAGGTAGATTGCGTATGGTACAGTTTGATTGCGTATTGCAATATACAGATATTCTGGTATATCGTGACACACCTAATTTGAATAAATTAAGTAGTTAACATTTGTAACAATTTCATATTTAGTAATATTGTATAATTTAGTTACTTGCTTTGCTACATATTTCCTATATCAAGCTTCTTGTATCACATGATATAGGCCACTTGTTTTATATTGACTTCTTAAGTGAAAACTTTGAAAATCTTCTTCTCATGAACTGCAATAGCTAAAGTTAAGTTATTTGGCATATAGCATTATCTAGTAGTCCTCTACCAAGTTTAATCAAATGGTGACACTGAGGCAATAACTGGCCCCACCTTAGTGACACTTGTTTTATATAGTGAAAACTTTAAAAATCTTCTTCACCTTAACCGAAATGACTAGAGATAAGATAATCGGTATTCAGCATTTTCTAGTGGTCTTCTACCAAGTTTGTTCAAAGTGACCCTGGGGTAAAAACTGGCCCCACCCTAGTGGCCACTTGTTTTACATAGACTTATATCGGGACAACTTTAAAAATCTGCTCATGAACTGCAATGGATAGAGATAATACATTTGGCATAAAACATTGTCTAGGGGTCCTCATCCGAGTTTGTTCAACTGGTTACCCTGGGGTCTAAACTGGCCCCGCCATAGGGGCCACTTGTTTTGTTTAGACCTATATATGTATTAGGAAAACTTTGAAACTCATCTCCTCATATATCGTAAATGGCTACAGGTTAGATATTTGGCCTAAAGTCTAGTTGTCCTCTACCAAATTTGTTCAAATGGTGACCTATTGTCATAACTTGCCGCTCCCCGCCTGATTAACATATATTTATATAAGGTAAACTTTGAGAATCATATTTTCGTGAACCAGAATGGCTAGAGGTTAGATAAGTGGCATATAGCATTGTCTAGTGGTCATCTACCAAGTTTTTTTCAAATGGTGACCCTTGGGGCATAACTGGCCACGACCAAGGGGGGCACTTGTTTACTTTATCTGTATAAGACATGGTCAAAATATTTGCCATAATAAAATACAGGTCAAGATTGAAACTTGGTCATCTATGGTAAAACAATAGATCACATGATCAAATGATGGAAAAACCTTGTGGATTCTTGGGATGCTGCATTTTCTACCGGAACTACATAAAACTTGATCCGAATGTTTGTATTTATACATTGCTAGCCCAGTGTGGTACTGGTTCATGTGTGGTCAAAAACTCAGTCACAAGGTCAAATCATTGAAATTCCTCTTGGACTCTCTTGCGTCCAACATGGCAATGTACTAAGGTGAGCGATATAGGACCATCTTGTTTATTTGACTGACACCACCGTGAATCGTTATGTGGTTTACGATTCCTTATGCTCTAAGTAAATATTAAGTTTCACGTTCCCCTTGTAGGATTTTTTCACCTGATATGTCCCTGTTCAATTCGCCCCTTTCTGTCTATGGCCAACTTGTTTTCTTAACTTCCCCTAATTGGTTTAATAATCAGCCATTATCAGTCAGTGATTTCTTGTCGCCCCATCCCCATAGATGTTTACCCTTACGCCTCCTCAATTCCAAGTGTGTTGTGTGCTTATGTGTCCCTGGGTTCTGTGTTTGAAGGCATTATCTTGTAAGCTCAGCGTTCCTTTTACCAAATTAATCCTTCTTTGATATTTGATAATGAATGTATTCAAACATTTGCATAGTATCCTGTTGTAATTGTACACATGTTATTGTCAACTGCTAACCCTTAGGTACCATTGCACACTTAGTTCGAAATTTCTGTTGTTCATTGATATTTCAGCGAGCTATAACATTGCTGATTTAAATAAATCGAACAAACGAAAATTAAGTGATGTACAATGTTCAGATTGTGTGATGAAACTATTGTGAAGAGTATCACAGCAAACTAGTTTTGACCAATCTATATATATCTATAGAGTCTTATTCTGTGTGAGTATTTCTGTATGAATGTTGTGTCCATTTATACCTTGTTCATTAAATATACTGATTTAGCTTTATTGGACCATTTTCATAATCTTAGCTCATTTCTTATTCAGATCGACTACAGACATGGCATCTTCCACGGTCACATCCCTCATAAGTGTGACATTATGAATTATTGAATTTAGTTCTTTGAATTTACCGGTAGAATTGTTCTATATTTTCGGCCATCTGTGTATACTGGTCAAGTGTGCTAACCCGCCAATAAAATGTACATAGTTCGTACAAAGTTACTGGATACGTACTCGTATTTCGTTTGTTACCGCAGTTAGCTATACTATTATCCTTTCAAATGAACTGAACCATCTTAAAACGTCTAAGTAAACATATAGCAGAACCACGCTCATGTTTTAAGATCACATTTTCACAAAAATGGCGGATTAGCTCACTTTACTACTTCTAGGTAGCTGTACACTACAGAAAGTCCATGTAAATATCTCATGTGCTATATGTCTGTATGATTATTAGTTAGGTCGTATTAAATATTAGTCAAAGCACTTGTTGACTTGTTGTCCTTGGATTAAATGCAGACTGACACATAAACGACCTTGCTGCTTGGTATCTGATTATTTTAATGGACATCATCAAACACATTAAGACAGAACATATTAATAGCAATTATTGTCAGATACAAACATTCAAATGATATAATAAAACTTATTAGTGATGCACTTCACTAGATACTTGAATTTACTGCGTTAACCACTTATAGTTTCAAAGAGAACACCTTTCTATGGTCCGATGAAAAAGCTGAAATTAAAAACATTTGCTACAATGTACCAAGTTCAAGTAAAAACACAGAAAACCTTACAGGTAATAAAAGCTCACAGAAAATTGATGCAGCGATTATTCAACGCTGCCAATGCTGGGAGAGCTGTAGAAATAGCATCTGTATATAAAAATGAATTGTCTCAAGTTCCACAGTCTCTTGCAAACGTTGGCGACGTGATGAATCAAACAGCCAAATCCGATCTACTTGCGGTACTTACAACTGATAATTCAGTTCCTGTCATGGAGGAGCTTCCAGCAGCTACTTTGTCAACAGCTGTAGTGATTGATGGCCATGCATTGATACAGGCATTAGGTAAACCAGATGGCTGCGTTACATTTGGAGACCATGCTAACGTGTTTGTTCAGAGTGTACTAAAATATTACAACATGTATACAAGCAGAATTGATGTAGTCTTCGACAGATATATAGGAATATCATCAATAAAGGCAAGCACAAGAAACAAACGAGCCGGCAAACGACGTCCAATTCGTAGAATGATAACTGGTCCTAATGTTCCCCTGCCACAATCATGGGATAACTTCTTGACAGTAAGTGAAAACAAAGCTGATATTGCTAGGTTCCTATCTGAGCGTTTGTAAACATATGCAGAGGCGTTACCCAGAGAGAATGAGCTGGTAATAGGAGGAGGCTACCAGGATGTACTGAGAACAACGTCCAATAGACGTGAAGTGCACCAACTGTCATCAAATCATGAAGAGGCTGATACGAGAATCATTCTCCATGCGTTGGATGCTGCAAGACAAGGTTACGAGAGAATTATTATCAAATGTCAAGATACTCTTACTGATCTTTCATCTTGGACATTTAAACATTCAAGTCTGGATGATGGCTGGGTCGTCCAAGAAAATAAAACTGTACCCTGCACATATTATTTCTCAGAAGATTTCCTAAAAAGTACGCCGTAATATTTTGGGATTCCATGCATTGACTGGATGCGACACAACTTCCTCCTTTTCCGGTATTGGCAAGAAGTATATGTCACATGCCCTGACCTTCTGTCGGATATTGGAAGAGACGAACATTTAGATAAGGCAGAGAAGTTTTTATGCTTGTTGTATGGCGTCAATGAAGAATCTGTTGATGATGCAAGATATTCTCTGTTTGTGAAGGCAAGAAAAACGCTTGAAATGCTACCGCCAACGAGTGATGCACTTGAACTACACATTGCAAGAGCCAATTATCAAGCAGGTATATGGATCAGAGCTGATAAATCGATTATGGAAACAGAAATCAAGCCTGCAGATACAAACTCTTGGCAAGATGGTGCTGAAGGATTATAAGTTGTATTGAAACGTTTACCAACTTACTTTACGGATGCTTGCATTGAACTAACAAGTTGTGGATGTAACAAAAGTGCAAATCTATCCGCTGCAAATGTTTCAAGTCATGATTGAAGTGCACACCAGCATGTGGCTGTGATGGGGTCAATTGCGCTAACCCAATTGATGATTGAGATTGACACAAATGTTACATAGAGACATTTCTGAAGAGAATTGGAATACATTTAAGTGTAACTGTTTTAAAACGAACTGCTTAATGTTTCTATGGATGACTTGTAGCATTTTCTTACATTAATACATAGTTCGATAATGACAAAATCTTAATTGTCTTTTACACTTAAATGACTTTTGACCTAGTTGAATTTAATTGATACGAATCAAAATCCAATGACCAAGATAAACCATTTCCAGATCTTAAAGTATTTATATCATTTATTTATTTTCCATTTGAGTCAAAAGTTTTGACGGGATTGAGATTTCTCGTGTTCATGTGTCAATTTACCCCACCCACTTTTAGCAGTATATGTTTGCCCGTAAATTAATAATTATGACTGTTAATAATGTTATTTATTAATAGCCTAATGTCTCACCTTTAATCTAGTATCATGTATGTCTTA
Organism: Mactromeris polynyma; assembly: GCA_032209605.1. NCBI lineage: Eukaryota > Metazoa > Mollusca > Bivalvia > Venerida > Mactridae > Mactromeris > Mactromeris polynyma. Next base: position 33,192,549 of record JASFXZ010000004.1, read on the forward strand.
GAATAGCATCAATGACGATATTATGACAAATGTATCGTTCATACACAACGATTTCTAACGATTTTTTGCCATTTCTGGGGTGTTCTCATTAATATTCATGAATATGGAAATGAGCTAATTAGCAAAAAGTTATTTTTAGTAAAGGCCCAATATGTTAGCTTCATTTTGATACCATTTTTGTAGTTTTATACTCGAAAATGGCGAAGATATAATGATAATTCAAGTGAGATATATGAAAAATGAACTTACTTGACCTTTGACCTAATTCTGAGAAAACGAGGCAGAATCACGGATGGCATGGGGCAGTTTCAGATTACACACATATCAAAGATAACATATAACATGCATGCCCAATTCTACTCTCTGATGCCATGGCCTGTCACATTTTCTCCTGATGGGCTCCCAACGTTTATTAACAGTTATCTAAAATTGATTGTCCGTTCGGAATATCTAGGGAATTAAGTTGGTACATGGTGGCAGTTGTGGGCACTACCATACAATTTCTCGTGTTAATATATTTATCTGAGATGGAAATATATCACGATGCTTACCTAGTTAATCAAATAATTATCATGATAATTATGTAAACTAGATTCTTTAACATGATAACAAAATATGTATCTAGTTATTATGTAGTTGACAGGTGGCAGACGTGTGCCATCATGCTCGAAAGATTTTAGCAAACATGACATTTGTTTACATGAGACGAGAATGACAAAAATCTACTTCAACGTAACATATCTGCTGTAAGAATGGTGTTCAACCCAACACGATTGTGGTTCAAACTGGTAGATATTGCCACCTTGATCACACAACAAACGGTTATTTAGAGTGAACAGTAAAAATACCACCTCAATAATAACACCATCTCAAAATTAAGAACACAATAATTTTCAAGTCCATTTGTACTGTAAGGCTCTTAATTAAACCTCAATATTAAGACCAACTCTATATTAAAATAAAGTCATGTTTGTGGAACACGAAACATCGGTCAAATGGCGCTAGCTGGGATCTAACCAGGTTCTACGGATTACCTGTCCGTTATGCTAACCACTACACCAATACGACCTGCCCTCATTTTCGTGTTAATTTAACTTATATAAAGTTGATTAAGGTAAACTACACTTTGGACGAAGTACGGGGCGAATTTTTACATCCGTCACACAGAACTTAACACCAGCTGTAGTAATATTGGAACACGAAAAATCGGTCAATGGAGCTACCGGGAAGACCAGTTTCCAAGGGTCCCAGTGGTAGTCTTATTAGTGAGGTTCTAATGTATGTGTTAATGCAAAATAATTTCTTCGCGAAACTCAAAATACGACAGTGACACTATCTATGAAGCTTTGAAGCTATGTCTGCAATGTTTATCATTTCTAAGAATGAAATTTACGTGACTGTAGTTTTGCCTTTCGGCTATTATGGTATAAATAAGTTATTATTGATTAGCGTTCTCAAAGGTTCAACGTGGGACCAATATATGTTCACCATGGTACAAATACAGGTTCAACGTGGTACAAATATAGATTCAACGTGGTACAAATATAGGTTCAACATGGTACAAATATAGGTTCAACGTGGTACAAATATAGGTTCAACGTGGTACAAATATAGGTTCAACCTGGTACAAATATAGGTTCAACCTGGTACAAATATAGGTTCAACGTGTTACAAATATACGTTCAACCTGGTACAAATATAGGTTCAACCTGGTACAAATATAGGTTCAACTTGGGACCAATATGGGTTCAGCGTGGGACCAATATAGATTTAACCTGGTACAAATATATGTTCAACTTGGGACCAATATGGGTTCAGCGTGGGACCAATATAGGTTCAACCTGGTACAAATATAGGTTCAACCTGGTACAAATATGGGTTCAGCGTGGGACCAATATAGGTTCAACCTGGTATAAATATAGGTTCAACCTGGTACAAATATGGGTTCAGCGTGGGACCAATATAGGTTTAACCTGGTACAAATATAGGTTCAACCTGGTACCAATATAGGTTCAACCTGGTACAAATATAGGTTCAACCTGGTACAAATATGGGTTCAGCGTGGGACCAATATAGGTTCAACCTGGTACAAATATGGGTTCAGCGTGAGACCAATATAGGTTCAATCTGGTACAAATATAGGTTCAACCTGGTACAAATATAGGTTCAACCTGGTACAAATATGGGTTCAGCGTGGGACCAATATAGGTTCAACCTGGTACAAATATAGGTTCAACCTGGTACAAATATAGGTTCAACGTGGTACAAATATAGGTTCAACGTGGGACCAATATAGGTTCAACCTGGTACAAATATAGGTTCAACCTGGTACAAATATGGGTTCAGCGTGGGACCAATATAGGTTCAACCTAGTACAAATATCGGTTCAGCGTAGGACCAATATAGATTCAACCAGTCCTGATCGTGTTGCCCTTTTGCTAAAATTAACAATTAACACACTAGATCTACTTCTGAAAAGCAGACAAAACACTACATAAACACTCTTAATTTATCTTGAGAAAACATTCAGAACTTGACACTTTTGTAGAGAAATTCATTACTAATATACGTGTACTCGTGCTTATGACTTTAGAAACAGAACATAACAGATATTTTATTTAGGGTTTGAGCAAGGCCCCTCATCCATACAACATATGTGTACACCAATATGTCAAATTAGTTAAGTAAAGTGATGATGAACGAAAAATGAAAAACATATGAAATATCAATTCGTCAAGTTCATATTAAAAAATATTATTGGAAAAATGCAAACATCATTAAATTTGTTGACTTGATCTATTCAAATAACAAAACTATTATAAGAAATCTTGCCATGTATACTTACAAATCATTTGAAATGAGAAACTAAACATTTTATATGAATTAATATACTCTCATGCAGCTTACGTTTCCTATGTCCTACTATATTGACTTTAATTTATAGATACTGTTGTTGTTTTTCAGTACACTGTTTATACTTATATAGTTTCATAAGATTTTATAATTGTGCGTAAAATTAACGCTATTTAGATAGTATCACATTTTGTATTTACATCTACATTGTACTAGAACTGTTGAAACTATATACATGATATTATAAAAGTATTAATGTGGCCATTGACCACATATATTGTAAATGTTGTTAATATTTATTAATTTTGTATACTCATAGACTGTAAAGTCTAATGTATGGATAAATAAACCAAACATATCGAAGCAAGATAATGATTAACATTAATGTAATGTGTGTGATATTGACATAATCAGTTGAATATAACAAATAAAATAAAACATTACAAATTAACTATAGAAAATAATATAATACTTGCTCTATTGAAGTATGTTTTCCTATTTTCATTGCACACTTTATGAAACACGCTAAATTATTTATTTAAGAATAACCACATGTTTTGAAGAAAGTAATTGATTTAATTTAAACGTACTTCACGCCTGCGTCTCATTGGAACAGCAACATTTTGTATGCGTTGAAAATGTTCCAATGAGTCTCGCGTTGTCGCTCCAATGAGTCCAAAATGGACGTGAACGGTGAGGTGGGGTCTTATTTTTTTCCTTTTAGAGGTTTTATACGCGTAACATTCACATATGATTGCTTATGCCTTATGTAAAATGTAAAAATTCGGAACAAATACCAAAACCCGAATGTCTAGAACTTGCATAACTTTCCAAAGCTTATTGTTGACACCGGCGAAATATTTTTTTATGAAAAGTGGTATCTCTCTCTGTATTTTACCGCTTCAACGACACATGTATAGCTATATATTGACAAGAAGGTTGTCTGAAAACAAATATTTGGAAACATTTGTTCACGTTAGGATGCATTATACTCGATTAAGGTTCCAATAAGAAAGTGATTGCTCCAATATAAATTCCATACAAAAAAAAGACGAATTATTATGTGTGTAATTAGGTCTCTGGTAAACAAAAGCTGACGCAACAAAAAGTAGTCCCGACATTTTTTTATATTTTTCAGCCACAAGATGCGAGTTCAGATGATTGTATCACATATCATATTCAAATTAACAGGACATTAATTTTCTATGAAATAAATTGTGTTACGAGGTACAAAATAAACATCATAGCGCTTACGTCACGCTCGTTTTGTTGTGGCGTCAAACACACGTGAGCTGTTATTTCACTAGTGAAATATCGAATATAATACATGTATGTTATAACCACTCTTCGCCGTATATTATGTTATAAGTGACAGTTATTTACGGCAGAATGATACAATGAAATAACACTATACCATCTTTGCAGAAGGCTCTTTAAATATGAATACAGCCCAATTACTGGTAGATCTATTTAACGGTTTGATACGTCAATGGTACATTTTAAATTCATAATCATATAAGGTTATGACGATACATAGTATTGCTGTACTGCAAGGGAAGATAACTGCTGCGTGGAGTTTGATCATTAAGCCGTTTACGTGACATTTCAAAGTTCTGCTGAATTATACAAAATAATTATTTAGTATGACGATGGTAAATTGTTTAGAGTGTAATTGTAAGCATATTCTGCGTTTATGTGAGCTATTTTTATTTACACGCGTTAGTTGACCACTTTGTAGGCGTAGTTTACGTGAAAGCCGAATATCTTACACGGGATGACCAACATTTTTATATTCGATATTTGGTCATATGATTCATTTCATTTTGGTATTTCATCTCTGCAAGGTGCTTTTTAATCATTTTGAGAGTATAAGCATACACTCCCTTTCTAAAACGAACACAATATCACAGCTACTGCCAAATAAACGAGTTTATATTATGACAGGTTATTCATGTAATTGTTGTATATTTTGTGTTATATTTATCCTTATGGCTTTTGAATCATTCGTTTACATATGAACGTGTGTAGAATTTTATCAGTATTAATACGTTTTGATATTTTAAGGCTTAAGTATACGTTTGTACCGTAAACTATATTAAACATAATATACTCATTTTCTTCAAACTGACACAGGTTGCTCAATATTGAAACATGAATGCTGCCGTACAAAATTAATGCCCCATGTGAAAGGATTAGTACAGATTCGAAACAAAATATAAACTATCACTAAATAGAAACTGTCATTTCGACTTTTAGCACGAGTCATTTGTTTGCAGATTCGTTGAGAATGGTTGATATGCTTAAGTATATACATGTAGTATTAATGAACATATTTTAATAAATAGCTCGACCACGCATGTTAATTATCATTACCATTGATTCTATTTATATGTAAAAACAAATCAACTTGGCGAAAGCGGAAAATATTTATTATATTAGCATGCGTTCGTGCAATCACAATCTCTTACAAAACCCACAACATCTTCAGGGATGTTATGTTTTGGATTTGCTCTCTATGCAGAGAAGCTTCAAAATAAAAGCTAAGTAGTAACCCACTTTTGATGTATTATGTATATATGTTGTATGTATATGGGCAGGAGGCCTAAGTACAAATAAACTTTGAAACTTACTTACATATTGAAATGAGTTATTTTTAAAACATATTACATATTATGTACTCTTATGTCTTATTTATATTGTATGTACATTTGCGTTTTACTTATATTGTATGTACATTTGTGTTTTACTTATATTGTATGTACATTTGTGTTTTACTTATATTGTATGTACATTTGTGTTTTACTTATATTGTATGTACATTTGCATTGTACTTATATTGTATGTACATTTGTGTTTTACTTATATTGTATGTACATTTGTGTTTTACTTATATTGTATGTACATTTGTGTTTTACTTATATTGTATGTACATTTGCATTTTACTTATATTGTATGTACATTTGCATTTTACTTATATTGTATGTACATTTGTGTTTTACTTATATTGTATGTACATTTGCATTGTACTTATATTGTATGTACATTTGTGTTTTACTTATATTGTATGTACATTTGTGTTTTACTTATATTGTATGTACATTTGTGTTTTACTTATATTGTATGTACATTTGTGTTTTACTTATATTGTATGTACATTTGTGTTTTACTTATATTGTATGTACATTTGTGTTTTACTTATATTGTATGTACATTTGTGTTTTACTTATATTGTATGTACATTTGTGTTTTACTTATATTGTATGTACATTTGTGTTTTACTTATATTGTATGTACATTTGTGTTTTACTTATATTGTATGTACATTTGTGTTTTACTTATATTGTATGTACATTTGTGTTTTACTTATATTGTATGTACATTCTTGTTTTACTTATATTGTATGTACATTTGTGTTTTACTTATATTGTATGTACATTTGTGTTTTACTTATATTGTATGTACATTTGTGTTTTACTTATATTGTATGTACATTTGTGTTTTACTTATATTGTATGTACAATTGTGTTTTACTTATATTGTATGTACATTCTTGTTTTACTTATATTGTATGTACATTTGTGTTTTACTTATATTGTATGTACATTTGTGTTTTACTTATATTGTATGTACATTTGTGTTTTACTTATATTGTATGTACATTTGTAAATGACAGGGTTTTTGTTTTCCATGTGACTGATTTGTATAATGGGACGAAGACCTAAATAAAAGAAGACTCGCAATAAATATTGTTATTGTTATTAAAATGCTACATAATGAGTTTTCTGTTGATTTCTGTTAGAGTAAACAATAATATTAATAAAGAATTGCAGTGTCGAAAAAAGTATATTTAAACCGGTCAACATCACTGTAACGGCTTTAAATCACTGTGCCATAATTCAATGAAGAATATCAATGTAAAAATGACTGATTCGCTGTTTTGACCAGTATATATTTATTGATTAATTTTACAGCTCAAGAAATCATTCCCATGGCATGTCGATAGTAAAGTTTGGTCTGCAGACTGGGGTGACTGTAGTTAAAGAGGACTTGGACGAGGTACTGTTTTATACTAATATTTGAATAAGAAGGTAAAATATATGAAATTTATTTCATGTTGCGGAAGCAGCCTTTTTCAAATACATTGGTTTAAACTTTAATTTATTATTTGCAAATACAAGTAAATATTACAATATAATACCATAATAATATAACTAACTAAAAAACTTAACAGTCAACCTGTCCGGGGCACAGAAAAATATTATGAACGATTCTTGCCTCTCAGTTCTCAGATGTCAACTTTTCAATGCATTGTTTAACTTTGGAGATTGAGGGAGTAAAATCGATTACAATGCTTGCTGAGTGTTGAGGCATTGTTGTCGAAAATTGAGTGTGAATTTTAGATGGTGTGGAAATTATAATTGCTGAGTATAGTCTTTTTGCCCTCAGATCTCAAAATCACACTCAAATCTCAAAGAAAATGAGAACTAAAATACTTGCTGTCAATATGCACTGCTGCTATCATCAGACATTCAGATTTACCAGAGTGAATTTTGACTTCTGAGCACAGTGTTATTTGTTTGTCTTTCCAGTTGATGGAACGTAATAAGAACATTTTCCTTTATGAAACCCCGGATAGCCAGGAAGGTTATGTAGTGTTCTATCTATACACGGTAAGACTATGATGCATTATCTACTGTATAATCAGTACCGTCTGGTCCTTTACACGTCATACAACATCAGGGATTTACAAATCTAGGTCTGGACACTGATACATATAGCACAGTCATATATTTTGAGATACGTGTTTTAAATCATGTGGTCCACCGATTCTGTTGGGGCTTTGAATTATATACACATTCAGGTTCATGTGGCGAAATTTGCATTTGTAAGTATTAACGTTGAAGAAGACCCTATGTGCACCTTATAGCGTTATGTTGGGCTTAGGTGGGCACCTTATAGCGTTATGTTGGGCTTAGGTGGGCACCTTATAGCGTTATGTTGGGCTTAGGTGGGCACCTTATAGCGTTATGTTGGGCTTAGGTGGGCACCTTATAGCGTTATGTTGGGCTTAGGTGGGCACCTTATAGCGTTATGTTGGGCTTAGGTGGGCACCTGGGTTGAACCACCGGCTTTCTGTAAGCCCACTGGTAGTTTCCGAACATATTCTGTATCCAGGGTTGGATTTGAACCCACATCAGTTACGGTCAGGTGATTTGTAGTAGGTGACCAAAACCACTTGACCATTACGCCTCCCTATACTTGGCATATACAAGACGTTATGTCACCATTTGGTAGATTTGCAACACTGATATGCAAATAGCAAAACTATGTTAGTACGACTAATGAATACACAATTTCAACTTCCCGAATTCAACATTTCGTTTGAGGGAAATAATGAAGTGTGACTGTCTACACCTGTCACACGTAGGTCACAGCATATTTAATGTTGAGTAAACGAACGCTTAAGAGTAATACGTCAGTAATTCTTGAGACATTACGTTTTCAGTTAAATTCTACAACGAATGATTTTGTTTTCCGGGTGGAGGATACATACAATAAAACTTTGTCTACATTAAGACAGCCTGCTATTGTGGAAGTCTACGATTACTATAATGATGGTATGTGATAATTTATTGTACTATACCATTAGTTGTGAAGTAACATATTCACTCCGTTCTCTGCGTTTCCCAACCGACATCACCATCACATTTTGGGACATTTAATAAACTAAGACTGTGTTTAGTTGGTAGCTGAGGTGTTTCTGTTAACTCTGCATGAGCTTGTTTATTTACGATTTTGTGGTTATTTTGATTTTTTAGCATTGCGATGCAAAATTATTTAGTTACTGATGGCAAGTTCAGTATTCCGTTTCTTCGTACTGGATTATTTACGGTGTATACATTGTTGTATACGTACTGGATTATTTACGGTGTATACATTGTTGTATACGTACTGGATTATTTACGGTGTATACATTGTTGTATACGTACTGGATTATTTACGGTGTATACATTGTTGTATACGTACTGGATTATTTACGGTGTATACATTGTTGTATACGTACTGGATTATTTACGGTGTATACATTGTTGTATACGTACTGGATTATTTACGGTGTATACATTGTTGTATACGTAATGATTAGTTGCTTTTAATGATTAGCCTACTTTAGCAAATTAATGTGTATATGTTGAAAATCAATGACCATACACGTATAGCGGTTAAGTGTGAAGTTAGCTGTTAAATCGATTTCAATCCGCCGTATTTTTACTGACAGTTCCAAAGCTGTAAAATGCTGTGTGGTAATTATTTTCCTTTTGTCTTCAGATGTATGTTAAGTTTTCATTTCCCAATACACAGTTCTTTTACTTGATATACTATTCATGTTCTTTTCTCCACACTCCCTTTCGGCCTATTATGTCTGACCTTCTTCTTCTGTGATTTACTCCATCCTTTCAACTTTCCCATCTTGTTGTCCCCTAAATTATTGTCCCATAAATTATTATTAAGTTGTTGTTATGGTTGGCCAGACCATTTCTGGTGAATTGAGTCATGACATACTGTAGTCATATAGACTCAAATTATCCAAATTTTGTTCAGTATTAAACATTGTAGCACTGTGATGAGATCATGATTTGTATCATACAGTGAGTAATAGCAATACATTACAATTGCGTTGAATTGAGACATTGTCTTTGTTCATTACAGATGCAAATTGTAAGACATTGTATGGCATTGATGGCACTGATGGTAGTGTAGAAACAAGCTTCTATCATAAGTGTGATACTGATAAGTGTATCTGCCTCAGAAGTAAGTACAATCATTCACACTTTTTTATCATTTGCTTCAGTAAATCATACACACATTCTTTGTCATTTTTATGCTTCTGTAAGTCATAAACGCATTCTTTGTCATGTGTATGCTTCAGTAAATCATACGCACATTCTTTATCATGTGTATGCTTCAGTAAATCATACGCACATTCTTTATCATGTGTATGCTTCAGTAAATCATACACACATTCTTAGTCATGTGTATGCTTCAGTAAATCATACGCACATTCTTTATCATATGTATGCTTCTATAAATCATACGCACATTCTTTATCATGTGTATGCTTTGGTAAATCATACACACAGTCTTTATCATGTGTATGCTTCAGTAAATCATACACACATTCTTAGTCATGTGTATGCTTCTGTAAATCATACGCACATTCTTTATCATATGTATGCTTCTATAAATCATATGCACATTCTTTATCATGTGTATGCTTTGGTAAATCATACACACAGTCTTTATCATGTGTTTGCTTCTGTAAATCATACGCACATTCTTTATCATGTGTATGCTTTGGTAAATCATACGCACAGTCTTTATCATGTGTATGCTTTGGTATATCATACGCACAGTCTTTATCATGTGTATGCTTCTGTAAATCATACGCACAGTCTTTATCATATGTATGCTTTGGTAAATAATACGCACAGTCTTTATCATGTGTATGCTTCTGTAAATCATACGCACAGTCTTTATCATGTGTATGCTTTGGTAAATCATACGCACAGTCTTTATCATGTGTATGCTTCTGTAAATCATACGCACAGTCTTTATCATATGTATGCTTCGGTAAATCATACGCACAGTCTTTATCATGTGTATGCTTTGGTAAATCATACGCACAATCTTTATCATTTGTATGCTTTGGTATATCATACACACATTCTTAGTCATGTGTATGCTTCAGTAAATCATACACACATTCTTAGTCTATGTGTATGCTTCTGTAAATCATACGCTCATTCTTAGTCCATGTGTATGCTTCAGTAAATCATACACACATTCTTAGTCCATGTGTATGCTTCAGTAAATCATACACACATTCTTAGTCCATGTGTATGCTTCAGTAAATCATACACACATTCTTAGTCATGTGTATGCTTCAGTAAATCATACACACATTCTTAGTCCATGTGTATGCTTCAGTAAATCATACGCACATTCTTTATCATGTGTATTCTTCTGTAAATCATACGCACATTCTTTATCATGTGTATGCTTTGGTAAATCATACGCACAGTCTTTATCATGTGTATGCTTCTGTAAATCATACGCACATTCTTTATCATGTGTATGCTTTGGTAAATCATACGCACAATCTTTATCATTTGTATGCTTTGGTATATCATACACACATTCTTAGTCATGTGTATGCTTCAGTAAATCATACACACATTCTTAGTCCATGTGTATGCTTCTGTAAATCATACGCACATTCTTAGTCCATGTGTATGCTTCAGTAAATCATACACACATTCTTAGTCCATGTGTATGCTTCAGTAAATCATACACACATTCTTAGTCCATGTGTATGCTTCAGTAAATCATACACACATTCTTAGTCATGTGTATGCTTCTGTAAATCATACGCACATTCTTTATCATGTGTATGCTTCTGTAAATCATACGCACATTCTTTATCATGTGTATGCTTTGGTAAATCATACGCACAGTCTTTATCATTTGTATGCTTTGGTAAATCATACGCACAGTCTTTATCATGTGTATGCTTCTGTAAATCATACACACATTCTTTATCATGTGTATGCTTTGGTAAATCATACGCACATTCTTTATCATGTGTATGCTTCTGTAAATCATACGCACATTCTTTATCATGTGTATGCTTTGGTAAATCATACGCACAGTCTTTATCATGTGTATGCTTCTGTAAATCATTCGCACATTCTTTATCATGTGTATGCTTTGGTAAATCATACGCACAATCTTTATCATTTGTATGCTTTGGTATATCATACACACATTCTTAGTCATGTGTATGCTTCAGTAAATCATACACACATTCTTAGTCCATGTGTATGCTTCTGTAAATCATACGCACATTCTTAGTCCATGTGTATGCTTCAGTAAATCATACACACATTCTAAGTCCATGTGTATGCTTCAGTAAATCATACACACATTCTTAGTCCATGTGTATGCTTCAGTAAATCATACACTCATTCTTAGTCATGTGTATGCTTCTGTAAATCATACGCACATTCTTAGTCATGTGTATGCTTCAGTAAATCATACACACATTCTTAGTCCATGTGTATGCTGCAGTAAATCATACGCACATTCTTTATCATGTGTATGCTTTGGTAAATCATACGCACATTCTTTATCATGTGTATGCTTCTGTAAATCATACGCACATTCTTTATCATGTGTATGCTTTGGTAAATCATACGCACAGTCTTTATCATTTGTATGCTTTGGTAAATCATACGCACAGTCTTTATCATGTGTATGCTTCTGTAAATCATACGCACATTCTTTATCATGTGTATGCTTTGGTAAATCATACGCACATTCTTTATCATGTGTATGCTTCTGTAAATCATACGCACATTCTTTATCATGTGTATGCTTTGGTAAATCATACGCACAGTCTTTATCATTTGTATGCTTTGGTATATCATACACATATTTTGTCATTTGTATGCTTTGGTATATCATACACACATTCTGTCATTTGTATGCTTTGGTATATCATACACACATTCTGTCATGTGTATGCTTTGGTATATCATACACACATTCTGTCATTTGTATGCTTTGGTATATCATACACACATTCTGTCATTTGTATGCTTTGGTATATCATACACACATTCTGTCATTTGTATGCTTTGGTATATCATACACACATTCTGTCATTTGTATGCTTTGGTATATCATACACACATTCTGTCATTTGTATGCTTTGGTATATCATACACACATTCTGTCATGTGTATGCTTTGGTATATCATACACACATTCTGTCATGTGTATGCTTTGGTATATCATACACACATTCTGTCATGTGTATGCTTTGGTATATCATACACACATTCTGTCATTTGTATGCTTTGGTATATCATACACACATTCTGTCATTTGTATGCTTTGGTATATCATGCACACATTCTGTCATGTGTATGCTTTGGTATATCATACACACATTCTGTCATTTGTATGCTTTGGTATATCATACACACATTCTGTCATTTGTATGCTTTGGTATATCATACACACATTCTGTCATTTGTATGCTTTGGTATATCATACACACATTCTGTCATGTGTATGCTTTGGTATATCATACGCACGTTCTTTATCATTTGTATGCTTCGTTAAATAGTACACACATTCTTTGTCATTTGATCACAATGTCTCAGGGGATTATATTCGGGACTTTGTAGGCATTGACTTTTACTCTGGAACTAACATGATGTGTTCCATGGAGTATCTTAAAACTATCGACCAGCCCATTTGTGATTGTGTTGTGTCGTCTAATATATATATTTTTTTTCGAATTTACGTTGGTGTTGTCCTTGTATTTTGTTGTTTTGTGATGTTCTCTGTAACTACTTACTTAATTTTTCTCTCTTGTATATTATCTGTGTATAAGGCACAGTCTTGTGTAAATAACGTCCCCTTATGCCGCGTATACTCTATCTTTTATGACGTCATTACAATTGTATGACGTCAATGATTTTTTATTTTTCTATCTACAATGCGGTTTACATTTTATGACGTCATTTGAAAATACCAAGAAAACTTTTCTTAATATTCGTTGGGTGCAGTCGTGTTTTTGTGTTTTAGTTCTCTTATTAGACATATTTCTTTTAGTTATAAATTCCATTTCCCTATCAATAATATCTAAGAATTGTTTAATTAGTAAATACATTATCAAGTTGACTTTATTTTAAATTGCATTTATAATTTGACATTTTAAGGTTACTTCTATTCTGATGTTACTATTTTAGTTACGGGGAGCAAGGTCAGTATAAGGCTGCTTGTTCCTCCGTGCTGGATTAGTTACTGTATGTCTGTTGATATGTATGTGATGGTTGGTTGTTTTTAATGATTAGTTACTGCCAACTTAGTCAATTTATGTATATATGTTGGAAAGCAATGACCATATAGCGATAAGGTGTGAGGTTAGCTAGCTGTTAAATCGATTTAAACCCCCAGCATTTTATGCTGACAGTTCCAATGCTGTAATTCGCTGTATGATTGTTGTTTCTGTTTATGTTATGAATGTGTTTTGTATTTCCCTTTCCCCTATGCAATTCTGTCACTTTATACAGTGTTCAGATTGTTTCCTGCCCATTTTTGGCCTATTATGGCCAGTTGTCTTGACTTGTCCTGTGATCTTTTCCATCCATTAATTCCCACCTCCCCTTCCCTTACTGTCCACTTTGATTCTCCTAGTTATTCCTTGTGGTCTGCTGGGTCATTCCTTGCGCCTCAGGTCCTTAATATGTGTACCGTTTGACCTCCTTTAGTGCCTTATGTTTTGTTATTATTGTTTTTCCGGAGATCTGCATGGGGAGGCATTGTCTTATGTATGTGGCTTTCCCTGTAGTTACGTATTCTCTCTCTTTTGATAAATGATACGCACATTCTTTGGCATTTGTATGATTCAGTAAATCATTCACACATTCTTAGTCATGTGTATGGTTCGGTAATTCATACGCACATTCGTTATCATTTGTATGCTTTGGTAAATCATACGCGTGTTCTTTATCATATGTATGCTTCGGTAAATAATACACACCTTCTTTATCATTTGTATGCTTTGATAAATCATACGCACATTCTTTGTCATTTGTATGTTTTGGTAAATCATACGCACAATCTTTGTCATATGTTTGCTTGGGTATGTCATGTATGCATATTTTTCCATTCTTTCTCATTGATTTTTGAAGTGGTATAGTAAAAATGATATTTTGTCCTGACCCAAATGTATTAAAAATTGAAGTTATAATGTGGACTTTCTACTTTCAGTTTTGTCATAAAATTAACACTAGAATATTTACCATACTTTTATTTTGCTACTACGATTACACGATTAATTCACGAACATTTCTAATTTTACAGTGTGACATTTGCTTCTGAATGTGTGCTACGAAAAAATAAGAAATATCTTTTAAAAAGCTGAACGGCGTAGAAAGAGTAATGTCTAAAGAATCGCTCTGATTTCGCCAGAGGGGTACGCTACGAGAAAGTGGATTATCTTTTCTAGACACCCTGTTTGCTGCCTCTCCGCTTACAATATGAACCAATCAAATCGTATAATTTGTTGCATATTTAAACAATGCGCTTCATGTACAATATTTGATAGGTCTAAAATGTAGGTCAAAATCAATATTATACAGCGACGCCGAACAAATGTGTTTTAAGGTCTGAGATAATTTCAATTGCAGGTATATGTGCTAAAGATGTGTATAATGAAATACAAACAATGCTGAGAAGAAAGGTGAGAGTGGTTCCCAAACTTCTGAAATATTCATGTGATTCAACTAGGGCAGATTATGGTAATGTGGAATTCCTTCTTATACAAAATACTTGAAGCTTAATTATTTCAGATTTATTTACACCTTACTGAATGAAGTTATTACAACTTTTATAGAAGTAATAGAATGCATAGTATTATAAGTTCCTGCCTAAACATACGTGATATTACTTTTTCATGTAGTTAAAACATCAATAGATAAATATGATCAAAGAATCTTCCAAAAATGTATTATTCTGTATTTGTCGAAAAACAAAGTTTATAATATTCTTAATTTGAAAACAAACTTCCAGAATTAACAAATAGGTGTGTTTATAAGATTTTTCCGTTTGTGTACTGACAAAACAAAACAAATTGAATCTGTAATACAATTGCATTTGTTTGTATTAAAGATGTTTTTGCCAATGCAGTTATAAAACAGTATGAATTCCATTCAGATATTTTATGATCGGATGGGTTAGTTGAATCTTTATTCACTCTCTGCTTGTTTGGGTACTAACAGTACTCACGCCAATTTCTGGAATTGTGAAGTTCAAGGCGGATTTTGAGTCCATGACCTTTGAATCAGTAGTCAGACCAATATGCATCCATAATGTACTTACCTACTTAATCCTCTCGTGCTTTGATGCACATAAGGCATCCATAATGTACCATTATATACATTGCTAGTCTTGCCTTACGTTATCGGTAGTACAGTGATTACTCATCAACAATGGTGACTTTAACTATTGACCTGCCCTGACACGATTATTCTAACTTGTTTTATAATGACAAAATGATAGTAAGTTATCACAACGTTTTTGGAATGAAACACAGACCTTGAATTTGACCTTATATATTTGTTTTTCACTTTCATAGTAAACATTGATTAATTTCATTAAGTTAATAGGTCTATAACTGTTTGCTGAAAACAGGGCAGTTTTAAATGTTACTGTTTTATTCTGTAAATGGCGGCCATCTTGGACGCCATCTTGGAATTTTGAGCCCACACCAACTTTACCAAAGTTATGCCGATGGCCTGATAAACTACAGACCCTGAAAAACATTTTGGTATGTAATATTGCACTTGTGGTCACCTCACATTGATTTAGCCAATAACGATCAATAACTAGTGAACGATTTTGGGTCACTGGGATCACTTATACATGAAACGTTTCTGGACAGTAACCCAAGAGCATCTCAAACTCAGTCCACACATTGATCGCGGGTAGTAGAGGAATCCTATCGATTTTGGGATCACTGGATCAAAGGTCACATGCAGGGATCAATTGTACTTGAAATGTTTCGGGCCAGTAACTCAAGTACACATTGACATTCTCTTCTTTGACTAGGATCACACATTGATTGCGGGTATGAGAGGAACCCTATTAATTTTGGGGTCACTGGGTCAAAGTCAATCTGCATTAATCATAACGTGGAAATTGTTGTCTTCGTGACAACTCAAGAACCCTTATGTCTCATGGATCATAGCTTGTTAGGATAATTGACTGAAATTATCTGATTTTTGCTGTACATGCCTTGTACCAGACAGAAACTGCACGGCCAAATTTGCCGTAGCATCCTGGCCTGACCCTTTGTCAATATTGTTTAAATGAATCAGGTTGTTGATTGCACAATATGGCCATCAGAGCAAAAAACGTTTTCTCACCAATCGATGAACAGATTTGCAACAAACTTGCTCTGTAGCATCCTGGTATGACCCTTTCTCAAGATTGTTAAAACAGTTAAGTTGATTAAACAATATGGCCGCCAGAGGTAAAAATAGAAAACAAACCTTAAAGCGACTTCTTCTCATGAACCAATTAACACATTTGTAGCAAACTTGCTCTGAAACATCCTGGCACGACCCTTTCTCAAGATATTTCTAACGGTTTCGGCTGATTGTTCAAGATAGAGCCAGAGCTTAAAATAAAAAAAAACTTTAAATGACTACTTCTCATTAACCGATGATCAGATTTGCATCAAACTTACTCTGCAAGATCCTGGCATGACCCTTTCTTTTTAAACGGTTCCAGTTGATTTAACAATGTAGCCGCTAGAGCTAAAAATAGAAACATCTTTAAACAACTTCATCTCACGAACAGATGATCAGATTTGCATCAAACTTGCTCTGTTGTATCTTTGCATGAACCTTCCTTAAGATTTCTGACTTCCGTTTTCGCAATATAGTCCGTTGAGCACCAGGCCCTCTTGGTCCTCTTGTTATTTAATCCGGTGGTAAAGTTCATGCTTCCTGATTTAGAAGCCAGACTTCCCAAATAGGAAGAAAAACAAACAAAATGACCATTCTGACTTCCCGAATTCGAATTAAAAATCTAAATAAAGTTAGATACTTGTGGATCGGGAAGTAGGAAATGTGAATCTATATATATATCATAATAATATATAAATATATCGGGACCTGATTTTTATTTCGGATGATACCAAGTTTTCTGATAAATGGTTGTCGAATAAACTGATGGTTCATCTATAAATCTGTTAATTGCATTTATCTCCTGCATGTATACACAGTATTAGATGATTGTTATGATTTTAATTCACTTACTTAATGTCTTTTTACTTTCAGCCACTGTTGTGAAAATTAAAAAAATAATTCCGAATAATGGTTCACGAGAAAGAATGGCGGAAGGGGAAATTGTCAATCATTACAAAAATGGTGAAATTTTCTTTAAAATAACACATTCAAAAGAGCCCTACTAACCATACTTTTTTCAAATCTGAGGCATTAACTAAATAGTTATTTCATCTGCATTGAGCACAGAGGTCTAACAACGGAGAATGTAAAGTGCAGTGAATTTTTACCATTTTTGATTATACAAAGGTAAAGAATCATCCCTACTATCTCTACTTTCAGGCAATACAGTCCCTATATTTGCCCTACTTCAAGTCATGGGTATATTCATTAATTGTATCGAAGTCATGGGTATATTCATTAATTGTATTGAAGTCATGGGTATATTCATTAATTGTATCGAAGTCATGGGTATATTCATTAATTGTATTGAAGTCATGGGTATATTCATTAATTGTATCGAAGTCATGGGTATATTCATTAATTGTATCGAAGTCATGGGTATATTCATTAATTGTATTGAAGTCATGGGTATATTCATTTTTTGTATTAAGTCATGGGTATATTCATTTTTTGTATTGAAGTCATGGGTATATTCATTTTTTGTATTAAGTCATGGGTATATTCATTTTTTTGTATTGAAGTCATGGGTATATTCATTAATTGTATTGAAGTCATGGGTATATTCATTAATTGTATTGAAGTCATGGGTATATTCATTTTTTGTATTTAAGTCATGGGTATATTCATTAATTATATTGAAGTCATAGGTATATTCATTAATTGTATTGAAGTCATGGGTATATTCATTAATTGTATTGAAGTCATGGGTATATTCATTAATTGTATTGAAGTCATGGGTATATTCATTTTTTGTATTTAAGTCATGGGTATATTCATTAATTATATTGAAGTCATGGGTATATTCATTAATTGTATTGAAGTCATGGGTATATTCATTTTTTGTATTGAAGTCATGGGTTTATTCATTAATTGTATTGAAGTCATGGGTATATTCATTAATTGTATTGAAGTCATGGGTATATTCATTTTTTGTATTTAAGTCATGGGTATATTCATTAATTGTATTGAAGTCATGGGTATATTCATTTTTGTATTTAAGTCATGGGTATATCCATGAATGGTATTCAAGTCATGGGTATATCCATAATGGTATTCAAGTCATGGGTATATCCAATATGGTATTCAAGTCATGGGTATATCCATGAATGGTATTCAAGTCATGGGTATATACATAATGGTATTCAAGTCATGGGTATATCCATAATGGTATTCAAGTCATGGGTATATCCATAATGGTATTCAAGTCATGGGTATACCCATGAATAGTATTCAAGTAACGGGTATATCCACGAATGGTATTCAAGTCACGGGTATACCCATGAATAGTATTCAAGTAACGTGTATATCCATGAATGGTATTCAAGTCATGGGTATACCCATGAATAGTATTTAAGTCATGGCTATATTTATTATTGTTATTCCAGTCATGTATAACAATAAGTGTGTATGGTGCAAAACATTACATAAGTTATGTTTTTGTGGCAAATTATATGTTCTTGTAGACCTCTAGTGTTGGAAGTGATGGATAGTTAAGCTCAAGAAGGTTGAGCTTCGATGCATTAAGTATCTACTAATAATTGACAAGAAGTCATTCATATATAACAAGAATGGCAGATTCTATGGCACATTATATGGAACTGAGCAATGGAAATCTTATTATGACATAGTGTTGGTCAAATGTAGATATTGGATGCTAAGATGATTTTTGTTGAGTCAAATACAACCAGTCACATGTAGTGAATTTACATTGTTTTTTGTTGAATAGTTGATGTTTTCAGATATATACCGTAATTCTGTTTGATTTGAAATGGTTTATGATCGGTACGTTTGTGTCACTGACCACACTGACCACCAATAAATGATCATATACACCAAATAAAATAACATATAACTATCGTGTGAAATATATATTACAGGCACCCAACAATTGATTGAAGGTGACACAATGAAATTTTATTGGCCTTCAATTTGCACGTTCCCTGAATTGAAGGAAAATGGAAAGTATCTTGTTATTGGACAAGACGGTCATAATGTAAAACTGGCAGACAACTCTAAAGAGTAAGTGTTGCTCATCTTCATATTAAGGAAAATGACAAATTGCACTATCATCTAGTTCAATAGAAAGTAAAAGTTTTAAGAGGATGACTTGATATTATGCTATCTTTTGAGAAAGATACATATAATTACCTTCATGTAGAATCAGTTTAAAGTGAACGGGACATGAAGGGATTTACTACAGTATGCACAATTTGTTGACCTTATACAATCATGTATTAATGTCTTACACGAGCAACACAACTGTTTATTTGGCAAATAATTATCTATATTTCCAGCAAATTCGATGTTTAATGGTAGTCAATATGTTCGCAGCGTTTCAAGTTGCGGTTTGTCATGCTAAAAACAATAAAAAATGTCACATTAATGGGTCTCTGTTATATGTCTCCCATTCCTGCGTTGTGAAGTTGGGTTAGTAGGTGGTTGGGTTGTTTTTCAAAAATCAACACTATTAGTGTTGTAAATAATTTTATAAACGATATCTTTCTTGATCAAAACTAGTAATGCCCCTGAAGAGCTAATAACAAATTGGAACACTCTATTTTATATTTAGGCGTTAAAAATGTTTCTTTCAGGTTTCACAACCTACCTTATTTGTTTGCCCATACCCTAGAACATTTTTACGCGTGTTAACATTTTTTCTGTTTGGTAAATTGTCTCCTTTTTTGGTAAAATTTCTTCGTGTGAATTTATCTTTAGGTTCATATGTCTGCCCAGTTATTAAACGCTTTATGAGTATTCCAGCTTAAGAGCAATATATCCACCTTGATTAAACATTATCCTTTATAAAAAGGGAAAGGGGATTTGTCTTTTGACATATATTCATATAAATCTTAAATCTATGTTTATTTTGCTTCGTTTGAAAAAAAAATCCCCCAAAAACATTCCGACATATCTACCCCTTTTTGGGAGTGGGGGGGGGGGGGGGGGCATGAAACCTGAAACAAGCATATTTTGTTTTTGGCCTAAGTGGGTACATAGGGAGACATCCAATATTGTTCTTTTCTTAAAATTAACCTAATACAATATTAATTGTGTTTTCATTTTATTTCAGAATGCGCTTTCCTTTATCGGGGTCAACTCTAATTATTGAGAAACGACAGGACGGGAGTTCCATTAGATTAAACAAAGTGCTGACTGCATTTGGTGACAATCTCAGGCAGAAAGGATGTCAAGTTTAACACTTACGTCATGTATGTTTTGATAACTATTCTAACACTGTTATTTGTGGATGGAAATGTCTACATTTGTTTAACATGTGCAAACTGAAGAAAACACATCAATATATGCATTACTGTAATCATTGTAAAATGAGTTGTGAATATTGACAATGTAAATATGTGCGAATATATGCAACTTTACACATGTGTTATGATACATGAATCTCAATTAGGGGTGTCGAAGCATACCACAATATATCACAATACCACCATATATTGTTCAAAAACCTTAGTTACCAAAGATAATCACTTTAGATATTGTTATGGCCATCAATGGGTTGAGAGGTGAGTGTTGAGAGTTTATGTCAAACAAAATGAACAACCAACCAAATAGATGTTCTAAATAGGTTTTGATTAATGCCTGTATTTGTCATGTATGAACATAAGTAACAATGTACGAACATATAAACTAAAAACAACAAATTATAGACTTAAGCGTTATAACATTTAGTGTATACAATATATGACATAGCGTCGAGGGACGCCATTAAAGCTTTGTCAGAAGTCAGTGATTCGATCCGTCATCGAGGATTTTACATAGTGACAACAATGGCAGAGTATTCGGCTAAGAAACAGGATAACGCATATCAAGATACACAGATTACGCATCTACAACTGTATTTCAGGCTTCAATATTTTATTGGCATCGGACTTTTCTACCTTCTTAACGTGCTCACAGCCTTATTTTCTATGACAGTAGTAAACTTGCGTTATCCTTACTAACACGTGTTAAAGTAATATCATGTTCATTTGTTTATAAATATATTTTCTATAGTTAAAACATCAATAAACATGCATTAACTGAGAATGAACTCATAATGTATTGATACGTATTTATTGAAGAAAGATGTTTGTACATTACAAAATTAAAAAAAACTTCCTGTCTTTTCGGCGTAGCTGTATAACATTGATTTTGACCTACATTGTTGACTAACCAAATTTTGTCCTCGAATAGGGCTTTTTAATATCTGACAAATCATATTTTCACCCAAGAGGCACCAAACGGGGTTTTCGTTCACCCAAGAGGCACCAAACGGTGTTTTCGTAACATGTGCGTTCGTAAGCAGTTCAAATTTTGTCGGAATGAGTTAATAGGTTTAAGCATATATGCATATACAAAATGACCATGATAAGACAGGTCCATGATTATAGTTTGTATAGATCCGAGTTAGGTTTTTGTAAGGATTTATTTTTCAACATGTTGCAAAAAACATTATTACATTATTATATGGCATACATCATTCTATATACGCCTATTATCTTTTTTAAAGATATTTCTTGTTAATAATCAGGCTATTTTACAAGTCTTGTCTGTTAGTTATACGGTAAAAATGGTTATTTTCAATCGTTTATACACTGCAACGGTTCTTATTAGAGATGTTTTAGCCATTGTAACAACAATACTGGATGAAACCTGAATTCAAACATTTTATGTTCAGATAAGCCAGATATCTTTAACAGGCAAACTAGGTGTTGCAATCTGCCCATTGATTGGCTAGGGGTGCATATCGAGTTGTCTGTCAAAAAATAGAAAACATGTGTTGTGTGAGAATTACAAAGCAGAAGATGCTTATGGAAGTACAGGAATAAGCGCCCAATGTTTAGGTAGATTGCGTATGGTACAGTTTGATTGCGTATTGCAATATACAGATATTCTGGTATATCGTGACACACCTAATTTGAATAAATTAAGTAGTTAACATTTGTAACAATTTCATATTTAGTAATATTGTATAATTTAGTTACTTGCTTTGCTACATATTTCCTATATCAAGCTTCTTGTATCACATGATATAGGCCACTTGTTTTATATTGACTTCTTAAGTGAAAACTTTGAAAATCTTCTTCTCATGAACTGCAATAGCTAAAGTTAAGTTATTTGGCATATAGCATTATCTAGTAGTCCTCTACCAAGTTTAATCAAATGGTGACACTGAGGCAATAACTGGCCCCACCTTAGTGACACTTGTTTTATATAGTGAAAACTTTAAAAATCTTCTTCACCTTAACCGAAATGACTAGAGATAAGATAATCGGTATTCAGCATTTTCTAGTGGTCTTCTACCAAGTTTGTTCAAAGTGACCCTGGGGTAAAAACTGGCCCCACCCTAGTGGCCACTTGTTTTACATAGACTTATATCGGGACAACTTTAAAAATCTGCTCATGAACTGCAATGGATAGAGATAATACATTTGGCATAAAACATTGTCTAGGGGTCCTCATCCGAGTTTGTTCAACTGGTTACCCTGGGGTCTAAACTGGCCCCGCCATAGGGGCCACTTGTTTTGTTTAGACCTATATATGTATTAGGAAAACTTTGAAACTCATCTCCTCATATATCGTAAATGGCTACAGGTTAGATATTTGGCCTAAAGTCTAGTTGTCCTCTACCAAATTTGTTCAAATGGTGACCTATTGTCATAACTTGCCGCTCCCCGCCTGATTAACATATATTTATATAAGGTAAACTTTGAGAATCATATTTTCGTGAACCAGAATGGCTAGAGGTTAGATAAGTGGCATATAGCATTGTCTAGTGGTCATCTACCAAGTTTTTTTCAAATGGTGACCCTTGGGGCATAACTGGCCACGACCAAGGGGGGCACTTGTTTACTTTATCTGTATAAGACATGGTCAAAATATTTGCCATAATAAAATACAGGTCAAGATTGAAACTTGGTCATCTATGGTAAAACAATAGATCACATGATCAAATGATGGAAAAACCTTGTGGATTCTTGGGATGCTGCATTTTCTACCGGAACTACATAAAACTTGATCCGAATGTTTGTATTTATACATTGCTAGCCCAGTGTGGTACTGGTTCATGTGTGGTCAAAAACTCAGTCACAAGGTCAAATCATTGAAATTCCTCTTGGACTCTCTTGCGTCCAACATGGCAATGTACTAAGGTGAGCGATATAGGACCATCTTGTTTATTTGACTGACACCACCGTGAATCGTTATGTGGTTTACGATTCCTTATGCTCTAAGTAAATATTAAGTTTCACGTTCCCCTTGTAGGATTTTTTCACCTGATATGTCCCTGTTCAATTCGCCCCTTTCTGTCTATGGCCAACTTGTTTTCTTAACTTCCCCTAATTGGTTTAATAATCAGCCATTATCAGTCAGTGATTTCTTGTCGCCCCATCCCCATAGATGTTTACCCTTACGCCTCCTCAATTCCAAGTGTGTTGTGTGCTTATGTGTCCCTGGGTTCTGTGTTTGAAGGCATTATCTTGTAAGCTCAGCGTTCCTTTTACCAAATTAATCCTTCTTTGATATTTGATAATGAATGTATTCAAACATTTGCATAGTATCCTGTTGTAATTGTACACATGTTATTGTCAACTGCTAACCCTTAGGTACCATTGCACACTTAGTTCGAAATTTCTGTTGTTCATTGATATTTCAGCGAGCTATAACATTGCTGATTTAAATAAATCGAACAAACGAAAATTAAGTGATGTACAATGTTCAGATTGTGTGATGAAACTATTGTGAAGAGTATCACAGCAAACTAGTTTTGACCAATCTATATATATCTATAGAGTCTTATTCTGTGTGAGTATTTCTGTATGAATGTTGTGTCCATTTATACCTTGTTCATTAAATATACTGATTTAGCTTTATTGGACCATTTTCATAATCTTAGCTCATTTCTTATTCAGATCGACTACAGACATGGCATCTTCCACGGTCACATCCCTCATAAGTGTGACATTATGAATTATTGAATTTAGTTCTTTGAATTTACCGGTAGAATTGTTCTATATTTTCGGCCATCTGTGTATACTGGTCAAGTGTGCTAACCCGCCAATAAAATGTACATAGTTCGTACAAAGTTACTGGATACGTACTCGTATTTCGTTTGTTACCGCAGTTAGCTATACTATTATCCTTTCAAATGAACTGAACCATCTTAAAACGTCTAAGTAAACATATAGCAGAACCACGCTCATGTTTTAAGATCACATTTTCACAAAAATGGCGGATTAGCTCACTTTACTACTTCTAGGTAGCTGTACACTACAGAAAGTCCATGTAAATATCTCATGTGCTATATGTCTGTATGATTATTAGTTAGGTCGTATTAAATATTAGTCAAAGCACTTGTTGACTTGTTGTCCTTGGATTAAATGCAGACTGACACATAAACGACCTTGCTGCTTGGTATCTGATTATTTTAATGGACATCATCAAACACATTAAGACAGAACATATTAATAGCAATTATTGTCAGATACAAACATTCAAATGATATAATAAAACTTATTAGTGATGCACTTCACTAGATACTTGAATTTACTGCGTTAACCACTTATAGTTTCAAAGAGAACACCTTTCTATGGTCCGATGAAAAAGCTGAAATTAAAAACATTTGCTACAATGTACCAAGTTCAAGTAAAAACACAGAAAACCTTACAGGTAATAAAAGCTCACAGAAAATTGATGCAGCGATTATTCAACGCTGCCAATGCTGGGAGAGCTGTAGAAATAGCATCTGTATATAAAAATGAATTGTCTCAAGTTCCACAGTCTCTTGCAAACGTTGGCGACGTGATGAATCAAACAGCCAAATCCGATCTACTTGCGGTACTTACAACTGATAATTCAGTTCCTGTCATGGAGGAGCTTCCAGCAGCTACTTTGTCAACAGCTGTAGTGATTGATGGCCATGCATTGATACAGGCATTAGGTAAACCAGATGGCTGCGTTACATTTGGAGACCATGCTAACGTGTTTGTTCAGAGTGTACTAAAATATTACAACATGTATACAAGCAGAATTGATGTAGTCTTCGACAGATATATAGGAATATCATCAATAAAGGCAAGCACAAGAAACAAACGAGCCGGCAAACGACGTCCAATTCGTAGAATGATAACTGGTCCTAATGTTCCCCTGCCACAATCATGGGATAACTTCTTGACAGTAAGTGAAAACAAAGCTGATATTGCTAGGTTCCTATCTGAGCGTTTGTAAACATATGCAGAGGCGTTACCCAGAGAGAATGAGCTGGTAATAGGAGGAGGCTACCAGGATGTACTGAGAACAACGTCCAATAGACGTGAAGTGCACCAACTGTCATCAAATCATGAAGAGGCTGATACGAGAATCATTCTCCATGCGTTGGATGCTGCAAGACAAGGTTACGAGAGAATTATTATCAAATGTCAAGATACTCTTACTGATCTTTCATCTTGGACATTTAAACATTCAAGTCTGGATGATGGCTGGGTCGTCCAAGAAAATAAAACTGTACCCTGCACATATTATTTCTCAGAAGATTTCCTAAAAAGTACGCCGTAATATTTTGGGATTCCATGCATTGACTGGATGCGACACAACTTCCTCCTTTTCCGGTATTGGCAAGAAGTATATGTCACATGCCCTGACCTTCTGTCGGATATTGGAAGAGACGAACATTTAGATAAGGCAGAGAAGTTTTTATGCTTGTTGTATGGCGTCAATGAAGAATCTGTTGATGATGCAAGATATTCTCTGTTTGTGAAGGCAAGAAAAACGCTTGAAATGCTACCGCCAACGAGTGATGCACTTGAACTACACATTGCAAGAGCCAATTATCAAGCAGGTATATGGATCAGAGCTGATAAATCGATTATGGAAACAGAAATCAAGCCTGCAGATACAAACTCTTGGCAAGATGGTGCTGAAGGATTATAAGTTGTATTGAAACGTTTACCAACTTACTTTACGGATGCTTGCATTGAACTAACAAGTTGTGGATGTAACAAAAGTGCAAATCTATCCGCTGCAAATGTTTCAAGTCATGATTGAAGTGCACACCAGCATGTGGCTGTGATGGGGTCAATTGCGCTAACCCAATTGATGATTGAGATTGACACAAATGTTACATAGAGACATTTCTGAAGAGAATTGGAATACATTTAAGTGTAACTGTTTTAAAACGAACTGCTTAATGTTTCTATGGATGACTTGTAGCATTTTCTTACATTAATACATAGTTCGATAATGACAAAATCTTAATTGTCTTTTACACTTAAATGACTTTTGACCTAGTTGAATTTAATTGATACGAATCAAAATCCAATGACCAAGATAAACCATTTCCAGATCTTAAAGTATTTATATCATTTATTTATTTTCCATTTGAGTCAAAAGTTTTGACGGGATTGAGATTTCTCGTGTTCATGTGTCAATTTACCCCACCCACTTTTAGCAGTATATGTTTGCCCGTAAATTAATAATTATGACTGTTAATAATGTTATTTATTAATAGCCTAATGTCTCACCTTTAATCTAGTATCATGTATGTCTTAGAATAGCATCAATGACGATATTATGACAAATGTATCGTTCATACACAACGATTTCTAACGATTTTTTGCCATTTCTGGGGTGTTCTCATTAATATTCATGAATATGGAAATGAGCTAATTAGCAAAAAGTTATTTTTAGTAAAGGCCCAATATGTTAGCTTCATTTTGATACCATTTTTGTAGTTTTATACTCGAAAATGGCGAAGATATAATGATAATTCAAGTGAGATATATGAAAAATGAACTTACTTGACCTTTGACCTAATTCTGAGAAAACGAGGCAGAATCACGGATGGCATGGGGCAGTTTCAGATTACACACATATCAAAGATAACATATAACATGCATGCCCAATTCTACTCTCTGATGCCATGGCCTGTCACATTTTCTCCTGATGGGCTCCCAACGTTTATTAACAGTTATCTAAAATTGATTGTCCGTTCGGAATATCTAGGGAATTAAGTTGGTACATGGTGGCAGTTGTGGGCACTACCATACAATTTCTCGTGTTAATATATTTATCTGAGATGGAAATATATCACGATGCTTACCTAGTTAATCAAATAATTATCATGATAATTATGTAAACTAGATTCTTTAACATGATAACAAAATATGTATCTAGTTATTATGTAGTTGACAGGTGGCAGACGTGTGCCATCATGCTCGAAAGATTTTAGCAAACATGACATTTGTTTACATGAGACGAGAATGACAAAAATCTACTTCAACGTAACATATCTGCTGTAAGAATGGTGTTCAACCCAACACGATTGTGGTTCAAACTGGTAGATATTGCCACCTTGATCACACAACAAACGGTTATTTAGAGTGAACAGTAAAAATACCACCTCAATAATAACACCATCTCAAAATTAAGAACACAATAATTTTCAAGTCCATTTGTACTGTAAGGCTCTTAATTAAACCTCAATATTAAGACCAACTCTATATTAAAATAAAGTCATGTTTGTGGAACACGAAACATCGGTCAAATGGCGCTAGCTGGGATCTAACCAGGTTCTACGGATTACCTGTCCGTTATGCTAACCACTACACCAATACGACCTGCCCTCATTTTCGTGTTAATTTAACTTATATAAAGTTGATTAAGGTAAACTACACTTTGGACGAAGTACGGGGCGAATTTTTACATTCGTCACACAGAACTTAACACCAGCTGTAGTAATATTGGAACACGAAAAATCGGTCAATGGAGCTACCGGGAAGACCAGTTTCCAAGGGTCCCAGTGGTAGTCTTATTAGTGAGGTTCTAATGTATGTGTTAATGCAAAATAATTTCTTCGCGAAACTCAAAATACGACAGTGACACTATCTATGAAGCTTTGAAGCTATGTCTGCAATGTTTATCATTTCTAAGAATGAAATTTACGTGACTGTAGTTTTGCCTTTCGGCTATTATGGTATAAATAAGTTATTATTGATTAGCGTTCTCAAAGGTTCAACGTGGGACCAATATATGTTCACCATGGTACAAATACAGGTTCAACGTGGTACAAATATAGATTCAACGTGGTACAAATATAGGTTCAACATGGTACAAATATAGGTTCAACGTGGTACAAATATAGGTTCAACGTGGTACAAATATAGGTTCAACCTGGTACAAATATAGGTTCAACCTGGTACAAATATAGGTTCAACGTGTTACAAATATACGTTCAACCTGGTACAAATATAGGTTCAACCTGGTACAAATATAGGTTCAACTTGGGACCAATATGGGTTCAGCGTGGGACCAATATAGATTTAACCTGGTACAAATATATGTTCAACTTGGGACCAATATGGGTTCAGCGTGGGACCAATATAGGTTCAACCTGGTACAAATATAGGTTCAACCTGGTACAAATATGGGTTCAGCGTGGGACCAATATAGGTTCAACCTGGTATAAATATAGGTTCAACCTGGTACAAATATGGGTTCAGCGTGGGACCAATATAGGTTTAACCTGGTACAAATATAGGTTCAACCTGGTACCAATATAGGTTCAACCTGGTACAAATATAGGTTCAACCTGGTACAAATATGGGTTCAGCGTGGGACCAATATAGGTTCAACCTGGTACAAATATGGGTTCAGCGTGAGACCAATATAGGTTCAATCTGGTACAAATATAGGTTCAACCTGGTACAAATATAGGTTCAACCTGGTACAAATATGGGTTCAGCGTGGGACCAATATAGGTTCAACCTGGTACAAATATAGGTTCAACCTGGTACAAATATAGGTTCAACGTGGTACAAATATAGGTTCAACGTGGGACCAATATAGGTTCAACCTGGTACAAATATAGGTTCAACCTGGTACAAATATGGGTTCAGCGTGGGACCAATATAGGTTCAACCTAGTACAAATATCGGTTCAGCGTAGGACCAATATAGATTCAACCAGTCCTGATCGTGTTGCCCTTTTGCTAAAATTAACAATTAACACACTAGATCTACTTCTGAAAAGCAGACAAAACACTACATAAACACTCTTAATTTATCTTGAGAAAACATTCAGAACTTGACACTTTTGTAGAGAAATTCATTACTAATATACGTGTACTCGTGCTTATGACTTTAGAAACAGAACATAACAGATATTTTATTTAGGGTTTGAGCAAGGCCCCTCATCCATACAACATATGTGTACACCAATATGTCAAATTAGTTAAGTAAAGTGATGATGAACGAAAAATGAAAAACATATGAAATATCAATTCGTCAAGTTCATATTAAAAAATATTATTGGAAAAATGCAAACATCATTAAATTTGTTGACTTGATCTATTCAAATAACAAAACTATTATAAGAAATCTTGCCATGTATACTTACAAATCATTTGAAATGAGAAACTAAACATTTTATATGAATTAATATACTCTCATGCAGCTTACGTTTCCTATGTCCTACTATATTGACTTTAATTTATAGATACTGTTGTTGTTTTTCAGTACACTGTTTATACTTATATAGTTTCATAAGATTTTATAATTGTGCGTAAAATTAACGCTATTTAGATAGTATCACATTTTGTATTTACATCTACATTGTACTAGAACTGTTGAAACTATATACATGATATTATAAAAGTATTAATGTGGCCATTGACCACATATATTGTAAATGTTGTTAATATTTATTAATTTTGTATACTCATAGACTGTAAAGTCTAATGTATGGATAAATAAACCAAACATATCGAAGCAAGATAATGATTAACATTAATGTAATGTGTGTGATATTGACATAATCAGTTGAATATAACAAATAAAATAAAACATTACAAATTAACTATAGAAAATAATATAATACTTGCTCTATTGAAGTATGTTTTCCTATTTTCATTGCACACTTTATGAAACACGCTAAATTATTTATTTAAGAATAACCACATGTTTTGAAGAAAGTAATTGATTTAATTTAAACGTACTTCACGCCTGCGTCTCATTGGAACAGCAACATTTTGTATGCGTTGAAAATGTTCCAATGAGTCTCGCGTTGTCGCTCCAATGAGTCCAAAATGGACGTGAACGGTGAGGTGGGGTCTTATTTTTTTCCTTTTAGAGGTTTTATACGCGTAACATTCACATATGATTGCTTATGCCTTATGTAAAATGTAAAAATTCGGAACAAATACCAAAACCCGAATGTCTAGAACTTGCATAACTTTCCAAAGCTTATTGTTGACACCGGCGAAATATTTTTTTATGAAAAGTGGTATCTCTCTCTGTATTTTACCGCTTCAACGACACATGTATAGCTATATATTGACAAGAAGGTTGTCTGAAAACAAATATTTGGAAACATTTGTTCACGTTAGGATGCATTATACTCGATTAAGGTTCCAATAAGAAAGTGATTGCTCCAATATAAATTCCATACAAAAAAAAGACGAATTATTATGTGTGTAATTAGGTCTCTGGTAAACAAAAGCTGACGCAACAAAAAGTAGTCCCGACATTTTTTTATATTTTTCAGCCACAAGATGCGAGTTCAGATGATTGTATCACATATCATATTCAAATTAACAGGACATTAATTTTCTATGAAATAAATTGTGTTACGAGGTACAAAATAAACATCATAGCGCTTACGTCACGCTCGTTTTGTTGTGGCGTCAAACACACGTGAGCTGTTATTTCACTAGTGAAATATCGAATATAATACATGTATGTTATAACCACTCTTCGCCGTATATTATGTTATAAGTGACAGTTATTTACGGCAGAATGATACAATGAAATAACACTATACCATCTTTGCAGAAGGCTCTTTAAATATGAATACAGCCCAATTACTGGTAGATCTATTTAACGGTTTGATACGTCAATGGTACATTTTAAATTCATAATCATATAAGGTTATGACGATACATAGTATTGCTGTACTGCAAGGGAAGATAACTGCTGCGTGGAGTTTGATCATTAAGCCGTTTACGTGACATTTCAAAGTTCTGCTGAATTATACAAAATAATTATTTAGTATGACGATGGTAAATTGTTTAGAGTGTAATTGTAAGCATATTCTGCGTTTATGTGAGCTATTTTTATTTACACGCGTTAGTTGACCACTTTGTAGGCGTAGTTTACGTGAAAGCCGAATATCTTACACGGGATGACCAACATTTTTATATTCGATATTTGGTCATATGATTCATTTCATTTTGGTATTTCATCTCTGCAAGGTGCTTTTTAATCATTTTGAGAGTATAAGCATACACTCCCTTTCTAAAACGAACACAATATCACAGCTACTGCCAAATAAACGAGTTTATATTATGACAGGTTATTCATGTAATTGTTGTATATTTTGTGTTATATTTATCCTTATGGCTTTTGAATCATTCGTTTACATATGAACGTGTGTAGAATTTTATCAGTATTAATACGTTTTGATATTTTAAGGCTTAAGTATACGTTTGTACCGTAAACTATATTAAACATAATATACTCATTTTCTTCAAACTGACACAGGTTGCTCAATATTGAAACATGAATGCTGCCGTACAAAATTAATGCCCCATGTGAAAGGATTAGTACAGATTCGAAACAAAATATAAACTATCACTAAATAGAAACTGTCATTTCGACTTTTAGCACGAGTCATTTGTTTGCAGATTCGTTGAGAATGGTTGATATGCTTAAGTATATACATGTAGTATTAATGAACATATTTTAATAAATAGCTCGACCACGCATGTTAATTATCATTACCATTGATTCTATTTATATGTAAAAACAAATCAACTTGGCGAAAGCGGAAAATATTTATTATATTAGCATGCGTTCGTGCAATCACAATCTCTTACAAAACCCACAACATCTTCAGGGATGTTATGTTTTGGATTTGCTCTCTATGCAGAGAAGCTTCAAAATAAAAGCTAAGTAGTAACCTACTCAGACGAGCGTTTAATAATTGTCATAGCTTGATCGTCGTGATGTTCATGTTTCAGACAAATTATTAAGACTATATTTGAAATTAATATAAATGTTTCTATATATACAACTAGTTCATCATTTATTATATTATTTTCGTGTATGGACTAAACTAACGTGAGCTGAAGTGATTGGAAATCTTTATCAATGGCGATTTGATATATATATTTTATATAAATTGATACTTTTATTAAAGGGAAGTAATTCAAGACATGTTCAGTGCTTCAAAGTCAGCAATACATGCACACCGTACACACGCGAACAGCGCAGATCGCGACCGCCGAAACTACGACGAGTGGAATAAATTCAACAACTGGTCGGCTATTTTCGATTACATATTAAAATCTACATTTCTAAAGACTTCCTGGAATTAATTATCAACCAGTATTAACTCGCTCTTCCGCAGGCAACCTGACCATAGCCAATGTCACGGAAGAACATTGTGGTGAATATATAACGGAGACAGTTCTGTATGATACTTTTATCCTCTAGTGTGTATACTCATCAACTCCCTACATATAGATGTAACTCATTCCCGGACTCACGGTGCGGTGCGGTAGAGCATACAGGCTTGTTATATGATGCACCATGCAGTTATTTATCATGCTGATACACTACAAACTTAACCCGCCGTGCGTTCGGTTAAGGCTAACACTCGCACGAGTTAAGAAACTGTGCACGCATTTTGCAACCGAACGCTCTGTTTGCCAAAAGGTATGCACCCACTGTGCGCCCGCTCGCTCGAACGCACGGCAGACCTTATGATGGTGTGTGTCTTATTTCTTCAGTAAGTTTTATATTGAACATGATGTTGAATACCTATATTTATAGGTTTATTTGTTTACGACAATGTATTTCAGTCAATATCGTGCATACTTATGTAAACTCTGTAGAGGACAATTGAGTTTTTTAAAAATATCTTTATAATCATCATAATGAAGTATTTATTAAATAAAGAATATATATATACACAATAGCATGTTTGCTACATAAGTAATTTTAAAATGGAAACAGGTCCGGTGGCCGTGTGGTATGTGTTCTACTGACAATAATAATGCCTAAATACTGCATCATATCGAATTGGAGCAGGTCTTATTACTTTTGAATTACTTCCCTTTAACAAAAAAATATTAATATAACTTATAAACGGTTGATGTCATAAGCACTTAAATTTTAAAATAGATATTTTGATATATTAATTATGTTGGTTGAAAATAGAAAGTCAATCGATACAAAATATATTATTTAAAAACTCGTAATATATTAAATTAAATATTATATAAGTTTATGACTCGGTCAATTTCGTTACGGACATCCATCGATCCTAAATATATTACGCTCACCTGAGTTAATACTTAGGAAAATTTTATAGGACTCTGACAAAGGGTCTGATATCCGAGGTAATGACCAAATTCACAGAACAAAAGGAATTCGCAAAAAAGGTTGTAATAGGGAATTGCATTGCTACGGGGGAAGGCCTCATGCACACAATGCAATACATCCCCACTAAGAACCCCCGGAAAACAACAGTCTATAAAACATTAGACACTGAGGAGGATTAACATGTATGGGAATAGGAGGGGGTGAGAGCAAGGAATGGTCAGACCGACCATAAAGAAAAAATAAGGAGAATTTAGGGGGGCAGCATGGAAGGAAAAAGATTATTGGAACTGAACAAATAAAGATAGTCAGTAATAATAGGCTGAAGGGGATGGAGACCATGAATATTATATCAAGTCATCAAGTGAACGAACTAAACACGGGGAAAGGGGCCATTCAAAATTGTATAATAGCTTATAGACTTTTGATCTCCTAGAATTATTTATCTGATTAATATCGTTCTGTTTTAGTAAAAATACACAATCACAACATGCCAACAATCAACATAAACAACATGATATCCTGAAGAGTGCAAACAATGCAAGTGTTTTTGTTGTTACAGTAAGACGGTCTTGCTGAAATTAAGTTTGCACGATTATAATTTTAAACAACTGGGGCGTAGTTTAGCTCATAATGATGTGTAGGCCTAGTTTTAGGGGATAACATTTTTTGTAGCTAGATCGGCAAAGATGCGTTTTGGTGTATTGTTCGTTCCGGTAAATATGCTTACAATAACATCAAAAACATACATTACACATCTTATTGCAGTTTTGCCCATTCTATTTTGTTTTCGAATTTTTACACGACCTATATGAATATACGCTCCTATTATAGTATGTACAGGTTGTAAGTCACATTCAATAAATGAAGATTATCATAATTTAAAATCAGAAATTAATGAGATATAAGCTGTGCAATTAATACATCCAGACAGTAAAGAATCGACATAGATACAGTAAAATCCCACTTTAAGAATACCTCATTAAAAAGACCACCTCAATAATAAGACCACATCAATAATAAGACCACTTCAATATGAAGACCACTTAGCAATTAAGACCACAATTTTAAGTCAATTTTCATTGTTTTGCTCAATATTAAGACCACCTCAATTAGAAGAACAATGTTCAATGGTCCCAAGGGTGGTCTTATTGTTGAGGTGCTACTGTACATAAGTCCTGAACAATACCGTTTGCTCAGCTAAAAGTTCTCTGTTTCAAATGGTGAACGCGAAACTAGTCTATCTGCATATAGATAAAGCAACAGTTCGACTGGTTCCACTATCGTCATCGATTAATCCGCATGCACCCATTTATGTGAGCTCGAAACATATATGCTTAAAGCATTTTGTTCTCGAGCTCACTTCTTGGGAAAAAAACTATTACTAGTGTGTTATAACAAGGTGTGGTCGTCACCTTTTGGGGCTCGAAACTATAACCTCTGGGTTGAGCGACTGACCCAACCGACCGCGCTACTAGTCCGCTCCCATCTCTACTTAGTGTGTCCAATTGCATGGCTCTATTATGTATCGAAATATACCTACGTATATCAAATAAATACAACAAATACTTACACAAGACAAACATTTTAAACAGCAATTAGACTAGTCAAGTCATTTTTCAAAAATCAGCTATTTGCATGACATTTGATTCATTCTATACAATTTCATTAATTAATATATTTCATATATCACATTAAAATGACCAGAAATATAAGCGTGGAATAATTACATAATTTACCAGAAAATGCACATAAATCATGCCCGTCACTTCTCGAGGAGCTGGTCGAGATGGCGGAAGTAGTAAAGCAGTGCCTATAAACGAACTCCCATCGGACTTTCATTTTATAGAAAAAGAATCACCATGACCAAGAGCCATGCCATAGAAAAATTAACCCATGCTGTGACTATAGTGTTTGGTAGGCCTTAATATCTATGATACATTTCAGATTCTATGCATTTTGCCCATTTTTAAAGATAAAATGCAAACATATCACAACGCTTTTTTAAATGCTTCCAATTTCTCTATTAACGATCGATAACACTTGATACAGTAGAAAATTTCTTGCGCAGGTTCTGGTATTTATGGTAATCCGTTTAATACCAGATTCTATATTACGCGTAAACAATATGTTTGTTTCAGGTTTCCCGACCTACCCTTATTTGCCCCGACCCTAGAACATTTGTTTTCTCTTTGGTAACACTCTAAAAAATCTTTGTGTGTATTTTTTTTATGTTCATATTTCTGCCCAGTTATTAGACGTTTTACGAGTATTCCAGCTGTAGAGCATTATATTCCCCTTGATAAACATTATCCATATCAGGGAATACAAGACCTCTAGATTGTTTGCGTACGAGTTCGACGAGCTTTAGCTAATAGCCCCCTCACACATAGGCGAATCTATTAAACGCAGCCTGGCGAATTGGGTAAATTTGTCAATTCTGGCGAATGTTGACCGAAACTGTTTGAAAATTTGTTACATAATTTGAAATATAACGAAAGGTAAACGTAGGGGAACTATTAGTTGCGAATAATTTACGAAGTGTGACGAACTGTTACTGTTATTCGCTAAAATGCGTTGGGTCGCGCAAACAATCTTTGTTCTTTCCGTAAGCGATTAGGAACGCAAACATGCGAACCGAAGCGCAACTTTGCGCATGCTTCCGAAGCCGTCCGAAGCTTTCCGAAAGGGTATTTCCGCATCCGGCCGTTACCGGACGCTGTACAAGACTGACGAAAACCAGGTGGGGTCAATTTGCCTTCAAACTTTCTCGACACCACGTCGTATTGCTGTTTGACTGCTGTTTGATTTTCAACTTTTTTGTAAGTGCAAAGGTATGCCAAGGGGAAGGGGAAAAACATCTAGAGCGAGAGCGAGAAAGGCTGCTGCTGTAGAGCCAGAGAAACCCGAGGAACCAGAGGTGCAGTCTGATGAGCAGCCTGGTCATCCTGAGGGGAAAATACCCAATAGTCCTTTTAAAACTAATTGTATTGTATGTTCTAGTATTTTGCAGCCCAGTAATGGCACCTATTTTTGTCACGTTATAAAACTCCTGTTTTTCACAACCTACTAGGTCATGTTTAAGGAAAAGGATTCACAGTAAATGTTTGTCACTGTCTTGGTGTATGCACAGTAAAATTGTTCCCAACTTTTTGTTGACAGTTATTGATATTTGTTTTGTACATTTCTACGTTCAGTGCCGGTGATATACAGTCTGAGGTCCCAATGTCCCCAAGGTCCCCAGCCCAAGCTTCTGAGAAGTTTGAGGGCCTCGAACCTGACAAAGAACATGGGGAAAATGACTCTGACAGTGATGAAGACCCCGTACCTCCGTCCCAGGCCCATGCGATATCATCTGATTCACAGTTTTATTATCCACTTCTTGAGGAAACCATCAGCCAGTTGTTTCCATTATTCAGGTGTGGAGGGGGCTGTCATAACCTCATCAACATATTCCTCACATATAGCATGACATACTTCTCTGACCACTACAGAGAGGGTATTCTCAGCGACCCGCCAGGAGTACTGCATGTATGAGTACTTGGCACCAGAAACCAGGTGGCGTAGAGTGGCAGCTAACTTGAGGTCTGGATCCAAGGGCTCCCTGTACCAGGTGTGTTGTTTCCAGAGGCGATGACGGACCCTCTCGAATATTTCATCATACATTTCAGTTGGCATGCAGAGGAATTTCTTGAAGGTTCTAGGATCTTCTCTTCTGAGCTCAACCATGAGCTGATCATAGATGCCAAATTGGCGCCTTCTCTCGGGATACAGCCATGGTCTTCGCCAGATGCGACGTGCTCTGGCTTCTCTTCTCCACCTAAATCGGCCTCTGATGAACTGGTGGATGTTAAGTTGGTGCTGGAAGACTTCTTGGTGGGCCATAGCAGCCACATACTGCAGCCTCAGGCGTTGTATATCTTCCATTTTGACGAAGGAATAACGAATAATCTTGATATTTAGCCTCCCGCTAAATATTCAAGAACTTCTCAAAACTGTTGAGATACTTAAAACTACTCAAGAAATTTAGATGCGTTATGATTCGCGTGGATTCGTATGTCGTAGTTACCCTTCGTAATGATTCGTATGCAAGCGTATGACGTTCGTTTTCTGAACGTCAACCAATCGTTATAATTCGCTTTCATTCGTCATGAAATTTCGGATTCAATTAGCTACAATACGTAATTATTATCTACATTTCGTACAAGTTCGCAATCTATCGCAAAGATTCGTCATGGGATCGTCCTCGATCGCTTGATATGCAAATTAGCTGACCACGACCTGATAACTTGCGAACTCTAACGCCAGTTGACGAACGCTATGCGAAGACTTTCCGATTGCTTAACGTATTGAAACGAATTTTAACGAATGATAGACGAAACCTTTATTCGCCACAAATTTTTCAACATGCTCAAAATGTTCCGACGAACAAGACTAATCGCAACGGACGCAAAAGCTCACAAACGCATCCATACGAACACCACCAACGATGTACAACGTACATATACTAATGGGAACGAATTTTACTCAAGTCCTATTCGCCAGTACACGCAAGTTGACGTCGGGGGGTTTTCGCCTATGTGTGAGGAGGCCCTAAAGCCCAAGTCATGCGTATTGTTCACATATTGTTATGATTTGCTCTCTTGAAAAAGAGAAGCTGCAAATATACCCTAAGTTAATTACTCAGGTGAGCGTAATATAATTGTGATCAATCTTCGTCCGTGTAGAATTTTGTATAACCGAATTTATAAAATGTATTGAAACAAATATATAGTGAGTTTCTATGGATATGTTTTTATGTTATTGGTATTATTTTCCAATTGCTTTCTATCTAAATTTATATAATTTTACAATTAAACTTATAAATAGGATTACTATAGCTAAGAGGACGTTATTTTTAATTATTTTAAGTAAAGGGAAGTAATTTAAGAGTAGCCACTTTCAGCTGAATATTTTGATGACGTGTTGTTTGCCAATAGTTTACACGTACAATGACGCATATTGGAGTCGGTGCTAGTGTGTGCCGGGTATTATAACGAATACGTTCAGCACTCAAATCACAAAAATACTGTCATGAGTCTCCTAAGTGGAAATTTGAGTGTAGAAAAAGAAAGACAATGTTAATTGAGTACTGGATATTCTTTTTGGTCAATTTCTATGAGATTTAGGGTGATTATAAGCTTTATTACAACGGATGAGTGTCATGCTTCACACTCGGACTTAACAATTACCCTCAGATCTCGTATTTCACTTAAATATGTACGAAAATGGGCCGCAAAGAATATTCGCGTTGATCAGCACTTCAGAATTTCTCCCTCGATAGAAGTCACTATCAGAATTATTTAAACTTACATAATCTTAATAATTATGAATACAAAAGTATGTTATGTATAATTTTAAATATAATATTAAAGTATTTCACCCTAATTCAGGATAGAGAGGGGGTTACTCACTTGTGTTGTCTTGGTCTTTACTGGGTCTACGAATGTAGCTAGCTTTTTGATACTACAAATATACGT
Organism: Mactromeris polynyma; assembly: GCA_032209605.1. NCBI lineage: Eukaryota > Metazoa > Mollusca > Bivalvia > Venerida > Mactridae > Mactromeris > Mactromeris polynyma. Next base: position 33,232,335 of record JASFXZ010000004.1, read on the forward strand.
CCTTCACTGACGTCCTCAAATTCGTGGAGCCGGAATGTGGGGATGAGGTATGGGTTACCGGGGGTGTTGCGGTTTTCTGCGACCCCCCTTCCTACCCATCTCAGACTGAGGTGAACGAATTGACGTCACAGGGTGTTGGGGTAGCCATCGGGCTGCACCCTAAGTCACCCAGGCCATACTCTAAGGAAGACTGGGACAAGTTTTACACTTGTCTTCAGTTCCAAGGGGTATGTGCCCTGGGGGAAGTCGGCTTGGATCACTACAGGACAGATCCTGCCTGCTGGGACGAACAGCATGACGTCCTGGACCGCGCTGTCAGTCTACTTACTCCAGACAAGGTCCTCGTCCTCCACAACCGAGGTGAGAATACGGAGATGTTGGAACTCCTTTACCATCTGAAAGGAGTTGTCCTCCAAGAACAGCCTATCCACCTCCACTGCTTCAGCGGCACTATGGGCACCCGCGACAAGTGGATCTCCACCTTCCCGAACGCCCACTTTGGGTTTACGGGAATGGTGGCAAACTTCAACGCCAAACAACGGGAGGCTCTCCAGTCACTGGAAGCCCATAGACTGCTGCTGGAGACAGACGCACCCTATTTTCACCTCGGAGGAAGAGCCATCTCCACTCCGGCATGTCTGGGCACCACGGCCCGACATGTCAGTAGGATTCGGGGCGAGACCTGGGAGGAAGTCCTGCAGTCCTCCGCCGACAATGCGCGGAGACTGTACCGCCTACCAAGCCAGTAGACAGCGCGGTGGATGGGATGCTGGTAACCAACAACACGGTGTCACCCCCAAATGGGTGATCACCCCCGAGAAAAGGAGACGGGCGATGTCACACAAATCTGATATTCGCTGCCAAGGCCAAGTCTGGGAGAAGGACGATGTCTAGCAAATCTGACATTCGTCCCACTGCCTAGGAGAAATGAGAATACAAAACGTAATGAAACCCACAGTCCTTTTCGTAAAAAGGACGCTTTTTGGTATTTAATCCCTATAAAAGACACATAGAGTTGGTTTTCCCGCTGCACCGTATTAAAATGGCGGGTTGTCAAACTGTAAAAAAACAAAAAAACTCACTAGGATTGTGATCATCCTATTTTCCGTTCGTTTCTAGGTAATATAATCAAGAATGATTTGCAAATGGTATGGAAGGCATTGGACTTGGGATTCCTGAGCTTGGCACTGGGTGTTATTCATGTGAACGGATAAAATGCACTCGATAAAGTTACCTTCGAGCGTGCGAACGTAACAATATCGGTAAATTTGAAACCATTCTAGGGAGGCAAACCCAGAGGCGTTGTTGTCGGACATATTTTTGTTGATAGTTTGGATGTTGTGAAAAAATATTTGGATGAAAATAATCCTCAAGTTCCTGAAGATCACGTGACACGGAAAACATCATTTTTCTGAATTCTAAAGAAGGTAAATCAATCAGTGTGTTCTTTGTGGCATACGGAAGTAAATGAAGGGGAAATAGTGCGCCCAATGTGGGGCTCGAAGCCCAATCCCCAAACACTAGTATGTCGCTCTACTGACTGAGCCAACCGAGTGGCCGTCTAACCCCATACCACTACACTCCTCCCCCTTCCGGCATTTGAGGCTCAACCACCTCTGGCCGTCAAACACCGCTGCCACCATTGAAATAAATCAAGGGGAAAAAGTGCGCCCGATGTAGGGCTCAAACCCACTACATCCTAAACACTAGTAAGGTGCTCTACTGACTTAAAGCTAACCGGGTGGCCATCTAACCCCACACGACTACAATACTGTTTGTAAATAGGGGCGTGTATAGGCTCTTGTGAACAGGGAAGTACCAGATGTACAGGTCCTGGAATCATTCCATTGTGTGGGAACCGATTCCAAGTTAAGGTTGTTCAAAAATATTTATCAATGATAATATGATTATGATGCACTTTTTGCAGCAAAACATTTTGTAACAACTTCAAATTGACGGATGTTTGTTAATATTTTCAGCCATTTGTGAACTGATTTGTGATATACATGACATCATGACTGCTATGGGCATCATGTAAAAACAACATAAAAAAAGAGTAAAAAATTTATAGCCAGGAATTGTTTTCCAATTCGGGTAACTGATAGCCACTAATTGGGGCACATTGTCTAACACCTCTCGTCAGTCCACAAAATCCAAGTGAAAGATATGAAAACTTCAGATGTGAGTAGAAGTATAAACTTCGAAACGAAAGTAAAACTCTTTATAAATTGTTTTTCAAATAATGTATCCCCATGTGCATACTTTTTAAATATAATTATGTGACAAGTTTATGCGTTATTAGGTATTCAAAAGGTGTACGTGTGATTTTAAAAGAAATCATGGTATACATATTCATAGTCATATGCACCATTTGCACACGAACATGATATTTTTGAAGAAATATGCTCTAAACTGGTTCAAAATCACTAATTTTTGTGTATTTTCTACTAAAAAATTATGAAATGTAAATTCAACTGGTTTCTACTGGCCCACATCCAAGTTAAACGGAAATATGCACTTGTTTTTCGGGTTCCCAAAAACCGATGCCTGACAAGTTGGGGATAAGAGTTCCACTCCCCTGTTTATCGCAAATATTAATATATGTGGAGAAAAAATTGTTTCTTTGACTTGCAGATCATGAAGTATTGATTGAAGCGAAGAATGACAAGGCAAAATGGATTGTCACATTAGCACAACATTTGTTTTCAAAGCTAACAGTCAATGGTACCTATACTATAGACTCATCAAAGGATTTCATTCAGGATGGAGAGCAATGGTGTCTTTGTACAGAACATGACAAGCTTATTGGAAAAGTAGAAAGAACTATCTTTGGTATGTAATTAGTGATGGTTCGGTATATTGGAAACAAAATTCTAATAATGGAGACAGATCAGGGCCCTTGTAGGAGTTCTGATTGCCTGTGGGAAGTACATGATCCCTATTTGTTTTGGAGTCAGTAATTCAAGGTCAAGAAAATACCAGATCAATTTCTCTATTTATGTGGCTAATGTTGATCTGTATGAAGTCCATAATTGAATATCGTTTGACAGAAGTATGAAGCCATGGTGGAAAATAGTTTCAGCAGGGTTTGATCATGAATTTCGCTGTCTCTCAATTTAGCATAATAGATAGTTCCCACATTTACAATATTTACCTCCCTTGTTCTGAATAGTTGGCCATATCGACAGGCAAATTCCTTAAAATTTATTGGGAATATGATGTAAACGATGATAAAATAACAACATATATATAAAAATAACTTATTCATTATGCTCATGTAGGCAGATAGTTCAGAAAGTTGAAGAATTTTTTTGTGCAAAATCTCTTGGTATTTTCTCAATTATCACATATTTGGGAATTACTCCCTGTAAGTGCTTATTAGTTTTGCCAATCACAATGCCTCATGATTAAGAACACGGCACAAAACTATTGTAGATGTGGGAACTCTCTATAACTGGTTACTGACCCATGTAGTGGTCATCAAGAATGATAAGTTAAAGTTGTAATAACTTGTTTCACTAATGGATGTGAAATAAATAAGTTTAAAGGTATATAGTCTGATTTTCTATCAAATTATGCTACTTTATAATTTTGAGAAAATGGCGTATTAATGCATTCTCACAGACATACAGTACTCTAAAACACTGCAACATAGTACCTCTTCTTAAAAAATTTCCTAGAACTGCCAAACATGAGTCCGATACAGGTTTTTCCTATGCTGGCGCTAACTCAGCACGTATTTCAGGATAGAAAATACCGTTGTTACACTCAAGAACTGATCCGGTCCAGTTCTTCCCCGGGGCAGTTTTGGACCGGTCCAGTTCTTCCCCCGGGCAGTTTTGGACCGGTCCAGTTCTTCCCCACCCAGTCCGTTTCTTCCCAGGGAAGTTCTGGACCGGTCCAGTTTTTCCCCCCCTAGAAAATAATTTTATTTTCAACTTTTTCACCCTGGAAATGATCTAATTTTTCATGTTAGGGTGGGGAAGTTCTGGACTGGTCCAGTTCTCCCCCCCCCCCCCCGAGTAAAATATTTTATTTTCAACTTTCAGCTAGTCTATTTCTTCTCATGAAAGTTAAAAATAAAATAATTTCCTTGGGGGGAAGAACTGGACCGGTTCAGAACTTCCCCGGGGAAGAAACAGACTGGGTGGGGAAGAACTGGACTAGTCCAAAACCTCCCTGGGGAAGAACTGGACTGGGGAGAAGAACTGGCCTCTTACACCGGTATCGGACGCTTGAATTTATGGTTTGGTAAACATGTAAAAAAGTGACAAGATAGTGTTGTAGAGTACATCATTCTGTATGAAGAAAATGACCACCAATTTTCTCATATTTACCACAAAGGATTTTTGTTTTGTTAAAAAATAAGACTATGTGGCTTTAAACTAACCAAACTTTTACGCAGTAGGACTATTGTTTATAGACATTGTCGATTTATGACTGAATAAATTCTACCAAACTTTAAATGTAGGAAAATGGTAGTTTGTAATCTAAGGGAAATCAGTAGGGAGGATACCTTCAGTGTCAATGCCATGCTCTAAAATTGTTCATTTGGCATAACTTTACCTAAAGTTAAAAATAGCCCAGGGCTCTAGAAATCCCCTAGCCCGACTGAAGTTAGTCCAGGACAAGTCTGTTTCAAAATCCTGGACTTGACACCCACAAAAGTTCCATGTTGGACAAGTCAAATTTGACATGTACACTAGTCTGGGACAAGTGTATTTGGAAAAACATTCTAGAGCCCTGTGGCCCCTACCAAAAGAGTTTCTTAAAGTTGAAATTATTTTTTAGCTGCTTATTACTAGTTGAAACTTGAAAAATCATAAAACAAATAAAAAATAAACTACCCATCTACATTGTGCTCTGTAGGGTTATGCCAAACAAACAAGTTTTAATGATGGCCCAACTTGATAATTTCGAAAGGTATAACTATTTTTCTTCAGGTTGTAAGGATGGATGGTATGGAAGTCCTGACATTGTTATGGAAGATATTCCAGTGTCTATATTTCAAGATGTTGAGGAAAGTGACGAACCTGGTGGACCTGATGATGTAGCATTTTCTTCCGTTGAAGTAAAGACGGAAACATCTCGAGACAAGACATTCAGCACTTAATGGCTAAGACAATTGTGTTTTCGTTTTTGCAGAGAAAATTGATCAAGGACAAATTGAAAAATTATTTGATACCATGTGTAGGAGTGAATAATGAGAGCATATTAATTTGTTTTTATGACACTGAATTTGATGTTCTTCCTCTTTCTAAACCTGTGGAACGCTTAATTACCGACTTTTCTGTACAGGAATCACTGAAGAAATGAAAATGTATAAAGCTGACTTCATCAAAGGACTGGGTGGCTGTGCAAAAATGTATTTTGATGAAGTATATGGACCTTTGGAAATACCTCGGACTTCTCAAGAAGAACGTTTTCCTTGGTCAGACTGGGTAAGACCTTATGAGAAGAGGGTTAGTCTGTGCTTAAAATACAGAGAAATCAAGTGTCCACAGTCAATGTGATGAAATGGTTCCAGACTTTCCATTATGAGTATAGAGTTAGTCCATGCTAAAAATACACAGAGGAATCAAACGTCCTCAGCGAACATGATGAAAATGGTTCCGAATCTTTTCTAATTAAGGAAGGGCTTCTGCATATTTTTGATGATAGTTGTATATTGCTTTGTGAAGGTTTACTACTGTGGAAGTGCAGGGCTTATTTTCAGCTGTTTTTATAGCCGTTATTCAGCCATATTCCCAATGCCAAAAAGTAGATATTTTTTCCTAATTTGAACGTAAAAATTCCCAATAAATCTGAGGAAAATGTTTTGGTTCAATTAAGCCAAAAATTGACAAAGATAGAGGCTTTTCTCTCACAGACAGTTTACATTGTATATATTTCGCCTTATTTTCTAGACTTTTTCATTTTCGAAGATTAAAGTGCAGAAATTCCCCATTTCAACGGTAAGGGTCATCATCCCAAAATTATCAAAATAAAGCCTGAAGTGGTGAAGATCATGGTTCAGAAATGTTTGTAAATGTTGTGTTAAATTAAGAAATTTGCGAAAATATTAGCCAGCATAAATGGCGTCATTCATATAAGTATATTTTTACATAAGTGACTATTGAAAGTAACAATACTCATTTTGGAGGTCGCATGTTCTGCCCTCCTTTATAGTTGAATGGTTTATAAAAAAACTTTTAGATATTCAAATCTCTGAGGCATTTTCAAACTCAATTGGTTTTGTAATGGTCTTAATTTCATATTGTACAGAAAATCTTCTTGGAATTGTCATCTACAGTTTTGTTATAATGAAAAATATCAACTGTTCATTATATTTACATACATACAGTGCCCTCAAAAAGTTCCTTCACACTTTGACAATTTCCCATTGCAATTAATGCATTTTCATATTTGTTTCACATGCAATAACTCGAAAATGCTTTTTAACACGGTAGTAATTTTCTGTAGAAGTTTTTATAAATTTTTACTGAAACAAATTATCTTATATTTATGTGTCAGATCAATCAGTTACACACTGCTGCTAAGATGTGCAAATTGTTAATTCTTAGCTATCCATCACAGACGTGGGATGAATAATTTTACTTCATGGTCATACATGTTTTATTTGAAATTCTGTAAGAAAAAGTAACGAAATTTAAAAATATTCAAGTGTGAAGAAATGTTTGGATGGCAGTGTATCTATACAACAGCTCGAAGGTGTCTGGTTGTCTTGATAATTGTAGATCAATATGACTGTGTTCCTTGACAATCGTGTACGTGTTTTCAGAAAAAAGTATTTCTTTTATTTTGTGTGGAAAAAATATGCTTTTTCTTAAGAACAACTACTGCAGGGTTCATACAGGCCTTGAAAAGTCCTTGAATTTATACTAGTCCTTTAAAACTCCTTGAAAATGGCTAAAACCCTGAAAATTCTTGTTAAGTATTTGAATTTCATCTGAAACTCCTAGAAAAATGTTTTATGGCTAACTTTGACCTTTAGAAAGAGCAAAGTTATAAAAAATCAAGGAAAAAGAACTAGTTTGAAGAAAATGATAGCAGGTCACTTATAAGGGTAGGTTACTTTATTGTGATATATACCACTTCTACTAAAGCACAGGAAAAGCATGACCTGTTGTCAAATTTGTTAACTTAACTGTACAGTGAATATGCCATGGAAAAAGTCCTTGAAAGGCTGAGTATGTCCTTGAAAAAGTTCTTGAATTTTGTTCTGTATGAACCATGCACTGGTATTGATATACCCGCCCATTTGATGGGCCATGTGTTCCATTGAAAATTTCAGCTTGACACAGATCTTAGTTCAGATGTTGTGATATTGTGTCAAGTCTCATATACATCAGGCACAAAATGTGTGTAAACAAACTTCCCATGAATTGACCTGGTGACCTACATGTTGACACAACAACAGCCAGTGTCAAGCTTGGTCTAGGTCATACAAAAGCTATTATTCTGCTGATGTTTCTTTCGATTTCATGCACTGCTTTAACAGGCTTGTATGTTGGTAGCTACGTATGACGATAAGGGAGTTGGGTATCTAAAGTTTGATTGTATCTACTCTGTTGTATAGATTGCTCCCACATCTACAATATTTACCTCCCTTGTTCATAATCATCAGCCATTTTGATAGGCAAAAATGAAAAGCTCTTATAGGTGTAATTTCCAAACATGTGATAATATGTGATATATAATAATAATGGGAAAATACCAAGATAATTTGCATGTGACAACCATGTTTTCTCCAAGTTACAGAGCCAACTGCCCACATGACCATAAGGAATAAGTTAGTTTTATATCTGATTAATTTATCATCATTTCATTATATTCTCTATAAACTTTAAGAAAATTTGCCTATCGATATGGCTGACAATTCTGAACAAGGGAGGTAAATATTGTAAATGTGGGAACTATCTATTGTATCTGTTAGCTGCCAACTGTGTGTACGAGGGTCATGCAAAAAGTTCTGTCACTAATGGGCTTCCGTAGTTTTATCCCAGGTATTTTTTAAAATGCTTCATTGCACTTGAATGGTGTGTCCAATAGCTAACGATATCCGTTTATTTTGTGCAAATTGCTTTTCAAATGACCGAGTTATTTCAAATTGAAATACATGCAATCATATACACTGACCAATTTACTTTTCACATTGTAAAATGGACGAAAAGACTGAAATTCGTAGCTATATTAAATGCCGCATTAGGCTTGATATATATATTTGATGAATTGTGTGGTATATATGAACCTCAGGTCATTTCAATGCGCACAGTTTTTAGGTGGGTTAAAGCTTTTAAAGCTGGGAAATTATCTGTCGAAGATGATACCCGTTCTGGTAGGCCTAAAACCTCTGTTACCAAGGAAAACATCGCTGCTGTAAAAGTTGTGGTCGAACAGGATGCGCGATTGTCGGTGAAAGATATAGCCTTGTCCATCTGGTCATACAGTTACTGGACGATTCTACAAGAACTCTGTACTGAAGAAAGTGAAATAGTTTTACAATAAGAAACGTCCAAGCAAAGGATGGTCAGGAGTCCATCTTATAAACGACAACGCCTCCTCCCACAAGTGCGAGGTTGTTAAGTCTTTTTTGGCTTCTGAAAAGGTGGAAGTTGTAAACCATCCGCCTTATTCACCTGACCTGAGTCCCTGTGACTTTTTTTTATTTCCAAGGCTTAAGAAAATGCTTTCTGGAAAGAAATATAAGTCCAGAAGTTCTCTTGGCAGCGCCATTTATCAGTGTCTCCAACAGATACCAAAAGAAGACTATTTATCTGCTTTTCGCGATTGGGTAAAAAGGTTACAAAAATATGTTTCGGTAAAGGGGGAATACTTTGAAGGTTTGTAATAAAAATTATTTTGATAAAACGTAGCACTTAAGAAATCCGAACCCAATGACAGAACTTTTTGCATGACCCTCGTATGACCAACTTTGTTTTTGTTATGTACATTATTACTTTTTGATTATTATAAATAAAAGCCTTATTTAGATGTCTTGTTTTTAAATTTTTATATTGTTTAAGTTTGAACCAATATATTTGTGCTTGACTGGGATGCATATTGATGCCTGTAAACTCGCTATTGAGTCGATGTTCTTGTGTTAAGGACCAGCTAGAGTATTGGAGACTTTTTTTAACTGGTGACACAAGCTGATAATTTCTGTAATAAGATATTTAATGTATGTTTTTGATGTTATTGTAAGCATATTTAACTAAATGAACTGTACACCAAAACGCATCTCTGACAATCTAGCTACAAAATAAAGAAAGATAATAGACTTGATGGTTTGGCACTTATGCACACATGCCACTCGACTAATTGGGACATTCTTAATCTGTGAGACGCTCCGGGACAATGAAGATTTGCACCTTGGCCACCGTCTATGATGCGTACATATACAACTAGAGCTACAACTGAAGTAGTATGTGTACATGTACAGCAACTACGCCTACATGATTACACTCTGGTACATAGTATCTGAGACCAATCCAAGATGGTACACATGTACAGGCACCAATATACCAGCGTTTCCATTAGATTTTGTAAACTCATGATGGAGTGTGGTACAACAGTACTATATATTACCTGGGACCAAAATATCCCGGTTATCACATATTCAAAGTAGCGATAAATCCAGTGCAAGCAACACATTACAGTAAAACCTCACTTTAGGACCACCTCAAAATTAAGAACACAATTTGCAAGTCCATTTTCACTATTTTGATCATTATTCAACCTCAATATTAAGACCACCTCAAATGGAAGACCAGCTTTCAATGGTCCCAAGGATGGTCTTATTATTGAGGTTTGACTGTATTGAAGTTTCTAATAGTAATGATATGTTGACCAGACAAAGGCCTATACAATTAAATAATGATGCTGGGGCGCTATATCGGAAAGAAGCACTGTAGTCTCTTGAATGACCTCCCTTCATACAATATTATAGTTTGGTGTACATAGCATAATAAACCAAAAATTAATATAATTAAAATATTATTAATATTTAGTTTCATAATATATTTTGCTGGCTAACAAGCTAAAAGATCATATCATTTGTATGTATACAAAACTAATTATATTCCAATTATCTGTATTATATATTGACTCCATTATTTGATTACAGCTTGAAATTGTGTGAGTACTGTACATGACCGTGGCTGTTTATCGTGTGACTTTACGACGGACGGACGGACGGATAGATGCGTTAAATGCGTCCTGGACGAAATGGATTATGTATGCAACATTTTATATGAAAAACAAACGAGTTTGTGTCACTGAACAAAAAGCTATTGACTGATGTCGAATGGATTTCTACTGCGTCATTAATAGATGAATCTGAAATTCGATAAACCTGTTTTCTTACCCCGGATAGGCGTAAATAAAGCTTAATTTTGTATAGAATGAAGTTCAGTTCGAATAGACGTCTTTGTTTCCATTGCGGACCATATCGTGTGTTTAACTATGATAGTTATTGCCCCCGAGGCAACGAGGTGCTTTAAAATTCTGACTAAGTACCGAAGTACCCAGTAGAGCATCAATTTAATGCGATGGCGAATTGTCCGTAATGCGATTTTTAGCAGGAAATTTTATATAATGTTTTTATATTAGCAAATAAAGACTATATAGACACTCTTAATACTTCTATGTACTTCCTAGTTGTTTTAAATATTACGTATATTGACACCTCTAGAATATTTTCAACTTTTTATGATAATTATACGCATGATGATATCAATTGAAACAGTGAATTTATTAAAGGGAAGTAATTCAACAAAATATTTCAAACTATAAATAAACGCTTTCTATATTAAGCACTTTCCTCGCCGCTACATAACTATAGATTTTACCGCAGGGTTATCTCGTAGAACACTCGGCCTTCAATCTGTATGTTGTGGGTTCGAACCCTTAGTGTAGGAGCTACTAACCAGTGTGTGTGTACATTTAAGCGCTATATATCATTGTATCTACTTCAGTATACACTTTCAAGATTGTTTCCTACAGAAATAACATATGATATAGGTTATGTATAATGCATATGAAAGTGTTATCAACTTCACATTCTACTATTTTGTATAACATATAAGTTGTTAATTTATGACAATCATGTCACTTTTTTGTGTATACACCTTGTATAAGAGCCAACAACACTGAACTGAATTAAATGATCGGTATGACATTATTGAGGTTTTACTGTATAATGGTTCAGTATGGTACTGTTTCAGATTCTAAAATTTGCAATAAAATCGGCAACCGGTGACTTACATGTCTTATTTTGAGTTTACTTGATAATGTTTGTGTTTGTTTGTATGGCTAATACTCAGGCGATTGTCATAGTGTTCTCTCCCTTTCTGTATATCTATATAGGTGGAAATAAAAGGGAAAGTATTCGTGACAATGCCATGTGGCCTAATATTGGTCAGACATTGAGTCAGATAATGCATCTAGTACTATGATCATCACACTCTAATTTAAGTATAAAATAATTTATATAATTCGGTGCATTTAACGTTCCAGTAAGCCAAGAGTCATTCTTTATAACAGAACATTTTATTTGTTTTTACGTGTACATGATACATCGTCATACAATAACATACAAAATACAAATATACAGTACATCACATGAGAACACGAAACGAACGGAAGAGCAAACGAAAACAGGGGGATTACAACAAGTTTTATAGGACAAACAAATTATACGACGTTTTTAAATAGAAAATGTGAAAAATTACATAATTATATTGTTCAGGGTGACAATCGAGTTATTGTATTGTTAAAGATCTTCGTTTTAAGGCATCTTTTACTAAATTAGCTTCCGACTGCACATTTACTTTATTTTTACATTTATGCAACTCAGGGAATATTGACGGCTTTTTACAATTGTATTCGTTCTACGTAAATCAATAGTGGGTGGGTATACACATATACAATTATTAAGAGCACTCTTACAACCCATAATTGAGATAGGCAGTGTCAATATATGTCAAAGATTCACAACAATTAAATATTAAAGACAAAGATACAGGAAAATGTACGAAAAGTTACCCATCAACATTCTGATAAGCGATCATTGACAAGATACGATAAATAATATACTTTGTCTAACAAAGTTACTGTTTGTGTCAAACATTTATCTAAAATAATCAAACATTGATCAACTTGATTAAAATATTGTTCATACGTTACGCATGATCGGGTGACGGTTGTTGCAGAAATCATACTCCGTAACAGACATTATCCGTTAACACCTACAATAAACAATTAACCAATTAAATCATTAGTCTGGCGTACCAGACGTTTGCATTGAGTGCACATCCTAACTTGTATCACTTTACTCTTAGTGACAAACTTGTCTCAAAGCTTGAGGGAATACTAATTATTGTCTACTTAATGAAGACAATAACTGCAATTATTCACGTAGGAAATACTATATAGCTTAGAAACAACTTGACCTGGACATTATTCTTCTCTCACCACTCATTGTTACAATTGTTTCATTTATATTTATTATAATCATTATATCGTCGATATACGTCAACTATGACTGTCAGGTAATACTTTTTATCACATAAAACGTATGAACATTAATTTTATGATACGTATTTCGAAAAGTAGCAATAAATTCCATATTTAAAAAAGGTCAAGTTCATTTCTGTAAAATATATGCAATTTACATGCAAATATATCCAACGTATTGCATCAACTCAACAGTTAAGGTAGGTGCATCTTCATGCATTTTGACTACAAATAAATGGATGCTTTTTCTGATGTTTATCTGATGATCCGTTAACAAGATTATTAATTTTTTTTTTTTTAAAGTGTTAAATGATACTATTTATCGTATTACAGACTTCAGTTATTCAGTGGATTTCTGGATTCTCCTGTTACCAGGGAAACTACGGAGGCTGAGATAGCATCAATCATAACACCAGAAAACAAGGGCGATAACCCTGCTGGAGTCGATTTCCTCGCGCCCAACTCGGTAAGTCATTTAAGTTGTCACTTGTAAATTGAAATACTGATTTCGAAGTATAATGTATACATTCAGTACATTTGTATTATGGAACAAAAAGTAATTCATGACAATTTTCCAAAATTCAATTTCACGAAATTCGCAGTTTTCATATTGTATCTATTTTAGGTGGACTTTGCATGGAAGCCAAGAAGTCGTCGATTATCTCAGGACACACGCAGAAGTTTGTTTTCAGGCAAGCGCCTGGCTGATGGTGATCTAACTGTAGGATGTCCTAGTACCAAGAAATTGCTGGAATTGTCTGGAGAAGCTTCTGGAGAAAGTCAGGTAAATAGAATATTCAATTCACAAAGTAGTTTTTTACATTGATGTCATACATATTTGAAATAAATACATAATCACTACTTGTACATTGCAAATGTAAGACCACCGTAGACACGTAGTATGTATTGCATTTAATTTTGGACAATAATGTACTTGCCGTATATAGAATAACTTGCAAATTTATATATATATATATATGATAATTATGTTTACTGAACAAATGCAAAGAAGTAAACTATTAATTAAAATTGATTTTCATTTTCTCACTTTCTATTTTTCTGACGAAAGAGAGAGAATACGTAACTACAGGGAAAGTCACATACATAAGACAATGCCTCCATTTAAGTCTCGTTTATTTCAGGAAATTATTGACGCTGTAGAACGATTGGAATCACGTGATCTCGTTGCTGATGGGTCACGTGATTACACATTACCCACAATTCCTGGCAAGCACAGCGATCTCAAATCCATCAGTGCTGAGACAATGGCTGACGTTGTGTGTGGGGAGTACAACCAATATTTCGGACGAGTGACTGTCGTAGATTGTAGATACCCGTATGAATTTGAAGGTGGACACATTAGAGGAGCATTGAATTTGTATACCAAGGATGAAGTCCATAGTCTGCTAGAAACACCAAGAACATCAGAGAAACCACACGTGCTTATATTCCATTGTGAATTTTCATCAGAGAGAGGTCCAAAAATGTAAGTTTGAATGATTTGCAACCAAATATCAACAAATTGATTTTCATAAATTTGCACATGAATCAATATGCTTAAGTAACTTTGTTGACATCATGTTGTTGATAGTATTGTAATATATTTCACGATTATGTAACATAATTTATGACCTCTTGTGTAATTTTCATAAGTTGATTTGTTTAATTTAAAAAAAAAAAGTTTTGTTTTTTTCAACGTACACAACAACATTTGAGCGCTGCTATAGGCTTTGCAACTTCTTTTGTAAGTGTTGTCATTTGAAGAAAACGCCACTTGTATGTGATATCACTATTTGCAAGCAGGAAACAATATTCACTCCATATGCATGGTCACTTCGTTTTCAAATTGCCATACGAGTCAAATAGTGCTTACTGTCAGTACATGATGACGTCGCATGTGACGTTTTCTGGAAATGACGTCACTTAAAGAAGAGGTTGGAAATCGTACATTTTCATATATATTCTAGGTACCGGTTTTTACGAAGTGAAGATCGTGAAGTGAACAAGCGCCACTACCCTCGTCTTAACTTTCCTGAAGTATATCTCCTTCATGGTGGTTACAAAACCTTCTATGAGACAAATATGGTAAATATATAGAATGTATCATTATATTTCTCAAAATTAAAAAGCACGAATACTAGTTATGTTTCAAGTGAACTTCAGCGGAATACGAAAAGTAACTATACATGTAAATGTATTTTGCACTTACACAATGTGTGCTTAGTCATTAACTAATATTATCATACATGTACATTGTTTTTCTTGCAGGAACTGTGTGATCCAGTCAGCTACAAACCGATGTTACACGAAGACCATGCCGCCGATTTACGTCACTTCCGGATTAAATCTAAGTCATGGACGGCTGGAGAGAAACAGGTCACTAGCAGACGATATCGAAGCCGATTGTCTAGAAATCTTAGTTTCCAGTAACTGTGGATATATACTTAAACTATACAAAGTGCTTGACAGACGTGACTGTTTATTGCTCAATATAAGTGTGCTATGTACAATGTATAATCATACATTTGTTAATGTTGTTGTTGTTGTTGTTCCATATTATCATTGCTGCTTTTAATGAATGACTGCGAAGAGACATGTATAAACCCAATTCGATAAGGCTTTCATGATCGATTTATCCATTATATTGGGTATAGGGTGGGATAGTTGTTTAAATCATGTGATATCATTTTAACTCGCTGTAAATACATGTAGGTTGTCTGAGTATACAACACCCCGATAATTAGGTAAACACGATAATGAAAGAAATATACAAGTTGTTATTGGTATCTTGCACATTTATCCATTTCATACATGTTTTACCGGATTCTGACAATTGCTGACAAAGGAAAATACATGTATATTGACCTGAATCATGTTTGAATTAAAAACTCAAAGCACAAGAAGGTCTTGTTTGAATAAGTTTGAATAATATACATATGCACCGACACATCTTAAATACATATAAGTTGTATCTGTCAAAAACGGATCTTGTTTAAGGTGTATTGATGTTACCATACTGATTATTACACTGTATAGTACAAATGTTACGGAAGGTAAGAAGGGAGATACGTGACAGTGCAAATGTTACGGAAGGTAAGAAGGGAGATACGTGACAGTGCAAATGTTACGGAAGGTAGGAAGGGAGATAAGTGACAGTGCAAATGTTACGGAAGGTAAGAAGGGAGATACGTGACAGTGCAAATGTTACGGAAGGTAAGAAGGGAGATACGTGACAGTGCAAATGTTACGGAAGGTAAGAAGGGAGATACGTGACAAGTGCAACTGTTACGGAAGGTAAGCGGGGACAGACGTGACGGTGCAAATGTTACGGAAGGTAAGAAGTGACATACGTGACGGTGCAATTGTTACGGAAGGTAAGACGTGACATACTTGTCAGTGCAAGTGCTGTGGCATCTTACAGGTGAGATACATGTTTTTTAATTACGTCGAATTCATATGTATCGGAAGTTATGTATGATACAGCTAATACTTTATAATGATTCCAAAATGTATGTAGTCTTTATCGTATGATCGCTTCTTTTTTGACATTTAGATCTGTCCTTGGTTACCGGCGTATGTATGTAGACGATAGAAGTTGATCGACTTTTATTTTACACGTTGAATGTTGATGTTAACATACTTTGGTCTATATCATAATACCATGCAGTGCATTCAATTTGTAAAAACCCAAACTGTTAATTAACATTCTGATTTATGGACTATTTGCAACATACATCTTGGGTCTGATACAAGAAGGGCACTCTTATATTTGATTTACTCGTACATGAAGTATGATTACAAGTATCACATCAACCTTCATCCATTTATATAATATGTGCCGAAAAGAACTACATATTAATTGATATTAATTGTGTTTCTTTTGTTTCAATGATTATCACAATATAAGTATGTGAAACTAAAAACTAAAGTATAGCATAGCAGTTTTTTAATTAGGTTGGGTTTGGACGATTTCATACAAAAGCCAGCGTTTTTCGAACTTATTTGAGAATCAAGTGTATTAATAGTCAACGAGGAAAGGTCTGCTTTTTCCTTTTCAACATCTAAAGTGGTAGTTCAAAGCTCTCAACTTGATAAAAGTCTGACAGTCTTCAGTTTTCCTTCGTTGAGTTGCTTAGTTTTCCTCATTTCCGTACTTAATTTGCTTTCAAATAAACCTCCAAAAATGACAATGCATATTTTCTATTTTAGTAACGATAACAATTTTATGAAACAGGAGTTTAAAATTTGCTCCATATTTACTTTTATTTGTGTACAGTAAAACCTCACTTAAAGACACCTCAATAATAAGAACACAATGTTCAAGTCCATTTTACCCTATTTCGCTTTTTATTCAACCTCAATATTAAGACTATATCAATAATAAGATCAGTTGTCAGGGGATCCAATGGTGGTCGTATGATTGAGGTTTTACTGTATACATACATATAAATACCGACGTATTTACACTTTTTTCTCCAGAATTCAGTGTTACTGCCGTTTACAATTTCGCGCGATTTTGAAATTTTATTTTAAACAGATCTTGCGGTAACTCCGACGCCCATCCATCCAGCATCATGCTTGAACCAAGGCGACCAATCTCATCACATGACTTAGCAGCGTATCCATTATCACCAATCGCTACACCAAGACTGTCGTGTACTTTATCAATGTAAGGTCGGATTGTTGGTGTGTCCATGATGGCGCAGCTGTCCCCTTTCCATGATGGAAACGTTATCCCTGTAAGACGAACACACACTTACATTTGAGTCACACTTACGTTTAATGTGAGTTGTAGACATTCCGCAGCAGTTCAATAAAACGAAAACCTCTAGATATAATACAGTTGTTAACAAATTGCTGGCGTTAAACTGTCGGCTTCTCTTAGTTCCTTTTCAAATAATCGTTTATTAAATGATTATTGAAATGTTTCAAAACTTTCAAATACTTTTGAAGATGAATTATTTCTGTAATATTAATATACTCCAATAAATAGGAATGGGAAACAATGAGTGCTTTCTATTTTGTTCTAGATGAGCATATATTTTAGTTCACAAACTTCTCCACTACATTGACAAAGGTAACGACGCAAGTTCGAGCTGCTTTCAACTGAAACTGCTAAAAGCTTCTTTACAAACTATCTGATATAGAATATACTGACTCTCAAATAATGCTCATCATCTCGGGAATAATGGTTCAGACAGTATGTAAGTTTTGTATCACAATTACAAGAAATGAGTAACTATACTGATACGGAGTATAATGACGCAAAGTAAAACAGGATTTGAACGATGTGACAGTTCTTGATACGTACAATCGAGTGTTATTCTGAATATATAACTATATAGATCTATTTACGACAATGTTAAAATACTATTGTAATAATGGTATTACCATTAAATATTGACTTGATGAATTTGGCTGTACTTTCTTGAAAGACGGGATTGCCTTTGTCAAACCATTGTTTAACATCTCTACGAGTCTTTAAGTGTCCCCGTCTTTTGTCGGTCATCCCCAATTTAATGTAGTACCGACCTGTATATAAAAGCGAACTAAGGTTATGATTTGACAGACGTTATTGCGTACTAAAACATTCGTCCTTTGTTTCTGTTTGTTGAGGTTTTACTTGTAATTTTTATCGAAGAACAGGTTGGTACTGATTGGAATTCAATGAACAACGGTGACTGTTCTTATCAATAGATATATACATGTAGTTGAAAAACCTATTACGCTTAAAACATAAAATAAACGGAAAGTTTTAGGCCATCAATAAATAAAATTCGTACTTAACATTGGTGCTAATCAAAAAGCCGGATGATGAACATCAGTCAATACAAATACAACGCAGAATCAAGATTTGATGGTCAAGTAAAGATTTAGCACCCACGCAGCTTGGCATTTGTATATTGTGTATGTATTATAATTATTGAAATTACGTAATAAGACTAACTACGAAATTGATATCGCTTGCAAATTCATCCCAAATCACCATTGAATAAAGTTTAACATTCGTTACCAAACGACCGCTTTAAGTCAATATAGATTACAAACCATCCGGGTATTTTATAGGGGGTAACATGTAGAAGTCAACATCATCTCCGGGCTCTATTACATCGGGACAAATCCAATCCTTGTGCCTTCGTCCTTTATATATTAAACATGGCATGTCTCTGTATGTAATATAATGACAATAATTTTAACAATACAATAACAATTGAATATAATTAATTATTGTGGTCGAGGTGCCTCTGTGGTAAGGCGATTATGGTCACGGACTTGAAATCAATTCTAACATACCGCAACGGGTTTGAATCCCACCAAGCAAGTAGACTTAGTGAGGAAGCTATCCCGCTGGCTCACAGAAGGTCGATGCATCAATGCAGGTTTTCATGAATTGTCTTCCACCAGCCTAATAGCTGGAAACAGTTACTACATGACAACGGCTGTTAATGTGACTTATAGACCGAGAAAAACTACACTTTAGGCAAAAACAAAGCGAATAAAAAAACGAAATTGCGATCATAGGTGTAGGATAGTAGATTTACAATTGCTGTATGCCGTCTTCTCACATTTAAGTTAGTACCGTTTCATTATTTTGCTTCAATGACATATACGTATGTTACATTGTGTAAGGATGCATACATATCTATTTACATTAAAGGACAATATAAAAAAAATTGGCGCAGTAATGCGATGGAGTTATGTATTTGTATGCAAACATAACGCGATGGGGATAAGTGGTGGTATGCAAACATAACGCGATGGAGTTATGTATTGGTATGCGAACATAGCGCGATGGACTTATGCACTTGTATGCAAACATAACGCGATGGGTATACGTGGTGGTATGCAAACATAACGCGATGGAGTTATGTATTGGTATGCGAACATAGCGCGATGGAGTTATGTATTTGTATGCAAACATAACGCGATGGGGTTATGTGATGGTATGCAAACATAACGCGATGGGGATAAGTGATGGTATGCAAACATAACGCGATGGAGTTGTGTAGTGGCATGCAAACATAACCCGATGGTCTTATGTCGATGTATGCAAACATAACGCGATGGAGTTATGTAGTGGTATGCAAACATAACGCGATGGACTTATGTCGATGTATGCAAACGTAACGCGATGGAGTTATGTAGTGGCATGCAAACATAACGCGATGGACTTATGTCGATGTATGCAAACATAACGCAATGGAGTTATGTAGTGGCATGCAAACATAACGCGATGGACTTATGCCAATGTATGCAAACGTAACGCGATGGAGTTATGTAGTGGTATGCAAACATAACGCGATGGACTTATGCCAATGTATGCAAACGTAACGCGATGGAGTTATGCCAATGTATGCAAACATAACGCGATGGACTTATGCCAATGTATGCAAACGTAACGCGATGGAGTTATGTAGTGGTATGCAAACATAACGCGATGGACTTATGTCGATGTATGCAAACGTAACGCGATGGAGTTATGTAGTGGTATGCAAACATAACGCGATGGACTTATGCCAATGTATGCAAACGTAACGCGATGGAGTTATGTAGTGGTATGCAAACATAACGCGATGGACTTATGTCGATGTATGCAAACGTAACGCGATGGAGTTATGTAGTGGTATGCAAACATAAGTTGAAATATTGTACTGTAGTCAATAATTAGTTGCAGATAATAATTATGTTAATCATTAAGTCTTTGTTGTTGATGATGATGATGATGATCCTTTTATCATTGTGTTAACGTTTATGATTATATATTACTATATACTGGTTACCTCAAGAGGTGTGTACATTTTGTTTCCACTTCCACAAACGCCAGTGTCGCGGGAGATATTTTGTGTTCTATTTTCAAATTCGTTGGCATCAAATCACGAAATCTCGTAAACGCCCCTGTACATAGTAACACTGACTTTGCATAAACAGTTTTTCCACCTTCAGTTTTAACCTAATGACATACAGGCCATCTGATAGGACGACTCTTTCGACTTTGCGTACTACGTCATCAATTATTGTACATCCTTGTTTTGACGCAAGCTTTTGCTCTGCTTCGACTAGTTTTCTTGGATTTATGACGCCAGCGTTTGATGTCTCACGAACTCCATGTGCGTCTTCAGGTAATTTAAGACAACTGAACTGTTCTTGGACAGTTTGTCTACTACACGATTCGGTTTGGACATTAAACGCTTTCGCTGCGTCATTCACTGATTTGATGTACTTTGAATCGGTTCCCGAGCCGACCATAACACAACCAACGTCATGGTAAAAACTAATTCCTAAAACAGATTAGAAAATATGTAAGTTCACACGAAATTTGAAAAGTGATTCATTAACTTAAATCAATAATGTTCTATTGCTGTGTAGTTTAACTACAGTCAATCTATCTAATGTGTAAGACTAGAGAAGCTTGACGTGTCGGTTTAAGTAAAAAATCGGAAAATTTAACTCTGATTGACGGTAAAACATTTTAAATACTTCCTAATTAAATAATGCCACAGACGAATCGTTACCTTTTTTATAAGCCTTACTAAATACAATACTACCGATTAAAACAATACAATACATGATATATTTTTATGTTTATGTCAGCTTATTTTCGTGGTTTAGTCGATGCAGTTGTCGCATTTCATTCAGAAAGATTCGCATTCATAATGTTGTTGTTGTGAGGTAGTCATTATTAAAATATTTTATCCCACACAAGTACAATGTACAATGTACCAGAATCTACACTCTGTGAGAAATTATCTAACAGTAAAAATACCAGACATTTCCTCGATCGTCCTGTAATGTTTAATGGATTCTACAGCCAGTTTTGCCCACACCGGGTCAGGATCACTGCGGCGAGTTATTCGCCCTTCATCGTAGTACGCACCATAAATATCTCTGTCAGAGTTGCTTGATTTCTCCTATCAGTAGAAAATTAAAAGTATTGTTATTTGTTTTATCAACAGTGTTGAGACATGACCGACCTAGTGTTCGGATTATGTGTTACCCATTTTTCTATAGTGTAGCCTCTCTTGGCCAACATTATCAATGTTCCTGTTGTACCTATCAATTGAACCTCTCTTGAACCTCTCTAGAGAAACAACCTTTCAACAACAGCCAAAATGTGTACAGTAAAACCTCAATAATAAGACCACTCTTGTGACCCTTGAAAACTGGTCTTCTATTTGAGGTGGTCTTAATATTGAGATTCAACAAAGAGCATATCAATGAACATTGAACGGAAAAATGTGTTCTTTATATCGCAGTGATCTTATTATTGAGGTGGCCTTTAGGTGAGGTTTTACTGTATTTCCTACATGGTGCTGTTTTATAGAGGACGCTTTGTATTGTACATGTACTTCTTAAAGAGCCAGTCATTTCTGACTTACGAGACACCTACTTTCTCATCATATTTACTTCCCAATTCCTATCCTTTTATTGCTAGGTACAAGGCAGATATGCACACGATAACCATTATTTAACTAGCTGGTGGCTCACCAACCGGCAATATAGGAATGGACCCATACCGAATACCATAGGAACACGTTACAGCGTATCTCGAGTCATGCATCTCAAGCCTTCCATATTAAACGTGTGAACAAATCAGGTAACGTTCAAGCGTGTCATCTTTATTGTTCGAACATAAACGTTCTTATATATACACATAGAATAGCAAATAATCACTCTTACAACCTGTATGAGGGGTGTTCGAAAAGTTTCGAAAAGTGTCATTTCACCTTTAATAATTCGTATTTGTAAACAAATTTTCGACTGTAAAGATATCAAAGTATATTTTATTGAATACATTACTTTATTTTTATATGTCTTTGAATGATACACGTCAATAGATTTTAGAAACCATTTACAGTACCTTAGGTTCTGAGGGTCCTATCAAGCACACTCTAGCATCCGACGATAACGTGGCATACCTAGCAGCAGCAGACCCTATCATTCCTGCACCAACTATACACAAATCATACATGATTTAAAGTCCAACCTTGAGCCGTCTAGTGATTTTGTTTATATGTACAAGTATCACCAGAAATTGTTGGCAATATGTAAACTTCTCCACGATACTGTGTAACGTGATCATTTATTATCCGCCATGTCCTAAACAAAGTGTGTTAAACTTTACACTCGATTATGACCCGACTTAAACACCGATTTGCTTCGATTGACCAATTTCTTGTTATCACCGACATGTATGTATCTTACTGTAATATACAGTCATATGAACGTGGTACACGACAGACAGTTACCACTGAAGAGAAATCATTAATAGAGTAGGCCTACTGCATGGTGGATATTTCTATCAGTTATATTGTACGTTGATTTGGATGATTATAACAGCATTATAGACAAACTTTATGTAATGAAAAAATCAGCCAAACGAGACGGAGAATATAGTTCCGTATATTTATTATTTAATACATGTACATTTATAATACTGCAAAGAAAAATCCAGTAATTTCATTGGTTAAAGGCTCGCGTATAGGATTCTATATACACGGCGCTGACAGGGTATATGACGTTTTTCCCTTCATGCGCCTCGTGACAATTTTCGCTGACAGCTCGACTCGAAAACTTTTATCTCTTGATATCCGCAAGTTACTAGAAATTGACAATTGATCTTCACGCATGATTCAATAAATATTAAACAGAGTACATGTGTGCTAGTATAAATATTCAAAACGATAGATTTTTTAAGGTTTGAGCCAAATTCAGTTCGATAAAGTCCATGAGATCAGACGCTTGAAAATAAAAATTAGAGTGCAAGCGCGCGCTTAACCATGTGTATTGAGGTACCTTACGGGGTAATGCAATTATTTTTTTTAGGCAATATAACGTGTGAGTGAAATAAAAATATTTTGATCTACAACAAGTAATTCCCGATATATTTTTAAAGGAATACGTTTTAATAACTGATATTTTACAAAACTAAAACACTCTAAACAAGTTTATGAACCAAAAACACCAAAAATACACAAATCTAATTATTAGATCTAGAGAGGTAGGCATCGAAACATTGCTTGTTTAACTAAATTCGTATGAAAACACGGAATTGCAGTATTATAAATTCGTTATACAGGTTGTTGACAGGGTATATGGGGGAATATAACCAGTCTGCGATTCATATAACCCTCGGCTAACGCCTCGGGTTATATGGCACACAAACTGGTTATATTCCCCCATATACCCTGTCAACAACCTGTATAACTAATAGTATACAAACTATGCACATAGTGAGACACTTACACGGGCAGACTTACACGTGCAGTTGCAGACTTACACGTGTATACTTACATGTGCAGTTGCATAATTACACGTACAAACTTACACGTGCAGGTACAGACTTACACGTGTAGGTACAGACTTACACATGCATACTTACACGTACAGGTGCATACTTACACGTTGTACTTACACGTACAGGTGCATACTTACACGTTGTACTTACACGCGCAGGTACAGACTTACACGTGTAGGTACAGACTTACACATGTATACTTATAATTACACGTGTAGGTACTGACTTACACGTGTATTCTTACATAGCTGGTACAGACTTTCACGTGCATAGTTACAGTAGCAGACTTACACGTGTATACTTACACGTGTAGGTACAGACTTACAAGAAAAAGCATTTTATCCTATGTATTGTAACATCGTCAATTTTAGTTATATTTTGTTCCTGCTTTGTTTTGAATCTGTCAGCCACTGAATTTCACTGTTGACCGCCTCAGTCTATTGCATTGCTGTTATAAAAAAGTTCTGTGTACAGTATAAGATGTTTTCTCTGAGAAATGAAAGGAAAATGCCTTACGAGGTGATTTAATGTATAATATGTATTGTTTAAGTATGCAATAGACGTTGAGGCTTGTATAAGAATGTATTTGATTAACGAGCACATGGTGTTTTGATTTGCCACGACCCACATTGTGGACTCTGGACCACAACGCCATAGCAGTGGACTGTGAGTGTCACACTGTGGATTGTGGTTACCACAATGTGGGATGTGGATGTCCTGGTGGTATATTAGCACAACTGACCGTCAATCTTGGACTTCCAACATTTTTGCTTGCTCAGCGACCGTATACAATTATCAGTTTTTTTCTTGAAAGGTGCATTTTCAAGCTTATTTTAAGTAAATACCAACTTGTACACTTTTTTCGTGATCTTGTATATTTTTGATACAATTAAGAAATGATCTACAGTAATAACAATTTTAAACTATTTTCATAATACGTTAATTTAGTCGATTCTCCGACTAGCTTGTTTGTTACGTACGTCATACATGTACTTATATATCTATAGATCTAGACTTAGAGAGTGTAAAACTTAGTATAAGTATACCACGATAAGTTGAGAGTGACGTCATGCAATGTTTACATGGTTTGACCACCTTTATTGATCAAAATAGGTAACTCAAATAACAAGCAAAACTATGTATTGTGATATTGATTTCGTCAAACTAACAGCTGTGATAGCCGAGATGGTAGCGAGTCCGCGCCTTACAATGCTAATGATTTTAGTTTTGGGTCCGAGTTCGAGACCATCGGGAGGTTTTTTTTTTTCATTACATGTGTATTTATAAGCTATTCACTCATAACGATATGGTTCCATGATTTATACAGTGCACGATGATGCACGATATCATCGTGCAGTAGATTTACATGTACATTTAACATCCTTAGCAACGTTGTGGTTTGTATTTGCCCTCGAGTGACGAGGAGCTTTAAAATTCAGCCTAAGTATCAATTACTCAGGTGAGCGTAAAATAATTGTGATCACTCTTTGTCCGTGTAGAAAGTGAAACTATGAACCAATATATATTGTAATTATATTGATATTTAAAGAGTTAATTTAAACCTTTAATACTACTACTTACATTTTCATTTAAAACTAATACACATTAATGTATATTTAGTGGATTCTAAACTTAATTGAATAAGCTTATGCATAAGCATATCCATTTAAACAGTAACATTATTAAAGGGAAGTAACTCAAAAAAATATTTGAACATATACATATACGAATCGTTTATGAAGCACTAATAAATAAAACTCTCTACTATAAAATATCGCAATATTTCTAATACTTGCACACACGATTAAAATGTTAATAATCAATGTTCTTATTATCCTAATTAATAATAAACGATTCTCGCACTTCGTACTTTCCAAACAAAACAAACTTATTGATTCAAGTAAATTATGTCAGCTACACAATGCGATTTGTTGTCTTTCCACATCTTCTTTATATATCCCAACAGATATTTACAGATTTAATACATTACTCAATCGAATTGCATTTACATATCGGACCATGTATACATACTAACTTTACTGAGAACAATTCCAGAGCAAGCTATGGCAACAATTGCAAAAGTGAATCAAAGTACTGAAGGGATCCTTTGCATTCACTGCTCTAGCGAGAAATAAAACTGCCGAATTATTTGATGTGGGAAATGAAGCCCGTTTTCAACAACAAATACTTTGTGTCTGTTATAATTATACCTACTAGTTTCACCAGAAAACATAACAATGGGGACAGTAATATATCTTGTACAAGTATCAAATGTTGTATTGCAAAAAGGGTTGATATTTGTGCTCATGGTTTTGAAGTCTATATGAATGTTTAGGTACTCTTAGTTTGATAAGCTGTCGTGATTTTTGTAATGCATAGTTCAACCAGCCGCCGTAAATATTTACATGTATAAAAAAGTGCGCGGACCTGATAGAGAGCATATCAAAGTGCGCGATCGATTTATTTGAATTTTAACAAAATGACATATCAAATACGCGATCAAAGCTTTGAGCTAAGTCTCGATTTCAAATTCTTACGCGAAGTACAATGAATTATAAGTTCAGATTCTCATTCTGTTTTGATAATTGTCCATGTATTATAGTACTTACTTCGTTTGTCTTTTAATCGTAATGAGTAAACATAAGCAGACTATTTGATATATGAGAACAATTTCGCGTGTTATATGAGACCCAGTATCATAACTTTGGTTGCTTTGTATCACTGCTAACTCAGTGATTACAAAAAATGAAAATAAATACGATTGCATTTGAGGCGGTGTAACCAAATCAAAACGTTATATTCTTAATGCAGATACACTTTCTTTCAAAATCGTTAGAGGTTGACTATTCAATAAGTTAATTATTTTGGCGAGTTCAACATGAAACCAGAATGTGTTCGCAAGATCTCATAGGTGATCATTAGCTTAGACTGCAGTCCTCTCCCCTGGTTTATGCTACCACCATGTCTATCAATATAAAACGAATTATACAGTTATCAAGTTTAAAAAAAAACACAATTTGAAAAACGAACGTTCCATGACACAGTATAAGATCATGTATAAGTAATGTAAATATCGTATTTTTTTATATCATCTTTGGCAACGGAATTATTTCTGTCGAGAACAATATAAACACTCGTCACAGCATCTCTAAAATAGTCTCTGGTGATTAAGTAAAGTCACATCGCATTGGTATTTGTATACAGCTATCAGCAATTAATTTCCATTCGATAGTAAGTTCTTTTGGGCTCAGTATAAAATGTTTGAAATTAATGAATATAATCGTTGTCACGATATTTTTTTTTATCATATAATATTATACTATTATTGATAAAACGTAAAATTAATATTTTATATCGTTTTGATATACCCCAATAATGCTTTTTATTGCTAATCAAGTTGTCAGTCAATAACCAACATTTATCGCTTCATCATATCTATACTCAGTCCTTATAACACAGACACAAACAAAGGCAAATATACAAGCATATACACAAACGTACCCATATAGATAAATATAGTATCATTCCATGGAATTAAATGAACTACCAGTTAATGGAATTAATACCGAATCAGTTCATCAAAAAATAAATACAAAGCCAGATCATGCATATACATACTGAACAAACAAGTCACGTACGCTTATGACAGAAAGGCAAATTAGCAAAGTCATTTCATCTCTTAATCCGTTCACAAATAACGCTCTATAGTGCAACTTAATACCAAGAAAAATAACTTCCCGACAACTCAATTTCAGTAAACAATTACCATCAACAAAAACATCTGATTCACCAGTCATAATCGAATATGTCTGAATTCAAGCTGAAATTATGGAAGAAGTTTATCATTCATGCAAATTTCACCTCTATATTTCGCATGATTTATTTCCGAGATGAAAACGGATGTCTTCCTTTGTCACATGTCAAAACAATCATACACTTAGGTTCGTATAAAACATGATCAATACGTCTGGTACGTGGAACATAATCATATTCGGATTGTCTTGGACATTGTCGTATTATGCATCCACACAACTTGTTTCGTTTTTTTCATGTAAGAAGTCTAGATGTGGTGTTTCATGTACAATCAAACTATTCGCGAAATTAATACTACAATCAATCAAAAGGAATAAGTACTTAACAGTTGTACTAAAGTGTCGATTAAAAATGTCCATTTGCATATGAGGTATAGCAAAACATGTGTAAATGAGAGAAAGTTGAGCGTATGGAAGTCCACAATCAACAAAACAGGACCTCCACACACATATTCTTAAGGTAAAACATAAAATTACCAACACTCAGACGTGGATATAGGATTAAACTAAAAGTAACGGGAACGAAAATATAACAAGCATGAGGAGGAGTAGAAGATAAAAAGAACAGGAATTGCAAATATTGAAGAAAATTGTGTTGAGATTAAAATATGAGATGCCGCAAATCAGACAACGAGTTGAAAAGAAAGATGAAATCAGAACAATCTCTTTGTTCGTTCATATTTGTACAACATTGCCATATATTTACACGCAACAAAACGTATACATATACGTATACTACAGTTCCTGTACTACTGTAGTTCCAAACTGGACTTCCTAAATACTTCAGACAAAACGTACCCATTTGGTGTTAGATACAACACGTATTTTTTTATCATACATTGTCGTATTATTTTAATACATCATGCTAAAATGCATCAAGTATATCTGCATCATTTGTTCCGACACTGTGTGTTTATTTACGCATCGGACAGAATGTCGCCCGTAAAACCAAACCACGTTATGATTTTCGCTGTTGAATTTCAAACTGTCAGTTATGTGCCCCTGTGTAACTGTTACGCTGCACTCATCGTAAATATCGAAGCAAAAATATGTTAATGTTTTAAGGTGACATCTTAGACATTCCAGTCATGGAAATATCCTGGAAAATGTCCATTTGTATAAGGTCGTCTGTAATTGCATGTACGTCAACTCTCCATGGTCTGTTAGCGTACATTAGACAATCTTGTGACATTTTAGAACAAAACCCGTCTTAAATGCTTCACACAATACTTACCACATTCCCGTAAACAACTATCGATCATTGTTGTATTTGATGGACGGAATTCCATAAAGATATTGGTAAAAACATCAGTTCTGATGAACTTTTTTTTGTCCTTTGTGTTGTGGAAATGTATTTGAACTTGGAATATAGAATGAGCACACTGGTGTGTTTTACGAAAAGGAATATATAATTGTTTTTAGACGTTTTTGATTTGCGAGTGGGATACGAAGTGAACTCGTCGTAATAAGGTGGTCATTTATACTTGTAGGAGAAATAGGGTTTACATAGAAATTACTTAATTGACGCAAATGAATTGCTTATGAATAATTTTCAACTATTATATTCCGATATTTGTGTGAGAACTTATCTTGGGAAATCAGAAGTCACAATATCTAGCCATTTACTGGAGTAACAGATTCACTTACATTTAAGTGTACGAGCGTATAGTTTTAGCATATTGGTGGAGAATGTCTGATGCTTTTAGTGCGGAAAGTGTTGTATGACAGGAATATTTATCGAAGGTGTCATTGTAATATATGTAATATCTCAATATTGGTTTTATAAATTATAAATGAGGAAACAATATATGGTATATAAGATAGTATAACAGTTACTCAACACTGTTCTGATTGAGGTAAAATCAGTGGGGGATTATATATTTATATTGCTCACTGAGATGTTTATACGACAAGTTGTGCATGGGGAGGATGACAAAAACAATCACAATAGCAATAAAAGAAGGAATTAAAAACAATTTTCTATAAAGGTTATTTGAATACGAGCTAGCGTGTATATGGTGTTTCTTGACAAGCGTGTAACACTGGTATACATGGATAATGCGTTTTCGCTCAATGTCGACTGGGGATATGGAAGGGAATTTGATGCTATCAAAACGATACTATTTGTTAGACATTATAGTGTATGCAAACACACTGTTAGACTGTCAACGAATACCGTAATGCAATGTGCACTTGTGACATTTTCTTGTAATGTTTAATATGTTTGATTAGTTGATAAGACATGTTACGGACATGAAACTCGATGTACAGTTGTCTTTAATCTGGACTAGTTCAGTGCTTAAATGACGCCTGTTACAATTTAAAGATTCTCTTAACCATAAAGGAATTCAGTCGCTTTTATTCCCTTGTGAAAGAGTGGTTACTGCCTGTGTATAGCAGAACGGATTGTGAGACAATAATTTGATACTAACGTTCTTGTATGATATTCTTTGAGAACTATTTTATAGCTAAGAGTTCCAGATGGCACTTTCATTGTTATTGTAGGTCACACATTTGCGTATAAATGGAATTTTGGACACACAATCCTGAAAGTATTCCAAGGATGTACGGATATTTCAGAAAAAATTCTTAAGATGTGCTTTTTTTAGAAACAACATTAATGACAAGGTGTGTTGTGGGTCTTTTTCTGTGAATGTGTGTATAGGAATCGAACCTATTCGCACTTATTGCGTTTTGTACTCATGCACGGGTAATTGGAAATTACTTTAAATAATCCTCTATTATTAATTGTTTAAAGCACATGTAATCAGTTCTAAATAAAAAAGAATCAGCAAAACCTACCGGAGTTGTTATAGTTAGATTTGATCAAGTGAAACATTTTCGTGCTTGAATCCCATCCAGAGAAGATGTCGTCAAACGAGTTTCAACAAGTCTGTTATTGGAGTAAAATTGTTTCCATGTGATATTTGCGTCAAGGGATCATTTTGAGTAGACTGATCAATTTAATTAAGTGTATAACTGATGTAAAATGAACTTAAAATGATAAACAGTTCGGTAATAAAACGTAATGGCTGTTAAAATTAAACGAAAATTGACTGAAAGCACTTTTTGAATATAACAATACTGTATACGTTGTTTCAACTAACAGTAAAAACCATGTGACTTCTTTATGTCAGAAACTATTTTTCATCCACTGTATATAATATGAATGTATCCGAAGTTGTAGATGACGAAAACGTATCGTTCGGTGTGGCGTTTGCTATTTACAGTGTCATCGCTCCTGTTATATTTATCCTGGTGATTTTAATGTTGCTAATGTTCTTTGTGGCTCATATATTAAGATAATGCGTAACTCTATTTTATTACACAATGTACGTACATTGGCTCATACATGAGATAGTGCGTACATTTATTTTATTATACACTGTACGTACATTGGCTCATATATTAAGATAGTGCGTACATTTATTTTATTACACAATGTACGTACATTGGCTCATATATGAGATAGTGCGTACATTTATTTTATTACACAATGTACGTACATTGGCTCATACATGAGATAGTGCGTACATTTATTTTATTATACACTGTACGTACATTGGCTCATATATTAAGATAGTGCGTACATTTATTTTATTACACAATGTACGTACATTGGCTCATATATTAAGATAGTGCGTACATTTATTTTATTACACAATGTACGTACATTGGCTCATATATTAAGATAGTGCGTACATTTATTTTATTACACAATGTACGTACATCTGCTTAATAAAGACCATTCCTGCAACTATTATGATTTTATGATTATGAAATATACACATATGGTGACATGGAACTGCTACCGTATTGTTATTCTTCCTGCCTTTATTGCTTAATCAAAAATATTTTGATCACTTCAGTACATTTATGTCTTGTTAATAACGTTTGGTTTTCATAATTATGTTTAATTCTTGTATATATGTCAATATTTGTACCAAACTTGCTAGGAAAGATAATGTAAATGCACATAGGCTTTTAATCGTCGAATTGCCTACAACTGTATGTATGTATGATTACTATTTAACGTAGACTTAAATGTATGTGTTCTTTTTTTATAAATATTGTGCACACAAATGTATACATATAATATAACAAAATAAAATGTGATTTTAAAAAACCCTACTCAATTCCACGCATCCTAGAATCACTATCTTTTGAAGAAAATACATATTTTAACAATAACGTTGTTGACTGTTACAGTTGTGTCTTAATTATTTTGTTATATCGAGTCACATCTTCTGTTCTATTGTTCCAGTTAAATTTAAATCGATGTTGAAGTGTACATATACGCCATGGATTAAAAACCATTTAAGTATATTGTAGTTATTATATGAGTGATGTGTAAGTACTCATGTACACATTGTGTGTACTAAGCCAAAGTTGGATGCCGGCCATGTTTGTTGTATTACCTTTGACACGCCATAGTCGTTGTGCCTCATATCTTGTCATAAGTAAAGTACACTTAAAGTAATACTATGCTCATTTTTTGTTATTTTTTACCAAACCAAACATAAAAATATATTTCTTATCACTAAATATGGACTAACAAAGAATGAACTCATAATGTATTAATCCGTATTTGCTGAAGAAAGATGTTTGTACATCATACAATTTAACAAAACTTTCTTTTTTCTAACAATGAGTCTATTTTGTAGGTTTTGACTGTTAGTAATATGATAAAAAAGTTTTTTTCAATCTGTTTTACATTGCAATGGCTCTTATTAGAGATGTTTTAGCCAATGTAACAACAATACTGGATAAAGCCAATTCAAACATTTTATGTTCAGATGAGCCAGATATCTTTAAATATCTGAATCGTGAATGCTAGGTTTGGTATATATTTGTCTGATCATCATTAATAATTCACAGACTGGTAAAACAGCAGCCAGTCAAGTATTCAATCATTTTTATACAAAGCTTGTCTTTCTTTAAATTTGTTTATTGAACCAAACGAAGTCATACATTATACGATACAATATGTAGTCACGTCTGTCAAACCCAGGTACATGCATATAGTCCTAGAACACATTGCCATACTGTGGTAAGACTAATTTAAACTTACAATGACGTACACGTATTTTTTTCGTATTTTAAGGACCCTCGTGCCCAGGAAAATTTTATTGTGAGTTTTTGACTTTCCGCATGGTGTATTTAAGAGTACAATCGTGACACTTGACTAACTCTTTATTGCATTTTAAAGTGGTTTAGGACTATGCTCATCTATGTGTTGCATTTAGAGGTAGTTATGCTAAGTAAAACCTTTGAGAAAATGGCATGTCAATGCCTTCATACAGACATACTCATCTATGTGTTGCATTTAGAGGTAGTTATGCTAAGTAAAACCTTTGAGAAAATGGCATGTCAATGCCTTCATACAGACATACTCTAATACATTGCATTGTAACTTTTCGTTAAATTTTCTGGAACTACAAAACACGAGTTCAACAACTCGGTGCGTAGGTCAGGATAGAAAATACCGGTATCGGACACTTGTGTTTGTGTTTTCGGTAAACATGTAAGAAAAATGACAATGCATGGTTGTAAAGTACATCTGTATGAAGAAAATAACAACCAATCTTTTCATATATATCACTAATGATTTGTCGTCCAAAAATAAAACTATGTACCTTTAATGTGTTTATGAATATATTGTCTTATCTATATGATTGTACAGTGTTTTTAGAAAGAGATGATGGTACCTTTCTTTCTTTTACAGTAAAACCTCATTTAAAGACTACCTGAAGACTAAGACCAACTCAAAATTAAGAGCATAGTTTTCAAGCCCATTTTCACTGTTTTGCCCCAGTGTTGACAAATTTACAAATAATTCTAAGTTTCACAAACTTAATACAGCAAATATTTTTTTAGATAGATCTACAATAATAGTTTACAAATAAATATATTTATTTTTCCTTAAGAAAAGGGGCCGTCTCAATGTTTACCGATAATTGATTTTGCTTCTGCTCACCACTGAATCATACATATTTTACTGAAATGTTTCAACAAGTGTTATGTTGCAATTAATGTGAAAACATGACATCATCTTTATTGCGTTTTTCTCATAAACGAGGCTCAGTGCATTTGGGCCATCAATCTCAGAGACTGCCACATATAAGGGAATAATTCAGGTTATCTGAAGTCTTAAGGGGTAGCTTGGAACCACCTTCATGTTCCCCGGGGTAATTTGAAACCAATTTCATCCAACCTCTCGGTTATTTGAAAGCGCATTTCAGCTACCGGGGGTTTCCCCCTTTCGGCCTATTATTGCTGACTTTCGTCTTGCTGAATACATCCATGGAATACTTTTCCCCCTTTTGTTCTCCTGAATTTTCTTTAGTTTTTCTTTATGGTCAGCCAGACCATGCATTGGACCCCTATTCTCATACGTATTTATCCTACGTACCCATATTCCCATATATGTTTGTACCTCATCAGTTCTTAATGTTTTGTAGACTGTTGTTTTCTTTGGGGTCTGTATGGGGAGGTATTGTTTTGTGCATGCGGTGTTTGATGGAACAATTTATCCTCTCGTTGTGAAACGATGGTAGTCAGAAATCACTGTACCGGTGTAAGAGGCCGTGTCAGAGAACTAAAACATCATAAGAAGTCATTGAACTCGGTATAATGTCTTGGTCGTAACAAAGCATTCTTTTATCTCTCGCTTGTCTACTCAAATGTAAATTGTGGAATGATGTATGAATTTATATATAATGAAAATAATGCTGTGTATTCTGGTTTTATTTTGCATAATGACAGATAGTGCTTTTTTCACGAATATCGGTTTTCTATTGAACTTTCACGCGGAAATACACTAGTGGTCTATAGCGACATAGATGGAAAGAGCTTTTAAAAAAAAAGCTAAAATTCTAACTTTGTGAAAACGAACTTTTTTACACCCTGTATATGTATTAATATCACGGACGGAGATCAGTGTATGACTATATATTGATGTGTACATAAACATAGCCTTCATTTTTTGATAAATATTATGTCATATAATTATAATGTCAACAATACAGTTCATACATACTTTATGTTCAAAATATACTATTTTAAATAGATTGCCTTTTTTGTTTTGCAATATGTACAAGCCTTAGTCCAGTTTGGGCCAATTGTTGCCAACTGTCTTGTCTTGTCCTGTGATATTTTCCATCCATTTATTTCTCCCCTTCACTGTTTGTCCTCTTTGATTATCCTAGTTATTCCTTATGGTCTGCCAGACCATTCCTTTCGCCTCTGTTCCCTAACGTACGTAACCTTTAACCCCATAAAGTGCCTTATGTTTTATGGATTGTTGTTTTCCCGGAGGTCTGCGTAGGGAGGCACTGTCTGTCTGCATGTGGCGTTGCCTGTAGCAACTTATTCATTCTCTTTTAAACTATGTGTAGGCATATTATCAAATTAGCAGAGCACGAAAACTCAATGCATTTTGGAGAGTTATGCGAGGGATTGCGTTTATGTTAAATTACTTTTGTTCGAATCTGGCTGGGATCCGTCTTATCGCATCAAAACAGCCGTGAAATTCCCATATTAGCTTCGAAATTTGATGGTCAGGAGAAAGGCGTACTTGAATTATTTCTATAATTGGAAAGTTCACAAATGGATACATTAGGAAACACATAAATACACTTAAAGTGATGTTCCTAAATGAGATAGGTTTTATAATCAAAGGGAGTTTAAAGTGTCGACATTTCCTACAGCTTTATCACGAACGTCGTAAATTGTGTGAAGTTTTGTTTTTATGGCCATTTAGCACGCAAATATCTCGGTAGACACCAAACGATCGTTTCGAACTTCATGTCATAAATGGTTAGAATAATACGTGTCTGCATAAATGTCTATAACTAAAAACCTTTTATTGGTGTTTTTGTTTTGTTTTGAGCTATTGTCATAACGTCATAGATGTTTTGAAGTTAAAACAGAACAAAAACGCCATTGTCAATCTTGTAATAAAATTAAATTGCTACTAATGTTACTAAATTCGAAACAAAAAGCAATATCGCTATTTTAATTAAAACATGTACTAAGCTACTTTCACAATTATTCATGTGTCATATATTTTGCATTGTGTAAAAATTCGATCATTAAATACACAGTATTCACGCTTACAAGCGCTTATTTTGGATCAATGTGTATATATAACTGAATCATTTTCCAAAATCATTGACCATTATTTTGGAACATGCCTTGATATTTACCCATACTGTGCCAAAGAAGTCGTTTTGCACAGTACTGCCAAAACCTAGGCTGTTATGGTACAAAAATAACTGTCAACTCGCGAATACATGTATTTTAGTTGATGTATGTCGTCTACATAAATTGCTGCTTTTGCCTATCATCCTCATTTGTCTTTGCTCTAGTTTTAATATTTTTCGAGGTAAAGTGAGAATTAAGAACTCCATCTTGAAACTAAAAAAGTAAATCGCTAGTAGATATTTAACGAGTAGATGTTATGACACTTTTGTCCAATAATACAGACATTGTAGAAACTGGTCCTTTAGATTGTCAAGAAACTAAAATTGGTTTAGCTTTACTGCATTTATTCAGTGGCCTGTATGAATATTGAAGCGTCTAGGAGTTGAATATGAGGAAATTGAAACGAATCCTAAGGGTGTATGTTTCTGATGTGGCAATTGTAATAAGGGAAGCGTTGTAATTTGGTTAGCTATTTGTTCGTGTTTATGTTAAAATACGACCTATGTGCGACAGCTTACATTACAAAAAAGAGACATTTGCTTCATTATTTGAATAATTGCGTGTCTGCTGAATAGCATGTATATGTACAAAGGAATACGTTAACATTAAGTGTATCACAAAACATACGATGTTACAAACATACTCCTAGGCACAAACAACACACAGAAAGAATAAACAATTGCTCGTTTACAAAATGTGCATCATTTTAACAATCTGAATAGTGTACAGAAACAATGAAATGCGTGCTTAACAACATATTGAACGAAAAACAACATGTGAAAAAAGGAAATACACAGCACCGATACATAACTGCAAATAACAAACTGTTGCATGTACACAACAAATATACATGTGCGCATAATATAATTGAACACAGGGCGCCATGATATAGGCAGGGAAAGAGAGAGAATACATTGCTACAGGGAACGCCACATTCATAAGACAGTGCCTTCCCACACAGACCTCCGGGGAAAACAACACTCCATGACATATAAGGCACTTGAGGAGGTTAAAATGTACATACGTTAGGGAACAGATGCGCAAGGAATGACCTGGCCGTCCATAAGGAATAACTAGGATAATCAAAGAGGACAAACAGTGAAGGGGGATAATGGATGGAAAAGATCACAGGACAATTCAAGACACTGTCTGAACACTATATACGTGTAAAGTGAAAGAATTGCACTATATAATAGGAAAGACACGTTCACGAATGAGAACTTCACCGAACAGTTGTAGACAACGGGATGAAAGAGAAAACAATACCGAACATGGTTTACATGTAACCAGCGATGCAGTGAATGCATTTTACCCCAAGTGTAAAATCAGCTCGAACTCTCTTCATAATTTGTGCTCCAATATACGCTCTTACCCTCCCCTTTCATCATTAGAATAAAATATTCGCTTACTGCCTATCAAAGGTTGTGACATTCTCGCAGAGGAAAACAATGTAGGTAATATAAACGAGATTCTTCCTTTCACGATTGCAGAAATGTTAAAAAAAATTCCAGGTTTTGCAGGACTATACATTGCAGCGTTGTAAAGTGCCGCAATGAGTACTCTGTCCTCGTGTTTAAGCAGTTTATCGGCCACTTTTCATTACGTTTCAGCAAAACGAGCAACGTATATATCGAGCGTACTTCAATGTGTTAGTTTACGGCCATATAGCTATGGTGATTGCTATTGGGATCGCACTCATACAAGGCTTTGTGCACGCCTTATTTGCAGGATTCATGGGATGCCTGGACGGACCGACCTGTAGCGTCTTTTTATTGTCATCCATGTGACGCCGGTCAACAACTAAGGGTATGCTTTGAGGTTTTCAAGTAGGGTTAACTATATCCCTTTGGTTGAACATAGTGGACACTTTCGCCTACTTACTACTACCTTTACCTGCCCCAACAACCAATACATTATTGTTCGGACTACCTCTAGACCTTGAAAATGTTACTATTGTGTTACGTGGTTGCTCCACGCGTCGCCAACGTTACGGATATAGTTGAAGCACGGGTGTCTACAATATAAGAATCTGTGAAGGCTTTGTGCAGAATTCTTAGAGCAATCTTTTGCATTTTTTGTACAGTTGTTGAATTAATATCTTTGAAATTATCTTTTGTTTAATTACAAAACCTCAGAAATCTGTGGGTGACAGTTGTCTATATTCATCTAAGAAACAGTTAATCGAATAATTATTTCCTAATATACTCAAAATAAGAGAAAGAGAAGCTGACAGGAAAGAAATGAAATCGTTTTTGAAATGATAAGACAATTATTTTTTCAAATGTCTTTTTGGAGATGTTCTGTTTTATTCATATCATTCATTTTGTTGACATTACACTAAAACCGCGCACACAAAAAAATAATATCCTTTATTTAAGCAAACATGTTTTAAGTGTAGAATCATGATTCTTGTCAAGGTGTACAACGGCTCTCGTTTAATCTGAAGAATAAAAGTTCGAACCGTAGTTACTGGTTACCCATGAAACCTTATTATTATGTCATGCAGTGTTGAATACAGCCCTTTACTTTTACGATGCGTAGATATTAGCAATAAGTAAAGTAATCATGCAGAATACACTGTCATTTACAAATATGTTTCGGAATATTGTGCAGTGAATAGAAATTGAACCACGAAAATACAAATACACAAATGTAATGTTTAAAAAAGTACGCTTAGGTTTCTGCAACATGAAGTGGGTTATATCAAAAACCTGAAAACAATCAGAAATCAATAAACTGTACTTCCTTTATAAACAGCGGAGTCTTTAAACGCATATCTTGTATTTCGCAAGGGTAACAATTCTGCTTTGCAGTATTAGTTCTAGGATGAATTCCCTTGCATTGCACACGTGTTCCGCAATGCAAAGAAAAATGTTTATAACGGTGTTTATGCTTCAATGATTCAATTCCTACTATATAAAACCATTTTGAATGACTTCTAGCAATGTTTTCCATTATAAGGTCGAGAGCTCATTAGTACTTTATTACAATCTGTAGGGTATTTATGTCTTTCGTTATAACGAAATGTCGGTAAATTGCTATTCAACAAAGAACGAATTCATGCTAAAATAATCTGTAATGAAACAGCTGTCGTAAATCGACATTTAAATGTATTTTGATCCGTGAAAATCACGACATGATTACATTGATTACATGACATTAGCAAAGAACAAAAACGGGACTATAAAGAGAATTTAATTGTAAGCGTTTATACGACGAGATTGTCAGAACAATCATTTAATTTGGTAGCACGGTATTTGCGTGTTAGATGACCATGACATGTAATACTTCACACAAACTACGTCGGTGATGATAAAGCTGTAGGAAATGTCAACAATTTAAACGCCTTTGATTGAAAACCTTTAAACTCGTTTAAAAACAGCATTTTAAATTCAAGATTATAATTAGAGCGCCGCATTCCAAATTGCAATGCATTCTAATGAGTCGTTTCCGAGAAATCCCTATATAATAAGTCCACTTTCACACCTATTTGGTGGCCTAGGCTAGTACTCTGGACACCAACATCCAAAGTCGGTATCAGCATTTCTCCCTTGTTTACTGTCCGAATGGCGATTGGCATGAGCTTAACAATATTTACCGCTTCGTTCCACGTCTTCAATGAAAAAGTGGTTAAAAACCGCCTTTTTGGCACTTTGTAGTCTATAAAACATAGGACAAACATCGTCCAAAGTAATACATACATGTTCACAAAAATGCCTTTAAGCAGCATACAACAATTTGATAGACAAGTGAGTAATAAAAAGAATTATATATAAAAATGATTAAATTATACAGAGTCACATAACAAGTCTCATGCATAAAACTCATTATTCAAGTACAGTGGTATTATCACAAGGCAAACGGTGTTGTCCCTTAGTCTAGTCTAAATATGTATGTCTTGATACAGCTAAATCTGCTCACATGTCTCTCATATTTTATGACTACATTTTTAACAAATTTTACATACAAATGACAAATCTACAAAGTTACCTTTATGGATTCGATCCCACTTAATTAAATGTGACCACTGGGCCACTGCGCCACTGAGGAACCAATTAAGTCGTGGCCTGGGTCATACATTTAAATTCCCTAGAAGTCAAAATCAGAATATAAATGTTACATCACAAACATAAGCTACCGTATATCTGACACAGTTAAGTCCTACAGTATAAAAAATATTATTTGTTCGACCGCTTTTTATTGATTATTTAAGCCTGTCAAAGATGTTATGCATCCGATGTCATACA
Organism: Mactromeris polynyma; assembly: GCA_032209605.1. Taxonomy (NCBI): domain Eukaryota; kingdom Metazoa; phylum Mollusca; class Bivalvia; order Venerida; family Mactridae; genus Mactromeris; species Mactromeris polynyma. The sequence goes on from JASFXZ010000004.1 coordinate 33,272,411, forward strand.
GTATTTTCAATAATATATAGCAGGATTCATATGACACCATGAAATGTTCAGATACTGAACATAGTAGAGGGAAAAAAGTTCAATTACATAAAGCAGGATTCATATGACACCATGAAATGTTCAGATACTGATTGTAATAGGTGGATACAAATTGAAAAGTGTTGCACCGGGACTTGTGAAATAAAATGATGTACGGGAAATTAAGATTACTAAATTAGGGGAGCTGGGAGACAACACAGAATATTCCCTACACAAATCCTTAGGGTACGTTATAAATTGTAAAAAACAACGAGAGGTGAGAATACTAGAAAACTTTACAATCAGACTTATTCAGAAAAGTTTATGATGAGGCAGGTTTACTGCGATCTGTATGATAAAATCAACATAACGATGTTTTATCGTAATATATATGCAACAAAGAACATAAGCAACATTAAAATCACCAGGATAAATATAACAGGAGCAATGACACTGAAAATAGCAAACACCACACCGAACGATACGTTATCGTCATCTACAACTTCGGATACATTCATATTATATACAGTGGATGAAACTATTTCCTTTCTAAAAGAAGTCACATGCTTTAGGCTGTTAACAGTTATTTAAAACATGTTATATCGTACTCACATAACACAATTAGTGTTCAGTCGTATGATGTTTCGCTGTTACTATCTATGTTTGGCTTAGATACGTACGTCCAACGTTTACCTCCGGTTTTAACTCTTAATCAAAAGTTTTAAAAATATCGTATATATATGTTTTACGGTTTTAGGCAGTTTCCAATTTCTGGAGGGTAATCCATTAGGAGGATGTTAGCGAAATATGACTTTGATGATGACATCAACAAGTTCAATTCCATGCTTGTGTTTTGCTATCAGAGACTTTCGACACACAACGTTATCAAACTTTACGTGGAAAATCACATACAACATTACTTTTTTTACTAACACAGTCACATCTTAAATGTCATCGAAGATATCATTAGAAATGTGCAGATAGTTTCGTCTGTCAATACTATCCTTTATATGCAAATATATAAACGACAACAAACTTGTGTGTGACACCAAGAACTCTGAACAACTTAAGAGGATTCTCAACGAATATTACACAAAATTGTAAACATCCAATAATTTTAGTACAAACCGGTTGATGCTTCAAACGCCTTTATCAAACATTGTTTTCTCAATGGTCTTACGATTAAAGACTTTGTTTTCCAAAGAAGCATTATATAAGCCAGTGTAACACCACGTCTTTTATGTCTGAAATAGACTTGATTAAAATAAAATACCTACTAGGCTTCCATGTCTGGAACAGTATTTGGTGAACATTATTTAACACTGTCACAAAATAGTGCTTCAAAGTTGAAATAGTGTACTCCATATACGAAATATGTACAATTCGAATGATAGTTTATTATAAATTATAGTGAAACAGTGTCTCTGTGCCCTTGGTAGTATTCCAACGGTATGCTGCACTAATTCGGTTTAAATAATATCATTTTGCTATCCTTGAAGTTTGTTCATTTTCTTTAATAGAATGAGCAAGTATGAAACCTTATAACTAACGAGTAATATACACGTATCAAAACAACCCATACACACGCTCTTATATGCAACTAACTTCCAACAAAACTCGCTTTTATTCCTGTTATTATTCCTGGTGCAATTGTCATGTCATCCTCCCTATAAGACAACGTGTGGTCATATGACCACCTCAATGAACAATACAAATATTTAATCACCCTCTGATTGTATCGAAACCAGAGCAATGTTGAGTATCCTGTTATAATTCCCTATTTTAGATCCCTTCATGCATTATTCATAGTTTATAAAACCAATACGGAACATTCACATAGGTTCTTTTTTTCCACGAACTGATTGATGATGTATTGTGATATGACAAAGACGTTCTCTATGGAAGTCCTAACTTACACGTCCAATACACATACTTAGGACTAATGGCATTGTATATCCCCATAATATTCGACAGGTATGTAGATCCATTCTCTGTTCTACACTTAAAGGTCTGTAAATAACTGTAAATAAAAGGGCACACAGCAGCAACTGTTAACCATTGTGAATTTTTATTTTCCAAAAATAGTTGTAACAACTACTTGTATATGAATATAAAGTTCGAAATATTCACAATCAGATAATTTATGTTAATTAATTACTTTTTATTCACTATTATTCACTTGCATATATGATCAGATAATTCTGAAACGCTCACTCGGGAACCGAAAACTGATTAAAAGCAGTAATATTACATTGCTTTAAAGGCACACCCATATTCCAGTTTGTCTTTCACGTTAACAGCCATTTCCAGAACACAAAGGACAAATAAAAGTCCATCACATATGATGTTTTTACCAATATCTTTGTGATCTTCCGTCCATCAAAACAATGAAACATTGATCGATAATTGTCTATAGGAATGTGGTAAGTAGTGTTAGAAGAATTTACGAAAGTTTTTGTTCAGTCCAATATGTCACAAGGTGTTCTTATGTACGCTTACATATCATTGATGATTAACATTTAATGTACATACACAGATGGTGTCCTAAAGACTGTTTTGTTCCTTGACCGATGTCTGATTTGTATCTGAACATATTAAATGTGAGTGCGTCATCACAAAGGACGTTGTTTGACTTTACGGACCACAATATGATGATCACACAAAACGTCATTACGATAATTGTTTAGTCGTTATGTTGCTAAGTTTGGTTTCACGTTTAATCGCAATTAGATCACCTCAGTGATTGTTTAAATACAAATCAATATCAACAGCTCGGCAAGTTCCGTTCAGTTGGGAAATAGACGTCGAATGTACGTGTATGAATATACTTAAACTCTCGGTACGTGATGTGGTTTTCCCATACTGTAACTTTAAGACGTCTGACCAGGAAAACACAAGTCGGCATTAGCAATATGCTTTGTGTGCCTCGTATTCCTAACATTAAATATCTGTTACACCTTCTACGGAAACTGCATACACTTATTAGTCTAGGCAGACATTCTAGAACTAGTTTTATAACTTTATTACTAAACCTCGTACACGAAAAGACTCTTAGAAATCGACAATTTAATTAGGGTATGTCTTTCATCACCATGTATTGATTTCAGTCACCCTATCGCAGAGGGAGTGCACTCTTACAGACCATACTAACAATAATAATAACAATATTTATTGAGAGTAATTTAGGCCTCCGACCCATAATACAAATGGTAAACAAAAAAAAAACCAAATCATTTACAAATGTACATACACTATAAGTAAAACTCAAATGTACATACAATATATATAAGACATAAGAGTACATGATATGTTATACGTAATAGGGTTTCAAAAAAAAACATATTTCAAGACATATGTATACGCATGTACAATATCACACACGATATTAAGATGTATTTCTAAATGAAGTTTATCTTTCCATTTTCAAATTTCGTAGCTTAAACATTTCATATGTAAACATCTGCTGTTCCCATTACATTATAAGATTCCTGTAATTTTTTCCTAAAAAGTTATCGCGTATGCTTTTATAGAATGAACAGTTCATAACAACATAGAACATACTTATTGCACTGGGTATCATCAATACTTGATTAGAAACAAAACATAATTTAACGGCACTGTACGATATGTCCGGAACAATCCAAATGTGGTGTTGTCCCACGTCGCAGTACCAATGATAATTCGATCAGAATCTGAGTGTGTGATTGTTAAGACATATGACAAAGGAAGACATCCGTTTTCATCTCGGAAATAAATCATGCGAAATTATAGAGATGAAATTTGCATGAACGGTGAACTTCCTTCGTAGTTCCCTCAGAATTCAGACGTATCAGATACTGGATGTTGAATCAGATGTTTTTGTTGATGGTAAGTGTGTACTGTAATTGTGTTATCGTGAAGTGATTGTGAGGTGGTACGTGGCACTCCATGTTCTGTACTTACATGTATTCTATGAACAGGTTCTGAATGCTTTCATAATCTGGTTTGCTTTTTCCTGCATTTATTTCTGTGAGATAGTTGTTCTGTAATTGCCACGAGCTGGTTCTGATATTTTCTTCATAGACCGTTGTTTCCATTTATTTCAATATTGTTTTTTCATGTATTTTAATTGTCTGGCTGAAAGTTATTTCCAGTATTGATTTTGCATAAATTTGCATGGATGGGTTTTACTTTTATATGCATAAAATAATACTGCAGTTATTTCTAGGACTGGTCTTCAATTTACGTCCACGAAATGTACTTTCATTCTCTTCCATCGACTGGTTTTACTTTAATTGTATGGATTGGTTTTGTATTTATTTCCATCGATTGGTGTACTCAGCTTGATTATTTCATGAAACTCTGGGTGTCACGTTGCAATGAATCATTAAAATTTGTTGAAGTGGCAGATTTGGATAAAAAAGACTTTGCCGTGGAGCATTTTTGAAAGACATATAATATTCTTCTTTTTAGTAAGAAGAGATTTCACGCTTGACAATATCTGGGACCAAATCTGACAACAACGGAGCTGCTTCTTACTACGTAGAGTTGTAAAGGTTTGACCGATCCGTCAACGACCACAAATATTTACTGTACCCTTTCTCATTTTCTAAGCAACATACACTGAACCCTTAATATGTCTAACTAAACAGTGTTATAAGTTGAAGTACGACAATCCATTCCTTTGCTTACTGTTCTCTGTCGTAATAATTTTATTTTGTTCGTCTTAATACGTATTACACTGAGAGCGTAAACGTAATGTTTACATATGACAATGAATTTCAGAAATGCTGTGAGGAATATTATAATGGTATTGACAGATTAATTATCATTACTCCTGGTAATAAGACAACTGTACTTCTTTTTTTATGAAGTTGTCTGGCTAAAAAGTATTAAAAAGGATTAATAATTATAACTGTGGTTGCGATATGGTTTCTCGTGTCCGCCAATGGTGGTTTAATACTTGATAATTGTACACAGCCTTTATTGTTTAGAACTTGTTTCAAGTATATCGTTTTTACTGATAGACCACGTAGCTGAATGATGCTTTATGTATGTACTGTTATGAAACAATAATTTATTTTTGTTATTCGTTTCCACTGGTTCAAAAGTTGAGTAGCAAATAACTTATTGACATAAAAGAACACTTGTTTTACATAACATGTCGTATATGTTTGGTTCACCACGTAGTTTATAGACATGGTGAATGTGTGCATTGAAAGTGCGAGTCAGTTAACTTCATGTGGACCAGATGGACCCTTAAATTATAATGATTTGAATTTATGCGATTCGATTGATAAATTAATACGTATATGTGTTGATAGATTCCAAGATGGGACCCAGCGATTTATAACCAACTTGTAACTTAGATTACATAATTTAATTGATTGTTTCAATAATATGTGCTTGATTTCAAGGAAAGCAGTTTCCACAATAATGAAACCGAGTCGCACAAAGGTTATAGAACTCCAGCTTTATTATGTACATTCATTATAATTTATCATTATAGCAGTAATGTTTATTTCTCAATACATTAGACGTTACAGTCTATGAGTATATAATATACATTTTATACAATATACAAATGTATCTAATATGTACATCAATCGATTATCACATAATATCAAGGAAGACAATAACGTGCGCACTTATAAGTCGTCGCGTGTTCCTTGCTTCATTAGGACGTGTTAAGTTGTTGACTTTGAGACCATGGTTGATGCAGGTCGTGTCAGTTTTACTTCAGTAAGGTAAACATAATGTAATACAGATTAATTATTCTCACCGATACAGAAGTCGATGTTTAGTTGTAAACATTTACGGACGAGAACTAATTGAACAATAATGTCACACACTTCAACTAATTGAAAAGTTAGCGGACACCTAAACATTCCTTGTAAGTGATATACAAGGCAGTAACCGCTACTTTGTTCCCTGATCACACGTTTCTCCGGACCAACCTTTAAAGCATATACACTGGGAATCTGTGGAATGAAACATATTTGTTCTGTGCTCAGTAACACCGACTCTGCCAGTACCGTGGTTGTACCAATACCAGTCTAGGAACGGAATCAGTAAGGTCCTGAAAATTCTAATAATGACACGAGACCAGTCTAAATTCAATGGCGTTTCGTTACTTGATTTGTAATCCTTGAAGCACCTTCCATGAGAGGAACACTGTGTCTGACTGCATCGCTTTGCCTCATCTGTGACATTTATTACAAAGGGTCCAAGTATTGCGTCAAGGTACACTTGAAAGATCTTACAGTCCGAGGCACTTCGAAACGAGGCGGAACTATCCCATAGTGCCATCCCACTAAGACCAGCCTCCGCTATCTGTCTCACTGTGTTATTCAGCTCTACCTACATATTTGAAAGATAACTTACACTGTTGGAGGTGTGGAGTCTACTTGGATTACAGGATAGGTATTGTGGTATTTTATTGTTATTCACAGTATATTTACTATCTTGTGTTCAATTAGTTATGCATTAACGTATATTGTTTGTAATATGGCCTTTAAATATAACGGCATATTACCTTACGTTACCATGACAACATAATAAAAGTTAAGAAAATATTGTGACTTTGATAACAAAATGTAATCCCAATTGTGATGGTTACATACATGAACCTATTCTTGTTAATTTTAGAAAGAAATGGTGGATTCAATTTACGGATAACAGATAGTGTATACGGAAACGATTATTTAAACCATTCCTTATATTAGAACACACAAACTAACTATGATTTATGAAATTTTGTGTAAAGAATATCAATCATATCGTACCAGATGATAGAATTCCTTTGTATCGCCGTAACGAAATGTCGTGTAAGGAATTATTGGTGTATACACGCCACCATACATCTGCTTTACTCGCAATGTCTCTTCTAGTGTTCCGTACACCTTTTCATACCTATCTTTGGTAGTACCGAAATCCTCTCTAAGGTACACAGACGGCAAAATGGCAGTGCTTGATGCAAACAGCCATCCTAGTCTGTAATATATAAATCGAAATAAAAGTAATTACAGTTTACTAAATGGGAGGCGAACAGGTAGACGGGTTCGAATCCCGGTAGCGCCATTGACCGATTTTTCGTGTTCCTCATAACATGACTTTATTTCAATATTACTACAGCTGGTGTAAAGTGCTGTGTGGCGGATGTTCGCACCGTACTTCGTCCAAAGTGTAGTTTACCTTAATCAACTTTTTATAAGTTAAATTTACACGAAAATGACGTTAGGTCGCTGTGGTGTAGTAGTTAGCATAGCCGACCGGCAATTCGTAGACCCGGGTTGGAATCCCGGTAACGCCATTGACCGATTGTTCGTGTTCCTCAAAGCATGACTTTATTCAACCTGCTTGCAGATCATGTGTTCGGTCCCCACGTTGAGCCGTGTGTGTTCCCGTAGTTATCAATCCCTTTTTACAATACTGGTTAGTAACCGTGGTAGCGATAATCGAGAGGAATAAGTTTAAACTGTAAAAGTTTTTTTTTACTTATAATAAAGTTGAACAATTAGTATCGTGCGAACTTCTTAGATCTGTATTGTACTGGGCGCACATTTGTATATTTATACATGTACATGCAATTGCAAAGTGTGTACAACATTATGAACATCATTTAACTAAATTTAAAATATAATGATGGTATGCTGAAAGTAAGATGTTAGCGTTGTTCGGTGTAGTGTCCCTCTTTCGTACAACCGACAACTGTGATGTGTTTGACTTGGATAAGCGAATTCAGACCGATGCACACCTATAGTGAAAGAAAGAAGCGCTTTGGAAGCAAATAAATCAACCGTTTACAAATAGATTGAATTTTTGTCGAGGCGGGTAGCTTAAATGCATTACATTAGACACGGGTAATGAAAGATGTATGATCTATACCTGTCATTTAAACTCTTGGTGTTGTCAGTACAGTATCTTTCTCCTGGTTTGTCGTTGTAACAATTTGGAAACCCATAAAATCCCCAGTTACCATTCGGACGTAAACGTTTACAAAATTCGAGTGTTGATGTCATGAACTTTCTGAAATGAAACACAATCATACAATTCATATTCAGTTATCATCGATCAATTCAACCCCGAATATTATGCAGTAAAATCTCACTTAAAGACCACCTCAATAATAAGATCATCTCAAAATTAAGAACACAATTTTCAGCTCTTTATTCAACCTCAAAATTTAGACCACCTCGATAAGTAGACCAGTTGTGATGGTCTTATTTTTGAGGTTTACTTAATTAACTTAATAAATTTGCTTTTATTATAACTGAGTCAACAATCAATAATATTGATGGATAATGTTTAGGATAATTTGTTATTGAAATAAGTGTTGATAAATCATCGCAACATATGTTGTGTGTGTCTGCTATAACAATGCCATCGATCACTGCAATTGTTTTCAGCGGTGTATCCACAACGCTCACTCGCCCTATTTAACTAGAATATCAAAACATTACTGAAATTAATTTCACAATTTCTTTATAAGAACGTATCAACAAAACAAATACATGCAATTACTTGGCAGCGTTTTCAAATTCAAATCGAGCCTCGTTTTCGATACGTTGATCTGACCAATCAGGGTGCTTCAATCGAACAACATCCATAGACGCTTTCACGTAGATTTTCTGTTTCCTATTGTATTTATTTCTATCAAAGATTGGCCTCCAATCCTCCCAGTCGATGACAGCCAACCCGGTAAAGTTTTTATTAGGTATGAAATGTGCTATGTCCCTTGTTACTTGTTGTATATGGTCATCGAGATTTGAAAGCTGCAATATACGAAACAATCTAGACCTTATGTGGTACAAGACATAATTTTGATATGTATCCATTTTCCAACACAAACTGTAACCTGCTTCGATTGCAACGCTTCTAATGCCACGTATTTACGACTATAATTTCCCCTAAAATGGATTGTTACTTCAAATAATTATCACTCTGACAGATCGTTTAGTGTGGTGATGAATGATTGTTTTGCAACAGTTGTTCCATGACCCAGACTCGATACATTCTGGAATTACCGTTGTATCACGATTTGTGGTGGTAAATTATGAAGCAGTGTGTTGACTTCAGTAAATAACATGTAATAATAATGCTCGATAAAACAAGTCGTCCTTAGAAAAAATAACAATTTGCTATAATTATAGCATAATACACCAAACCTGTATTTGACCACATGTGTATTGTGTTGCAACCCTCGGGTTAGCTGAGTCGATGGAGCATTCGTCTGCCAATCCGGAGGTCGTATGTTCGAACCCCGGGTAAGATCTTCATTACAAATTGGCTGAACATATTTAATTCAAAAGCATGTGTGCATCATCTCTGTTTTACGTTGGGAAGTAGCCAGTTGTCAGAAGAGCAGGTTTTCACTAATTGGTAACACTGGTTTGGTCAAGTGACCGCAGTAAATAACTGAATTTATGTTGAAATACGGCGTAAAATTCTTAAACAGCAATAGCCATATGACACATGTTTTCGCGATCCATTTTTGTTGTAGACTGGTATATATCACTGCACAATAATTTAAACCAACAAACCTGTGGCAATCCACCATTGATATATCGTCCATTTTCTGTTATCCATGGGTACAAACCCAATCGTTCTTTGTAAAAGATCACAATATCATTTCCTTCGAAAGTGTCATTATAATTCGCGATAATGTCGAAATTCGATAAATTTAACACAACGCCGTATTTCTTATCGCATATTTCAGTCGGTGCGTTCCAAATGGACACGAATGCTTGATCGTAAAATATATCACTTAATGAATAGATAAAACAGGTATTCATTGACAGAATAACAGCAGCCAGATACCATAACTTTTCATTACTGCATCGTATAGCCATTTTAACTTCCTTTGATGAATTACTGGTAAACGTACACACATACAGGAAGCCGTCTGCTTGTTTGATTGTATTTAAATGCTTCTCTAGTATGTATGTCAATCTGATTGTAATCACATGATTCGTGGGCTGGTGGACATTGTCCGGAAGTTGCTCAAGTAGTTCTCATTTATGTACTTTAGTAATAATGTTCGTACTTAGAAGGTGGCCATATTTGAAAAACAACGAGTGACTAATTATCAAGCGTTTCTAATGTTTATCCTTTCATTTTCAGCTCTATTGTCGATATAAAATGAATTGTTAGACATGTCTTTAAAATGATTGTATTTGACGTGATTTAACTTTGTCTCGAAAGCTACTATATCGTATGTACTTCTGAATATGCGTATGTGTGACATATACAGCCCACTGCTTGATTTATAATCACTACGTGATTTCCTGTTCTAGGTGATTTAGATAATAACTAAAGTAAGATGTACATTATTTGTTGTTTAAAATTAGTTCATTTTACCATTTCAAACGAATTCATATAAACGAAGTCATAATCTCGAAGTACTGGACTGTGGTCCTAAAGAAAACTCAAAGTTTTAAATGTACAAGGGAGTTAATTCAAATTACAGTCTTATTTTAAGCATAACCGAGTTGTTCCCCTGAACTCTTTACAGTATAATTTTATAGTTGAGTGATTGCTGAGTTTGTTAAGTATTTATCATGAAAAACTTCCTTTGAAAAACTGACGATGCACAACTTCAGAAATTGTATGTACGAATTTGTATGTTTTTAATTGTCTTATGATATGGTAACTTCTTAACTGCAGAGACAGTGGGCACAAATGTTCTTAGTTCTGCTAAACACGCCAATTTTGTAGGGTAATGAATAAGTATATCAAATTGTTATAAAAAGAGAAATACCCATGCTGAATTTATCCGATGATGTCCATGTGTCATACAAAATGACAATGGATGCAAAGTGTATTTGTATGTTTCTGGCGTGATCATTCATATGAAATGCATCTTTACAACAATTAGTTTTAACAATTCTGATAGATCATACCATGTGGTCCACATTATCTGTGTAACCTGGTAAACAAAACTGAAATATGCGGCAAATACATGTGTGTACAGTGGAAACTCCCTAATCCGGAAACTCTCCAGTCCGGAAACTTCCTCTAACCGGACAATTTTCTCGGTCCCGTTTTAGTTCCTCCAATACACCATATAAAAAATCCCACACCGTCCGGATCCTCCCTACTCCGGATTCTGAACGAATTTTTATGTCTGGATTGCTATTTTAATCGTAAAATGAATCTCCCAAAACCGGACGATAGTTTTCCACAAAATACGTCAGATCGTATTATGACTGAGAATTGAAAGAAGCCATAATAATTTTAATTGGCTCTATGAATACAGACACTTTCGTTTTGCATGTCCAACAATATCGCTTATCGCATCAGCCAAAAATCGATATTTCCAGTCGTCTAAATAGCATTGATTAGATGGGGAACGCTACGTATTTATTATGATTATTTCTTTATTTGTTAACATATTCAAAATATTCAAGCAGATTTGGAAACCTCAATGTATCTTCTTTTCAATCATATAAAATAAATAAAAATATTGAAATTTTATATATGTTTAGGAGGGGGGGGGGTTAGTTTTCTTGAGCCACCCAGTTTCCTATTGAAATCAGTGTGAACGGTCCGTTTTTCCTGGACGTCCGAAGTGTTTAAACATATCCTTAGATGGGAATTCAAAAATTCAAGCAGATTCAGTTAGGATATTTTATGCTCGTTCCAGCGGTGTCAATTGATGTAATTTATTATGAAAACAAAATGGGGGAATCTAGAGATACATGGAGTACCTGTCAATTTCAAGAGTGTTTCCGTGAGATATCACGGAAATTCACGAAGATTAGCGAGTGAAACCGATTTCGGTTAGTATTTCTTGTGACAAGTTTAATCTCCACATGTGGTCTCGTAAAATGTTATCTCAATCAAACTGTTCGCTGGACCATGGTTTATGGTGGTCAAATGTAGACTGCATTTATGCAATATTATAGCGTTAAGCTTCATGAAATTAATTTCTTCTAGAAGACCATTATCGACTCTTGTGTCGTATTTTCTTTAGCAGCAGCTTAATATTTCAATTGTCATGAACATTTTGTTTTATTCAGCGCAAAGATATATCATTGGTCACAAATATATAAAATATATGTGGTGTAAACTTCCACAAATATCATGAACTAATATAATTCATAAATTATCATCAGGGTTTATAAATCAGTTTAAATCAGTCGTTATAGCACGGACATATTAACCATATAAAAAGTTTATTATGTACGTGGTAATAGATTTTAATCAGTAAATTTATAAATTACACTCCGTGAGAGTTTACTGTGTCACTACCTTAGATATGATGTTGTTCACACCTTCGCACCAGGTATATGAATTTTATTAAAAACTGTAAACAAAACTGAACTTATCAAGATATCTTTTTTTGTAAAAGAAGCATTGGGTAAACGTTCTACTATTTTGAACGTTGATGTTTAAATTATTTTGTTCATGTCCACATAATGTTACTTTTTCATAATTATTATACTATAATAATTCTGATTTTTGATTAATTAACACTTTGATGTGTGTTTCTTCACAATGTATATAGGTCACTTGTTTAAAAAATATTGTATGTAAATTCACGTTGACACTTTATGTAAATGATATATATTTATTGGCTGTGTACTATGTATAAGTCTAAATAAAACTTCTGTCTGTCTGTCTGTCTGTCTTAGTGTGACCGGTAGGTGCTATTAGTCCCAGTGCCAGCTAAATGTCAACTAGGTTCCCTAAAACGGTGTATAATGTACATGCTGAATGAAAAAGGGGTAAAAACAAAATTAAGAAAGAAAGGAAAACTTATTCAACTGCTGTTGAACATGTAAAGTCGTGACTTGAACAGTTGGAGTTATTAAATGCCACCAGTGGTGTAAACTGCTTTGTTTTGAACAACATTCAAATATATACGCATACTGAATTTAATGCGGAGGGCGTGATAGTGAATAGCCAAGCATTATTATGATTTTGTTATTAACGGTTGCTTTCTGTACCATGGAATCTGTTTATTTTTTCCCTTTTTTCGTCCACAGTTTTATTGCATAAGTTATATAACTGATTTCAATAAATCTACTGTAAATAAAACTGAATACTTATTAAACATGTTATATATGTCCGTGATTTTATTCTTGCACCCAAAAGTCGCCTGGGGTAAAACATTTTATTCTCAGCCTTTCAGACATCCTATGTAAATGTAATACCATCCTTTCTGATACCTATCAGGGACCACCAATACAATACGTATATATTACGCGGTAGTGACTGTAAGCGGTCACCACAGTATCTTTGGTATTTAAAGTACACACAATTATTTTGTATTTGCAATTTTAATTGGAAACTGCATGACAAGTGTTTATTACACATGTTAAGTGAAACGAATTCCTTGTTTTTTGTTCTATTTCATAAGAAAATATTTGCCTATCACCACGGACATGTTCGTGTTAATACATAGGTTAATTTTCAATAATAAAATAATCTCGTGTTTCAGCTGGGACCAATATATAGGTCGAACTCCAATTGTTTTCTCTTTATGATCATAAAACAATGTTTTAAGCTTTTATCGGATACATAGATCTAACGTAGCCCGAGGCTATATGTTAATGTGTTACACAAGTCATTAATCGGTGATCATCGGAAAATTTACGGTCACTTACGGAAATTGCCGACAGACAAATTGACTGCTGACCAAAAGTCCAATCGATAACGATCTGCATCGACTGAATTTATCTGATAAGCGATACTAATGGGTATGATGGAAACAAGGTAAGACCGGGTACGAGATGTACTAATTATGTAAACAATTGGGAAACGTTGGACGTGAGTACAGAAGAAGGCCCATAAGGTACACAAATCACAATTCAAACTTTTTACCCTAGATCATTATTTTCCTCTACGAAAAATCTTTTGAAATTAAGTTATGGTGCTTAGTTTTCACTGAAGTGTGGCGTTTTGAAAATACATCGTACTAAGTGCATAGCTTGTCAGGTTGTATGGACGGTAGTGTTGCAAAACGCACACACATGTTTGAAATCATTTGACATGTTGAATGAGTCATTGAAATATTTGCTTGAGATTGATATATCCACCTTATTCAGTGAAACCACCAAAGTATAAATAAAAAATAAATAAACAAATATCTAATATATTTTCTGTACGGTGTAATTTAGCTGCAATTTCTACATCTATTTTTCTAGTTTTCATTCAATTAGAGACGTCTATAGCGGTGCATATTCTAATCAATCGAATTTTCTAAAATATCTATAACGAATAAACAGATTATAATGACAATTAACATATAGAAGAATTCAAATATCAACCCACATTTAACACAGCATGTATTTTGCATATGGCACTGCAAATCTTCCTTTTATGAATGTAGCATAAATATGTAGGTCTCTTATAACTTATGATTTTGGGCTACAAATTTAATTTTAAAGTTTACATAAATTTGTAAAATATTGAAGCTTAAATTTCGCTATGACTCTGCAAAGTCGAATAAAAGAATGCATTCAGACATTATAGGTTACATCGCGATAACTCAAACAACCTCTAGCGAACTTATTCAAATTACTGAAAGAATGTCTTGCCTTCGAACATTCAATGGAGGAATCCTCTCCAGTCCGGAATCTCCTCGAATCCGAACTTTATAGCTTGTCCGACGGGCGTTCGGATTAGGGAGTTCTGTATATCAATGTGTGCCCGATGAACGCATAAAAATACCCGGAGACACAACTACAGTCGGACCTCGTTTATTCGACAACCTTCTATCCGAATACTTGTTATCATCCGAAATAAGTATCAGGCCCCGATGTATCTTATTGAAATGGGCTTTTCCGAAACCATGCATTATTCGAAATTAAAGTTCGGACCCGATAAATTCGAATGAACGAGGTCAGAGTGTATTGACATATACACAAATAGATGATGGGATAAAAGATATCATTTGGATGTGAATTGGTGGAACGATCAAACCACTTAATCTAAATGCAATGTATTCCCCACAAAGAATTACGATATTGAAGCATTCAAGGAAATCGACATCAAACTATGAACTACAGATGTTGTGGTATTTTTATTACATGTAAAATACACTAAAATTACAAAGATAGTACTGTTTAAAAAAACCGAAATACGCATTAGACAATATAACAATATTTATGCACATTTTCACACTGAAGGTAAAACAAATAATTTACAGATGTGTACTAGTCATAATAGTCACCACGTCGTTTTATATGTTGAGAGTCTTCAATGTGATAACATGATCTGAAATGATGACCGTAAATTTAACAAGCTTATATTGGCTAGTTATGCTAGTTCCATTCATTTGAAAACAATGTCATAGCTTTCTACAACCAATAACCCCTAGAAGAGTTATCCAGTAACTTTATAGAAACCATGGAAGATGCCACTGGTGGGTTAGAAGAGTTTTTGTTCAGTTCAATGTCAATTTGTGCAATATTTTTTCAACGTCTTCATAACTGCATCAAATTAATAATTTTATACATTCAATGTTCACGCTAATTTACCAAGACACATTTTATCAATAGTTATAATTGTGAAACTGTATATTATACTGAATAATACAAGGATTGATACTAAATAGGTTAGAAAAAAAACCTCATCACTCATTCTTGTCAATTTGCAATGTGCTGCAAAGTGTACGTACAAAGATATTGTCGCATCATTTCATGAAAGATTTCATTTCTTCCTCGTCTTCTTTTTGTTCATTTTCTTTTAGTTTACTAGGAAAGAACTCCGCAATGAAATGTTTCTTGAATGAATAGAGACATCTGTCGTCTGCACATTTCTCTGGTTTGTCAATCAGACTGAAGATGATTCCACATAATGTTGACGAAGCAAACCCAATAAATGAGAAGAACACAAAAGAAATACTGTAAAAAGTTTTCAAAATACTTGAAGTATCTTCCACAGGTTCTATTGTTGTAGACATACCCGCTGCTGCAGTGATTTCCGTAAAGTTGTCAAAACTGGGAGCCACGACGTAACGCATAGTAACGTTTTCAAGATCTATATGAGTAAGGTAGTCCGAACATTTGGTTGTTGGGCCAGTAGAAAGGTATGGGTAAGTAGGCAAGTCGGTGAAAGTGGACCCTATATTCAACCAAAGGGATATACTAAATCCTACTACAAAACCACCAAGCAGACCCTTAGTTGTTGACCGGCGCCACATTGATGACAATAAAAATACGCTACATGTCGGTCCGTCCAGGCATCCCATGAATCCTGCAAATATGGCGTGCACAGAGCCCGGTATAAGTGCGATCCCCATAGCAAGCACCATAGCTATAAGGCCGTACACTAACACAAGTACTTTTGATATATTTGTTGCTCTTTTTGCTGGAATGTGTGAAAAGTGGACTTTTATAATGTCTTCGTACGTAACGGCCGATAAACTGCTTAAACACGAGGACAGAGTACTCAGAGCGGCACTTGACAACGCTGCTATAAATAGTCCTGCAAAACCTGGAATGTCTTGGAATAAGTGAACAATCGTGAAAGGAAGAATCTCGTTTATATTTTCTACAAGTCCCGCTCCGAGGATGTCACAACCTTTGGAAGAGAAGTAAGCGAATATATAAGGTCCCTGTAATGCTGCAAGCGTAAAAGTCAGGGCGTATATTGGAGCGGAAATCATGTAAAGATTACGAGCCGATTTAACACTTGGGGTAGAAAACATTCGCTGCATCGATGGTTGCATGTACGTACATATTAACATTATGCTGAACGATCCAAATGATGTGTTCCAGAATTGATAACGTATTGTTGGATCCAAACGGAAATCGTCTAATTGGAACCTATCGGCGGCCAATTCGTACACTTTATCGGCACCTCCTACGTTAAGTGTGATTTTCAACAAAACAGCTACAATTCCTATAACCATAATGCATAGCTGAAACACGTCCGTCCAAATCACGGCTTTGATGCCACCTATAGATGTATACACAGCAGTAACCGATGTGTATATGATAATAGTACCCCAAAACGGAATCCCCATAACAACCTCTAAAGCGACGCAAGTTGCATACGTCACTGTACCCATATAGAATACGCTGTACAGTATTCCAGTGGTAAGCGTTAGGTAACGTAAAACATTATTTCCGAAACGTATGTTAAAGTACTCATAAACACTTGTCAGTTTCAGGGGATGGAAAACAGGAACAACACAGAAACCGGCAAATATATAAGCTACTAAAATGCCGACGACGTAATATCCACTCATCATTCCATAGGCGTATGCTTCAGCCGGTAATCCAATTATCAGCAAAGAAGATTGAAATGTGACGATAAAAGACAATGCCACTGGAAGAGTTTGCGAATTTCTTCCTGCCAGGAAATAATCGTCTGGTGTTGATCGTCGTCTTTCCCAGAAAGCGAAAAAAACTCCAATTCCAAATGATATACATAACGTTCCCACGAAGACCACATAGTCTGCGATTCCAAACGATGGTTTGTTTGTTACTTTCATTGTGTATAAATAACGATGTTAGCTTATCCTAAACTTACTTAGAAAACTTAATATGCGTCCCACTGAAATACGCACGTATGTGATAGACCTAGTGTATTTGAAGTAATTAAATAAATTTCCTTTGTAAACTCAGTTCGTCACGTAGTCAGGGTTCATCAAGAAATTGAAGAGTTCAAGGAGAAATAAGCCAAAATGGAAAAGTTTCACAATTTTGATACCCGTACATGTGCAAATCATTTTCACATTTGGAATACTTTTTTCAGTCTAGTTAAGTGTAATATAAACTATTAAATCTGATACTTGTGACTTTCGTGTTTTGATACAATCTACCATCGTGTGTGAAAGTGATTTTTAGTATTATCTCAATAAAGATATCATCCTATCATATATATCTACCGCTACTACATTTTAATGAGTTTGTATACAATAACGTGATCTATTTTAAGGTTTCAACGTTTATTTGTGATACTGGCCACCGGCCCATTCACATAAAGATGTGACAAATAAAATGAAAATAATGTGTGTTGAGTGACATAGAAATATGTGAAAGACTAATACAATTGCTTATAACAATTACAAATAAACAGCGAAAGTATATACAAGACAACCAAAGTGACCGATTATTTGGGCACAGCAACACATTTATTTCTAGTTTAAGTAATTCAGTCTGTAATAAGTTTTCTTTAAGTTTCAACCAATACCATCAATGTCAATACCTGTGTCCAAAAATGGAATATTCCAATCTAAAAATAATACTGACACGTCAAGATGATTCCATTATAATTCAGTCTGTTCTGTCCGTTTATTGGTTGTGTAGTTGTGATGTTACGTTTTGCAAGTAAGCATCCTAAAAAACGTTAAGTGATGTTTAAACTCTACTTTGATATTGATGATATACTTTGTTGTTTGGTTTCCTCGTTCTGATGTAAACCCCATGTATTTGTGTCCCTTGTTACCACCCGTTTTTGTTGTAAAAACCAGTTTTGTAACAAATAATTCGAAGTTGATAACCACAACGAGTTCATATCTTTATAACCCGAGTTTTCCATTTCAGTCTTGTGAAATAAGACTTATTTCACAGTTGAAGACAAGTTTCAAGATATCTCACGATGAAATAAAGCGTTTCTATCGACTTCGAAATTGTTATTGCAAAACGGGTGTTTATTACAAAACGGGTTCTAACTGTCCCCCCATAAAGAATGTATCCCGCCTTTATTGTGTCTAGTTTTGCCGAAGGATGTCCTGATTTGTAAACGTGGCGTTCCCCGCTCTACATTTTGTCTCGTTTTTACAATACTGAATTCTAATGTTAGAAAACAAGATACGATGAATATATTGTGTCGACAATGTACCTTTAAACATATGAATGACTCCGATATGTTGTAGGCAGCTTTGAAATTATGCATTTTACTTGATAGTTGATATGTTTGACAATGGATATTGTCAGATTGCATGGAAAATAACACTAATAAAATAAATACACCCATTACACGAAATAAATAATAACATTCACTTGGTGATAAATGTATGTAAGAAAATAAAAATCATCAGTGAGGCCATCCTTAAAAATGGCTTGTTTGGGGCTACGCGACCCGGAAGTTTTACAGTGGGTAGGAAGGAAGGTTTTTTTAAGTTCAGTCCTTTTATGGCTAAAAGGACGAAAACAAAATTGTTTCGTC
This sequence comes from Mactromeris polynyma, assembly GCA_032209605.1. Classification (NCBI taxonomy): domain Eukaryota; kingdom Metazoa; phylum Mollusca; class Bivalvia; order Venerida; family Mactridae; genus Mactromeris; species Mactromeris polynyma. The sequence continues at coordinate 33,291,533 of JASFXZ010000004.1, forward strand.
GATGAACCTGAACAATAAATTGTGTCGCGGCATGTTTATGAGTTGGTCGCGAAACTGCAAACAAACACTTTTTTAAGGATGGCCTGTTTCTATTTAACTTTCTGACGTTTCCTCCTGTAGATATCTACATGTGCTTTATTTTCTAATGTTTGATAACGTGTACTTGATACTTATGCGACTTTTTGTAAATTTGAATAATTTTCCATATTCTATACCATTATACAACATTTATGTTTAGTTCTAACATAGGAGTGTCAATGTGAACTTATTTCCTTTACATACACAACAAAATGGAAAAAAGCTTTCCCATATAAGCTATATTAAGGCGAAAACGTCTGAATTTTAAGAAATACTGATTTATCCTATATTTTACGAGTTCTGTCTTTGTATGTGATCTGTTCTTGTAATGGGTTGGTCGTTGATCGAATTATTAACACTTAAAGACCACCTCAACATTAAGACAACCTCAACAGTAAATCCACCTCAACATTAAGACCATCTCAACATTAAAACCACTTCAACATTAAGACCACCTCAACATTAAGACCACCTCAACATTAAGACCACCTCAACATTAAGACCACCTCAACATTAAGACCACCTCAATATCAAGATCACCTCAACATTTAGACCACCTCAACATTAAGAACACCTCAACATTAAGACCACCTCAATATTAAGACCACCTCAACATTAAGTCCACCTCAACATTAAGACCACCTCAACGTTAAGATCACCTCAACATTAAGACCACCTCAACATTAAGACCACCTTAACATAAAGACCACCTCAACATTAAGAACACCTCAACATTAAGACCACCGCAACATTAAGACCATCTCAACATTAAGGCCACCTCAACATTAAGTCCATCTCAACATTAAGGCCACCTCAACATTAAGTCCATCTCAACATTAAGAATACTATTTTAAAGTCAATTTTCACCATTTTGCTCTTGATAAAACCTCAATATTAAGACCATATCGATAACAAGACCAGTTTCAATGGTCGAAAGGGTGGTATTGCTATTGAGATTTTACTGTATTCAATACCGAGTCAGAAAAAGCAATTTTGAACTCGGGTGTATCTTCAAGAAAACAAGACAGTAATACATGTATATATATCGCGAAGGTTCTTATCCCGCGTAGTGATGATGGAAATTTACTTACCAGTGGTGTTACTATGTTATTTCAAAATATTTCCATGGAAAACGAGTTACTTGTAGTATACTATCATTTAGTGCATATAAACTATTAACTACATTGATATTATCACAGTTGTTGATTTACATACGTTTTTAATGATCCGTGAAGTCTTCCCGTACGCAATAAAAGTGCACGTCAGATGATGTATGTTTTCAAAAATAGTGAATAGACACGTGAAATCTATTCAACCAGTTGTTCAAAATATTTAGGACATTGAATATGTAAGAATCAAATTATAACGGGTCGAATCCATATCACACAATCCTAAAACATATTTTGTTTCAGGTTTCTTGTCCCTCCCCCCTCCTCAAAATAGGGTAGGTAGGTCGGAAATTATTTTTTTCAAACAAACAAATTAAACATAGATTTAAATGAATATATGTTAAAAGACAAATTTCCTTTCCCTTTTAAAATGGATAATGTTTATCAAAGGTAATATAATGCTCTATAGGTGGAATACTCTAGGACATTGAATATGTAAGAATCAATGTATAACGGGTCGAATCCATATCACACATAATGTTTATCAAAGGTAATATAATGCTCTATAGGTGGAATACTCATAAAGCGACTAATAACTGACCAGAAATATGAACCAAAGGAAATAAAAGTTTACGCACGAAAAAAAGTTCTAGGGTCAGGGCCAAAAAATAGGGTAGATCGGGAACCTTAAACAAACTTTGTTTTTACGTCTTAACCATCTAGAGGTAAAACAACGATAAAGAAATGGAATACCACGGGTCCGTCTGACGCTGTACCGTAAGTGCATCCATCAGGTTTTAGAGTTGTAACGTTGGTGCAGTGGCAGATCGATCCTAGGCGGGACGATGTGCGATTTTCAAATGTAAAGGTCTGGAAAAAACTCGTTCAAAGCATTTGCGAAACATCAACTACTTTGAAAAATATTGCTATCTGCAGACTTCTAAGGTGTAACCATGGATGTGTGTAATTCTTGTTCATGTTCATGTTTTGTTAGAAAAGCCAAACACGGTCAATTTATTGTTCATATTCTCAATTTGTTCGGCGCAGCCGTACTTACATGGTTTTGCTATTTGCATATCAGTGTTGTGTAAACCAATCAAATCTTACGTTAACCACCAAGCCATTTTCCCTTCATCCGAACGTTTGTAACCTTGACGTGAATTTACCGAAATCCATTTTGGATCTGAAGTGACCAGCAATCATATATCGGCATTCTTTTTGTTTCGTAACAAATTTTACCCTTCAAATTGCGCCGACCATATTTTTTCAAGATATTTCTTGTTTACAGATGATTACACGAAAGAAATATAATACTAAGTAATGTTTTATGATAGCTTTAATTAAAAATGACCCATTTCCTTAAACAATAAATACAACAATAGTAAATTTTAAATGTACAAGGGAGTAAATTCAAATTACAGTCTTTGTTTAAGCATAACCGAGTTGTTCCCCTGAACTCTTTACAGTATAATGTTATAGTTGAGTGATTGCTAAGTTTGTTATGTATTTATCATGAAAAACTTCCTTTGAAAAACTGACGATGCTCATCTTCAGAAATTGTATGTACGAATTTGTATGTTTTTAATTGTCTTATGATATGGTAACTTATTAACTGTAGAGTCAGTGGGCACAAATGTTCGTAGTTCTGCTCAACACGCCAAATTTGTAGGGTAATGAATTAGTATATCGAATTGTTATAAAAAGAGAAATACCCATGCTGAATTTATCCGATGATGTCCATGTGTCATACAAAATGACAATGGATGCAAAGTGTATTTGTATGTTTCTGGCGTGATCATTCATATGAAATGCATCTTTACGACAATTTGTTTTTACAATTCTGATAGTTCATACCATGTGGTCCACATTATCTGTGTAACCTGGTAAACAAAACTGAAATATACGGCAAATACATGTGTGTACAGTGGAAACTCCCTAATCCGGAAACTTCGTGAAAGTGTATTTTTCTCAAGGGAACAAGGTAGTAAACTGTATGTCTGTTTCCTCGATGGACGACAAGCATTCGATCGTGTTTGGCATGAAGGACTGCTCTATAAATTGCTTGAAACAAATATAGACGATACATCATTTCTAGTATTTAAGGACCTTTATCGCAATATATTCAGCTGTGTACGTAACCATGGCTTTCTATCGGATTCATTTCCTATACTTCAAGGTACAAGACAGGGCAGCAAATGTTCACCTACGCTATACCTTATCTTTATAAATGGACTAATCAATGAATTATCAAATAGTGAATACGGATTTGGTATGTACAATATGAACATTTCTTCACCTACTGTAGCTGATGATATGATAGTGATATCATTCTCCAGGACAGGACTGAATAAAATGCTCTCAATATGTGACAATTACTCGAAACGATGGCGATATGAATACAATGGAAGTAAATGTGGAGTAATAGTGTTCAATGAATGTTACAATAAGAATCGCACAAGTCAGTGGAAGTTGGGTACAGAATACTTTAGTGAGGTTCGAGACTACACTCATTTGGGGATTATATGCAACGAGTTTATGTCTACGAAAAAGTCGATAGGAGAAGCTAGTATTAAACTGCGAGGTACATATCTCGGCATCGTTAACAACGGACTGCATCCCGAGGAACTTAATCCACTCACGATGAAAACTTTATATAAATCAGTGATCATTCCGAAGGCTCTATTTGGAAAGCTGGAAATTTCACACCGATTCTGCATCAAAAATGTACAACATTTGAAAACTTATGTGAATACAGACTATTGTTTGTCTTCCATAGACATAGACTCTATTGAAACTTTGATAGACTATCGGAAACTTGTGTTCCTAGAACAGCTGTGTAGATTACCTTGTAAATATCTTGCAAAGAAAATGTTCAACCATCGTCTAACAAGATACCTAAATAACGACTACCAAGTATTAGGTCTTGTCCCGGATATTTACAGACTTCTACAGAAGTATAGTCTTTACTCAGAGCTGGATAGTTATTTAAACACAGGATTGTTCCCTGGCAAAGAACGTTGGAAATTCCTTCTTAAACATCACGTACTGTTCCCACGGAAACACGAGAGAGTGACACGACTAGTGCTTATGAGACCAGCAAGCGTGGAATATATTCCAATGGTTGGTAACCCCTGCTACATGTGGTCATTAACACAATTTCACCCAGAGTTACGCCCCGTCGCCAAGGTCATTGTTGCTCTAATCGGAAAGTTATTTTCACGACGTTATACTGAACAGTGTAAATATTGTTTTTTATCTTCTGAAACTGTCATTAGTCATACTTTACATTTCTGCTCAGAGAAATCTAAATTAAGACAATCAATTTGGGATTTCATTATTGATAATGAAGGTTTATCAGTCTACATGACTTGGACTAGACAACCAAATAGATACGCTTCTAACGCTTACGGTTAAATACGCCAAACAACATAAATTCTACATTTCTAGGTTGCTGTATCGAATGTTTGATTCTGTAATATTTATGAACAATGAACTGCTGAATGTATAGTATATACCTATACAGTATTATAATATTATCAATTTCATACAGTATTTCCCCTTATCGTCCTATTTATTATTGCATACATGTTTATCTATCATTTAAATGGTTCAAACATTTCGTTTCGGTTTGAGTCATTTACGACAGTGATACATATCATTGTGTACAGTATTCCTCATTACTAACATTTCGTTTTCGCGTTAGTGTGATTAATGCTTTACACTTAGTAATATATAATTATAAATGTACATGTATTGTATTGTCTTAGTCGTGTAATGATGTGAGTATGTGTCTGATTATATCGTCCTGTTTATGTGTAAATGTTAATACATAAGATAATCATTCATGTTTTAATTAGACTAAAATTGTGAAATTCGTAAATGTATGTATGTATATAACATGTATTGTGCTCTCCGAAATGGGAGGAATAAAAGAATCTATCTATCTAACATAATAATTTTAATTGTCTCTATGAATACAGACCATTAGACGTTATCATCGTATGCATTTCATTTTGCATGTCCAACAATATCGCTTATCGCATCAGCCAAAAACATTTCCAGTCGTCTAAATAGCATTGATTATATGGGGTACGCTACGTATTTATTATGATTATTTCTTTATTTTTTTAACATATCCAAAATATTCAAGCAGATTTGGAAACCTCAATGTATCTTCTTTTCAATCATACAAAATAAATAAAAATATTGAAATTTTATATATAGTTAGGCGGGGGTTCTACAGTTTTCTTGAGCCACCCAGTTTCCTATTGAAATCAGTGTGAACGGTCCGTTTTTCCTGGACGTCCGACGTGTTTAAATCACTATTTTAACTTATCCTTAGATGGGAATTCAAAAATTCAAGCTGATTATGTAAGGATATTTTATGCTCGTTCCAACGGTGTCAATTGATGTAATTTACTATGAAAACAAAATGGGGGGATTTAGAGAAACATGGAGTACCCGTCAATTTCAAGAGTGTTTCCGTGATATATCACGGAAATTCACGAAAATTAGCGAGTGAAACCGATTTCGGTTAGTATTTCTTGTGAGAAGTTTAATCTCCACATGTGGTCTCGTAAGATGTTATCTCAATCAAACTGTTCGCTGGACCATGGTTTATGGTGGTCAAGTGTAGACTGCATCTATGCAATATTATAGCGTTAAGCTTCATGAAATTAATTTCTTCTAGAAGACCATTATCGACTCTTGTGTCGTATTTTCTTTAGCAGCAGCTTAATATTTCAATTGTCATGAACATTTTATTTTATTCAGCGCAAAGATATAGCATTGGTCACAAATATATACAATATATGTGGTGTAAACTTGATCTTTCACAAATATCATGAACTAATATAATTCTTAAATTATCATCAGGGTTTATAAATCAATTTAAATCATTCGTTATAGCACGAACATATTAACCATATAAAAAGTTTATTATGTACGTGGTAATAGATTTTAATCAGTAAATTTATAAATTACACTCCGTGAGAGTTTACTGTGTCACTACCTTAGATATAATGTTGTTCACACCTTCGCACCAGGTATATGAATTTTATTAAAAACTGTAAACAAAACTGAACTTATCAAGATATTTTTTTTTGTAAAAGAAGCATTGGGTAAACGTTCTACTATTTTGAACGTTGATGTTTAAATTATTTTGTTCATGTCCACATAATGTTACTTTTTCATAATTATTATGCTATAATAATTCTGATTTTTTATTAATTAACACTTTGATGTGTGTTTCTTCACAATGTATATAGCTCACTTGTTTAAAAAAATATTGTATGTAAATTCACGTTGACACTTTATGAAAATGATATATATTTATTGGCTGTGTACTATGTATAAGTCTAAATAAAACTTCTGTCTGTCTGTAGGTCTTAGTGTGACCGGTAGATGCTATTAGTCCCAGTGCCAGCTAAATGTCAACTAGGGTCCCTAAAACGGTGTATAATGTACATGCTGAATGAAAAAGGGGTAAAAACAAAATTAAGAAAGAAAGGAAAACTTATTCAACTGCTGTTGAACATGTAAAGTCGTGACTTGAACAGTTGGAGTTATTAAATGCCATCAGTGGTGTAAACTGCTTTGTTTTGAACAACATTAAAATATATACGCATGCTAAATTTAATGCGGAGGGCGTGATAGTGAATAGCCAAGGATTATTATGATTTTGTTATTAACGGTTGCTTTCTGTTCCATGGAATCTGTTTATTTTTCCCTTTTTTCGTCCACAGTTTTATTGCATAAGTTATATAACTGATTTCAATAAATCTACTGTAAATAAAACTGAATATCTATTAAACATGTTATATATGTCCGTGATTTTATTCTTTTCACCCAAAAGTCACCTGGGGTAAAACATTTTATTCTCAGCCTTTCAGACATCCTATGTAAATTTAATACCATCCTTGCTGATACCTATCAGGAACCACCAATAAAATACGTATATATTACGCGGTAGTGACTGTAAGTGGTCACCACAGTATCTTTGGTATTTAAAGTACACAAAATTATTTTGTATTTGCAATTTTAATTGGAAATTGCATGACAAGTGTTTATTACACATGTTAAGTGAAACGAATTCCTTGTTTTTTTCTATTTCATAAGAAAACATTTGCCTATCACCACGGACATGTCCGTGTTAATACATAGGTTAATTTTCAATAATAAAAGAAGCTCGTGTTTCATCTGGGACCAATATATAGGTCGAACTCCAATTGTTTTCTCTTTATGATCATAAAACAATGTTTTAAGCATTTATCAAAAAATACAAAATACAAAATACTTTATTTTGGTCATGGTTACATTTGTAACAACAGACAATGTTATGACAGAAAGATAACATATATGGGTAATCAAACAATTCAGTTATAAGTAAGCAATGTAAAAACAAAACAGAAATAGTTAGCTGAACATTTACATGTGTTTTTGGGACAGCGATGTTTATTTATCCGTGAATGGTTTAAAAAAGTTGGGAGAATTTAAAAATTTACAATGAAATCACGAGAAAATCGAGGGTCACGTTGTAGGAATTTCATTGACGACTTGGAGATAGTACAATATGTGTGTATAATTATTGATGGTGTTTTTGTTTTCAATTAAAATATTTTGTGATATAAGATATGAATAGACTTGTACTTCTAAGTAATTCATAATTGTTGCTGTTTAACAAGTCTTTATATTTGATTATATTTGGATATTGATGGAAATAAGTTGGGATTAGTTGCTTACGTTTCATTTCAAAGTGTTTACACTCCAGTAGATAGTGGAATTCGTCATCTAATTTGTTCGGACAAAAAGGACATTTTCGATCGTCATATTCAGTATTTGCCCAGCGTCCAGTTTCTATTGGGAATTTGTGATTTGCTGTTCTGAATTTCAAGATGGGTAAATGCAAATTTTGTGGTAGTAGAGTTAAATATTCCTCACGTTTATAATTGACTTTGAATAGACTATAATTTTCCCTTGTTTGAAGTCTGCATTTTGCCATGCCAGTTAGTAATAAATTGGTCAACAAGTACTTGCTTAATCGTTAAATGTATGTTCAATGTGACGATGAAATATTGTTTTTACATAGTTTATCCAATTGAATGTATGAACGCTTCTCAGCATGAATTGATAGGCTATATTTGAATAGTTTAGCGGGTTACCGTGGACTAGATTAATCCAATATTTGATTATTCGCGTTTTAATGAAGATATCCAATGGGAATCTGCCCAATTCACCATATAACATGTAAGCGGGTGTGCTTTTCATGGAGTTTGTTATTCTGCGCAAGAAATTTACATGGATCGTTTTCAATATCACTTGTATTTTCAATTCCCCAAACTTCGCAGGAAAAAAATAGGATGGGAGTTATCGTATTGTCAAAAAGTTTTAACTGAAGATCTATAGGCAAATTAAGGTTATAAATTCGTTTGTATAAGAGATGCATCGCTTTTTTAGCTTGTGTAATTAAGTGATCTCTGGCCCGTTTGAATTTGCCGTTCTGGCTAAAAACAACACCAAGATACTTATACATTTCTACAATTTGCAGGGCATTTCCATTTAGATTAAAATCCATGTTACGAGTTCCACGTTTGTTTGAGCCAAATACTATAACTTTACTTTTTTCCGTATTTATTTTCAATTTCCATATTTGACAATAGGTACTAAAGTCGTTTACGCATTTTTGGATTTTTTCTTTGCAAGAAGAGATAATCACAGTATCGTCTGCGAAAAGAAGTACCAATATGGTCCATGTTCTTAAAACGTCGTTATTTTGGAATTCTAATTTAATGCCTTCATTATTTCTTAAGTTCAGAAAGTCAAGTAAATCGTTTAAAAAAAGAGAAAACAGCAGAGGAGACAAACTTCCACCCTGTCCTACTCCATTTTCACATAAAAACATTTCGGAGGTTTCGTTATTGATCTGTACACATGACTTAATATTGTTATACATGTTACGAATTAATCTCAGAAATTTTCCGTGGATTCCGTTATCAATTAAGTTTTGGAACAATTCTGCCCTCGGTATATTGTCAAATGCGCGGGAAAAATCTATGAAGGGACGAATATTTTTTGTTTCTGCTTACGCATTAATTCGGTTAAAAAATTTAGTGTAAATACTTGATCGATAGTTGAGTGATTTGCTCGGAAGCCTGCTTGATTTTCATGAATAATATTGTAAGTTTCAACATACTTAGTTGATCTATCGTTCAGTACTGATGTAAACAATTTTCCTAAGCAGCTTAGGATTGTAATTGGTCTAAAGTTTTCGGGAGCTAATGTAGAACCTTTACCTTTTTAGATTGGGATTATATAGCCTTCAGACCACGTGTCGGGGATGATTCCTGTGTTAAGTATAATATTAAAAAGTTTGGTGTATATTGGTAACATGATATTTTGGGTTGCTTTGATATATTCATTTAAAATGTTATCTGACTTGCTTGCAGCTTTTCCATTTTTTAATTTATTTATAGATTTACGTATTTCGTGCTCAGTAAACGAAATATTTAAGATTTCGTCCTTATCTTGCAAGTCAGTATTATCAGTAAAAATATCGTCATTTTCCGCATTGTTAGTATTAACGTCTCTGAAGTACTGGTAGAAATCATCGATTTTCGGAATATTTTTTGTGTTATTTTTATTTAATGTATTCAAAAATTTCCAATATGATTTTGGATCCGATTTATGCATTTGTCTGAGTTTATTTTCATTGATAAATTTATGTTTGTTTATGTAAAATTTCATCGTACGTTTATATTCTCTACTAGCACGGTTGAGTACATCTCTGTTATGTGTTGTTTTGTTTATATTGTACCTTCTCCGAGCACGATGATAGTTTACACGTTTATTTCGACAGTGAGGCCCGTACCAGGGTTTATTTGTAGCTGAGTTCGGCTTATGTTTCTTAGACGTTTGAGGTAAAAAATTGTTAGGTATAAATATCTTATTGGCCGATGCATTAAATAATCTACTAATGTTTTCGATAATGTAATTTAAGGCAGATTTAGGGTCGGATTCACGTGCAAAAGTTTCTAACAAGTAATCTGTTTTTACGATTTCATCTGTGTTTAAATTTTGTAAAAAATCCTCTTCCTTACTGTTTTGCCATTCTGGGATTGTATTACGTACAGAAATCATTACAATCAACATCATAATTAATACACAGGGTTAGTAAAGAGTGTCCATCAGAAAAAATACAATCGACTTCATTTATACTAAAGTCCTATAGTTTGTTAAGCATTTTCATTGATGATATGGTATAATCAATAACAGAAATATTTCTGAATGTAAAATTACCAATTCCTCTGTCATGGTCAAAACGACCATTTTATATACATAAGTTGTTATTTTTATATAAATCAATGAGTTTTCTTCCTATATTATTAATATTTTTATCACGTGACGTACGTACAGTATCTATATTTAGCTGACTTAAAGTGTCAATTTGATTTAACGAGTTCACAGTATCTTCATCAAGACCCAAGAATCTTGTAATAAATTCATCAGTCACTACTAAATCTTCCATGTCAGCAACATGGGCATTTGCATCACCTGTTAATAAAACGTATTCATACGAGTTACACATGTCAGTAATTTCATTTTCAAAAATAAACAATTTATCATTACTGAACAATTTTGATGATGCTGGAGGTATGTACATAATACCTATAATTAAATCTTTTTGTAGAATATGGTCACTGTTCTTAATTTTCAGCCACAATATATAACCAGAGTGGGAATCGATAGTTTCGACTTGGCCGTTGAAATACTTTTTTATAAAAACTCCAATTCCACCAGATTTTCGAATAAACGACTGTTTACGTGGTTGGTTGATGAAACAATAGTCCTCCATGTTTACTTCATCATGTTGGTCAATCTTGCATTCTGTGCAGCAAAAGATATCAAATGATTTCACGAGATCTATAAATTCTGGATAGTTAAGTCTACTTTTAATTCCACATACACGTACCAATTTTCAGATCGTATTTAACTGTGTTAGAATAGTTCACTGGCCCCAGTATATCCTATGTGTTATTTTGGTCTTTGGTTGTTGTTGGTTTGTTGATTAACTTATTAGTATTTCTTGGTTGTAACGGTGAAGTCGTTCGCATTGGTGATCGAAAGGTCGACTCCGGTACCCCGTCAGTACGTTTTGGTTGCCTCGATTGGACAGGTCTGTTCACCGAGTGTTGCCTTCGTGAACGGGATCGGCTCTGTCTTTCCTTGCCGTATGTGCGAGGCTTGTCAGGCGAATTATGGCTTTGCTGTTCATTGGAATCCATACAGGAGTCAGGTTCGTCGTCAGAGCTGTTGTTTTCAGGCTGTGGAAATGACATTTGTCGTTTTACCGCGTTTTGTTTCTCTTTTAGAGTATCAATAATTCTATGTTTAACGTCTGTATTACGTGATTGTGATAGTACATTAAACCAGTCAGGGAATACGTCTCTATGTACGCGACCTTTAAGTATTGCTGCAGGATACGCCATACGCACATTCTTTGCACCGTGTTGGTTGCGGAGTTCCTTGAACTGTTACCAAAGAGATTTACGTGCATCGGATATCTCCTTCGGGTAGTCTCTGGATAGGTTCCCTTCAACATGGTGGCATTGTTTAGAATCCTATGTACGTGTGCTGGATTTTGGAATGTAACCAAGATTTGGCGATGACGAGGCTTATACCTTAGTTCGTCTCCAGGTTTTGGTTTTAGTATTCTTCCAAGTCTGAAAGCTTTGAGGATTTGGGAAGACAATTCCGGTAAATTTAGGTTTTGAGATAGTATTTCAGAGACGATTGAGATACAGTTTTTTTTTATTCACAGTTTCTGGACATCCGGAAAACAATAAATTAACTTCCTTTTGACGGGCCTCAATATCAATCTGTTTATACTCGATAAGTTTTAGACGCTTGTCAACAACTTCGTGTACTGCGCTACTAAAATATACATATGATTCAATGTTGTCAAGTCTATATTGCATTAAATTCAGTTTCAGCATACCTTCTAACAAAACATTCAGTTTTTCATCCGTTGGCAATTGTTTCAAAATATCCATATTTGTTTCTAAAAAGCTCGAAGTTTGGGAAGGGGTTGGGGTAGTACTTACCCCGCCCGTTGATCCAGTAGAATGTCTGGCACGTTTTGGTGGCTGCACTGGTCTATAATCTTCAGATAATGGGAAATATTTACCCGCATACTGTGGGAATATACTTCATTGTTGATTGTGTGATGAATTTTCCATGACTAGAAGTCTCAATCTTTTCGTACTGGTTGATTTCTAAGTTCAATCTGCCACGTCTACATCAGATACATAGATCTAACGTAGCCCGAGGCTATATGTTAACGTGTTATACAAGTCATTAATCGTTGATCATCAGAAAAAATTACGGTCACTTACGGAAATTGCCGACAGACAAATTGACTGCTGACTAAAGGTCCAATCGATAACGATCTGCATCGACTGAATTTATCTGATAAGCGATATTGTTGGGTATGATGGAAACAAGGTAAGACCGGGTACGAGATGTACTAATTATGTAAACATTGGACATGGGTGCAGAAGAAGGCCCATACGGTACACAAATCACAATTCAAACTTTTTACCCTAGATCATTATTTTCCTCTACGAAAATAATCTTTCGAAATGAAGTTATGGTGCTTAGTTTTCACACAAGTGTGGCGTTTTGAAAATACATCGTACTAAGTGCATAGCTTGTCAGGTTTTATGGACGGTAGTGTTGCGAAACGCACACACATGTTTGAAATCATTTGACATGTTGAATGAGTCATTGCAATAGTTGCTTGAGATTGATATATCCACCTTATTCATTGAAACCATCAAAGTATAAATAATAATAAAAAAAAAATATCTAATATATTTTCTGTACGGTGTAATTTTGCTGCAATTTCTACATCTATTTTTCTAGTTTTCATATAATTAGAGACGTCTATAGCGGTGCATATTCTGATCAATCGAATTTTCTAAAATATCTATAACGAATAAACAGATTATAATGACAATATACATATAGAAGAATTCAAATATCAACCCACATTTAACACCGCATGTATTTTGCATATGGCACTGCAAATCTTCCTTTTATGAATGTAGCATAAATATGTAGGTCTCTTATAACTTATGATTTTGGGCTACGAATTTAATTTTCAAGTTTACATAAATTTGTAAAATATTGCAGCTTAAATTTCCCTATGAATCTGCAAAGTCGAATAAAAGAATGCATTCAGACATTATAGGTTACTTCGCGATAACTTAAACAACCTCCAACGAACTTATTCAAATTACTGAAAGACTGTCTTACCTACAAACATTCAATGGAGGAATCCTCTCCAGTCCGGAATCTCCTCTAATCCGAACTTTATAGCTTGTCCGACGGGCGTTCGGATTAGGGAGTTCTGTATATCAATGTGTGCCTGATGAACCCATAAAATACCCGGAGACACAACTACAGTCGGACCTCGTTTATTCCACAACCTTCTATCCGATTCTATCTATTATTCGAAATTAAATTTCGGACCCGATAAATTCGAATGAACGAGGTCAGATTGTATTGACATATACACAAATAGATGATGGGATAACAGATATCATTTGGATGTGAATTGGTGGAACGATCAAACCACTTAATCTAAATGCAAAGTATTCCCCACAAAGAATTACGATATTAAAGCATTCAAGGATATCGACATCAAACTGTGAACTACAGATGTTGTGGTATTTTTATTACATGTAAACTACACTAAAACTACAAAGATAGTACTGTTTAAAAAAAACAACGAAACACGCATTAGACAATATAACAATATGTATGCACATTTTCACACTGAAGGTAAAATAAATAATCTACAGATGTGTACTAGTCATAATAGTCACCACGTCGTTTTATATTTTGAGAGTCTTCAATGTGATAACATGATCTGAAATGATGACCGTAAATTTAATATATTGGCTAGTTATGCTAGTTCAATTCATTTGAAAAAAATGTCATAGCTTTCTACAACCAATAATCCCTAGAAGATTTATCCAGTAACTTTATAGAAACCATGGAAGATGCCACTGGTGGGTTAGAAGAGTTTTTGTTCAGTTCAATGTCAATTTGTGCAATGTTTTTTCAACGTCTTCATAACTGCATAAAATTTATAATTTCATACATTCAATGTTCACGCTAATTTACCAAGATACATTTTATCAATAGTTATAATTGTGAAACTGTCTAGTCATGTTACACTGAATAATACGCGGATTAATACTAAATAGGTTAGAAAAAACCTCATCACTCATTCTTGTCAATTTGCAATGTGCTGCAAAGTGTACGTACAAAGATATTGTCGCATCATTTCATGAAAGATTTCATTTCTTCCTCGTCTTCTTTTTGTTCATTTTCTTTTAGTTTACTAGGAAAGAACTCCGCAATGAAATGTTTCTTGAATGAATAGAGACATCTGTCGTCTGCACATTTCTGTGGTTTGTCAATCAGACTGAAGATGATTCCACATAATGTTGACGAAGCAAACCCAATAAATGAGAAGAACACAAAAGAAATACTGTAAAAAGTTTTCAAAATACTTGAAGTATCTTCCACAGGTTCTATTGTTGTAGACATACCCGCTGCTGCAGTGATTTCCGTAAAGTTGTCAAAATTGGGAGCCACGACGTAACGCATAGTAACGTTTTCAAGATCTATATGAGTAAGGTAGTCCGAACAGTTGGTTGTTGGGCCAGTGGAAAGGTATGGGTAAGTAGGCAAGTCGGTGAAAGTGGACCCTATATTCAACCAAAGGGATATACTAAACCCTACTAGAAAACCACCAAGCAGACCCTTAGTTGTTGACCGGCGCCACATGGATGACAATAAAAAGACGCTACATGTCGGTCCGTCCAGGCATCCCATGAATCCTGCAAATATGGCGTGCACAGAGCCCGGTATAAGTGCGATCCCCATAGCAAGCACCATAGCTATAAGGCCGTACACTAACACAAGTACTTTCGATATATTTGTTGCTCGTTTTGCTGGAATGTGTGAAAAGTGGACTTTTATAATGTCTTCGTACGTAACGGCCGATAAACTGCTTAAACACGAGGACAGAGTACTCAGAGCGGCACTTGACAACGCTGCTATAAATAGTCCTGCAAAACCTGGAATGTCTTGGAATAAGTCTACAATCGTGAAAGGAAGAATCTCGTTTATATTTTCTACAAGTCCCGCTCCGAGGATGTCACAACCTTTGGAAGAGAAGTAAGCGAATATATAAGGTCCCTGTAAGGCTGCAAGCGTAAAAGTCAGGGCGTATATTGGAGCGGAAATCATGTAAAGATTACGAGCAGATTTAACACTCGGGGTAGAAAACATTCGCTGCATCGATGGTTGCATGTACGTACATATTAACATTATGCTGAACGATCCAAATGATGTGTTCCAGAATTGGTAACGTATTGTTGGATCCAAACGGAAATCGTCTAATTGGAACCTATCGGCGGCCAATTCGTACACTTTATCGGCACCTCCTACGTTTAGCGTAATTTTCAACAAAACAGCAACAATTCCTATAACCATAATGAATAGCTGAAACACGTCCGTCCAAATCACGGCTTTGATGCCACCTATAGATGTATACACAGCAGTAACCGAGGTATATATGATAATAGTACCCCAAAACGGAATCCCCATAACAACCTCTAAAGCGACGCAAGTTGCATACGTCACTGAACCCATATAGAATACGCTGTACAGTATTCCAGTGGTAAGCGTTAGGTAACGTAAAACATTATTTCCGAAACGTATGTTAAAGTACTCATAAACACTTGTCAGTTTCAGGGGATGGAAAACAGGAACAACAAAGAAACCGGCAAATATATAAGATACTAAAATGCCGACGACGTAATATCCACCCATCATTCCATAAGCGTATGCTTCAGCCGGTACTCCGATTATTAGCAAAGAAGATTGAAATGTGACGATAAAAGACAATGCCACTGGAAGAGTTTGCGAATTTCTTCCTGCCAGGAAATAATCGTCTGGTGTTGATCGTCGTCTTTCCCAGAAAGCGAAAAAAACTCCAATTCCAAATGATATACATAACGTTCCCACGAAGACCACATAGTCTGCGATTCCAAACGATGATTTGTCTGTTACTTTCATTGTGTATAAATAACGATCTTAGCTTATCCTAAACTTACTTAGAAAACTTAATATGCGTCCCACTGAAATACGCACGTATGTGATAGACCTAGTGTATTTGAAGTAATGAAATACATTTTCTTTGTAAACTCAGTTCGTCAGGGTTCACCAAGAAATTGAAGCGTTCAAGGATTAATAACCCAAAATGGAAATTTTTCACAATTTTGATACCCGTACATATGCAAATCATTTTCACATTTGGAATATTTTTTTCAGTCCAGTTAAGTGCAATATAAACTATTAAATCTGATACTTGTGACCTTCGGGTTTTGATACAATCTACCATCGTGTGTGAAAGTGATTTTTGGAACATAAATCAGATAGGTCAGGAAGTTAAATCGCCTACAGCTTCTTTTCTGTCTCCATTTTGATTTACGATATCGTCCGTAGTATTATCTTAATAAAGATATTATCATCCTATCAAACATATCTACCGCTACTATATTTTAATCAGTTTTAATACAAAAACGTGATATTTTTTAAGGTTTCAACGTTTATTTGTGATACTGGCTACCGGCCCATTCACATTAACATGTGATAAATAATATGAAAACAATGTGTGTTGAGTGACATAGAAATATGTGAAAGACTAATACAATTGCTTATAACAATTACAAATAAACAGGGAAAGTATATACCAGACAAAGTGACCGATTATTTAGGCACAGCAGCACATTTATTTCTAGTTTAAGGAATTCAGTCTGTAATAAGTTTTCTTTTCTACCTATAATGTTCATGTTTCAATTAAAAAAACAACGCCAGTCACATATCTATAAAATTCACCATCAATTAAATATTACAATGACCAATTTGAACTTGTAATAATGTGGAAGCATGCTAGTATTTGTTGCTTAACGTATAATTTATATTTCAAACTTGACATCCATCCCTAAAACTATAATGTAACAGTTGATACCCTAAAACATTGTGCTCGTTCCAATACAGTCCAGGAAATCGGTTAACGGGATAAAAACTAGTTTTTGACCGACTTTTAAGATGGATTAGCAATAAGGTATACTCTCAAGTTTTGGAAAAATTACTCTGTTATACAATGTTTTACGCTTTTCAGTGTATGGGATTAAATGTACAGAGTCATATTTTTTAACCAAATATCTTTAGTGATTAATATGAGAAAATCCTTAGATACTGCTTTCATACAGATGTACTCTACATCATTGTATTGTCACTTTTCTTACAACGTTCGCAAAACGACAAATACAAGCGTACTATACCGATATTTTCTGTCCTGACATACGCGCCGCGTTTGCGCTTGCATAGGAAATACCTGAATTGGACTCGTGTTTTGCAGTAACCAAAAGTTACATTGCAAAGTTTTAGACTACGTCTGTATGAAGGTATAAACATGCAACTTGTCTCACAATTATTAGCTTATTATGACAGGAATACGACAATCTACCTTTAACTACGACGAATAAGGACTTATCATCTGAATTACAAATCAAAGTCAAATATTGTCAACTGCATTAAACAAACTTGGAAGGGCATCTAGATATTTTATCTTACCTTTATACCACGGCAACCTATGTTGTAAGTCTTACACCCGGACTGTACTACATACACTACCCCAGACTACAATTGGGGTATCTTTTTCTCAGTTCTATTTTAGGATGGTAAGGTCCATTTCCTTACTTAGATGTATATGTTATTACACCTTAGTGGCTATAGAGTTCTAATATCCAGAAAATGATGACTGAGACTGCTTAAGTTTCAACCAACACCATCAAATACCTGTGTCAAAATATGGAATATTCCAATCAAAAAATAATACTGACAGGTCAAGATGATTTCTGGTTGTATTGTTGTGCTGTTACGTTTTGCAAGTTAGCATCCTTAAAACGTTATGTTTTCTTTAAACTCTACTTTGATATTGATGATATACTTTGTTGTTTGGTTTCCTCGTTCTGATGTAAACTCCTTGTATTTGTGTCCCTTGTTATAACCCGTTTTGTAATAAAATCCCGTTTTGTAATAATTTATATATAAAAACTTTCGAAGTTGATAACCAAAAACGGGTTCATATCTTTATAGCCCTAGTTTTCCATTCATGTCTTGTGAAGTTAGACTTATTTCACAGTTGAAGACTACATGTAGTTTCAAGATATCTCATGATGAAATAAAGCGTTTCTATCAACTTCGAAATTTTGATTACAAAACAAGTATTTATTACAAAACGGGTTCTAACTGTCCCCCCATAAAGAATGTATGCCGCCTTTATTGTGTCTAGTTCTGCCGAAGGATGTCCTGATTGTAAACGTGGTGTTCCTCGCTCTACATTTTGTCTCGTTTTTACAATACTGAATTCTAATGTTAGAAAACAAGATACGATGTAGGTACAATTAACAATATATTATGTCAACAATGTACCTCTAAACATATGAATGACACCGATATTTTGTAGGCAGCTTTGAAATTATGCATTTTACTTGATAGTTTGACAATGGATAGTGTCAGATTGCATGGAAAATAACACTAATAAAATAAATACACCCAGTACACGAAATAAATAACATTCACTTGGTGATAAATGTATGTAAGAAAATAAAAATCATCAGTGAGGCCATCCTTAAAAATGGCTTGTTTGGGGCTACGCGACCCGGAAGTTTAACAGTGGGTAGGAAGGTAGGTTTTTTTAAGTTCAGTCCTTTTATGGCTAAAAGGTCGAAAACAAAATTGTTTCGTCGATGAACCTGAACAATAAATTGTGTCGCGGCATTTTTCATGAGTTGGTCGCGAAACTGCAAACAAACACTTTTTTAAGGATGGCCTGTTTTTATTTAAATTTCTGACGTTTCCTCCTGTAGGTATTTACATGTACTTTATTTTCTAATGTATTTGATACTTATGCGACTTTTTGTAAATTTGAATAATTTTCTTTTTATATTCTATACCATTATACAACATTAATGTTTAGTTCTAACATAGGATTGTCAATGTGAAATCATTTCCTTTACATAAACACCAAAATGGAAAAGAAGCTTTACCATATTAGCTATATTAAGGCGAAAACGTCCGAATGTTAAGAAATACTGATTTATCCTATATTTTACGAGTTCTGTCTTTGTATGTGATCTGTTCGTGTAATGGGTTGGTCGTTGATCGAAAAATTTACAGTAAAACCTTACTTAAAGACCACCTCAACATTAAGACCACCTCAACATTAAGACCATCTCAACATTAAGACCACCTCAACATTAAGACCACCTCAACATTAAGACCACCTCAACATTAAGACCACCTCAACATTAAGACCACCTCAACATTAAGACCACATCATCATTAAGACCACCTCAACATTAAGACCACCTCAACATTAAGACCACCTCAACATTAAGACCACATCAACATTAAGACCACCTCAACATTAAGACCACCTCAATATAAAGACCATCTCAACATTCAGTCCACCTCAATATTCAGACCACCTCAACATAAAGACCACCTCAAAATTAAGACCACCTCAAAATTAAGACCACCTCAATATTAAGTACACCTCAATATTCAGACTACCTCAACATTAAGACCACCTCAAAATTAAGAATACAATTTGAAAGTCAATTTTCACCATTTTGCTCTTTATTAAACTTTCAATATTAAGACCATATCGATAACAAGACCAGTTTCAATGGTGGAAAGGGTGGTATTGCTATTGATATTTTACTGTATTCAATACCGTGTCAGCTTTTTATTATGGAAAGCAATTTTTAACTCGGGTGTATTTTCAGACAAACAAGACAGTAATACATGTATATATATTGCGAAGGTTCTTATTCCGCGTAGTGATGATGGAAATTTACTAACCAGTGGTACTATGTTATTTCAAAAATTTCCATGGAAAACGAGTAACT
Source organism: Mactromeris polynyma (assembly GCA_032209605.1). NCBI lineage: Eukaryota > Metazoa > Mollusca > Bivalvia > Venerida > Mactridae > Mactromeris > Mactromeris polynyma. Next base: position 33,311,775 of record JASFXZ010000004.1, read on the forward strand.
TGTAGTGTACTAACATTTAATGCATATATACTATTAACGACATCGATAGTATCACAGTTGTTGATTTACATACGCTTTTAAAGATCCGTGAAGTCTTCCCGTACGCAATAAAGGTGCACGTCAGATGATGTATGTTTTCAAAAGTATTGGGTAGACATGTGAAATCTATTCAACCAGTTGTTCAAACTATTTAGAACATTGAATATGTAAGAATCAATGTATAACGGGTCGAATCCATATCACACAATCATGATTAGGCCTAAAACATATTTTGTTTCAGGTTTCTTGTCCCCCCCCCCCTCCTCAAAATAGGGTAGGTAGGTCGGAAATATATTTTTTCAAACAAAGCAAATTAAACATAGATTTAAATGAATATATGTTAAAAGACAAATTCCCTTTCCCTTTTAACATGGATAATGTTTATCAAAGGTAATATAAAGCTCTATAGGTGGAATACTCATAAAGCGACTAATAACTTAATCATCTAGAGGTAAAACAACGATAAAGAAATGGAATACCACGGGTCCGTCTGACGCTGTACCGTAAGTGTATCCATCAGGCTAAACAAAGGTTGATAGAACCGCAGACATTTAAAGGTTTGGGATACTTGTGCAACATGAAGTACTTGTGACAAAGGTGGACAATCATACAAATACTGGAAAATTCATGCAGTCGCGAAAACAGATGACAATAGAAAATGTGAACGAATTAAAGCGAGCATGGAGCTGTATAATATGTGTTTGGTCTGTCTATAATTCTGATCAACACATATGTGTATGATTCGATGCTTCGTGATAAACATCTCGATTGAAAAAATGCATTAATCTAGGATAGCATGGAATAATAGCCTCACAACTAGAAATTAGAAAACAAAATGGTAAGCCCCCCCCCCCCCACTCTGACACGTTACAATATAGCCATAATTTTGTCCAAAACAGAGGAAATCAGATGAAACTGTGCAGCCAAGACTAACATGGTGCTTTTGAGCATTATAATTTTAAACTTGAAATGCCATAAGAAGACTTTCGAATACTGTTTTCATCTTGTTCAGAATCACTCTGTCGTGTCAGTCGGTGTGACAGATATTACCTACATGTATTTAGTTTAAGGCATGAAATACTTAATCAGTTTTAAAGGAAACGTAACTTGGCAAACATAGCAATCAGAAGTGTAGATGTGTAAGACATCTTAAGCATATATACCAAGCATTTTAAGGAGAATTTATATATGACCCATTAACATAAACTAGTTGTGCATCTCATGGTAACATTCAAGTCGAAGTGGGTAGCTCACCTACGTACAAGGTGCATAATGCGAGCTTATGTGAATGACTGATGTCTAGTTTTAAGTTTGCAACCAGCATTGCTCAATGTTTTTGTATTTGCTACTCATTAAAAAAGGATAGAATTGGAAAAAAGCGCTGTCAGTGAAATTTTGAGAAATATAAGAAAAATAAAATTGTAAAAAATACTTCGCCGCCTGTTAAATTTTGAGAAGTAAACAAAATAATTAAAATAAAAATTTCGCTCGCTCGCCCCATCATTTTCTTAAAAAATCCGAAGAACTACTGATCAATTTGGTGTGGCCTTGACGTGAATTTACCGAAATCCATTTTGGATCTGGAGTGACAAGCAATCATATCTCGGCATTCTTTTTTGTTTCGTAACAAATTTTACCCTTCAAATTGCGCCGACCATATTTTTTCAAGATATTTCTTGTTTACGGATGATTACATGAAAGAAAGACAATACTAAACAATGTTTTGTGATAGCTTTATTTAAAAATGACCCATTTCCTTAAACAATAAATACAACAATAGTAAATTAGTATGTATAACACAGTATTGTACTATGCAGTAGAATGGTAACATCCGCAATAATGCAAACATGTGATTTCACTAAATCAAAGGTATTATGTATATAGTCACTCAAACAATTTCACTAGACGCTTTTCAATTCCTGTTTATTGATATTTATGTCCCTTATAGTTACCAGACGCTCTTTGGTATAACATAACATGTATATTTTTGGAGGGGGTATTAAATGATTTTTTCATAGATGTACAAGTGTTTTTATATTTTGAACTGATTATGTTTGGATGCTTATATAAAACAATGAAAGTATGTGTTCAAAATTTAGAAGAAAACATTTCAATCATGAAATTTTATTTGTCCATACACTTGAGAAGTTGGCATGAAACAAGCGTTTAATTGATACTTGTATATATGTCGATATAATACCTACTACTTTAGGTATTCAACAAACCATACTACTTCAGGTATTCAAACCTCATTCACACTCTGTCGGGCGCTTGCATACGGTTAAAAATTTACAAACCATTCGACTTTTACAAACAAATGAGTATGTCGTCTATTTACGTGTTCACCAACAGTCCATCGCGAAATGTCCACTTTTCCAGTAGTCGATACAATGGTGAACCACCAATAGGGGCTGTTTTGGAACGTGACCTCGTATCCTGAACCTGGAGTGAACTTCAGACTCACTGATCGAACATGCATAGCGCCAACGTTTCCATCCGCGCTTATTTCTAGATTGTCAGCTTGGTGTGTTATGGCGTTCGATGTAAATGTTAATTTATACCTCACTTCCGCTCCAAGCAAGATGGCGTCGATCAGTTTTTGTTTAGTTCCGGCCAGAATGGTTCCGTCTTTATCATTTACCAATACTCTGTTCCAGGTTCTGGTGTCAATAAACCAAGTCATAGGCTTCTTCTTTATTGTGTTTCCGCGATTGAAATACTCCCCGACGTTGAAATATTCGGATGTTTCGGTCCCGGTCGTTGCTAAAACTCGCCAATCCCAGAACACATCGTCCGTAAATGTTTTCAAGTCCTGCTTTGAGGCAAGACTCAAAATTTCGGCATTTATATGACCACCTCTTACATTTATTTGGTCAGGTTCGACAGTGATTGCTCCATCTATCAATACTTTAATACGATGTCCAGTTTCTACCGCAAGTCTTAACAGCTCAAGAGACCCGTCTTCTAGCTTTCCTTCCGCGTCGTGTTTATATGCCATCTGCCAACAGCTGTCCGCATACCTGATATAATGTAAAATCAAAGTACTGTGAGTGTACAATTTTGTGACTTATTTCGCCATAAAATACAATAATAAAAATATGGTAGATTCATGCATTCATTCGATTAAGCAAATTGCAGAAAATTTTGAAACTAAGACTGTTCGGTATACATGGTGCTTCACAGAATTGTTCGTCCGACCGGAACGTTATGAATATTCATTAATAAAAGTTCATTTTGTTATCCAATTGTAACCTTAGTACACTATTGGAAGTTGATGTTCTTTTTCTGAGATTGATACGATGTTATATTCTTGGATTGAAAAGACATTATCTGTTGTATATAATGTATATGACTTAAATTTACCAGTTCATTGATTGTTGCATGCTGCTGTTTCCTCGCTTCACGTGCTCACCAACATTCCAGCGTGAAATATCAACGGTACCATCTGTAGACCAAACTGAGAACCACCAATAATCGTCGCCTTGGAATTCCAAGTTTGGACCATTCATTCTTTCACTCACGTGCCACAGTGATTGTCCTGCAGCTACTGTACGGTCATAGGAAACTTCTAAATTGTCCATTCGCACGCCATAGCCCAACTGACGATCGACGATTCGAATATCGGCGCCAGCCTCGATTGCGTATACGACGTCACGGACATTACCGGAAATGACGGTGCCATCTTGTGTATGGGAATAAACAGGGTCAGGATATTGTCTGAAAAATGGTAGAATGTAAGGTTCCTTCGTTATTGTCTATCAAGGCCGAGACTGTTATCAAAAGTATTTACAAATACACGTTATTAGTTCATGTACTTAAACTGTCTTGTGCATGTTCTATACACGGCGCTTAAACATACATAATTATGAAGTAAGGATTTGTTATTGTCTTAACATGTTTTCATTTATTACATATATATCTATATTTTTCTTCAGGAAGTCTATGTACAAATCATGTTTCAAAATAAGATAAACTAATAATATTATAAGTGCAAGGAACATGTTATCAATATCACGTAATCGACATGTACACTATGCAAGGCGGCATCGAAACGAAACTCTTTTACTCGAAAATAGATGTGCTTCTTTTCAACCTTCCAAACATTTAAACATTCTTATACAGTAACACATGCGCATTATATAATCTTTCTTTATGATTGCCCTTTTAGTATACTTAAAATGCAGCTCCATAAGCCTTGTTTACTACTTTATGACGGTTCATATTTCAACACAGGTACATGTATTTTGCTTTTATATTCAACTAAAAGCATTTTTTACGATGTGAAGATATTATGAACAAAGTGATTTCGGCGATTCGCAAACTTTTCAACACGCGATATTATCCACTTATACAGTAAATGAATACATCTCTCGCCTACATACCTTATGTACCACTGCATGTCAACAAAGTCACCATTGATACCAGCAGACACGTGGTTCCCTATGAAGTAACGTGCCATATGGACATGTCCGGTACTACATAAGTTGACGAACCAGAAATATGGAACTTCCTGGAAAGTATCATAGGACGCTTTGCTGACATGGAATATCGCCTGGGCGCATACATTATTACGAATAGTCTGTGTATTCTGAATGCTTGTCAAATAACCACCAGGTCCCCAAGATGGTATAAAAATTCTGACGTCGGCACCCGACAACGTAGCCTTAATGAGCTCGACCTTGTCACCAAATACTGTAGTACCGTTAGCGCTGTTTGCAAATACCAAGGTCCATCTTTGATGACAGGCAACTGTAAATGTACAAATATTCAATTATTTTTCAATGTAAAAATGTTTAAATACTAACCTGCCACTTACTAAATCTACCATACATATAAAGCATCTCTAAGTAATATGCACTCTGGGATAATCTGAAAAATGCATTGTACATATTCCTGATATAGTTTTTTTGAGTTTGTTACATGTTACATGAAATTTTTACGGCAAATTGTTCACCAAAAATGTTCTCAAATACCTTTACCTAAACGTTGACATAAAAGCATTCTTGAGGTTTTTTCATTTGATTGTCTCGTGATATGCGTTATTTTACGATCGTTCAAATTCAATAAATTGCCCGGTATGATTAACTTTGTAGGATTTTATTTTACGCGCAAATAGAGTAGTTTAAAAGGGGATAAAGTGTTGTAGTAATAATATTATATGTACAATTTCGTACATACCAGTAATACTAAGCTCATTGTTTGTTCATTGTTTACCTAACAAAACGTGAAAATATATATTTCCTATAGTTGAAACATCAATAAACATGCACTAACAAACAATGAATTCATAATGTATTAATCCATATGTGTTGAAGAAAGATGTTTGTACATCATAAATTTAAAAACAAATCCAGTTTTTTAACATTCAGGCTATTTTGCAGGTTGTGACTGTTAGTAATATGATAACAAATATTTTTTTTCAATCGGTTATAAATTGCAATGGCTCTTATAAGAGATTTTTAGCCAATGTAACAACAATACTGGATAAAGCCAATTCAAACATTTTATGTTCTGATGAGCCAGATACATCTTCAACTTTTACATCATTAACTTTAACAATGTTCTCTAGAAGGGAATATGTCACATATATGATGTACTTCCTAGTATAGGGATGAACTAACGCTCATTGAATGTTGTATTGAGTTGTTAGTCTGCAACCTGATTTGTTTTAATGTCAGCATAAATCATGAATTTGTCGTAAGCTGATGAGTACGGGAGGATTAAGTCAGCATTTTTTTTAAAATTCCAAATCTCACAATGAAATTGATCAAATTCGTTTTATCAACGTCAAGATTAAAGTAAAATTGCAATTACATTAACAACTACGGCATTACATATTCATTTATAATTGAAGTACCTGTCGAAACATTATGACATTGAGTGAAATAAGCAATAAACCATGACATACAAACTATGCCAAACTTAACATAACCGGTGTTCACACATACGCCAATGAGTATGAATGTGTCTTTATAAAACTGGTTTTCTAAAATGTACATGTTAGCTGATAGTATTTCATGCTTGAATCAGTGTATATCAGTGTATATCAGTGTATATCAGTGTCTCAAGACTAATGTACTAAAATAGCAACTCATTCATATTCACTTGATGTATAGGCCTAAATATATTATGTTAATAAATCGTCCTTGGCTTACAACGTTGTGTCATCTGATATCATTGCTTTGGTTTGAATTTAGTTCCCCCCCACAATTTACTTATTCTGACCGTATCAAATTAATAGGATAACTGTTTTTTTAAACTCTACCCGAGACAACAAAGATTACCTCCCTTAGTTACCACACAAATTTATTATGAAGATTTATTCCTGAACATTGCACATCAGGCTAAGTAACACAGATCAATAGTTTATGTACGGGTGATTTGTCAGCGGCAAAACGGCTTTGGACGCAATGGGATAACGAGTTACAAATGATTACAATTTTACCACTTCAATCATGTACAGTAATCTTCACTAATAGAACACATCAATAATAAGATCACCTCAATAAGTCTAAAGAAGACTAGTTTTCAAGGGTTCCAATGGTGGTCTTAATATTGTGGTTTTACTGTACTTAAAATACTAAGATAGTTTCATGAAAAACATAAAAAATTGGCATTAGTGTACTTCTTAAAATGATATAAAGCATTTTATTTCGATACGTATTACAGTATAATACTAGTATACAATCCAACACAGAAGCTACTTTATAAAATAATCGATGTTTTGCAATAGGATTTGTTATCACAATAATCAGACTGACACTACAAATATGCTAAAGTTCGTGAACGGTTTGATTGCGCTTTGACTTGTTGGTTGAAGAGAAGAGAGCAAACACATGGTAATACAGTAAAACCTCATTTAAAGACCACCTCAATAATAAGACAACCTCAACATTAGGTACACAATTTTCAAGTCCATTTTCACCATTTGCTCTTTATTTAACCTCAATATTAAGACCACTTCAAAGATATGACCATTTGACAAGGGTCCAAAGAGTGGTCGCATTACTGATGTTTTACTGTATAGACACAACTTTAAAGCAACATTTTAAAAGCCACTTTGCAATTCTATCTTTGCCACAGATAAACAGAACATAATGCAGCAAGAGGATCTACATTTATACATAGCGACATATAGACAGTAAACTGTTGTTACATTTTTACATCACACAAAGAAAAGGCTTGCGAATCGCAGTTTAGTTTTCTCTCTGAAACTTTGTATTTTTGTTCTAACTCCAATATTACCATACACGTTCTAAACAAATGGTTTGCGAATCACAAAGATTGTCATGAAAACAAAAATCTAGAAGACCAGAGTTGTGTGCTTGCACATACAACATTCGAGGTGATGTTTGTGGCTCTTTTATGGTGATTATTATCATAGGCTCACAGGAGATTTTCACGAGTAGTTTCCCTTTGTCTATTCTAGAGTTCTCTCCCTTTATCCCTTCAATAGTATATGTTTATGTAGTAAAAGGAGTCTAACGATTTTCATACATGGGCCCGTATTCACAAACGTTTAAGACTGAATCTCAGACTTAGACTTTAAAATTGCAAAAGTTGAATTTACAAGCATATCGTTTTCATTATATTTAAACCGATAAATGTTTACCTGATCATTTCTTGTTACTCACTCAACACTTTTGCCATGTTTTATCAAAATATATTGCATGACAATAACGTAGGAACAAAATGAATATTTACCATTTTAAAGTCTTAGGCTGAAATTCAGTCTTAAAACGTTTGTGAATACGGGCCCTGACCTCTTTCGCGGCCAAATTCGTCGTCGTTTTGCTTTAGTACCGGAAGACGTGAAAAGACGCGTTTTCACAGGATCGACAATAAAAGGTGCGTATTTCGTTAGAAAAGTCTTCCGCATGTCAAATGACCAGTTATTTTATAACTCAATGTATTAAAACTCCTAAAATATCCAATTAAGGAATTTCAATGTAATAAATTGAGTTCAACGCGCTTTATACTTTCATGTTGTAAACAATGCAGAGTGGATGTAACCTGATATCTGATTGGTCAACATATGTATCAATGGTATCACTTACCAATCAGAGTTTAGTTCTCATTCATGAAATTACCGCTGCTACGGGTAGGTTTAAGATTGTTTCAATGAACAATGTACAGTTAACGAGCATCATTCTGGCCGAAACGAACATAAACATGCGTGATTGCCGTCTGCAGGTGTTAACGCAAATAGATGAGGTTTTTGACAAGTGCACATTTTGATGCAATTCTGAGGAGAATTTTGTCACTTCTTGACGGATTTGCATAACAAATATGTCGTATGAAAGATTCTCGTGCTTAGAAAGCGTTGTATTTCAATGATATAGCTAGGTGTTTGAAATTCAATTCCGGCGGCGGAAAGAGGTCGATGTTAAAGCGTGTGACTCATTGAACTGTATATACACATACTACAGGGATACAGGGAGATAATTCTAGAATAGATCGAGAGAACTCGTGACAATCTCCTGTGACTAAAATGCATTAGAAAACAATCGATTTACTAAAAGTTGAAATAGGACTGGGAATATTCCATTATCTTGAGAACCGATCAACCAAAATATCTGGTCAATCGGTTAACAAGATTACAAACATTTATTATGAAAGTCAAGTTAACTCATCCTTAATGAGTTGTATTACGTAAATGTTTTTTGTCATAGTACATGCCACATGTCCTTTGTAAACGTAAACGACGGAAAGCAATACATGTACAGTTTCATATTGCTGATATATGGTTACATACGAAACCTAGCTATATACGGACAGAATTGTGTGTTTAAATCATTTTGTCTTTAGTATGGTCAATATATACGATTAAGGTATGATAACAGAAACAAATGATTAACTAAAAGCGTATAATTGATAGTTCCTTCGCTGTACTTTCTCGTTGTTGTTTAATTAGTTATATGTAGACTTACGTGAACGTCTTGATTGCGCCCTATCAACCAGCACCACGAGACATAAACACAGAAAATACAACCAACCCATCTTGCCAGGCCTGAAATGGAAGAAAATACACGTTCATGTACGACTGATATTTTGCATATCCGAAATAGTTTATAGTCAACCAGTCATCGCGTACGTTTAAGGCTAAACGACATTCTGTTGAACTAGTCATGCAATTACCGGTTGCTACGGTAGCCATGGTAGTCACGACTTCGTAAAATATTGTTGAAGTTCAATTAAAAGATTCTGCCACTAAGCTAATTCACATTGATCTTAAGCGTTTATAACAGAGCTTTGAGGACAGTCTCAAAACTCAATCATCTGTCTCAAAATTGTCCAATGGGAAGGCAACATTCTTATAACAATCTCCAAACTTACATTTATAACCCAAGTAGTGTGTTCATCTGTATAAGATCACGGAGGAGAGAGAATGCTGTCAAACAATGAACTGCTTAAATACAAGACTTTTCAAGCGTGTCTCTGATGCACTGAGCCTAGTCAATACGCTGTTAACATTTGAATAAAGCATGGCACAAGTAGCTATTGCGGAATTAGTTTTGCAAATTTCTTTAGAAATTACATTTACCGTCGCATTGGTTATACATGTGAGTATAGCATTTCGAAACATACCTTATTTCTGTTTCTGCAATTTTTATCAAACGTGATCGATTAAGGACAGTCTTTGAGACACCCTCTACATCGTGTTTAATGAAACAGTTGAATTGCACGCAAAACAGACGAGTACATTAAATAATTTAACTTTGATTAAAACGAGTTATGGCACCTAACCGCCATACATAGCCGTCTATAAGAGTATTGCTAATATCTAGACTCTTAATGATAGAAACAGCAAAACAGCCATTTGACCAACGGGAACAATAATACTCATTAAGTAACATGCACCCTCGCCTACAGAAACTTTCAAAATATGCAAAGTTATATAACTGCCTACAAAACTACATGTATATTACTGACCTATAAACGGTTTATAGGTCCTTGACTATAGTAAGTACATGTATACAGGGTTATAGGTCTGTGACTATAGTAAGTACATGTATACAGGGTTAAAAGTATAGTATTGTGTATGTTAATAAGACAAACGAAGTTTCTTGATTGTAATTTATGTTGATTGATTTGTGAACCCTGTATACAATGAATGTCAGCTTTTATAGCCGTGAATACACTAAGTGTTCTTTTTTCATGTTCCAATTGTTCATCCTACATCATCATTCGGTGTAGCGTGAAATTCAATTTACTGTGAGAAACAGTAGCTTGCGGTTGCAAGTACCGTTTTGAGGTAAACCGGATATCTTGAGATCATAAACGCATCTCGGACGACATAATCTCGGCATTAATGACCATCACATCTCAGAATATTAAGCGTACAATCTAATAATTATATTACCGTACAGTCATACTGTATAATGCATTTCTTCAGTGCTGATACATTCCGCGTGCGTAGCTTAACATGGTTGGATATTTGTATCAAATAACAAATTAAATTTTGTGAAACACGAAATTGTTTCTTTCGTACTATTTTATGTCCTATTTTCGTCAAGCATCTAAATGTGTCAGTCCCTATACATATTTCACGGTCACTTATTCACATCGCGACAACCGCGGCGTACTTTTGAATCACGACCCTTCAAAACAGTACGACTCAACAAAAGCAGTGATTTTAAGGTTCTTTTTGTCGATGTGCTGTCGAGCGAACATCAAAGCTTCATTATACTGAATTTATAATCAAAGATTTTTGAACTCTGAATTGCTACGGAATACACTAAATATACACTATCTGATAAAATTAATAGCAATTCAGATTTAGTACCGTTCAGTACACTTTACGATTTTACCCCAAAACTACAACGATATCAAAGGAATGAATTACTAAACGTCAAAGTTATTCACGAGTAAGCAAGTGTACACACGTAGTTAGGAACTTTAGACATATTTTATGTCATTTCTGACATAACGTTGTCCATTTAAATAGCTAGAAATAAATTTGAAGATGTTAATGAATAGTTGGATAATTATATACTCAGCTTGTTAAAGTTATATCATACAAAATGTTAGAGTTATAGTATGAGGCTCCACAGCCAACTGGAGGGGGTGGGGGGCAAGGGGGCCCTGCCCCCCCAGTCGGCTGTGGAGTGACCTTTTTCTATTCCTAATATAAAATTATATCCACTGATTAGGTCTTAAGGTCGCTATTCTTTTAGCACTTTAAATACAATACATTGGTTTATGGTCGATTTCCTCTTGTATACTACCAGTATAGCGGAAGCCAGTGCAATAAATGTTGGTATTCATAATAGAAATTCGAGAATATTCCGATTCTTTAGAATTAGCTACGCTAATTATGGGTATGTCGCGACATAACCGGCCATAAAACCTGACAAGCCATACACATGGTACGGTGCATTTTCAAAACGCCATACTTGAAAACTATGCAACGTAACTTCATTCCAAAAAGTTTTTTATAGAGGCAAATAATTAAATAATGTTCTCGTGTAAAAAAATTGAATTGTGATTTCTGTGCCAAATGGGCCATTTTTCTGCGCTCACAGCCAATTGATTTGTGTCGGAGATGATAAACACATTTATTGTATTTTCTGTTTTTAGTTTAAGTTTATAATTTAAGCAGATAACAGATAATACAGTTTTAGATAAGTGTGCTCCCTTATCATGTTCATTTTGGACATTAAAAAGAGTCAACCTCGCCAAATCAACATGAAAGTTTTAATATCTACACTATTTCACAGAGTTTATGACGAAATGGCCTCTTATTCACTTGTGACAAGGGGTTTTACTGAAGGCTGTCTGGGCGAAGGTACAGGAGGGGCTGTCCCCTGGAAATTTGTTAAAATGTTGGTACTTGTATGATTTGGTTGTTCTGTATTTTTAACAATATAATACTATTGCAATTCTCATGAATGAGTCCTAAACAAATTAACACATTTACGGGGGAGATCCCCGGACCCCCTTAAAGGAGGGGGTTAAACCCCTGCCGCATCTACCCCCACTTGGCGATGCGCACCTCAAGTGCGGGACATTTTCATCGTGTCTGCCCCCCTCCCCCTCCCCAGTCAGGAATTTCTGGATCCGGGCCTGGTATCAATGTACGAAATATGTAAACGTGTCAAACTAAATATTCCATATTACGGAATAAACGTAGACATTTCAAGCGTTAAGCATCCGGTAGTTTAATACAGACTATTTATAATAACACACAATGTATGGACATTGAGACATTTATCTCGTACTGAATGTAATGATCGATAGTGAAGCTATCATATGAAATATTCCAGTAATTTGAACACAACGTCTAAATTAGTCCGATTTCGTTCTATGCAACTTTCCATTTAGTTGTATTGACTTTGCCCATCTTATTTCCACGACTGTTTCAATAAATTACATTAAATGGTAGTTTATGTTGTGTATAACAATGCAGGGGACGTGACTTGATAACAATGGACTGTGACTTCAATACCAGTGTCCGTAATAAGTATAACCCTTAATCCCCATTCGGCCCTTAATACTCAACTCTCATAAGTAACTTTGCTGAGTACGAGTGTGGAAGTTTTATTGCAGTAAAATGTTTATTATGTGATGATTTTTCTTTGTGGTTCATTTCCGCTGACATTTTAAGTGTATGTATTGATGATAACTTTAGTACAGGGGTTCCACTAGGTATTGAATCTCAAGGGCCATTTTGATAATATTTTACCGTATTTTACCATGTTATAAGCAAATTAACCATAATTTAGAGGAAAAATGATCCTTCAGGGAGAATCCTTAGGGTCAAAATTCGGCTTTTTGGAAATTCCATGGGTCAAATGGAACCCCTGTTTATAGTCAGCACTCAGTCACACTCATATATCAATGAAAATGAATCTCCAAAATAAAGTCACTTTTAAGTCAAACCACAGAAAAAAGTTTTGGTAAAAACCCGCTGGTCTGCCAATAATAGTTTTCCTAATCTGTACGTCAGACGGGGCATATACAAGTATCTCTTGTATGATTTTATCTGTTTTTCAATTATTTTTGTATTTGTGTTTATTTATCGTCGCCACCGGTTTTCCATATGGGCGACGCCTACGAAAGAATTTTAGTCATTTTAGATTTTTGGAGGATAGTGAATGATAAAGGAGATGCCCCAGTTCCAGAAGCAGCCCTGGTTCTTTTACGTGCTCGATGTAAAGCATCATACACGGGTCCTTGGTTTTTAAAAGTCTCGTTCAAAAGACTGTTAGTACTGTCAGTGATGGAGCGGGGAATGGAACCTGCAATCCCTTGATTACTTATCAAGCGCGTTACCACTGGACTACGGATCCGCTACACATTTTAACTCGATCATTCTATATATATTGTCTTTACTATACGTAACCTCATTCAAAACGCAACTATTTCACTTAGCCTTCATCTTTTTCCAAGTGTTAAACGCGTTCTATTGTTACAAATGTGTAAATCATTCATCAAAAAGAAATCAAACTATGGTCCTAGAATTCATATTTCATAATTGATTAAGATTAAGAAATTATTATTAAGAATTAAGAATTTTGAATTAAAATATAGTTATTTCTTTATAATGTTATCATGTAGACGCGAACAATTTTTAGTTGCGTTCTTAATGGCGTTGAGTGTATATAACATTTAATGGAGTTGTCTACCTTTAATAAGCAGAAGTTTATCACTAAACCAAGATAAATACAAATGTTCCACGTGACTTAACATTTGCAAGAAAAACAGCACAGTATCACGTACACGTCCGTTAATGAAAGCGACATTACATCATATATAACGTTTAATAATATACACTAATATAATTTCCTTATTTTTGAGTAAATGACAACCTAAAATGTATTTATCACACAGTGAAATAACTCAGATTAACAGTTACGTTTGTTTACGCATTGAAAATGGAAATATTGTTGGAACAACGTTATTGTTGTTGAGCGCTCGAATTTATTACATGTCAAAATTACCACGTTATTATAATATAATTTGAATGAAGACTGTTCATACTAGATTGTTGACGTTAACTATGGGACACGTTTATCGTCTGCATGAATTAATTGTCAGATTAACGTGTTTTTGGTGTTTAATATCTTGACAGCATTGCGTCAACACACATATTCACGTCGGTAAATATGTGTCATACATTATAAAATATTGAATGAAAATCGTGTTGTTAAATTTAGCAATTGTATAACATTACAGTATACTGTGAAAGTACTGGACAAATTCTGGACAGACAAAGTTCTGGTAAATGCTATCAGTAAAGTGAGTTTATCTATTATAGTGTCACCCCTATGAACTGGCCAACCATTTCTGACTGAATATACACCTTTTTCCTGAGCACATTTACTTCCCGATTCATAACCTTTATTGCCAGGTAGGTAGGCAAACGCTAACCATTATTTAATTAGCTGGAGGCTTATAAACCGGTCTTAACGGAACGGACACCTACTGAGACTCAAACCTTGAACCCAGCTCCAAAAGCGGATGCTTGAACAACTCGGCCACGAGCGACCGTGTGTTTTGTTTGGTTATAATTGCACGAGTTGTGCTAAAATACCACCATTGAAATCCCAACTGCGTTTCCTATCATCTGTGTAAATTAGAACAAATATATTGTACACATATAAACTGTGATATCGTTTATTTTAGATTTGTACACACGCAAACGTGAAATGGTGGCGCCCTCTTCGTCAGAATTTGATAAGGAAATGAATACATTAATCTGATTAAAATACCACTTTACACGCAAATATTTGCGGACGTATGCTGTTCTTATAACTGGAATATAATGTTATAGCGGAAGACTAGACGTAGTTTTAAAATAGCTTACGAATAAAGTTTGACAATTTAAGATACCGTTTCAAACAAGTTTCTAATTTAATTGCCTTTGCGAGTCAACCTCGTACTAAAGTTACTTTACATGACATAAGGGTCAACTGCGGTTAAAAATAAATCACGTTTGTGTCATCAAAACACTTATGAATACACGTTTCGTCCATTTCATCAAATTCATTTCCATTTTCTAAAATACTAGTGTCTGTACACGTATCATCACACGAAGACTTTCCGGATTTAGTTGACAATCGTTGATGTGGAATGTTTCGACATTTGTACTCAGAACGACATTGTGTAATGTTATACAATACACAATATCCCAGTGCGACAAGTGATTCAATTAACGATATAATTAATACATCAAAACGATTTTACGACGTAATATATAATACACTCGAAACAATTGACAGTATAGTATATATATATGATATGAACTGTCAGAAGATGACAGTGGTTCACCTGTCAACAGCAACCTTACAAGATGATGTGTGCTACTCATGTGGTGTACTGATGTATGGGGAATGTAAAGGAAACATTGTAGATTGGTCCAGAAGCTACAATCTTATCTATGTGTTGAAGGGTCTCGAAGTTTATCCTGATATGATTGTAAAACATAATCATACAGTACCATATATATGACGTTATAAATTATATACTTAAACCGATGAAGTACATCAAATATTCTACTGAAATGACTTGATGATGAAAATGATATTTTGAACAGGGTGACTATTTTGAACAATCGTATACAATTCGACGCAGTTCTTTTTAGAATGATTTCGTCTGTAATCGGTTTTGTTTATTTTGAATAATTTTGGTTATGTCGTTTCTTTTTCGGCGAAATCGTACTAACATGGTTTGCTATTTGCATATCAGTGTTGTGTACACCAGTCAAATCTTACGTTATCATCCAATGCAATTTCTCTTCAACCGAGTTTGTATCATTAACGCGGATTGGTTAACCTTTCGATAAAGGGTACGTTACCTTACCGTAATCCACTGAATTTCAGTGAATTTATCGAAATGCATTTTGGATCTGGAGTGCCCAGCAATCGCAACATCTCAGCATTTCTTTATGTTGCACAACAAATATTAACCTTCAAATTGCGCCGACCATCTTTTTTCAACATATTTCTTGTTATAATCTCCAAACAAACCTATCAATGAACTCAACTATCATATTTTAATTCAATGCACGTGATACATCCACAATGATGTGTATGTTGCATTCACAAGTGTTAGAAGCCTTTACCACTTTACTTGTTTATCAAGAAATAATTTTGCAATGAGAAGGAGGCATACACTACTTTGGTACCCAGGTACTATATTGTGTTACATTTACCACGCAGTTACCCATCGATGGCAACTACTAGCTTGTTCTAGCTGATTACTTAGGTATTTGACTTCTAATTCAAGAAATATTGCTCGTTCAAACACCTTCTCCACAAATACTCATTAACCTATATCAACATCTTTGACATATTTCTGCCTATCAAAAAGTAATATATTTACAATATCATTGATAGTAATCCATCACAATTATCACAATTGGTTAAAAACGTTGATGAGAGAATCAGTGCCTCAAACTTGACTCACTTCTTTACATAGAATCAAATTTATTTATATCTATATCTCTGTATAGTTGAGATAATGCTCACTAACATATTTCGCCTACATTTAATTAATCATATTTCGTAAGGCCATGACACATTTTCTGCAGTTATTGACTATAACTTACCCAATTGTTTGGTCATAAGTACGCAATCATATTGAAGTATTTTAGTGCTGCATATATACATGTTTATATTGCGATATACTTCTCGATCAGCGAAAGCCATACTTGTCCAATGTAGTGACATATATGACCTCAATCAATCCGGAAACGTGCGATTTATAAAGACATATGCGTTCCATCATGTGATAATGGCCCACGCAATATAAATGTTTGGAAGTAGTGCACGTCCCTAGATTACTGATTCTCATCACACAGTACAGGTCGGACAATCTATACGCATATATTAATTATAAAGCAATTAACTTTGATTTAAATGAGACAGGGGTCCTAAGATGCGATTTATCATCGTAATAGATTAAACTTGTACATGAATATCAGAACGATTTGGGGAGCACACTATGAACATAGCCCGTAAACGATTACATTCGTTTTATGTACATTTGTTATTGAGTCAAGTTCCATTCCCTTTTTTTAAATCAGCAATGACAGTCAGTTGTCCTAAAACGATTTTCCTACACTTGGGATCCATTATTAAGCAGTCCTAGTTTGCTCTTCCGAAGGAAACTGACAATTTGTTTCACATCGCTATTTCAAGAGGTGGACTAATAACCATAACTCATTGACATTGAAGGACATGAGCTGCCCATCCCGGGGAATTTAACCCGGACCTCCCGGGTGAAAACCAAGCGCTCTACCCACTGGGATAACTTGGCACGGTTAAACACCTTTCAGATATGTTAGTGAAAACTTATTATATTACATCGAAAACAGTTCTTATAACTTATATTAATCACTCTCGATAACTGTTTACTAACAGGTACTCGTGCCACATTCGGGGTTTGTGAAGTTCGTGATCAAACACCGTTAAGTGCGCTGCTCAATCTCACGACCATTGGTACACTGGAGTCAGGCGCTCTACCTCCAACCACTCCACCTCCCTTGTAGTATAGTGACGTTCTGTTAAAGTACTTCAAATTCGGATAAAAGATGTATGACAAATGTCCTCACGTATCGTTTGTTTACTATGTTACGTAACAAGGATTCCAGTTGATTCTGTTTATAATGAAAGAATGGTAAAAAAAAAAAACGATGATTTTAATGACATGAGTAACTTAAATTACATTAATAACGTGCAATATCGAAGTGTAGCTGGTCAATCTGGGCCACTTAAATAACATAGACGTCATAGGCACAACTATAAACAGCATGTCTCCTGATAAAGATTATCCCTAGGTGTGACTAAATCAAGTCTGTGTGATGATATAATATTCATAGTCTTCAAAGGACATCCAATGCCACGACAGTCAATACAAACATTGGACTGACTCCTTCCATAGTGTCCTCCCATGGGAAAGTCTCATTGCTCCAACTTCCCTATGACTATCCAAAACTTTGAATTTCTAATGTCCATAAAATCTATCAAATTAAAAAAATGTAACTGTCGATAATTATTATCGATGAAGCAAGCTTGTACTTGAAACAAAAACAAAACTTCACCACTTATTTATATTTGTTTGTTTAGCTATATTTATGCAAAAATATATGCCCATAAACTATATCATCTTCGCTCTCTCATTTTCAATCATCCTCGCTCTCTCATTATCAATCATCCTCGCTCTCTCTCATTATCAATCATCCTCGCTCTCTCTCATTTTCAATCATCCTCGCTCTCTCATTTTCAATCATCCTCGCTCTCTCATTATCAATCATCCTCGCTCTCTCTCATTTTCAATCATCCTCGCTCTCTCATTATCAATCATCCTCGCTCTCTCTCATTTTCAATCATCCTCGCTCTCTCATTTTCAATCATCCTCGCTCTCTCATTATCAATCATTCTCGCTCTCTCATTATCAATCATTCTCGCTCTCTCTCATTATCAATCATCCTCGCTCTATCATTATCATTCAACCTCGCTCTCTCATTTTCAATCATCCTCGCTCTTTCATTATCAATCATCCTCGCTCTATCATTATCAGTCATCCTCGTTCTCTCATTATCAATCATCCTCGTTCTCATTATCAATCATCCTCGCTCTCTCATTATCAATCATCCTCGCTCTCTCATTATCAATCATCCTCACTCTATCATTATCAATCATCCTCGCTCTATCATTATCATTCATCCTCGCTCTATCATTATCAGTCATCCTCGCTCTCTCATTATCAGTCATCCGCGCTCTCTCATTATCAATCATCCTCGCTCTCTCATTATCAATCATCCTCGCTCTCTCATTATCAAGCATCCTCGCTCTCTCATTATCAATCAGCCTCGCTCTCTTATTTTCAATCATCTTCGCTCTCTCATTTTCAATCATCCTCGCTCTCTCATTACCAATCATCATCGCTCTCTCATTATCAATCATCCTCGCTCTCTTATTTTCAATCATCCTCGCTCTCTCATTATCAAGCATCCTCGCTCTCTCATTATCAATCATCCTCGCTCTCTCATTATCAATCATCCTCGCTCTCTTATTTTCAATCATCCTCGCTCTCTCATTATCAAGCATCCTCGCTCTCTCATTATCAATCATCCTCGCTCTCTTATTTTCAATCATCTTCGCTCTCACATTTTCAATCATCCTCGCTCTCTCATTATCAATCATCATCGCTCTCTCATTATCAATCATCCTCGCTCTCTTATTTTCAATCATCTTCGCTCTCTTATTTTCAATTATCCTCGCTCTCTTATTTTCAATCATCTTCGCTCTCTTATTTTCAATCATCTTCGCTCTCTCATTTTCAATCATCTTCGCTCTCTTATTTTCAATTATCCTCGCTCTCTTATTTTCAATCATCCTCGCTCTCTTATTTTCAATCATCTTCGCTCTCTTATTATCATTCATCCTCGCTCTCTTATTTTTTAATCATCTTCGTTCTCTTATTTTTCAATCATCTTCGCTCTCTCATTTTCAATCATCCTCGCTCTCTCATTTTCAATCATCTTCGCTCTCTCATTTTCAATCATCTTCGCTCTCTTATTTTCAATCATCTTCGCTCTCTCATTTTCAATCATCTTCGCTCTCTCATTTTCAATCATCCTCGCTCTCTTATTTTCAATCATCTTCGCTCTTATTTTCAATCATCTTCGCTCTCTTTTTAAAAAAGCAAGTGTTGGGGCATCAACATTTCGTAGCATACATGTTTTATCACATTTTTATTGACACAATTAGTAATAAAAAAACTACACTTCCAAACTTACTTTATAAGAGACAAACTTAACTAAAAAACCTGGATTAATGATTGAGAAACCATTGCAATAAGTCAAAGATTTCTACGCAATTCAAACTATAAATCAAATTAGGACATTGCTGGATTAAAAATAAAGAAACATACGCATGAATACATTTTTAGTAAACGTGTGTAATTAATTATTCAAATTTATCAAAATTGGTGAAAAATGACAGTTTGAACGAGCTTCTTAACACACCCAAAACGATTTGCATGTAAATAATACAGACGTTGGCTAATTAGCATGTTTATGGCGAACCTAGTGTATGTTGGTCACCAATAAAATTCATTAAAACAAAGGTTACTTGTAGTACAAGATTCTGACTTCGCATATTATTACAGAGAATGATAAAGATGACATGTTTACACGATGCAGACATGACGTACGGACGGATGGAAAGTCGATCAGGGGAGAAAACGATTAACTGGTTTACCGTTCGAACATGCGGCTATCGGTTAGTAAAATCACTAATCGGTTAATAGTTCATTTTTCATGAAAACATATTTTCTTAATTTGATTTGGGGAAAAAAATAATCTCGAAATATATCCGTAGTCTCAAATCTCAATACTTTGTCCCTTGAAAGTATTTTCGAGCCGCGGCCGTGGTCCAGTGGTTAGTGCGCTGGCCTTGTAACACGGCGATCCGGGTTCGATTCCCGGTCGCGGCAGGTCATGTCACCCTTCCAAGAAAATTTGACAAAAATGTCGATTTTCCTCCACATGTGGAGAAGTTGCCGGCTCCTTGTGGAAGGGTAAGTTAGTACTGGTAAGAATTCAGTCCAGGAAAAACTGGTTAGGTGAACCGGCCGCCGTATATAACTGAAATATCGTTGAGAAACGGCGTTAAACCCGATGAAACAAACAAACAAACATTGAAAAAATTTTCTTGGTCGAATTATAAACGAGGCAACACTACTAGGTCAGAGCTGTTGCCCTTGAATACTCAATTTAGTGACTTTACCGTACCTATCACTTTTCTACAGTGCTAACTCGATATCTTTCTTGTATTTTTTAATATAATTCATTCAGTGTTCTTTGTTATAGTCCAAACACGAATAATTATACACTATTTTAAGCGTGATACTAAATCAAATCGATAAGATATTAACATATTTTTGGATGAAACAAGAGATGTATTGTTTTCGAATCGAAATATTCAGGTTTAACTAGTCCGTCATAATTCATTTGACAATTTATATCAATTAACATGTCATTGCTGATAAGGCGACAGTAGTACACGAACTGAAGTCTATAAATTACATCGTATAATTAGCTTTAAATTGAAATTTGCTGTTTAATTCCTGTCGACAAATATATCATTTAAATTATTCCTTATTCAGGTTTCTGTAAATAGGCTATGCTAGGAAATAATGTTAACTTGATATTTAATTGATACATTTGGTTTCAAACTATCCACAAAGTCGTCTTATATGCATTTATTCTTCAACTGTACCTGTAACATGGACGTAACAGTTAACACAATCCAGGACAAAACTGCATTTCAAATATAATGACCTTATGTGCTTTTTGCCTTACTTTTTATCAATGTCAAAATCTTTACCGAAACCTTTTCCCAAATGCAGAAAACAAAAGAGTCACAAAAACAGCGCTCACTGTAATCTATAGCGACCTATTTATAAGTACGAATATACTTTCGTACGCACGTGCACCGTGTCTTTCAACGTTTTTTGTTGCTGATGTGTTTTGCCCATAAGCATGATGTCATATTTCATTCTAGAAAGAAAGAATGCTTGTTTTACGGATACAAATTGTTGAATTAAGTTGAAATGAAGTAAATGGACAAGCATTGTTACTGTATGTTTAATAGCTCATTTGTCGGACATTAACAATTTCGGATATAAATCATTTCTTCATTAAAAGTCGAATGTAACCACAATTGTCGACCTGGACAGATAATCAGAAATGAGACAGGGTTAAGTTGAAGTTATACACCACACAGTATGTACAATGGTCTCATTATATCACATGTGGACAAAAAACGGGATACAGCGTAAAATGCATGTAAGTGCGGAAAGGTCAGCTGCAGAAAAAAATCCAGAATTTGTAAATTGTGATTTTATATTATAAACATGAGTACCAATGTATTTTAACTCGATTGCGCCAGAAACACTTATTTGAATCACTTTTGAGCACGCTTCCTGAAAAAAACGGTACCAGTCATATTATGGGGAATGAATGTGACCTTTGTGAGATTTTAACTTACAACCATCAGCTGCAAGGACAAATAATTTTACCCACTTCTCGTTACTACCGCTGGCCATAAATATGAGTTTTGAAGCTGTTTTTTCATATTAATATTGAGTAACATACAGCGATCAGTTTCCTATCAGTATACTAATTCGCAAAAACTGGCAAAATTCGCACATGCAACAGAGGTGAAAGACGAGTGACTTTCGATCGCTACATACTCAAATTATCGCATAAAATATGAACAGCATCGGGTATCGAATCACGACCTACAAATTGGTTGTCATATTTTCTACCAACGGAACAAACCAAAATTACCCACTATAAAACACTCAGTACATAAGATCCTCTGAATGTATGAAACGATGCACGTTAGCTCTTCATTCAAATGCGAATATTTTGAAATAGCTTATGTACTAACATAATGTGAGATAATTTAAATAATAAATCCATTTATCCATACCATGTTTACATCTTGGCTGTTTCTTGAAGTTGAAAAATCACCGCTAACCACACACACGTACTTGTTAACAACACAATGTCACACAACAACACGGCCTTGTATTTCAAAAGTGTAAACTGTTTATTTATAAAGAGTCACCCCTACTTAAAGGGCCAGCCATTTCTGACTTATGGGACACACTTACTTTCTGGGCACATTTGCTTCCTAATGCATATCCTTTAATGCCAGGCACTCGGGTTTGCTTAGGGGACACAGTACTCGACTGCCAACCTCAATAGAGGTCGTCGGTAGGTTCCGACCCCCGGAGTAGCGGCGTATAATCCATTACGATTTATTGACTGTATAGTTTCATTCGGCCACCTCTGATTGATTTGGGAAGATGTCAGTTGCCCGAGGAATAACAGATGAGAATTGGATGGTGGTCCGAGAACTTTGGTAAGGTCCTCTGCCGTCTTATAATATAACAATACTACAGTGTAAATTACAGCATAAAGAAAGAAGTTTTAGTATGATGAATGATGGACATCACTAGAGAAAATAGCTGTACATATTTATACAGTCGAATATTGCAATAAATCAGAACTTATAAAACTTTCATAGCGGCATAATTTAACCATTCAAGTTGCACGTTTCTGAACATAGCTTACTGTAAAGTCAGAGATATTTGCGAGGTTTTAATCTTCGCAAAATAAATGATAAATTTAAAGGTTTACATTTTTTACGTTGACTTAACTTTCTGACACATCTGAAAATTAATATTTGGGAATATTTAACATCGCGAAACAATCTGATAACTTCAAGTTGCAAAGTATTGACCTCGCGAAAATATAGTGCTTTTTTGCAATACATTTTATTCATAAACGTTCGCTGTAAATATGTATTTGATGTTCATTTAACGTGTAAATATCAAACTGCCTTTATGTCAAGAAATGTGACGTGACCCTTAAATTCAGTAATGCTTGTCAGCATCTTAAACACGTGTTAAATCCATGTAATGCGATGTTAAGAGTCATTAAAGTCAAATACTAAAGTAGATAGTCCTCAATATGTGCAGCACAGAATGTGAGAACACATAATACAATATTGTTACAATACAACAGCTTTATACATACAAGTTTTTTTTAATATAATTTTATAAATAATAGTAACATCATACAGTTAAAAAGTAATTGAAGTCTTGTCCATTTATCACATGGTTTTGTGTGTATAATGTTTTGAGGTTAATTTTTACATATAACAACTTTTACATCCACTTTTTTATCGGCTACCGTTTTTTCGACCATTTCACCTGAAGGAATTGTGTAATTTTCCTGGCAGCCGTTCTGAATTTGGAAAGTACTTAATTCCAAAACTAGCAAAACATGCGTTTTTTCAGTCTCCATAACGATACTGAATACCACAATGTGTCAATATGTCAAGTTTATCATCAAAATCCTGCAATTTTCCCAATTTAAGCAGGTTTTTTTCGAAAATCCACAATATTTCATGGGAATGATCATGTTTCCAAATAAAAAAAGAGAGAAAAACTTTACTATAACCTAAAACACAGTCTGTCTGTAGTAGGAAATATCTTGGTTAAATTTTGACCGCCATGTATTTGATTAATCGGTACTTTACGTTTAGCCATTTCGGTAACTGCATCCAAAGTAACGCGGTTTTCGTGAGTGAACAAAAAACACACATGTCAAACAACGCTGACGCATACAATTTCACACTTTTCTTAACTAATGGAATGGTTCGACATTAATATTAGCCATTCATACGTCAAAATGATGAAAAGGGACAACTTACATGTACCAACTGTCTAGTCATGTCGAGGTTCTTTACATCCCTTTGTTAAAAAATAAATCTAAGATCATTTCGGTAAAATGTTTCTGACATATAACCTTATTTATGGCCGTTGTCGTACATGAAAAATGGAAAGTTGGTGATTAAGTTATATACTATTTTTTTCTATTTCTCCACTTTTTGATTCAAAACTTGGTCATTGCGTAATTAGAAATTTTATAATTTCCGTAATTAGGAAGAATGGTCATTTCCGTAATTTGGTTAAAATTGGTCAATTCCGTGATAAGGAAAAAAATGGTCATTTCCGTAATTAGGAAAAATGGTCATTTCCGTAATTAGGAAAATTTTGGTCATTTTCGTGATTAGGAAAAAGCTTATAATTATGAACCAATATCAAAACTTATAGAGCATATACATTCAAAGGCTCCAAAAGGCAACACATAAATGTTGAATACAAATAATGAAGTAGATAGACTGTTTCCCTTTTATTCCTCGATTAGTAATAACATATTGAACATCATAAAAGCATTATTGGGTTCAAATATTAAATTTGTTATTATGCTCGTTTTGATGCGTTCAAATAGAGCCTTACACTACAACTCAATATACAATCACTTTTGGTGTTCATAAAATGTATTATATAGTTGCCATAGAGATATACGTAAGAACATCCATACACTACTATGGTATTAAAACGTGATTGATGCTATGTTAATTGTTTTTTTTTCCATATCAGATGCATTTATGTATTAGTACATGACGAAGTTTTTCCACATTGCTTGCTTAAATTCAATACCATACTTTTTGTTCTGATTTCAATTAATTTATGTTCTTTGAGTTGTTGGACACTTGTTGTCTGTTTGATTACGAACAAATCAGTAAAACTTGTTTAAAAGCCAAACACAAGGCGACAGAAACTGAAACCAGTAAATTATCTTAAATGATTCAATTATTTGTAAACTTTGACAAAAATGCTGCCGAAACTCGTTTTACAATAATCTCTTAAACATAATATAGATTAGTATGCAACTAGTTTTGGTACATTTGTATTTGACTTCAAAATTGGAGGAAAATCAGGAAATAATCGCCTATTGTTGATGCTTTTTTATTCAAACTCAGTACATCTTTACACTAAAGACAAAATCGGGATTCTTCCAATCAGTATCGACTAAAATCGCGATATTATCGGGATATACTATAAATATATATAACTAGTGTAATAACCAGGCTACTTGTACATACATTTTGATTTCTGTGACTTGTATGATATAATTGAGGAACACAAATTCAGTCTGACATGAATCCTAGTTTAAACTATAAACATTAATTGAAGACATTCGAATATATACCAGAAAACAAACATGACTATAAAATCACGATAAATTGCGATATAACCCAAATATATAATGTTGTCCACTTTACTCATAGTCTATATATGTTACAATTACCTCAAGTCGTGAGACACTTTATACGGTACGACAATAACTAGTGAGCAGTTTTTTCCCCGCTTCAATCCTACATATTCCATATATACGGGAGCATTCAAATACATATATTTGAAATTATGTACGAACATTTAAAACAATCAAAAGAAAAAAGTGTGTATACTTAAATTAAAAGAGCTAAATAATCATGAATAATACGAACATTAAGTAAAATGAATTATTAAGTACAAAAAATAGCCCACCTTTCGCGAGACAAATCCTTTCACTAGCTAAAATTTATGTTGTCTGACGTCACACATCCGGGCATCGCATCTTGTCGTACGGTGACAGACGCGATGTAGTTTCGACAGTTGTTATGATGTTTTAATTAGTAACAAGTGAGCTTTATATGTCTGTCTTATGTCGTTTATACATTCATATGATATAATTCTGTATTATTTTATTGTGTATTCGTATCGAAATAGTAGCACTTTTCGGAACAGCTTTGATAATATCGTTCGATTATAAATGTATATCTTTGTTTCGTTGCACAACACTAATTACCGATAAAGCTTATATAACAAGAAGATAAACAAAACACTTTATCAGTTATATATTCCTTAGCGTCTGTCATTGGTCATGTACATGCTTTTGTCCGAGTTGAATAAATACATGGTTTCAGATCATCGGAAAACGCGATGAACAAACTATTTGACCGATAAAATATATTTTGCCATACATTGCAGCTTTAAATTGACAACATGGACATACGGTACCCTAGTTTCAGAGTCTCAATAAAATATGCTTTAGCCTTTTCAGTTAGAATAAAGGGCAACGTGAACCTATAAATAAGACTTTTCCGCAGCTCAAAATTACGCATTTTTTCGGCGCAGCCGTCCTAACATGGTTTTGCTATTTGCATATCAGTGTTATGTAAACAAATCAAATCTTATGTTAATCACCATGGGAATTTCTCTTCAACCGAACACCGTTTGTAACATTGACGCGGATTGGTTAACCTTTTCGGTGAATTTCGGTATATTTACCGAATCCATTTTGGAACCGGAGTGACCAGCACTTTTTGTATTTTGCACAACAAATCTTAACCTTCAAATTGCGCCGACCATCTTTTTTCAAAATATATTTTGTTTTATTCTTCACTGCACTTTGCACCATCGGAATGTGGTGACTGTCGTAAAGACACTGCCCGACTACGAGAGCCAGACAAAACCATTCTCGTTACCTTTTAGCTAAGGCGAACAAAACTTCTGCCGTGATTTAAGGGGGGAACACTACCCATTCCTTACCAATGTGACACAAAATGCTACTAAAGTGATTATGTTACATCTTGTCCGGACAGTTGGTACGTTAAATAGACGAATAACTATTATAAAAAATGTAGAATACATATTGCATTTGCATGTTCGTTTGCCAAGCCTAGAGGGATGATGTTTGTCCTACAAAAATATGTAAGGTTAAGTTTTTA
The DNA here is from genome assembly GCA_032209605.1 of Mactromeris polynyma. Taxonomy (NCBI): domain Eukaryota; kingdom Metazoa; phylum Mollusca; class Bivalvia; order Venerida; family Mactridae; genus Mactromeris; species Mactromeris polynyma. The sequence continues at coordinate 33,338,960 of JASFXZ010000004.1, forward strand.
TCCACCGTTGCAAATATCGGCTGAAGTTATTTATCATTGGAGCGCTTTGTCCTACACTCGCCTGCTATTAGTCTAGAAGTTTGGCTATCGGTTCATGTACAGACAACACTAAATTAATGCGTTTTTTCACCATCTCACATGTTCTTGTCATGTACCGGGAAAAGGAGCGAGTGGCTCGAATGAACCCATCTCTTTGTGTCATTACCTCCATCATTGAAGAGCATCACGATCAAATTGTAGGAACAATACCCATGTCATACCGACAAGGTCCCGCATCGTGAGACCTTTGTTGTAATCTAACATACTGCAGTTCATTTTTGAACGTTTTATTGTATTCATGCTGCGTAATGATTTACATTACATCCTGTCATTCTGAATCACGTGACGTCATAATAATGATATTATTTCATAGTTTTCAACTCTGTTATATTCTTCGAAAATATGATTGACAGATGAGGAAGGAACAACAAAGTGAAGAGTAATGTAAAGATCTCATTGTGTCATCACGAACGTACATGTATGTATCTTATGAGTGAAACTTGTCACCGAAATTCGCATAAAACAAGAACAAATTGTAACGTCATGATACATGTTCGATGCTTTAATATACAGATAACTTGGCCACACATTCGCTTGTGTAAAATAGTTTATGTGTAAAATAAGTGAACGATTAAAAATATAAAAAATAGTTCTATAATATACACACAAATACTAATTAAAATAGTGAAGTAAACTAAAATAAATGAAGTCATATACACACTTACGCTCCTTCCGTACATTCCCAGCCGTCAATGTCTTTTTGGTGACTTACCACTGCGATGTTCCCAGCTCTACCGGTTGTGATACATATACTTTATATGGAAACAAACTACCTTGAAACGTTAATTTAAACTCTTTATTGTTACTAGAATGTTTAAAAGTTTTGACAGTATTCTGCAAATTCCTCTCTTTTATTTAGTGTAAAACTATTTATTCTTGCTGCCAATTTAGTTTTGTAAGTTTCACTTTCTATCATGTAGAACAAATAGATGAAAACTTTAAAATAGCCCTTTTTTCACCAAGTCGGTCGCGTAACTGCAAACAAACATCTTTGGCAAGGGGCTCGTCAGAGTAGGCGAAATCCGCGGACACTCACCGGATGAGTCATCCAAAGTCTATTATTCTGAACCGCCAAAGTCTACATACTCCTGAAGAAAGTAGTCCCGGTCTAACAAAAAATAGCGGTAAGCATTTGCGATATCAGCTAGAAAACGACTTTGAGCTGACATCACTTACCCTAAAGAAAGAACCCCAAAGAAACTTGCTGATTGAATATTGCAAATTACAGAAAAAATGTCTGCTTACGCGTCAGCCGTATCACGCGTGGAGTGCACTGAGAACAAGCTATATAGCACTTTAACTCAGCGAACGACAGTAGTAGGCAGATAACTCAGCGGACGATAGTGTAAGTAAGTGTACAGTAGGCAGAGATACGTATACAAGAAAACGGTGCAACATAAAATATATCCAACGAACAATTGTAAGTATTTTGAAATCTTGGGAAATGCAATTATCCGTCATCGTTCCGTTGAATATCGACGATTCACGGAAACTGTTCTAAATTGAATAAATTCACATGGTTTTTTGTTTTATTTCCGACTGTTAAATATTAATGATTAAAATATTAATAACGACAGGTAAAACAGTGCAGTTTAACAAAAACAAAATGTAGTAAACAAAATGGCGGCGTCCACGAAAACGCACGGCAACGGAGAAAATACGTGAACTACTGTGCGCAGATAAGATGTGTTTGAACAGCCGCATAGAAACAGAGCACTGTTGTATCAGTACTTCATTTTACAATGAAAAATATGCATTTATGATTCGTGTAACTTGTACAGAAAGTGCAACTAGGTGACAGTTGTCAACTGCGTTATCCTGCCATTTCTGGGACAGATTGTCGGGTTTGACATGATGATGATCCATCCTTCTGACTGTCTATACCAATTCTTTGTATACAATCTTGTGTGTTCAACTCCTTTATTATCTAATATACTGACATTACAAAGTGTTCTTGATAAGACTATTGTGAAAGGTAAATCTATGTCAAAATGACGTCTGTGATCTCCAGTGAATCCAACTAAAAGTGTCCGCGTCAACACGGCAACAGTATAACTATTTGTTCCAAATTGTTAAGCACATGAATGTTGATTGTGATACAACTACTGCTACAAAGGTAATGATAACACTGTTAGCATCAATAATCATGTATCATTGTTATACGTTCAAAAAGCCATAAACTCTGCGAATAAAGGTAAAGCTTGTTGAATTGATAATATTCCTGTTGCAGTGTTGTCGAACACCACGACTGTCTCTTTAAGCATGTATTGTATTAAATGAAAACGCCATTTCGTACTTATTTCATTTCAATGTAATGTCTGACGAAGAAAAGTTATCTGTTTTGTTTTCCAACTGTGATTTAGTTAGAATTTGTGGCAACACCTGCATTCTCATACTACAAATGAGACACTTTTTAACTTATAAATAATAATTTGTGTATGTGAATTATAAATGCCATTGGTTATATGCGTCTCTCTACTAAATACAGGCAACTGAAATATGTTTGCTAATCAGATTTGCTCTGATCTGATCATAGTGAAGTTAGATTTCATTCACCCTTTTTAAAACAGCCAGTTTTCCTATTTCAGTGTTTTATTATTGTCTGAAGGTAACGTTTAAGTCAAAATTAGCAAATATTTCTACAGCTTAACCGTGTTTGATTGTGTACATGTGTGTATAAACTGATTGTTATCTAGTCTCTTGTAACTCCAGAATGGAGTGGCAATGTACTTTTATTGTTATAATTTGTATTGTATATATCATATAATTGTACATTGATGAGTCTTTAATAAATAATAAAATAAAAATAAAGAAATATAAAGAAATCATTAAATTTTTATTCTCAAAGTTTAACATAATTTCATTAACTTAATCAGTTATTAAATATGAATACTTGGGCCATAGTTTGATTTCTTTTGATGAATGATTCATACATTTGTAACAATAAAACGCGTTTAACACTTGGAAAACATTGAAGGCTTTAGTGAAGTAGTTGTGTCATTAATGGCGCTACGTAAATGCTTTAACTGAAATGTATAATAGGTCATGATATGTTTCTCACCTTTCAAAAGGGACAGCGAACGGTATAGATGACCGTATAAGATGTCTTGTAGTAAAACTACCAACAAGTATATATATATATTATTCATTTCAGTCTCATTTATGTACAGTTGAACATAATACAACAATGACAATCTAAATGATTAATTAGTTTTGTTTTAACTACATTCTGAATAGAATTATAATATACTTATATCACAGTACAATAAATATCAGATGCGACACAACAATATTTACGAGATAAAACTGAGGATCAGTCGCTCATTGTATATTAACAATGTACTAATTCTCATCTAAAGTTATCATTTGAAAAAAACAACAATTATCAACCTCGATCAGATCGATACTGAACTAATTAGCAGCTGATTCTCAGAATATGTAAAATTTGCAATAATAGCAGCAAGAAAATGTTAGGCATCATTTAAACATATAAAAACTACGTCTTTGCAAATGTTCAAGCAGGTGTTGGCACATATACGAAACAACGATCAATGCGTAAAGAGCACTATTACGAGTTAGTCTACATTAGACTTGTTATGATATGTTTGCTTGCTCAAATAGTTTGCATTTTAAGTTGTTGTACAAACAACAGTCTGACATTACATGCAGTTCGTCTTCCATAACATTACTAACGTCACATTCGTGATCTTCAAGTTTTACATTTGCATAATTATCTCCCAGTCTTATTTTAATCGATGCTACACCACAGCCAAATTTACTAAATGCAGATCGGTGACGCAAAGGCAAAATAAGTTGACACTAATTTTCCTGGACAAAATATTTTAAAACAAACAAAAAAGTACGAAGTTTATTTAGATTTTTTTGAATTTTGAAAGATACAGTCATCTAGTCGATTATGTTCAATAAGTAAAAACTAGACTACATTACACGATATCACTAAAAATGATACAAAAATAAATGTCGCATTTATAATTATTTCTAGAAGAAAAATAATTCGAAGGGAGATAACTGTATAACATGAAAACCATTTCTTTAACTTACGGTTACCTCCCTTACGCTTAATATAAATGACCTATTTTACCGGATTAGTTTTGAATTTTGCATTTTACTTTTGTAGTTTTAGTAAAAAAAAATCACGATGATTATGAAACATATGAAACCATGCATACCAATTTAAATCTTCACTATACAATGGTTGATCGATTCATAAACATATTAAAAATGATATGGCTTTTTACATGGTTTTCATTGGGTTTTGAGTTGTTTATGACATTAGTTGACCTGACCAGTTTAACCAGAAACAAAGTAATCCAGTCTGATATAAGACGTCACGCGCATTTGCATTATATATAACGATGGCGGCCATATTTACGCAAGAACGCAATAAGGTGTAACGTCATCTTAAAGTTTCGCAAAATATCAAGAAATTCTTACCTAAGAAAATCTTACTGAAATGCTTTTGTTAGCAAAGAACTTCTTAAGAACTTTCTTAATCTACGCAGTTTCTTAAGAAGGTTAATGAAACGCGACCCAGAGGTGGTATACACATAAACGTATCCAGATGTCAAGAGGAAAATATAAATATAACCTGCCAAGTCTTCCGGACATTCCGGGGACAACCCTGGTGTCTAACAACTGAGCAGCCTGGGCGGGCTTTTTGTTATTGTTAAACTGAACATGCTTATATAATAATGAGTTATATAGACTTAAGATTAGGACTGTGTCAAAGGCACGAATATACTCAAACTTTTTACTTTCATTTTGCATACCAGACAATGAAATTTGAATTACGGCGATTTACTACAATTGATGAAAATTTAGCTTGGCTGTTGAATGTTTACAGTCACGTTAATGTACCCCCCCCCAACACTAAATCGGACAAAGTGACTCATTTCTGGCCACATTGGGACATTTTAATAGTCCTGTATTCTCATCTGCTCATCCATTGATTCCATGTTCTCTAGAACATGACGTAATTCGGGAACAGACTTTGACGAGTTTATTGCGAACTGTCTTATCTAACATTACAAATAAAATAAAATTACAAAATCCTTGAGCAGGGTCGCCAAACGCTTGCATATAAAAGAACACTTCGTTATAAATCGTCCTGCACGGTTCGTGTTGATTGCAGAGTGTGATTTTCATGAAGAATCGAATTGTTCCCCAAATTCTGAGCACATAAAACACAAACCACACGTACAGAAAATTCTGATCTCCGTCTCGCACGCTTGTATGAATATCACAAAATCTAACATTTCGATGATGCAATTGCTGTAAAAAAGAAAATTTTAGACGCAGTTGTAAAACGAGGCCTTTGAGGAATTTTTGCTGTAAACTATATATCCGTTTATATCCGTTTATAATACTGCAAATACAAATCCAGAAATTTCATTGGTTAAAGACTCGCGTATAGTACTAGTATTCTATATACACAGCGCTGACAGGGTAAATGACGTGCGAACTAATTTCCCCTTCATGCGCCTCATGCCCTGTTTTGCTGTGACGGCTCGACTTGAAAACGCTTGATATCCGCAAGTTACTTGAAATTGACAATTGATCTTCATACATGAGTCAATACATATTGAAAATATTACATGTGTGCTTGTATTAATATTCAAAACGATAGATATTTTAAGGTTTGAGCCAAATTCAGCTGTTATCAGACGCTTGAACATTAATATTACAATCCAGTGCGCGCTTAACCATGCGTATTGAGGTACCTTATGGGGTATACAATACAGACAATATACGTGTGTGTGAAATAAAAGAAATTTGATCTACAGCTAGTTATTCCCGATATATTTGAAATTGAATACGTTTGAATTACTGATATTATACATAACTATAACATTCTAAACAATTGTATGAACCAAAAACAGCAAAAATACACAGATCTAATTATTAGATCTAGAGCTAGGCATCGGAACATTGCTTGTTTAACTTAGTTCTTATGAAAACATGGATTTGCAGTATTATAAATTCGTTATACAGGTTGTTGACAGGGTATATGGGGCCTCGGGTTATATGGCACACATACAGGTTATAGGCCTATTCCCCCATATAGGCATATAACCTGTCAACAACCTGCAAAACTAATAATATAATTAACAACAATTTCATAGTCGTATTATATCTCATAATGATTTCGTCAGTAAACACAGTGATAAATGGATGTTTTAATCATTACGTGGGCGTTTGTTGTGTTTGATTTATATTCACTTATCACCAGGTTATCATGTGTCAAGACACGGGTTTTGTGTTAAATTATCAGATATTATCTATACCCGTAAGATATTACATAACAGTAGGACATCATTCATTCGAATTAAGTGGGTCCGAAGTTTTATTGTCTTTATGCCTAAGAAGATACATCGGGAACTGATATTTATTTCGATACCAAATAATCGCATAAAAGGTTGTTGAATACACAAGGTCTGACTGTTGATGATAGTATGGTAAATTAGGTACGCTTCATTTGATCATCATTTTCATGACAGCATACAGTTGTTATTGAGATAGCAAAAAATAGTTAAACGACAAAGATTAATGATCGTTATGTGAACAAGAAATTATAACATTATACAGTAACCGTACAAATACAATTTACCAAACAGAATAGGATGTAAAGGGTGTTAAACAAGTGTGTTAACAAAGTTTAAATTTAGATAAAAATAAAATGATGCTGTGTACACTGTTTTTGTTTGCATAATGAAAAACACTGTGTTTTCATGAATATCTGTTTTATTTAGAACTCTCACACAGAATTAAACTATAGGTCCTTAGCGACATAGATGGAAATAGTATTTAGACAAAAAATAAATTTCAAACTTTGTGAAGTTATTTTTTTAACACCCTGTACGCATGAAGAACAATTTAAAAACAACAACATAGTTTTGGTTGTGATATTAAAGAAAACAAAATAAACATACCAGATATTTTTTAAGCAGCACGTATAGAGAAGTTGTCAACAAATAACACAGGATTTCCCAACCTTTACCAGTGACAAACATCCATACAACGTGGTTTGGTTTGCTTTCATCAATCCAGCACCATGGACCTGTACCGGCTGTACTGTTTTTAAAGTCTTCATCATTCAAATGTTTGCCTAACACCTCAAATTCTCCGCCAGCAATTCCTATGATTATTGCTGTAATTAAATAATAGTCAATACCAAACGACTTATCATATTTTCTAAATATATATATATAAGTTTCTATGGAATCCGCGTTGGAAAAACCTATTATGAAAAATTCGAAGTCTTCACCCTTCAATATGTGCTTGATGTAGATAAATAAATAATGAACGACATGCAAAAAACTTAGAGCGAGCATATTATAGAAAAAAATATCATTGGTAACCATTAACATTTAGAGTATCGCCTCTTAGCATCGCTTGAAGTCATACTTACGTAAAATGTCAGCACTATGGCAAGACAAGACATTCAACATTTCTGAACATGATTAATGGCTGAGTTTTGTCACAAGTCAAACAGAAACACTTACCAGGAATTAGCCAAGATACTACAATAGCTGCATAAACTAACTTCGATTTAGATTTCCCATCGAAACGGTATACCACAGTAGAGAAAAGCAGAATTGCTATAGTGACGGTTAAGTTGAATGAAACGAGACTTGAGAATGTAGTCAAATAACTTTGGTATATGCAAACAGTTCGGAATGTATTACTATACCATGCGACCGAAGATATAAGGTATCCTGCAAGTATATCAAGTTCAAACATCAACATCAAGATAAAATATCAAAACTGAAGCCAAAAGTTAAGATTTGCATTGTACATTTTTGTATATTAAACGAACGATTACAGCGGATTTTCTTTAACTACAAATAACATATAATGAACATAGCAAGTAGCAAGTTTGATTCGATTATTGACAAAAAACATAAATACAAGATAAAACTAGAACTATGAAATATCCATGCGTAGTTTATTAAAAGATAATGCAACAAATGAGCCAGTTCTTGAAAATACAAATAATGTCAGGATTGTAAAACTCATTATTGTCCAGAAAAGTCAGGAATAAAATTACCGGTACATACCAGACGCAGTTAAGCTATCAGCAATTGACAAGAAGGTGAATACTTTTCTTGTTGGATTTCTGATTTCCGGTAGCCATATATACGTCAATATGATGATGCACGATCCTACTATAGACAAACAGCAACTAACTGTTGATAACGCCACAGCAGTTGGAGGAAATGAAATCCGCCCTTCTGAATACATCGTTAACATTTTTCCATAATAGTATTACATCATTTTATTCCGGTCAAACATTTTACAAATGTAACACGCTTATGCAAACCATTCACTACATTACGTATCATAGAAGTTCGGAAAGCTATTACGGTCCAAAAGTACGAGGGTTGTTAAATAAATTATGTTATTCAAATGTTAAAATACACACAACAGAGCTATCCTAATATCCTTCGTTTCGTAACCTCAAACTATTTACCACAAGCATACATACAATGTCAGTCTTTTAATTTGCTTTGAATATGCAATCACATAAATCTTCATGACACCTACGAGACACTGTAGTACATGTAAGTAGTCTGAATGTCTCGACATGTAGCGCCAACCAGAGGTGCGTATTTTAGAGGTAGTGGAAAGAAGCGCGAAAAGGTAGCCGTCTTAAAAACGCTTGAACGCTTCGCTAGCTAGTCGACACTGTTCCGCATGGACGACATTTTGTTTAGCAAAGCTAGCACTGTCTGAAATCGCCAACTATCTGAAGAAAAGGGCTACTTTTCCTACGTTTAAGAAATGGCACCTCTACTTTCCCTACGTAGCGCTTGGTAGAATTCGATTGTTTCCTACCTATAAATAAACGCGCCTCAGAAATTAGCTTTCGCAAAATAAGAAAGCAGAACAAAGTGCATGGTGTCAGATATGGGATAAATGATGTGTATCAGAAGGAAAGTAATACATCTACACTTTACCAAATGACTATTTTCCATTTGCAAGTTAATGACTTGTTGTGGCGTCAGAATTGTGACGACATTATCATCTGATTTTCGGGTTAGGTAAGCTGAATGGAACTAGATAATTTAGACGAAGCTGAATGGAACTAGATAATTTAGGCGAAGCAAAACGTACGGACACTCTAGCGCTTTCCGTGTCAAGGAATCCTGTTACAATGCGTAATATACATGATAATGCATTGCCACTTTGTTGCAGTATACATTGCAGTGAAATCATAGCACAATGTTTGCTGTAATGTATTGTCACCCTTTGTCGTATCTAGAACTTTGTCAATGAACCAGTGACACTACGCTTGTCATCAACTGCGATCTGGGCTAATGGATCCTGCATAACTCATTATACTTTTTGCTTTGATGGATATCCAACTTCAAACATCAAACTTTTGGTTTAAATTGTAGAAAGGATCTCCACAATCCATGTCCTTGGTTGTGTCTCGGAAATTTTGTAACTGTCCAATTAAATTCGATCGACCACTAAACGCGTTCTTCTTAACGTTCTGAGATATTCTACTGACTGATGTTTCGCTTTTAATATACGACCTTATCATTCATGCGTATATTACTTCACCTTACCTTTAAACACAAAAAGCATTTTATCGGACATTAGTCAGAGTTAGCAGCGCATTGACTAAAGCTCCGTGGTCTACCGTTATTTTCAGCCCAGTGTCCCTCCATGTATATTCAAACCCATTGTCATGACGCTAAGCGATATACTGCTAATAAACATACATACAATACTATACTACCACTGTACCAGGGATAAATTGATTTTTTCAATGATATGGACTGTGTAGGTTGTGTGTATAGTGTACAAAACATTAGCAGAGGAACGTTACTTATTGAACGACCCTCGTGCCAGTTATCATTGTTAATAGTTAAAATTGATTACATCAATTATCAGTTATTATTCTCATAAAAGGACCACTAGGAAGTTATATTCCCATTGGTCAATATTGTTTGTAGTGTATTTAAATTTGATCCGTTTATTTTATAATTATCTTGTGAATGATAACCGATATTCATGATGTGTTGTGGTTTACACTTACTCCCTTTTCCGACAAACTACTTTTGTTAGGTACATTAGTCAAGTGCCATGCCCAAAGTTTATAGTTTACAAAGCAGCACCGTTTTCTGGATAACTGATACCTTTATCTCATAGCACATATGGGGACCACGGCGAGCATACGGTTCACTTGAGGTTTGAACATACGACCCTCATGTCGGCAGTCACGTGATCAACTTAGCGGAAAATGCACTTCTAGGTCGAATTTAGCGATTGTGAGTGAACCCTACAGTAAAATTGGAGTTTCATATAGCATAACTAACCATTCTTGTAGCAATCGATGGTTAAATAATGAGGCATAAATTATCAAAATCAACCAGGCATAACAAAGATATGTTATCTTCAGTGACCAGATAAATTGATAACATTTTCAGAATTGCCTTCTGTGATTAGATATTTATGATGGTGACCGAATTCGATTACCGAATCAATCAAATGTAGAAGCTAGCATGATTTGTCCAATAACATTTACCGGCAATATGAATCATTTAAACTTTTAAAAGCCATTTACTAAATTTGACTGATATTACTCAAGTCAAGATTAAATGAGCGCTGCTCTACGTTATCTTTAAGTGACATCATTTCTAGAAAACGTCACGTGTGACGTCAGCATGTCTTGACAGTAAGCAATATTTGCCCGCTATCAACACGCGCTTTTCATATATTATTGTCCTAAGGTAACATTTAAGTCAAATATATCTTCAGCATTTCCGTGTTTGATTGTGTGTATAAACTGATTGTTATATAGTCTCTTGTAACTCCAGAATGGAGTGGCAATGTAGTTATATCGTTATATTGTGTATTGTATATATTATATGAGTGTACATTGATGAGACTTTGATAAATAATAAAATTAAATAAATTTAAATAATTATTATAAAAAAAGTAGTTACATTTTTATTCTCAAACATGATTTCATAAACTTAATTTATTTAATATAGATCCAAATGTCCCCGTTTGCCAAATCTTGTCCAGTTCTCAAAACCTCTTTAGCTCGTCCGGTTTTAAGGGTTTCTAGTGTAGTCGATTATGTTCAATATATATAAAATTAACTACAATACACTTAATCACTAAAATATTACAAAAAATGTCGTATTTATAATAATTTCTAGAAAAGAGGCAACTTAATAAATATAATTCATTTATTTTATTGTTTTTTTTCCATTTTCTTAATTTAATTCACTTACGAAATATACAAAATCGCGTTTACAAAAATGAAACAAAAACAATCGAAGGGAGATAACTGTATAATATGAAAACCATTTCATTAACTAATATACATTTTACTTTTGTAGTTTAATTTTTAGTAATAAATTAATAACGAGCTGTGGCAAATGTTCTTATGAATCAATGCCCACCAATTTAAATATTCACTACTCAATGGTTAATCGATCCATAAACATACTAAAATTATATGGCTTTTTACATCTTTTTCATTTGGTTTTCAGTTGTTTATGACATTCTGTTGACCTGACCAGTTTAACCAGTACTAACTCACCCTTTCCCAATAGACGACAAAGTCCCCACACGAATCAGGAGAAAGTTTCATTACTGTTTTCTTATCTTAAATTTCTGATTGAAGAATATTTTAAAAACGTCTTAAACCGTTACAGAATGCGTTTCTTTAAAATTGATTTTCTTAAGGAAAAAAGTAATCCAATCTGATATACGACTTCCCGTGCATTTACATTATATATAACGATGGCGGCCATATTTACGCAGGAATGCAAGAAGGTGTAACGTCATCTTAAAGTTTCGCAAAATATTAAGAAATTCTAAACTAAGAATAGCTTACTGAAATGCTTTTCTTAGCAAATAACATCTAAAGATTTCTTAATCATGGAAGTTGTTTAAGACGGTTAATGAAACGCGACCCAGAGGTGGGATACAAGTAAACGTATCCAAATGTCACGAGAGGATATTATATATTTAACCTTTCTGGTCTTCCAGACTTTCCGAGGTCAGCCCTGGTCTCATCAATGTTTTCTTAAATCGAAAATTTAAGATGAGAAAAGATTCAAGATAAGAATGTTAATGGAACGGGACCAAGGTTTCTAACAACTGAGCAACCCGGACGGGCTTTTTTGTTAATGTTAAAACTAAACATGCTTATATATTATTGAGTTATATAGACTTAAGATTATGACTGTGTCAAAGGCAAATGTGTACACTTTCATTTTGTACACTAGACAATAAAATGTGAATTACGGCGATTAACTACAAATGATGAAAATTTAGCTTGGCTGTCAAATGTTTACAATCACGTTAATGTACACACCACCCTAATAGCACTATATCGGAAAAAGTTACCAACTACTGGCCACATCGGGACCTTTTAATAGTCCTGTATTCTCATCTGCTCCACCATTGATTCCATTTTCTCTAGAACATGACATAACTTGGGAACAGACTTTGACAATTTTATTGCAAATTGTCTTATCTACGATGAATATCTCTAAATCTAACATTTCGATAATGCAAATGCTGTGAAAAAGACAATGTTCAATGATAAACACAAGATAGTTAAACATTATACTATGGTTTTAAACTCGTATACACATGTACATTAAAATATCACATAAATAACACATCAAAAGTGAGACCACTTCATCAATTATCTAATTTTCATGAACTAGTTTTCACTTTTTCGTTCATAAATTAACTCGATAGTCCGACCAATGCAAGTTATCTGTCTAACACTCCCATCATTTTTATAATCATCATTATGATGGTTCAATATCCGGAAGTATGAATATATAATATACCGAAACACTACCGACATGATATAAATGTATCATATATACCACTTACAATTCCTGATACGATCCGGACATCAGGTCCGGTTGATCGAACTACTTCCGGTTTTAAAGTTGTCTATGCATTTCAGAATAAATAACATACTTGACGTTACGCACGGTATTGTATTGTCAAACAACGTAACGGTTTTCGATGTTCAATGCATTGTTCACACCAGGAAGTTCAGAACGCTATTACAGTCTAAAAGTACGAGGGCTGTTATATATACTCAAACGCAAACGAAAGTCTGGAAAGTTTTATATTTTGATTTTCTGATAATCCAATGATGGAATATTATCATGTTGGTATCGTTGTATAGCTTATTCAATTACCCTTCTAACCAAATTATTTATTTTATTGTATTGAATTTCGTTAAAGCGTACGACGCGTCTACATGAAGTGAGGGTCAAACTCAAAAATACACAAACAGTCCAAGGGATGTTTTCTTGCGTAGATTCACTGTAATTTGTTGCACAATGATGTTAATGTTGCAATTATATCTGGTATGACCGCTATTCCGACTAATAACTCTGTAGCAGAGGTGGTTTGGTACCGACGTCTCATGTGCGTCAACTTAAAATGACGGTCCAGTCTGACGCCAGTCACGCGTGGCCTGCCGGATCGGGGACGGTCGGCAACAGTACCCGTTTGCATTAACCTATCACGTAACTTGATTATAGCGTTTCTATGACAATTAAGTGCCCGTAAAACTGAAGCGACTGAGTCACCTTTGACCAGCATCATTTAATCGTCAATACAATGACATTCTGATAATCATGGCATATTTTCTGTTATAAATTTTCTAAATCTACAGTGATATTCACACTACACATGTGTGAAAGAATGTAGAGAAAACAAGTTTGTCCACTTGTACTTGTGTATACACGTTCCACGTGGAATTTCTGCAAAATCGCAATTCGGGCTATTACGTAATAATTAGCCATAGTTTCACTGAACTTTCGTTGTTGCTACAAACCGTAACGACCGACATTCGTATGTTTCAATTGTGACATCTTTATACCTTGTAGAATTAAAATAATAAAACAATCAAAAGTGCATACTTTGTTTTGCGTTTGTGTATATATTATGTTATCAAATGATACAACACACAGGACAGAGCTATCCTGATATGTTTCGTTTCGTGACCTCAAACTATTAACCACAAGCATACATACAATGTAAATCCTTTAATCGACTTTGCAGGTGCAATCCCAGACACCTCTGACACCTACAAGACACTGTGATACATGGACGTCGTCTGAATGTCTCGGCCTCTAGCGCCGACCAGACATTAGTTTTTGCAATCTAAGAAAAAAGACCAAGTCGCATGGTGTCAGATAGGGGATGAATGATGTATGTGTGAAGGAAATTCTTACATCTACACGTTACCAAATGACTATTGTCCATTCGCAAATTAATGACGTGTTGTGGCGTCAGAAAATGATTGTGACATGTAGTTTTCGCATTCGGGTTAGGTAAGTTGAATGGAGTCTAGATAATTTGCGCCAAGCAAAACGTTAGTACCGTAAGGACACTCTAGCGTCTTCTTAACGGTATCAGATATTCTACTGACTGCTACATTTGTACTCTGTTTTCATGATACGATACTGTCATTCATGCGCATATTACTTCTTCTTACATTTAAATACACACATCATTATATATTTCATCGGAACTATTAAGAGTAAGCAGCGCATTGACTTAAGATCCGTGTTATGCCATTATTTCCAGCCCAGAGTCCCTCCATTTATATTCAAACCTAGTAAGCAATCCCTAGTTGTGGTCATGACGCTAAGCGATAGAATGCTAGTATTGTAACATGTATCAATTGATTATTTCAATTATATGGACTGTGTAGGTTTTGGTATTGTGTACTAAACACTAGCCGAGAAACGTTACTTATTGAACGTCCATCGCGTCTGTTATGATACTTAATAGTTAAAATTGATTATATCAATAATCATTTATTATTTACATATCACGCCCTCTAAAAACGCGATTTCATACATTATTGTCTTAAGTTAACGTTAAAGGCAACATTAGAAAATATATCTTCAACTTTACCGCGTTTGATTGTGTACATGTGTGTATAAACTGATTGTTATATAGTCTCTTGTTACTCCAGAATGGAGTGGTAATGTACTTTTATTGTTATAATTTGTATTGTATATATTATATGAGTGTAAATTGATGAGACGTTAATAAATAATAAAATAAATATTATAAAGATATAATTATATTTTTATTCTCTAACATAATTTCATTAACTTAATCAGTTATCGAATATGAATACTAGGGCCATAGTTTGATTCACACATGTGTTACAATAAAACGCGTTTAACATAGAACATAAGAACATAACGTTTATTAATCGACTTGAGCGATGAAAGCTCATCGCCATAAGCAAATATATACACAAATGCAATTGAAAAACTTGGAACAAAATGAAGGCTCAGTTAAATAGTTTATAATGGCATTATGTATATACTTGAACTGAAATGTACACTGAGTACATTTAAAAACGCACACTTTCGAACCGACGATTTTTTGTATGTAATTAAAACGTTTTGTTCTGTGATTTGAGTTTATAGACGCCATACTTCAAATCTACGGTTGAAAGACTTGGCAGGTTATATATATATATGAAAATCAAGGTCGTTAAATATGCTCAACACATGACGATCAAAAACACGTTTAGTACGTGGTGACAATTTGCAATAAATAATCGAGATAATTTTGGCGGTTTTTTGAATGACAGTGTATAAATACACAGTAAAAACACAATAAAGTTAAGTTCTCATTCGTGTGTCACTATGTCAAGACTTAGTAATGATGACCGAAACCAAAGTCCATTGGAATGTTCCTTTTAGGAAGTTAAAAAACGCCATAGCGCGACTGTTTGGATGTCACCATACGACAATTTCCCAACTCGTGGCTCGTTAACAGCATACTGGAGGGGTGCAGGACCAACCTCGACCTAGCAGACCACGTGTTACGACTCTGCGACAGAATATATGCATCTGAGGGTGTTAAACCAATTCATTAACTTCTTTTTTTTAAGTTCATTTCTTTTTTAGGGCAGTATACATCCAAACACAGTGCGAAGCCGTCTACGATCTGCAGGTTTGAAGGCAACACGGCCCACATGGCACAGCGACTGACAGCTCGACATCGACGGGATAGACTTCGATGGGCAAGGACATATTTTCGGTTTAACAGGCGGCAGTGGGGAGATGTCCTGTTTGCAGACGAATCTAGGATCCAGCTAAGCCGCGCAGACGGCCGGAAGCGGGTGTGGCGACGCCGAAGAGAGCGACATACAGATGCGTGTACTATAGACTTTAACAGGTGGGGTGGGTTTTTTGTCTATTTCTGGGCGGGCGTTACACAGTTTCACAAAACTCCATTGGTAATATTTGACAGAAATGTGAACGAAATTTCTATATTAACAATGTATTGGCACAAGTGGTCGTGCCATTTTTTCAACAGAACTTTCCAAGGGAAGTGGCATTTTGCAACATGATGGTGCGAGACCACACACAGCCGTTGCGACACGTAACTTTCTGCACCAAAACGACATTCCTGTACTGGATTGGCCAGCGTTATCACCGGACATGTCACCAATAGAGCATGTTTGGGACGTGTTTATAGCCGTGAAAATCACCCGGAAAATGCCGCTAAACTCCGCGAAGCATTGTTGGAAGAGTGGGACAATATATCACAGAGGTGCATCGCATCAAAAGTTTTATCTATGCGTCAAACATGTCATGATTTGATTGCTGCACGAGGAGGCTACACACGATACTAATGATGTAAATTACATTTACTGACAGTATGTGTTTATGCATTCCTTTATGAATGAACTGTTGATTGGATGTTCATGATCTTTTCACATTTGTTCATTAAAGGTTAAATTTACACTTTAACGGCGTATGGTTGTGATCTATTTTATGCGTTTGTAGATATTCGATAAAATTCAATGCGTGCGTTTTTAAATGTACTCAGTGTTGTGTATAATATTCTTTCTCATCTTTCAAAAGTGACAGCGAACGGTATAGGTGATCGTATAAGATGTCTTGTAGTAAATCTACCAACAAGTATATATATATATTTCATTTCAGTCTCATTTATGTACAGTATAAATTATTAACATAGCAAAACTACAGAGCCATTCTGAATATAATTATAACATACTAATATCAAAGTACAATACATATCAGATACGACACAATACTATTTACGAGATAAAACTATCATTAGAAAATATAGACTACAATACACGATATCACTAAAATATTACAAAAATAAATGTCGTATTTATAATAATGTCTAGAAGAGACACAAATGCTTAATAAATATAATTCATTTATTTTGTTATTGTCCTTTTTCTTAATTTAATTCACTTAGTAATACGAAATATACGAAATATTCTTTACAAAAATTAAACAAAAACATTTCGAATGGAGATAATTGTATAATATGAAAAAACATTTCTTTAACTTACGGTTACCTCCCTTACGCTTTATATAAATGACGCATTTTTCCGGATTAGCTTAGAATTTTGCATTTTACTTTTGTAGTTTAGTTTTTAGTTATACATAAATCACGAGCTGCAAATGTAGAGCTACTTATGAAACCATGTCCACCAATTTAAATCGTCACTATACAATGGTTGATCGATTCATAAACATATTAAAAATGACATGGCTTTTTACATGGTTTTCATTGGGTTTTGAGTTGTTTATGACATTAGTTGACCTGACCAGTTTATCAAGTACTAACTCGCTCTTTCCCAACATACGACAATGTCCCCACACGAATCAGGGTACCGTTTCATTAACAGTCTTATCTTAACTGTTTTCCGAGGTTGAATTTCCGATTTAAAACTATATTTAAGAACTTCTTTCACCGTTGCAGAACCTTTCCATTAAGAATGATTTTCTTAAGATTTTCTTAAGGAAAAATCGTAATCCAGTCTGATATATGACGTCATGCGCATTTACATTATAGATATCGATTGTGGCCAGATTTACGCAAGAACGCAAGAAAGTGTAACGTCATCTTAAAGTTTCGCAAAATATTAAGAAATTCTTAACAAAAAAAGCTTACTGAAATACTTTTCTTAGCAAAGAACTTCTTAAGAACTTTCTCAATCCAAGACGTTCGTTAAGTAGGTTAATGAAACACCGCGACCCAGAGGTTGGATACGCATAAACGTATCGAAATGTCACGAGAGGAAAATATATATATATAACCTGCCAAGTCTTACAGCCCTTGTCTCTAACAACTGAGCAACCCGGGAGAGCTTTTTTGTTATTGTTAAACTGAACATGCCTATATATTAATGAGTTATATAGACGTACGATTATGACTGGGTCAAAGGCACGACTATGCAAACAAAATAACTTTCTTTTGGACTCTAGACAATGAAATGTAATACGGTGATTAACTACAATGTTGGGAATTTAGCTTGGCTGTCGAATGTTTACAATCACGTTAATGTACATCCCCAAACTCTATATCGGACCAACTACTGGTCACATTGGGACTTTTTAATATTCCTGTATTCTCATCTGCTCCTCCATTGATTCCAATTTCTCTAGAACATGACACAACTTGGGAACAGACTTAGACGATGTTATTGCGAACTGTCTTATCTAACGTTACGAATAAAATTAAATTACAAAATCCTTGAGCAGGGTCGCCAAACGCTTGCATATAAAAGAACACTTCGTTATCAATCGTCTCGCACAATTCGTGTTGATTACAGTGTGTGATTTTCATGAAGAATCGAATTGTTCCCCAAATTCTGAGCACATATATCACAAACCACACGTACAGAAAATTCTGATCTTCGTCTCGCACGCTTGGATGAATGTCTCTGAAGCTAACATTTCGATGATGCAAATGCTGTAAAAAAGACAATTTTCAATGATAAACACAAGATGTTTAGAAATTATAACATGGTTTTAAAGTCGTATGCATTTCAGAATAAATAACATACCTGACGACACGCACGGTATTGTATTGTCAAACAACGTAACGGTTTTCGATGTTCAATGCATTGTTCAAACGGTCCAATAAAAAGCATTAGACGCAGTTGTAAAACGAGGCCTTTGAGGGATTTTTGCTGTAAACTTCAATTATATCCGTTTATAATACTTCAAGTAAATCCAGTAATTTCATTGGTGAAAGACTCGCGTAAAGTATTCTATATACACGGCGTTGACAGGGTATATGACGTTCGAACTAATTTCTCCTTCATGCGCCGCATTACCATTTTTGCTGTGACGGCTCGACTTGAAAACTTTTATCGCTTGATGTCCGCAAGCTACTTGAAATTGATAATTGATCTTCATGCATTGGTCAATAAATATTGAAAAGATTACACGTGTGCTTGTATTAACATTCAAAACGATATAATTCTTAAGGTTGGAGCCAAAATCAGGTCGATAAAGTCAATGTTATCAGACGCTTGAACATAAGTTTTACAATTCAGTGCACGCTTAACCATGTGTATTGAGGTACCTTGTGGGGTATGCAATAAAGGCAATATACGTGTGAGTGAAATAAAAGACATTTGATCTATAGTTAGTTATTCCCGATAATAATTCGAACGAATGAGGTCCTACTGCTTACGCCAAGGGTTATATGGCACGCAGACAGGTTATATTCCCCCATATACCCTGTCAACAACCTGTATAACTAATAATATAATTAACAATTTCATACTCGTATTATATATCGTAATGATTTTGTCAGTAAAGACAGTGATAAATGGATGTTGTAATCATTACGTCTGCATTTGTTGTGTTTGATTACTCTTCACTTTCGCATAAAAGGTTATTGAATACACAAGGTCTGACTGTTGATGATATGATGGTAAATTAGGTACGCTTCATATGACCATTATTTTTATGATAGAATACAGTCGTTATTGAGACAGCAAAAAGTAGTAAAACGACAAACATTAATGATCTTTATGTTAACAAGAAATTATAACATTATACAGTAACCGTACAAATACAATTTACCAGAAACAATAGGATGCACAGGGTGTTAAATTAGTTTATTCACACATTTTGAATTTAGAAGAAATGAGAATGATGCTGTGTACACTGTTTTGTTTGCATATTGAAAGACACTGTGTTTTCGTGAATATCTGTTTTATTTAGAACTCTCACATAGAATTAGGTCCATAGCGACAATTTAGACAAAAATCAATTTCAAACTTTGTAAATGATTTTTTTAACACCCTGTGTACACAAGAAGAACAATTTAATAAATAATTCATAGTTTTTCGAACTATACAGTAGCTGCTGCTGGCATCGCATTATCTGTGTAGTTGTTGGCGTCATTCATGATGATCTTATTTAACTGTTCCCAAATATACAAGGGCATTTTCCACCGGTAAACTTGAGGTCAATTCACACAAATGAGCCTCAACACGTACGACAGGTATACGATATGAATTAAGAAATTGGATTTGATATTCAAGAAAACTAAAAAACTAAAAAAACATACCAGATATACTTTAAGCAGCACGTATAGAGAAGTTGTCAACAAATAACACAGGATTTCCCAACCTCTACCAGTGACAAACATCCATATACAACGTGGTTTGGTTTGCTTTCATCAATCCAGCACCATGGACATGTACCGGCTGTACTGTTGCTAAAGTCTTCTTCAGTAAAATGTTTGCCTATCACATCAAATTCTCCGCCAGCAATTCCTATGATTTTTGCTGTAATAAAATTATAATCAATACCAAACAATTTACGATATTTACTAAATAGATATACATATGAGTTTCAATTGATAATCGTTTTTATGGAATCCGCTTTGGAAAAATAATTATGAAATAATTCGAAGTCTTCGCCCTTCAATGTGTACTTTTCGTAGATAAATATATAATCAACGACATACAAAGCTTAGAGCGAGCATATTATAGAAAAACTTTTTAGTTGGTAACCATTAAACGTTAGAGTATCGCCTCTTAGCATCGCTTGAAGTAGTAATTACGTAAAAAATAAGCGCTATGACAAGACAAGACATTCAACATTTCTGAACATGATTAATGACAGACTTCTGTCACGATTCCAACAGAAACATTAACCAGGAATTAGCCAAGATAATACATTAGCTGCATAAACTAACTTCGATTTAGATTCCCCATCAAAACGGTATACCACAGTAGAGAAAAGCAGGATTGCTATAGCGACGGTTAAGTTGAATGAAACGAGACTTGAGAATGTTGTCAAATAACTTTGGAATGTGCAAACAGTTTGGAATGTATTAGTATAGCATGCGACCGAAGATATAAGGTATCCTGAAAATATACCCAGTTCAAACATCATTCAAACATCAAGATCAAATATCAAAACAGAAGCCAAAAGTTAATGTTTGTATTGTAAATTAAACGAACGATTACAGCGGATTTTCTTTAGCTACAAATAGCATTTAATGAACATAGCAAGTAACCAGTTTGATTCGATTATTGACAAACTATCCATGCGTAATTTATTAAGAGATCTTGCAACAAATGAGCCAGTTCGTGAAATACAAATAATGTCAGGATTGTAAAACTCATTATTGTCCAGAAATGTCAGAAATAATTATATTCTAGAACCGTGCAAAATGCAAAGCGTCAATTTGTTGTGTATATTCCACTCTCACAGGGATAAATTGATTATTTTAATGATATGGACTGTGTAGGTTGTGTGTATAGTGTACACAACACTAGCCCAGAAATGTTACTTATTGAACGACCCTCGTGTCTGTTATCATTGTAAATAGTTAAAATTGATTACATCAATTATCAGTTATTATTTTCATAAAAGGACCCCACTAGGAAGTTATATTCCCATTGGTCAATATTGTTTGTAGTGTATTTCAATTTGATCCGTTTGTTTTATAATTATCTTGTGAATGATAACCGGTATTCATGATGTGTTGTGGTTTACACTTACTCCCTTTTCCGACAAACTCCTTTTGTTAGGTACATGAGTCAGTTGCCATGCCCAAAGTTTATAGTTTACAAAGGAGCACTTAACCGTTTTCTGGATAACTGATACCTTTATCTCATAGCACAGATATGGGGACCACAGCGAACATACGCTTCACATGATCAACCTAACGGAAATGCACTTCTAGATCGAATTTAGCGATTGTGAGTGATCCATACAGTAAATTAGGAGAGTCATATAGCATAACTTACCATTCTTGTAGCAATCGATGGTTAAATAATGAGGCAAACATTATCATAATCAACCAGGCGTAACAAAGATATGTTATCTTCAGTGACCGGATAAATGGATAACATTTTCAGAATTGCCTTCTGGGACAAGATATATATGATGTTGACCGAACTCGATTACCGAGTCCTTCGAATGTAGAAGCTAGCATGATTTTTCAAGCAACATTTACCGGCAGTATTAATCATTTAAAGCCAATTTACTAAATTTGGCTGATATACTCAAGTCAAGATAAAATGAGCGCCGCTGTACGTGTTCTTTAAGGATGCCCACTCGTGAAATAAAAAAAATCCTTATAACTACGATTCTATGATTCCCTGTTATTAGTTTAGAAATAAGTGTCATCAGGTAGTTTATGAGGACAAAAGTGTATGTTTGTATTTGAACTTTTTTGTAAAATTATATTTTATCAACACACCTCAAAACGGCATTTTCTGACCCAACATCTGTTGAAAATGGGGTATGGCTTAAGAAATCATCATACATATTAATAAAAAGAGTCCAAACTAGTAAAAATACACTTAAGGAGCCAAGTAGTTATCAGTGCAGAAACAAAATAAAACATAAAATGTCAAAAGGTATGAAAATCTCTTCACATTTTTATTTCAATTGTCATTTTTATTAAACAATACCATATCAAGAAAAGGGACACAAAATACATTTTATATCCAACCTTTTGATATAATAAACGTGCATAAATAATAAAAAGGATGTTGTATACCACTGATAATCTCATAGACAGTTATGTTAATTTGAAATAAAAATATAAAAAGGATATGTTTGTGTTCATATAAGTGAGTTATCATTTAAAATCTTTAACCTGTCAGCTTTTTAACATCAATTAACTTTTAATTAAGTGCTTTTGTAACATATATATAATAGTCACAGTAAGTTCAATTGACTGGTGCACAAACACATTCAATACATCAATAATATATAATTGAATTACTATCAAATCATCATCTTACTGTGGATGAAAAATGCCAAAATATACTTAAAACCATGTCAAATTACCCAACCCACTTTTTTACAATGGTAAGGGAACCCCAAAAGTTGCCCTTTGAATAGTCAAAAAGTTTTGAAAACGTTGCTGTAATAAAATCCTTTGATGAATTTCATAAATCAGCATTTTAAGCTGTAGGATAGAAACTGTAACCATGGTAACAAAAATATCGTTTTGCAAGAATATGGAAAAAAAACACATAGTTTAGAAAATTAATGAATACATTTTTTTTGTACGAAGTGTTTAAAAAACATACACTTTGGGGGGGGGGGGGGTTGCTTACAGGCAACAGTTTTGAAAACTTTGAAGAAAAAACAACTTTTAAGCACCTATCTTAAAAAGCAACTTTACAATAGAACAGTTTCAACTGAATGATCTTAAAATTTAAAGACAAGACTATCTTCTGTGACAAGAAACTCAAAATATTGTTACAAAGTCTCTACATACATTTTAGTTAACTACTTTCTGAGCACATTTACTTCCTGATTCCTATCCTTAATGACAGTTACCAGGCAGGTAGGCACATGATTACCATTATTTAACTAGCTCGCGGCTCACCAACTGGTCATATCAGAACGGACCCCTTCTATAATTCTAACCTTCGACTTCCTGCTTCCACTCGGCCACAATAGACAGTAACATTTCTAATCCAGATGTACATTTATTTCCATACAAATGATTCCTAGTTTACTGGTAGTTTAAATGAATGCAAATCTGCATTAAAAATGAAGATACTGGAGTTAATATTGACAACAAAAAACAATATTGTTTCTTCAAAACATATATTCATTTTTGACTTACCTGAAGATTTCACATTGTAATACATGGAAACAACACAATTAATAAATATGAAGCTCACATACATGTCAATTTTAACATCAAATTGGTTTGACATCCGTATACAGTGAATGTATTATTTTGCCGACTGGAAAAGTACAGAACTAAATGTCAATGTTCAACAACAGACTGGATTGACATCTGTATTTGTTTCTAGACTTCAGTTATTCCTTGAAATACTCCGAAATAGAAGGAAATAAATAAGCATACATGTGAAACCTCAACAATAAGACATCATTGGTTCCAGAGAAAGTTGCATTTTGTTCTGAGGCAGTCTGATTATCAAGTTGAAATATAGAAGGAAAATAAAAACAACTGTCATATATATTACTCAGGTAGCATTAATTGATGTGGTCATAATTCCAGGATATTTTAGAGTAAGGTTTTACAGTACATCAACCACAGGAGTTTTAATATTCCTACATGACTGTGTAAACATGTAAATTAAAATTAACTTATACTAAAAATAGTTAACTTTGCTTGGAGTTTCACATGATGGGTTCAATTCCCTGCTCCGGCATGGATTGTTTTATCTTGATTTGGATTTTTTAAAAACAGACATATATATAGTTTATCAGCAGAAAACATTTATATATATGCTGTATATGCCATAGATTCATGACCCTTTAGAAGCATTCTTAAAGTTCATTCACTACACCGTTTACTTACAATTTGTATTAATCAAAAACAACATTAATATAAACAATTACAATGTCTGAAGCAACATTTGTGTATGTTTTACTATGAAACATGTTATTTAATAATCTGATTCATCCGTAAACTTTCTCAGTAAATTCACACGCTGCGGAATTTGCATCGTTCTGGTTTATTAACTCTAATGACGTAAAAAAGATGACGTAATATCATGACGAAATATCATGCTTACCTAGACCTAAAAAAATAACATCGCTGTGTTTTTATTGCGACTTAATTATTTGCTGGCAAAATTATGCTTTACAATGCTCCTTTCGATTTTGCCAAAGAACAATGGTCTTGATCAAGTTGATGATTAATCTGTTGATGATTGGAAAACATGAGGACGTCATTCGTTCAAAGTGTTTCTATGCTCACTAACCATCATCTCCGATTGCATCTATATTGTTGCAGTATCCCTTCTCTTCTTCTTAATCGGAACGATGCTTGTGAGTCGGTTTAACTGTTTTACGCTTTCGAAACCGTGCTTTTTGACGGAGGATGTCAATAACGCGAAAAGTGGTCTATGACGAAGGGAGGTCAATCTTGATGTCGCAAAAGTAAATGATACCGAAATAAAAGTAAATAATAGCGGAACATGTATTAACAAAATGGAAGTGAATCCCTACAGTAACGCTGTTAGTTGTTTAATAACATTAATAGTTTATTGGGGCGACTTTAACATCGTCCCACCTTTTACAACATATGCAAATGGGCTGCGCGAAAATATGCGCAGATGACGATAATACGTCAGGGGTGGTATTCACGAAACATCTTAAGTTTTACCTTAAGATTATCCTTATCCTTATTTTCTTTTCCTTACTTAAAGATAAGGAAATATTTAACCTAAAGATATTTCTTAGTGCCATTTAAGTATTTCCTTAGCTAAGGAATTCTTAACTTTAAGGAAAATATCAATATCATCTAACGAAATTCTTAAAGTGGTTGTCATGCAGATTTGGAATTTCCACGTTTTAAAAATAGTAACGGAAGTTGACAAGTACGCGCGCGCGTCAAATGTCACGGTCGTCTGCAGTTTGTCAATAAACACGGAAAAGGTCAGAGGAACAAGTTAAAAAACGAGCACCTAACTTTTCGATCTGCAATTGTTTGTTGTTGACCGCAGTAAACGGAAAGGGAAGTATATTGGACCCAAGACTCAGCAACTATGCTTACATTAAGCATAAATTTAAAAATAGTAAGTATTTTTCGTGCATTATGATTAATGTCAGTAATGAGATCAAAGTTGATGTTTTGCATATTTGCATGTTACCCTGATTAAAAATCGTTTTGAAAACTTTATTATATAATCCGATGTATTATGAAAATGATGGATTGTCTATGCGTGGATGATTGAAAACTCAAAAGACGTTAATTTCATCAATTGACAAGTGTTGTGCGACTCGAACCCACTAGCCACAAACGCGTATAACTGTGTGCTCCATTGTAGTATGAAAAGGGGGCATATATATTTGCCCTTGTCCGTCTGTCTGTCCGTCTGTCCGTCCTTCCGTCCGTCACAAAATATTGTGTCACTCATATCTCCAAAAGTATATGAGCCAGAGTCATTAAACTTTCAGGAATGTTCACCAGCATGTGAAGTTGTGCACCTGGGGTTTCATGTTAGGCTGTGCCGGTAAGTGCAAAGTTATGGTCCTTGACTTAGTTAAAATATAGCCTTCAGATTATGCAATCTTGTGTCGTGCATATCTCCAAATGAATTAGAGTCAGAGTCATAAGACTTTACAAGAATGTTCACCAACCTGTATAATTGTGCACCTGGGGTTTCATGTATGGTTACGCCCAGTAAGTACAAAATTAGGGTCCTTGACTTATCACCATAATCAGTATTGTTGTTAACTTGGTAATTTGGATACCTATTCACAAACTTTGCGCAGAATAATAGCATTTGCTTTTGCCAAAATACAAAGGCTGCAAGTGGGGGCATTTGAGTCCTATGGACACATTTCTGGTTGTACAATATTGTCCAATAGCTTGCTTTGTTTACAATAATCAAATATCTAGTATTAATATGCAGGCAACAGCTTTGCCTAGTATTTTAAGTATGTAATGTTCTAGTGGTACATACCAATAATGAGAATCATAATGATTTTAGTATATCTAGATTGACTTCCTGAGACATGTTTATAATGTTACATGTAATAGAATTTCCAAACTTATTGCCAAAGTATTTTTTTCAGCTATAACTACATCATCTAAAAAGCAAGTCTGGAAAAGTATAACATACTTATTTTGTCAATCAGCTGAATTCAAGCGGAACAAACATGAAATATATAAGAAGTGGGATAACCTGGTGCAGAAGCACATGGCAATTTAAGCTGATTTCCAGCATTCACTCTTTGCCACAGGTATGGTAGAGAATGAGATGTATTATATCATTACACCAGTTGGTATTGTTTAATATTTATAAGAAAATAAGTTTTATAAAACAACATGTCCTGTTTACTATGAAAATTAATAATTAATTATACAATGAGAATTACATATATAACAATTTTATTATTGAAATTAATCAACGAAAGTAAATCAAGTACTTTCAATTTTTGTGGCTAGACACACCAGTTGAAACCAACAATGTTGCACACATACTCCTTACTAAGCATAACTTTCAGGGGGAGGTCCAGCGAGTTCAACACTATCAATTTTGACCGAAGGTGGGACAGCTGAACGTTACCGGAATTGACTTGCCGTCTGTGTAAGACTCTGCATGGATACAAATTGACCAAAATAGGTAATATAATGTATTTAGAACTATACTGAACCAAACCACAAAATTATGTATTTGTAGTGAATAACATTACAACAGATGTTTACAGCAAATCAATGCAAAAATTGTTCGTTCAATTTGATAATTAGGAGTGTGCTACCTTAAGTGACATCATTGCTTGAAACCCTCACGTGTGACGTCACCATGTCTTGACAGTAAGCAATATTTGCCCGATATCAACACGCGCTTTCAGCTTTCCCTCGTTGGATTGTGTGTATAAACTGATTGTTATATAGTCTCTTGTAACTCCAGAATGGAGTGGCAATGTACTTATATCGTTATAATTTGTATTGTATAGATCTATATTATATGATTGTACATTGATGAGACTTTAATAAATAATACAATAAATATTATAAAGAAATAATTATATTTTTATTCTCAAACATAATTTCATAAACTTAATCAATTATTGAATATGAATACTAGGGTCATAGTTTGATTAACACATTTGTAACAAAAAAACGCGTTTAACATAGAATATAAGAACATAAAGTTTATCAAACGACTTGAGCGATGAAAGCTCATCGCCATAAGCAAATATATACACAAATGCAACTCAAAAACTTGGAACAAAATGACGGCTAAGTGAACTATTTCACCTTTCAAGAGTGACAGCGAACGGTATAGATGACCGTATAAGATGTCTTGTAGTAAAACTACCAAAAAATATATATATATTAATATTCATTTCAGTCTCATTTAAGTACAGTTGAACATAATAAAAACAATATAAATTATTAACAAAACAAAACTACATAGCCATTTTGAATATAATTATAATACACTTATATCACAATACAATATATATCAGATACGACACAACAATATTTACGGGATAAACAGGATCAATCGCTAATTGTATAGTAAAAATGTAATAAAATGAAACATAATACAAAACCGATGTACAAAATGGACGCTAATGCGCATCTAAAGTTATCAATAAAAAAATAGACTACAATACACGATAACACTAAAATATTACAAAAATAAATGTCGTATTTATTAGAGAGGCAACTGCTTAATAAATATAATTCATTTATTCTATTATTTTCCATTTTCTTAATTTTTGTTCACTTACGAAATATACGAAATATCCTTTACAAAAAATAAAAATAAATAATTCGAAGGGAGATAACTGTATAAGATGAAAAACCATTTCTTTAACTTACGGTTACCTCCCTTACGCTTAATAGAAATGACGCATTTTTCCGGATTAGTTTTGAATTTTACTTTCGTAGTTTAATTTTTAGTAATACATAAATCACGAGCTGTAGCAAATGTAAAGCTACTTATGAAACTTATGCCCACCAATTTAAATCTTCACTAGTGTCAATGGTTAATCGATTCATCAACATATTAAACATTATATGGCTTTTTACATCGTTTTCATTTGGTTTTCAGTTGTTTATGACATTCAGTTGACCTGACCAGTTTAACCAGAACTAACTCGCCCATTCCCAATATACGACAATGTCCCCACACGAATCAGGGTAACGTTTCATTACCATTCTTATCTTAACTATTTTCTTATCTTAAATTTCTGATTGAAGAATATTTTAAAAACTTCTTAAACCGTTACAGAATATGTTTCTTTAAAATAGATTTTCTTAAGGACAAAAAGTAATCCAGTCTGATATAAGACGTCACGCGCATTTACATTATAGATAACGATGGCGGCCATATTTACGCAAGAACGCTTAAAGTGTAACGTCATCTTAAAGTATCGCAAAATATTAAGAAATTCTTAACTAATAAAAGCTTACTGAAATAAGTTTCTTAGCAAAGAACTTCTTAAGAACTTTCTTAATCTAAGCAGTTTCTTAAGAAGGTTAATGAAACGCGACCCAGAGGTGGTATACACATAAACGTATCCAAATGTCACGAGAGGAAAATATAAATATAACCTGCCAAGTTATCCGGACATTCCGGGGACAGCCCTGGTGTCTAACAACTGAGTAACCTCGGCGGGCTTTTTGTTATTGTTAAACTGAACATACTTATATAATAATGAGTTATATAGACTTAAGATTAGGACTGTGTCAAAGGCACGAATATACTCAAACTTTTTACTTTCATTTTGTACTCTAGACAATGAAATGTGAATTACGGCGATTTACTACAACTGATGGAAATTTAGCTTGGCTGTCGAATGTTTACAATCACGTTAATGTACAGCCCCCTCCCCTCCAACACTAAACCGGACAAATTAACCCATTTCTGGCCACATTGGGACCTTCTAATAGTCCTGCATTCTCATCTGCTCCTCCATTGATTCCATGTTCTCTAGGACATGACGTAAGTTGGGAAAAAACTTTGACGAGTTCATTGCGAACTGTCTTATCTAACATTACAAATAAAATAAAATTACAAAATCCTTGAGCAGGGTCGCCAAACGCTTGCATATAAAAGAACACTTCGTTATAAATCGTCTTGCACGGTTCCTGTTGATTGCAGAGTGTGATTTTCATGAAGAATCGAATTGTTCCCCAAATTCTGAGCACATACAACACAAACCACACGTACAGAAAATTCTGATCTCCGTCTCGCACGCTTGGATGAATGTCTCTGAAGCTAACATTTCGATGATGCAAATGCTGTAAAAAAGACAATTTTCAATGATAAACACAAGATAGTTAGAAATTATAACATGGTTTTAAATTCGTATGCATTTCAGAATAAATAACATACTTGACGTTACGCACGGTATTGTATTGGCAAACATCGTAACGGTTTTCGATATTCAATGCATTGTTCAAAACAACAAATAAAAACATTAGACGCAGTTGTAAAACGAGGCCTTTGAGGGATTTTCGCTGTCTATATATCCGTTTATATCCGTTTAAAATACTGCAAATAAAAATCCAGTAATTTCGTTGGTTAAAGATTCGCGTATAGTATTCTATCAATATCATTGAAATCAGCCCCTAACTTTAGCTCCATTACTTTCCGCTGTTAGGATCTGACTTCACGCCGTAAGAGGTCACGTTCATATAACCTCTCTAAAAATAGATATGCGTTACCAGGTGCTCGTTCGTGGTCCAATGAAATTTCTCCTTACAAAACCGGGTTAGCGTACAGACGTTCTTCGTTTATTTGGAGTTTCTGTTTATACTGTTTTTAACTTCCTTCCTGTCGCTTCCGGTTATAAAATTTAAAAAATCGAAACACCACACAAACAACACCGATCGACCAAAGAATGTTGCCGTGTAGGATTTGCGGTTGTGTTAATGGTCGCAGCCATATTGAAATTGAAGAAAATACATAATCGGAACGTCTTTGTGATCTACGCTCAGATAGAATGTACGGAGCTAGTCGGATATCGACGAATATTCACAACTCTGTACCAAAGCATTTTGCAGCGGACGATTTGATTGGCTACTCAAAGGTCACAAGAACGTGACCTGTATAATGCAGTAATCAGATCCAGTTAGCGTATAGTATAGTAGCGTGCGACTGTAGCTGATTTTAATGAGATTGAGTATTCTATATACACAGCGCTGACAGGGTGTATGACGTGCGAACCAATTTCCCCTTCATGCGCCTCATGTCCATTTTTGCTGTGACGGCTCGACTTGAACACTTTTATCGCTTGATGTCCGCAAGTTAATTAAAATTGACAATTGATCTTCATACATGAGTCAATAAATATTGAAAATATTACATGTGTGCTTGTATGAATATTCAAAACGATAGATCTTTTAAGGTTTGAGTCTAATTCAGCTGTAATCAGACGCTTGCACACATATCTAATTTTTTTTATCTAGAGCTAGGCATCGGAACATTGCTTGTTTAACTTAATTCTTATGAAAACATGGATTTGCAGTATTATAAATTCGTTATACAGGTTGTTGACAGTGTATGTGGGGCCTTGAGTTATATGGCACACATACATGTTATATTCCCCATATACCCTGTCAACAACCTGCATAACTAATAACATAATTAACAACAATTTCATACTCGTATTATATCTCGTAATGATTGTGTCAGTAAACACAGTGATAAATGGATGTTGTAATCATTACGTGGGCGTTTGTTGTGTTTGAGTTATATTCACTTATCATCAGGTTATCATAAATGTTGATAAACAATGTGTCAAGACGGGTTTTGTGTTAAATTATCTATACCGTAAGATATTACATAACAGTAGGACCTCATTCATTCGAATTAAGTGGGTCCGAAGTTTTATTGTCTTTATGCCTAAGAAGTTACATCGGGAACTGATATTTATTTCGATACCAAGTAATCGCATAAAAGGTTGTTGAATACACTAGGCCTTACTGTTGATGATAGTATGGTAAATTAGGTACGCTTCATTTGATCATCATTTTCATGACAGAATACAGTTGTTATTGAGACAGCAAAAAAAAGTAAAACGACAAAGATTAATGATCTATATGTTACACGTAACAAGAAATTATAACATTATATAATAACAGTACAAATACAATTTACCAAAAAGAATAGGATGTAAAGGGTGTTAAAAAGTGTGTTAACAAGGTTTGAATTTAGATAAAAAGAAAATGATGCTGTGTACATTGTAGTCTGGTACCTAGCGTACTCTGCACTATAATGTAATGGCAAGGGCAGGTAATCCAGGCTATGTACATTGTGTTTGTTTGCATAATGAAAAACACTGCGTTTTCATGAATATCTGTTTTATTTAGAACTCTCGCACAGAATTAAACTATAGGTCCATAGCGACATAGATGGAAAGAGTATTTAGACAAAAAATAATTTCAAACTTTGTGAATGATTTTTTTTACACCCTGTACACACATGAAGAACAATTTAAAAAATAATCAATAGTTACTATACAGTGGCTGCTGCTGGTCATCGTGTTATCTGTGTTGTTGTTGACGTCATTCATGGTGATCTAATTTAACTTTTTCCAAATATACATGGGCACTTCCCACCGGTACAATTGAGGGCAAATTCCCACAAATGAGCCTCAACACGTACGACAGGTATACGACATGAATTGAGAAATTGGTTGTGATATTCAAGAAAACTAAAAAAACATACCAGATATCTTTTAAGCAGCACGTATAGAGAAGTTGTCAACAAATAACACAGGATTTCCCAACCTTTACCAGTGACAAACATCCATACAACGTGGTTTGGTTGGCTTTCATCAATCCAGCACCATGGACCTGTACCGGCTGTACCGTTGCTGAAGTCTTCATCAGTAAAATGTTTGCCTAACACATCAAATTCACCGCCTGCAATTCCTATGATTATTGCTGTAATTAAATAATAGTCAATACCAAACGACTTATCAAATTTACTAAAAAGATATATATAAGTTTCTGTGGAATCCGCGTTGGAAAAACCAATTATGAAAACTTCGCAGTCTTCACCCTTCAATATGTACTTTATGTAGATAAATAAATAATGAACGACATGCAAAAAACTTAGAGCGAGCATATTATAGAAAACAATTATAGTTGGTAACCATTAACATTTAGAGTATCGCCTCTTAGCATCGCTTGAAGTCATACTTACGTAAAATGTCAGCACTATGGCAAGACAAGACATTCAACATTTCTGAACATGATTAATGGCTGAGTTATGTCACAAGTCAAACAGAAACACTTACCAGGAATTAGCCAAGATAATACATTAGCTGCATAAACTAACTTCCATTTAGATTCCCCATCGAAACGGTATACCACAGTAGAGAAAAGCAGAATTGCTATAGTGACAGTTAAGTTGAATGAAACGAGACTTGAGAATGTAGTCAAATAACTTTGGTATTTGCAAACAGTTTGGAATGTATTAGTATACCATGCGACCGAAGATATAAGGTATCCTGCAAGTATACCAAGTTCAAACATCAAGATCAAAATCAAAACTGAAGGCAAAAGTTAATATTTGCATTGTATTTTAAACGAACGATTACAGCGGATTTTCTTTATCTACAAATAACATATAATGAACATAGCACGTAGCCAGTTTGATTCGATTATTGACAAAAAACATAAATACAAGACAAAACTAGAACTATGAAATATCCATGCGTAATTTATTAAAAGATAATGAAACAAATGAGCCAGTTCTTGAAAATACAAATAATGCCAGGATTGTAAAACTCATTATTGTCCAGAAATGTCAGGAATAAAATAAAATCACCGGTACATACCAGAAGCAGTTAAGCTATCAGCAATTGACAAGAAGGTGAATACTTTTCTTGTTGGATTTTTGATTTCCGGTAGCCATATATATGTCCATATGATGACACACGATCCTACTATAGACAAACAGCAACTAACTGTGGATAACGCAAGAGCAGTTGTAGGAAATGAAATCCGTCCTTCTGAATACATCGTTAACATTTTTCCATAATAGTATTACATCATTTTATACCGGTCAAACATTTTACGAATGTAACACGCTTATGCAAACAATACACTACATTACGTATCAAAGACGTTCGGAAAGATATTACGGTCCAAAAGTACGAGGACTGTTAAATAAATTAGGTTATTCAAATGTTAAAATACACACAACAGAGCTATCCTAATATCTTACGTTTAGTAACCTCAAACGATTCACCACAAGCATACATACAATGTCAGTCTTTTAATTTGCTTTGAATATGCAATCACATAACTCTTCATGACACCTACGAGGCACTGTAGTACATGTATACTTTTTGCTTTGATGGATATCCAACTTCAAACATCAAACTTTTGGTTAAAATTGTAGAAAGTATCTCGACAATCCATGTTCTTGGTTGTGTCTCGGGAATTTTTTTTTGTAACTGTCCAATTAAATTCGATCAACCACTAAACGCGTTCTTCTTAACGTTCTGAGGTATTCTACTGACTGATGTTTCGCTTTTAATATATGACCTTATCATTCATGCGTATATTACTTCACCTTACCTTTCAACACAGAAAGCATTTTATCGGACATTAGTCAGAGTTAGCAGCGCATTGACTAAAGCTCCGTGTTCTACCATTATTTTCAGCCCAGTGTCCCTCCATGTATATTCAAACCCATGGTCATGACGCTAAGCGATACAATGCTAATACACATACATGCAATACTACCAAAACCCTGTAACATGGATACATTGATTATTTCAATGGTATGGACTGTGTAGGTTTTGTGTATAGTGTACAAAACATTAGCCGAGCAACGTTACTTATTGAACGACCCTCATGTCTGTTATCATTGTTAATAGTAAAAATTGATTACATGAAAGAACACTAGGAAGAAATATTCCCATTGGTCAACATTGTTTGTAATATATTTAAATTTGATCCGTTTTTTTTATAATTATCTTGTGAATGATAACCGGTATTCATGATGTGTTGTGGTTTATAATTACTCCCGTTTCCGACAAGCTACTTTAGTTAGGTACATCAGTCAAGTGCCATGCCCAAAGTTTATTGCTTACAAAGCAGCACTTAACCGTTTCTTGGATAACTGATACCTTCATCTCATAGCACAGATATGGAGACCACGGCGAGCATACGCTTCACCTGAGGGCAGTCACATGATCAACTTAGCGGATAGTGCACTTCTAGATATCGAATTGAGCGATTGTGAGTGAACTCTACAGTAAAATAGGAGTTTTATGTATCATGACTTACCATTCTTGTAGCAATCGATGGTTAATAATGAGGCATAAATATCAAAATCAACCAGGCGTAATTCGATTACCGAGTCCTTCAAATGTAAAAGCTAGCATGATTTTTCCGGCAACATTTACTGGCAATATGAATCATTTAAAGCTATTTTACTAACTTTGGCTGATATACTCAAGTCCAGATAAATTTAGCGCCGCTGTACGTTTTCTTCAAGTGACATCATTTCTAGAAAACGCCACGTGTGTCGTCACCATGTCTTGACAGTAAGCAATATTTTCCCGATATCAACACTCGTGTTTGATTGTGTGTATAAACTGAGTGTTATATAGTCTCTTGTAACTTCAGAAGGGAGTGGCAATGTAGTTATATCGTTATAATTTGTTTTGTATATATTAGATGAGTGTACATTGATGAGACTTTGATAAATAATAAAATAAAAAACATTAAATAATTATTATGAAAAATAGTTACATTTTATTCTCAAACATGACTTCATAAACTTAATAATTTATTTAATAAAACTTGGGCCATAGTTTGATTATTTTGACGAATGATTAACACATTTGTAACAATAAAACGCGTTTAACACTTGGCACAAAATGAAGGCTAAGTGAAATAGTTGCGTTTTTAATGGCGTTAGGTATATGCTTGAACATAAATGTATAATATGTCATGATGTTTTTTCTCACCTTTCAAAAGTGACAGCGAACGGTTTAGATGACCGTTTAAGATGTATTGTAGTTTGAAAACTACCAACAAGTATATGTATATTATTCATTTCAGCCTCATTTATGTACAGTTTAACATAATAAAAAAATACTACATAGCCATTCTGAAACGAATTATAATATACTTATATCACAGTGCTATACATATTAGATACGAAACAACAATATTTATCAGATAAAACTGAGGATCAGTAGCTAATTGTATATTAAAAATGTGCTAATTAGAAACTGAAGTTATCATTAGAAAAAAAACAATTATCAACATCGATCAGATCGATAGTGAACTAATTAGCAGCTGATTCTCACAATATGTAAAATTTGCATTAATAGCAATTAGAACATTTTAGGCATTATTTACACATAAAAACTAAGTCTTTGTCAAATGTTCAAGCAGGTTTTGGCACATATACGATCCAACGATCAATGCGTAAAGAGCATTTCGAGTTTGTCTACATTATACTTGCTATGAAATGTATGCTTGCTCAAATAGATTTAATCTTGTTTAACATTATATGAAGTTCGTCTTCCATAACATTACTAAGTCACATTCGTGATCTTCATGTTTTATATTTGTACATCTCCCAGTCTTATTTTAATCGATGCTACACCACGGTGAAATTTACTAAATGCCAAAAAAGTAAGTTGACACTATTTGTCCTGGACAAATGATTTTTAAACAAACAAAAACGTACGAATTTTATTTAGATTTTTTTTAAAATGTTGAAAGTCATTATGTTCACTGGAACCCCTTTAAACCGGAACCCCTTTTTTCGGAAACCCCTTTAAACCGGACAAATCGTCTAGTCCCAACTTTTTTTACTGTATAAATCATCCCTTTAATCCGGAAACTCCTTTATTCAGGAAACCGGACAAGTATTTTGACAATGGACTCGTGTCTTTCATGGGGTCTACTCCAACCACTCAATTATTGTAAATTATTTTAGTAATTGATAATTTGGAAATATTTTGAAATCATATCTTTAAGAGAAAACATACACATCACAAAATTTTCTTGTAATCAGGGCTCGAGAAATGTTTATGAAAGTCACTTGTCCCGGACTAGTG
Organism: Mactromeris polynyma; assembly: GCA_032209605.1. NCBI lineage: Eukaryota > Metazoa > Mollusca > Bivalvia > Venerida > Mactridae > Mactromeris > Mactromeris polynyma. The sequence continues at coordinate 33,375,907 of JASFXZ010000004.1, forward strand.
ATACTTTAAAATAACAAGCCCGAATTTTGAAACTGGTAGTCCGAAGTTATATGTTTTTACATTACCTCATATGTTGTCAAATTTTATTAGATAATACCACGGACATGGTTTATATGTCCGTGGTATTATCTAATATGTCAGTCGTTCTATATTTTATGTGCATTTCGACTTGTTATTTTGTATTAATAAATGAGGAAAAAACTGCATTCCAACCAATTCATTTCAGTTCATAAACATTGTTTTTCATTCATTTCCACAGTTCTTATAATTTATTTAGCCGTCTGTTCTAGTTTGAAAGTTAAGGGGCTAAACTTTGTGTCGTTTCCGTTACAAAACAAAACTCTCCTATAATTCAAGTTTCTAACCAGTGAATATCATTAAATTTGATCTCATATGCATTTGTTAATGCGCTCTTTATCTTTAAGATTAAAAACAAACAAAAATGTAAGATAGAAATATCAAATAAAACGTCAGAAGTATTCAGCGTCAACATTGTATCTGTTTGTTATCCTCCATTGTCCCCTACCATTATCTAAAGCACTCGAGTTTGTCAAAAAATATCCCCAACGGAGGCGCATGTAACAGATAAACCATATTTAAACAGTACTTGTCAAATCATTTAATATTGCATTTTCGATAAAGAAAATTAATGTATTTTTAGTTAGGTTTTCACTTCCAGATTTAATGGATTTTTGATACAAATCACTGTAGTACTAAACAAAATATAGATCCAAATGTCACCGTTTAAAAATATGCCAAATCTTGTCCAGTTCTCAAAACCTCTTTAGTCGTTTATAAAAAATGTCGTTTTATAATAATTTCTAGAAAAGAGACAACTGCTGAATAAACATAATTCATTGATTTTATTTCTTTTTCCTTTTTTTTATTTTGATTCACTTACGAAATATGCGAAATAGCCTTTACAACAATGAAACAAAAATAATTCGGAAGATAACTGTATAATATGAAAAAACATTTCATTAACAAATATACATGTAAATGACGCATTTTTCCAGTTTAGCTTTGAATTTTACATTTTTTCTTTTTGTAGTTTAATTTTTAGTAATAACTTAATAACGAGCTGTGGCAAAAATGTACTTATAAATCAGAGCCCACCAATTCAAATCTTCACTATTCAATGGTAATCGATCCATAAACATACTAACATTATATGGCTTTTGACAACTTTTTAATTAGGTTTTCAGTTGTTTATGACATTCTGTTGACCTGACCAGTTTAACCAGAGTACTAACTCGCCCTTATCCAACAGACGACAATGTCCCCATACTAATCAGGGTACCGTTTCATTAACATTCTTATCTTAACTGTTTTCTTTTCTTAGATTCTGATTGAAGATTATTTGTAAGAACTTCTTAAACCGTTATAGAATGCGTGTCTTTAACATTGATTTTCTTAACATATTTTTAAGGAAAGAAAGTAATCCAATCTGACATACGACTTCACGCGCATTTACATTATAGATAACGACGGCGGCCATATTTACGCAGGAATGCAAGAAGGTGTAACGTCATCTTAAAGTTCGCAAAATATTAAGAAACTCTTAACTAAGAAAAGCTTACTGGAATGCTTTATCCAAGAAGTTTCTTAAGACGGTTAATGAAACGCGACCCAGAAGTGGGATACAAATGAACGTATCCAAATGTCACGACAGGAAATTATATATTAAACATGCCAGGTCTTCCATACTTTCCGAGGTCAGCCCTGGTCTCTTAAAAACTTTCTTAAATCGAAAATATTAGATGAGAAAATATTTAAGATAAGAATGTTAATGAAACGGGACCAAGGTCTCTAACAACTAAGCAACCCGGACAGGCTTTTTTGTTATTGTTAAAACTGAACATGCTTATATATTATTGAGTTATATAGACTTAAGATTATGACTGTGTCAAATTTGTACACTTTCATTTTGTACACTAGCCAATAGAATGTGAATAACGGCGATTAACTACAAATGATGAAACTTTAGCTTGGCTGTCGAATGTTTACAATCACGTTAATGTACACACCACCCTAATAACACTATATCGGGAAAAGTTACCAACTACTGGCCACATTGGGACCTTTTAATAGTCCTGTATTCTCATCTGCTCCACCATTGATTCCATTTTTTCTAGAACATGACATAACTTGGGAACAGACTTTGACGATTTTATTGCGAACTGTCTTATCTAACGTTACGAATAGAATAAAATTACAAAATCCTTGAGCAGGGTCGCCAAACGCTTGCATATAAAAGAACACTTCGTTATAAATAGTCTTGCACGGTTCGTATTGATAGCAGTGTGTGATTTTCATGAAGAATCGAATTGTTCCCCAAATTCTGAGCACATACAACACAAACCACACATACAGAAAATTCTGATCTTCGTCTCGCACGCTTGGATGAATATCTCTGAATCTAACATTTCGATAATGCAAGTGCTGTGAAAAAGACAATGTTCAATGATAAACACACGATAGTTAAACATTATATAATGGTTTTAAAATCGTATACACATGTGCATTAAAGTATCACATAAATAACACATCAAAAGTGAGACCACTTCATCAATAATCTAATTTTCATGAACTAGTTTTCACTTTTTCGTCCTTAATTTAACTCCGACCAGAGGAAAGTTATCTGTCTAACACTCGCATCAAATTTATAATCATCCTTATATTGGTTCAATATCCGGAAGTATAAATATATAATATACCGAAATACTAAAGATACCACTTACAATTCCTGGTACGATCCGGACATCAAGTCCGGTTGATCGAAATACTTTTGGAATAAATAAAATACAATTGCTTCACGTTACGCACGGTATTGTATTGTCAAACAATGTAACTGTTTTCGATGTTCAATGCATTGTTCAAAACGTCAAAAAACATAAGACGCGGTTGTAAAACGAGGCCGTTGATGGACTATTACTGTTTCGATATGAATGACTGTAAACTTTATATTCGTATATAATTAACAACAATTTGATAGTATATGGTAATGATTTTGTCAGTAGACACACTAATAAATACGTGTTCTAATAACTACGCCCGCGTTTGTTTGTTTTGTTTCTTTATCTTCACTAATCACGCAGTTATCATACTTTATAAAAATGAGACAAGACACAGTTTTTTAGTTTTGAGTTATCAATAACATAAGATATTAAATACACTCAGACCTCGTTCATTCGAATACATTGGGTCCGAAATGTTATTTTGAATAAAGAATTGTTTAGAGTAGCCCATTTCAATTCGACGTGTCTAAGTAGAGATAACGGGTCCTGATATTTATTTTGGATGATACAAAGTATTCGCATAAAAGGTTGTTGAATAAATGAGGTCTGACTGTAGATGATATTATAGTAAATTAGGTACTCTACATTTGATCATCATTTTCATGACATAATACAGTTGTTATTGAGACAGCAACAATAAGTAAAACGACAGACACATTAATAATCTTCATATAAAACAAGAAACGATAACATTACATTATACAGTAACCGCACAAATACAATTGACCAAACAATAGGATGTACACACAAGAAGCACACTTGAATAACTGATCCATAACTGTACAGTGGCTGTTGCTGGCGCCGTTCATGATGAGTCAAACTTCTTATTCACCATTCGAAGAAGAGAGGGAATATTGGTTTGCACATGTCGGTCGGTCCGTTCGTCTGTCGGTCCGCAACCTTTTCGTTTCCGATCAATAAATCAAGAACACCTAGACCTATCATTCTCAAACATGGTCCACACATTCAACTTGGATAGCAGAGGAGCCCTATTGATTTTGGGGCCACCGACTCAAAGTTCAATGACACAGGTGTCAATTGTTCACAAACGGTTTCCGATCTATAACTCAAGAACCCCTTTACCTTTAATCCTCAAAACTTGGTCCATAAGTAACATTCATATAGGGTCGCAGAAGATCCCCATTGATTTTGTGGTCACGGGACCTAAGGTCAAGGTCACAGAGGTCAATTATACATACACCGTTCCGATAAATAACTCGAGAACAAACACATTGACCTATCATCCTCAAACTTAATGCACACATTCATCATTTGTAGCAGAGGAACCCCAAAAATTTTAGGGTCACTGGGTGATAGGTCAAGGTCATAGGTCAATCGTATTTAAAACAACTCCAATTAATTGGAATGTTCAGTATGACAAAATAGTGGACTTCTATTGTACATGACTATCCATATAACGTGAAGGTCAGTTCATCGCATACATGAGATGAGCTCCTTCATTACCTGCGATTAACAAACGACCTGTTGTTACTGTGCACTAATTAAACTATGCATCCACACAAAACCCCTTTTCACCATTTTTACCAAAACACATTTCCAGCATGTATATATATGCAGCTAACTTTTAAACTTGCTTATACAAGTGTACATAATATAACTCTGACAAAAAAAACGTGATGGGGCATCTTGTTTTAAATATACTTGGGCTTTTTCCGTCAGTAAAATTGAGGTCAAATTCACAAAAACGAGCCTGAACACGGTACGACAGATGTGACATGAATTAAGAAATGATAATCAAGAAAACTAAAAAACATACCATGTGTATTTTAAGAAGCACGTATAGAGAAGTTGTCAACAAATAACACAGGATTTCCCAACCTTTACCAGCGACAAACATCCATACAACGTGGTTTGGTTTGCTTTCATCAATCCAGCACCATGGACTTGTACCGACTGTACTGTTGCTAAAGTGTTCATATGCAGTAAAATGGTTGCCTAACACATCAAATCCACCGCCTGCAATTCCTACGATTATTGCTGTAATTAGAAGAGAGTCAATACCAAACGACTTACCATATGTACTTAAATTATATGTGTTTTCAACGATAATTGTTTATAAAGAATTCACTGAGGCAAAAAGGATTATGGAAGAATTCGCAGGTAAACGCGATTTGCAGTCTTCGCCCTTCAGTATGCACTTTACATAGATAAATAAAATATCAACGACATGCAAAGCTTAGAGCGAGCATATTTATAGAGAAACGTTATAGTAGGCAACCATTACAATTTAGATTATCGCCTCTTAGCATCGCTCGACGTAGTAATTACATAAAAAGTCAGCGTTTAGACAAGACATTCGACATTTCTGGACAAAATTAATGACAGACCTTTGTCACGATTCCAACAGAAATACTTACCAGGAAATAGCCAAGATAATTCAATAGCTGCATACACTAACTTCGATTTGGATTCCCCATCGAAACGGTATACCACAGTAGAGAAAAGCAGAATTGCTATAGCGACGGTTAAGTTGAATGAAACGAGACTTGAGAATGTAGTCAAATAACTTTGGTATATGCAAACAGTTTGGAATGTATTGGTATACAATGCGACCGAAGATATTAGGTATCCTGAAAATATACCAAGTTCAAACATCAATATCAAATATCAAAACTGAAGTCAAAAGTCAATGTGTGCATGTTATAGTAACCACACGATTACAGCTGATTCTGTTTAAATACAAATAGTAATAACTGAACATAGCATAGTGGAAACTTGATATTAAAATGATTCATCGCCACAATTTCAGACAGTTTTATTCGAATATTTACAAAAAAACATACGATACGTACAAGATAAAACTAGAACTATAAAATATCCATGCGTAATTTATTAATAGATAATGCAACAAATGAGCCAGTTCGTGAAAATACAAATAATGTCATAAATTTTAAAGGAATTATTGTCCAGAAATGTCAGGAATAATTAGATTCTAAACCGTGCAAAATGCGATGCGTCTATTGGTTGTGTGGATTGATAAATAATTGCCAGTAATCATGAACAAATGCAACTTGAATAACTATACAAAAGAAATTATATTTGTTCTGCTTTGTATGAGATTCTAGGTACTTCAAAAAAACACATGATTATCAAAAACAAAATGAATACAGCGGTACATACCAGAAGCAGATAGGCCATCAGCAATTGACAAGAATGTGAACAGTTTTCTTGTTTGATTCCTGATTTCCGGTAGCCATATATATGTCCATATGATGACACACGATCCTACTATAGACAAACAGCAACTAACTGTGGATAACGCAAGAGCAGTTGAAGGAAACGAAATTCGTCCTACTGAATACATCGCTAAACAAGTTTTATTTAATAGTATACTGTATTGGCTTGAATGGAATTTTATACCGGTCAAACATTTACGAATGTTACACGCTTATTAAAACAATACATTACATTACGTATTATATTTTGTTATAAAATAGCAAAAACTACGTCAGCAGGAAGTTCGGAAAGCTATTACCGTCTAAACTTACGAGGGCTGTTAAATAAAAAATAATTAAATTTGTCCACGAACTTCTGGATAACCCCTCGTATTATGTTATTCAATTGATAAAATACACACAACAGAACTATCCTAATATGTTTGGTTATGTGCCCTCAAACTATTCACCACATGCATACATACAATGTCAGTCTTTTAATCTACTTTGAAGATGCAATCACAGAACTCCTTAGGTCACATGCAATACACTAAAATACATGGAAGTCGTCAGAATGTCTCGACCTGTAGCGCTTTCCAGACAATAGCTTTTGTAATCTAAGAAAGAGGAGCAAGTCGCATGGTGTTACTCTGCTGGCGAATGCAATGCAGTTGTATCATAGTACGATGTGACAAAACACATGTCAGAAAATTTAATCTGGGCTAATGGATCACGCATACTTAACCTCTACAATGTTTAGATATTACACTGCCTGTTTGATTATTTAGTGATTCATACCTTGGTAACGATTGTCTAACTTTACAGTACATTTTGGAACTAATTGATTCTTTGTACTCTTTACTTTGGTACATTATAAGGTATATCCAATAAACACATATCTTTGAGAATATTGCTTAAAACTGTAGAACGGTTCTAGACAATCTACGTCCTAGGTAGTGGCTATTGCACTGTCCAAATAAATACAACCAATCATTAAAACGGTCTTCTTAACCGTATGAGATATTATGCAGACTGCTATTCTGTTTTCGAGATAATATGCTGTCATTCAGCCCAGTGTCCTTTGGTGTATATTCAAACCCAGTACGCACCCCTAGGTGTGGTCATGACGCTAAGCGATAGACTGCTAATCAACAAACATACAATACTATACTACCACTGTAACAGGGATAAATTGAACGACCCTCGTGTCTGTTATCATTTTTAATTGTTAAATTGATTAAATCAATTATCAGTTATTATGTACATGAAAGGAACACTAGGAAGAAATATTCCCATTGGTCAACATTGTTTGTAATGTATTTAAATTTGATTAATTTTTTATGTATTCAAGATTTGTTGTATTGTACATTTACGCCGTTTTTCGACAAGCTATTTGAATTAGGTCCGGCAGTCAGTTGCCTTGTCCGATGTTAATGGTTTACAAATCAGTACTTACCTGTTTTCCAGCCCAAAATGTAAAGATTACAAAGCAGCACTTACCCGTTTTCTGGATAACTGTTACCTTTTTCTGATAACACAAAGAAGGGTACCACGGCGTGCACACGCTGTACCTGAGGTTTGAATATGACCCCATGTCTGCAATCGCATGATCAACTCAGCGGAAATGCACTTCTAGATCGAAATTAGCGATTGTGAGTGAACCCTACCAGACAAAAGGAGTTTCATATAGCATTGCTTACCATTCTTGTAGCAATCGATGGTTAATTGATGAGGCTAAACATGATACAAATCAACCAGGCGTAACAAAAGAGAGCGAATAAGTAGCTACAGGGAACGCCACATAGATAAGACAGTGCTTCCCAAGCAGACCTGAATTTAGCCAAAAAATACATTATTTGTTGAAACTAACTTCGATTTAGATTCCCCATTGGTATGGTATTCAACAGTAGAGAAAAGCAGGATTGCTATAGCAACGGTTAAGTTGAATGAAACGAGACTCGAGAATGTACACTGTAGTTAAATAACTTTGGTATCTGCAAACCGTTCGGAATGTATTGGTTTACGATGCGACCGAAGATATAAGATATCCTGAAAATATACCGAGTTTAAACATCTAAATCAAATATCAAAACTGAAGCCAACAGTTAATGGTTGCATTGTAAACGAGCAATTGCAGCGGGTTCTTTTAAACAACAATTGTTTAAATGAACATAGCAAGTAACAGACTTTCTGGGTATAATCTATAATCATTCTTGCTTTCAATAAAGGCAAACAGTCACAAACGTTAGGAAACAGCGCGCGAGTTTTGCCATTGACCGGTGTGTAAGTGAAAAACGTGCGCGACCGTTCGCTAACGCAACGCGGAGGTAGCACGCGAAATTGTGAGCAGAACCATGCGTTCAGTTACGGCTAACAGTAGCTCACGTTTTGTTGTGTATCCCTGTATCACATTGTCTGCACACGGGGAACCAAATTGCAAAATGAACGCAGGCTGGTTCCTAGCCTATGCTGTCTTTGAGGCAGTGAACCAGACTAAAGACGAGGCGGTCAATACACTTGTTCGCGACGCGACATAAGATCGGCTTCAGTTAGTTAGCCGTTTCTGAACACAAGGCTGGTTTATGTGGTTTCTTGATACATCGCCACTATCTAAGACAGTTTGTTTTAGATAATTGACAGCATTCCTTACAATAAGTACAAGATAAAACTAGAACAATAAGTGTAGAATATGCGTGATGCATATAGGTTATGTAAAAATGAGCCAGTGCGTGAAAATATAAGTGTCATTAGTTTTGAACAGTGACCAGAAATGTCAGGAGTAATTAGAATCTTGACCGTGCAAAGTGCAATGCGTCTATTGGTTGTGTGGATTGATAAATAAATTACCAGTATTCATAAAAATACAATTTGAATTATAACTCAAATTCGCTTTTTCTTTCATAAGCATGGTTACCTAAATATCGAGTATAGGGGTGTTGTATAAAACACTTACAGCGAGTTGATACAATGATATCACTTGAAAGCTTTATCGAATTTGGTTTATATCATACCAAAGAAAGTGTTATACAAATATAGATCGTAATATTTTATTTTTTCATGTTTGCATGAGATTCATGGTATACACATTGTCCGTCTTTATCATCGTCAGTGTCTTCTTCAAAAGAACACCTAATTATCAAAGACAAAATGAATACACCGGTACATACCAGAAGCAGTTATGCAATCAGCAATTGACAAGAAGGTGAAACGTCTATATTTTGTTATAAAATAGCAACTTCGACACCAGGATGTTCAGAACGCTATTACAGTCTTAAAGTGCGAGGGCTGTTAAATATACTCAAACGCAAAAGAAAGTGTGCACTTTTTGTATATTAATTTTCTGCAAATTCAATGATGGAATATTATCGTGGTATCGTTTTATAGCTTATTCAATTACCCTTCTAACCAATGTGTTTATTTTATTGTATTGAATTTCGTTAAAACGACGCGTCTACATGAAGTGAGGGTCAAAATTAAACATACACAAATAGTCTAAGGGATGTCCTTTTCTGTAGATTCACTGTAATTCCGACTAATAACTCAATAGCAGAGGCGAGCGTGGCCTGCCCGATCAGGGACGGTCGGCAACAGTACCCATTGCATTAACCTATCACGTAACATGATTATAGCGTTTCCTTGGCAATTAAGTTCCCGTGAAACTGAAGCGACTCAGTCACCTTTGACCAGCATCAATACGCTGACATTCTGATAGTCGTGGCATATCCGCTGTTATAAATTTTCTAAATCTACCGTGATATTCACACTACACATGTGTGAAAGAATGTATAGAAAACAAGTCTGGCCACTTGTACTTGTCTATACATTTTCAACGTGGAATTTCTGTAAAATCGCAATTCGGGCTATTACGTAATAACTAGCTATAATTTGACTGATTTTTCGTTGTTGCTATAAACCGTAACGACAGGTATTCGTATGTTTCAAGTGTGACATCTTTATACCTTGTAGAATTAGAATAACAAAAAAATCACAAGTGGATACATTCTTTTCCGTTTGTGTATATATTATGTTATCAAATGATAAAATACACAGGACTGAGCTTTCCTGATATGTTTCGTTTCGTGACCTCAAACTGTTCACAACAAGCATACCTACAATGTAAATCCTTTAATCGACTTTGCAGGTGCAATCACAGACCACCTCAGACACCTACAAGACACTTTGATACAAGGAAGTCGTCTGAGTGTCTAGACCTCTAGCGCCGACCAGACATTAGCTTTTGCAATCTAAGAAAGAAGACCAAGTCGCATGGTGTCAGATATGGGATGAATGATGTATGTGAGAAGAAAATTATTACATATACACGTTACCAAATGACTATTTTCCATTCGAAAGTTAATGACGTGTTGTGGCGTCAGAAAAAGATTATGACATCTAGTTTCGGATTCGGGTTAGGTAAGTTGAATGAAGTCTAGATAATTCGGGCCAAGCAAAACGTTAGTACCGTAAGGACACTCTAGCGTAAATACACTGCATGGTCTTCTTAACGTTAGAGATATTCTACAGACTGCTACTCTGTTGTCAAGATATTCTACAAACTGCTACTCTGTTTTTAAGGTATTCTACAAACTGCTTCTATGTTTTCAAGATATTCTACAGACTGCTACTCTGTTGTCAAGATATTCTACAAACTGCTACTCTGTTTTCTTTTCAAGATATTCTACAGACTGCTACTCTGTTTTCAAGATATTCTACAGACTGCTACTCTGTTCTCAAAATATTCTACAGACTGAAACTCTGTTGTCAAGATATTCTACAAACTGCTACTCTGTATTCAAGATATTCTACAGACTGCTACTCTGTTTTCAAAATATTCTACACACTGCTACTCTGTTGTCAAGATATTCTACAGACTGCTACTCTGTTTTCAAAATATTCTACAGACTGCTACTCTGTTGTCAAGATATTCTACAAACTGCTACTCTGTTTTCAAGATATTCTACAGACTGCTACTCTGTTGTCAAGATATTCTACAGACTGCTACTCTGTTGTCAAGATATTCTACAGACTGCTACTCTGTTTTCAAAATATTCTACAAACTGCTACTCTGTTTGCAAGATATTCTACAGACTGCTACTCTGTTTTCAAGATATTCTACAGACTGCTACTCTGTTTTCAAGATATTCTACAGACTGCTACTCTGTTGTCAAGATATTTTACAGACTGCTACTCTGTTTTCAAGATATTCTACAGACTGCTACTCTGTTTTCAAGATATTCTACAGACTGCTACTCTGTTGTCAAGATATTCTACAGACTGCTACTCTGTTTTCAAGATACGATACTGTCATTCATGCGTATATTACTTCTTCTTACCTTTAAATACACACATCATTATATATTTCATCGGCACTATTCAGAGTTAGCAGCGCATTGACTTAAGCTCCGTGTTCTGCTATTATTTTCAGCCCAGTGTCCATTTATATTTAAATCTAGTACGCAGGTGGGGTCATGGCGCATAGCTATAGAATATTAGTATTTTAACAGGTATCAATTGATTATTTCAATGATATGGACTGTGTAGGGTTTGGTATTGTGTACAAAACATCACTCATTGAACGTCCATCGTGACTGTTATTATAGTTAGCAGTTAAAATTGATTACATCAATAATCAGTTATTATTTACATATCGCGCCCTCGGTACACACGCTTTTCATACATTATTGTCTTAAGGTAACGTTAAAGACAAAATAAGCAAATATGTCTTCAGCTTTACCGTGTTTGATTGTGTACATGTGTGTATAAACTGATTGTTTTATAGTCTCTTGTAACTCAAGAATGGAGTGGTAATGTATTGCTATTGTTATACTTTGTATTGTATATATTATGAACGTACATTGATGAGACTTTAATAGATAATAAAATAAATATTATAAATATTATAAAGAAATAATTATATTTTTATTCTCAAACATAATTTCATTAACTTAATCAGTTCTTGAATATGAATAGTAGGGCCATAGTTTGATTCACACGTTTGTTACAATAAAACGCGTTTAACATAGAACATAAAGTTTATTAAACGACTTGAGCGATGAAAGCTCATCGTCATAAGTAAATATATACACAAATGCAACTCAAAAACTTGGAACAAAATGAAGGCTAAGTGAAATAGTTGCGTTTATAATGGCATTATGTACATGTATATACTTGAACTGAAATTTATAATAATTTCTCAGCTTTCAACAGAGACAGCGAACGGTATAAATCGCCGTATAAGATGTCTTGTAGTAAAATTACCAGCAAGTATAAATAAATTATTCATTTCAGTTTTATTTATCTACTGTTGAACATAATAAAAACAATATAAATTATTAACAAAACAAAACTACAGAGCCGTTCTGAATATAATTATAATATACTTATATCACAGTTCAATACATATCAGACACGACACAAGATACGAGATAAACTGAGGATCAGTCGCTATTTATATATTAAAAATGTAATGAAACAAAACATAATACGATACCGATGTACAAAATGGCCGCTAATGCGCATCTAAAGTTATCATTTTCTTAATTTTATTTCATTTACGAACTATAAGAAATATCCTTTACAAAAATTAAAAATAATAATTTGATGGGAGATAATTGTAAAATATGTAAAACCATTTCTTTAACTTACGGTTACCTCCATTACGCTTAATAGAAATGACGCATTTTTCCGGATTAGTTTTGAATTTTACTATTGTAGACTAATTTTTAGTAATACATAAATCACGAGCTGCAGCAAATGTAGAGCTACTTATGAAACTTATGCCCACCAATTTAAATCTTCACTATTCAATGGTTAATCGATTCATAAACATATTAAACATTATATGGCTTATTACAGTTTTCAGTTCTTTGTGACATTCAGTTGACCTGACCAGTTTAACCGGTACTAACTCGACCTTTTCCAACAGACGACAATGCCCCTACATGAATCATGGTAACGTTTCATTAACATTCTTATCTCAGCTGTTTTCTTATCACAAATTTACGATTTAAGAATATTTGTAAGAACTTCTTAAACCGTTGCAGAATGTATTTCTTTAAAATTGATTTTCTTAAGAATTTCTTAAGAAAAACAAATAGTAATCCAGTCGGATGTATGACGTCTCGTGCATATACATTATAGATAAAGATGGCGGCCGTATTTACGCAATAACGCAAAAAGGTGTAACGTCATCTTTAAGTTTCTCAAAATATTAAGAAATTCTTAACTAAGAAAAGCTTAAGAAGGTTAAAGAAACGGGACCCAGAGGTGGGAGACACAAAAACATATTCAAATACCACGAGAGGAAATCATATACATATATATCCTTCCAAGTCTTCCAGACTTCCCTATGCGGACATTGTAGTTATTGTTAAACTGAACATGCTTATATTTTAATGAGTTATATAGACTTAAGATTATGCATGTGGCAAAGACACGAAATGTTTCAGTTTCATTTTGTACTCTAGAAAATGAAATGTGAAAATACGGCGATTAACCACAAATGAATTGGAATTCAGCTTGGCTGTCCGATGTTTACAATCACGTTTATGTATATATGTACACACACATACATCAAAAATCTTCATCGGCCAAAGTGATCAAATACTGGCCACATTGGGACCTTTTAATAGTCCTATTCTCATCTACTGCACCATTGCTTCCATTTTCTCTAGAACATGACATAACTTGGGAACAGACTTTGACGATTTTATTGCGAATTGTCTTATCTAACATTACGAATAAAATAAAATTACAAAATCCTTGAGCAGGGTCGCCAAACGCTTGCATATAAAAGAACACTTCGTTATAAATCGTCTTGCATGGTTCGACTTGATTGTAGAGTGTGATTTTCATGAAGAATCGAATCGTTCCCCAAATTCTGAGCACATACAACACAAACCACACGTACAGAAAATTCTGATCTTCGTCTCGCACGCTTGGATGAATATCTCTGAAGCTAACATTTCGATGATGCAATTGCTGTGAAAGAGACAATGTTCAATGATAAACACAATAGTTAAACTTATATTATGGTTTTAAAATAATATATATACATGTATATTAAAATTTTACATAAATAACACCTCAAAAGTGAGACCACTTCATGAAAAATCTAATTTTCATGGACCAATTATCACTTTTTCGTCCATATTTTCACTCGATAATCCGACCAATGCAAAGTTGTCTGTCTAACACTCCAATAAATATTTATAATCACCAATATCTAGAAGAAATATGAATATATGATATACCGATATACTACCGACATGATATAAATTTACCAAAGATACCACTAACAGTTCCTGGTACGATCCGGACATCAGGTCCGGTTGTAGGAAAAACATACTTTTTTAAGTGTCAAACAACGTAACGCTTTTCGATGTTGAATGCAATGTTCAAGACGCAGTTGTTAGAAGAGGCCGTTGAGTGAGATATATTGTTTCGATAGGAATGACTGTAAACTATAAATTCGTATATAATTAACAACACTTTGATATTATATGGTAATGATTTCGTCAGTAGACACAGTAATATATAGGTGTTATCATTACGCCCGCGTTTGTTTGTTTTGTTTTCGTTATCTTCACTAATTATCCAGTCATCATATTGATAAACAATGAGACACGACACAGCTTTTTATTTTTAAATTATCAATAACATAAGATATTAAATACAGTCAGACCTCGTTCATTCGAATACATTGGGTTTGAAATTTTATTTTTGAATAACACATAGCCCTAAGTAGATACACCGGGACCTGATATTTTTTTCGGATGATACAAAGTTTTCGCATAAAAGGTTGTTGAATACATGAGGTTAGACTGTACATGATATTATGGTAAATTAGCATGTATATTTGTACACCTAACTTTGAACTTGCTTATGCAATTGTACAAAAAAAACGTGAGGGGCATGATGTTTCACAAAAGTCTCTTGTTTAAAATATACATGTGCTTCTCCCACCAGTAAAATTGAGGTTAAATTTACACAAATGAGCATGAATTAAGAAATTGGATTTGATATTCAAGAAAACTTAAACACATACCATGTGTATTTTAAGAAGCACGTATAATGAAGTTGTCAACAAATAACACAGGATTTCCCATCCTTTACCAGCGACAAACATCCATACAACGTGGTTTGGTTGGCTTTCATCAATCCAGCACCATGGACCTGTACCGACTGTACTGTTGCTTAAGTCTTCATCAGTAAAATGTTTGCCTAGCACATCAAATTCTCTGCCTGCAATTCCTACGATTATTGCTGTAATTGAATAATTGTCAATACCAAACGAGTTACCATATTTACTAAATAGATTATATGAGTTTTTTAAACGATAATTGTTTCTATATAATCCGCTTAGGCAAAAAGGATTATACAAGAATTCGCAGGTAAACGCACTTCGCAGTATCCGCCCTTCAGTATGCACCATATGTAGATAAATAATCAACGACATGCAAAACTTAGAGCGAGCATTTTATAGAAAAACTTTTTATTTGGTTACCATTAAAATTTAGATTATCGCCTCGTAGCATCGCTCGACGTAGTAATTACGTAAAGATTCAGCGCTATGACAAGATAATATATTCGACATTTCTGGACAAAATTAATGACAGACTTTTGTCACAATTCCAACAGAAACACTTACCAGGAATTAGCCAAGATAATACATTAGCTGCATACACTAACTTCGATTTAGATTCCCCATCGAAACGGTATACCACAGTAGAGAAAAGCAGAATTGCTATAGCGACGGTTAAGTTGAATGAAACGAGACTTGAGAATGTAGTTAAATAACTTTGGTATATGCAAACAGTTTGGAATGTATTGGTATACGATGCGACCGAAGATATTAGGTATCCTGAAAATATACCAAGTTCAAACATCAATATCAAATATCAAAACTGAAGTCAAAAGTCAATGTGTGCATGTTATAGTAACCGCACGATTACAGCTGATTCTGATTACAAATAGTAATAACTGAACATAGCATAGTGGAAACTTGATATTAAAATGGTTCATCGCCACAATTTCAGACAGTTTTATTCGAGTATTGACAAAACAACTTACAATACGTGAAAGATAAAGCTAGAACTATGAAATATCCATGCGTAAGTTATTAAAAGATAATGCAACAAATGAGCCAGTTCGTGAAAATACAACTAGTGTCATGAATTTTAAAGGAATTTTTAACCAGAAATGTCAAAAAACACATGATTATTGAATACAAAATGAATACACCGGTACATACCAGAAGCAGATAGGCCATCAGCAATTGACAAGAAGGTGAATAATTTTCTTGTTGGATTCCTGATTTCCGGTAGCCATATATATGTCCATTTGATGACACACGATCCTACTATAGACAAACAGCAACTAACTGTGGATAACGCAAGAGCAGTTGAAGGAAACGAAATTCGTCCTACTGAATACATCGTTAAACAAGTTTTCTTTAATAGTATTACTTCAAAGGCTTGAACGTAATTTTACACCGGTCAAACATTTTACGCATGTTACACGTTTATTAACACAATACATAACATTACGTATTATATTTTGTTATAAATAGCAACAAACTACGTCAGCAGGAAATTCGGAAAGCTATTACCGTCCAAACTTACGAGGGCTGTTAAATATATTATGTTATTCAAATGATAAAATACACACAATAGAGCTATCCTTATATGTTTGGTTTCGTGACCTCAAACTATTCACCACATACATACAATTTCAGTCTTTTAATCTACTTTGCAGGTGCAATCACAGACCTCCTTAAGTCATTTATAATACACTATAATACATGGAAGTCGTCTGAATGTCTCCACCTGTAGCGCTGTCCAGACAATATGTTGTGCAATCTTAGAAAGTAAATCAAGTCGCATGGTGTTACTCTGCTGGCGAATTCCATGCAGTTGTATCATAGTGCGATGTTTCTTGTAGAATAATGTCACATGTTGTCGTATCTAGAACTTTGTCAGTGAAAAAGTGACAAAACACATGTCAGAAAATTTAATCTGGGCTAATGGATTACGCATACTTAACCTCTACAATGTTTAAATATTACACTGCCTGTTTGATTATTTAGTGATTCATACATTGGTAACGATGGTCTGACTTTACAGTACATTTTGGAAGTAATTGATGGGTGATCGTAACTCTTTGTACTCTTTACTTTGGTACATTATAAGGTATATTAAATAAACAGTAATACACATATCTTTAAAAATATTGCTTAAAACTGTAGAACGGTTCTAGACAATCCACGTCCTAGGTAGTGGCTATTGCACTGTCCAAATAAGTTCAATAAATCACTAAATCGGTCTTCTTAACCGTATGAGATATTCTGCAGACTGCTATTCTGTTTTCGAGATAGTATGCTGTCATTGATGCGTGTACTACTTCTTCTTACCTTTAAATACAAACATCATTATATATTTCATCGGCTTTATTCAGAGTAAGCAGCGCATTGACTTAAGCTCCGTGTTCTACCATTTTGTTCAGCCCAGTGTCCCTCGATGTATATTAAAACCCAGTACGCACCCCTAGATGTGGTCAGGACGCTTAGCGATAGAATGCTAATAAACAGACATACAATACTATTATACCACTTTAACAGGGATAAATTGATTATTTCAATGATATGGACTGTGTAGGTTTTATGCATAGCGTACAAAACACTTGCCGAGAAACGTTACTTATTGAACGACCATCGTGTCTGTTTATCATTGTTAATAGTTAAAATTGATTAAATCAATTATCAGTTATTATGTACATGAAAGGTACACTAGGAAGAATTATTCTCATTGATTACCATTTTTTGTTATGTATTTAAATTTGATTTGATTTAAGTTTTTTCAATTATTCAAGATTTTTTAAGTTGTACATTTACGCCGTTTTTCGGCAAGCTATTTTAATTAGGTCCGGCAGTCAGTTGCCTTGTCCAATGTTCATGGTTTACAAGCCAGTACTTACCTGTTTTCCAGCCCAAAATGTATGGATTACAAAGGAGCACTTACCCGTTTTCTGGATAACTGTTACCTTTTTCTCATAACACAAAGAAGGTTACCACGGCGTGCACATGCTTCACCTGATGCACTTCTAGATCGAAATTAGCGATTGTGAGTGAACCCTACCAGAAAATAGGAGTTTCATATAGAAAAGCTAAAAATGATACAAATCAACCAGGCGTAACAAAAGAGAGAGAATAAGTAATGGTTGCATTGAAAAGTAAACGAGCAATTACAGCGGTTTCTTTTAATCCACAATTAGTTTCAATGAACATAGCAAATAACTGACTTTCTGGGTATAATTTATATCCATCCTTGCTATCAGTAAAGGCGAACAATCGCAAACGTTAGGAAACAGCGCGCGAGTTTTGCTATTGACCGGTGTGTAAGTGGAAAACGTGCGCGACCGTTCGCTAACGCAACGCGGAGGTAGCACGCGAAATTGTGAACATAACCATGCGTTCAATTACGGCTAACAGTAGCTCACGTATTGTTTTGTATCCCTGGCCCACTGTATATCATTGACTGCAAACGGGGAACCAAATTGCAAAAAGAACGCAGGGCTGGTTCCTTGCCTTTGCTGTGTTTGAGGCAGTGAACCAAAATAAAAACGAAGCGGTCAATACACTTGTTCGCGATGCGAAATGTGAGCGGCTTCCGTTAGCCGTATCTGAACGCAAGGCTGGTTTATGTGGTTTCTTGATACATCGCCACTATCTAAGACAGTTTGTTTTGATTATTGACAACATTCCATATAATAAGTACAAGATAAAACTAGAACAATAAGTTTATTCATGCGTGATGCATCTAGTTTATGTAACAAATGAGCCAGTGCGTGAAAATAAAAGAGTCATTAGTTCTGAATACAACAGTGACCAGAAATGTCAGGAGTTATTAGAATCTTGACCGTGCATAGTGCAATGCGTCTAAATTACCAGTAATCATAAAAATACAACTTGAATTATAACTCAAATTCGCTATTTCTTACGTAAGCATGGTTACCTTAATATCGAGTATAGGGGTATTGTATAAAATATGTACAGCGAGTTGATATCACAATGATATCACATGAAAGCTTTAGCGAATTGGGTTTATATTATACTAAAGAAAGTGTTATACAAATATAGATGACAATATTATATTTGTTCATGTTTGCATGATATTCATGGTATAAACATTGTCCGTTATTATCATCGTCAAAAGAACACATCATTATCAACGACAAAATGAATACACCGGTACATTCCAGAAGAAGTTATGCGATCAGCAATTGACAAGAAGGTGAAAGTTTTTTGTTGGATTTCTGATTTCCGGTAGCCATATATATGTACATATGATGATATTCCAGCCACGGACGTTACGTCTCTATACTGTCGCTGTACAACGTCCTGCTAAACCATTCACAAAAGTAAATAGAAGTTGGACACCGTCGGTCTTTCCACTGCATTTACTCTTATTTTCGTTAACAGATATATGCTTTGCGTGTAATAAAAAACTGTACGACATAAAATTGTAGCTTTTCGTTGATTTATTTGTCTTTTCGACACAATATTTTCATGGATACGACTTGTTTTGTAAAAAAAATAGTGAATCAACCACCTGTTAAATAAGAAGAAGATGGGAGAGTTGCTATGGAGGCGGTGCGCACATAGTTATTACCCTACTAAGATTATTATCGATATTGCTATTATTTGCTCATTCTTGAGCCAATACTGAAAGTGATATATATCACGAATTCGATCAAAAGTTGTTTCAACGTTAAAATCCATCTTGTATTGCTACTTTGACAGGCGAAATTGGCGAGAGCGCGAATGTCAACATACAGTTTGTAAGGTGAATAGTTTACTTGCGCACCGTGGGCGGAGTTACGTTTGATTGACAGATATTTTAGCGACAATGTTTGCAGTCATAAACATTTGACCCCCGTCTTCTTGTCGAAGTGATTGTGAGGCACTCAGATGTGCTAGAAATTCGATTTTTGTGTGCTTCTACTCGTGAAAGATTGCTACATTTTTTCCGCACCCTCAAAAGTCTGTTCGGTCGATAATAAAGACGCCATAATAGTGCCGTTAAAATCATGCGGCATAATCCCAGGTTTTTACTATAGGCTTGTGCGTGGCTCTGTTACGAACGACGCGTGTAAAAGTCGGAGTACAGAGACACGTATGCGGGGCTAATATGATGACATATGATCCTACTACAGACAAACATCAACTAACTGTGGTTAACGCAACAGCAGTTGAAGGACACGAAATATGTCCTACTGAATACATCGTTAAACAAGTTTTCTTTAATAGTATTACTTCATTTATTCAAACGGAAGTTTATACTGGTCAAACATTTAGGGATTGGAAACAGTGCATTGCATTACGTTTTATAATTTGATATAAAATAGCTACCAACTACGACACCAGGAAGTTCAGAACGCTATTACAGTCTAAAAGTACGAGGGCTGTTAAATATACCCAAACGCAAAAGAAAGTGTGCATTTTATCAATACGCTGACGTTCTGATAGTTGTGGCATATTCTCTGTTATAAATTTTCTAAATCTACTGTGATATTCACACTACACATGTGTGAAAGTATGTAGAGAAAACAAGTTTGGCCACTTGTACTTGTGTATACATGTACCACGTGGAATTTCTGCAAAATCGCAATTCGGGCTATAACGTAATAATTAGCCATAGCTTCACAGATGTTTCGTTGTTGCTATTAACCGTAATGACCGACATTCGTATGGTTCAAGTGTGACATCTTTATACCTTGTAGAATTTAAAGAATGAAAAAATCAAAAGAGCAAACATTTTACTTTCTTTTGCGTGTGTGTATATATTATGTTATCAAATGATAAAATACACAGGTCAGAGCTATCCTGATATGTTTCCTTTCGAGACCTCAAACTATTAACCACCAGCATACATACAATGTAAATATTTTAATCGACTTTGCAGGTGCAATCATAGACCTCCTCAGGACACCTACAAGCCACTTTGATACATGGAAGTCGTCTGAATGTCTCGACCTATAGCGCCGACCAGACATTAGCTTTTGCAATCTAAGAAAGAAGACCAAGTCGCATGGTGTCAGATATGGGATGAATGATGTGTGTGAGAAGGAAATTATAACATATACACGTTACCAAATGACTATTGTCCATTCGAAAGTTAATGACGTGTTGTGGCGTCAGAAAATGATTGTGACATCTAGTTTTCGGATTCGGGTTAGGTAAGTTGAATGAAGACTAGATAATTCGGGCCAAGCAAAACGTTAGTACCGTAAGGACACTCTAGCGTAAATATAAAAGACTACAGACTGCTACTCTGTTTTCAAGATACGATACTGTCATTAATGCGTATATTACTTCTTTTTACCTTTAAATACACACATCATTATATATTTCATCGGCTTTATTCAGAGTAAGCAGCGCATTGACTTAAGATCCGTGTTCTGCCATTATTTTCAGCCCAGTGTCCATTTATATTCAAACCTAGTACGCAACCCCTAGGTGTGGTCATGACGCTAAGCGATATAATACTAGTATTGTTACAGATATCAATTATTTATTTCAATGATATGTACTGTGTAGGTTTTGGTATTGTGTACAAAACATTACTCATTGAACGTCCATCGTGACTGTTATGATATTTACCAGTTAAAATTGATTACAACAATAATCAACTATTACATACATATCGCGCCCTCAATACACACGTTTTTCATACATTATTGTCTTATATATCTTCAGCTTCACCGTGTTTGATTTGTACATGTATGTATAAACTGATTGTTATATAGTCTCTTGTAACTCAAGAATGGAGTGGTTATTTACTTTTATTGTTATTGTTATAATTTGTATGTATATATTATGAATGTACATTGATGAGACATTAATAGATAATAAAATAAATATTATAAAGAAATAATTATATTTTTATTCTCCAACATAATTTCATTAACTTAATCAGTTCTTGAATATGAATAGTAGGGCCACAGTTTGATTCACACATTTGTTACAATAAAACGCGTTTAACATAGAACATAAGAACATAAAGTTTATTAATCGACTTGAGCGATGAAAGCTCATCGTCATAAGTAAATATATACACAAAGGCAACTCAAAAACTTGGAACAAAATGAAGGCTAAGTGAAATAGTTGCGTTTATAATGGCATTATGTACATGTATATACTTAAACTGAAATTTATAATAATTGCTCAGCTTTCAACAGTGACAGCGAACGGTATAAGATCACCGTATAAGATGTATTGTAGTAAAACTACCAGCAAGTATAACTAAATTATTCATTTCAGTTTTATTTATCTACAGTTGAACATAATAAAAACAATATAAATTATTAACAAAACAAAACTACAGAGCCGTTCTGAATAGAATTATAATATACTTATATCACAGTACAATACATATCAGATACGACACAACAATATTTACGAGATAAACTGAGGATCAGTCGCTATTTATATATTAAAAATGCAATGAAACAAAACATAATACGATACCGATGTACAAAATGGACGCTAATGCGCATCTAAAGTTATCATTTTCTTAATTTAATAACTATAAGAAATATCCTTTACAAAAATTAAAAAAAAATTTGATGGGAGATAATTGTATAATATGTAAAACCATTTCTTTAACTTACGGTTACCTCCCTAACGCTTAATAGAAATGACGCATTTTTCCGGATTAGTTTTGAATTTTACTATTGTAGACTATTTTTTAGTAGTACATAAATCACGAGCTGCAGCAAATGTAGAGCTACTTATGAAACTTATGCCCACCAATTTAAATCTTCACTATTCAATGGTTAATCGATTCATAAACATATTAAACATTATATGGCTTATTACAGTTTTCAGTTCTTTGTGACATTCAGTTGACCTGACCAGTTTAACCAGTACTAACTTTACCTTTTCCAACAGACGACAATGCCCATACATGAATCAGGGTAACGTTTCATTAACATTCTTATCTTAACTGTATGCTTATCTCAAATTGACGATTTAAGAATATTTGTAAGAACTTCTTAAACCGTTGCAGAATGTATTTCTTTAAAATTGATTTTCTTAAGAATTTCTTAAGAAAAACAAATAGTAATCCAGTCTGATATATGACGTCTCGTGCATATACATTATAAATAAAGATGGCGGTCATATTTACGCAAGAACGCAAAAAGGTGTAACGTCATTTTTAAGTTCTTAACTAAGAAAAGCTTTAGATGGTTAAAGAAACGGGACCCAGAGGTGGGAGACACAAAAACATATCCAAATACCACGAGAGGAAATTATATATAATTATATCCTGCCAAGTCTTCCAGACTTCCCTGGGCGAACTCTGTTGTTATTGTTAAACTGAGCATGCTTATATATTAATGTGTTATATAGACTTAAGATCATGCACGTGGCAAAAACACGAAATGTTTCAGTTCCATTTTGTACTCTAGAAACTGAAATGTGAAAATACGGCGATTAACCTCAAATGAATTGAAATTCAGCTTGGCTGTCCGATGTTTACAATCACGTTTATGTCAAGTTTCAAAGTTCATTTGTACTTAGGCCTCCGGCCCATATATATGTACACACACTTACATCAACACTCTACATCGGCCAAAGTGACCAATTACTGGCCACATTGGGACCTTTTAATAGTCCAGTATTCTCATCTGCTGCACCATTGAATCCATTTTCTGTAGAACATGACTTAACTTGGGAACAGACTTTGACGATTTTATTACGAATTGTCCTATCTAACATTACGAATAAAATAAAATTACAAAATCCTTGAGCAGGGTCGCCAAACGCTTGCATATAAAAGAGCACTTCGTTATAAATAGTCTTGCATGGTTCGTGTTGATTGCAGTGTGTGATTTTCATGAAGAATCGAATTGTTCCCCAAATTCTGAGCACATACAACACAAACCACACGTACAGAAAATTCTGATCTTCGTCTCGCACGCTTGGATGAATATATCTGAAGCCAACATTTCCATGATGTAAACGCTGTGAAAGAGACAATGTTCAATGATAAACACAAAATAGTAAACATTATATTATGGTTTAAAATTATTATATATACATGTTTATTAAAATTTTACATAAATAACACCTCAAAAGTGAGACCACTTCATGAATAATCTAATTTTCACGTTTTCGGCCATATTTTAGCAAAGTTGTCCGTCTAACACTCCCATCAAATTTATAATCACCAATATCTAGAAGAAATATGAATATATAATATACCGATATACTACCGACATGATATAAATTGACCAAATATACCACTAACAATACCTGGTACGATCCGGACATCAGGTCCGGTTGTAGGAAATACATACTTTTTTAAAGTTGTCTATGAAATTTAGCATATTAAATATAATACAATTGCTTGACGTTACACACGGTATTGTATTGTCAAACAACGTAACGCTTTTCGATGTTCTATGCAATTTTCAAAACGTCAAATAAAAACATTATGTTTTACAAAAATCTCTTGTTTTAAATATACATGGGCTTTTCCCACCAGTAAAATTGAGGTTAAATTCACACAAATGAGCATATCACGTACGACAGGTACGACGTGAATTAAGAAACTGGATTTGATATTCAAGAAAACTAAAAAACATACCATGTGTATTTTAAGAAGCACGTATAGAGAAGTTGTCAACAAATAACACAGGATTTCCCAACCTTTACCAGCGACAAACATCCATACAACGTGGTTTGGTTTGCTTTCATCAATCCAGCACCATGGACCTGTACCGGCTGTACTGTTGCTAAAGTCTTCATCAGTAAAATGTTTGCCTAACACATCAAATTCTCCGCCTGCAATTCCTACGATTATTGCTGTAATTGAACAATAGTCAATACCAAACGAGTTACCATATTTATTAATTAGATTATGTGTGTTTTAAACGATAATTGTTTCTACAGAATCCGCTTAGGCAAAAGGACTATGAAATAATTCACATGCAAACGCACTTTGCAGTCTTCGCCCTTCAATATGCACTTTATGTAGATAAATAATCGACGACATGCAAAGCTTAGAGCGAGCATATTATAGAAACACTTTATAGTTGGTAACCATTCAAATTAAGAGTATCGCTTCTTAGCATCGCTTGAATTAGTAATTACCTGCAAAGTAAGCGCTATGACAAGACAAGACATTCGACATTTCTGGAAATAATTAATAACATGCTTTATCACGATTCCAACAGAAACACTTACCAGGAATGAACCAAGATAATACATTAGCTGCATAAACTAACTTCGATTTCGATTCCCCATCGAAACGGTATACCACAGTAAAGAAAAGCAGAATTGCTATAGCGACGGTTAAGTTGAAGGAAACGAGACTTGAGAATGTTGTTAAATAACTTTGGTATGTGCAAACAGTTGGGAATGTATTGGTATACGATGCGACCGAAGATATAAGGTATCCTGAAATTAAACCAAGTTCAAACATCAATATCAAAACTGAGGCTAAAAGATAATGTTTGCATTGTTAGTAAATGAGTAATTACAGCGGAATCTCTTTAAATGGTATGTTCATTTAATACTATTTGAGTAAATATTGTTTCCTGCTTGCAAATAGTGACATCCCATTATTTATTTCTTAAAATGACGTCACTTACAGAAGAGGTTGGAAATCCCACAGCAGCGCTCAAATAGTATCAAATGAACATAGCAAGTAACCAAGGTTCTCAAATAATATATAACCTGTTTTAAGTGGTTACTTGACACATCGCCACTATCTAAAAATGAGATAATAAGTTGCTTAAGGGAACGCAATACGCAATAAACATAAGACAGTGTCTCTCCACTCTGACCTCCGGGAAATCTATCTTATGCCTCGGTCACAACTCACCGTGCGTTTTGTTGCACGCACGTTTCCGCAGCTGCAGTTGGGTTGGGGGCATATCCCTACGGTTATTTACAACTGTACATTCATCAAACAGGTAGTTTACGTTCGCTGTACGGGCCCTTGCGGTTGTCTTGCAGCTCCGCACGAAACACCAACTTAATAACTGCAAGTTGAACGTACAGCCCGTCCATGTGACGTGCAACTGACGTCAGCAAGGTGCGGCTCCAAACTGCTGTGTATAATTCCGTACGGCTCCGTAAGACGTCTGCAAGAAGCCCATCCGATGATCTTCCCGAGTCATGTGCGAATATTTGAGTCTATATATATACCAGGCGAGTACAAGAGGTCATTTCGGCTTCAATAACACTTTCTTGAGGATGCCGGGTCCGATCTTACCCCCATCGACTGCGTCGGCACCACAGGAGAACCCAATAGGCGTTTCTGTCTCCTGGTCTTGGATCTCAGACTCCAGCAATTCCCTTTCATCCGACGCCCTACTTGATTTTTATTTTCTGCTTCATCCTTTAGGACCATTGTTGCTTCTTATACTTGTGCGACTGATGTTTGTTCCCATGGCAGATCGGCCTTACAAGACGAACGTACTTTCGCGCAAGTTTGCCGTTAGGTGTGCGGTCACCTTGCCTCGTTTGCACAGTACAAGTACGTTGGTTGTGCGCCGAACTTGCAGCCATCGCAGAATAAATATGCATCAGATGCCAGTAACAAACCTTGCAGTTACCGCAAGATGGGCATGCAGCTTCGTGCTCCTCCTGTGTCTCGTGCGTTCGCGAAAAAACATAGCCAACCGCAGAAACTGCCGGACATGACTAACACCCTCCTACGGCGGCCTGCTTGCTCCTGCGGGTTTAAATAAAAAGTGAGAACCCATGCGTCAAACGCACGGATTTTCTGCAGACAGGTGTTCGGCAGGTTGTGACCGGGGCATACTACAGTTTGTTTTGATTATTGACAAAGATCCATACAGTGAAAACAAGATAAACTCAGAATAATAAGTGTATTCATGCGTGATGTATCGTGGTTATGTCACAAACGAGCCAGTGCGTGAAAATACAAATAATGTCATGAATCTTGACCAGAAATGTCAGGAATAATTATTATCTAGAACCATGCAAAATACAATGCGTCTATTTGTTGTATGGATTGATAAATTAATTACTAGTAATCATGAAAATGCAACTTGAATGACTATACCAAAGAAAGCGTTGTTTCAAACAAATATGCATGAAATAATTATATGTTTTCATGTTGGCACGAGATTCATGGTACTTCAAAAAAAAAACATGATTATCAACGACAAATGAATACACCGGTACATACCAGAAGCAGATAGGCCATCAGCAATTGACAAGAAGGTGAATAATTTTCTTGTTGGATTCCTGATTTCCGGTAGCCATATATATGTCAATATGATGATGCACGATCCTACTATAGACAAACAGCAACTAACTGTGGATAACGCAACAGCAGTTGTAGGAAATAAAATCCGTCCTACTGAATACATCATTCAACAACTTTTCTTTAATGTTATTACCTTATTGGCTTGAACGGAATTATATACCCGTCCAACATTTTATGAATATAACATGCTTATTTAATTAATACATTACATTACGTATTATATTTTGTGATAACATAACAACGAACTACGTACGTCAGCAGGAAGTTCGGAAAGCTATTACAGTCCAAAAGTACGAGGGCTGTTAAATATATTATGTTATTCAAATGATAAAATGCACACAACAGAGCTATCCTAATATGTTTCGTTTCATGATGTCAAACTATTCACGACAATCATACATACAATGTCAGTCTTTTAATTTGCTCTGAAGGTGCAATCACAGACCTCTTCGGGACACCTACATGACACCGTAATACATGGAAGTCGTCTGAATGTCTCGACATGTAGCGTACCCGACATTAGTTTTTGCAATCTAAGAAAGAAGACCAAGCCGCAGGGTGTCCGATATGGAATAAATGATGTGTGTGAGAAGGAAATTAATACATCTACACGTTACCAAGTGACTAATTACCATGCGCTTGTTTTAACGCGTTGTGACGCCAGAATTGTGACTTTCGCGGCGTCTGGTTTTCGGGTTCGGTAAGGTGAATGGAGTCCAGGTAATTTGGGCTAAGCTAAACGTAAGGACACTCACATGATAATGCATTGCCACTTTGTTGCAGAATGCCTTGTAGTGAAATCAGAGTACGATGTTTCCTGCAATATATTGTCACTCCTTGTCGTATCTAGAACTTTGTCAATGAACTGGCTGCGATCTGGGTTAATGGATTACGCATACTTAACCTAAATATCCCTCCACAATGTTTATACATTACTTTGCCTGATCATACCTTGGTAACGATGGTCTAACTTTACATGATATGTTTGAACTAATTGATGTGTGATCGTTAGTCTTTGTACCATATGCTTTGAAGACATGGTTTATCAAATAGATAGTGTTACACATAAATATAGCTTAACAGTGTAGAACAGGTCTCGACAATCCATGTCCAAGGTAGTGGCTATTGCACTGTTCAAATAAATATAATTAATCATTAAACACGGTCTTCTTAACGATATGAGATATTCTACAGACTGCTTGTCTACCATTTTGTTCAGCCCAGTGTCCCTCGATGTATATTAAAACCCAGTACGAACCCCTAGATGTGGTCAGGACGCTTGGCGATAGAATGCTAATAAACAGACATAAACTACTATTATACCACTTTAACAGGGATAAATTGATTATTTCAATGATATGGACTGTGTAGGTTTTATGCATAGCGTACAGAACACTAGCCGAGACACGTTACTTATTGAACGACCATCGTGTATGTTATCATTGTTAATTGTTAAAATTGATTAAATTAATTATCAGTTGTTACTTACATGAAAGTAACAATAGGAAGAAGTATTCCCATTGTTCAACATTGTTTGTAATGTATTTAAACTTGATCAGTTTTATAATTATCTTGTGAGTGATTCCCGGTATTCATGATGTGTTGAGTTGTATATTTACGCCGTTTTTCGACAACCTTTTTTAGTTAATTACAGCAGTCAGTTGCCTTGGCCGGAGTTCATGGTTTATAAACCAGGACTTACCTGTTTTCCCGCAAGTAACTGACAACTTGACCCTCATAACACAGAGATGAGGACCTAAATACGTTTCATGGCGATCACATGCTTCACCTGAGGTTTGAACGTACGACCCTTATATCGGCAGTCACATGACCAACTTTAAAAAAAAAAAATTTATTCCGTTTTTTTTAAACATACATACATAACATATAAGAGATAAATCATATACATGTACATATAAATGCTAATAAACGTGGCAGTTGATTAAAGATATTCTACACTGTAGGTATTTCTATTATATTGCTAGTTCATATATTCACAGTAAAAAATGTATGTAGAAAAGATAGAAACCAGGCACACCTTTGATATAATCTAGTCTAGTATACTATTACAGTACGAAAACGAAAAGAGACTAGATCATTTCGATGTGTGGTTTAAACAGTGAAAAATCAACGAGGAATGCTTACAGTATAATTATTGATAAATTAAGAAAATGGTCGTTATTTTAGTCAATCTTGATTACATTAAACGCAGGTGTTTGTTAAAGATTGTTAAACACTATCATTGACCTTTCGCTGTTTAAGGTACATAGCCAGCGTTTTATACTCGTATGTAAATATATTGTATATGTTGCTTGTTTTAGTCCAATTGTCGCTTTCAAAGTTAGCTTTTCTAATGCAAAAACCTATTAATGATAGTATTTGGTTCATATAATGGTATTCGCAATTACTTATCTTATATTCATTAACCCCACATATATTGAATATAGTTTGAACATCAGTCCATAATTTATTCGTTTGTGGACAATCGATGAAAAGATGATTATATATTTCGGTATCATTGCATATGTAGCAGTTTTTCGTTTCGGATATTTTCCATTTGAATCTTAGTTCATTTATTCTAGTTATATTCTGAATAATTCTGCGATTGAATGTATGAAGGAGTGTAGTGCAGACCAATCAATGTGTAAGTTAAAGCATCCCAGTGACCATGCATGTATGGTTTGGTGAATTTTGACCATATAAGATACTTATAAATGTAGTTGCTGTTAATATTTTAAAGTCTTAGTTTATTGCCTTTATCTCAAGAGAAGTATTCACTAATGTTTGTTTTGACTCTGTAGATTTTAAAATATACTTCCATGCTTTAGGGATTGGTTTTAGTAATATGCTGTATTCTGATATCCAGTTGTGTGTGCTAATACGTTTGTTACGAATTGTTTGTGAACTTAGATAACCGTGTTCGTCAAGCAAGTCTTTAAAAAAGTGTATCTTAAAGTTTATCCAGTTTGGTCACATGACCAACTTATGCAGAAATGCACTTCGCTAGAGAGCGAAATCACCGACTTTGAGACAAGCGTACCGCAACATAACACAGCTTATCATTCCTGTAACAATCGATAGTAAACTGATGAGGCTAAAAAGAAAACACCAATATATTTTATGTTCAGTGACCGGATAAACTGATCATTCAGTATTGCCTGCAAACTGCACCGGCAAAATGAATTCATTTAAGCCATTTTATTAAATACACTAAAGTCAAGATAAAATACGATTTCAAACTTATTTTTAAGTGATGTCATTTTTAGAAAACGTTACTTACAGAAAAGGTTGTAAATCCCACAGTAGCGCTCAGATTAATATTGGAGAGCATGAATATACATAGCGCCAATTACAACACAGTGATCTGTTTATCTTAGTAACAATTACAGTATATTCATTTTAATAGAATTGTGAGTAAACGGTTGTGTTTTTAGTTCCAATCTCCCTGCATGATAACTTCTCTACAAAAAAAGGAATATATTCACTCCGTAACAATTTGAGCGCTTTCTATTCACGAAGTAAAGTAAGTATATACAGTAAAACCTCACTTAAAGACCACCTCAATAATAAGACCACCTCAATAATAAGACCACCTCAATAATAAGACCACCTCAATAATAAGACCACCTCTAAATTAAGAACACAATTTTCAAGTCCATGTTCACTGTTTTGCACTTTATTCAACCTCAATATTAAGACCACCTCAATAATAAGACCAAGAGTCCCAACGTTGGTGTTATTATCGAGGTTTTACTGTGCTTGTGTGACGACTATCGATTCAAGACTGACATGAAGAATGAGGTACGAACATTAAAGGAGAGAGCATAAGTAGCTACAGGGAATGCAACATACATAAGAATGACCACACATGACAGTAATCAATATATCACATTGGGCCTAACTCATAGACCTTATAAGTCTGAAAGGCAGGCTTAGTATTTAAAATGTTAATGTTCCTTCTGCTCCTATGTTATTATATAACAATGTAAATTTCTCTAAAAACTCTTAAATGTATACAGAGGGAAACAACAATTATTCAGACAGAATTTCATTTGTTTACATTTTATGATAACAATGATGGTAAAAGCAAACTTTAAGTCTTAGTCTGAGTTTCAGACTTAACGCGTTTGTGAATAATGCCCCTATTAACAAACTGGCAATTGTACTTCGTTTAAACAAATGTCGTCTTTTACGTCATTTCACAAACCCAGGTGTAGAAATCAGAAATACTAGTACAAGTTTAAGATTACACACTAGAATGTGATGCGGTCAATGTGTCAGTAAATAGTTGTGGAGATAATAATTAGATTGCGATAAAACAAAAATGGAACATTGAACAAGATATGACAACTTATGTCTACAGATATTTAATAAATTATTGCAGACAGTGATCTCATTGTTTAACCGATCCCATTTTTAAACAGAATTGCGATTTCAGGCTATTCCTTTAAAAGCTCGTTTATTTTAGCACGACTGGCCTACCTAATATGAACCCTACCCAAATGGTGTTAATGGTTTTGCACAGGACTTCGTGTATCACTTTTTCCCTCGAGTAAAAGGTGAAAACAAAACTAAAAACATTGGAAATAGACACAAACATCCATCTCAAATACATACTTTGTGCATTTAGCAAAGTCTTTCAGGGTAGCGCAGTGGTCGAGGGGTCCGAAGGTCGTGGGTTCGAGCACCACGAGCACCACGATGAGCGGAGATTGATCACGAACTTCACAATCCCTAAATTTGGCGCGAGTACTGGTTGGTAGCCAGGAAGCAGTCATCGAGAGTGATTAGTATAAGTTGTAAGAACTTGTTTCACAATCGACGTAAAATAAATCAGTTTAAACCTAAACCAGTAAATTGCGCCAAAATTTGGCCTCGATTCAGCATATCTTTACATTAGACGATATATTTATATATGCTATATAATATATAGACGATGACTAAAATATTACTTTTTGAAAAAATCCGATAATATAGGTGAACTTGCAGAATAGCTAATACTTTTTGTTTTGTTTTATCTAAACTAGTAACAAATATGAATTAAACTAAAAGCATACCATTTATAAAATGAAGTAGAGCTATATACATTAATTATGTAATCATATGTTTATCAGTACAACATGTATTAAGTACACAGCCATACACGTGGCACGTAGGGCGAAAAGTAAGTCGTCGGCACGAGATAAATGTATAACATTATATCCTGGCAACGCCATAGTAAATCCGTGTGTTAGTGTTTGGTTTAGCAAACTCTGAACATACGCATTCAGTTGATCCAACCAGCGCTCCTGCCCTGCGTTCAGTTTCGGCGAACGGACGGCCGCTCATAGTTCGCGACCGAACTAGTGTATTAACCGCCTCGTTTTTATTTTGGTTCCTTGCCTCAAAGACAGTAAAGGCAGGGAACCAGCAAAAGTTGAGCGACTGAATGCAGTGTTCGCACAAATTCGCGTTCAGTCACGGCTTAATGTTGCTCAAATTGTGTTGTGCGTCCCTGATCCACCGTATCACATTGTATGCACAAGAGGAACCAATTGCAAAATGAACGCAGTGCTGGTTCCCTGTCTTTACTGTCTTTGAGGCAGATAACCAGAATACAAACGAGGCGGTCAATACTCTTGTTAGCGACGCGAATTGTGAGCGGATTCCCTTAGCCGTATCTGAACGCAAGGCAGGATCATTACAAATAGGTGTATTGAAATGTTCGCGTTTGTCCTTAAGTTAGTCGTATTTAAGCCGCGGTTGTGTTTTGATAGAAACATAATTCATACAGCAGTTTAATAGCTATGTGCACAAGAGCATTTCCTTACCTAAATTGACATGAATCAGTCCTGAAAGTTCATACACCTGTTTGTGGTCAATGTAACAGCACTATACAAGCATGTTCCTACTCAAGCAACTGACTACGTCTTATATAATAAAACAGTACTCTCAATAAATAATTATCATGGAAAAACAAAGCCTCACCCGGGTTTCGAACACACGACCTCTAGATTAGCAATCGAGCTCTGTACCAAATGAACTAACAGTACGGGCTGCGAAATGGACCAATCAGAAAAGCTTAAAACGATAACACCAAGTCAGTCTGCTTGGCCCATTATTATTCAGCCTGGAACTACCTTTGGCTACAACGTGGTTAAGTGGAAACCGCGAATGTATTATCGTTGCCGCGACTTATACCATTCATCAAACATGTCACTGACGTGTCACCGTACACATACCTTACTTTCATGGTTATTAATTAGTTCAATTTAGAGATAACGAATTGTATAGCGCAATCCCGACACTGAACACTGTTTACCTTCTGTAGCTAACGACTATTCCGAAAAATGAGAATACTAATTATTGTCGTTCTTTGTTTCAGTGTTTCTGACTTGTATGCCGAGAGGATAACAGAAGAGATGATAGATACGGGCTGGTCTGGTGGATACCATGCTCAATTACATATTCCGATCAACAAACCTGTAAAAGATTGGACACTAAATTTCGTCTTTGATCGACCTATTGATAAACTTGAGGTAAAACTTCGTTATACTAATGAGATCCTTTAGAATGTTTTTCATATACTTTGCAACCTTGAAGCCTTTAGTCCCGTTCGGTAGGCTGGTTTCAATGTTGCTGTTTTGTTTCTCCGTGTACGTGATACGTGATCTCAAACTGACATTTTGTAGTTGTTTACCTGTTTGTATATGGACATGTTTTTGTTGTGCATTTTTTGATGGCTGTGTGTGTTTGCATGTGCCATTTCCTGCTCGACGTCTTCATTCATTGTTTGCAGGTAACTCTATTATCAAGGAACAAACTGTATATATACCGGTAGAGCAAACAAATATCGGCGTCTAAACAGTCCACCTGTCCAGATCTACCCATTGATATGTACATGAATGTCAATAATAGTTTATAAGTTTAAATACAGGATCACGTCCTCGGTACCCAGACTATTCATAACTGGTTTGATACCCTGGGCAAACTGACAGTAAAACAATTATACTATTCTCGTACTCATATAAATGAGGTGAAATCCAGCCGCTTGATTGGCCGCATGACACACACCGCATGCGATACGGAAATTATCGACGAGTTACGGATGAAATCGCGGTTCTGAGCGATAGCTCTTTACAAAGGAGATTCCTTCTTTTTTGTTATCAACCATTTTATTGGTCGAGAAATGCTAATGAATATTCATGCATAACAAAGTATCGCTAACCAATTTGCCCAAGGTATCTTATATGTTATAAATGGCCTGGGTACCGAGAATGACAGGATCATTGTTGATCTGAAATGATTGCTTGCATTTTGTTTCGTTGAGCTTCATCATTTTTTATAAGATAATTGTTACAGATGCAAGTGTTAAACAAGAAACGTATGCTTTTGATTTCTAGATATGGACACCAGTTGTTGTGTCCCACACCGCCACGGAATGGAAGACACAAAGCCGTCTCAATGGAGATGTTTTACCAGCTGGTCAGGATTTAGTGATAGTAATAAACGTTTGGTATAATGGTGACCCATACATATTGGGGTCATACTATTTCAATGGTAATTTTAACTAATGATTAAAACAAATCTACATTTATGGCTTCGGCAATGGGCTCTAGAAATCTTAATTTCATGTTGCGGAGCTATCATTGTGTATGTGTGTTCGTTACTAAATTGACCGATAGCCTTGGACAACTCGCTTCCTATGCTGGACAATACAAATGTAACATTCCAAGTGTCTTTGAAACTATTTCTAGAGCCCTGACTAGGTAAACATATATACAGCGCCACAACAAAAATGTCATTCCCGAGCAAACAGAGACACAAGTTAAAACTGTATCACACACGTGATTCATTAAATCAATAAACGGTGTGAAAAGGGACGGCTTGTAAAACTACATAGCTTAACGTTGCACCATGTTAACAGATAATTGAGATCTATATTTGGGTATTTAATTGATAAATATTTACTTTGAAGGAACCTTGAGCATCCTCGTCCCAATATATTTATAAGTATCCGCGGTTTGTGATGAGCATGCTATCGTTGGGGTATTTTACCCACCTAAATGATTTCTAGATTATTGTCTCGATTGGATGTAACAAATCAATGTTGTTTGTTCTTTGTGCGTTTCTTTGTGTTTATTAAATAACAACGAATTATGAATTATTCTGCTTTTTTCAAATATGTTCCACTTACTTCATATGTCGATGCAGATATATATATATATACGTACATTCAAAGATCAATTTGTTAATGAAGATTATATACAATTATGGGCCCCATTCGGACAAAATGTTACATCCGATGACTTAGTCCCAGACGTTCCCGTTATCAGTGGCAAACGCTTATTTTGTATCGTCAGTTCGTAAGACAAAGTGAAACTAACGATATTTAATCTTTCTTCTCTCATATGTAATGTGTTTTTCTGATAACGAAGACAATCATGATATTAGTTGCCAAATTAGTTTGATGTTCTTTTTCCCATAGTTGTCAAGTATGCTTCTATTACAAACGCTCCAACAACAACAACTACACCAACAACAACTACAACAACAACAACGACGATGACACCTAGTACACCTTCACCGACAACTACAAGTAAATTAACATCAATAGGAGGTAGGATATATAATATACAGTAAAACCTCAATAATGCGACCAACTCTGGGGCCCTTGAAAACTGATATTTGTATTGAGGTGGTCTTAATATAGAGGTTGAACTAGTGAAAATGGACTTGAAAATTGTGTTCTTAATTTTGAGGAAGTCTTATTAATGAGATGATCTTATAGTGAGGTTTTACTGTACTGCATTTATGTCTTACAGAATGATATAAACTGCTTACCTCTCCTCGTGTGCAGCTTTCTGGGATAAACGCTCCATGTCAATAACGTCATCCCGAAGTGAACCAATACCTCTTAACAAAGACAGAATTTACCATTCGTAAAGTATTTTGCTCTGGAGATATTGAACTTATACTGAAAATGTAATCGGTGATTGTATGTACACGCACGTGCATAAGTATTGTTTTGTGTAGAAGAAATCCGATTACAAAATAATGAGAAAAAATCATAAAATTCAATCAATCTTCAGGTTAATACTCAAATACATTCAGCCAAGTTCTACTCAATAATTATTATTTTTATTATAATTATTGTCGTAACATGGTGTACCGGTAGTGTATCTCTAGTTCATTCAGAACCTCTCGACAAAATCTGCCTAACATTACAACTTAGTAGTTATATAAACTACGGTTCCGCGCGAGCTGTGGTAGAGGCGAAGTTCTTTATTACACAAAAAGGTTGTTTTAAAATTATCGGACAGGTTATGATCCTTCAGAAAATGCTTCGTATTTTTTAGCTATGAACACGCAATCCTTTGACAAGATAAATGTAATAAGATACAGTCGAACTGACATATAGTATATAGTATACGGTATACGTATTTAATTCGTGTTCTATTCAGTTTATTTTTAGTCTTGCATGTTTTATAGTTCAGACTACACATCACAATTATTCCGAAGCTCTCCGACTATCTACGGAGTTTTACAACGCGCAACGATCCGGACTACTCCCGGCTAATAACCCAACACCATGGCGGAGTGACTCGGCCTTAAATGATTCCGACAATGGGCATGACTTAACAGGCGGCTGGTATAATGGTATGATATAGTTACATATTTGATATGTATCAATATTTTCCTCAATGTAAAACGTATATTAAATTTCGGAACAAATGTATACTAGTGTCTAAAGAACGTTAAGCATCATTCGGGAAACCTCGATTACTTGCCACAAGTAATGGACACACTCGTTAGTATCGTCGTTATCATATTCATAATGGAACAAAGATGTCAGCATAAGTGTTCATTTTTCATTTATTATCTTCCTGGGCTGTAAATTAATGTACGGTTTCCAGACAATGCAATTATTCCACATCTGTAAGGACATATAATCGTTTTATGAAGTTGGACATTTAACATCGCTCAAAGGCAGGATTCAAACTATCCTTGACCACTGTGTCTCTAATGTATGCGAGCAAACGTTTTAAACGTAACACAAAAGTAAAACGTACAACCCGGGGCCTAGATCACAAACATTAAGACTGAAACCCAAACTTTCCATTATATATTTACAGATGAATTTTGTCAGAACAATTTTTTTTATCAAAATGTACAGTGTTATAACAACGTAGGAGCAAAGCGAACATTTAACATTTTAAAGTCTAAGTCTGAGTTTCAGTCTTAAAATGTTTGTGAATAAAGTCACAGTTGTAGCAACACTCTTTGTTAAACTTCAACATATTTGTTCACTAAGTGCATGCTTATCAAATAAGAACCAAACATTTCACAGGTGGTTACCAAGTTAAGTTCAACATGCCGATGACTTTTTCAACCTGGGTGCTGGAGTGGGGCATCTTTGAATTCCAAAAAGCCTACATGACGAGCGTCCAGACACAAAGTTTCTGTAACATGATAAAATGGCCTCTGGATTATTTTCTGAAATGCTGGATACCTCAACAACAAACCCTTTATGTACAGGTGAAAATCGCTATGTTTAAGATACATTTTAAAGTAAAACAAAAGCAGTGCGTCGCATTATATCCAGGCCCCATTACTTGTTTTTCGTCTTTTTGAAATAAAGTTAAGTTTGTGAAAACACGAAAAAACGGTCAATTGCGCTACCGGAAATCAAACCCGGGTCTACGGATTGCCGGTCCGTTAGGCTAACCACTACACCACAGCGACCTGACGTCATTTTCGTGTAAATTTAACTTATATAAAGTTGAGAAAAACAATTTTCGAGTTGTACCCTCTTGAGAAGTGTTACGTACGGGGTTGTGGAATTGCATTTTATTAAAGTTAATGTGTATTCCAGAACAAAAGAGGCAGTACAGACAGAAAGTGTTTGGAAAGACGGTTCCAACGATGCCATGTACTCAAAACTGCCAAAAATTGAGTTTCGGGGTTCTGAAAATATGGCGACGAATGATAGATTATATCAAATTGTCAGGAATGTGAAACTATTCGCAAAACTGAAGGTCTACGTGTATGGAGGAACTGTTTTGAATGTATTAAATGACGCATATTTCATTCAATCCAGTGTCCAAACACGACCTCCTAGTATATATCATTATCATAGATATCATTCATTACCCATTAAGGTTGGTGATGCGTACACTGATCATGCGTATTGGGGACCACCGGAAAACATGACTGCGAACAGACCGGCATTTAAAGTCACCCCATTTTGTAAAGGAAGTGACGTGGCAGCTGACACCGTATCAGCTTTAGCAGCGGGATTTTTGGTATTCAGATACGCATGCGCAGGTAAAAACGAATACATATACTTATACTGAACGTTTGAAGCACCCTTTCACGTCATCGTTTACGAGTCGTCCCGATATTGTTTAACAGCCATGGTAATGCGCATCACTTTTTTTCCATTCCATGAGATTTTTGGCCAATCAGAAAGGCTTAATGACACCCTTAACGACTGACTACCGGTAACTTATGAACAATGATATCATTAGATGTGTGATACAATGCGCTCACTCAGTACAACACAACAATAGGTATTGTAGTATATATAAGACCCCAATTTATTCCAAAGAATGTTTTCATAGTTCAATTTGTGAATTTGGTGGTTGATTGACATATTATAGGGATCAATCAACACGCCCGGTACTTGTGGTCCATAAAACAAGCATGCAGTAGTCTAAGCAGGCAGGCGACCGTGATACAGGATGCTTAGTTTTCCTGCATTGAACCACTATGAAGTACCGACCCCAACTCATTCATTCAAAATGTATAATACATGGATTATTTCATACCGGTATCATCACAAAATGCATGTATGACTTCAGATTCAAGATATTCATACGCCTTGCTGTCAGCCGCTGAAAGTTTATACAAGTTTGCAAAGAACAACCGTGGTATATATTCCGACTGTGTTTCAAAACCTGATCATCTGTATGAGTGAGTGTTAAGCAATTCTTAAAACATTTGGTCGCTTACCGAAATAAGGAATTTCATGGTACTTGCAACGATCAATAAGTACAGTTAACGCGTAGATATAATGATGTCTTCCGGTGTTAAATGAAAACATGTTTTTGCAACAATTATAATCATGGACCTGTCTTATGAGGGAATTTTTATATATACAGTAAACTCCCTGAATACCGGACCCCTTGCGAACCGGGCAAAAAGTCCGGTTTTCTGAGAGGTCCGGTTTTCAGGGGGTTTACTGAAATATTGAATATTGAATTTTTTCAGAAGCAGACAGCTTGAATGACTGTTTCAATTGAAACAAATAATGCAAACAATGTTTAAGTAAACAACAATATATTTTATTTCTAACTCTTGTGCGAAGCTTTTGGCCTTTTCCTGTATTATCGGTCCGGACACTGGTAAGTTCTTAGCACGCACAACACAAAACCATTGCCAAACCAAGGCATTCAATTTATCAAACTTAGCTTCATATGAAAAACGACTCTTGTTTGGTGACGAGTTGGATTCCCAATGACTTTTAAGAAGATCTTTCTTCTTGACTATATCTCCAACTGTCGATTTTCCGATTCCATACTTCTGGGATAATGACTTTAATGACGGCTTAGGTAAAGATTCATATTCTCTAACAATCTTAACCTTGTCCTCGAGGGACAATTCTGTTCTCCTACGCTTCGAAGGAGGTTCAGCCATAATTATGAAAGAGCAGTGGATATTAAATTTCGGACTTTGCAGGCGTGATAGCAGAATAAATCTAACTTCAATTGCAAATTCAACAATCACACAAAACTTTAACGACTTAATCGTATTGGTTAAACCAATATGACCAATCGTAACGATCAAGTGAATGTTCACAGGACCCATAATTTGGCGTTAATTACATAATTAAAAAGAAAAGAAATATGCAAGCTGAGACATTTTGCAAGAGCCAAAACATTTTAGGGGCCGATAATTTGCACGATCAATCGATGCGCTAATTGTTAAGTCGTGGACACGGGAGCAACCACGGTTGTAATTAGTCATATAATAATACATACCAACAAGTGTTTTTCACGCCTGTATCAATTGCACGCGCGCCTGTAAACAATGTTTTCACAACACTTGTCCGAAACGTTCAATTAACAGTAAACAGATTGACACCCGATAAAAAAACAATCGCGTCCGGTATTCAGGGGTTAATTAACGCATCAATATTGATTATGGGCCCTTAAAAGCCGTCCGGAATCCGGAATTCAGAGAGTCCGGTATTCAGGAAGTGTTTTACGTTGAATTTATAAGAGAAAAAAACGGGACTTAACAAATCGTCCGATTTTCTGAGAATTCCGGTTTTCAGAGAGTCCGGTATTGAGGGAGTACACTGTACATGTATGCTGTTTTCAAGTAGATTTGTGGCACTAAGCAGAATACTCAATGCAAGTTCATATACAATGTTGTACACATTTTACTTACATATCTTTCATTTTAAACTAACAAAATCATTATTGTAAACCATTACAAAGTCTGAAGCAACATTTGTTTATGTTTGCAATGAAACATGTGCATAAAAACAGAAGGTCAGTGATCATGATTGTCTGCAAGCTTTCTCATTAGATTCTTGCTTCTGGGAAATCTACCTTGTTTTGTTTTGTAAAAGATTTGATGACGTAAAAATGACGTGTTGCAATATCTAACCGATAATGTTCATACATCTTACGAAATCCCCGTTTGGTGCCTCTTGGGTGAACGAAAACCCCGTTTGGTGTCTCTTGGTGAAAATATGATGGGTCAGATTTTAAAAAAGCCCGCTGCGAGGACAACATTTGGTTGGTAAAACATGTAGGTCAAAATATGGTATACAGCTACGTCGAAAACGAAGAAATATAAATTTATCTGTTGAGTGCTTTAGTCAGCAATCCAAACTGTTGAAAACATTCGTGCATCTAATGAATGACAAAAATATTAAGTGGTATTCATGTATTTCTCTACAGTTTTCAAAACATAGGCAAGCTTAAGCACAGAAAGCATTTAACGAAACAATTTAAATGAACGTTCTAGATGAGTTTTCATCAAAGTATATCAACACGCAGAGTTCAAACGACATTGCTCTATGCTACAATCTATCGAGTCTAAATATGGTGATTATTAAACTACCATTGCGAAACACTACGTTGAATATTTTTAAACACATGAAGTAACCATATGGAGTAAATATTGTTTCCTTCTTGCAAACAGTGACATCACATATTGCGTTTTCTTGAAATGACGTCACTTAAAGAAGAGGTTGTAAATCCCATAGCAACGTTCAAATGGTATTATATTTGACAGTTCATCTAACGATGCGGACGAGATGGCTACTGCTGCAGCCTGGATGTATAAAGCAACTAGTGAAGCAAAATATCTGACTGATGCACGCAACTTCTACAATTCAAGTGTACCCTGGGATTTCTCGTGGACTGATACTAATGTCGCTGCAGCGGTAAGTGATGGCAGGCCCGGTGCGTGTTTGTCCTCTTTATTGTAAAGTAAAACTACAAGTTCTGCACTGGAATTGTGAACTCCACAACAAATTGCTAGCTATATGGAATATCTAGTTTTCAACTACACACTATCCCAGTAAATCCACACCAAGTAAACACCACCATGAATGTTGAACTTGAACGTTTTGAAAGTTTCTGGGTTTGGGAAACTTGAGAGTGGTCTTCATGCTCAAGTTCAATTTCCAATCTGAACTTATCTGTTTATGGTCAGTAAATATTCATATTAGTTTGTTTTTATTCAGAATATTGTATGATCAATTTTAAATCTTATCACAATGAACTTTAGAAAGTTTGAGCATAAAAATGAGATTTTAGCATGAAGAGATCAATCAAAAGTTTAATAACCTCGGACACAGATCCCCATAACGCGTAAATGTGTCAAAGAATCGCTGTGAATAAATGTCGACTGTATGCCTATGTTGTTTCAGCTATTGTTGTTCGATATTACAAACGACACAACGTACAGGAACGATATCGAAAAATTCATTACAAGCTACATGCCAAATGGAAAAGTGTCCTATACACCGTGTGGCTTGGTCTGGAGGGATGAATGGGGTCCAAACAGATACGCAGGTATTGTTGTATCACTTGCAATCCCAAAAGATCTCTACAAAACAGAGAAGAGAAAGTTGATGCAATGCATCACAGTCCACGGGAAAATGTTTAGCAAAATAATTATTGTGAAGTATTTGAGGGAATATGTAGAAAAATGAAACAAAAGTGACGTGATAACACAAACAGAACTTTGCAAAAGAGCGATAGAATAATGTTACATTAGTACCCTGTACTGCTGTTAAGGTCTACAACCTACGCATTTTTAAGCTCTGAAGTCAATTACAGAGAGTCAGTTACTTCAGAGTTAGGCACTGTTGTCATAGGGACAGCGGTTGCGAATCCAGTAGGAATCATAACTCTATTAAATGTCTTATTTATTTTGTGATATTGCAGTACATTATCATTGTTGATTGCAATGAAATCGCAAATTAAAGTAAAACTCTAAAGCAGGTTTAGTTGTTACAGAAGGTAAAGCGCTCGGTTTGGTTCTCTAAAATTGCGGACGGTGATAATATACCTCACCATCGGTACAAGACATTTCTGCGACAGTGGATTCATACTTAAATTGTAAACCGACTGTTTGCTGCAAATATTGGGTCAGTTGAATTTTATTTGTACGATACTTTGAATATAACATCTATGTATTTGTCAATACATTTTGGCTATCTACAAAAGAGTACAAGAATGCATATTCCCGGGACAAAAACAGTATTTTCACAGTTTCTTTGTTGGATACATAGTAATCAAGACTCATTATATATCTTTTAGCAAATGCAGCGTTTATTGCCTTAGTGGCAGCTAAGAAGGGAATACAACCAGATATTTACAAGACATGGGCAATGAGTCAAATAAACTACCTTCTTGGAGACAATAAAATGAACATAAGCTACGAAATTGGATACGGACAGAAATATCCAGTACAACCCCATCACCGGGGAAGGTAACTCTCTAAGTGATTAATGTCTCTTCTAGAATAAAACTACTTGATACATGAAATAAACGATCCTCTTATAATTTATAATTTCTTTTTATGCCTTTTACAGTGTTTCCCTAAAATAAAATGACTGCTTCTTTATTTTGATTGGTCTATCCAAGTCGTGAGATCTATCTTATTATTTTAAAGTCAACCATTTACTAAATATGTAAAATTCTGTTTCTTAAGATTTATTGTATCTCTCGCTTTTAAATCTTTAACCTTCAAGTTGCTTAAATGAAGTTTAAACTTTTAAATATTTAACCTCCAAGTTGCTTAAATGAAGTTTAAACTTTTTACAATATTCACTTGTTTTTCTATCGAGAAGTAGCATCCATTAATAAACTTGTATACACCATAATTATCATATAGTATCTTGTATACAACTTTATCTCTCCAGTTTTATTAGGATTTTAACGATGTAACTGAACTAACTCTTAACTATTGTAAGTGGATACTTTGTCTCACTAAAATTTGACAGATATGTATGTGTTAATTGATTGTATTTAAAATATCTCCCTGTGATATTGATAATTTAGACGTAACCTCCTTTATATTTGTGTAGTTGTACTGCTGCCTTGTTTCGTGCCTTGACTTGAACGTGCATGTTGTTTTATTAATTGTATGCTACGTTTTTGTCAGATTTTCTTGTATGTTGAAATCGATTATAAAGTCTTGTAAATTGAAATGCATCGATTAAAGGTATGTTTGACGTCAATATTCCCTAATATTAGTTTGTTTAATGTAAACTCTTCACTGTTTCATGATTACAAAATTTGATACAGATATTATTTTTGTCCCGGACAGTTCCTGCTCGGGGACAACTGCCCCATGTATGTATCTGAACCCTAATCCGAACCCCAACGTTCTGTCAGGTGGATTGGTTGGAGGACCTGATATAAATGACAATTATTTAGACAAAAGAAGTAACTACATTCAGAATGAAGTGGCCTTGGATTTCAATGCTGGCTTTCAGTCGGCGCTTGCAGGTATGTTTGGTTAAGCGTGGTTTGTATTGGACTTCTATTAACGGTTCAGTGCCGAATTTTCTAACGTGTCCGTTTCACTGCATGTTGCTTTGATGATATTCTAATCGTCCTTCCGCACACACTTGGTCTTTCGGAACAGGTCGGAGATTTCCGTGAAGCTGGAGTAAATGTTATTTCGACTTTACGAAAATTGTCGAGGTATTCCGACTAAAGTTTTTCTTCCTCATTACTTTGAAACAGTTTGAGGAAGTGTTTTGTTGATTAAACATGTAATGTCGTGAAAACACATTGTTTCGTGTGATGAAGAGCTTGGTTCAGATATGTTCCAATATAAATGCTATTTAGTATTACAACTTGCGTTTATTATAACTCTTGAGAAGTTAAGGTTTTGCCCTTTTAGTAACAATCGAAACTATCATTTATTAAGTAACATCAGCCGATTAAGTAGTCACTTTGTTCCAAATAATTATGC
Source organism: Mactromeris polynyma (assembly GCA_032209605.1). Taxonomy (NCBI): domain Eukaryota; kingdom Metazoa; phylum Mollusca; class Bivalvia; order Venerida; family Mactridae; genus Mactromeris; species Mactromeris polynyma. The sequence continues at coordinate 33,420,676 of JASFXZ010000004.1, forward strand.
AAAAAGTCCTACTCCTATCAATATTGGTGTAAACACGACAATATTATAAACTTAGTATGCGGCAGTTATCTCCATCTTTTAATAATTTTGTTGATGTAAACATGTATACTACACTGTTTTGCTTTATTATAACATGGACACAACTAAACACCTATTATCGCCTCTTGTTTCAGGCCTTGTCTTCTTTTCGGACAGAAGTGAGTTACCACCGGCGCCAATGCCTAAGTGTTGAAATAAACTGTTATTATGATAGAAAATAAACTATGCTTGCAAATGTTTACATGGTCGTTTAATTAATCAAATCAAAATCTTACATTATGGCCGTGACTGCAATTACATACAGTGAAGTTTGGTGGAAGCTATGGTAGTGGTAGTAGTACTGGTGACGAAGATGGAGTGACTGCAATTACATACAGTGAAGTTTGGTGGAAGCTATGGTAGTGGTAGTGGTACTGGTGATGAAGATGGCGTGACTGCAATTACATTCAGTGAAGTTTAGTGGAAGCTATGGTAGTGGTAGTGGTACTGGTGATGAAGATGGCGTGACTGCAATTACATACAGTGAAGTTTGGTGGAAGCTATGGTAGTGGTAGTGGTACTGGTGATGAAGATGGCGTGACTGCAATAACATACAGTGAAGTTTGGTGGAAGCTATGGTAGTGGTAGTGGTACTGGTGATGAAGATGGCGTGACTGCAATTACATACAGTGAAGTTTGGTGGAAGCTATGGTAGTGGTAGTGGTACTGGTGATGAAGATGGCGTGACTGCAATTACATACAGTGAAGTTTGGTGGAAGCTATGGTAGTGGTAGTGGTACTGGTGATGAAGATGGCGTGACTGCAATTACATACAGTGAAGTTTGGTGGAAGCTATGGTAGTGGTAGTGGTACTGGTGATGAAGATGGTGATTGTAATAATAATGATGACGATGGCGATAACAATAACAATAATAATAAAATATCCAATTGTACATCAAATAATTATAACAAGAAATCTGGGACCAAGACATTAATAAAATAAAACAGTAAAATGTCGGAGATTCCTGAACAAAGCACTGCTGCACTACTCAATTAACAAATGGCAATGAATTATGTCATGTTAACTTTAAATCCGAATACATTATCCCTTAATGTGAAAATGCAAGCTTCGGCGAGTGTGTCTTATTCTAACCTGGTCATATACACTGAACAAAATTTCTAAACGTCCACTAGGTACTTCGTCGAAATATAAGAACAGAAACAAACGACACATTTGCGCCTATTGAACAGACGGGCAACTAGAAATATTAATAAAAAGTTGTCAATAATACAAAATTTATATATTTTTGTATTATTTTCCAAATTCTATTTGAATTGATTAGTTAATTTATAAAGTTAGTCATATCTGTCGAAACGGAGTACCAGCATCAACCATATTCCGATGACCATGACACTTTCTTCAGTGGTCTTTGTCGGCATCTTTTTAGTTTTGGACATACGACGTGGATTGCATAGAAATGAATTTCACCGCTTACTACATAGTAGACGTGATCCTCGAGCAATAGTTGAAAATCGTACTCAACGTCACGCGTGGTCAACCATGACGATAAATAGGTATTTTTTTGTGAACTTTCTAAATATGATATAATTTCACCATAGATTTACTGTAAATGGTGCTTTCTGGGTTCCAAAGGTATCAACTGGTATGAGGCTATAAAGGGTTGTCCGTAAATAAATGTAAAAATGAACCCTAATTATGCTTGTTTGTTATGAATTTGGAAGAAATCGGCATGTAACGAAATTATTTACTTTGGTTTTTCGATGAACCACAAAAAGAACCCGTGTCCAGCAACAATGTTTGGAGCTTGATGTCGCAGGTGTCACCAAAATAACCATTTTACATCCAAATGCAGAACTAGACAAATTGAACATTATCAAGTTGAATCACGATTTGTTCTACATAAAATGGCATCTAAAGTCGTAACCGATTTGTAACGAAACATTTAATATTGTGGACCAACTTCAACTAAGTTGGGGAAATATTATTATGCAAAATTGAAGTTGTATTTATTTGAATATTTATTACCTGTTTTGTAATAGAGTCATTGTTAAATAATTATTTTAAGACGTGTCTATCTATAGTTTGCATTTTCTTTAACATTCGTAAATCTAGTTCGTATATTTTGTCTTGTTTTCCAACTTCTGGGACCAAAGTTTTCCAGCAGGAGAAAGTTATTACAAGGCTAAAAGTTGTCAATTTTAGTGTCAAATTGTTTTCATGATTTATATCAATTCCTCGGGTTTTGAAGGTTATTCTGTTTCTATAATTTATAAACCTTCTTTGTGTTACTTGGGTACTTCACGATACTATAGCAACGCATTACCATGAATTATAAACGTTCTTTGTTTCGATTGATACTATTAAGTACCCATAAGCGTTTAAGCTGTAAACCGATGAAAGATTTGTTGTATGATAATCTTTATCTGTTTCAGTATATTTACATCGACAGTTTTATTATCAAATGGATAGACAAATACGCGTCCATGGTTTCGGCGAAACGTTAATGTAGCTCCTCCGGGGAAATGGTCGCTAGGCAAGACAAAGATTTTATGTATTATAAAATAATGAAGAACAGGCCCATTATTCCTTTATTTTGGTAAAACCGAAATTAAAATCACGTGATGACCGCATGACACCACCCCTCTTTCGCGGATAATTTCTTGAGACATTAAATAATATAAATAATATGAGTTGTTATGAGATACCTTTAGGAAATTGTCTATTATGACTATTTAACTTTGTGTTTCTTCGTGATTTAAACTGTAATACTTTGTGTATTTGAAAACTTAACTTTGTGATTATTTATTAAATATACTTTTCTGTGAACATTATTATTACTCTGCGGACTTTGTGTCAATTTGATTAAACGGAACTGTGCTATTGTCGTTATATCTTGTCAACATCACATCACTGGGTATGGATCACTGTCTCCTTTACGAGCGGGTACCGAAACGGACCGCGTAACATATACATAGTTCCCACATCTACAATATTTACCTCCCTTGTTCTGAATTGTCGGCCATTTTGATAGGCAAATTTCCTTGAAGTTTATGGGGAATATAATGTAAACGATGATAAACTAATCCGATTTATAAAAACAAAACTTATTCATTATGCTAATGTGTGCATTTGGCTCATTTAGTTGAAGATAAAATGCTTGTCACATACAAATCGTCTTGGTATTTTCTCAAGTATCACATATTTGGAAATTAATTATTCCTATTAGGGCTTATCAGTCGAGGACAAGGAAGGTAAATTTTGAAGATGTAGGAACTGTGTATTGTGAAATATGCCCTTGGTCCGATGACGAATTATCACTCCGCATCGGACCTCGGGCACATTTCACGATACAAAGTAAATAACCAATACATATCGATCACTCAATCAATCAAAACTTCTAATCTTAGAAACATTCATTACATTGTATACATCGAATACAAAATAAACCATATAAAGCTAGCTTGACAACACTAATGTCCAACCACAGGAGATATCATGTATGTCAAACATAAAGTTATATATGTCATTGTGATATTTATTTCATAATACCGAAATTAGTTTAATGAAATGCCATTGTAGGAAGCCGTTTACTCTCTTTATCTTGCACGTGCGAACTCAGGATGTCTCAACAACAAAAAGGCTAAACTCATTCGGTTGTCAGGCGCGTAGCTAGGCTTACGCACGTACGCACGTGCGTAAAATAATTTTAGACAGGTCGAAAAAATAAAAATGAAATAAATGCGAAAAACGCAATAAAAATGTACACTGGGAGTTAAGGGGGGTGAGATGCAGACTACCGGAAATTCACATTCTATGTTGTAAAATATACTCGAAAAGACACCATAGACCGTTCCAATTACAAAAAAAATCCCGGGGGAGCATGCCCCCGGACCCCCCTAGCATAGTGCGTAAAGTCAATTTGGGCTCAGCTACGCGCCTGGTTGTATGAGGTAGGAGGTAGTCATGACTGAATTAACTTCACACTCATTCAGCGAAATGCAACTTAATATATATTGTACAATAACATTCCATATGATAATACATGTACATCTATAGATGTAAACTTAGGGTCATTCATCAAGTTTACAGAGTCAATTTTGTAAGCGCATACATATAAAAAAACTAGTACGTATTACCTTTATAGCAATTTCAATTTTGCAAAATTGCACGCAAAATGAAAACATTAATATTGAACGTCCAGTTTTTCGAACACAAAAAAAGGTTTTAGAAATGTATAGCTGTACTGAAAAGTCACACATTTTTAAACCAATTTAAATAATAACGTCAATACTTTACTACTTCTAAAACTGCAGAATAATAATTTGTATTTGATATAAAAACATTTGAAATCTGTCAACATATAGAAAAGTTTAGAATGGAGACCCGTATTTGCCTGATATGAAGCGAGGCGCCGTGTTTTATACCTGTTCCGGATTCTCACGGATACGGTATTTAGAACGGGCTTTAAAAGGAACCAACATAGCGTCGTAAACAACGAAATTTTTGGAACATATTTTGTGAAATGAAATGACGAAAACAATGAAGCGTGCGCTTAAAGGCGATGTTGATACATGTTTATCAGAATGGACTTCCAGAGAAATGCAGCTCGTGCGATTGCACGAGGAAATGTGAGATGCATTTATGTTAAATTGTAGCCTTATGTGGATGCGTCCCTAGATAATTTCGTACCAGAGGCAGAGGCTTAAAATGGGATGTTTAGATTTATTATTTATATTGCAGGTTGATGGAACTAGTTTGCAAGCTGATCAGATAACTCTTAAATGTTGTTGACGATTTCTTTGGTTTCAATTTTGGCATTGTCTAGCTGTTCGTAGTACGGACAGTAGCCTGGCTACATGGTTTGACTAGTTACCTGCCGTGTGTTCGGTTAAGGCTAACACTCGCACAAGTTAAGAAACTGTGCATGCATTGCAGAAAAGTACGCGCCCTTCGCTAGCTGCCTCGGAGATGCTCGAGCGAGTGGGTGCACAGTGGGCGCGTACTTTTTGGCAAACAGCGTTCGGTTGCAAAATGCGTGCACAGTTTCTTCACTCGTGCGAGTGTTAGCCTTAACCGAACGCACAGCAGGTACAGGTAGTCCAAATAATAAGACAATTATGCTTGCTACTTCATAGAATACATGCATGTTTCAATGTTTATATAGAGATTCCGAATTTGTCAGAAAACGTAATATATGTAAGACTTAAAGTTATCATATAAATGAATGTAAATCATAAAGGTACAATTGTTTGGAGTCATGTTTGTAGTCTTATTCCGACTAGGTGTCTGGCAATCAATATGTTGATGCTTACATGGCTGGGTTTGATTTGTTGTATGTACTGTTATGGACAGCCATGTTAGACTTCAGACGCATTCACTCTAGACTGTCCCTTATGTACAAAATAAGAAATGATTTGGTTGCAGTCCCCATCCAAGGTTATCGCACCCCTCTAACTAGAGCATCCCATCACTACCATACTCTGTCGTACAGACTAATTCCTGCAACCAAAGATTACTACAAATACACATTCTTTCCCCGGACTGTTCATCAGTGGAACAGTCTTCCCCTTATGTCCCATGTCTCCCCACCCTGGTACAGTTAATGTTGCAATTAGCAACATTGAATATACCGTCTTACCATGACTGCATTCCCACCAGTTTTTAAACTGTTAATATCATTAACATTTTTTACCATTCTTACTTTATTTTGATGACTATACTTTTACTTCTTTCAACTTTCCTCAGCAGCTTGACGCACAAAATGTCTAAGTCCTCGAAAGAGGTTTGACAAAACTGATAGATAGATAGATAGATAGTTATATTACCACTAGGAATTGAATCAATGTTTAACTCAATAACAGTATTTAACTAAAAATACAGGCATTATTGTTAACTTATGAAGGATACATAGTTCTTGTATTGACAAATTGATGATGTTTACACATGGTTATTTAGAGATATTCTGTTGTGAGATCTGTAGACTTATGCTGCAATGCTGATGGGTAAATTAAGTTGAACACACCCTCGCATCTCATAAAATTTTACTTGAATCTGATACTATGTAGAGTATGTGATCATTTGTATGTTTTGTTACTTTCAGTCTGTCAAATAGAGAGGCTCTATTGAATTGTTCCTTAGCATACAGTCATAGTCAAGTAAATCGGACATTGAGTGATGCACACTCTTTGGAACATGCGCTGGTCAGAAATCATAAATTATTACAGGTAAGTGTGATAATAAAATAAACCTCAATATTGAGAACATACTTGGTTAGCATGTGCAGTAGGAGAGGGTAGTGTATGATATGATTACTTACTTTTTCATACAGGTTTCATCTTTTTGGTGGTAATTTCTGAATTTTAACCAGGACATCGATTTTTGTAGTGTTTTACTGTCGTAACATACTCAGCATTCATTATGAGAAAGTTGAATGGTTAAAAGCACTAGATCAATTTTCTCCCAAAAACAGTCAGATTGTTATTGTTTGTGCTTTTGGTTGCTAAATAATAATCTAATACCATCACAGACATATAAACTGTGGATTCGAAAGTGGCTGATATTGGTGAAATGATAACAAGAAATAATTTACCTACATCCTTAGTGCATGCTGGAAGTTAGTATCGTGAATTTCCGCCATTTTATCTATCAGCGATAGTCGGCAATCTCGTTTAGCTTTACAAATCATTATTGAACCAAAGAATGTATACATTCAAACAACAAGGTAAACACACAAAATATAAATATCAACCAAGAAATATATAGCTGTTGTGGATATGACAAGTTAGGCGGACGGAAATGTCACAACTGCTCGATTCAGAAACAAGATGGCCAGACGTCACAAATTTTTATCGCAGGTGTGATCTCGGAAGAAATCGAAGAAATCTCGCTGCTTGCGAGAGTTCAGACACAAATATACAGGCATAGTAGGAAGTTTCCAATCCATGGTTTATATGTCTGTGATACTATTAAGAAAATGATAGACATTTTTGAATGATGTATGCTGAGTGGGGCATATGTTTTTCATATAAATGTGACCGACGACGATACATCATAGGTATTTTCCCCTTATTACTGATTCACCTGGAGAATATGTTATTTGCTTGCAGAAGAACATGTACATACTAGTTTATATCCAAGGCCCTGTGTTCACAAATATTTAGCTATCAGAGATCCTGCTTATACAGTGTCTGTTGAACATATACGAGGGATGTCCCATTAAATCGTAGACAATGGCTGTAAAACAACAAAACATTAACAAAAGTTCTTAAAATTTTCAGTGTAGTTATTATCAACATCTTCTCAACACGTATACAAAATAATATTGAGCTGTTTGACAAATTGTTGAAATGACATTAAAATGTATAACAGGACATACAGACATGTGGTGCACATATTAACGTCATAACGTTATTTTGTGATTTTGATGTGTCTGATATATACTCTTTCTCGAAATATTCGCGGCCATATTTTATGCATTTTTATGACAATGCACAAAACTCGCAAACACAGATTTAAACCAGCCCTTATTTAGACTTCTGTTAAACACATGCATTGCATAATTGATCTCATTGCGATTTTCAAACTTTCGCCCTCGCAGATGAGACTTCAGAGCTGCAACGTAAGCAAATTCCATGATTCGAGGTCGGGGGAGTATTGGGAATTGTCCACTCTGATATCCTAGCTTGTCAAAATCTCTCATGCCACTTGGATACGAGTGCTTGCTACACATCACTGTGCTGCTCAACAGATTGCATCATCTTCAGAGTGTATCTGGGGGGTCATTCTGCACTCAATCAAATGACTGCGTGGTGCGCCGCTCCTTTCCCAGACGTCGGCATTTTTCAAATTTCACTATACATCAATTTGCGTAAAAATAGCGCCATGCGGAAACAACAGACATTACATTTATGAGATTTTAAAGTATGACGTCAAAATGATCAAATAATACATGTGTAACGTAATTTGGTGGAATAATGAAGTTTGGCACAGACAGTACAACGTATTTGAAGCTATAGCTATTTCGGTTATCTTATCAAAAGATGTGCGCTGCTCCCGTGTATGTGAGCTTCTATATTGCTACACAAAATACACAAGTTTGTTTTATTTTCAAAACAAATGCAATAAAACTGATCAAAAAGGATTAAATAACTTGTATGTTTGTAAAATTATTACATTGGAACGTCAAATAATTATGTTATAGACATAGTCTACGATTTAATGGGACAACCCTCGTATATGTGTGATATATATGAACATTAGGCAAATTTCTGAGAACGTAGCATTCAGATATCATATTTGTTTAGAAAAATATGGTAATTAATAAGTTAAGACAGATTCTTGAAAATTTATCCCAATTTCTTCGAGATCAGTTTCGGTCTAATGTATAATTTGCAAATTTCTCAACAAAAAGGTAAAGCTTTGAAATATTTGATAAAGTAAGTTAGAAGATATTTAGGTAATTATTGTGTTCTTTCATGAGAAGTACCATACAAAAGTAATCAATTGCTTTAAGAAAATGGAAAATATTTTCTAGGATCAAATTGATCCAGATCAGTTGATCCTTTGTAAACATAAGGCACAGGAGGACTGCTTTGGTCAATTGACTGACTTATTTAACTGAAATATGATTGAGAAATAGTATGAAACTCTAAATCATTCAATTAGTCAATGATGTCAATGAGTTGGTGTAGTTTGTTACATTTGTATGTTTCTATTTATATATTATTGCTTTTATTTCATGTTTTAGGACATCAGATATGCAAAAGAAGATTCACAAATGTCATTGAACATGTCTCCAACTCCAAGATTTATGACATTGCAGGTATGTTTTGGGAATGTTTATTTCATGAATATACAAATCTCGTACAATAGACTCTCGTTATGGTGAACTCACTTAAGACGAATTTTCCGTTACCTCAACATTTTTCAAAAGTCCCGGTTTTATCGTTTGTCTATATGAAATTCTGTCGATTAAGACAAACTTTCGTCTCAAAGTTTTCTATAATGGCAAAGAAGTCCCGTTTAACAAGTTCGCATGTTAAATCTATTAACACAAAGTCGGATCATATCCTGCTGGTGACAGATGTTTTCACATCACAGAGATGAAACCAACAATTTACCTGTATTTTCACGCATTTAAAATCAACTTATTATGCAGGGTTTTGCATGTTTGCATTAATAGTCTAACGTTTTGCAAGCTTGTCAAAATTGTTTATAACTGATAAAACCACTGTAAAACATACCAAAATGAGTGATTTATTAAAGCTTATACTTTAATTAAAACATGTCATCTTTAGGCCAATAATAAAATATTGTTCGTTTCCCCTCCCATGACCGACCATTGAAAATTACCCTTACCATAAATAATTTATTGAGGTTCGCAATTTTTTTTATTGTTTTCGCTAAAATTGCCGGGTTATAATATTCCCGCAGTACAATAGCGATTGGGTACGAAAAACTGGAATCACTGGTACCAGTCAGTTGAGTAGCCACATCATCTATAAATCTATGAAGCAGGGATAAATCAATTTTAGCTACGAGTATCATATTTTTACTTACCCTAATGAAGATAAGTCTATTAAGATGTTAAATCTATACAGAACACATTTTGAGCTTGGTGGGCTAGGGTCGCAGAGAGGGGAAACAAACATATTTTTAATGTCGGCCTTAACAATTGTTTTATGTCTCAGATGATAACACCATATCATGTTTGAATTAAAAGAGGCAACTTATAAACTCACATATATATTACTTAGCACATCTTTCTTAATGAGTAGAATATCGAAAACAATTTAAGCAATTTTCACAAACTTATCTTTCTTACAAAAACATCGCCAGTACGGTCTCCCGATGTTTATGTCCAAAAAATTCAACATAACTAGAGTCGACTGTATTATAATCATTGATGTTCCCTTAATGTATATCAATAGGATACTAGATTTTTACTTAGATTCTCTGAGTAATAAATCTAGGAATAAAGTGAAGGATTACAACTGTATGGGTCTTAATCTACTATATTGATAAATCATAAATACAAAAATGTGAATCTATCCAAAATGCAAATCTGGAGATTGCTTCCCAAAAGGCAGGAGATTGAGACACAAAGCCGGAGTTTTTTGTGGCTGACATTAAGTCAATATGTCTATACCATGTCAAAATAAAGCTGTTAATAATCAGAGGGTCATCCCTATAAAAAAGAGGCCAATTAACAATTTATTGCCAATTGTCATGTGTGAATACATTAGAAATGTGATTCAATTGTAAGTATAAATTTAGTAATACAGCTTTTTCCTTTTGATGACTGTAATGGTTGAGTGGAATCTATTCAGCTGGCTTATGTATGGTCAGTGGTTCTATCCAGGTGTCCAGTTTGGGTCATCCTCCTCCCTTATTGCTAAAGTAGATACTGCATGACTCTGACTGTTGACATGGTTTAAAGTATAAATACAAAAAGTAAATGAGCTATGTGTCTGCCAATGTTGAATTGATCAACCCTAAATTTGTGTGTTATTTAGTTCTCAGCTTGTTGATCACTGATATTAAAATAATGATCAACCTCGTTCGTAATTGTGTATCCATTGAATAAGATCAAACAATCATGCGTTCTGTTTTAGAAAAACTACTGGTCAATGGTAAAAAGCCAGGTACCAATGTGGGAGCAAGATGTTGGCATCACTAGGCCTAATACTGCTAGATCCACGCCTAGAGACCCTGGTCCCAGGTCAAAGACTCCACGAACCCCTAGAACTCCTCAAACACCTAATGAGGAGAACATTACTTCACAGATTATTGGCACAAAGTCTCCAACTGGAATTCAACCTAAGAAATTACAGACAAAGAAACAACATGACGCAAGATTAAAAGCATCTTTACAGAATATATAAATTCAATGTTTATGTACCTAGTATGAGAATCAATTTTAAGGAATATACAAACATAATTATTATTCTAGACTTTATACATGTAACATAGTAATAGTAATTGATAGTTCTTACATTTTTTAGATACTATAATTTTGAATGTTTGTTCATATTTTTTAACACCATTCGTGTTGTTCCAATTTTTGATGTTGTTCATATTTCAGAAGCAGTATTTATAAGTTCACTTGTTGTCAATCAACCGTCTATAGAAACGATAATTTGTGCAAGATTTTTGTACTTGAAAATTACCTGATTATCTATGCAAGTATATTAATGATAAGGAGTTTAAGAATATACTTTTCCTAAATATGTATTTGAAGACATCTTAAAGACATTGAAACCTCAATAATAGGGCCACCCTTTGTTCTGGAAAAAGTTGGTATTTTCTTTGAAGTGGTCTTATTATGGAGCTAAAAGATTGGGGAAAATTGAGAACTAGTTCATGAAAACGTGGTATTATGAATGGAACGGTCTCAATGTTGAGATGGTCTTTAATGGAGGTTTTACTGTATTGCACTAAAAGGTGCAGAATATTCCAAATTCATATGATGATATGGAATTGAATACAAACTTGAATAATAGGGATGCAAAACTGAATACTTGATTTCATTTCAAAACAAATTCCCATTCTTTATAGATTCTTCTTTGAACAAAATTGAATTATTTTCTTATTGTGCAAAAGAACCTACTCGTAGATATGTTTGATTGAATGCGTGAAGATGTTGGGGACTTCCAGTCTTTTTCACCTTAGATTATTCAACCTATTTTGATAATCAGTATTATTATTTGAGCAATTTTTCATGAGTGATATTAGATGCAATGGTGCTGAAAAACTGCCTTATTTGTGCTATATCAATTGATAGCAAGGTATGACTCCTCATATATTCACCATTAAGTGACTCATAGCACAGATGTATTTTTAATATTGAAGTGTTGATATTCTCTGTGTTTCAGATTTTTATAAAAATAAGACACTTCAGTATGACTGCAACAGATCAGTTTAGATTTTATTATTGATTATATAACTGGCTTCAGTCAGAATTTTGTGAAGTCATAGAAAGTATTAGAAATAATTAACACAATAATAGATGATTATCTATTATATCATTGTTTACATTGTCATAACATAATTTCCATACTTCATTTATATGTATTTAGTACATTACAGTATATATATTGTTGTTATTCAATTGTGTATTTTTGTGAAATGTAATGAAGATTGGCAGATTTGATAATGAATTTATTTGAATTGAAATGACAATGAATTAGAAATTTTATTTTCATTCAAAAGGTGGTATTGTATTTGTAAACTTAAGGATTCAAAAAGGATTAGGTCTACATGTATATACTATATCATATATATCACCAGTGTTATGTCAACATTGTTTCTGTTTGCAGTATCATCTTGTGCTATGAGCAGTCACTTTATTGACATGTATTGAAAACCTTTTCAGATTTTTTGAGCCAGAGATAAACAATTTGGTGCATTATTCTAAAAGTTTTCTATCAGCTTTTTAAACACTACACTAGTATGTGTGTCTCGTCTATGTATGAACATATAGTGTAATTTATCTTCTGTTTCAATATTCATTACATGTTAGAGATTAGTTTGCCACTACTAGTGGTACTTGTATATAACTTTGACTTAGAATCAATCAAATTCACAAAATGTGCAATGTCTGTAGAATGCTGTTTTAGATTGGTCTCCAGTGTAATATTTATAACTTCAGACCTTAAAAAGTTTGTCTTCCACAAGAAACTTCAATTCTCAGTTACTATCATTTACCTTTGTATTTTGTGAAAAGAGATTTCTTGAGATACACCTTATTCCATTTATTTATAATGTGTTCAAAAGTCAACATTGTATGGTTGTTCCATGTTTTTATTTTAAGATTAAAATGCTAGCTTGTGGGTTTTTTGACCTATAGTATCATGTGTGTGCTATTTTAAAAAAAATCTGTATTAAGAGACTTAAGCCTTTCCTGGTTATGATTCAAGTTTGCAGGAAACTTAATTAAGACCTTCAAAAAAAAAAAGACTAAGTTGTATTTTTTTCTAAATGAAGAAGAATCTGTTTTTAATGAACAAAATTGCCAATATGTCTGCAAATTATTTTGACGTTTTTGTTGAATATCTGTCTGGATCTATGACCTTGTACTATAACTGAAAGCTAATTTGGTCTCTGTTTTTAAGTGTATTTTTATTGTATTTGTGTTCATATTCTATTTGTTAACGTTTCTTACGTAATGTATTGCAAACAGCACTTCTAATGTGAAAGCAATAGTGTAAATTACAGAAATGGTGTGTCTATTGTATAAAGCTTGACTTTTTGAATTGCAAACAAATCCAAAACTTCCTGAAACTACTTTGAAGTATCATCACATAGTTCTAATGTTGTATTGATGATCCTAACGTTAATTGCTCAAGGTTTTATCATTTAAAATGTTGTTTTCCAACTTCTTGATCAATTCATTTTGTTTCATCAAATCGTAATTTACATTTTCAGGTTTTCAGACAAAACATGCAAAATGCGTTATTGCAAGCCTTAACATCTTTCATATGTTTGATTCATTTTAAATTGCCTCGATAATTACAAAACCAGATGAGTCAGCAGTTGGCAAATATTTTGGTTTAACAATTTTTGATAGTAGAGATTAAGATCACTAAGTCAGACTACTATATCTCTTTCTGAGATTGTTTTGTCTTTGTTTACAACTCCTATTCCCCACCTCCCACACTTTGCAATTTCTCTGTCTTGTAGACAGCAGCATGACTCATCATATTCTCATATTGGTTGTTAGGTTTCAGTCTTGTTTAGGCATAAAAGAGAAGGAACAAGTAGCTACAGGGAACGCCACATACATGAGACAGTGCCTCCCAACACAAGCCTCCGGGAAAACAAGTATATGACATCTATTCCCCCTGTCCCCTTATGATAAGATCTCCCTGACTTGATATCCCATTCATGCACTCCTCATGTTTGTCAAGGTGCTCAAATGAATGAGATTTTTTATGATATTTCTACAGTTGCTATTGGTTTTCGCCTCCCACTGATTAGCTTAAGAGTTTGAATGGACTTAAAATATTCGGACAAGAGAATTATTTGTTTGTGGTTATATAATGTTGTTGTTGTGTTCATTGTCTTCTGTGGCACTGTAATACTATACTTATTTGTCTAAACGGACAATGCTGTATTATAATTATTATTGCTCTGTTATGGTTTTTTATTTTGTATTGAATGTTTAGCTTTTTTGTTGAAGTCGTTTTATTGCATGTAATATTATACTTGGTATTATTATTGTGATAACATAGGAAATACAGACATAATACAATATCTGTAGATTGTTTGCCTTGTATGGAGAAACATGTTTTGACTTTTTTGGTCGCAAAATATATTATGTTCAATACTGCAAGTCTGACTAAATATTTTGTTTGAGTAAGAAGGAAGACAAATACATAACAATAATGTGAAATTGTGTCAGTCATTGTCCACATTACCATAGCTGTAGAACCAGGGGAGGGGACAAGTTGTGCCTGCTCCCCCTCACACTTTCATATTGTTGTTAATGACTTAAATGACCTTTAATGACTATAGGTATTTCCCTGTGGGTATCACAGCTGGTTTGGCAATATGAAATTTTATGATTGATAAATACATATTTATACTTGTTTAGAGCATGCAATAGTACACAATCAATAGTCTCAGTTTTAGCTCACCAATGTTTCATACAAATTGCTCTTACTATGTATATTGTTTTACATTGCAGAGGCGTAGCTTAGCTTAAAATGATGTGTAAGCCTAGTTTTCGATAAAATGTGTAGACGCGTCCTACGCGGCATATTAGAATCTATGCCCCTGCATTGTATGTCCTTATTCATAGGCCTATGTAGTGTTGCATCAAATATTTAGTCAATGTTATGTTAGTAACTTTTGATAATTATGACTGAGCACATCTCACTCATGTATGTATATACATCTCACTCATGTATGTATACACATCTCACTCATGTATGTATATACATCTCACTCATGTATGTATATACATCTCACTCATGTATGTATACACATCTCACTCATGTATGTATATACATCTAACTCATGTATGTATACACATCTCACGCATGTATGTATATACATCTCACTCATGTATGTATACACATCTCACTCATGTATGTATACACATCTCACTCATGTATGTATATACATCTTACTCATGTATGTATACACATCTCACTCATGTATGTATACACATCTCACTCATGTATGTATACACATCTCACGCATGTATGTATACACATCTCACTCATGTATGTATACACATCTCACTCATGTATGTATACACATCTCACGCATGTATGTATACACATCTCACTCATGTATGTATACACATCTCCCTCATGTATGTATACACATCTCACGCATGTATGTATACTCATCTCACTCATGTATGTATACACATCTCACTCATGTATGTATACTCATCTCACTCATGTATGTATACACATCTCACTCATGTATGTATACACATATCACTCATGTATGTATACACATCTCACTCATGTATGTATACTCATCTCACTCATGTATGTATACACATCTCACTCATGTATGTATATACACATCTCACTCATGTATGTATACACATCTCACTCATGTATGTATACTCATCTCACTCATGTATGTATACACATCTCACTCATGTATGTATACACATCTCACTCATGTATGTATACACATCTCACGCATGTATGTATACACATCTCACTCATGTATGTATACACATCTCCCTCATGTATGTATACACATCTCACGCATGTATGTATACTCATCTCACTCATGTATGTATACACATCTCACTCATGTATGTATACTCATCTCACTCATGTATGTATACACATCTCACTCATGTATGTATACACATCTCACTCATGTATGTATACACATCTCACTCATGTATGTATACTCATCTCACTCATGTATGTATACACATCTCACTCATGTATGTATACTCATCTCACTCATGTATGTATACACATCTCACTCATGTATGTATACACATCTCACTCATGTATGTATACTCATCTCACTCATGTATGTATACACATCTCACTCATGTATGTATACACATCTCACTCATGTATGTATACACATCTCACTCATGTATGTATACACATCTCACTCATGTATGTATACACATCTCACTCATGTATGTATACTCATCTCACTCATGTATGTATACACATCTCACTCATGTATGTATACACATCTCACTCATGTATGTATACACATCTCACTCATGTATGTATACACATCTCACTCATGTATGTATACTCATCTCACTCATGTATGTATACACATCTCACTCATGTATGTATACACATCTCACTCATGTATGTATACACATCTCACTCATGTATGTATACTCATCACACTCATGTATGTATACACATCGCACTCATGTATGAATACTGTTTAAATGCATTCTTTTGCACTTACAAAACTTTGTACCTGTCAATTGAATTTTTTTTGGATGAACATTTAAAGATTGTTTACTTTTGTGACAGATTACTTAAATATTTTTTAATCAATATACATGTGTTTATGGTTCTGATTTGATTATAGGTAAAATACCTATCTTTCGAGTATTCTATGATTGAGACCAATCTTATAGGTGAAGCTTTGTGAGTTGTATTTTCTTCATACTGGTATTACCAATGACTATGTATACTATCTTTACACAAACTGTACTTTGTCCTGATGTTAAGCGCTCGTGTTTCACACACACTCCTGTTCTGTATTTCATAGCAAATACGTGTGTATGTTGTAACGTTGTGGGCTAAGAAATGATAAAAAATGCTCTTTTTTTTATATGCAGTGAATGAATTAAAACATGCTGTAAACTATTACATTACTAGAATAATGCACATAGTTAGCTTCTTAAATGTCATTCATGTGGTATACCTACCATCTACACAACCGTGTTCAGTATTGGCATTGATGGCATAATGTACTGTCATTATCATCATACATGTTTCTTATTGAGAAACTTTCATCATTACTTTAAACTGTAACTGTATGATTTAATGTTTATTTGTTTTACACTGACTATGTGTTCTTTGAACTTACTTATTTCCTTCTGTGATCTATTTTGTATGTGCAATTTCTTCTGTTTTTCTACACCTCTTTCTACACATATATATAAGTATCTGTTGTATTAAATATGAAAAATATAATTATACATTTTCTTTGCTTGTTCTTATTTGTTTCTTGCAACATTTAAAACCGAATTACTGTGTATATTTTAAACATGTTTATTAGGTTGACTTATATGAAAAAGGTTATAGTGTACTATTCTAAAAACATCGAAAGCTTTTATTCTTAGCCTTTCGTTGCCTTCGCAAAAGTTTTATGGCATAAATCTCCCTTACACAAAATCTACTTTACAGCCTCTCGTTTAACCATGAAATGTAACATGGGTATCGATCTTGGTAATGGGCAGCCTTTACTTGCTTTAAAGTCATACATATAAACAAACATAAACAGCAATAATAACCCCACAGCAATTTACAGCCTTGGAACTGTCAGTTAAAGTTTTATATCATGTATTTTAAATAAATGTATCCCCTTATGTATATGGTCCTTCTCCTTTCCATTTCTTGCTCTCCATATAGCTTCTTTGTATATTTTTACATGTTTCATCTAAATTGGACTTCCATTACTCGTTACTTTTGTTTTGGCACAACACAGTCCTTCCTACAGTTTTTTCTTTCAAAATCACAAATATCAATATATCACAATGACTATATCAATGTCTCCGAAATAGTTAAGTAGATAGATAGATAGATAGATAGATAGATAGATAGATAGATAGATAGATAGATAGATAGATAGATAGATAGATAGATAGATAGATAGATAGATAGATAGATAGATAGATAGATAGATAGATAGATAGATAGATAGATAGATAGATAGATAGATAGATAGATAGATAGATAGATAGATAGATAGATAGATAGATAGATAGATAGATAGATAGATAGATAGATAGATAGATAGATAGATAGATAGATAGATAGATAGATAGATAGATAGATAGATAGATAGATAGATAGATAGATAGATAGATAGATAGATAGATAGATAGATAGATAGATTCTTTTATTTCCTCCAAATACGGAGAGCAGATACAACACAGGTAAATGTTACTTGTAAAATGTTGAGTGTCTGTGCGAAAAGTTAACTCCAGTTTTTCTGGGTTTTCTTATGCTTATTGACGGTTGCTTTAGTAACATAAATGCTCGAGCATGACACTATTTCAATATCAACAACACATGTTCTATAGTTATTTCGCTTCCATGGTTACAAATCAGAAATGTGAGGCATGCTTGGAGTCGATATTCCACCTGTTAGCATAAACATCTTAAGGAGTTCTTTTTGCGGTATGTCTGCCTCTCCATCAAATGGCAGGCGATATTTTTCGGCATTGGTGCCTTTTTCATAGTATAATTTGCCTTTTTGAAAATTTCTGAAATGTACCATGTATATATATCCCATCAAATACAGCGTGTTTGCATACTTTTCATGACATTTTGGAGCCATTGACAAATATTTTTCGTAAAGCTCGAGGGCAGATTTGGGATCCACATCGTTTTTCGTGTATGCGTAGGAATATATAGCATATATATTTGTCCTATCAATCTCATAAAATTTCCCTAAGGAGTCAAATGCTCTCTCTGCTTGGTCTGTGGACATATATATTGATCCAAGCACAGAATATGCGTGTCCTAACATATGTCTTTCACTATCTATGCTCTTGTATTCCTCTAACTTGTGAGCAAACTGCTCAAGAACACGTATGCAATCTTTTGTCTGTTCATAGTCTGACTTATCCATGACCCTCAATGGAACAATGATCGAAGCAAAGAAATACTCTACAATTGTGTCATTTGGTCTCAGTTTCATGTAGTCTTCAGCCCAGGTACCTATGTTTGGTGGAAGCAAGACCATTGGGTATTGCTTGAGTAGATGGCCAGCAAGCATATAACCTTGAATATAGTTGTAGAAGCCTGGTTGCAAAGCCTGGCAATCGCTTAAAAAGAAACAGTAATAATAATGTATAGAGAAGTCGACCAGGAACTGCCACATAAAGTGCACAACCACTCCAACAATTATAAAGGCAAAACATTGACACGAGAGGTAAATATGAGTAATGGTAAAAAGTAGGAGCCCAGCGTGGAACGGTCAGGTCCAAAAACATTAAAGTTGATAATTTAGAAACCAGCAGTACTTCATGCTTATTAAGATTACAGCAATGATCACAATTATACTTGCAAAATATAAACCAAAAGAAGTAAATTATGTGTACAAACAAAATATAAAATGAACGCTTTAATTGCTGATTGATTATAACCTCTTGTGTTATTCAATTAAGTAACATAAGTATGCACTTAACAAGCATCTTACGTTTGTGTCAAAACTCTGTCTTTCTGAAAATTCCAAATGGTATGGAATCCATATTCGATCATGTTGAGAGCTTTCACAGTGATTTGTGCTGTCGGAGACTTTGGGTACTGTTTCAGGAGTTCAGGAGTGACTTCACCTGAATTTGAAAACAAAGCAAATAGTTTGATTGTGTTATAATATTGACATTTAGTGATGGTACTTCAAGTACAATGATTAAACCTAAATCGGAACAATACAATACACTCAGCTTTCGTAGTATCATATCTATTTTGCTCATATTAAGCAACATGAACATCTTCGAAACACACACACAAAACAAATGTACATGTTTACATTAATAATATCACGATAGGAACACAAAGCAATCCTTGGTCCAACACAAAACGTTCGACGTCGGTATTGTATTGCATTATAATGCACCACCCGTAACCTTGTGAAGAATTACACTCATTCAGAATTGTTGTTTTCATTCATTATTCTTTTCGAAAGCTTATGTAGAATATAACTTTATTTGTACTGCTATACTCTCTTGTCCGCTTTTAATAAACTCATCATTTTCATTTATTGACACACATACTACATATGAGACTTTCGCACAAATTTGCATTGCACCCAAGAATTTCAATGAGTGACTTTAAACATTCATCAATACATACAAATCTTTACCTCGTTCATTTCTCAGAAGATTTGAAGAACTTTGTGCATAACTCAATCTCTCAGTCATAAGAGATCTTAATTTATCTTTGACGAATTCTTCCATTTTATTCAGATCCAGTAAAGTGTTTCAGGTTTCCAAGAATGTACGACTCTGTCTCATATAAAAGATACATAACCAATTGCTGAATTGGCATCTATTTTATCTGTTAATATTTGGGCTGCACGATGGTCAAAACATGTTATGTCACCAACTTCATATCTATAGGATGTGATATGTGCCCACGTGCGCCGCTTATGCACATACAGTAAACATTTTCCGTTGATAAGCTTGTTGAGTTTGATATTAATTGTACGATAAAACTTTACGGTTCTTTGCTGTATCGAATGTATATTCATAGGGCCATGGCTGGACTGATACAAATTAATTAGAGAAACTAGTTTGTCCATGCAGGGACATTTAACGATACATTGCTAATCAGAAAAATCCCCTAATATAAAAACATTCAAATTTAGTTCATTTAGGTACTGTATGTGCACACAATTTTCCTCAGCGTAAATTTCCACTTCCACCGAGTATATTTTTACCTACGCACAACGTGTAGCCGATACATGTATTTACAGGTTTTATTTTCCAACAATATTTGCAAGCAACTTTTTAACCCATCACCGATCAAGTATAAACTCTGACTACAAAAGTACACAGCATCTACTTGTTACTAGTTTATGATAAACGTATATAACAATAAAGCATAAAAAGTATATCTTATAATAGATACCAACACTCCAATGCATGCACAAACTATAATTCTGACCTAATTTTAAGAAACATCATAACGTGATTACATAGATCTACATTATAATAGGCGTTGAAATATTTTTTACATATATTAAGATGACTCCAAGCGTTAATATAAGCCACCTATTCAGATAAAGTGAACTGAACAATTAAGATATTCTTCCTTTCGATTTCATTCGCAATACTCCAATGTGATACGGTTGACAAGGGATACAACACAAAACGTTCGCCACTGATAGCCGTAACTGAACACAGGGCAGTTACGGCTTTCGTTCCAAAACGTTGCGAAACAGTGAGCGAGTATTGCTATTGACCGGCGTGTTAGCGAAACACGTTTCATATCACTGGCTATCGCAACTCGGAGGTAGCACGCGAGTATTTGAGAATATCACTGCGTTCAGTTACGGCTAACAGTCACTCAGATTTTGTTTTGTATCCCTGCCCCACCGTATCACAATGGCTGCACACAGGGAACCAAATTGCCAAATGAATGCTAGGCTGGTTCCCTGTCTTTACTGTTTTTGAGGCAGGGAACCAGAATAAAAACGAGGCGTTCAATACAATTATTTGTAACAGCTGTAACTGAACGCAAGGCAGACGTGTCCTATGTTTATACTTAATCGATTGCATAAATGACTGATTGTATATAGCCCGTCTCTCTCCGTACCACTGCTATAAATAGTATGCATAAGCGGTTAAAAGGACCCATGATTTAGGGACACTACTGACCATGCTTGAAAAGAAGATAGACCATAAATATATTAATGCGAACTTTAATTAGTGTACGGCTTTCAGCTATTATACAATTATATAAGTTTACACCGCACATATGAAAATTAAATTGACTTAAACAGATATAAGGCTGACACGGTGCACCCCACCCCTGCCCACGTGAGACGCCTATGCACATACAGTAAACTTTGACCGCCTATATGCTTATTGAGCTTGATAACTAGAGGTATGATAAAACTTCAAGGTCAAATCAACAGGTGAATTAAAATAGTCTTACTTTCGATTTCTTTCGAAATACACCAGGGTTTATCAGCTGTGCTCTGTGTTAATCGATTGCACACATGACTGAGTGTATATAACCCATCCATCTCCGTATCACTGCTATTCATAATCAGTACCAATGCATAAGTGGTTGCAGGGACGGGCACCGAAGAACAAGCACCCCTCTAAAATTCGTCGAACACTTTTTTTATGGTATTGGTATTTAGACGTATAAAATATATTTCTTCGCAAACATTATTTTTATGTTATAAACGCCAATGAAGTCGAACATTGACGACACGTACGCGTTTAATGAACACAGCCTATAATACCAAACGTTATAATAACAACTAAGAATGACCATACCACCCCCACAATTCATAGGAGAAAATACGTTGATCTATGTATATACTAAAGTAATACCATATTTGATCTTTACCTAAATTCCACCCAAACGAAACCCTTCTACCAGACAGGAGAAACACAATATGGTGGCCGCCTTTCTTACTTGAAGTAAGATTAATTTTGCAAATTATATTACACGAACTAGACAATTATCTCACTGTCTAAACGCCGCTTTAAATTACAAACATTAATTTTTCACATCATGACATTTTTCCTCAATGAGATGCATTTGTTATGCCGTGATTGTCATATACCGTTTTTAATATTTTTGGACGTATTGTTTACGACTGGAAATCCAAAGACCTACTAGACCTACCCTAAACATTCACCGTGGTAAAAAGGCAATTTATTATACGCATGTAAAGACCCGATTTCTGTGATGATTAGGTTCAACGTATATTGGAATTTTTTTGCATTTGATGTAATATTATTTTTACAGGTGACCTTTTTCAAAAATCTGTGACCATTTTCATATTTGTAGGTCATTCATTCCCAGTAAGAACACTACCATTTTGTAACTACAATAATCGAGCCGAATTGAAAATCCAAAACAATGAGAACGAAGTTAAAAGTCATGCGTATAATGGAGGAATAATTTAGGCCCAGTCAACACTTTACGGATTATGACATATTATTCATAGCCAGAATTCATTTCCCTCCGGAATCGAATGACCGCCATGACCGCAACCTATTCAAATGTGCCTAAAGTTGCCACAGCCTACGCAGTTTATAGGAATCTACGCCTCTGCATTGTATGTCCTAATTCATAATTACAGGCGTATATAGTTTTTCATCAACTGTTAAGTCAATGGTATGTTAGTAGCATTTAATTATTGTCTGAATGTATACTCAGTGACTTTAAAAAAAAGTCACACTCATTCATTATGAATGCATTCTTCTGCACTTACAAAACTTAATACCTGTCAATTGGGTGGCATTTAAAGTTTGTGTATTGCTGTGGCATATTACTAACATATGTATGAATCAGGCTGCACATTTGTTTGTGATTCTCATTTGAACATGTATGAGGTGTTTCTTTAAAAGTCATGGAGTGTGCTAAAATACACTGACCTACTATCAGGTGTGCGCTTTATCAACGTGTCGTAACTACGACATGTCTAATCTTAACTGAAGAACTTACAACTAATAAATAAAATATCAAAAGTCTGTTTTATCAATGGTGTTGTAAGTCGAGTGTCGTAGCTACAACAAATGTTTGTCATATGACAGTAAAAAATGAGAAAGCCTCGGACTTTTTTTAAAAGTTAAGACAAAAACCGCCAACGTTACGACATCATAGCTACGACAAACGTTAATAAGCGTCCTTATCGTACGTTCGGCGCCTTACAGCAGAATAACCACAAAAATGTCGTAAGACGCATTGATAAAACAGCACATGGTGTTGTGGAGAAAAATATAATAAGTATACCCTATTGCAACATGCTTTTTTGTAAATTGTGGCATTATATGGTATTTTATTTACAACTTTTATTTACTTGTTAATAGAAAATTTTATGAAGAAAAAGTCCACGGATGATTATGACTTCAACTATTGACGGATATATTGAAAATGCACGCTAAGTTAAAATTTATATGTGATTTTATACAAAGTTGAACATATTCTTTCTATATTCTTTGTGTTTTATTTCTGGTGTCTACATTACAATTCCCATAAGGCCTTCTCTAACTTAAGATCAGTCTCGAACCTGCTAATCTGTTCGTGTCTATTGTATTGGTAAAAATATGACTTGTACAATGGTTTTTTTTGTAAACTTACTTATTATAGTGATTACTTTGTTTACCAAATATATCTTTCGTTATTGTGTTGAGTATTGTGCACGTTTGAGATGAACTTAAAGCTGAAGTTTTTAGATTTGTTTTTGTCTATATACATGTACTAGTGTTTTCCATTGACCTCATGTATACTATATTTACACAGTATGTTCTTTTCCTGATGTTAAGCTCGTGTTTCACACACACTCTTGTGCTGTATTACAGTGCAGAAACATGTGTATATGGTAACGGTGTGGGGCTATTGATTGATAAAAAATGCTGTTTTATTTCATATGCAGTGAATGAATTGAAACATGTTGTATCGTGTTATCTTTATAGAATTATGTACATAGTTAGCTCCTTTACTATCACTCATGTGGTATACTAACCAGCTACACAACCGTATTCAGTATTGGCATTGATGTCATGATTTACTGCAATTATCATCATACATGTTTCTTATTCAGAAACTTTCATCATTTCTGATAGGCTTTACACTGTAACTTTATGATCTAAGGGACTGTTTATTTATTTCACACTGACTATGTGTTCTTTTGAACTTACTTATTTCCTTCTGTGATCTATTTTGTATGTGCAGTTTGTTCTGTTTTACTACACCTCTTTCTACACATACATGGCAACATTTAAAACCAAATTACTGTGAATATTTTAAACCTGTTTATTACGTTGACTTATATGAAAAAGGTTATATTGTGTTTTTCTAAGAACATTGAAAGCTATTATGCTTAGCCTTTCCTTGTCTTCGCTTTGAGGCAAAGTTTTATGGCTTAAATCTCCCTTACTCTTACTTAACAGCCTCTCGTTTAACCATTAAATGTCACATGGGTATCGACCTAGCTAATTGGGCAGCCTTTACTCTGTTTAAAGTCGGGTACCCAAAATGTCATGGTCTCTGGGTTAAGATATTTGCATTTTTGTTTAATAGTTGGTAAAATAAATATTATGTTGTTACAGGGAATGTTACATACACAATACAATGCGTCCCTTCACTAATCCCCGACAAGCGTACGATACACTAGGGATGGTGCAAGGGCCAACAAATGAGGGGATTGACTGGATTGAAAACACCCACATGACAAAACCAAGAAAGCCAGTAGCCACGGACTGAAAGAAGGCGGGTCGGAGAATTTTATATCAAGTCGAGGAACTACACACGGGGAAAGGAAAACATACAAGTACATCTACAAACATAAATAGAAATAATAACCCCACAGCGATTAACAGCCTTGGAACAGTCAGTTAAAGTTTGACATTCCCGGTAGATTTTGCGGAATGATGTTCTTTTGTTAGCTCTCCTAGGCACTCGGTGTTTTCTTTAATTGAATTGGTTTGTTCACTCTGTAAAAGCCACAACTTGTGCCAAGTTCCAGTGAATTCAGAAAGTGTGTATCTTTAATTCATTGGACAAGTTTGATCGTGGATGATTTAGGGTAAAACGTTAATCACTGGGTCTTTTGATAGATCTTTGTAGACAATCTCGAGGCTACATTTTCTGCCTGATTTACTTGCACCTTTTTAAGTAAATAATTCCAACAGTGGTCACTGACGACCAACACCAGATCCTCCATGATATTTACGGGCAATACGACACGTTTCTTGACAAGCACCATGCATTTTAAAAAGATGTGTCCCCTTACGTATATGTTTTCCCCTTTCCACTTCCTGCTCTCCATGTAGCTTCTTCGTATATTGGTTCATCTCCGTTCCATTACTCGTTACTTTTGTGTTGGCACAGTTCTTCCTACAGCTTTTTTGTTTTAAAATCACCACAATCAATATCCCATTCACTATACAAATATCTGAAAAATAGTTCAGTACAACACTGATAAATGTAACGTGTAAAATTGTGAGAGTCCGCGCGAAAAGTAAACACCAGTTTCGCTTAGTTTTCTTATGCATAATGACGGGTTCTAACAGATCTCCTCGAGCATGACAATATTTAAATATCAATAATGCATGTTCTGTATTGTCATCACTTCCATAGTTACATGTACAAGTCAGAAGTACGAGGCATTCTTGGAATAGATCTTCCACCTGTTTTCACAAACATCTTCAGGAGTTGTTTTTGCGGTATGTCTGCCTCTCCATCAAATGGCAGGCGATATTTTTCGGCGTCAGTGCCTTTTTATAGTATAATTTGGCTTTTTGAAAATTTCTGAAATGTTGCATGTATATGTATCCCATCATATACAGCGTGTTGGCATACTTTTCATGACATTTTGGAGCCATTGACAAATATTTTTCGTAAAGCTCGAGGGCAGATTTGGGATCTGCATTCTTTTTCGTGTATGCATAGGAATAGATAGCTATTAGATTTGTCCTGTCAATCTCATAAATTTCTTAAATGAGTCAAATGCTCTCTCAACTTGTTCTGTGGACATATATGTTGATCCAAGAGCAAAATATGCGTGTCCTAACATATGTCTTTCGCTATCTATGCTTTTGTATTCTTCTAGCTTGTGAGCAAACTGCTCGAGAACACGTATGCAATCTTTTGTCTGTTCATAATCTGACTTATCCATGACACTCAATGGAACAATGATCGAAGCAAAGAAATACTCTACAATTGTGTCATTTGGTCTCAGTTTCATGTAGTCTTCAGCCCATGTACCTATGTTTGGTGGAAGCATGACTTTTGGGTATTGCTTGAGTAGATGGTCAGCAAGCATATAACCTTGAATATAGTTGTGGAAGCCTGGTTGCAAAGCCCTGGCAATCCCTTAAAGAAAAACGGTAACCATATTGTATAGAGAAGTTGAGCATGAACTGCTGTATACAAAGTACACAACCACCTCAACAATTACGACCAAAAAAATAATTACACGAGAGTTAAACATGAATTATAAGTAGGGATGTCACATATATTCGGATATTCGAATATTCGTTTGTACGTCCGAATAAGGATACGGCATTCGAATATTCGATAAAATATATATTTTTCAATGTAAAAGCTGAATGCAAGTGTATTACATTTTAATGCTGGGCATTATCGCATTTAATGGCAATTTACGCGTTAAAATAATATTTACAGGAGTTAATTGACATGACATGCTGTATATGTGTGGGCAAGAGAGATACAACACTCTAGTGATGACACTTAGGCCCTGAACTAATTAGTCATCGCGGGAATTTTTACAACTGGAGTGATCAGTTTAAATCGCAAAAATGATATCATAAAGTTAAACTTCGATTTTCGAACGTATTATTATTAAATAAGAAGGGCGAATGTTCGAATATTCGAATATTCGTTCGGAAGGTTGACCGAATATTCGAAAACCAAAACTGCCAGTCATTTACATTCCTAATTATACGTATAAATCACGAGCACTGCGTTGGAACTGTCAGGTGCAAAACACTAAAACTCATAGCTTAAAAACCAGCAGTATTTAATGATGACAAGAATACTTGCAAAATATAAACCAAGGAAGAAAATTACATGTACTTTAGCGAAAATGTAATAATAACACTGTAATTACTGATCGGTTACAACCTCTTAAATCGTTCTTGATGCATTAAGAAGCCACTTACTTTTGTGTCAAAACTCTGTCTCTCTAAAAATCCCAAAGGGTACGGAATCCAGAATCGATCATGTTGAGAGCTTTCACCGTGATTTGAGCTGTCGGAGACTTTGGGTACTGCTGCACGAGTTCAGGAGTGACTTTACCTGAATTTGTAAACAAAGCAAATATTTGATTGTGTTATGATATTGACAATTCGTTGAGTTACTTCAAGTATCCGAATAGAAATGCCTCAACCTAAATCGGAACAATACAAAACACCCAGCTTTCGTAGTATCAGATCTATTTTGCTCACTTGAACATCTTTGAAACACGCATAAAGACAAATTAATGTACATGTTTACATTAATAAAATGGAACACACAGCAAACTTGGTACCACACAAAACCGTCGAATTCGGTATGGTTTTGTTTTATAATATACTTTCCATACCTTTGTGAAGAAGTACACTCATTCAAAAGAGCTAACTATTTTCATTCATCATTTGGTTCGAAAGCCTATGTATAACATCATATGTAATGCTATACTCTCTTATCGGCTTTAATAAAACTCACCATTTTCATTAATTGACACAAATGATACATATGAGATTTAAGTACAAATTTACATTGCGCCCTCGAATTTCAATAAGTGCCTTGTAACAGACAATCATTACGAACACAGCTATACCTCTTTCACTTTTCAGAAGATTTGAAGAATTTTGTGCATGACTCAATCCCTCAGTCATTAGCGATGTAAAAATATCTTTGACTTCGTTAGCTGTCTGTGGGTCTTTCGTAAGTTTATGTACGATTTCTTCCATTTTCGTCTGTTCCAGTGAAGTGTTTAGGTTTCTAAGAATGTACGAATCTGTCTCTATTCAATATATACATAACCAATTGCTGAATTGGCATCGATTTTATCGCTTAATATTTGGGCTGCAGGATGATCGATCATTCACGTTAAATTGATATACATTGTATGCATGTATTTCCCTGGTACCAGATGAAGAAATATCAAAACTAGTCATGTTATGAAGTACATATCTATATAATGTGATATTTGCAAATATCTTTGGTACTGAGTAATTACATCAACTTCTATATTAGAAGTCGTTCATTCCTTCCGGTTTTAATAATACAGAAGTATTGTCAACGAGCGAAGCCAAAGGAAAAGTATGCCTTTTAGATTTCAATATTATATGGAAAACACTCAATCAAACACTTGCGGAATAAACACGGCTCACCCCCGTCCCTGCCGGCGTGAGCCGCCTGTGTACATACAGTAATCATTCTCCGCCGATATGCTTGTTGAGTTTGGTAACTCATTGTATGATAAAACGGTTGTTTGTTGTATCACATATACATTGTATACGTATTAATATAGGATCATAGCTGGACTGATTACAATTTAAAAGAGAAGCAAGAGCATGTCTAGGCATGGACAAGACTATTTAACGATACATTGTAATCTGAAAAAGCACTAACTCATTTACATATTTAATTCATTTAGGTATATGATAAACACGTATCATGATAATGTTTAAAACGTAAATCTTATAATTTAGATACCAACATTCCAACGTACATTTACGCGCAAAAATCTATTATAAACTATGAATCTAATCTTATTTAATGGAACGCCACATACATACGACAGTGCCTCCCGACACAGACCTCCGGTAAAACAACAATCCATAAAACATAAGGCACTTGAGGAGGCTCAATGGTACATACGTAAGGGAACATAGGTGCAAGGAACGGCCTGTTCGACCATAAGGAATAACTATGGGAATCGAAAAGGACAACTAGTGGGAGTGATTATGGATGGAAAAGATCACACGACAAGTAAAGATAGGGAAAACAATAGGCCGAAACTGGGCGGAAAATAACATGAAAACTATATCAAGTAAACGAAATGCACATGGGAAAGGCAAATATAACATACATTTAAAATACAAAAATGAATAATAACCATACAGGGAATTGAAGCCTTGGAACTGTCAGTAAAATACTTGGAAGTTACATGTTCATTGGTGGATTTAAGTAGATAATAGGAATAATCTTAACTCTATTAAACGGCGAACCGCCTACTAAGATGAAAGTGAACTGAACAAACTCATCAGTTTAAAGTCAAATCTGGGACAACTGTACATATAAATATTATGTTTTATATATTATGTATCAGGTAAAATCAACAGATGAATTAAAATATTCTTACTTCTATTTCTTTCGAAATACTCCACAGAGTTTACCAGACGTATTCTATGTTTATAGTTAAACGATAAATACATACATGACCGATTGTATTTGTACCCATCCCTCACCGTATCAATGCTATTTAAAAAATCAGTATCCATGCATACGAGGTTGCGGGGACGGGCGCAGAGGAAAAGCACCCCTCTAAAATTCAGCGAACACATGTTTCATGGTATTTATAGCAAGACGTATAAAAAATATTTCTGGGCAAATATCAGTTTTATATCATTAACACATATTTGGTCGATAATTGACGACACGTACGCGTTTAATTAACACCGCCTGTAATATCAAAAGTTATAGTACCAATCAAAATCGAACATTCCACCCCCAGAATTCATTGGAGAAAATACGTATACGTATGTGTATACTTAGGTAATATCAAATTGGATCTTTGCCTAGCAACCCATTCGAAACCTTTCTACCAGACAGGAAAACAGAGAAATAAAACAAATTTTGAATACGGCGGCCACATTAAATGTAGAATTTTACCAATTAAATTATACGAACTTGAACGAACTATCTCCCTGTCTGTTGACATCGTATATTCATTGCTCGTAACGCCGCTTTAAGTAACAAACATTTACACATCATGGCATTTTCTTCAATGAAGTGCATTTGTTATGTCGTGATCGTCACTGAGTGTTTTATAACATTTTTGGACTCGTTGTATTCTCTCCAAAGACCTACTAGACATAGACAAACAACAGCAAGGGCTAAATAAAAAATAAATCAACGAGAACAGTGCATTCTCTTCTGAGCAATATCCACTAGAAGTCACAACAATGGCTGTTGTAGAGAGGACGTTGCTCTAGAAAGGTTTAAGTTATGGCAAATTCTTACTACAAGAACATTGACCTTGTTGCTGAAGGGAGACAGGACCGTTCAGGAAAGGTTGTATTGTATTATATCATGTTATAGATTGAACCAATAACATAGGTTGATTCCAAATTTGCTACGAGTCGTACTAAACCGCTCAATGTCCAAAGCTGTTGAATTGCGATTTGGCGATTCATCATGACGAATCGATATCAACAGACATTACGTCGTTGAATCTGTAAGATTTAATGCGCATGTCAAAAATACATCGAGAGTATAATCGCTTATCGAAATATAACTAGAGATAAAAATGTAATTTGAAAGGTGAATGGCTCGCGTAGGTCTTACAAATACATGAACACATCGTTACAAGTCAATAAGTATGATACAAACAAAGAGAAAAAATCGATGCACACATCTAGAGAAGAGATCATTATAGCATATAATTATTAATAATTGTTATCAAGAACGCGTAAAGATAAAGAACACTTTGTTATGTCAGTAAATAAAATATTATGGGAGTTAAACACACAAGATTGTATACAAAACATTGGTTAAGAGAGTCAGAAGGAAGGATGGAGAAGAAGTAAACAGTACATTAATGTTGATTATATGTCGAGTTTCAATGCAATCCATAGAAAACTAAATTATTTTGCTACATGTGTTCTAAAACGAGACGTCGGTTCAATGGGCCAGAATTCTAAATATGTTGATGGATGCATAGCACATTTATGTCTTCCACATGTACAAATGATGTATCATGGTATTTGTAAAGAAACAGCATTGTAATGCCTTTAAGACTAAAGAAGTAGTCAAAAACGAGAGAGAATAAGGTGCTACACAAACTACATATGTTGTATATTGGACAGAACAACCAATCGACCGACCAACAGACAGGATGACAATAAAACAAAAAGTATGTATCCGTAAATCGTCGATATAGTTCAACGGAACGATGACGGAAAATTGCATTTCCCATGATTTCAATACAGGTATAATTATTCGTTTGATATCTTATATGTTGCACCGTCTTCTTGTATACGTATCTTGTCTACTGCTATCTTCCTCTGCCTACTGTACACTATCTTATTATATCGTCCGCTAGCTTGTTTTCAGTGCACTTCACGCGTGATACGGCTGCAGCGTAGGCAGACATTTCAGTAATTTGTATATTTGATCAGCAAGTTTCGTTGGGGTTCTTTCTTTTGCGTAAGTGAAGTCAGCTCTAATCCGTTTTATAGCTGATATCGCAAATGATTACCGCTATTTTTTGTTAGACAGGGCAAATCTGAAAAGTTAGTTTGAAAGGAAATTCTTTATACGACAGATAATATGAATTCAAAGCTTATAACATGTAAAAATGCAATTATATCCACAAGTAGATTGAAACGTTTGCAATGGAATAAAATTGATTTAATTTGTAATATAAGTCGACGTGAGTTAGCCATATCTCATTTTATAAGTTAAATCATGATTTATATATTGACAACAAATGGTTAAAATGAACTAAATATAACATTATTCTATATTTAAAATGAAATTTTCATGTTGTGACATAAAACTGTAAAATTATTGAATATATGGAAAAATATTCACATTTTTTAAATCAGAAAGAATTCTGTGCTTCAACTATTTTGAAGTTTTAATAATTCTAACCGATATTAAAACACGCACATTTTTCTTCATCAAAAACATTTCACGTTTTTATTGTGCCAATTTAAAAAAAAATCTCCACTACATTACACTTAAAAGGTTAATTCTTGTCATTTATTAAAAAAACTTTAAAGCGGTAAGGCATATTCATAAAAAAATAGGCAAACTAATTTCTCAGAGAAAGACGACAAAACTTCGGTGGACAGCTGCTTAAAAGTACTGGGACAACGTTACAGAACACTAAACAGTATTCAATAAGATATGCCGGCAGATATGGCTGCCTTATATTTCTTAAAACATCATGGGTGATCAGGTTTGCTATTGCAGGTCTGATGACTAATTATATAAGATGCGAATGTTTACCTAACAGGGGCTGGTCATAAGAGGTTCGAACTGAAATATGAAAGTACTGTAGTGGTGTGGCGCTTGATGAGGTGCTCGAAACCACGCACCCTCTATATTGACCAGTTGGCTGTATCACCCCCACACCGCTGCTCTCCTCCCACTTACGTCACTATACTACTGCTACCTTAATATAAATGCAGATGGATACGACCCAGTGTGGGGCTAGACCCCTCCCCAGCTCTCGCAAGGTGCTCTACCGTTTCATCATACTCTACTACACAGCTTAAGAACTAGTATGTTGGTATTCTAGCTCAGAAGAATAAAAACTTGACTAAATAATTTATTATTTTCTTGAGTTTGAATCAGCGGATTTAATTTATTGAGGATTTAATACTTTATTTTGCAGTCAAGTGTCATTGAGGATGTCATTCAGCTGGTGATGTTAATGATGCAGACTGTTAAAGAAAATGTGAAGTGTTGCTTAAAGTCACAACCACTGTAATTCTAATGATGTATAAGAGTTCATAATATAAATAGTAACAATCAAACAAACATTTAAATTGCCAAATGATAATAATTAACCTGTCTTAATATACATGTATATTCATCCAGTTCGTGTCTTAACAGTTTAAAATTAGGCTTAGCAGTAATCAAATAAAAATATTCAATATTAAATTTTCATCCAGCTATGTTCAAGCAAACTTAGCGGAAGTTTCTTATTTTGTTTAGTATATATATTGATTCCAGATGTAACTGTATGTACGGTTTTTCCAGACGACATAATTATGCATATCTGTCTAAAACAAGTAAACATCATTACATTTTATGTCGAATTGTTGTGTTGCTGCCGTTAGACTTATTTTTGTTAAAGAAAATGGAAATGGTAATTTAATCATGCAAAACAATACAGAATTATTTCAAGCGCTAAATTCATTTAGTACAATATGTACAGTAAAACCTCAATGATACGACCACCCTTGGGACCCTTGAAAATTGGTCTTAATATTGAGGTTGTCTTAATATTGAGGTTGAATAAAGAGCACAACAGTGAAAATGGACTTGAAAATTGCGTTCTTAATTTTGAGGTGGTCTTATTATTAAGGTGGTCTTTAGGTGAGGTTTTATTGTACTATAGAAAGGACAAAGGGAGATAACTCGTGACATTCTCCTAGACGGGAGGGTTAGTTGATTTCTAGAGCCCTGCATATATGGTTTTTACAATGTGGACGTCATGTTTCCCCCCAGTTTAAATTGTCATTTTTGTGCTATTTGCTGTCTGTCCGAATGTACTGAAACATCCAACACGTGATATTGTCATCTCTTCATAGTCAGTCAGTTGTTTTGTTTCTCCCCATCTTCTTATATCATGACGATATCGCAGGTAACCAGACATTCATACATAATGTTAGTTATACAAGCGTACGAAAAAGATTGCGCTAATACATAGCTACGAATCGTTTGCGTAATATATGCCCCGGGGTACTGATATTTACTATGATGAAGTAAAAATACAGTCATAAATAAGATATTATGCGTACATGTATTTCATTATACGGTCAGTTATCACGTTACTTTGAAAATATGTTGATAAATTTACGCATAAGCTTTGCATTGAAAAACATCACATGCATCGCTGAATTGAAATAAACGAATCTTAACACAATACGAACCTATCTCTCGTATGATCACCGTAACAAGGATCACAAACGAGGAAGTTTTTCCGTCCAAATTGATTACATTCTTTAGAAGGGATATATGACACAAATTTGATATCTTTATTTCTCGCGAGGTTCAAAATACCCGACTTGAATTCTATCACCGATCTTATTACTGTAATTTTATACTGAGAAGTTTTAAAACTGTTATCAACTGCAGACAAGATGTCTTAACGTTTGTCAACATTTTGCAGTTTAGTTTAGTACGTGTAATATTTTATTTCAAAGTCACAACCACTGTAATTCTAATGATGTATAAGAGTTCATGATATAAATAGTAACAATCAACCAAACCTTTAAATTGCCAAATGATAATAATTAACCTGTCTTAATATATATTCCTCAAGTTCGTGTCTTAACAGTTTAAAATTAGGCTTAGTAATAATCAAATAAAAATATTTAATTTAAAAGGTTGTATGACATAGTTGATTATGTACTTTAAATGTTAACCGCACAATTTAATTCCATGTACAATGTCACATACACACTTCTTATTCCATCTTCTAATTACTTTTCGGTTGTCAGTAGTTTTACGTTGTGACTGATTATATAACTTTGATTGACTACTGTATCAGCTAGTATGTATGGAATCATCTTACACTTAGAAGATAACAATAAATACTTATTAATATATTGTTTTCAGAAATGCCAGACAATTTCTTGTGATATGAAGTAGATAAATTGATAAAAAAGTTCATAACTGTTGTTGATTAATGTGAAATATTAATATAATATTTGTTACAAACGTTACGAATGCGTATAATCATTCGTAGCATTTTCGTTAAAAATTACGAATTCGTAGTGACTGCATGCATACGAAAACTTGATAAAACGCTCTTGAGATCGTAAAACGTCGTAAGAAAACTTTATCGACTTTGGTACTGGTAGCCGTTACTTGGTTTAAAGTCCGGCACCGAAAATGTCAGGGTCTCTGGAATACAAATATATGCATATTTTGGATTTAAAATCAGCCGAAAAATAAGGGATGGATAAGGTACAAGGGCAAATAAGGGCGGAAAGGATTGAATGTATGGGTACACCCACATGTCAAGCCGAGAAAGCCAGTAGTCACGGGCTATAAGGGGGAAAAAACAAGAATATCATATCAAGTCGAGAAACTGCACATGGGCAAAGGGGAACATACATCTTCAAAAAAGATAATATAAATAATA
Source organism: Mactromeris polynyma (assembly GCA_032209605.1). Lineage (NCBI taxonomy): Eukaryota > Metazoa > Mollusca > Bivalvia > Venerida > Mactridae > Mactromeris > Mactromeris polynyma. Next base: position 33,456,206 of record JASFXZ010000004.1, read on the forward strand.
ACCACATAGCTGTTTACTGCCTTGCAACTGTCAGTAATAGTTCTGCGAATTTGTCTAATAAATCAAACTAATGAACTATATGATTTTCAATAAAGACGAAGTGTTCATCTTCGTCAGGTAGGTGGCCAACACATTTGACATACCCGATAGACTTTGGAAACGTGTGTCCTCATATTGGCTCTCATGGGTACCTTGTGTTCATAGTGAATATATTTGGTTTGTTCACTTTGTAAATGTCACATCTTGTGCCAAATTGCAGTGACACTCAAAAAGTTAGTCTCATTAAAACATTCGACAAGTTTGATCGTGGTGGATCTAGGGTCATATTGATAGGTCTTTGTTGTCACTAAAGAAGCCACATTGCCTGCCTGATATACTTCCAACTTGAAAAGAGTTTCAGCTGTGATCACACACGTCCAACACCGGATGTATTCATGTGAGAAAAAAATGACCAGTAGTATGACAAACAACTTGACAAGCATCATGCATTTCAATGTTCCTTCCCCTTTCAATGTCTTGCCCTCCGTATAATTTCTTTGTATATTTGTACATGTTTCATCTTCGTTCCATTACTATTTGCTTTGCGTGGGCAAAACACAGTCCTTCCTACATTTGTTTTGTTTCAAAATCCCAACAATCAATATCTCACAATGACTATATCAATATCTGCGAACTAGTTTAGTACAACACACTGGCATGTGAAGGTTTCTTTAATAACAGAAATGCTCGTGCATGACTAATAACAGAAATGCTCGTGCATGACATTCTATCAATTACAACAACATATGTTCTATATTAATTACACTTCCATTGTTACAATTCAGAAACACAAGGTATGCTTGGAATTGATCCTCCGCCGCCTGTTTGCACAAACATCTGTAGGAGATGTTTTTGCGGTATGTCTGCCTCACCATCAAATGGCAGGCGATATTTTCGGCATCAGCGCCTTTTTTATAGTATAATTTGGCTTTTTGAAAATGTCTGAAATGTAGCAAGTATATGTATCCCATCAGATACAGCGTGTTTGCATACTTTTCATGACATTTTGGAGCTGTTGACAAATATGTTTCGTGCAGCCCAAGGGCAGATTTTGGATCTTTATTCATTTTCGTGTATGCATAGAAATATATAGCTTCTATATTTGTCCTGTCAATCTCATAAAATTTCCTAAATGAGTCAAATGCTCTCTCTACTTGTTCTGTGGACATATATCTTGATCCAAGCACATAATATGCGTGTCCTAACATATGTCTTTCGCTATCTATGCTCTTGTATTCCTCTAACTTGTGAGCAAACTTCTCAAGAACACGTATGCAATCTTTTGTCTGTTCATAATCTGACTTATCCATGACCCTCAATGGAACAATGATCGAAGCAAAGAAATACTCTACAATTGTGTCATTTGGTCTCAGTTTCATGTAGTCTTCAGTCCACGTACCTATGTTTGGTGGAAGCATGACCTTTGGGTATTGCTTGAGTAGATGGCCAGCAAGCATATAACCTTGAATATAGTTGTGGAAGCCTGGTTGCAAAGCCTGGCAATCTCTTAAAATAAAACGGTAATAATAATGAATAAAAAGTCGAGCAGGAAGTGCACTATTACTCCAACAAATACATAGGCAAAAATGGACACGAGTGGTTAACATGAGTAATGTAAAAAATAGGAACACCGCATTGGAATCCAGGTGCAAGCACACTTAAAATTTAATTTAGAAACCAGCAGTGTTTAATGGTTATGCAAATTACAGCAATGATGACAATGATACATGTACTTGCAAAATATAAACCAAAGAAGTAAATTATATGTACTAACAAACATATAAAAACAACGCTTTAATTACTGATTGGCTACAACCTCTTGTATTGTTCAATTATTTAACATAAGGATGCATTAAGGAAACAACTTACGTTTGTGTCAAAACTCTGTCTCTCTGAAAATTCCAAAGGGTTTTGAATCCATCTTCGATCATGTTGAGAGCTTTCACCGTGATTTGTGCTGTTGGAGACTTTGGGTACTGCTGCACGAGTTCAGGAGTAACTCTACCTAAATTTGAAAACAAACACAATGCTTTGATAAGTTCTATAATTTTGACACTTCGTGATAGTACTTCAAGTATCCGAATAGAAATACCTAAACCTAAATCAGACAAAACAATACACCCAGCATTCGTGGTATCAGATCTGTTTTGCTCTAATAAACAACCTGAAGATCTTTGAAACACACACAAAACAAATGTACATGTTTACATTAATAAAATCATGATAGGAACACGAAGCAATCCTTGGTCCCACACAAAACTTTCGACATCACTATCGTGTTGGATTATAATATACACTCCATAACTTTGTAAAGACACTCATTCAGAAGTGCTACATATTTGCATTCATTATTCGTTTCGAAAACTTATGTATAATAGAACGTTATTTGTATTGCTAAACTCTCTTGTCCACTTTTGATACAACTTATCTTTTTCATTTATTGACACACATAATACATTTGAGACTGTCGCACAAATTTGCATAGCGTCCAAGAACTTCAATAAGTGACTTTTAACATTCAATCATTACATACAAATCTTTACCTCGTTCATTTTTCAGAAGATTTGAAGAACTTTGTGCATGACTCAATTTCTCAGTCATAAGAGATGTTAATTTATCTTTGACAAATTCTTCCATTTTCTTCAGTTCCAGTGAAGTGTTTCAGGTTTCCAAGAATGTACGACCCTGTCTCCTTCAATAGATACATAACTAATTGCTGATTTGACATCTATTTTATCTCTTAATATTTGGGCTTTACGATGGTCGTTCATTCACGTTAAATTGATATGTGCATATATTTACCTGGTACCAGATGAAGAAAAATCAAAACAAGTTATGTCACCAAGTTCATATCTATATAATGTGATATTTGCAAACTCATAAAAACGTCAGGGGCCTCGGATTGTGGATCAGCAGGGTGTTATTTTGGTACTAATTCATTACTTTCACTTGTATATTAGAAGTCGTTCATTCCTTCAGGTTTTTATAATTTAGAACGAGCGAAGCCAACAGAAATGGCTTTTATATTTCAATATTATAGGAAAACATGTGAACACATATTCGGCTGAAACGGCGCACCCCACGCCTGCCCGCGTGAGCCGCATATACACATACAGTAAACATTGTCCGCCAATATGCTTGCTGAATTTGATAATAATTATTGTATAATAAAACGTCACGGTTCTTTGCTGTATCAAATGTATATTATAAGACCTTAGCTGGACTGATACAAATTGTAAACTTGAAACCAATGTGTCCAGGCAGGGACCTTTAAACGATGCATTGCTAATCCGAAGAATCCCTTAATATAAAATCATTCACATTTAGTTCATTTAGGTACTGTATAAATGGTAAAGTTTGCGAGACGAAAACGTTTACGAATTTCGCAAATGCACAAATTTCGCAGCCATTTTCCTGGGCGTAAAACTCCACTTCCGCCGAAGTATAATTTTACCTACGCACAGTTTAGCTGATACTTGGAGCTCGGTTCTCAATGCGTGGCCGATACAACTTTGTTACCAACCTTAACATTTGAGAATTAAATATAAATACATTGATGATTTTGAAACAAACAGGTTTCAATTTTCAACAATATTTGCAATCAACCTTTTAACCGATCACTGATCAAGTATAAAACTCTAACTACAAATGTAAACAGCATCTACTTGTTACTAGTATATGATAAACGTATATCATAATAAAGCATTAATAGTAAATCTTGTAATAGATACCAACACTCGAACGCATAATTAAACTACAATTCTGACCTAATTTTAAGTCACATGATATATAGATCCACATTTTTGAGTTAAACATATGATAGAAATAACTTAAGTTTTACTTTGTATTAAAATAACTCCAAACGCCAATACAATCCGAGTATTTAGATGAAAGTAAACTGCACAATTTCATCGGATTTAAGTCAAATCAACAGGTGATTTAAAATATTCTTACTTTAGATTTCATTCGCAATACTCCAGGGTTTACAAGACGTGTCCTTTGTTTATACTTTATCGATTGCATAAATGACTGAGCACTATGGCTAATATGCAGGTGCGGTTAAAGAGACGGGCGCCAAGGAACAAGCGCCCCTCTAAAGCAATTGTTATGGTATTGATAGACGCATAACCATATTTCTCCTCACAAATATTAATTTTTATATTATCAGCTACAGTGTAGGCGAGCACTGACGACACGTTCGCGTGTAATTAACACTGCCTATAATATCAAAAGTTATAATACCAACCAAGAAAGGCCATGCCGCCCCACAATGTATTGGATAAAATACGTAGGTCGGTGAATATACTAAGGTAATACCAAGTTGGATCTTTGCCTAGCGACCAAACCTTTCTACCCGACAGGAAAAAAAGAAGAAATAAATTTGTTTTGAATACGGTGACCGCCTTTCTTACTTGAAGCTAAATTTAGTGTAGAATTTTACAAATTAAATTATACGAACTTGAAAATTGTCTCACTGTAATAGTATCTGTATCTTCATTGTTCTAAACGGCGCTTTTATTTTCCACTATTTACACAACATGGCATTTTTCTGCAATGAGATGCATTTTATTATGCAATGGACATATTGTTTTTGATCGGAGATCTACTAGACCTACGCTATACATACACACACCAAAATAATGTCTCAATAAATAATAACATTAACGAGAACAGTGCAACCTCTGCAGAGCAACATCTACAAGAATTCAGAAAAAATACTGTTGTATAGAGGACGTTGCTCTAGAGAGGTTTAAGTTATGGTAAAGTCTTACTACAAGAACATTGACATTGTTGCTGAAGGGAGACAGGGCTGCTCCGGAAAGGTGGCATTGTATAATATCAATTTATACTTCGAACTAGTAATATGTTGATTCCAAATTCGCTCGTTCGTACTAAGCCGCTATATGTCAAATGATGGCGATTCATAATGACAAATCAATTACAACAGACATTGGGCCCATTTGATCAACGTTCTTACGCACGAATTTTCGTAAGTTTTTGTTACGACGTTCTTACGATCGCAAGAGCGAGTTATCAATATTTTCGTACGCATGCAGACGCTACAAATTCGTAAGTTTTAACGAAAATGCTACAAATGGATATAGGCATTCGTAACGTTCGTAAACAAATTATATTAATAATTCACATTAATCAACAACAGTTATGAAATTTATATCAATTCATCTACTTCATATCACATGAAATTGTCGGCCAATCACATGAAAATGTCGGCCATTTCTGAAAAAATAATGAAATACATTAATGTGTATGTGATGTTGAAAATCAGTCTGATTTAATTCGTTTGTCGATAAAAAGCTCACGAGTATAATCCCTTATCATAAAAATATCATGTGCATGATGAATGACTCGCCTAGGTCTTACAAAAAACATGAACACATCGTTACAGGTCATTAAGTATGCAACCAACAAAGAGAAAAATCGATGCACACATCTAGAGATGAGATCATTATAGTACATTTCAAGCGGTCTCCGAAGTCGACTAGATCTGGTTGCAATTATGCTTATTTGTAATGCTCATTAACTTGTTTGAATGATTTAAAGTTGTTAATCGACATCTGGTTCGCGAGACATTCCAACAGTCAAGGTTTTATCCTAGCTCATTGTTGTACATACTCTTCTGTCAATGCTAAGCCGACCAATATGAAGGTTGTTTACCTGTACAATGATTTACTATTTGTGATTGAGGTTAAGTGGGAGGTTGAGTGCATCCTTAAAGCAGAATTCACCCCCTCCCATTGGTGTTGTTGCCACTAACCGTTCTATCGTGATACTTCTATTTTCACTTATCTTCGTGCTCGTCCCTTTTGATTATGTAAGGGTATACTCGTATGTAAATATTTTCATGTCTTCTTGAGCTTTTGGGGAGGCTATGTACTATTGATTTGGCGTTTCGCTTCATGCTCGACTCCTTCATTCATTTGTATATATGTTGTTGTTACAATACAAATCATACTACATGTGCTTGTATCAAAGTGAATACAATTATGCAAAACCACTTTCCATCGTTCTCTCTGCAATCATTTATACTCACCTTCAGGAAATCTGCTTTGAAATTGTCTCAACAAACAGTGAATGACATACTTGACCTTAATATGTCATTCCGCATTTGTTTCGTCTCTAATTAAATCAGGATTGCTATCAGGGATTGGCCTAGCTGGTTCAATATTCGAGAGTTGATTGAAAATAATGCGGTCAATCACTGAAACTAAACAGAAAACAAAACATGAAACACGCACGGGTAGGGTTTTATATTCAGTAATATAATGGTGATTCAGTGATCGAGGGGTAGAGCGCCTGACTCCTGATCCGAAGGTTGTGAGCTCGAGCCCCGCGATGTGCGCGGTTTGATCACGAACTTCACAACCTACAACTCTTCACTACATTATGAATTTGGCGCTAGTACCGGTTGGTAGCAAGGTAGCAGTCATCGAAGGTGATTAATATAAGTGTTTTCATAATCGATGTAAAATAATTAAATTCTATCTAAACTAAACATTTCATCAATAATAATATGTTGTGCATGTGTCCAGCATTTTATTCACAATATCTACTATAACTTTGTTATTATAACATTGAGTAATAATTTTGCAAAATTGCTTTAATTTAATAAATATTAATTTAAATGTGTGGATGTGATATAACTTATTTTGTCATACAGAAACAAGCACATACATAGCGCACATACACAACGCCAAAATACCCTTAACCAGGAGTGTTTCAGAACACATCCACACACTTATTATTCATAAGTTATCGACTTTCGACTAATTCTTTGCTTCAAACCTAGATGAAGAACAGTGGAAACTCCAAGTGTACTTTACACGTGTATACATATTTGTCGCAGAAAAAAGCTCTCATTGTTACAAAAGGCAACGTTAAATAAACATTACCATTATTATCTGTGATCATGTATATCGTTATTTGTCCCAGTTACAATTCATTATACCACTGATTGCATTTTGTCGATAAGGGAATAATTATAATCACTATTTTACCATACGCAAGCTAGGAGTTATTTGCAATTCAAAATTGCTTAAGGTTTGAACGCTCCTAATATGTAGTTTACACGATGTATGTACGTGTATGCTATACATCAATTAATGATAAAATACAAAGTGTATATTGTTACTTTATATGCCGTAAAATCTATATATCTAAATTATACATAACCTCTTAAATGTGCATTGTTCATTGATTTGATATATTTTCACATTTTTGTTCTTTATACATGTGTATTTGTATATATGCAGTTCTATGTATCCAGTATATTTTTGTTAAAACTGGATATATGTTTGCTCTCCAACTTGGAGGAAATAAACAATCTATCTATCTATCGTCAGTCTTACTCAATCGCTAAACCTGTGATTACTACCGCATGTCGACCTAATTGTTCTCGCAGTGTTGTTTATATATAATTATTGCACCTCGTATACTGTCCGCCGAGGATAAGTTTTTGTTTATAAACATTAGATAGACAAGTTCAATGTACCCAAATAGGGTGTCATAAAATAGTGATAACATTTATTAAACTGTTACTCACTCGTCTAGTATCGAAGTGGGGATAGTCGAGTGGTAATATATGGAGCTGTGCAGTGGAAAGATGAGTAGAACCTTTTCGTTCCGGGTTCGAATCCCCGCGGCGACTTAAATTTTTGCAGCTGTTATGTAAGTACCCATTATTCTCTTAAGAACATTGTACTCTCGTGACTGTCATGTGTCTTGATATACATGTACATGTGTTTTTATTTCTAAACAAATGTTCAGCCATAATCAGACGATGCTCGGAAAATCATGAATAATGTTTTACATGTTTAATGATATAATGAAGCTAAATGAAAAATAAATTTTGTGAATATGTGATATGTTTCAATATAAAAACTCGTGCCATATTCATTCAATTTTGTTAATTTTGTATGTTTTCGTGTTTTTCTTATATTGACAGAATGTATCAGAAGGAGAAGCAACAGCAGCAGCTTGAAGTACCACTCTCGGCACCAGTCCGTAGAGTAGCAGCATTGACCTGTGAATCATACGGATTTTAATCCAATTGATTTGATATGGGCGAATGTGAAACGCAAAGTTTCGGATCGAAATTTCACGTTCAAGGTGAAAGACATAATAAAACTGACGAAAGCAGCAATTGAAAGTGTCACGTCAGAGGACTGGAAAAAGTGTTGTCAGCTCGTCAAGACAATGGAAAAATACTGGACTGAGGAAATTCTCATCGACAGAGAAATGGAAAGATTGGAGATTGGAGTCACATCAAGTGACTCGGGAACAGACACTGCCTCTGATACGGACGACTGGACCCCTGCAACCGACACAGCAGATGAGTGCAATGATTGCATCTAGTTATCCTTTGTTAATGTATGCTATATATACATGTAAATATACTGTTATGATATAAATTGTACTATGCTTGAAATCATTTGTGCGATTGTACAAAATTATATAATAAAATGTAAAAAAACAAGCAAATTGAAAAAGGAAAAGAGAAAAGAAACACAAAAACAACAGCAGCAACACAAAACAATGACAGCAAAATATTAATTACACATAAAATAAAAATGTTAAGTCCCACAAAAAATGTACCTTCGCCCAGATTCGAAATCGTAATATTCATGATCAAAATGAAGTGTTGATCAGTACGGTAGCTTGCTATCTACCTCTACGCCACGGCGCATTATGGAATTTCGATAGCTTTAGTATAACTCTTTAATTAGAATACTGATTTAAAATTTGCAATGATAATGCTTATACTCTGAATCCCCTATTATCGATCGAACCAAATTTTTCCGCGTCTCACCTTATCTCGGGTGGACTGTAAGTATACCACGATAAGGTGTGAGTGAGGTCATGCAATGTTTACATAGTTTGACCACCTTTATTGATCAAAACAGGTAAATCAAATAACAAGCAAAACTATTTAATGTAATATCGATTTCTTTAAACTAACAGCCGTGATAGCTCAGATGAAACCGAGTCCGCGCCTTACATGATGCGAATTAAGCTTTTTAGTTTTGGGTCCGAGTTCGAGACTATCATTACACTATTATATATTTCGTTGGTCATCTACAGTTATACTTACACGACAGATACTAATTAGTGTTCGCTCGACTATCATTAATTAAAAACATTATACAGCATGTGTATTTAGAAGCTATCAACTAATAACGGTATGGTTTCATGATTTTAAAGTGCACGATATTATCGTGCAGTAGATTTACATGTACATTTTTTGCTACACACTCACAGTATATGGAACAAAATTGACGTGGCTACTTCGAAAAACGTAAAGGGTTCAAATGGACATTTTAACGACGACGCTATAGCCATCATTAAACACGTTTGATTTAAGGACAAAGCAATTAGACGATAACAAAAAAACAAAAATAAACAGACAGAAGCGACAAACAACAAGTAATTGACAAGCACTGAGTAAGGGATAAAAATTCATATTGTCCATAAAAAGGGGGAGGCAGGAATGTGTCTCAAACTCACACCCTATCTATTGGTCGAAGTTACTAGTCAGAAGCGCTACCAATTGAGCTATCACTACTGTCTACTTTGAACGATATTTCATCAACATTTAATACTAATCCTGAGAATAACAGGCATGATAATGACCGTAAGGTGCTTTACATGTATTGGAAAGTGGGTATGGTCGTGTTTACTATCGACTTATCTTAACTTAGTAATACCTGTTCTAACCTTGTTCCCGACTGTACGAAAACGTCAAATTGTCTACACCCTACGGCAATGGAAACTATTTATTGCTTCTTTCAATTTCCGGTCATTGTACTGATTGTCTGCTTCATGGTGTTTTATTTTTTTGTAAAATAAATGACTGGACCGAAAAAATCGTCCGGATTCCGGAGTAGGGAGGATCCGGACTGTAGGGTATTTTTTCATATGCATAGAAGGAACTAAAACAAGACCGAGAATTGTTCGGTTTAAGGAGGTTTCCGGACGGGAGAATATCCGGACCAGGGAGTTTACAGTGTACAGTAAAACCTCACCTAAAGACCAACTCAATAATAAGACGTCATTAAAATTAAGAACACAATTTGCTACAAGTCCATTTTACTGTTTGCCTCTTTATTCAACCTCAATATTAAGACCACCTTAATAAGAGGATACGTTTTCAAGGTCCCAAAGGTGATCTTATTACTGAGGTTTTACTGTATATGTTATATGTACAGTCATAATGCCGGGATGATGACAAGAAGATGTCGAATACGGATATTTAGGGGTATATTTTCATCTCAGATTGCAAACATATTCACCGATGAAGATATTTATGTTGAATAAATATTTTCAACGATTGAAACCAGTTTTTGACGTGACAGGATGGTGCACACAAATGAATTCATACAATCCGTGTTTGTATACAAACAATGGACGCTCATTCTGGCTTTACGCCATCGAAATTATCAAATCATTTACACAAATTGTTCGTTTGAAATAGATTCACTTGAGGGGGCACCAAAACAATTGTCGTTATTCTTCAACTTCTATGTCTACATTAGATACACACACACTACGTCCTTGTTAAACAGCCACTGGCCTATAAGCAAACACTAACAATGAATGATGAAGTTGAGCGGGAAATATAACATACAAAGTTCACAGCCACCATAGCAGCACAAGGAGACACTCATAATGTACATACCTTATATAAGTGTACTTACAAAGGGGCACATGGCAAACATAAATGATGGATGATGATAGGAGCGGTCTGTGGCAAAAACATTCCGTTACTGGAATGCTACTTTGATTCATGCAATGCTAGAATGGCTCATCAGTAGGTTCTTTTATAATACATACTCAACTGCTTTTTTCTAATTGGTCACTTTTTGTATTATCATACTTTGAAAATAAATACAGAGAAATGAAAATTGACTAACTTTGTTTTACTTCATTCTTGCCCATGTTATATTCCTTTGAAATCCAAAATTCACACATGATTAAACAAACAAGTCGACTAGTAAAGATTTCTATCAAAATTATAAAATGCAGAAATGTGGGATGACCAATTAGAAATGTGCTTGAGAGTATATTGTGCAAACAGGCTAGTGCTCAACATCGCGAACATGTAAGCCTAATAAAATCTGATCTTAATTATAACTACGTTCGTTTTAAGCATTAGTTACGAAACAAGAGAAAATAAATATACCAAACGTACTCTATATAGAGTATGTGACTGCCGGTAGCGCCTTTGACCGATTGTTCGTGTTCCTCAAAACATGACTTTATTTCAGTATCGATATATTATAAGAAACCGAAAGTGTTACATGGTTAACACTCGATGCTGACATCTGACCCCAATTTCTGAGCCATACTTTATAGATTCCCCATAGAACTCAAAGAACATCCTACAATAATATTTGAAACTATGTAAGGAATCACGCGGCATTCTCCATTTGTCAAACTTAACGATTTCATAAACATTGATTTCTTAGACGGGAACCAGACGATTCAACCTAAAATGTCAAAGACACGTAACAATTATCTTCTCAAAATACATCTAGTAGTAGATTCTTCACCATTGCCAGTGCAGACAATTTAAATCTATTAAATAAAAAATGTGGCTGATGTTAGAATTATTGAACACGACGTCTAGGGGGTTTTCCAGCTTAATTTGACATCTAATATAATATTAAGTCAGTATCGAATTCCTGAACCTGACCGAGTATCGAAACTGCATCGAAAGAGAAATAACTTATTTCTTTGCAAAACCTCCTCCTAATTGTTAAATTTAGTTTGCACACTTATTTTCATTCGACATACAAATAATTAGTGCTTACTTAATAAGTTCCAATGCCACTATTCACAACCAAATAAGCATTTGAAACGCGCCATTCGATGACACGTTCATTGTCAGTAAATTCTCAACGATGACTCATACAATTCGCAAATTACTGAAGCGTTTGGGTGTCATGAAAGCAATATATATGGGGTGGGAATACTTAAGGGCAGGTGTATTTTCTTGTTAACTGCACTTAACCGTTCTTTGTAGATGCCACTGCAGACGATAAGCAATGAAATGTTCACACCTGCATGCCAGTATGCTATAACAGAGCTTTCTAATAAACATCTATGTGGAATTGCAATCCTAAAATATGACTGCACACTATTCAGTTAGTGTAACGCTACAGACGACATGTAATTAAAATAAAAGATGTGTTCTTGGCAATTCACCATTTTGGAAAACGAAAAATTGCTGAACATTGTAAATTTGTGATTGATTTTGTGGCCTCTAGCAGTAACTCAAAACAGTCGCCTTAAAATAGGAGCGCAAGTTATTTTAGGAATCCATGAACATAATTTCTGTCTGCTTTGTCTCTGCTATAACATTTAAATGACATGCACGTAGACAGCGTATGGGTGGAGTTAATATTGAAAGGATTGGATACTATCAATAGAATAGTTGATCTAATCGTTCAAAATCAAGAAAACTGTGTACCAAAATGACAACTCAGATTTCTCAGTTTCAAAACACCATTATGAGAATTGTCATATTCGTTCTCAATGGTACATCATATGGTGGAAGCATAACATTATTTAGACAGATTTTTAGAACACCAAGCTTACTAAATATGACACTGTGATCACTATGCATTGCGTTCTCAGCAGTACAATTTAAATGTAGTAGTCCGAGACAATAACTGGTAATTTTCGATTCACTTTTTTCAGCGAATGATTAATCATAACGGAGATCACTAGTACTAAGCGACAACCTAACTGTATATTACTCTTTCAGTCTGAGTTTAAACTCGTCACATTATACAACTAAAGTAACAATTTAGGATGACCTTCTTTGTAATGATTGTAAACTCTTTGTGTAGTCTTTCCTGTTCGGCTTTATAATTCGTAGTCATTATGCTAGTTTAAAAGCATAATGTCAGACAGTAGAACAGTATGAAGTCCAAATGCTATGCCCTCTCCACAGCGCTTTGATTTCACTACCAGTATCGCAATAAGCGCCTGATTCTTAAGGAGCGTAGGAAAATGCAACAACACATCGCTTGATATAGACATGAATGTTAAAAAAATGACAGCGTTAAGTTGAAACGGACGCGAGTATGTATCAAGTCGACCACTCGTAGGTTTTGTATGTTGAATTGAGCGAAACGAATTTATTTTGAAAATGTATGTTTTCCTGTTGACTTTATGCTGACACAGTGTATCAGACAGTTCATATTGCAACAGGAAGAGAAACATGGCTACTTGTGATGTCATGTTTCGACTTTCATGTCAGTATGATGAAGTAGACACTTATGCATTTGCTGGTTGGTTGACATAAAACGAAATAACGTCAATTTATCTGTCAAACATTTTTAAATGACAACATGACTGTAGGTATTCCGTGTGTATCAAACAAAATGTGTTGCAACATATCGCTGGTACGTCTTCATTTGGCAGATAATTGTAACCGATGTCTGATTTCTAATATCCATTCTATGAAATGAGATTTCAATATACACAACTATTATACAGAAAGTATATCATGACGTTATTGTATTTTGTTTTTAACGCTTGACTAATGTTTAAGCAGCTACACGTGTGTGTACATAAGTCGAATTAATGACACGATGGTGAACTCATCAGTCTGCACAAGCAACAATTCATGGATGAGGTATGTGTAATTATACACACACTCCAATAGGGACATACACGCATATCACTGACGTACTTCACTAAAATGTGCTCTCTCATATTGAGAAAATCGGGTGATTCCGAATTGGCGATATTGATCATTCCAATAGATAACACAATACAGTAATCGTCTTCGAATTCGAAACGATTGTTTTCTGAGTAGATAATGTAGCATTGTGGGTTATTTTGTGCGCTCGGCTTATAGATGGTCGCACAAACATGTCTGTATCAATCGTTTTTGTTCATGTCAACATTCTAAGCACACATAATCTAGTGACGATAAACAAATATTTATCCAATATGACAATGTCACTCCTAAGACATATTCGTTCACTACTGTCGAATGAAAAAAACCCAGACAAACTGAATATGCATTTTGCAATAGGATTGCACTTTACTGAATCAGAGCTCAAAGCGCTTTGATTATAAATAGTCACATGTGTGAGTCGTATGCTGAAGTTATATCGCTTTCGTCAGATAGCATATTTTGTGAATACATACGAGTCTAGGATCTGAGATAAGCTGATGTAATTTATACACTATTTCAAAACGAAATTCGGAGTATTTGACTTATGATATTTAAAATTGTGTTGCCCGCTATACACCCACGCTTATTCAGGTCGTTATTTGTAGCATAAGTGCAAACATACGCTGTCATGTGGCAAAATGAAACATAGTCATAGGCAAATTGAAAAAATGTGCCTGTTGTTTTAATAGTTCAATTGTTATTGTTTTTTTGGACGCATTTGAGATTTTATTTACTGCTAATATGTACTGAGCTACATTCCGGATATAGTTCATAAGAAAGAGAATAAATAGCTACAGGGAACGCCACATACATAAGACAGTGGTTCCCCACACAGACCTCGTGGAAAACAACAATCCATAAAACATAAGGCACTTGATGAGGTTAAAGGGTACATACGTTAAGGAACATAGGCTTTCACCCGGTATCTTTGGGCAACACTGTCTTTGTAAAAAGAATTTTGTTAACAGAAGAAAAAAACATTCCAATAACATGTTTTTAAAAGAAAATTAAAATCCGTCGAAGTATTTTAAGAATTTCACATAATACATGATACGAGTCATTGTTTCACTAATTTCTGATCACCTTGAGAGAACACAATCACGACAGTTGAATTTCTCAGAGACAAGTTAATTAAATAAAGAAATTGCATCATCACTGTCTTTTTGTATTTTTAGTACTTAAAACTACGAGAATAGCCACTTTTGCATTTGGTGAACAAGCCTCAAACAATCACATTTAGTTAAAAAAAGCTGTCATGAATGCTACAATATATTAACGCCATCTGGAACTATATTAATGCGCTATTACAAGTGTCTGAACTACGACTGTACAAAGATTATGGCCGTGGCTTATTCTGTGTTATATTTATTAAAACGACAATGGCAGTACAAACATTTTCGATAGCACCAGAAGGGGACCGTTTCTACAATATGCTAACAATACCGATATTCAGGAATATTCAATAAATTGTATGTTTCAACAAAAGTCATTGTCTAATTGTGTGGTTATAATTCGGTTAGTAATTAGCGCAAACTTGGGAAAAACTAATTGTGAGGTAAAAAAACTTCAATTGAATTGGACAAATTCAATCGACGAAATGAATGACGTGTAAACCAATTTTGATAAAACTTTAGTGTTAAGTTACATATTCAGATGTTATTGTTAAAGTGAATTTCGTGGTTAACCAAATGACGAATAATTTAATTGACATTTTTTGCCGCCTGTCTTATGTTCGGTTCCGTTAGATAGGTACGCAATTGTACAAACACACTTTGTGAAATGAAATGGCTAGACTTTGACATTAAATTGGCTGATTTATGTTTACCATTAAACACATATGATATGTATTTCTATTCTGGTCATTGAGATAACAGAGCATACTTTGCAAGAAGAACGGCGTTATTGGCGGACATTCTTATCATTTATTGGAGGGTATCTGTCATCAGTAAAACTAACAAGAGAAAGGTCACCATTAAATAATAACGATGATATAATTAATGGGAATGTGTTGACGACAAATCAATCCGTATAAAGACTGCTGATAAATAATCACTAGTTGTTATAGATAATAACTGAATGCTCGAATACAGATGTCTGTACATCTCGAGTATTCAGTCTCGCCCACATTTTGTTGCTAGCATTGTATTTGTGGTCTGAAAAATACCAAGTGTGCTTTTGGCAAGTTATCTGTCGTCATATAATTGAAAAGTGATGGCAATGGCATTTGTGTAACAGTGTCACTAGTTGTTCGAATGTCTGGCAGAGCCGACAGCACTTTATGTTTGCAGTTTATTTGTCTGAAAAGAATGATTACGATACAATTAATAGATTGGTGCGCTTAGGTCATTGCTTAACAACAATTCAAATGAAATATAAATAAAATTCTGCACTTACGTATTGTAGTTGTAACCGTTGAGTGCACCAACTTTATCTAATCTAGATTCAAGCCCTCGGTATAGGGGTCAGTGGGGACACCTTATTGACCTTTACACTATTCTGTCCTGTTTGGCATTATTAATTGTCTGATTCCTAATGCTTTGGCAATAAAATAGTTATAACAGTAAAACCAGAAAATAGAACTACTGGAAATACAACCAAAGCTCAGTACCAGAAATAATCTCCCAGAAATAGAAATTTAATTAACTGTTCATGGTTCGAGGTGATAACTTATAGGTTTTGTTCTACACGCTCAATTATCATTTGTATTCTCTCTCCCTCCTCTAGTTGTTGTTTGAAGTTTATTAATAATGTTTTGAAACATTAAGCACTGGTAAGATCAACTACCTGTCTTAGATATGCGAAATCACAAGTATATTAAACTCGAAAGACGTGATAAATACAACTAATACACACATCGATTGTCAGAACAAAAGAAACATTTGGCAGTTACACAAATCCAAATATTTACCGTACGTGTTTTCGGGTTTCATAATTAATAATCCGAATACGTTCGTCTCCCAAATCATTTTCATACTTGAAGATATAGTCTCATACAACGTCAACATATAAAATGTTAAGAGTATACACATACTATTATATATCGAATGTAGCTCTATTTCAAACAATTTTGGCTTGGCGGCCGCATTTCTAAGGATATTATAATTCCAGTTAGAAATATCTCAAACTTCGTAAACTAAGCAGTGTTAACATCATGGTATGTGTGTTAATATGACAGTACCGTATCACATGAAAATATGTACAGTAAAACATCAATAATAAGACCACCTTTGGGACCTATGAAAATTGGTCTAATTATATTGAGGTAGTCTTAATATTAAGGTTGAAGAAAGAGCAAAACAGTGAAAATAGATTTGAAAATTGGCTGAAAGCAATAAGTTTTGTGAAGTCCATGATATTTGCCAAAGCTTTAGTTGGATCACTGTGTGGTTCAAATTGTTTAATCGTTAGTCTCCATAATTTGCATGGCGTTATAATAATGAGTGGTAATTACCACATTTCCTGTACAGTTGTGCCTGATAATATTAGGATAATATTAAGGTTTGACAATCAGCGCAATTTGATCAAATAACATGATAAACATTTCTCCTCGAAGCATATTCTTAGCAATATTTGCACAACGTTGTTGATAGAAATAAATGAACTATGAATAATGACAGAACCCCATTATTGTAACATTATGTACATGTCTAGGATACGTCTTATCAATACGCCGAGGAATATATTGAAACTGTTAGCTAACGGGAATATCTACAATCGTTTAAGCACTGTGTCCACCAAACCGGACATCATACGGATCCCACACGAACAGTCCTGATTGTTGACGGCTAGTTTGCGGCGTTTTTGCGCTTGTAAGCGTATTACTAAGCGTTTAGTAATGTTAGTTTATATACGTACGGCCACGCACGACTGTTGTATGGGTGTTTCCAAGCATGTACGTCATCTGCAGGAACTCGTTTTATGTCCGCACATACGCCGTAGAGTTCATGTACGGCTTCTTTCGATCATTTGGCAAAGTAATCGTTAGAACACGCAGAGAACCAGAAGAGCCCCGTATACATGTGACCGCAACATCGTATGCATGCGATTTCGTACGAACTTTACTCGGACACATGCACGTATGGCGCCCCAATTATTATGGGTCCGGAAGCATCTGAAGGACTTAACAAACCCAGGCCTTATGTGAGTATTGGAACGAGACCGTACGATTGATTCATTTGTGTTGTACATTTGTCAGTGGCCGCCATGATTATGTTGTAGTTATTGGTTACGTAATTGTTAGAACAAGTTAGTAAAATTTGAACACTACAACGCAAAGGCCCAATTGCTAATTTGGATATTTTCATAACAAAGCCATTTATTTTTCAAGTGATGCAGGACAAAAATTAAAAACAAACAAGAAGGAGAATGCTTTCTGTAGGCGCCTCACTATACTTATTTACTTATTACATTACATTGCATTGCATTGGTAGCTTATAATCACGTACATGTAGTTAACGTAACGATCACACATTTTGTTTGCCCAATCAAATTTTCCTTTGCTGTAATATACTTTATGATATAGTGTTTACACATGCATGCTCTCTATTGGAATGGCAATCAAATCCTACGTTAAATTTCGTTTTTAATTATCACCATTTTCACATTTGATAGTATACATGTGTGTTTAGCATACATGTGTTTTTGGAGAAAATAATTGCATCAAATGGGAACAACGATATTTAGAAAACAACATGTTCCTAGTGTTCCGATGATGTTCCTAGTACACAGTTGGAAGTACCAATATTGATTAAACCAGCTTATTGTATAAAGAATCTCATATGTCATTTTTATCAACTATTGTCTCATAAAGTATTTATTTAAGTTTAGTTTATGTTTCCTATATATTGATATTTCTAAGTTTCAGTTAGTTAATATGTATAATGTTTCACCATTATGACAGTCTGCTTCAATTTCATGATTCCACAATGCAATTTGATGAGCTAAGTATTTTAATTTGTCTTACCAATTATGAAAATATTTAAAATAGGCACGTGTTCGTTCCAAAAAATATTAACTATACCGTGCTTTGTTATCCCCATAGTAGAACATTGAGTATATCAGAAGCGTAATAACAGTTGCATATATTGTCTATTCAATTTGTATTGTAAATAATTATATTTCATTCCAAATCACTGCAATATGACAGAAACCAGGCCCCGATCTCCCGAAGCATCTCAATCTGAGCTAAATCTCAGCTTAAATATTATCTCAAATTCTTGAGATTTTTCTCATCTTAGACCAGACTCAAAATCGATATAACAAAGCAAAAAAAAAGAGTTGATTTTTTTTCCAGAAAATTGTCAAGCGATCCAAAATGAGATTTCTCAAACTCAGGCTCAGTAAAAGACTGAGATGAAATGATTTATTTATTCATGATGTTATTTGTCTTAACACACTGGGAATCTGAACAGACCAACGATTCTGTGTATATGATCTACTTTCTTTTTTAACATTATATAAACTATATTGTAAGTGAATGGATTGAATATTTAATGGAATTGATAACGTCAATGTAACATTGTATCAAATCGTTTATTACATGTAAGGAATAAAATAATGTCAACTTGTTTTATTTGTGCGTCTATTTTGAAATTAACTTTGTGTACAACGCAATAGCTAGCCTGTTAAATATCAGCTCTAGCAGATGTGTTGAATGACGGTATTTCAGCTGGCAGTTTTTCAGATTTTATGTTATGTGTCAGATGTGACAGAACGATATATAGTTCTGCTATCAACTGGCCATTTTACTTCTCAAATTTACCGTCGTGGTCTTATCACCAGTTGAGTGCTTGATCAATGTGGAGATGATTGAGGATTCATGAGAACGAAATTATGCATTAACTGTATAACGTTTCTATTATTCACCAAATAATAACCAAGCAAGTATTATATGATAGTATTGGCATTTCTGACAGCTCTTCAAAACGTCAACTTCATTCAGCTTTGTATGTTATAATCTGGTATCAGAAACTTCCATCAGATGTTGAATTGACATTTGCAACGATGTTATTACAAAAATGTCACCTTACTTAAAGGGCCAGTCATTTCTGACGTATGAGACACCTACCTTCTGAGCACATTTACTTCCAGATTCATATCCTTTAATGCCAGGTACCAGGCAGATAGTCATACGGTAACCATTATTTAACTAGCTGGTGGCTCACCAACCGGCCACGTTAGAACAGACCCCTACTGGGAATCGAACCTTCGACATCCCGCTACAAAGGTGGATGTCTTAACCACTCGGTCATTCCTTATATTGTCTATGAATCTTAAAACTATAGCTCAAGGTCGGTTGCATGAAAATGGATGTTTGTATATCATTGCACGATTTGTCTAAAAATGCCCGCTGTTGTTAGAACGTTCACAATTAGTTTATTGTATTAAAGGAGAACGGTTAAAGTGTATTCCGCTTAATGTTACTATTTGACTATATATATATTTAGGCACATTGATTAGAACCAAATATGTTGTCCTTCATTAAATGTTTTCGATTGTGATGCTTCTACAACATGTTATGATCCATCTTAGTCAAGTAGTTTCAATAGAATAAACCATGATAGTGGTAACATGAGGCGTGTTTGGTAAGACAATAAAGAATCTGCCTAGTGTAGGGACACTAGCGGTGCCGACCTTTAGATAGGTTGCGTGATCGGACAGTGATAGCTTTGCTAAACAAAATGGCGTACATGCGTAACAATGTCGTCTGGTCTGGAGGATGCCATATAGCAAGCATTTGAGCGTTTAAAGCTACTTTTACTACCGCATCTAGTTAGCTTTTCTCGCTTACTTCCCCTACATCTAAAAAAGTTCCTCTGAAATTAGTTTAATACTATCGAAATATACACACGTGACTATGTTTCGCCATATGGATAGGTACTTGTTGACCACGCCTTTTACGTAAACAGTTGATGTATTGTGTGTCGTGTTACAACATAAATACAGGGACAGACCGAAATACAAAAAAATGATAAAGTTGTAATGCGTAACGAAATAACAGTGGTGTTCAGTGTTAGACATATCCCGTTAAATGTATTTCGATGTGAAAAATGGTATGGACAAAATGAATGAAGAAGTCGAGCTAGAAATGTCACTTCAACATCACACGTAGACATGAAGGTATATACTAGTACATACACGTTAACTGATACATAGGAAAGAGGGACAATACTCAAACATAAATGATGGGTAAAATAGGTCACACAGGTGACACAATTCCGTACAAAGATACCTAAGGATAGATTGGTAAGATATTTAGTAACCAAAATCAATTTATACTCGTTTTGTGGAATGTTGTAAGAATTGGAATACTTCAATTTTATTATGTTAGTTAAATGTTACGACACATTTGCCATTTTAAATATACAGATTGAATGCCTTTCAATGACTCTAGCGATTAAGTGTGAGGCTAGTTAGCTGTTACATCGATTTAAACCGCCCCGTGTATTTACTGACAGATCCAAGGCTGTAAATCGCTGTAAATTATTATTTCTATTTTTGTTTTATGTGTATCTTAAATTCCTCTTGCTTTAAGTGCAATGCTTTCCCTTGAAATAGTAATCATGTTATTATATTCCCCCTTTCGGTCTTTTGTTGCTATCTTTTGTTACTTGTTCCGTGATCCGTGATGTATTCCATCCATTAAAATCTCCCTGTTCGTCCTCCTATATACTCCTTAGTTGTCCGTATTGGTCAGTCAGTCAATTCCTGGCGCCCCTGTTCGCTTGCATATTTACCATTTCCCTTCCTTAATGCCTGATGTTTGGACTGTTGTTTTCCCAGAGGTCTGCATTATATTGTGTATGTGGCGTTCTTTGTAGCGACATTATCTCTCTTCTATATTAAGACGTGAATTATAAAATAATGACAAGGTATTGTTGAACTGAATATGTTTGTATTGTGTAGACCATGTACGTTGTTGAAATTTCTTGATCATATGATGACGTGCAAATACAAATATGCTCTACCATTGCAATGAGTGTAGATTTGTATTATTTGTGCAATATTGCATGGATGTTTAACTATATGTTGGCATTTCCAAATACTAAGAACTCACGGTACATCCATTCAAAGCAATGGCAATGTCTCAACTAACATGTCTGTGTAATGTATATTATCTTGACCAACTATTTAGGATATATTATGTTTATTTAACATACAATATATTACTTTAGTGTATAATATTAGTAAAACATATTTGCCAAATTTGAAAAGACAATCTCCTCGTTGGTATTTTCCCTCAGAACGTGTAACAAGTTTCATATTAAATTTTATCATATTCGGTTGTTCTGTTTATGCATCTTCGTGCTGTGAGGTGTCAGTATGTATAGGTATATACAAGATGATATTTTGAACAGAAATGATCTCATGAACTGTATTTACTAGTTACAATAAATTGGTTAAGTTGTAGACATCTGACGTGCATGAAAACAAAATTAATCAGATAAACATTGGTGCTGAAATCAATATCATGCACAAGAAAACCGATCATGAATGAGCATTACAAAACACGTTCTCCAATAAGAAACAAACACGCATATCGCTAATGAAATTCACTAAAAACTTGTAAACACCCATTTCCATGGAGAAAATATGCAATTAACTATACGCTGAGACAGCAGCATTAAATCAGTTAAAGAAGTTCCGGTAGAACTCAATGTTGTTTGAAGGGAATATGATAGAAAGGTTGGCTCACAAGTTCAGTGATGCTGATTAGTGGATTTCTTGCAATCATTTCTGTATAATATCGTATGTGTCAATGTACACTTTCTCACGACAAGTTGAGATATGTGTTATGCTTATGGAATTAAACAATTTCACTTAAATAAAATAATTATCTAGTAATGAAAGAGGATAAAAACTCAATAATAATTGTTGTACAATTTTATGTTATAGATTACTTGTAAAAAGTGTAATGGATGCTTCAATCCAGCAATTAAACAGCGCTAATAAGTTAGTACTATAATGTAAGCAAAGGTAACTACGTGTTATAACTCATTTGCCTAGTATGACATTAACGTAGATGTCGGAATGCTATAATCACTATACCATGTGTAACATATTTTGCAGTCGGCAATACCAAATTATCAGATTCGACACAATGTTTAATCAGCACATACACATACACGTCTTATGATAATCTGTGGTGTCAGTATACTGGACGTTGTTTTTAATTTATTGATATTGCAACATTAATTTTTTCAATAAATACAGAGGAGCACATTGTTATTGTATTCTTTATTCTGCCAGGCCATTACTTGCGCCTCTGTTCCCTAACGTATTCACCCTTTAATATCCTCAAGTGTCTTATGTTTTATGGATTCTTATTTTCCCGGAGGGAGGCACTGTCTTATGTATGTTGTGTTTCCTTTAGCAAATTATTCTCTCTCTTTTATTATACACACGCACTGATGTTTTAACTGTAGGAAATTAATTGTTCATGTTTGTTTACGTAATAATTAAAACAAACAAAATAATGAGCATATTATTACTTTAAGGTCAAACTAATATTCTCGTCATTTGAATTCTCATGATAAAAAAATTCACACATATTGAAGTTTTCTGTCATTAACATAAACGTTCGGTGAAATAATTCATTAGATAAGAATATGAAACTATTTTGAATGAAGATAAGTCAGGCTAACCTACTCATATTGACCGTATGGTTTTCGCTGATGCATAATCAATTAGTATAAATGGTTATTGATAATAAATTGTATTAACCCCCGACGTTTTATGTCTGCATGGCACGGTTATTCTGACTCGCCCACATTAAATTTCTCGTTACCACATAAACCAACTGCTGTGCATCTGTCATTTCTTTCCTCAAGTAATGGAAAAGTTATGTCAACGACTCTCGTATTAGCTTGTCGTTGATCATTTGAATGTTCTCCGACTCCCGCAGAATTTGTAAGATAATGAGACAAAAAACAATGCAATAGTTTTGTGAGTTTTGTCGTATTTACATCGACCAAAGATTAACCATAACTAGCACAGTGTTTAAGTTGTTTAGTTGTACTATGAATTTGAATAGCTTCAGTAACATCTCAAGCTGTGCAGTTCAACCTAAGGCATGTATAGTGTCGTTGAAACATGTCGTGACAATACAATTGCCTTTATACTGTAATGAGTGCACTTATTACGGGCGAAAATGTCATGAACAACATTATTGCGTTCGCAAAAGGCTCATGTCTATCGTAAAACGTGCTTTATAACTTGCGTAAGACCTCTGGTACAAATCATCTGTATAGTTTTTGTCCCTTTTCTTCAAATTAAACTAGGAAATCTGAAAATATCAAGCGATTTGAAATAAAACTCACATTTTGCGCTAGAAAAAACATATCCAAGAGATTAATAACAGATAATGCGCTAACAATCATGTTTTTTGAAGATTTTGTCTGCATGCTCCAATGTTATCGGTATTTCATCTCTTTCTCATTCATTTTCCAGTCCTTGTAGCTTTAGAAAGTGTGGGAGAGCATTTGTCGGAATCTTTGAACAGCAATATGGTTATATTTCATAATCATGCATCTCTACAGTTGTTCCATCGATTGATAAGTCTTCGAGATATTTTTGACGGACATCACTGGACTATTGCTTTATTTATCTTTGGTCACTGATAAAGCAGGTTGAAACCCCTAGTTGCAAGTTTGTACTCTTATCAACACTTGTCATTTGTGTGTGGGTATCTTTGTGCTGTTTTTGCTACTGTTATTGTTTACGTGTATGGATATTTTCCAGTCTCTGTGCGCCTTTGTGGTGGCCAAACTCCTCACACGTGTCATGTCCTGCTTGTCTGATTCATTTATTTTTTATCCCTCGCCGAAACTATCCGTCCGTTTGCTTGGAGCCATATTGGAGTATTAGAATAAAATGTTGGTTTCCAAAAAAGCTTGGTCGGCTAAACCGATGTATATTTTTCATTCGAACGCTCTTTTTTTATTTTTCATGAAATGCAGGAATATTATATTTAATGAAACAATGAAGAGAATCTATTGGTCATCTAGCTTTGTTGACGTCACACTTAAAGTCAATGTTCAAAACCCTATTACTGAGGTATCATTATTAACAAGCAGCTATATAAGCTATATACATTTTTTTCTGACAAAATGTAGTGCAATATATATAACGATTTTGTTCGCAACACGATGTTAACAATTAACTTTGTCTCATAATTGTCTGGTAATCTTGTGTAAACTAGTAGGAACGCTATTAAAATCTAAGTCATATCATAAATATATTATATGTGTCAAACATTTACCATACAGGAGAACTTTATCGCTGCATAAGCAATTGCAATACTTTAACACACCTATTATGAACACAGTTTTGATATAACACATCTAGATAACCTTTGAAATTCAATCTCAGTCATATAAATCGTTTTTGCTTATTATTGCTGAATAGTATTAATTTTCCAATGCCACTGTCAATATTTACATAAACCACACATATTGTCATCATAACCTTATCATTTTAATTGTTTACTTACAAACATGTAGTTATCAGTGAAATACTTGTGTTCCATTTAAAACCAGTTGTTTATCAAAATGTCTACAAATACATGTACAGACTACTGTAACATCGTGTAGGAAACTACGGGTATTGTCTCAGGCGTATTGTGTTAGATTGTTTCAAATTCTTCGCAACAAAAAACATAATCCAGCTGATGCTTCTGAGAAATAACTGCAAAAAACCTATCTTCTTTGTGAGCCTCTCGTATAAGGAATGTATGTAGTTATTCCAAACAAGTTACCACAAACGTGGCTTGTTTAATGTTGTGTTGCAGCCCACCGTTAAAATCAATACCTATGATATATGGAGTTTCACAATTGTAATTTGCAATACTTCAAATTAATGTCCTATATCTGATATGCGTATAAACTATTACATTCCTGTTATTTTACACAATTAAGCGCATTTGATGTAATCCATATCTTAGTATGATTGTTATAAAGTTTTAATATGTCGAAATAAATCCAAGCTTTCAAAATAAGTGATATATGTTTAATGTAAGGATTGTCTTGGGATCAGGCTTAACATTGTCATTGCCTGTGTGAATACAGTAGTCATATATCTTCCAATCTAGTTAGCCAAGCGACATTCAGTGAAGTCGTTTCATATTTTATGAATCACAAAAGTGTTGTTCCATTTGTTACATGATTACGTTTGGAAAAGTCATGTTGTAGTGAAATTGCCTCTGGTATTAACTGTTTCGTTATTGATTCCAGTGAAGTCTTTGAGTCAATTAAAGTAAAAATAGTGAACGCCATCATTCACAAGACAATGCATCACTACACATATCCCACAGAAACAACAGCGCTAGAAATATCAGTAGAAGTTGAGGAATTGTCTGAATATAGGGGTGTCACGATATACCGTCAAGTCAGTCGGTATATTGCAATTTATTATACGGATAAAACGATATGTAAATAAATGAACGTACTGAATTTTACGAGACATGTTAATGCTTTCTGCTAGAAACTTACTAGATCTAGCAACAAAGTAAAACAATATGAAATGTTCGAGTCACAAAAGCCTCTTATTCATAAAAAACAGAAATGGGATGATAACTGTTTATTAAAAATTATATACATAGATGAGTTTCTTGTCATGAAGACATTAGACTAAGTTACAAGTCAAACTGAAATGAGATTGAGAAACTATTTGGTTTAGCTTATGAGGGTTTATTTTAGCCAGATCGGCATGAGACTGCTAGAAAACTTGGTTATATTTATAGCGTGTTTTTAATGTGTACTTAAAATGGTTACTTTTTTAAGTTATAGTTACTGACAATCTGTCATATGTTGTATGTGTATATGTTGGAAATGAATGACCATATAGCGGAAGGTTAGCTAATTGTTAAAAAAAATAAACACACATAATTTCAACTGACCGTTCCTCAGCTCTAAATCGTTATGTGATTATTACTTCTCCTTCAATGTTTTAGATAAATTTTAAATTTTCCCTTCATCTTCACCTTTACATTCCTTGGCCTCATACATGTATAATATTTGTGATCATTTACGCCTGTCCATGGCCTACTTGCTTTTTAAGCTTGCCCTATTATTGATTCCCTTTCTCATTTTGTCCCCTCATACTCCTGGTTGGTTTTGATAATGAACCAGACAATTCATTATTGCCCCATCCTAATATATGCAATCCCTTCACCTCCTCAACTCATGATGATTTGTATATTGGAGTTTCCTGTGATCTGTGTTGGGATACATTGCTTTTTGAATTCTGCGTAACAATCTTTCCTTTATCTCCAAATCCAGATGTACGTGCTAGGGCCTCCGTGAGTTCGAAAACTCTGTGACTACAGTATCCTAGGCCATTTTACTCAAGACAACACATATCTGTTTTGTTTAGGAATTATCAATACATAAAAGTAGAAACACTAAGAAGAAAGTGGTTTGATCTGTGTTTCTTGAAGCAGACATAGTGTTACATCTTTTACCGCCAAACTGGAAGTATAATATTGGTTTTAACAAATATGTGTCTACTGCATAATATATACTCAAAATGTGAGGGCCTCATTTTCATCTGATAAAAGTTCAAGCAATAAAGTACACATCTTTATAAGTTTAATATCAGGCTGAGGACATTTATATTGACCTTATTGTCCGATGCTAAAAGTATTGGTTTTACATGCATAGCGAGTACGTGAAGCAAGGGAATTACAGCAGCCTCGAGCACCAAGTTTACACGCACATGTATACAGCTATGTACAGCCCTTCTCAATGTCTGATGATTGAGAAATGTAGATATTATTGCATTTCTGCAGAGTATCGTGACTGTCCTTATTGCGAGTGTTCTACAGAGGATGAATACCATTTTGTTCTTGCATGCCAATTGTATAACCATATTCGATCCAAGTATATACCAATTTACTATGTTAATAATGCTTCAATAGCTAATTTGTACAACCTTTAAAATGTCAATATAAAATGAGAATATAATTCGTTGTTTGGCTATGTATTTTATACTATGCACTGAAAGAAAGGGCACATTATATGTCTATATTTAACTATATTTAACTGAAATAGAATTTAAATTATTATTTTTCTGTTATTATGAAGTTAAATTATGACATTGATATGAAATATGTACGCATGTATTACTATTGAAGCTGTACTTCGCGTTGTACATACATCAAATGCTGTGTGTATTTGTGTATGTGCCGGAAGTATGTTTATGTAATACAATATTGTACTGTGATTTATTGTACATATGTCTGATTCCATGTCCAACGAATGTGAAACTGCTTCGAATTTCATGGAAATGCAGCTCATTTGCATGGCGGGTGTCGTTCTAGTTCGACAACACGTGCACTCGACCGATTAATCGTCCACTTTGCTCAGCGCAATCATTTTCAGAATGCTACTTCCTTAAGAAACAATTTCAAAAATGCAATTGAATTATCTACACAAGAATCGGTTGCATGATGCTGGTTAAAGTGCAGTTGCTGCCATTCGTGTTCCGTTGTTGAGTAACTACGTTAGAGAACGCTTACGCTGGGCTTGTGACCATGTTCAATGAACAATTCCAGTGCTTTTTACTGGCGAGTCAAGATTTTCTTAACTGACAGATGATCCTTAGTGTGGAGAAGGCGAAATAAACGGTTTGCTATTGTTTGAATTGCTGAATCCGATCTGGCGTGGCATGGACAGACGTTAACGTTCACGGCAAAACGGACCTCAATGTCAATGAAAATGGTTCTTTGACCGTGGAAGGTTACTGCCATGAGATTGTTGACGTTTAGTCGATATTTTTGTAGGGAATGCTTACTTGATACTATCACGCAAAGCACTGGCACATTTAATGAGAATATGATATTGAAATACCAAGGAATGTGGTAGAGAAAGGTTATATTAGTTTCATTAATGTATCAATAATGACAGATACGAGACATGGCATTAATGGTGAAAGATGCTTAACCAATTTGATATCAAAGAGAAAAGTCGGTAGATACAAATAACGACAAGGTCTCCTAACGATTGAAGAGAATGTGGTCTTAACATACAGGAAATGGACGAATTGCTGTTAATGGTCCAATAGATTAGTGTAGGAAAGAAAAGACAAAAGGCAGGATATCCCGCAACAAGACATTAACCACTAACTAGCCAAGAATAACAGTGACAATTCGTGGAGCAAGGAAAACATGCAGGTCACATGTTTAGCGAATCAATAATAGAGTTATAATTATTCGAGACGTCAAGATACGTCGATAAATGAGTCCTTACTCGGTTAATCTCTTTAAAGCACTAATTATCTTGAGCACTATATAGTTCTCTTATACTTAACTTGAAAATGGTGAGGTGGTAAACAGCAAAAGTTTTACAAAATGTTGGCCAATAAACATAGTGTACACAATAAGGGTATTCTCAGATAAATATACAGCGGCACATGCTATGTAATAACGGAAACAGTCGTGCATGTGCATGTTTAACGTGTAACGTCGACTTTGACTCAGTATAATGATCAATGAAACTTACAAAGCAACTGAATACAGATAGGTATTTCCATATTTGTAAACACTATTCACCATGTATTACCTATCATGTGTCTTACTTTGCTCTCCGGACAAATGTTCCCGTCCGTCTATCAATCTATCTGTCGATCTATCCAAATATCCATCCCTACTTAAAGCGTCAGCCATTTCTGACTTGTGAGACACCTACGTTCTGGGTACATTAAATTTAATTCCAGGCTCCAGGCAGGTAGACCGATGGTAACCATTATTTAACTAGCTGGTGGCTAACCAAACCGGCCATATCAGAACAGGCCCCTACCGAGATTCGAACTACGCTCCCAAGGCGGATACCTCAACCACTCGGTCAAGAAATATACATCCATTATTTGCTCGTCAATATATATTTCCCTACAATTGTATAGGATTCCCACTCGTCTACCGAAACATGGAAACTTGAAATAAACATTTCGCACTAATTGTTATGCAAGCATTCAATCAAAAGAAGTAGCAGTATTTCCAGTGTTGTCCGTACCTCTTGATATGCACGAAATATGTGTCAACTTTTACAGTCGTAAAGTCTACGTTTTACAGCTTTCCGATACATAATAAACTCCACATACTCTCAATTTATCACGAAACCCAATCCAATCATAAGTGTTTTATTCCCCATACAATATATCAGTTATTTGTTTGACAGAGATATATCGCTGAACATAAAACTTACGTTTTAAATTAAATTATTTCCGGTAAAATGAATATGGTTATTTTATCTTTGTTGTGAGTGGCAATGCCTTGTTTCATTTCCGGTTGGACTTTTTCTTCACTGTTTTTTTGTATCAGTGTAAATTGTACAGTGTCCCTAATTCCAAACTCGTCAGCGTATTGCAAAGGAAGTGATATGTATATTTTAATGTATTTAAAGCAACTTGAAACAACCGAAAAACAGAAATGCTAATGACAATAAAAATACTAAAACCGGAACAGATAAACATATTATAAATCGTCGTATGCCTATTTTTTCTAAAGCGAAACTTTAATTATATATAATTATAGTAAAACTAGAATTAACTACAACATTGATCTGAAATATTGTCGTGTACGGAATTCCTCGAGCAATCACTTGTAAGCGGTTGTGTACGTCATCAACAAGTGCTCGCGTCGCGATCCGATGTGTTTATTTGTGTAAAAAAACACATCGATTTGTGAATCATTTTGCGTTTTATCGATTTGGAAACATATGTGGTCTCCTGTATCCGCATGTGTTACTGAGTTGTCATAAACGTGCACACTGCTCAAAGAAGCCTCCCTATTCAAGAACATTTGCACATAATCTATGTTTCGAATGTGGGATTTGGAACGCTTCCATGAAATGGATCGTGCGCGAATGTTATCATACTTTTTTTAATGTTTCTTCTTATCCATGTAATCGAGATCACTTTTATTGTTAAAACCATTGGAATCTGAGATCAGTATAACATTGAATAAATTATACAGATATCACTATCTACCGATTTCAAGGAATTAAAAATAAATGTATCATGTTTAAATGCTTAACATATCTTCTCCATGTGGATACGAGATTTCTCGACACATTATAACATCAGTAGATCTGCTGTAAATCTGAAACTAGAGAATGTTCGTTAGAACGCCGAACGTCGATTACTGCATACACATTTATCTCCGTGTTTATTTACATTCAGATATCACTTTCTCTTAAAATAATATTATGCTCATTTTTTGTTCATTTGTTTACCTAATCAAACATGAAACATGTATTTACTATAGTTAAAACATCAATAAACATTCATTAACAAAGAATGAATGCATAATGCATGGATCCGTATTTGTTGAAGAAAGATGTAAACTCATTAAAGTTATAAAAAACTTCCATTTGTTTTTAACAATCAGGCAAATTTAAAAAGTTTTATCGGTTAGTTATATGTTAAAAGATATGTTTTCAATCGGTTAAACATTGCAACGGTTCTTATTAGAAATGTTTCAGCCAATGAAACAACAATACATGGTAAAGCCAATTCAAACATTTATCAGATGAGCCAGATATGTCTTTAATGTTTCTCGTTGTGACATATTTGATCATTTTATATATATAATATAACTACATATACTGAGCATGATCTTAAAAGTGCACGTTTTTGCGTCGTCTTCGTTACTCGAATTTTATGAAATATTTATTGCTGAAGCAGAGAAACGAAAACGACGTCCATTACTTGACAGATTATTTTCACATATTAATGTTTGTGTGCCCCCAGGCGACTGTGCGAGATTGATCTAGACCCATTTTGATACAGGCATACGTCAATCCCACCATGTTTGGAATCCATTAGCACGTTTGCACTCACAGTCGAGAAAACACCATTAGAAGATCATCATCATTTGTTTTTTGCAAAATTCTACGTCTCAGTTAAAATAACAGCATATTCCGACACAAGCCCTGCTGGTGATAGATGACAACACTGGTGGAACACAACACGTCAGAGGCTAGAACAAATAAATCGGTGAATCAACACGTTGAATGAAATTCTATTTATTGAAGACCAAACATTTTTTATGCACAAACGTAGGTAAAGAGACGCTTTAAACATTAGATGTTCTTCTTAAATTTAGGTGGGGCATTAACACACACACAGTATGTCTGACGTTTGTTTTTGGCATCTGGGAAACTCGTTGACTGATGGTCTTCAAAATAATTGGTCGTCTAGTTACAGGCTACAACAAACGTGATGTTTCAAAGTTTTCAAAGTTTATTTCGTTTAAAACCAGAAGGTCACAGACCCATGTGGCACGTGATGCTAATACAGTTTCGTAATAACAAATATCCCATGACGGCAGTTCACTGGTTTGAACTAAATATTCTGCGTTAAATGAAGTCACTCCTTCGTTTTCCAACGTAATAAATAAAGGGACTCTTAATATAAAGCATAACGGGAAACATCCAACAATATTTTGAAATCAAATATAATGATAAATCATTCCCATGTGTTGAATATTCCCCTATTAAGCTTACTAGTATCATAACAACTCGGAAGTAATTGGGTATACAAGTACAT
Source organism: Mactromeris polynyma (assembly GCA_032209605.1). Classification (NCBI taxonomy): domain Eukaryota; kingdom Metazoa; phylum Mollusca; class Bivalvia; order Venerida; family Mactridae; genus Mactromeris; species Mactromeris polynyma. Next base: position 33,488,496 of record JASFXZ010000004.1, read on the forward strand.
GTACTCTTTAATGTAAATCAGACGCCTTCTTGACATAATTCAAAACGACAGAGAATCCCTAGAACACAATCATCAGTGTATTATATAACTTGGAATAAGAACAAAGGAACGTTCTAAGAAGAAAATTGTGCTCGAAATTGAATTAGTTTTTGAAGAATATATATCCAATATCTGGACGCTGTAATTGCCTTGTGGTGTATTGCGTTCAATACAGAATATTGCGTAAGATATACCTCAACCCTTTGATGCCGCTTCTCTATTCTAGTGAACTATTTTGAGGTCTATTTTAAACCTCATTTAGTACATTCATGGTACAGTACCAATATCAGGCGGTTATCACAAAAATTGTACACTTAAGAAAGCTATGACGTCAAACGGAACGCACAAAGATGCTATGGAATACTAGGCAGATTACAATTATGCATATTCATTTATTATTCATGCTACATCGTAAGAGCACATGCTGCACTTGCATTTAACGCATTTGTTTGTGCAGCATTATTTTTTCTAATCTCTGAAGTGCTCATTTTCGTACACAAAGTATTGATGTAAAAACAAATGGTAGGATCTAGGTAGTGATTTGTTTCAAGAAAAACAACAGCCATTCGAATTAGCAATCAACACACACCAGTATACACCATGGATTGAAAACTTGAAAATGATGCTGGTAGTTGGTACAATACGTTCTGACGAACATGACAGTAATATACAGTATATGTATCGTTTCGCTTATCGATATGACATACTCATTAAGAATATACTAATATGCACATTTGTTTGTTCATTTGTTTACATAAACACACATGAAAATATACTTTATACAGTTTAAAAGTCAATAAATATGCATTATCAAAAATACATTTATAATGTATTTCTCTGTATGTGTCCAACAAAAGACGTTTGCATTATCACAAAATTTAAAAAAAAAATACAGTTTTCTTACAAGCTGATGGTTTTTTACTAGTTTTGTCTGTTAGTAACATGATTAAACAAGATTGTTTTAATCAGTTATACATGGCAATTATTCTAATTGATCATGTTTTAGTCTGTGTTACAACAATACTGGATGAATCCCATTCAAAGGTTTCAGGTTCAGATGCCCAGATACAAAACATAATACTAAACAAACGATGCCCAAGAGATCCGCTTCTTTCCCTCAAGCCGACAATGATAATGTTTTAGAATAATCAACCTACAGACTCGGGCATTGTCTTATTTGGTTTTTACACTTCTGTAACTAATTAGTTCAATTCTGACTGACGAGTAGATAACGTTCTTTTTTCTAACACAGACTTTCCATATCTATGAGACAATCACATTGAATTCGATTAATTCAGTTGAGGAAACGAATGTCTTGTCGACACTCTTCAATTGGTGTGAATAAATCATTTAGAATTACGTATCGGTGATTTCACTGAGTTATGTGGAAACATCTTCGGTATCAATAGATATACACTGCGATACAAAGTTCGCTTGTTTCAGCATTTGACAGGTCGGTTCATTTACTTTTTCTGACCGTCTACGGTTTATCGTTGTTATATAGATACGGACTTTGACAATGGGTGGTTTTACCCGAAAACTCATTATATGTATTGTAATACTACCTTCTACATGTCAACGAAATGTCGTCATTTTCATACCAACACATTTAAAATCGGATGAGCATTTAAGAAAGTATCGCACGGTAAAGACGTTGTTCCAGAATGAAAGTAGTTAGTCCTTTGGTAAATTGATTTCGACCTAGAATATGGTCAGTGAGCGGATGCGATGTTTTGTATGGATATCTAAAATATATTTATGATGTAATATACCATTCTCAGGGGTATAGAAATATTGCAATTTCGTATTTTGCTGTAAAATCGTGGGTTTCTTTGTTTAACTAACCGCTGACGTGTTGAATTAACAATAGGCCAGTAGTGTTACTTATATTTTCTGGAGCAATACATTGGTTAATACTCGTCCGATTTTAAATATTGTGGTATGAAAATGACGGCATTTAGTTGACCGTCCAAAGGGTGTATTACAATACAAATAATGCTTTGCTTACCCTACTTTAGCGTTTTCCGTAAGCATAGTAGTGTACATTTATGTAACATCCTCTCTCGGTGTGAATGACTCAACAATTACAAAAGACATCATATTTATTGATTATTTCTACCACAACTATTTATTTTACGTATTTCTGTTCGTTATGTTGTTATAGAGATATGGCAGCGTAATTCAACGACATGCACGCTTGTTTTGTCTCCATAATGGTAAAGCTCATGGATCTGTGATAAAACCATTCACAGTTGTGGAAGATATCTGTTACTGATACAAACATTAAGAGACAATTCGTCATTAAGTGCCCTAGTTGACATGTTTACTGGAACCATGTAGCCTACGCCCTTAACCAAAACAAAAGACTGTATGATATTGTGTCATACATTATCACAGAACTTAAAATGGTTAATGGTAATAGACAATAAAATTAAATGCATGGTGACAGATTGATGTCTGCATGACTCGATGATTCAGTATCGCCATATTATATTTCTTGTACATTATTCGTGAAACAAAACTCAGAAAGTGTGCATATGTTAAATAATTTTCCTAAAGTAATTAAAAAGAGATGTTATTGGCTTTTATATTATATTTTCATACTTTCGCCGGCTGCATTGTATGCATCTTTGTAAGAAAATGATTGTATCAATGTGAACCAATGAATAATGAAGTCGAGCAAGAAATACCTCGCACAATGCGCACGAGGAGGGATATGCGGTATATACTAAACGCCATTAAAAACGCAACCAACAATTGTGCATATAGATAAAGTGACATTACAAAGGCAAACCTATCCTTAATTTTTGAAACATAATTTCATAAAATTAATCAAAAATTAAATAAAACATAATAACTATAGCGTTAAATAAAGGTTTGAAGAAGAATTACTCCAAACTGACGCCTATGTTAAGTAGTTGCGTTTTTAATGTCGTCAAGTGTATCTGCAGTAGTTCCAAAGTAACGATACAAAGAACACAGTCTTCTAAGTAGTTTTGGTTGTAATCCGTCTTTAAAACACGAAACGAAAGGTAATGATGACCTAGATTCAAAGCTATGGCCTACACTTGACCGACCGACCCCATACAGACTTGATCGACCGACCCCAGACAGACTTGATCGACCGACCCCATACAGACTTGATCGACCGACCCCATACAGACTTGATCGACCGACCCCATACATACTTGATCGACCGACCCCATACATACTTGATCGACCGACCCCATACAGACTTGATCGACCGACCCCATACAGACTTGATCGACCGACCCCATACATACTTGATCGACCGACCCCATACAGACTTGATCGACCGACCCCATACAGACTTGATCGACCGACCCCATACAGACTTGATGGACCGACCCCATACAGACTTGATGGACCGACCCCATACAGACTTGATACTTTCACTCGCCCCTCTTCATTTATATCATAAATTATTCACAATACAAATGTCGAAGCATCACAATTGCCTTGCAATGATTGTCGCTTTTGATATGGCAACATAGTTGTTAACATCACTGTCGTTGTTCGTCGAAGGCTCCTTGGTATCGTTTACTCAAAACATGTACTTGTTTTTCGACGAAGCTGCATACCATCGATTTTTACCTACATGTTTGACCAACCAAATGTTGCCCTCGAAGCAGGCTTTTTGTCCATAATATGTCCATTCCTATTTTCAACAAGAGGCACCAAACGGGGTATTCGTAAGATGTGCGTCGTTAGCAGTTCGAATATTGCCGGTAGTAGTTTACATGTTTAAGCATATATGTATACGAATATGACCCTGATAAGACAGGTCCATGATTATAGTATGTATACATCCGAATTAATTTTGTGTAAGGATTCATTTTTCAAAATGTTGCAAAACACATTTTTTCATTTCACATACCCGAAGACATCATTCTATCTACACCATTTATCTTTTTTAAAGCTTTTTTTATTACATAAGAAGCTTACGACGAACACAGTGAAATCAATTTATAACAGTGTCCTTCTTTTTCTGTTGTTTTGAAATTAAACTGTAAAATACGACAATATGTGACCAAAGCGCATTTTGTACCAGACAGAAATGTCATAAAAGATCATGTTCATAAGTCGATGTTCCTTAGGGTTGGTTCTGACTGTTGTTGTTGGGATGTGTAGGTTAGTATTGGTGGGAACAGTAGCTGGATTTGGTACCTGAATACAATTCATCAAGCGTTATAATATTATATAGTTATCGACTTTATTTAATCTAAAGTAATACATGTACTATATATGACAAAGCAGTTTAATACATTTCTTGTCACAAAATGTCATGCAGCATATAAAAACGAATGAAGTAAAGACATATCAAGTATCAAGAACTCACCAAAGGATCTAATAAGTTATTATATCTTATACTATAAATAGACTATAGACATTCTCATAACATGTGTTCAGTTGCCGTTATATATATATTAATGTTCCATCAAGTGTTTTTATATTTATGCTTACATAAGTCAAGCTAAAACTATTTGCAATATTGACGGTTTGGGAAAGTGAGCGAGTGTTTTGCAAACGTGTTTCTAGTAGTAGAAGGAACATCACGTCTTCGAAAGATACGTTTTAGTCATATTTATCACAATACCTAAACAAAAAATAGGTTTTACCAAAATGTTTAATACGATAATGGTGAAAAGACAATGAATGGATGAATATGCAATGAAAGTCGTTATCTCATGTTCAACTTTCCACGGGGATTCCGTATCGGTATTTTGACAAATAATAAACATATAAGAGTCAATAACCATAATTATCAGTTCGTGTAGGGGGGGGGGGGGGGTAATTCCAATGTCATCACATGTAGATGCTTTTCTTGCCTTACGTTGTACTGACGGAAACCGATATTGTATCGTAAGGAAACTATCACCATGCTCGGATATAGGCTATTCTTGTTTATACAAATGTATTAAATTATCCAGTTCGAAGCCCGCTAACAACATTTTTAACATTCGACAAAATAAATGTCGAGACGTCATTACTTGTCAGCTTTAAATTCACAATACTAGGTACTTGTTATAAGTTATGCATATATTGAGAGCAACAAAAACACAATAATTATAACATACAAGTTTCGTGAAGTTCTTGGTACCCGACAATGATTTAGTAACAACGCACATCAGTATTCAATCATTAGGATGCATGTTTATTAATGTAAAATTGTGCGCATCATACGTGAGTTGATTATGAAGACTGCATAGTTATACTCCGTTCCTTTATCTTCTCTTGAGGAACCACTTCACGTTAAATTCCACATTGTCGGTCACAAATTGTGGTCTTTGTTACAGCCCCGAGTAGTCAATGCAGAAATTCCTGCGATTCCATGTTCTGTTAGTTGTCTCATCGATTAATGTCAACAATATGCAAGTGTAACACATTCAGGACAGCTAGAAGTTCTGCTATTGTCACGTGTTGTCATTTGATTTAACACGACTATGCACGTAACGAATTCTCTCTTTTCGAAATCCGTCCTTATTAAATGAGATTTGCCATTCAAATTAATATAATTTGTCTTCTTTGATTTTATAGGCCTGTTAATGAGATCAAGTGCTACCCCACTTGTGTTTTATTGAATTAAGCAATAACTTTCCCCAGCAATTCAATTTGCAACTCGACGTAAGCAATAAATTCCGCACCAAAGTTTGTCCTGCGAAATAGTGAAAGCTAACAGGATCGATTTGGAGTTTCGGTTGGTATTATATTCAGAGACATATCATATGAGGAATAACTTCCATGCAGGACAATGCTTTAGCCGCACATGCAGCACCGATATAATGTTACATACATACGCTTTTACGTAACACAATTGAACATATGCTTAAACGATTAACACCAGTCATACCACTTGTTATTTGCCTACACATGAAATCTAGCATAAAGTTGTTGTATTGTGATATAAAATGCAAACATTCCCTACGTTACCTCTCTGATTTATACATAGAAAAAGAACTGTTTGGTGACACAAATATTTATAACTCTGATATTCCAGCAACACAATTATAAATCTTATTTGACAGGATTTAATTTGTTGCAAATATATCTCATATACATAATATATATTTGTTGTTCGAAAAACGTCGCCGAACGAGCTGTTTGCATTCCGTTGCGCAAACAAATGCAAATACAAGTCATTAGTTTTGATTGTAATACGACTGTGTGCATTATTAGGCCTTTTTCCAGCCATTACGTTATAGTCTCTGTGGCAAACTCTCTATGTCCGTTCTCCGTATGAACCATTCCTTCTTTTATATGGAATATAATCACTTCAAACAAGAGTGTCCATGCTGCGGCCAGTTCGTCACACCAATATTCTTCTATGTGAGGTTTAATCGCGTTGAGAAAGTGCGGTAAGATTACCTGCAAATGAAAAGGATAATAGTTGGATTGACGGTATTTGTCTTACTCAAGAATGTCTCTGTGTTAATTTGACACGATATTCCTACAAGACACACGTCTCCATATTATTGCAAGCGATGTCAATGATTCAGAAACACCATACTCCCTGTACAACATTGGCCTCTGATAATAAGATAATAAAAGAAACTTGATCAAATGGCACGACAGATATTGCTCCCCCAAAGATTTTGATGAATACTAAAACAGTGTTAAGATATACCTAAATGAGAGTCTAAGACATATATGCGCCAATAAAACATAACTGCAGGGAATAACAAACATGTGTCCGAACGAGATAAATCTGGTCGAAGTGTATGAAACCGGAATTGCGAATTATGATTTATACTGAGCAAGTGAAAATAAATAACAAAAGTGACTTAAGAATCGGATGACACGTTCCGGACACAGATCTAGATACAGACGAAAATAACTAAAATACTAAAAACTGAACAAACATGGACGCCGTCGTATTTTACTGTAAGGAAACATTAATGCGGCATTTATGTGGTTTTAGAACCATTCAACTTATATGAGTGTACTTAACACATATACGATTAATTTCTAATGACTCTGAAATTGTTTTTAGTAGTTAAAGTTTATGGGGTTTGCGACAGAATCAATGACGCATTACTTATATGGTCATAATATTCCATAATATTCCATTTTCAATTGTTATAAACCGTCATAAGGAACGTATTGCTCAATATTTCTTACTTTATTGTACGATATTCAATTAAATCGCAACAGTTGTTTATTGATATTCATAATTATACTAAAAAAAACAACGTTTGGTCATTTAAGACACATGACGTCGTACGTATCAAATAGTTGCCGTATGGAGGTGTTTCTATTATTATTTGAATGTTTATTTAAATTTATTTATTTTACATCGGTTGTCAGTCAACTTAGTCACTCCGGGTACCTGCTTCCCGGAGACCTACTTCCTTGGTTACAAACCAGTATTCGCTCGTATTTCAAGGAGTGTGGTGAAACTCGAATGTACCAAAACTGCGAATTAACGACACAACGAAATATTTATACAAGTGATAGAACACATCAAACAGGAAATGACAAATACAAAGTACACAGCCAGTGTAAAAGCTCATGGAGACATGGACATATATTTAACAGCAAGCTAACCTCACTTGATCGCTATATGGCCATTGATGTCCAACGCAGTAACTTATCATTGAAATATTAATATAATTGACAAACTAAGATACCTTTATACTTTCAGGTGGCACTTTGTAAAGTTTGTGATTTGCACCAACTTCCCTGAGCATTGGCACGAGACTGGATGGTTCATCCAGTCGTGTAATACATTTGTCAATGGTCGCCATGACTCTTAATGCATGTTGTCGAAGAAGACCAGTTTGTCGTAATTCGGACACCTCCTTGTTTTTGAATTTTGAAAACACATCCAGCATCTCTGGTTTACTCTCAAACATTCTGAAACATAAATATTATGATGTTAGAGCACTTTCAATAAATGAAAGAGAGATAATAAGTAGCTGGAGTCAACATGACAACAATGCAAAGCACGAACACTCTAAAACAAACTGGATTCCCAATGCTACAATCATGGTATTTTTATTTTAATCATACCGCGCTGTGCAATGTTAACCATGTTGTTACCAATCATTGTGAAACAATTCAGTTTCATGTCTTTATTTACTGTACACATTATGATACTGTCCTAACTGATGAATAATTGAAATCAGAAGAGTATTTTAATCTATGCATGTGAATTACATACGGTAAAAACGTCTTGGAAACAACGATATATCATCACATAAACTATTCATTACACTGACAAAAAACGACATGTAATTGCATGCATGTATTGTTTTCTATTTTGTTTCCAATTCATGGAAACAAAACATGTGCTGTTTCTTAGAAATGTTTGCAAAAATGTGTTTTTACTTTGTAAGCAATTTGAATTATGGATACTTAAAGTTTTCTCAATCAAGTAATCTGGTACGTAACTTGCTTAGGTTTGCATTATAAGCGTTTCAACGTATAAATCAAGTTCCACAATTGAAATGCCATACTTCAAATCTATGTTCTCTGCATAGCATTTCATTATTTTTTCATACATATCTAATTCACGCGTTATTCATTAAATTCATCTGAATCATGTATTGAGAAATGCATATGATGGAACCATTAATTGAATCTACTAAAACTTGTTGGTAATAAATATTGCATTTAAACGGACTATAATGTGATCAATTACTCAGCGTGTAGGCTGTACTAATGTTTTAATGTGCCTAATGAATTCCTAGCTTTCTAAAACGGGATATCTGTATCATGTCAGGCGTGCGTTGGTGCCACAATCTAGCTTTACCATTGCTTATGTGAAAGCAGTTGTAATACGTTAAGTCTTTGATATTTGCCTTGTGAAACTCGGTTAATGTTTATAAAAATATGTTTTAGGAGCTTGACTGAGTCGAAAATAAGTTGTTAAATTGTGTAACATTGTTAAATCTGATCAAGACAAATTTCGTTAGTAATTCATCTGCTACTATCTGTATGAGTAGTCGTAAACTGTTTTCATTAACAACATATTTAAAGGTTGAACAACTTAGATCAGGATTCGTTGTAAGTAAGAAGATAATGAAGTAAATAACACGTGGTCCGACATGATAGAGGCTAGAACGCACAAGCGTACACACAACTTACCATTGGTGATTGTCATTTTAAATAATTTCTGTACTCAGAATCAAACAATTACAGGCTGGTCATTACATGAAATATATCGGACCCCGTGATCATGAGTCCGAAACCAGAGACATGCGTACAGTATAAGTGGTCATTCCACTGAATGTTATACGTCTGAAATAATGTCAAGAAATTATAAGGCTTACACGCCGTAGAATACAGACAGTAGACAGTGCTTATGATTTTTTTCTTTTTCCTGTAGAAATAACATGAAACAGACTAATTTACAGTTTTATAGACCGAGCAAGCTTCTTTCAAATGCGAATGTTTTATATTGCACAATTGAGGCTTACATCGTCACTTTTAATGACAGCACATTGATATGAAAATAACTGATGTATCAATAACGACAGATGTGATATGTGTAATCACGTAAACTGCTTGATCAATTCGTTCTGAAAGAATTGTCAGCAGATACGAACAGCGATATAGTTACTTTAAAATACATCTCCATGAACACGAGAGAAATTGGAATACAGGAAATAGATGTATTGTGGTCAATGACAACTCCGACGATTCCTGTGAGCAGCATTGGACGATGAAATACAAGGAATTCTGAAACAGACATCGGCTACTAATAGGCTATTCATTTTAATGCTAAAATGTAACATTAAGTCGGGGAATAACGAATTTAATCAAAAGCATCATACGCGTTATGTAATTTATATGAGAGGGGAAATATTAAGAAAGGCACTCACTATGAACTTTGTTCGATGTAATAATATTGCATCTCTTTAAAAAAATCATATATATATAGTGTCAGTGCAATAGCCATTATATTTGTCTTTTATATCATTTGTCATAACGTAAGTGGTAACGGGCATTAAAAGTATTACTGAGATTAACGTTCACAGACATTTATTAGATTATGTACTGATTGACTACAACCAACTTTTTTATATTTCTAAATAATGTTCGTTATTTTATCATTCACCTGTTTATCATTTTGATCTCCAGAGAACAGAATTGCTCGTGGTAGGCTTTATATCACTGACACTTTCATTGCATTTTACGATCAGTTGAAAATACGCATGCATGTTTAAAATAGACTTTTAAATGGTTGTAGTAAATTATACTGTTTTCCAATGTACACAACGATATCTGCATTTTATTTATGTTTTTGTTATAGCCCCGTACATATTCAATATCCAGAGACTAAATCATGCTGAATTTCTAAAAAATGTGAATATGCAGGCATTTAAACCACAGTAAATACAAGCCAATTATACACGGAAAATGTGAGAGACTGATGATAACATATAAACACAGTGTTGAACTGCATGTATAGCATTAGTATACACATGACGCATTCACTAATTAAAACCAGTTTGAAGTGTAAGATATCTAATAATGTCTTATTTCAACTAAAACAATTAAAATTGGTATATGCAAAACAATTAACACGCCGCTTAAGCAAACATAACAGCCGCCTATGATTGCCATAATCAATACGAGAAAGGTTCATTCTGCAACACTAGTTTGAGTATACATTTACATGTAGCAGATTTTATGTTAACACAAATTAAAGAATCTATTCCCTTTATTATTCTGCAGGAGGTCTGATAGTCTACTGTGACGCGTTCATAGAGTAGTTGCTGATTCATTAACAAAACCAAATGTGTTCAGAACAAATTGAAAATGATCTTTTAAATGCTTCAATTGCAGCCCACATTTCGTTATCAGCACGAAATAATTCGTGGAACCTTGTCGAGCGTTGAAAGAGAGATTAAATTGTTCCAGGGAACAAGACAATGATCCCAAAGGAAACAGCAGTCTACAAAGCATTAGGTATAAATCTATGTTTGTAGTTGTGTCTCATATATTCTCCTCATTTATATCTAACCGGGCCATCAAAATAAACAACAGAAAACAAACCAATCACTAGTGTTTTATTTCTCCCATGCAATCAGACAGATATTTGTTTGACAGAGATATATATCTACTCTTAAATCTTCCAGTTTATCTTTCATTTTTAATTATTTCCGGTTAAAATTAATGTGTTTATTTTAGCCTTGTTGTAAGCGGTAATGTATTACTTCATTTCCGGTTGTTTTATTTCTTGATTGAATTGATTGAATATGAGTAAACGTTATAAAGTGTAGTATTCCCAAATGATTAATGCAACTCCATGGTACGTCGCGAAATTGAAATTTGTATCGCAAATGAAACGACTCTTTAAATGTAAATGTGAACCAGGCGCCTTCTAGTTTCATTCCCATAGAATACCCCTACATTGTTATCCATACATTCCTACCAGAAAACATACATCAGTCGTAATCAACCAGTCAGAACAACGGAACAGTGACAATGGCGCTCGGGTTAGTTATGGAGAAAATATATCCAAAGTCTAGACGCTTTAATCAACATGCAACCCTACCCTATATCACTTTTCGTAAAATAATTATTTCAACCAATTGAAGTCGCTTCTTTATTCTGACGCATTATTTTCGATCTATTTCCAAAGTTTTAGTACAATATAATGGTACTGCACTACCCAATATCAGGCGTATATAACACATACAGTTACGCAAGTCATGACGTCAAACTGAGCAAAATATGATGCTATGAAATACTGGTTGGATTACCATTATATTTATTCATTTATTATTCATGCTACATCGTATGAGATTGTGGGATTTTGTTCTGGCTTGATTGGACGATTACATTTTAAATTGGTTTTTGTTTTACTATGTTTCTAAAACGTGGTAAAACACGGCCTCTCCTAGACAGGACATTATATTCGTTACCGCTCATAATTGTGATCTGACACGAGTCGTGATAGGATCTAGACAGTTATATTTAAGTAATACAAATAGTATATATCAGGGTATGTGGAGGTGTTGGAGCCAGAACCAGCTATATGCAAATACATTTATTAAGGAGATGGTAGATTATTGCGCTAACCCCTTTAAAAATGCTTTCAACTATATACAACTTGCTGTTTTGTTTAATCTCAAACAAATTGGACATTGATTGTTACTATCTGGGTAGAATTTTGTGTTATGCTTGATGCTAACATGGGACCAACTGACCCGAGACGAGAATTTATTTACGAACAGACTTGTGTGATATACTCTGTCGGTTCTCCCAGGGCAATATGGACATCTTTGACATGGAATGAATCAGCCAAACATATTGGAAACTGATTGTAACCATTACACGTATTGTGATATCGTATGTCTGTATGTAATAAAACATACATTTTATGACTTAATTTAAATGTTTCTGGCATCATTACAATGCATTAACTTTTGCTGGATGAATATAAAATACATTCAAGACAATAATCATGTAATTATTTGTTGTTCGTTCTCCTACACTTGCTTGATTCATCTTCCGATACACACGAGCAATACATTACGATAATCGTTTTCATCCTGCCAGTGCTTTTAATGACCGCGAATGACGGTATTAAAAGCATATAATGACTGCAAAAATGTTATTGCGGCAAGGAGATGTTTTTTTAATCGATGTAATTGCAAATAAACGAACTTCAAGCAACATCAAACGGGCAGCAAAACACATGCACCAAGACTACTCTTCATACGTAATTAGCTGATAAACAAGTGCGATGACGAAAAACCGAGAATTTATCTCTAGAGAATCCAATTAATGACGATTTGTAGCTGTAGCAAATATTAAATATTTGAATTATTCTACTGTAATGGAACATGCATGGTACATGGTCAAATTGTATCCAGTAGTGTTGTTACATTAACTAAGACATTTCTTGTAAGAACCATTCCAATGTATAACCGATAACAAACATTGTTTTTGTATCATGCTTCTAACTGTCAAAACCTGTAAAATAGCCTGCTTGTTAAAAAAAACTGGAAGTTTGTTTTAAACTTTATGATGTACATTAATCTTTCTTTAACACATATGGATTAGTTCATTCTTTGTTAATGCTAAAGGAAATATATTTTTCATGTTTGTTTAAGTAAACAAATGAACACAAAAATGAGCATAGTATAACTTTAAAAGCAACTTAACGACCAACATGCAAACGTGTGAGTAAGTGTTTGAGGAATATTCTATCTCAACGTTTTTATCCTGCAATTCACTGAAAGGTCAATGACAATGTCACCAGGGAGTATGTAATTATGATATAAACATATTATAGTGAAGACAGTTCCAATCCTCTGGCGGTATGAGTGTCAAATAACTTAGCATTATAAGACGCCAACAATCATAAATGTGATAATTTGATAACGCTGCTTATTGTATTACATAGACATATACTTGACTACGCACGCATTGACGAAGAACGGTATATATTATCATGAAGTGATTTACGAGCAATACGCTAGTTAATGATTACAAGTAACAAGATGCACATAATTCATAGTGATTGGTGTTACAAAACCGTGTTGAGGCTGTCAACAAAGTGACAATACATTCCAGCAATACACGCGCTTAAACATATCGTCACAATACTTAGTACTCTTGACGAATTCACATCGATTTCCGATTGACCTCTGTTTTCTTTCAATTATGGTACGATATACAGAAGTTCAGAGAAGATCAGAACATCAGGACTCTAGTGCAGTGTTGCATTTTTTGGGTTGAATATTTCCTCCATGAAACATCTTCTTCGACGTCTCTCTGACACTGCAAGGGTCGCCGACCTCCGCAATCCGGCATCCACGCGTGAGCTCGTAAGGTCAATATAGAACTATTTGTCTTGCCCACGTGCGTAATCGTCACCTTACTACCAATGAAAACACTCTTAATACAGTAGACCAGATTAATCACAAACATTTAAAAGGCTTTTCTGTAGATACGCCGTCCGTATTTATGTATGTCCCTCAATCATGTTCGTCGCGCTTCGGTGGCTGCTCTTCACCCAGAAGATTTACAACGAGGCAGTGGGAAGAAGCACTTAATTTTGTTGAATGTGAAATGTTCTCACTGAAAAATATTCAAATCTACAAATTCTGACGTTATTCTGGCTGGATGTGGCATAGCATTGTTCTGCTGAAACAACACGACGTCACGGTGATCTCGGACAAGGGCATAACGCACGGCTCCAAGTTTTCGTCAACGTATCGTCGAGTCGTCAGGCTACCTCCAACCACTATCAGGGCTGTTTTGTGGGACCATGATATACCGGCCAACACCATTACACTACCCCTCCCCACCGTGCATGCTGTATGATGCATCAATCTGCGTAAAGCTAACCTCAGCGACGCCACACCTTACTCCATCGATCAAGCATATGTATACAAAACTTAGACTTGTCAGTAAAATAACACATTTCCACTGTGTATGCTGGCAACACCACACTTCACGGTTACGTCGCCTCTCTGGTGTCAATACGTTACCTCCATATAGATCATGGCCTGAAATTCCAGCATCTAACAGGCGTCAATGCACAGTGGATCAAGTAGTGCGATGTTGGTTATAACCCCTTGAATCCTGGTCAGTCCATGTAGATGTGTGAAAGCGATCTCGGGGCTGCGTAAGGACAATATGGCGGTCTTGTTGACGAGACGTCGTGGACGTGTAAGATCATCAACAGAGTCAGTTTCTTGGTGTCGTGTAACTAAATGCACGATAGTACAGTGAAACAATGCATACTATATTTAACAGCGTGATTTGACATCCACCTGCTACCATACCGACGGCTTCATGATGTTAGGCATCCTTTAAACGTCCAATAAGAAGCATAAAGTCTTGAAATACAATAATGTGTATATTGACATGGTTCATAACAAACATGATTGTCAGCAAAATAACAATTTCCACAGGGTTCACGAATCTGGGTGATGAGAAGGGGACGTCCTTCAAGAATCACGTCATGATATTGAAGAGCGATCAGTAAGTTGGCATAATACATGGATATAAAAAATGAATAATGAAACAGGTTACTAAAATTAAAGCAAAACATTTTGGTGCATTTTCATCGAACATGAGTATATCTATATGTGTGTATATATGTATACATATATATACATTGTACATCAGCATTTTGTATTTTACAGTCTACAGTAAGCACTCTATAGTAAGCAGGGACACCTCCAAGTCTGCAAATAATAAATCCATTTTTAATATTTGAATTAAAAGAACTAGCTTCCCATAGGAAATTGTGCAAGTTTACACCAATGTACAAAATGCCACCACTGTAAGATGACAACATACTTTTTAACATTATAGCAAGTATATTTTGCAAGTTATAACATGGTCACACTGGGCTCATCTGGGAAAAACTATACTATACCTATACTACACATATTGGCCTATCTATTCATTTACATGTTCATTTTTTAACTGATCACAACAGCTCATCAGATGAGTTAAAATCGGTTCAACATTAAGAAAACAATTATAAAACTGAGTGTAAAACTGAATGCTTACTATTTAAATGAAGTCTTCACATGTTATCAGTTCATTCTCTTAAACTAAACGCCCATTAGAGCCTGTGCTCTACTTGCTGGCCAAATTCTGATTTTCAAAAAGAACCAATGTCTCGTGAATATCAAACTATACTGTTCAAGTTTGGTTAAGATTAAATAAAAAATGGAAGCTCTATTCACAAGCTCATGTACAGTAATTTTCAAGGGCCATAACCCAATCATGCATGGGTGGATATAGTTGGTTTTCAAAAGGACCTGAGCAATTAGGTATCTGCTGTATAAGTTTGGTAAACTTCGGATAATAAATGAAGACAATATCATGTGTATACACAAACTCAATTTTAAGAACATTTCCAATTTTAAAGGGCTCTAATCCAGTCATGCATGGGCGGATAATAAATGAAGGCTGTATTGTGTTCACATGCTCAATAGTAGGATTTTTCCGATTGTAAAAGGTCATAATGCAGTCATACATGGGCGGATCTAGCTGATTTTCAATTGGAATTATGCTCTCATAGATATCTGACTACTGTATAAGTTTGGTCAACATCGGATAATAAATGAAGGCTGTATTGCTTACACAATATTGATTTTAGGATTTGTCCCAATTTTCAATCCAGACGACTTTATTGTGTTCACAAGTAATCGTTTACGGACGCACGGACGACGGACACTGCGACATCCCATAAGCTCGCTAAAGGCCAGTGGAGCTTTAAAATATAGTCATACTGGTCTGATTTTCCATTAAAATCATTTTTCATACAATAATTATACCCATAAATGTAAGTCAACATTTGTACAGAAACAAGATTAAAAATATAAAGCAAATGTTCATAAGTCACTTTGTCCAGATATCTAATATAACCATGAACACCTAGGGAACATTGCTTGGGCTTATCAGTTGTGATTTATTGCTTTCACAACAGGCTGCAATGACCTTATGTTATCAATGTAAGTAGTTTCTACTCAGATTCAGGAGACAGTCTTGTAAGTGGATAGTTATGTATACTCTAGTAAATACTATATTAAGCATTAATTTGAATAGTGTAAAAATATTAGCAATTTATCCCATCGGTATGTATTGAAATGATTTATAGTCGTATAAATGTACGCGGAGGTTTTAGTAATTCAAACTATGACTTTTACTTACCCTACGTATGTGATAACTCCAATATTGGCCACGTGACATTTCAGTATCTGCCAGTTATTCCGTATCACACAGATCTGTGTTTCTGTCAGCTTCGGTGGTTGGTCTTCTGCTCCACTTTTATGTCCAATTTTTGTAAATTTTCTTAGTTTTATTTTTTCACACGTGCAACCCATGTTGACTCTAGAAGAGCGTGTTCTATCAATGTAGATGCACACGTTGTACAAACGCCTACAGTTTCATTTCAAACACTTGTTAAAATACTCCTTTCAACCATCAAACACTGTGCAAGAGTTTACTACATTTTTCGTCTTTAAACTTTCAAACATAAAGTGGATCCTTTTTGCAGCAGCTACACTGTTTTGCAATGCTTTATGTACACAAAATGTGTTTTTTTTTCACTTGAACTTAATTCATGTGTTATGAAACACTGTTCAAAGCGTATTATCAAATCTAAATCTATGAAGTAAGTAATTCAGCATAACTTACGTCAAATTTGTATACGTTTGAACATAATGTTTCCAAAGTGGCGATAGTAATGCTAATGCACATAGCACGCCGGTAATACGTGGATACGTGTCTTATAGGGTTATATCTCTCACTATATCCACATAGTTTAGCAGTTTTATATCAATAGCAAATCACACAGTCACCTCTTCGTTCATTTTGCTCCAGGTTCAGTTGTTTATTCTCCGCCGATGTGTGATCACATTGCACTGGAAAAATGATTAGACACCTTGAGACGTAATTAACGACTATTCAATGCCCATGGACTAATTTTAACGAGAATTATTGTGAAAACTAATTAAATTTTAATCACATAATTTAATTGGAAAAAAAACTGTTTTTAGATTTCATGACGCTTTGTATGGCACTCCAGTATTCGCGAAAACAGATTTCCCGTAACAATTCCACATAAACTTGGCTAAAGGTAATTGCGTGTAACATACGTGGAGTTTTCTAATTAATAATGGATAAGTTAATTTTTTCTGTACTTAATTACTGTGATTGCAAGGACGTAATGACGACGTGAGAGAAGTCAGCCTCCGAATCTTAATCGAAAAATACAGGGAAATAATAATCTTTTGCATTTTTGGACGTCAAAGGAATCTAATTAATGTCATTCTTAAAATGTGTTTGTTTGCAGTTACGCGACCGACTGATGAGAAATGCCGAGACTCAATTTATTTGTTCATGTTCATCGATGAAATTCTTTTTTGGTCAATGTTTTCCTTGCTCGCCGAAAAATCATAGAATGTTTCTACAATTAAAGATAAGACACCATTGAATGTACACTTTTTATTCATTTTATATGTAAATGAGTGGATAAAGAGGAGATACACATTATACATACAATGCATCAATACCTATATGCACAAGTAGACTGTTGACGAAGCCATGACAGAACCAAACTAAAGAAAAACCTACCTACATACCCACTGTTAAAATTCCGTGTCGCGTAACGGCAAACAAACACTTTTTTAAGGATGGCTTAATGCATTTTGTTTCAAGATACAAAATGGGTTGAGATACATACCGCACTGTAGTTGATTAACTTTACGAGGTTGAAGCTATATCAAGACACTGTACATTTACCTTACTTTATTTCATTCTTAGTTACAATTATTTTCTATTTAATTTAATCAACTAAAAGACATGAAGACCAAATGCAATGTCCGGACGTTTAGTTTACTTGATCAGAAGATATCGAGTTAAGCAAGCAGAAAATATCGTTTCAATGTACAGAACATTACGAAAACATTTACTGTAATCGTTATTTAGATAAATTGTTGGTTATTAAAGATGTATCTGGCTCATCTGAACATAAACTGTTTGAATTGGCTTCATCCAGTATTGTTTTTACATTGGCTAAACCATCTCTAATAAGAACCATTGCAACAATTGAAAAGTACTTTTGCCATATTATTGTATAGATTTATTGACCTGTCAAAATGTGCGTACCTTCATTGTCAATGCACATGATACATTAGTATTTATCGAAAGTGGCCCGATTACTAATTTATCGTGTGCATTGACCATGAAGACGTGCACATTTTGACAGCTCAATAAATCTATACTATACTAACAGGCAGAACTTGTAAAATAGCCTGGAAGTTTTTTATGAATTTTATGCTGTACAATCACCTTTCTTCAACAAATACGGATTAACACATTATGATTTCATTCTTTGTTAATGCATGTTTAATGATATTTTAACTATAGGAAATATATTTTTCAAGTTTATTTAGGTAAACAAATGAACAAACAAATGAGTATAATATTACTTTAAAAAGCATTAATTTATTTAAAAAACGCCTATCAAACCAATGGTATAAATTAAACACAAATATGGAAATAAATGTATCAGCGAACACAGCTTTGTTTTATATTAGTCTAAGCTTTAACACTTCTAGCAAAATGTAAAAAAAATGAAATAATAGAAAATTGCTGAAAAAATGCATTCGCGAAACAACTCAAGAAATTATATACTAACAATAAAAATACTTTACCGTAATAAAGACCATCTGTTTAATTAACACTTATTATCCATGTACAATGTATGTGTGCCACATTTCTGTTTCCTTTCTACTCAACTAAAACACCTTCTTCCAATATGTTCTTCACTAACAGTTTCTTGCTTTCCATTACGAAAACCAATTTTTGCCTCAGCGCTGACAAGTCGATATAAACGAAGGATTTGGCATTCAACATTTGATGCTTAGCTAGTTCATTTTATACAACTGTTTTCATGTTTACCCCCAAAGTTGCGCAGTTTTCCTCACTTTGAGATTTTCCATTTGGCATTGATGGAATTTCGGTTCTTTGTGAAAGAATTTAGCGGGAATCTAAATTATTTACGGCTTAGAGCTATCATTGTTTAACTGTCGACAGACATTGTGCAATTATTTGAGAACGAAGTTTGCTCCGTCGCCCTGCCACAAAACGCAAATATAATTATGTTTAATGGGCTGAAATTCCCGAGCATGCGTCATTTATACATAAATAAGTACACACATAGTATCTGAATACAGTCTGGTACGTAGCTAGTCGAACAGTACATGTACTCCAATAGTTCTCAAGGTATGAAGACATGATCAACATTTCAGACAGCTTGAAAGCCGCCTTAAGATTTGTACATCAGGTTCGTGTTCGACTTTGGTTGCACTTTCTATTAGAACGTTTACTATACATAGTTATACCCTTCTCTATACCATTTCGGTATATATACATTTTAAATGTATGTTGTAAATATACTTTATGATTTAATGTAGAACAGTAAAATTGTTAATAATATTACTTTATTTTTTGCTTCAACAGAATACCAGACCAAACGTCAATAAGGACATTTTAAAAAAAGACACGGTGAGTCCACAATACTATAATTATATATTTCCAAATGTCTAAACATATTACCTAAACCAATGGAACTATGTTAATGTACTTAAACTGACAAAGAAACAAATCGAAAAGTGTCTGTTTTAGACTTTATGGCGCAAACATATTGATGTGATTCCAAATATACCACGTTGATGATGAATAGAATGTTAATTTTAGTGTATTTTCAGACACTTTGGAAATTCGCAATGACATATTATTATTGATGATTCCTGGATCAATTTCGGAATGCCACAGTTTTTCCGAATAATTAAAGTATAGTACGTATGTCGAAGAATAAAGCCTTATTCTATTTGACATGTTTATACATTCATTAAAAAATCTAGCACTTAAGAAATGACATTGCTATAATACATCACACCATTTGCAGATCTGTAGTGGTTTTGTTGAAGAGGGAATGGTCATGCAATCCAATAATACATTTTAATCACGAAACAATGAACACAATACAAATGAATTGTAAAGGCGCGTGCTCCAAACAATATAACCGACTATACAACACATACATGTGGACCGGTGGCCTTAATTATATATTTCACAATAAATAAATTGAAATTGGAATACTAATTTTATTTACAATTAATCAAACTATAATGAATCCGAGTATTTATTTGGGAAAAGGAGTTTGATAGTGCATCACCTAGTCTTCCTTTTTGTCAGACACAATTGGCACACCGAGTGCAAAATTTGTTTCTAAACATGATGGCATGCAAACAGTGGGGTGACGGCAAACCATGAAATATTTAACCAGCAGTAAGATCAACCAACAGAGTTATTACAATATGGTCATACAAAGAGATGCTATGTGTTAGCCTGATAGGTATAACTTTCATTTTCAATAGTATTGTGTACTTGAAGAGATCAGTTGACCTAGGTCTCGTACCGTGACGACGGCCTAATACCCATAGAATATTATATTAGAATTGCGTATATCTTTAAATGTTGGGTTTTGTATAATATCGAGACGTATTTCTCAAACATTTCTTTAACAGTGGTAAATGAGACAAGCGCATACGGATAATTTCTTAACACCATTTTCTTCCACATAACACGAAGTCTGACTTTCCATCAATATAAGAAGATTAATGTAAACGCAAATGTGCCATGTTAGCCTAAATGTGTGGGTACAATACACTATTCGCGTTAATGGATATTTCCTAATGCCTATGTTTGTCTTCTCCTATAAACCAAACTTATTACTGTATTGACCAATCCGTCACATCGTATCTTTCCGTGTCACGCTAAATGAATAACTCAGTACGTGATCTTCCACAAAATATAGCAATTAACGTACAACAAAATACTTTCAGAACATCCGCATGATTAGATAATGTAAATGTGGCCTTGTTGTTTCATGTCTCATGCGGTTGCTACGTCGTATATTGCGTGCAACCTGATCAAAATATTATGTGCAAGATATCATAATTGTGCGATTTCCAACCTCTTTTTAAAGTGACGTCATTTCCTTAAAACGTCAAATGTGACGTCACCATGTAGCCTAATTACAGTAAGCAACATTTGCCACATGAAAACGAAGTAACCATACGGAGTAAATGTGTTTACTGCTTGCAAATAGAGACTTCATATGGTGTGTTGTCTTGCAATGACGTCACTTAATTCTTCTAGTATAGGTCTCCTGTATGGTGTACATTTTCTACAGCTTTTTGTTCTCGAAGATATTCCAAATGATTTCAGATACTAATGTCTGCCTTCTGACCATAGGGGATGTCTGTTGCCAAATAGTTGACACTACTTTGAGGCCAATTATCAGCTGAGCAGTTGTCAGATGTCTGTTTTCGGACGACTGGGTTGCAAACTGACTTTATAGTTAAACAATAATGTTAAATATGTGTGTGCCTCTGTACCGCTTACTGATAACCAGCATGCACGTTTTAACTACTCGAGTTTTTGAGTACGTCATGGAAAGAACCGACAAAATCAATATAGTTAACATGTTCATTTTGAGGTGAAATAGATATGAAGCGGACTTATCATATGTTATGAACATACGTATGACTGTTATGGTTGTGTCCTTGTACTTTCGCTTCTTTATCTTATGCAAAATGAATTTCACGTAGTCCTACCAGTAAAACTTTATAACATCAATACAATATCACGATATGTATTTCAAAATTAGCTACAATGTACATTCCATTAGGAATTATTATTTATTTTCTTTGATTACCAATTTGAATTAAAGTATATGTTATCATCCATGTAAAACTGACTGTCGTCAAATATGTTAATTACAAATGGTATTTGAACATGGGCCATAATGGTCTATTTCAAAAGTTTATTGTGTATGTTGTGCAATAATCTTCTTAGTCTGATTCATGTACGTCCTCGATCATAGCCTATCAACATACCAACTAATTTTGTATTTCAAATAAATATTAACTTCAAACCATGTTGCTAAGATATCCAAGAAGTTATAGTGGGAACTTAATTCTGACTTGCATAAAACACGTGCGTTTGTTCTGTTATCGTCATTAGGATTCGCATGCGTAGTAACTCAACTAGTATTATATTGTGATCACGCATATTTAGTTCGCGTTTACAACAGTTTTAAGTTTTCAACAAAGTAATGGCATTCTTTAACATGTTTTGTAATGATTAAAATGCTACACTTGATCTCATCAGCGAAAGCATTCCCCAAGTGGATTATACAAAATGTTCAATGCCAACACGCGAAGTATGCAAGGAAGGGCTACGCTTTTATTAGAACATTGTATAATAAAAATGAGCGCTGAAAGAATTCTATCACGGCAATATCACAGCATTTGTATCATCGTAATTGATTCGATTGTTTTTTGTTGAGTGAACAATGTGTTATACTGAAATTTGATAAGCAGCTTGAGATGGTATTGGTCTGTACGTAGGTGTTAGAAAACAGTCAACACATTAGACTGGCTCATCCCAATGGTTGTCATAATTATGTATTGGTGTATCAGACAGACTCATTAAATAGCAGTATCGTGCAGTAAATCAGTTGTGTCTGTAGTACTGTTGCTGCCAACGCGACATTATATCTCAGTAGATAATTATTTCAGATCGGTCCATACCAGTAATTGTGACAAAATGACCATCGAATCATGACAGTCATAACTCTGACATCCATACATGTATTTTAATGGTTGTACTCGAGAACCGATCCGTGATTGTATAGACACTGCATTCTAAAAATAGAATGGGTCTACGTTATTTTAGTCACAGTGGTGCTACCAATGTGCATACCATTGCTATGACAGTCTTTAAAAGGCCGAGATACAAAACGAACTATAATACGAGGGTCATGCAAAAAGTTCTGTCATTGGGTTCGGATTTCTTAAGTGCTACGTTTTATCAAAATTATTTTTATTACAAACCTTCAAAGTATTCCCCCTTTACCGAAACATATTTTTGTAACCTTTTTACCCAATCGAGAAAAGCAGATAAATAGTCTTTTTTTGGTATCTGTTGGAGACACTGATCAATGGCGCTGCCAAGAGAACTTCTGGACTTATATTTCTTTCCAGAAAGCATTTTCTTAAGCCTTGGACATAAAAAAAAGTCACAGGGACTCAGGTCAGGTGCATAAGGCGGATGGTTTACAACATCCACCTTTTCAGAAGCCAAAAAAGACTTAACAACCTCGCACTTGTGAGAGGAGGCGTTGTCGTGTAAAAGATGGACTCCTGACCATCCTTTGCTTGGACGTCTCTTATTGTAAAACTCTTTCACTTTCTTCAGTACAGAGTTCTTGTAGAATCGTCCAGTGAGTGTATGACCAGATGGACAAGGCTATATCTTTCACCGACAATCGCACATCCTGTTCGACCACAACTTTTACAGCAGCGATGTTTACCTTGGTAACAGAGGTTTTAGGCCTACCAGAACGGGTATCATCTTCGACAGATAATTTCCCTGCTTTAAAAGCTTTAACCCACCTAAAAACTGTGCGCATTGAAATGGCCTGAGGTCCATATATACCACACAATTCATCAAATATCTATATCAAACCTAATGCGGCATTTAATATAGCTACGAATTGCAGTCTTTTCGTCCATTTTACAATGTGAAAAGTAAATTGGTCAGTGTATATGACTGCATGTATTTCAATTTGAAATAACTCGGTCATTTAAAAAGCAATTTGCACAAAATAAACAGATATCGTAAGCTATTGGACACACCATTCAAGTGCAATGAAGTGTTTTAAAAAATACCTGGGATAAAACTATGGAAGCCCATTAGTGACAGAACTTTTTGCATGACCCTCGTACACCTTAGCGAAAACATGCAGAAAAAAAGCTTTTGAAGTCGTGAATATGTAGCATTTAATATTTTAGAATACAGATACGTCTTACTTTGCTATTCTATGTAATGTAAATATTTATTCGAAAGGGTTTATGTTTTGCTCTATGTATACTGTGCTGTATTATGCTTTGATTGTACTCTATTTGTTGTTCATGGCTGTCATGTTACATCAATTGCTGATGAAATGCTTTGTTTAAAGCTCAGAATTATGGTTAAGGTTAACGTGTTTTACTTAATGGCGTTAAATTTAATTAACGAGAAATTAATAACTCGTGGACGAATTCATCCACAAAAAGGGTCTCCGAACACAATTTCCTAGGTTATGACATGAAGTGGAGGACCCAACACTTAGCAATACAACCTTCTTATAGTAGTGGGACTTTCAGTATGAATACTTGTGACATTAAGCAGTGTGGCGAATGCCAATCTTCCCCATCAAACGTTAAATTGTAAAATGTACCATAGGGCAAGCACCCAACTATTCATACACAACACCGCAACTGATACGTGTTTCTTAACATAAGACTTGAAAGTAAAAAAACAATATCGAATAAATGCTAAACAGTTCTTAACAGGAACAAAATTAAACAACAAACCTAATTGATGGGACATTGTATTTGTTGACATTATGTTATCGTATTCGAGGCATTCTCCGTCGTGTCCATATATTTACGTACTAGTTAGTCCTTTCCCACTTTGCCTTTTCCATAAGGGATCTAGACCTAGGCCAGCGTATAATACATTCAATGCATCAGTCTTCCTTACATGTCGAGATGTTGGTGCCAGAACCGCTGTCTCCATATAAATTTATTAGGGAGATGGTAGATTATGGCGCTAACCCCTCGATGTCTATGTTACACGTAAATGTTCTTTAAAATCGCAAGACCAAAATATTGCCTTAGAAAGCAGACTCGCTTTATGTCACAGTTATTAATGCACAAAGTGAAAATAACAAGAGGACAAAAGTAATATGATGACAACAAATCCATCAAGATTTTGCGGGGATAGTTTTATGTTACTCATAAAATCACAAATAAGGAAAAAATCAAGAACAGTATATACGAGAATGTCTCTTATGAATACTTCTAAATTTTATGTCGTATTAATAAAAATAATTAAACTTACAGAGAAAGACAATATCTTTATCAAAGGACATATAAACATGATGTAGATGAAATAGCGGAATCAAATTTCGAGAGATTTATAGCCATTAACATAGAAATGAAAAATTATGGCGAGGCTCACTGTATAAATGTATAAGTTAGCTACCCAAACATCGTTTAGGGAATAGCAATGGATATAAAAGACAAACACTGAACATGTTCAATATATATATGCATTACTGTATACACGCAATGACATAAACATAAAACTTTTAGAGAAGATAGGGACTCGTTCAGAGGATTCCCTCGACAGGAATATTCTATTAAGCCATAAATACCATTGTCTCTTATTTTTGCATTGCTGAACGGATACTTAGATTCAGTGATGGCGTGATTATGGAAAATAATCGACACAATCGTCGCCAGACATCCGACGTCGGCGACAATCGATTAAGAACTACAATAATCGATTATAATCGGAAATTGTGACTGAAGTGTTATTTCAATAAGATTATATTATAAGTATTCAAATTTTATAGAAATAAACCCGGATATACATGATTGTACTTTCAAATCTTGAATATAGTCCATACATCTAGTCAATAGTAGTCAAATATTTAGTGAATGATAAAATGTTCTTATGGTATATGAGTAATAGAAAAACCCCATTGATTTTAAAAAGATAAATATTTCGATTATTTCCGATTCGATTATCGATTATGAGTTTTCAAACTGATCCGATAATCGATTATGAAATACATCCATTTATCCATTACTACTTAGATTGAAGTGATGCATTGAACAAATTATTTAACCTGAGAAAAAATATACAAACCATTATCGCAATCAGCCACATTGTCGGACCACAAGTACTGCCCTACATTCAGTAAAGGCGATTGCGGCTAACGTTTCGTAACGTTTGCAATTTGGTTCTCCGTGTGCAGTGAATGTGATATGGTGGGTGAGGGATACAAAATATAACAGTTTCGTAACGTTCGCAACTGTTAGCCGTAACTGAACGCAGGGCTGGTACTAGACCTATATTTTGTATATTTGACTGAACATTAATTTTCAAAATTCAAGTGAGCATTGTATACTGTAGTTATATAAGTGAAAAGCATCACAACTAATGCAGAATACCGTCAATAAATTTCAGAAAGTTGACACACGAGATCATGCTGTAGGCATCACTCCGTTGGCAAACTTTTCCATATTGTACCTATGTCACCTCGCACTCCGGGCAATTAAGCTAATATATAGTGTTACAATAGCATGACATATTTCAAACTTGTGTGAATAGACTTGTGATCACAGACCAAGTTTTTGTTCAGTCATATTGATTCGTTAAATCCCAGACCAAGGCTCAAGTATGTTTATGCCAGACACTATTAATGATCAGATATTTACTATACTTATATCTTCAACACATGACGTTAAAACAAAATACAAATTATATGTCAATTAACAGAGAAAGGAGGTATGTGTTAAAACCCAATTGAAAAGGGGTCAGTTTAATTATAACCACTTTGCATATCCCTTATAACATTAAATCGCCTTAAATCGCATTAAAGTTTAGTGATGTATAGTGGCTAACAATCGTATATAACGTCAAGGCAAGAAGATGATAACAGTAAATGTGGTGTTTTTGTGCCCATTTCGGACTGTTATGAGCAACACATGTGTTGCATACTAATATTGAATGCACATTTATATTGAATATGGTAGATAACATATAAGCAATATCCATGAACAGTAAAACTACAATTAACGTCATGTTTTATAGTCCTGCATAATAATCATAGGAAACGCGAACTGTTGGTAAATATTGGTACCTATATTGGCGGCCATCTTGGATTTTGGCCTCCATATTGATTTTCAGATTTGTCTCGATCAAAAATTTAAGGTTAGATATTAAACTTTAATTATGCGAATGGGTTTGCTTGTATAGTTATTAGAACGATTTGGCCAATTTTGCGTTCGAGACACTCGAGCAACTAGTATTGTCTCATGCAACAAGGCTAGCGTATTCTTCTACAAGTGATGCTACATTCTCGACACCTCTCGGATATTTCCGTACCACTTCGTTACTCTACGAACATCATCTAGTGTATGTCAGACGCAGAACTATGTGGCATAGTTTAACATTTTGTGCGTTCAAAATATAGTTCTCGTAAAACGGATTTGTAGCTTCAATAACTTCGACAAATTCACATAAGATTAGGATTATCGTTGTCATTTCTAGTTAAGACTCACATATTTCAGTCCTCGTTTAACTTAAATATTAAGTGTCTAATCCCGTTTCATCAGCACTCAAGCGTTCACGTCGCCATATTGTTTCATGATATTCAAATGGTAGTGCATTACGAACAACCAAGTGGCTAGACGTAGTTGGCCGAGGTTTTCCGAATGGTGTTTTTCTAAGTATGGACTGTTTGCCAATGATTGATCCACGATTTGTTTGTAGACAAATACAATCAATCAATTCCCTGTAAATGAAGATAATCTAACTATTTATCTTGTAATCAATTGCTGTCTGCTTTTTATTAACAATGATAAATCTCTCAGAACCCTGAATAAAGCATGCGTATGTTAGAGTGTTTGTCTGCTACGTTGATGTATGTCTTGTGGCTTGTTATATACCTTGTTTGTTCTGTTTATTATGACATTCGTATTTTCCCTAGATCTTCACCTACTACGAAGAAATAATGAAATGTCAATGTTCGTGTGAAACATATTTGTATTTATACAAGTTTCGAATATCGGTAAATGGAAACCCGTGACATTTTCAACATGATCACAAAAAAATGTAGAAGACAACTAATTGAAATATGATTTCCATTACCTGTTCAAGGTGGATTTTTGTTAACACGATAATTGATTTATCAATTCCAGAACAAACGTCATTATATGTCCAAGCTTGATTTATCACATGCACATTTTTGGTGGGCCTTATGACGGATAAATAATTCGAACAACGAAACCTTAATTGATTTTCTCGAGACCATTTTTTCTTTGTAAATAATTTTGATATTAAGTATTTAGGGTATTTCAATGGGAAAAGGGGTATAATAAAATTATATAAATAGTGTCGGTAGTACTTAGAACAGTAACACTACACAGTCATGTAAACTCATTGAAGCAAGTATATATTTCTAGAACACAGCTTAATATCCCGTGACGCGAAGAGAATATGGTACTTCAAGTAATCTGCGATAGATGTCATGCTATGCTTAATTCATAAGAAATTCATATCCAGATGTTTTATAAATTAAAACAAAAACTCCAAAAGGAGACAGTGTAGCTCTAATCGTTGCTTAATCTAAAATGTACGTTGTGCTTTTGCAGGTGTTTCGACCGGATTAAAATTAAT
Source organism: Mactromeris polynyma (assembly GCA_032209605.1). Lineage (NCBI taxonomy): Eukaryota > Metazoa > Mollusca > Bivalvia > Venerida > Mactridae > Mactromeris > Mactromeris polynyma. Next base: position 33,517,347 of record JASFXZ010000004.1, read on the forward strand.
GTTCTTATTTTATTTCAGCTGCAAAACATTTGCATGCTCTGTTTTATGTGTTGCTTAATATAATGATGATATATTCGTATGCACTGCCGGCATTGACTTTGAGGCATTACTTTACAATATCTAGATGTGTTTGCGATCGCTGTGAAAAATTCCAGATTCATTTTGTTCAATGGGTCTTGATGTACAGACATCTCCAAAGGACGAATATTAAATTGAACATCATGAAGTAGTTAGGTTTGGCTAACAAATGAAACATTAATATAGAAAGCACATCTCATAATTATCCAAAACGATTGCATAGCAATTTATGATTAGCATATTCATTGGCATGGGTATAAGTTATTTGCAACATTAATAGAAAACATAAAAGTGAACGGAATACTTCCTATATACCGTGTACTATAATTTACATATTAAAATGTTGTTTATATGCTCTACTGCATGTCCTTTACGAATATCAAAATAAATACACTTGAACAAGACAATAAGGAGCAATAACATTTCTACGCACGTGACAAGTAGTACTTCTCGTCCTGCCAGGAAACCATCCAAAGTGATTGGATACATGGTCTCCTTGTAACCTTTAACTTTAATGGGAACTATTCGAGAAAATATCGCTGACCAAAATAAAATAAAAAAACACAAATTAACAAATAAATTGTTGTGTCACTAATACAAGTACGTAGCTATAGAAGCAGTACAATACTGAAACAAAAGACCCGTCAATGACATTTACGAAAGAAAGTGTGTAAAACACATTAGACCAATATGTGATAATGTATTAGTTTGTAACTGACGTTTGAAATTCACTGTAAAGATATACTAGGATAAATGAATTGTTTTAACAATTTGTATGAGACTCCCAGCATCGGCTTTATACAAGTATCAACAAAGGTTAGTGCACTTGTATGTTTTTGCCCAATTCAGTATTAAACTAGAATAGTCGTTTCAAACAACGTAGTTGAAATAGCACTTCCAAAAAGTGTGTTAAGGCCACCGCAAACACAAGGTACCTGGATTGCATGCACTTTGACCAGACAATTCAATGTCCTGCTTTTCATTCAGAGCGATTCCGTCCAATGAATAGGTGTGTAAATATAACATTATGAAAGTTAGAAATTCTTTATATTGAAATCGATTACTGTGAACAGATGCTTTGCATTCAAGTATACGGCAATGGATAGAAGAACTTCCGATCCAGACACAATTTTTATAATTTCCCATAATCACTAATGAACTTAATACTGTCGTCTGATGTAGGAGTGTCGTGGAATGCATAGTTTTGTGGGTTTAGCGCGCGACTGCTTGTTATTCTCAGTACTTGGAAATATGTAATCCTTTTAAATACTTCAGCGTCCTTCTAGTGAATTGATAGGGTCTTTGAATTTGGACACACCTTGTGTTTTTTATTGAGTGGGAACACGATTAAATGTATTCAACATTATAACAAACAACATAATTCAAGGCTTTACGACATTTTCTTTTGAAATATTAAACAAAAATATAAATGCTATATGAACGATTCATCCCATAGCGGACCACATGGAATCCAACATAGAAGATTGGGTTGTCCAAAATGTGCAGCCTCTTGAAATAAAAACTTGAGTATTATTTAAGATTATATAATGACTAACGTGTGTCATACCACCTACATGTGAAATTGAATATCTGAACTCTGGATTAGTTTGATTTCAGCAGGGTTTGGTAAAAGTGGGCTGTACTTTACACACACAGTGGGATGGCTGTGTAGTTGCTTGCAAAAGAAGATGCCTAACAATCCGATTTTCTCCTCAGAACTGTCTTTAGAATAGTTCATATAACGCGAATTTCAAACAATTTTGTTTAAATAGAAACAACACTAACTTAACATTTTTAGGCCAAATCCTAGGGGAAAAGCGAATGAAAATAAATACCGACTATATTGTCTGTTCCATAAAGTTAAGGTTTAACTAATTTAATTGTGTTGGTATTACTATTGTTCATTATAACCCGTCTGATGTGTTTAGACTCAACAGGGGATCAGCGCTACGTTTATTTCAAACATGGCACATCAATGTTTACTCATACAGAAATTTACGAATAGGATCACCGTCATTGTCATCCTTTTACATTATAACATTATAAATTTTGGTTTATATAAGGATATAGCGCTATACTTGTTTTTAAGCATGAATTTACAACTGTAGAATATAATGTGTCGGTATAAATAAACTAATATATAATGTTTAGGGGAAGGTCCTAGATACTGTTGTTAACGCTTTTGGCCCAACCCTTTTGTGTGTATGTACAAGTTATTTGTATGTTTGTGCAAATATGATAGTGATATGTAGAAATACAATAAAATATTATAAAACTAATATATAACGTTTGATCAGCGTATGCGCCTGAAAATAACCATGTACTTTTACACACAAAAATAAATATTACACATTCTAGTGCGTTTATATATAAGTAAAACCGCATATTTTCAACATGATTTATCAATAACTCTTATTTTAAAATGAACATCTCACCAAATTGAATGCATTTTTTATTTCTTTAACTACCAGTTTTGTGAAGTCGTTTGAAGATCATATTGCGCATAAATGTACTGTAAAATTACAAGTAGAAGATATGCACTCGTTCTAAAAGTCTAATGTCTGAACCATGAAGCTTGTGAAACTGTTTGTGTTTCATGTCGCCGTCTTTAATAATCACCATACACAATAGATATAATTCCCTTTTCGTAGTTGAAACGCGGATATTATTAAGAAACAAAATCATGAGCCGTTTTTAGTATTGATGATGTGACGACATTTGATAATGGAAATAATGTGTATGATGTGAATATAATAATGTATTTTTGGTGCAGATTAAGGATTTATTAGCAATGACAGATGTCAAGCCAGAATAACATGTGAGTTGGAGGCTTTCTGACATATGTCAAGCAAGTTTAGCATGTGAGAAGGAGGCTTTCTGACAGAGGTCAAGCAAGTATAACATGTGAGTTGGAGGCTTTCTGATAGATGTCAAGCAAAACAGGTGAGTTGGAGGCTTTCTGACATATGTCAAGCAAGTATGACATGTGAGTTGGAGGCTTTCTGACAGATGTCAAGCAAGTATAACATGTGAGGTGAAGACTTTATGACAAACGCCATTCAGTGACATAAGCAATACAACTTGTAAACATGTAACAGAGACCATAAGTTACTATAGGGAACGCCACATACACACGACAAAACCTCCCCACTCAGACCTCCGGGAAAACAACAGTTCATAAACTATCAGGCATTTGAGGAGGTGCAAGGGTAAATACACAAGAGAACAGGAGTGCAAGGTATGGCCTGCCTGACCATTAAGGACAACCAAGGAGAATATAGGAGGTCAAAGTGGGAATAAATCAAAACAAGCGATAACAAGTTCATGTTCAATTAATATACGGTTAAGAGCACTTATGCATACGTTGTGCGGTTTAATTCCAGAAAATGTATAAAAAGGGCAATGTTTTGCTTCAGGAGTGAGGTTTGCATAAATGCTGTAACTACTAAGCCAACTACTTATCATTAAGGTCTACACTATGGTCGTTTGCAATAGATACAGTTCGTATGTTGTCAAGAACACACATCAGTACACCACTAGTCTGTCTCAATGAAGCATGAACCTTTATTTTTTTGTTTCACACTGAATATTAGAAGCGTAAATATATTACTTTACGATTGATATTAATGAATACGGATTCCACATTTGTCTCGACATGTCTAACAATCTACACATTATACGATATATGGAGACATAGATATGCATCACGGTTAAAATAATGTTGAATTCCTGATAACTTTAGCGTCTTTGATTAATCTGTTGACGACATGTTTTTGATACTCGAGTCAAGCGTAGCAAAACGTTTACCTTCACTATATAACTCGTTGTTGTTTTCTTTCAGCAAATGTTTCCATGTTCTGTCATGCATAATTGAGATTCCTGTTCATATCAACTTATATCTGAGTCGTTGACGCATTTGAAACATGATCACACATTATACAACGTTGCAGGTTGGTAAAGTTTTTTTGCAGAGCCACAATCAAAATCATTTCGACAATTATGATAATTCAACGCACAGCCCATTTTCACCGGCCTGATAAGTCACGAACGATCACCATTTACTAACAAACTTTAGTTGGGCCTCCCTGTACCAGTAACACATTTTGTTCATTTTGATTCATATATCAGAGCTTAACACTAGATAACAACAACAATGCTATGATAACAAAATAATGATACTGATTGTGTACATATGGCATTATGTTACTGCTAAAGGTACTGCTAGAACCAGCTTGTAAGAGTCGGTTATCCGGTTGATAAAACTAAACTGAATACTGCGCATTAAATGGTATACAGAATCTGTTTTACAAATCAGAATCTAAACAATTGTTGCGTTTATGTTATTTCAGAGGCATAGTTTGCGTACCTCTGTTACACGGTTTTTACGCTGCTTCAAAGATGATATATTCGGATTCCAAACAGGCACTAGGCCTCATGTCAATAATTTAGCATCGCTTAGACATTTTTATTATCCCGATTTATCATTCCAGATTCTGTTTGCTAAATTGGTTGTGTTGCACAGATATCTCGAGAGAACGAATATCACGGTTATATCAAGACATATTTGTTTTAGGCAAATCAGAGAAAAATCATTCAATATTCATGATTTTGCAATAAGATGGCATATGTGATTTATAATTGATATACAAATATTGGCATGGAAACAAGTTATTTCCTGCTTTAATGGAAACATTAAAATGAAATCGGTTCTTACAAGAGGCTGTAAACTGTAATTTCGTGGCTATTAACTTAACAACATATTTTACTCGAACATCAAAATAATTAAATAAGCAATATGAAACAATTGATATAGATTTACCAGTTGGAATAATAATCAGACCGTATTGTTATTGACCAATAGCAGTCAGAATTATTTCGAATTATCGTAAAAGTGTTTTGCTTTTAAGGATGTGCGCATTACATTCTTACTCACGTGACTAGGCATACATCTCGATCTACCAAGGAAGGAGCCAGTGCTGATTCGAAGCAAAGGGATACATGTTAGTCAACTGCTAATCGTGGAATACTTTTGAATATAGCTCTGAACCACCGTACACATTACATAAATTGAAATTAAAGTGAAATGCTATTACTGATTCTTGTTAGTACAAGTTGAAAAGCAAACACTTCAGTTTAAACCTACTTATTTTACATTGATTGAGAAACGAGTTTACACAACTTAATTAATGAGTTTCGATAATTGCTTACTTAGCATTTCACGCGCCTAATAAATGTATTGTAAAGTTCGCGGTACAATGTCACACAATGCCGAACTCAACCCCAAAAGCTTCGAATCAGGGATCAGGCGCTATACCCCTCGATCATCATGCAACTAGTATTGTCTCATGAAACAAGGCTAGCGTATTCTTCTACAAGTGAAGCTACATTCTCGACAGCTCTCGGATATTTCCGTACCACTTCGTTACTCTACGAACATCCTCTAGTGTATGTCAGGCGGTAAACTATGTGGCATAATTCAACATTTAGTGCGGTCAGAATATCGTAAAACGGATTTATAGCTTCAATAACGTCGAAAATTCACATAAGAAATGGATTGTCGTTGTAATTTCTAGCTAAGACTGACATATTTCAGTCTTCATATAGCTTAGATATTAAGAGTCTTATCCTGTTTCATCAGCACTCCAGCGTTTACGCCACTATATTGTTTTCATGATATTCAATTGGTATTTTCGAAAGTAGTGCCTTACGAACAACCAAGTGACTGGACGTAGTTGGCCGAGGTTTTCCGAATGGCGTTTTTTTAAGTACGGTCTGTTTGACAATGATCCAGGATTTGTTTGTAGACAAATACAATCAATCTAATCCCCGTAAATGAACATAATCTACCTATTTATCTTGTAATCAATTGCTGTCTGCTTGTTATTAACAATTATAAATCTCACAGAACCCTGAATAAAGCTTGCATATGTTATAGTTTGTGTCTGCTACGTGGATGTATGTCTTGTGGCTTGTTATATACCTTGTTTGTTCTGTTTATTATGACATTCGTATATTTCCTAGATCTACACCTACTACGAAGAAATAATGAAATGTCAATGTTCGTGTGAAACATATGTTAATGTATACTTGTTTCGAATATCGGTAAATGGAAACCCGTGACATTTTTCAACATGATTATAAAAGCTTGATTTATCACATGCACATTTTTGGTGGGCATTACGAGGGATAAATACTTCGAAAAACGAAACCTTAATTGGTTTTCTCGATACCATTATTTCTTTGTAAACAATTTTAATATTAAATATTTAGGGTATTTCAATGGGAAAAGGGGTATACTAACATTTTCAAAAAAGTTTCGGTAGTACTTTAAATAGTAGCATTACACAGTCATGTAAACTCATTCAAGCAAGTATATATATTTAGAACATAGCTTAATAACCCGTGACGCGAAGATAATATGGTACTTCAAGTTATCTGTTAAAGATGTCATGCTATGCTTAATTCATAAGAAATGCATATCCAGATATTTTATAAATTAAAACAACAACTCCAAAAGGAGACAGTGTAGCTCTAATCGTTGATTAATTTAAAATGTACGTTGTGCTTTTGCAGGTGTTACGACCGGAATAAAATTAATGTTCTTATTTTATTTCAGTGGCAAAACATTTGCATGCTCTGTTTTATGTGTTGCTTAATGTAATGATGATATATTCGTATGCACTGCCGGCATTGACTTCGAGGCAATAACTTTACATTATCTAGATGTGTTTGTGATCCCTGTGAACGTTTCCAGATTCATTTTGTTCAATGGGTCTTGATGCATAGACATCTCCAGAGGACGAATATTAAATTGAACATCATGAAGTAGTTAGGTTTGGCTAACAAATGAAACATTAATATAGAAAGCACATCTCATAATTATCCAATACGATTGCATAGCAATTTATGATTGGCATATTCATTGGCGTGGGTATAAGTTATTTGCAATATTAATAGGAAACATAAAAGTGAACGGAATACTTCCAATAGACCGTGTATTGTAATTTACCTAGTTATATATTGTTTATATGCTCTACTGCATGTTCTATCCGAATATCAAAATACATACACTTGAACAAAACAATAAGGAACAATAACATTTCTACGCACGTGACAAGTAGAACTTCTCGTTCTGCCGAGAAACCATCCAAAGTGATTGGATACATGGTCTCCTGGTAATCTTTAATACTTTAATGGGGACTAAATGGGGAGAAAATATCGCTGACCAAAAAAAAAAAAAGTTGTCACTAATACAAGTACGTAGCTATATAAGCAGTACATTACTGAAACAAAAGACTCGAAAGGCACATTAGACCAATATGCGATAATGTATTAGTTTGTAACTGACGTTTGGAATTCACTGTAAAGATATAATAGGAAAAATGAATTGTTTCAACAATTTCTATGAGACTCCCCCGCATCGGCTTTATACAAGTGTCTACAAAGGTTGCACTTGTATGTTTTTGCCCAATTCAGTATTAAACTGGAATAGTCGTTTCAAACAACGTAGTTGAAATACCACTTCCAAAAATTAAAGTGTTCATGCCACCACAAACACAAGGTCCTGGATTACATGCATTTTGACCAGACAATTCAATGTTCTGTTTTTCAATCAAAGCGATACCGTCCAATGAACAGGTGTGTAAATATTGCATTAAGAAAGTTAGAAATTCTTTATATTGAAATCGATTACTGTGAACAGATGCTTTGCATTCAAGTATACGGTAATGGATAGACGAACTTCCGATCCAGACAACATTTTTATAATTTCCCATAATCACTAATGAATGTTAATACTGTCCTCTGGTGTAGGAGTGTCGTTGAATGCATATATTTGTGGGTTTAGCGCGCGACTGCTTGTGATTCTCAATACTTGGAAATATGTAATCCTATTAAATACTTCAGCGTCCTTCTAGTGAATTGATAGGGTATTTGAATTTGGACACACCTTGTGTTTTTTATTGAGTGGAAATACGATTAAATGTATTCAACATTATAACTCAATCTAGAAGTATTAACAAACAACATAATTCAAGGCATTACAACATTTTCTTTTGAAATATTTGAAAAAATCAAAGGAATCATATAAAGGCTATATGAACAGTTCATGTCATAGCGGACATGTGGACGCCACCATAGAATATTGGGTTGTCCAAAATGTGCAGCCACTTGAAATAAAGTCTTTATTATTATTTATGATTATATAATGACTAACGTGTGTCATGCAACCTACATGTGAAATTGAATATCTGAACACTAGTATGATTAGTTTGATTTCAGCAGGGTTCGTAAAAGTGGGCTTTACTTTTCACACACAGTGGGACGGCTGTGTAGTTGCTTGCAACGGAAGATGCCCAACAATCTGATTTTCTCCTCAGAACTGTCTTTAGAATATTTTAGACTCCACAGGGGATCACGCTACATTTATTTCAAACATAGCACATCAATGTTTACAGAAATTTACGAATATGATCACCTTCATTGTCATCCTGTACATTATAACATTATATGGTTTATATAAGGATATAGCGCTATACTTGTTTTATGCATGAATTTACAACAATAGAATATAATGTGTCGGTATAAATAAACTAATATATAATGTTTAGGGAAAAACCCAAGATAATGTTGTTAACACTTTTGGCCCAACCCTTTTGTATGTATGTACAAGTTATTTGTATATTTGTATGTTTGTGCAAATATGATAATGATATGTAGAAATACGATACAATATTATTAAACTAATATTTACGGTTGATCAACGTATGCGCTTGAAAATAACCATGTACTTTTAAACAAAAAAAGCAAATATTACATATTCTAGTGCATTAATAAATACGTAAAACCGCATATTTTCAACATGATGTATCAATAACTCTCATTTTAAAATAAAGATTTCACCAAATTGAATGCATTTTTTATTTCTTTTACTACCAGTTTTGTTAAGTCATTTGAAGATCATATTGCGCATAAATGTACTGTAAAATTACAAGTAGAAGATATGCACTCGTTCTAAAAGTCTAATGTCTGAACCATGAAGCTTGTGAAACTGTTTGTGTTTCATGTCGCCCTCTTTAACAATCACCATTCAAAATAGATATAATTCCCTTTTCGTAGGTGCAAACGCGGATATTATTAAGAAACACAATCATGAGCCGTTGTAAGTATTAATGATGTAACGACATTTTATAATGAACATGAATATGATAACATATTTTAGTGCTTCTTACGGACTTACTAGCAATGACATATATCAAACAAGTACAGCATGTGAGTAGGAGGCTTTCTGACAGATGTCAAGCAAGTATAACATGTGAGTTGAAGACTTTCTGACAAACGCCATTCAGTGACATAAGCAATACAACTTGTAAACATGTAACAGAGAGCATAAGTTGCTATAGGGAACGCCACATGCACAAGACAAAACCTCCCCACTCAGACCTCCGGGAAAACAACAGTTCATAAAATATCAGGCATTTGAAGAGGTGCAAGGGTAAATACACAAGAGAACAGGAGTGCAAGGTATGGCCTGCCTGACCATTAAGGACAACCAATGAGAATATAGGAGGTCAAAGTGGGAATAAATCAAAACAAGCGATAACAAGTTCATGTTCAATAAATATACGGTTAAGATCACTTATGCATACGTTGTGCGGTTTAATTCCAGAAAATGTATAAAAAGGGCAATGTTTTGCTTCAGGAGTGAGGTTTGCATAAATGCTGTAGCTACTTAGCCAACCACTTATCATAAAGGTCTACACTATGGTCGTTTGCAATAGATACAGTTCGTATGTTGTCAAGAACACACATCAGTACACCACTAGTCTGTCTCAATGAAGCATGAACCTTTATTTTTTTGTTTCACACTGAATATTAGAAGCGTAAATATATTACTTTACGATTGATATTAATGAATACGGATTCCACATTTGTCTCGACATGTCTAACAATCTACACATTATACGATATATGGAGACATAGATATGCATCACGGTTAAAATAATGTTGAATTCCTGATAACTTTAGCGTCTTTGATTAATCTGTTGACGACATGTTTTTGATACTCGAGTCAAGCGTAGCAAAACGTTTACCTTCACTATATAACTCGTTGTTGTTTTCTTTCAGCAAATGTTTCCATGTTCTGTCATGCATAATTGAGATTCCTGTTCATATCAACTTATATCTGAGTCGTTGACGCATTTGAAACATGATCACACATTATACAACGTTGCAGGTTGGTAAAGTTTTTTTGCAGAGCCACAATCAAAATCATTTCGACAATTATGATAATTCAACGCACAGCCCATTTTCACCGGCCTGATAAGTCACGAACGATCACCATTTACTAACAAACTTTAGTTGGGCCTCCCTGTACCAGTAACACATTTTGTTCATTTTGATTCATATATCAGAGCTTAACACTAGATAACAACAACAATGCTATGATAACAAAATAATGATACTGATTGTGTACATATGGCATTATGTTACTGCTAAAGGTACTGCTAGAACCAGCTTGTAAGAGTCGGTTATCCGGTTGATAAAACTAAACTGAATACTGCGCATTAAATGGTATACAGAATCTGTTTTACAAATCAGAATCTAAACAATTGTTGCGTTTATGTTATTTCAGAGGCATAGTTTGCGTACCTCTGTTACACGGTTTTTACGCTGCTTCAAAGATGATATATTCGGATTCCAAACAGGCACTAGGCCTCATGTCAATAATTTAGCATCGCTTAGACATTTTTATTATCCCGATTTATCATCCCAGATTCTGTTTGCTAAATTGGTTGTGTTGCACAGATATCTCGAGAGAACGAATATCACGGTTATATCAAGACATATTTGTTTTAGGCAAATCAGAGAAAAATCATTCAATATTCATGATTTTGCAATAAGATGGCATATGTGATTTATAATTGATATACAAATATTGGCATGGAAACAAGTTATTTCCTGCTTTAATGGAAACATTAAAATGAAATCGGTTCTTACAAGAGGCTGTAAACTGTAATTTCGTGGCTATTAACTTAACAACATATTTTACTCGAACATCAAAATAATTAAATAAGCAATATGAAACAATTGATATAGATTTACCAGTTGGAATAATAATCAGACCGTATTGTTATTGACCAATAGCAGTCAGAATTATTTCGAATTATCGTAAAAGTGTTTTGCTTTTAAGGATGTGCGCATTACATTCTTACTCACGTGACTAGGCATACATCTCGATCTACCAAGGAAGGAGCCAGTGCTGATTCGAAGCAAAGGGATACATGTTAGTCAACTGCTAATCGTGGAATACTTTTGAATATAGCTCTGAACCACCGTACACATTACATAAATTGAAATTAAAGTGAAATGCTATTACTGATTCTTGTTAGTACAAGTTGAAAAGCAAACACTTCAGTTTAAACCTACTTATTTTACATTGATTGAGAAACGAGTTTACACAACTTAATTAATGAGTTTCGATAATTGCTTACTTAGCATTTCACGCGCCTAATAAATGTATTGTAAAGTTCGCGGTACAATGTCACACAATGCCGAACTCAACCCCAAAAGCTTCGAATCAGGGATCAGGCGCTATACCCCTCGATCATCATGCAACTAGTATTGTCTCATGAAACAAGGCTAGCGTATTCTTCTACAAGTGAAGCTACATTCTCGACAGCTCTCGGATATTTCCGTACCACTTCGTTACTCTACGAACATCCTCTAGTGTATGTCAGGCGGTAAACTATGTGGCATAATTCAACATTTAGTGCGGTCAGAATATCGTAAAACGGATTTATAGCTTCAATAACGTCGAAAATTCACATAAGAAATGGATTGTCGTTGTAATTTCTAGCTAAGACTGACATATTTCAGTCTTCATATAGCTTAGATATTAAGAGTCTTATCCTGTTTCATCAGCACTCCAGCGTTTACGCCACTATATTGTTTTCATGATATTCAATTGGTATTTTCGAAAGTAGTGCCTTACGAACAACCAAGTGACTGGACGTAGTTGGCCGAGGTTTTCCGAATAGCGTTTTTTTAAGTACGGTCTGTTTGACAATGATCCAGGATTTGTTTGTAGACAAATACAATCAATCTAATCCCCGTAAATGAACATAATCTACCTATTTATCTTGTAATCAATTGCTGTCTGCTTGTTATTAACAATTATAAATCTCACAGAACACTGAATAAAGCTTGCATATGTTATAGTTTGTGTCTGCTACGTGGATGTATGTCTTGTGGCTTGTTATATACCTTGTTTGTTCTGTTTATTATGACATTCGTATATTTCCTAGATCTACACCTACTACGAAGAAATAATGAAATGTCAATGTTCGTGTGAAACATATGTTAATGTATACTTGTTTCGAATATCGGTAAATGGAAACCCGTGACATTTTTCAACATGATTATAAAAGCTTGATTTATCACATGCACATTTTTGGTGGGCATTACGAGGGATAAATACTTCGAAAAACGAAACCTTAATTGGTTTTCTCGATACCATTATTTCTTTGTAAACAATTTTAATATTAAATATTTAGGGTATTTCAATGGGAAAAGGGGTATACTAACATTTTCAAAAAAGTTTCGGTAGTACTTTAAATAGTAGCATTACACAGTCATGTAAACTCATTCAAGCAAGTATATATATTTAGAACATAGCTTAATAACCCGTGACGCGAAGATAATATGGTACTTCAAGTTATCTGTTAAAGATGTCATGCTATGCTTAATTCATAAGAAATGCATATCCAGATATTTTATAAATTAAAACAACAACTCCAAAAGAGACAGTGTAGCTCTAATCGTTGATTAATTTAAAATGTACGTTGTGCTTTTGCAGGTGTTACGACCGGAATAAAATTAATGTTCTTATTTTATTTCAGTGGCAAAACATTTGCATGCTCTGTTTTATGTGTTGCTTAATGTAATGATGATATATTCGTATGCACTGCCGGCATTGACTTCGAGGCAATAACTTTACATTATCTAGATGTGTTTGTGATCCCTGTGAACGTTTCCAGATTCATTTTGTTCAATGGGTCTTGATGCATAGACATCTCCAGAGGACGAATATTAAATTGAACATCATGAAGTAGTTAGGTTTGGCTAACAAATGAAACATTAATATAGAAAGCACATCTCATAATTATCCAATACGATTGCATAGCAATTTATGATTGGCATATTCATTGGCGTGGGTATAAGTTATTTGCAATATTAATAGGAAACATAAAAGTGAACGGAATACTTCCAATAGACCGTGTATTGTAATTTACCTAGTTATATATTGTTTATATGCTCTACTGCATGTTCTATCCGAATATCAAAATACATACACTTGAACAAAACAATAAGGAACAATAACATTTCTACGCACGTGACAAGTAGAACTTCTCGTTCTGCCGAGAAACCATCCAAAGTGATTGGATACATGGTCTCCTGGTAATCTTTAATACTTTAATGGGGACTAAATGGGGAGAAAATATCGCTGACCAAAAAAAAAAAAAGTTGTCACTAATACAAGTACGTAGCTATATAAGCAGTACATTACTGAAACAAAAGACTCGAAAGGCACATTAGACCAATATGCGATAATGTATTAGTTTGTAACTGACGTTTGGAATTCACTGTAAAGATATAATAGGAAAAATGAATTGTTTCAACAATTTCTATGAGACTCCCCCGCATCGGCTTTATACAAGTGTCTACAAAGGTTGCACTTGTATGTTTTTGCCCAATTCAGTATTAAACTGGAATAGTCGTTTCAAACAACGTAGTTGAAATACCACTTCCAAAAATTAAAGTGTTCATGCCACCACAAACACAAGGTCCTGGATTACATGCATTTTGACCAGACAATTCAATGTTCTGTTTTTCAATCAAAGCGATACCGTCCAATGAACAGGTGTGTAAATATTGCATTAAGAAAGTTAGAAATTCTTTATATTGAAATCGATTACTGTGAACAGATGCTTTGCATTCAAGTATACGGTAATGGATAGACGAACTTCCGATCCAGACAACATTTTTATAATTTCCCATAATCACTAATGAATGTTAATACTGTCCTCTGGTGTAGGAGTGTCGTTGAATGCATATATTTGTGGGTTTAGCGCGCGACTGCTTGTGATTCTCAATACTTGGAAATATGTAATCCTATTAAATACTTCAGCGTCCTTCTAGTGAATTGATAGGGTATTTGAATTTGGACACACCTTGTGTTTTTTATTGAGTGGAAATACGATTAAATGTATTCAACATTATAACTCAATCTAGAAGTATTAACAAACAACATAATTCAAGGCATTACAACATTTTCTTTTGAAATATTTGAAAAAATCAAAGGAATCATATAAAGGCTATATGAACAGTTCATGTCATAGCGGACATGTGGACGCCACCATAGAATATTGGGTTGTCCAAAATGTGCAGCCACTTGAAATAAAGTCTTTATTATTATTTATGATTATATAATGACTAACGTGTGTCATGCAACCTACATGTGAAATTGAATATCTGAACACTAGTATGATTAGTTTGATTTCAGCAGGGTTCGTAAAAGTGGGCTTTACTTTTCACACACAGTGGGACGGCTGTGTAGTTGCTTGCAACGGAAGATGCCCAACAATCTGATTTTCTCCTCAGAACTGTCTTTAGAATATTTTAGACTCCACAGGGGATCACGCTACATTTATTTCAAACATGGCACATCAATGTTTACAGAAATTTACGAATATGATCACCTTCATTGTCATCCTGTACATTATAACATTATATGGTTTATATAAGGATATAGCGCTATACTTGTTTTATGCATGAATTTACAACAATAGAATATAATGTGTCGGTATAAATAAACTAATATATAATGTTTAGGGAAAAACCCAAGATAATGTTGTTAACACTTTTGGCCCAACCCTTTTGTATGTATGTACAAGTTATTTGTATATTTGTATGTTTGTGCAAATATGATAATGATATGTAGAAATACGATACAATATTATTAAACTAATATTTACGGTTGATCAACGTATGCGCTTGAAAATAACCATGTACTTTTAAACAAAAAAAGCAAATATTACATATTCTAGTGCATTAATAAATACGTAAAACCGCATATTTTCAACATGATGTATCAATAACTCTCATTTTAAAATAAAGATTTCACCAAATTGAATGCATTTTTTATTTCTTTTACTACCAGTTTTGTTAAGTCATTTGAAGATCATATTGCGCATAAATGTACTGTAAAATTACAAGTAGAAGATATGCACTCGTTCTAAAAGTCTAATGTCTGAACCATGAAGCTTGTGAAACTGTTTGTGTTTCATGTCGCCCTCTTTAACAATCACCATTCAAAATAGATATAATTCCCTTTTCGTAGGTGCAAACGCGGATATTATTAAGAAACACAATCATGAGCCGTTGTAAGTATTAATGATGTAACGACATTTTATAATGAACATGAATATGATAACATATTTTAGTGCTTCTTACGGACTTACTAGCAATGACATATATCAAACAAGTACAGCATGTGAGTAGGAGGCTTTCTGACAGATGTCAAGCAAGTATAACATGTGAGTTGAAGACTTTCTGACAAACGCCATTCAGTGACATAAGCAATACAACTTGTAAACATGTAACAGAGAGCATAAGTTGCTATAGGGAACGCCACATGCACAAGACAAAACCTCCCCACTCAGACCTCCGGGAAAACAACAGTTCATAAAATATCAGGCATTTGAAGAGGTGCAAGGGTAAATACACAAGAGAACAGGAGTGCAAGGTATGGCCTGCCTGACCATTAAGGACAACCAATGAGAATATAGGAGGTCAAAGTGGGAATAAATCAAAACAAGCGATAACAAGTTCATGTTCAATAAATATACGGTTAAGATCACTTATGCATACGTTGTGCGGTTTAATTCCAGAAAATGTATAAAAAGGGCAATGTTTTGCTTCAGGAGTGAGGTTTGCATAAATGCTGTAGCTACTTAGCCAACCACTTATCATAAAGGTCTACACTATGGTCGTTTGCAATAGATACAGTTCGTATGTTGTCAAGAACACACATCAGTACACCACTAGTCTGTCTCAATGAAGCATGAACCTTTATTTTTTTGTTTCACACTGAATATTAGAAGCGTAAATATATTACTTTACGATTGATATTAATGAATACGGATTCCACATTTGTCTCGACATGTCTAACAATCTACACATTATACGATATATGGAGACATAGATATGCATCACGGTTAAAATAATGTTGAATTCCTGATAACTTTAGCGTCTTTGATTAATCTGTTGACGACATGTTTTTGATACTCGAGTCAAGCGTAGCAAAACGTTTACCTTCACTATATAACTCGTTGTTGTTTTCTTTCAGCAAATGTTTCCATGTTCTGTCATGCATAATTGAGATTCCTGTTCATATCAACTTATATCTGAGTCGTTGACGCATTTGAAACATGATCACACATTATACAACGTTGCAGGTTGGTAAAGTTTTTTTGCAGAGCCACAATCAAAATCATTTCGACAATTATGATAATTCAACGCACAGCCCATTTTCACCGGCCTGATAAGTCACGAACGATCACCATTTACTAACAAACTTTAGTTGGGCCTCCCTGTACCAGTAACACATTTTGTTCATTTTGATTCATATATCAGAGCTTAACACTAGATAACAACAACAATGCTATGATAACAAAATAATGATACTGATTGTGTACATATGGCATTATGTTACTGCTAAAGGTACTGCTAGAACCAGCTTGTAAGAGTCGGTTATCCGGTTGATAAAACTAAACTGAATACTGCGCATTAAATGGTATACAGAATCTGTTTTACAAATCAGAATCTAAACAATTGTTGCGTTTATGTTATTTCAGAGGCATAGTTTGCGTACCTCTGTTACACGGTTTTTACGCTGCTTCAAAGATGATATATTCGGATTCCAAACAGGCACTAGGCCTCATGTCAATAATTTAGCATCGCTTAGACATTTTTATTATCCCGATTTATCATTCCAGATTCTGTTTGCTAAATTGGTTGTGTTGCACAGATATCTCGAGAGAACGAATATCACGGTTATATCAAGACATATTTGTTTTAGGCAAATCAGAGAAAAATCATTCAATATTCATGATTTTGCAATAAGATGGCATATGTGATTTATAATTGATATACAAATATTGGCATGGAAACAAGTTATTTCCTGCTTTAATGGAAACATTAAAATGAAATCGGTTCTTACAAGAGGCTGTAAACTGTAATTTCGTGGCTATTAACTTAACAACATATTTTACTCGAACATCAAAATAATTAAATAAGCAATATGAAACAATTGATATAGATTTACCAGTTGGAATAATAATCAGACCGTATTGTTATTGACTAATAGCAGTCAGAATTATTTCGAATTATCGTAAAAGTGTTTTGCTTTTTGCTTTGCTTTTAAGGACTAGGCATACATCTCGATCTACCAAGGAAGGAGCCAGTACTGAGTCGAAGCAAAGGGATACATGTAGTCAGCTGTTAATCGTGGAATACTTTTGAATATAGCTCTGACCCACAGTACACATTACATAAATTGAAATTAAAGTGAAATGCTATTACTGACTCTTGTTAGTACCAGTTGAAAAGCAAACACTTCAGTTTAAACCTACTTATTTTACATTGATTGAGAAACGAGTTTACACAACTTAATTAATTAGTCTCGACGATTGCTTACTACAGTACTCGCGACAGTACTCGCGCCTAATAAATGTATTGTAAAGTTCGCGGTACAATGTCACACAAGGCCGAACTCAAACCCAACACCTTCGAATCAGGGATCAGGCGCTATACCCCTCGATCATCATGCCGATAAGTATCCCTTAATAATCACCATAGGAACTGAAGTTAAACTTTAACAAACATCAGATGAATCAGAGAAATGAGGTTTGAAATTCAATTTAAAGGCACAGGATAACATTTGGTAAATGATGGCATTAAAAAGGCTTTTACAAAGAAATTGTCAACGGTATTTCAATTTGTGTTCCGGAGCGCAACAATAAACATCAGAATGAGAAGCTAAAATTCCTAATGATTAAGAACGCTTTTGCTCAATTTTCTTTCAGCGTGAGATTGAGTTAGAGTCAAATAACAGTTGAAATATTACAGCCTAAAAAACAACATTCAGGCCACCACAGATCAACCACAGAGCAACCACTTATGCACCGCAGAGTCACCACATATCAACCACAGATTCACCACTTATGCACCACAGAGTCACAGCAGAGCCACCACAGATTCACCACTTACGCACCACTTACGCACCACTTACGCACCACAGAACCGCAACAGAACCATAACAGAACCTCAACTGATCCACCACAGATCCACCACAGATCTACCACAGAGTCACCACAGAACCACAACATAGCCACCACAGAGTCACCACAGAACCACCATAGAGTCACCACAGAGCCACCTCAGATCCACCATAGAGCTACCACAAAGCCACCTCAGATCCATCGTAGAGCCACCACATAGCCACCCCATAGCCACCTTATATCCACCATAAAGCCACCTTAGAGCCACCACAGAGTCAAAACAGAACTATGTTCCTGGAATACACATGAACTTATCAGACCGTTCAAAGTCTAGTTTTCATTCTGAGTGTGACGGAATAATGAACATTTATGAATATAATAACATTATGGAAGTTATATATTGTGCTCGATTTATCGCAACAGAAGCTTTTATATCCAAGAATTATAATCGATGGATTTATCCTCGATCAAGATCATATTGCTTATATTTGTCTTGTTCTCTCGTGAATGTTAATACGATCGTCTGATGAAGGAGTGTCATGGAAAACAAAGATCAAAATCATTACAGTGATATTCTTTATATCTGCGACAAATATAATCATATGTAAAACGATCCGGCGTTTTCCTTAAGAATTGAATATTTGTTTCTATTTGAGCGCAAAGTAATACCATGATCGCTAACGGTAATATGAAATGCATCGAGTTTGTGTCTCTGAAATGCGCAATAACTTATTACTTTATTTGTGCATCTAAAAATTCCCGTTTGGACTTCAATAAATATTTGATAGATCCATTAAGTGATTTGTTTGTCACATAAGTTCATGTACACTGTATTATAACACGTGTCACCAATCTTACCTGTCAACAAACAATAGAATATCGCTCTGTCCATTAAAGGTGTGAAATGTTGTATTGTTCGACCTATCTATGGTGAACAATGACTGAAAGGGTATCTAGGGACCGCAAACCCTGTTCGAGTGTTCGACCTATCTCTGTTCGAGTGATCTACTGTTAATATGAAATACGAAGGGGTTTCGACGGGACCTTAGAACCTGTTCGAGGTATCTACTGTGTTCGAGCCCAAACTGATCGGAGTTTCGAAGTTTTACTGTACAGTGATATGATCTTCTGAAACATTTGCGAACGGTACAAATCATTCAACAAAGGTGGAATAAATGGTTGTTGTAATACTAAGAAGTGTTTGTGTCTGATCCATGTGCGTCCATATTTCAGCACCGCGCAATGAAATATATTCTATACCTGCAAAACATGGCCGCGTACATCTTTACAGCATGTAGCATTTCGTTAAATATTCGGTTTGTAATTACGTTTACGGATTGGAACGAACCTTCTAGCAACATGCCAAGAAACTAAAGAAACGCCATAGTACTATTATGTTTACGATGTATCACGGTCAACTAAACACATTTGTGATCACTTTATAAGACAATGGCTGAAGTGAAGTTGGATTACAGATGAGCTTAATATTTCTTCGTGTCAACCATATTAACACCATCTAATGCTTTTTATCTCGCAAATATTTACAAATTTGGTAAGATAGAACACTGAACAAACAAGAATGGCGCAAAAATCCTGCCCAAAAGGAATTATAGTTTAGAGCGTATGATCGAAATTAAAAACCAAAACTGCCTTAAGAAGACATGGATAGCGTAAAGATAATGCTTGATATACACTCGGATATAGCTTATTCGACAACCTTCTATCCCAATACTTGGTATCATCCGAAATATCAGGACCCGATGAATATTTTCCGACCGACTTTACCCCTACCTAGCCACTTACCAGCGCACTTTACAACCAACCTGATAACCCAGTTCAGACATTCTGATCAATCAAGTCGACATTACCATAACCAAGTTTGTCAATTATCCCATGTAATCAATTAATCAGTGGACAAATACAATTAATCAAGTACGTCTACAAGCAAGCATTCAATTAATGCTTCAAATCGAATATCCTCCAATAAATAGTACATTCCATTTTGTCGCGAATAAATCACACAAGTTAATAATGTAATCGAATAATATATTGAGTGTATTAATCATGATTGTAAATCTAAACATAAGAGACATCGTATCTACATTATTACATTTGTAACCGTACACAAACCAGTAATTGATAAAGCAACCATTAACATTGTTTTCATCATTTGTGTGAAAAGAGAGACTAAGTTGCTACTAGGAGCGCCACATACACAGGACAATATCACCCCTACACATACCTTCATGAAAACTACAGTCCACAAAACATCAGGCACTGAGGAGATGCAGTGGTAAACACGCAAGGAAACAGGGGAGCAATGAAACGACCATGACCGACCATAAAGGCCAACTAAGGAGGATGAATGAGGACAAACAGGGGGGACCCTAAGTCCTTAGCTAATGCATGAAGAAATATTTGCCGTCTTTACATGTGTAAGACATGCACTTGAAGGAGACAAAGCTATGTTGTTTGATCATTTTGGATTCCACAGAGTTAACTTCGATCAAGAAACATGCTGGTGATTCTTACGGAGCATCTGTGACGATGTTTTGCTTGCTCCAATGATTATATTAAGAGTGTTACTTAGACAGATGACGAGTACATTTGCATAGTTCTAAACACAGGACATTGTAGAAATTATGCCATAACATATATCCAGAGTTTGTCAGTCAGTTTCATCACAGTGTTAATTTTACTACGAGCGCACGTATAAACTGATTGTTATATTAAATAAACCGATACATTACTTTGAAACGGGTATAATAAAAACCCTGTAATGTTAACATAGATTTAGAAAACTTATACCTAGAATATTATTTAACTAGTCTTACCATTTGCCTTGAAGATACTCTTTTAAATCTCATTTCACAAAACGCTACATTGTAGACTGGCTAAATATTGCATGCATTTGTAAGAGTTTCAATTTTGTTTTCTATGTTGACTTATGATCTACACTTTTTATTTTTACATTTGGACGCGGGACGTCAACAACTGATAATGATGAAAGTGCAAGGTTGCCCGACTTTAAAATGTCACATTATGTCATTTATTGATATTCTAATTGAGTACAGATAGTTCACACGAACCTTGGTAAAAATGTCAGTACACTACTAGACAGAAGTTCAGCATAGTATAAATCATTGGTTCCTCGTGTATACTAAACTTCTCCCTTGTCAAAGTGGTTGAGGCTTCCGCCTAGTGAGCGGGAGGTCGATGGTTCAAATCCCTGTATGGGGTCCGTTCTGATATGACCGATTGATGAGCTGCCAGCTAGTTCAATAATAGCAACCATGTACCTACCTGCCTGGTGCCTGTCATTAAAGGATATAAATCGGGAAGTAAATATACTCAGAAAGTAATTATCTCAAATGTCAGAAATGGATGGCCCTTTAGGTATAACAGCATTTATATACTTGATATATTTAAAGAAATGTAAAAACATGGTACACACGTTTGTAGACTCATACAAATATGAATTACCTACATATAGAATATGGATCACTAACTTGTCAGCGGAAATAAGATAGTATTTAAAGCTATCTTCGCAAGATAAAGTATGACAAAGTCAGAAGTCATTAGTACACGAATCGATCATTGTTAATACGTACTAAAATTAAGTGAATGCTAAGCAAATTAATAGAAACCTTATGATATGGTAAAATGTTTGTCAATGTATGGTTTCACGTAGATATTTATCACTACCAATAATTCTAGGGTCAATGAGGGTTCAAAAGTATTTGTTAACATCAGTGACTTGTACAGATGGCATTCATTGTATAAACTTAAACCTTCCTTAACATTATTAGTTCTAGCGAATAACAAATGAGCGCCGCTGTATGATTTCTAACCTCTTCTTTAAGTGACGTTATTTTCAGAAAACGTCACATGCAATGTCGCGATGTACTAACAGTAAGCAATATATGCCCCATATGGCAATATGAAAACGACGTAACCATATGGAGTAAATATACTGTTTCCTGCTGGCAAATAGTGACATCACATGTTGCGTTTTCTTGAAATAACTTTACTTACAGAAGTGGTTGCCCATCCCATAGCAGCACTCAAATGGAAACAATGCCGTTACTTTACACGCTAGTATACGCAAAAAACAACACAATTTTAATAGTCGTATGATGAACGCACTTGAGTAGAATGAACGCTGAATGCAAGATGATTATTTCAATTAAAACTGTATAAGATTTTTCGATCATTTGATCAAAGAACACGGCATCTCAAGTCTTGGAGGTTTTAAGAATACATTACGCTTTTGATTACCAACGTTTTACGAGTTGCTTGTAAAGGTGATCATGGTTCCTGGTATTTAAAATGCTTTTATATAATATTAATGAGCAAGGATGTTATTTGATCCATATACGGAACTATGATAATACTGTAATACGATGCATTTATCGTTAATTTAAGGTTGCGTTCATGGATGATTTCTGACAATGGGGTTTGTTTCCTCAGAGAAAACAAATTAATTTCAATTTTCGACCAATGCACCACTTTGCATGATACATTTAATAACAGCAATACAGGCGCGCGAATGCATGGTAAAATGATATTGCTTTCAGAGTGAGTCATATCCTCTATTGGGTTTTATGTTACTTCAATATTCGCTGTATTTTGATCTTCAGAAATATAAAGTATTCCACAAACTTGCAATTTGGAGATAAGTCATGCGTCTGAATACAATAATTAATATGGCTATACATCTATATCACGACATTAGTCAGAACGATCACTTTACGTGTAGCCTCGGTATTTGATTTATTATAATGAATATTATTGGAAACTACCAGACAAAGAATAAAGCATAGTTTGTCTATCCCTTAAGTTCAAACAAAAGCATCTCGAGAATAAAACTTGTTAAGATGAATGTCAGACAGGGTTGGAGTCAATTACATGGAATTATAATTGATTATACTTACTAGACATTATCTCTATTACAACATACATTAACAACGCAATTAATAGAAAAAAACTTAGTCTGGATTATAAAAAACATCTTACTACCTAAATTAGTATCACAAAAAAACGACTTGAACCATGTGTATAAGATATGATACCAATCGGCTCTACATTCAACGATTCTCGATTATTTTACTATTTGCATATCAGTGTTGCATAAACCAATCAAACCACAATACGTTAACCATTAAGCCAATTTCTCTTCAACCGAACAACGTTTGTAACCTTTACGCTGATTGATTATCCTTTTGTTAAGGGATACGTAGTATTACCGAAATCCACTCAATTATCGAATTATATTTTCCGATACCGAAATTCACTTCTAATACAACATCTGCACTATATATTGCTAAATTCGTGTTAGAATATTAACTATTATGTTGATTTAAATGTTCATACAAAAGTTCTAAGGAAGTATTGCATAATAAGAAAAATTAAAGACGTTTACATCTCAAGTGATTTCGGTAAGGTAACGTACTGTTTGATAATGCATATATGTGTGTTTACCAAATCTAAAAACATTAACTTAGTTATTGTCATGTATTTTGTCTTCCTACGCAAAGCAATGAGCTCTATAATTGAAATTATGTTATGTTTGCAAAGTAAACATTTTGATCACGATAGAGTCGTTATTCTTATCATTGCAAACATGACAATGACGTATGAAAACCAGATGAATATATTACTGTTTCCCTTAACAACTGCGTCAGAAAGTAGATCTATAGTATATTGCAAAGTTTATATAGTGAGTAGTGTTGTTAGTCAACCCCTTGGGAAAGTGTCCGGCGTTGGAATAAAGAAGATTCGAGGTTTTCTTTAACAGTCACGAATATTTGTATTGCTTTAAGCAAATAATTCGACATATCATAAGTTACTTAACTTAGTAGTGTTGTTAGTCAACCCCTCGGGAAATTACACGACATTGGAATTAATTACAAGCTAGGTTTTATGTACCTGACACGAACATTGGTATTGTTTTTATCAGATAAAACGATATGTGACAAGTTTATTATAAACATGAATGTGTAATTTCACGACTGATACAATACATACTGATAAACAATATTGGAACAGACTATACTGTCTATCACTAATCTCATTCGGAGTTATTTTGATGCAACCCCTTACGAATTCATCTCCCCTTATATGTATCGAAGTGACTATAGTGTAGCATAATCGAGTGACCATCAATCGTAACATGTCGACATTCTTTTATGTTGAACACAACAAATCTTAACCTTCAGATTTCAGCTGCTTTGCTTGCTTCAGATTCCGCTCTCCATCGTTTTTTTAAGATATTTATTGTATACTATTCAATCATTACGTGAATTATATGTTTATTAGCTCCTGTCTGCAATAAGATAAAACTGGTTTCCCTTACAGTACACACTTATTATTTATGACGACACTTACATCATATTTAGATGGCAATACTATAACAATGATCATATTTGTGGTTTAAGCTTCAGGTATTTGTTAAGAACAGAACAAATTTAAAGATGTATCTGGCTCATCTGAACATAAAATGTTTGAATTGGCTTCATCCAGTATTGTTGTTACATTGGCTAAAACATATCTGAAGAGAACCATTGCAATGAATCACCCATTGAAAATATATTTTTTTTACCATATTACATTTTTTTTAAATTTTATAATGTACAAAAAATCTTTCTTCAACGAATACAAATCAATACATTATGAGTTCATACTTTGTTGATGTTTTAACTATAAGAAATATATGTTCATGTTTGTTTCGGTAAACAAATGAACAAACAATGAGCGTACTATTACTTTAATGTACAATATCATGATTTCTCTGGCTGATATATACGGCAAATTCTTCATCTGGGAAATTATCTGCAAAGCAGACGATTACTTTATATCAAGGACAACACACTTTTAGTATTGATAATGAAGTGTACTTAAAGGTTATTGAGCTTTAATTGACATTGTATGTTCAGATGTCTCGTATTTAATTACATCTCAATTACATGTTATCGAGAGAACTGCCGATGACACATTGCATTCAATTGCATGTAACTTGTAATAAATTTCATATACTCACAACCAAATTTTCAATTACCCCAAAACTGATGTCAAAACAAATTCACGATCAACAAATGTACAGATCAGAGAACAAGTTGCACAATATTGTTTGGGAGTAAATTCTAAATAATGCTTCAAGCACAAGTTACTCAATAATATGTTATGTTTACATAAATGTTACATGTGCAAAAAGTAATTTACTTATATAAATGTTATAATGCATCATGGTGTTTGTACCTTGTACAGAGAGGATACCACTATTTCGATTTAGTGAAATATAGCCTTCTTCATCTCTTCTAGAACAGTAAATGCGATATTATCTTACAAATTGATATTAAATGAATAAAGATGTTAAATTAGTCTCATTCTGTCTAAGAAGCCACCGATAAGATATATTGAGACATATACTATTCATAATGTTGAAAATAATGTGAACTTTTTGCAGACTTTATCTTTGTTGCTATATCTTGGTTGATAACTCTGATCCCATGATTTTATTCACGGAAACGTTAGCAAGAAATATGTCGATCGATAAATCTTCGTTATTTTCTTCCAAAGAATCCTTGCAAATTTTTGCTATGATTAATTGATTTGTTTCATGTTAGCTTATATCTTCGCCGTGGAATCTAATGATTTTTAACGGATCGTGTATTATACGAAGTACTCACAGTCTTTTAGAAAAACCGACAACAATATCATTAAACTATATAGAAATATGTTCACAGGTCACAGTTGCCGCCAATGTGCTCAGCCAAGGGGCGTCAAGGCCCATAACTCTAATTCCCCTTGATGGAGAGGGACGTGAGATCCCAGGCACACAACTAAACATGTTGTTGTATATTCCTTTAAATACTGTATAGCCGACAGTTAATGATATATGAACGACACAAGTATTGTTGGACGGACGGACGGACGGACGAACTAACATTTATTAAGTGATTTTTTCCTTCCTTAAAAAAAAGACCCTTAAAGCAGGTGATTTTATGTGGATTTCATATAGAAAGCAGAACACAAAAGCCCCTAACCCTAATGTCAGTAAACCCGTTATGCCTAAAATGTTTGCCCGGACGGACTGACGAACGGACAATGGTTTAACATTGGTGTCCCCCACAAGTGTTTGGGGCACAAACAATGTGATAATTCAGTGTGAATTGGATTATTCAATGCAATTGTTAAATCTTAGTCAGCCCGTTTACGTCATGAAGGATCATCGTTGTATCTAAACTGTAATCAAATATCAAAACACAATATGCGTGGACAACAACAAAACTATGATAACAGTTATATTGAATCAGTAATCTATTAAAACCAAAATGATGATAAGCCATTAAGTGTGTGTTTAGCTTTACCGGTCGCTGAGTCGAAAAGGGTCTGCTTTGCTTACGTAGCTTCCGACACGAAACTTAATAATTTGTCAGATGTTGTAAGTAATTTCGGGGGCATACACATAGCTGATAGTATCGTTATGTTACTGAACGTGTGCGTTGGTTAAAATGAAAATGATACGTTCGGATGCCAGGCATACAATGACCTCACGGCAATAACTTAACATCATCTAGACTAATTTATTCTGCCCTTTAGATATTTCCAGATTGGTCTATGACTATCTCGAGAGGATGAATATTACATTTTACAATTTGAGATATTAATAAAGGAAAATCAAAGAAAACTCATTACAAAATATCATAATTATGCATAAAATGGAATTGTGATTTATGACTGATATATGGATATTGGCATTGGTAGAAGCGAGTGCTTACAATAATAGAGACATAAAAACGACATGAATCTCCCAAACAGGCTGTAGTTGTAATTTACCCAGTATCTAGCTTATTCGCTCTATTAGTAGTATGGTGTACATGTATATCAAATATACAGTAAAACTTCGAAACCTCGAACAGTTTTGGCTCGAACACAGTAGATACCTCGAACAGGTTCTTAAGTCCCGGCGAAACCCCTTCTTATTTCATATTATCTAACAGTAGATCACTCGAACAGAGATAGGTCGAACACTCAAACAGGAGTTGGGGTCCCTAGCTATCATTTCATTCATTGTTCACTATAGCTAGGTCGAACAATACAATAATTCACACCTTTCAATGACCGCTTAATATACTAGTATACACATGTTATTCGCACTTCGTGATAATTACTTGCCAGTTGTACATGTGGAAACTCCCTAATCCGAACACCCCTCGGACAAACTTTAAAGGTCGGATTAGAGGAGAGTCCGGACTGGAGAGAATTCCTCCATTGAATGTCCGTAGGCAAGACATTCTTTCAGTAATTTGAATATGATCGCTAGAGCAAAGACCTAAATACCATTTGGCTAGAGGTTGTTTGCGTTATCGCGATGTAATATATAATGTCTGAATGCATTCTTTTATTTGACTTTGCAGACTAATTTAAGCTACAAATTGTATATAAACTTGAAAATTCAATTTATAGACCAAAATCATAAGTTATAAGAGACCAACATATTTATGCAACTTTCATAAGAGGAAGATTTGCAATGCGATATGCAAAATACATGATGTGTGAAATATTGGTTGATATTTGAATTCTTCCATAAATTATGTAAATTATCATTATAATGTGTTTATTCGTTATAGAAATGCAGGAAATTCGATTCTTCATGATATGAATCGCTGTAGACGCCTCTCGTTTATCTAAAACTGTATGAAAGCATTGAATATAATTAACGTAATATTTTGACCGATAGTTCATTCTTAAATAGATGTAGAAATTACAACAAAATTACACTGTGCAGAAAATGTATAAGATATTTTATCTTTTAGAATTTTATAAAAAAAAAATGATAATTTCACTGCACAAGGTGGA
Source organism: Mactromeris polynyma (assembly GCA_032209605.1). Taxonomy (NCBI): domain Eukaryota; kingdom Metazoa; phylum Mollusca; class Bivalvia; order Venerida; family Mactridae; genus Mactromeris; species Mactromeris polynyma. The sequence continues at coordinate 33,545,627 of JASFXZ010000004.1, forward strand.
TATATGAATCTCAAGCAAGTATTTCAATGAATCATTTTACAGTCAAATGATTTTAAACATAGCTGAAATTAAGTATGGGTATTTTGCGACATTATACCGTCCATAAAACCTGACAAGCTATGCACTTAGTACGATGTATTATCAAAACACCATACCTGAAAACTATGCACCATAGCTTCATTTCAAAAGATTTTTCGTAGAGGAAAAAAATAATCTAGGGTAAACTTTTTGAATTGTGATTTGTGTACCTAATGGGCCCTTTTCTGCGCTCACATCCAATGTTTTCCAATTGTTTACAAAATAAGTACATCTCGTACCCGGTCTTACCTTGTTTCCATCAAAACTTAATGCATACGATGATAACGTCTAATGGTATGTATTCATAGAGACAATTCAATTATTATGCCTTCTCTCAATTCTCAGTCATTATACGATCTGACGTATTTTTGCGGAAAATTATCGTCCGGTTTTGGGAGATTTATTTTACCTCTAAAATAACAATCCGGACAGAAAAATTCGTTCGGATTCAGGAGTAGGGAGGATCCGGACTGTGGTTTTTTTATATGTCGTATTGGAGGAACTAAACCAAGAAAATTGTCAGGTTGCAGGAAGTTTCCGGATCGGTGAGTTTCCGGATTAGGGAGTTTCCACTGTACATGTATTATGTGACAGACATTTCATGCGTATAAGAATAAACGAGAGAGAATAAGGTGCCACAGGGAATCATTTTTGCTTTCCTTTCATTTTTTTTTCATTTTTTTATTATGAATAATGCTGCGACTATTGATCGACGTGCATTCAGTATGAAAACCGGCGACTGTCAATTAGGAAATATACGCGTATACCGTAGATGCCTCAAACAGTAGATGGCTCGAACTAATTGCTAGGTCCGACGGCAGTTCGAGGTTTCGAAGTTTTACTGTACTTGAATAAGAACAAAATGTTACAATATATATACCAGTCGGCCATATTCATCAAACAATGTTAGCCTGTTTTCCTTTGTAAACACAATTAATGTGATGTTCCGAGTTATCTTGAAATATGTGGATTATGATAATGTTATTTTTATGTTATTCCCACGACGTCGTACAGTTTGGTCTGCCGAGAAACAATTCAGAGCTGATCGGATATGTTGGTGTCTTGGTAACATAACATGTACATGTGTACATGGGGGATACTAGTGAATATAGCCCCCAACCACAATACATTATACACAAATTAACAAAAAATAATATTGCTACTGATACCTGTATGTTTCAATAAAACACAAATTGAAACTAAAAACTCGCCAATGATATTTACAAAAGAAGTTATAAATGTTAATCAACATTAGATGATTTAGATCAATGTGTGGAGACGTGTTCGATTTGCAATTCATTATAAAGACACATGGTATTATGAAGGCATTAAACGAATTTGATGAGAATTCCGTGCATAGGATTTCAAAGAATTGACAACGTACAGTGAACTCTTGTTCCGGAGCAGAAAGATAAATGTCAGATTGTGTATCTAAAATTTCCCACGGAATGAACATGTTTTGCACAATGTGCGTTTAGTATTGAACTTGTTTTATTTATTCTCAAATAACGTCATTGAAATATAATTGCAAAAAAAACAGCCCACAACGACTGAGTATGTTCCATGATAACATATTCCCCGTATTTCATTTTGAGGAAGTAAATCAACGTATAGTTTTCATTCAGAATCAGACAGTTTAACACAATATGAAAGAACTAATTTTCATATTTCGTGATAGATTAATCAGCTTGTACGTCCAAGAATACTGTAATGGATGGGATTATGCCTGATCCCGATCATATTGCTGACATTTGTCATATTCTCTCATGAATGTTAGCCGTAAATCGTCTGATAGAGGAGTGCCATGGAAAACATACATCAACTATCATTGTACTCGAGGGTCTAGCTCACGACTGCCTGCGATTCTATCTGAACATTTTTACTGAAATACAATGCGTTTTTCTGAAGAATTGTGTGTTTCATAATATTCTAACACACAATGATGAGTTGATCAATAGCACGTTTAGAATAAGTTAACCACCTTACATAAAATTAAAAGACAAACAAACAACATAATTTCAGGTATGAATGGTTTCATTAAAATAGTTTAAACAATAATCAACGATATGTAAAATAATGGAAAGTTATGAATTTGTTTCACATTCGATCTAATATATATAATTTTAAACTACTATATATGACTTTAAATACTAAAGTTGTATATAATATAATGTTTTAAACCGACAACAAGTCATCAATGCATACAATTTGAGTATTCATTAGTTTAACTTTCCAGCCTTGGAACTTTCAGTACAAATATGTTTTTGTACTTACGGCATGTCAACCACACACGTTACTATCATTTCGCCAAACTTTCCAACATCTACATAAACTTTGACTTGCAAGTTGGTATAAACTACTCTAAATGACAGACATCTAACTGCACAAGACGCTACATTATCATAAGTTCATAAATCATTGAAGATGAGAAAATATGCACTTGTTCCAAGAAATTGTAGACATTTACCATGTGTTTGGTACGACGTGTCTGTTCCGCATGTAATGACAACTTTACGCTGTCTGTTTCAGTAATGGATGACTTCAAATATCCAAAGAATAGCAGACTGTATGAATATAACATATTATATACTTGCGCAAGCTGTATCCCATAGTTTTCATGAACTGACGTTTTGATTCATCGCTTGGATTTTATTCGTGGCACACTTGAAAACACATTTTTAGTAACAATAATTCTGTAGAGTCTGTGATAAATCTTTTACCTACAGGATGTTCGTTATCGAGATTGTTGGGTTTCAGTTTATCAAAACACATAATGCCAGACTTATATATGAACTATTAGGTGTGCAAATTGGTATGTGCTGGAATTTGATAACGATGATGATGAACATAATACAATAAAATATTGTTGATGTAAAAAATAAGAGTGATGTTGTTTCCCGGATATATGCACTTAATGGCAATATATTCCTACTGCAATTCGACCACGTGTTAAAAATTAATTTATCAACTTCCCAAGGAAGAGTAGTTTTGAGGTAATTAGAAATCAGGGAAAATATTGTCTTGGTTACAGATAGAACACAATTAACAGTGAAAACGATGTATCAGACATCACGCATCGATGGAATGATGACTTGTGAACCTGCGTTGTTTCTCAATATGTCAAATTAATGATTGTATATATATAATTCAATTCCGTGTTGTTATTAGCAGATGTTTCGTATAATTGCCTGTTTTCTAGATTTACATAGCAATAGTTTCAAGAAATGCACAATTGATAAACATCGGTAGATATTCAGACTTCAACGTTTTTGTTCTTACCTCGGCAACAAACTAGAATTTGGACAGTATTAAAAAGTGTTTAGTAATGAAATTAATCAGTCAATCAATACACAAAAAAACCCTAAAAGAATCTCTAAGGAATGCTGAAATGAGGAAAGTTTAGTAATCTAAGCATAACATGTGATAACATTTACAGAAGGTTAATCACCTCATTGTCGCTAGATGATCGACACAAAGATATATCAAACACGTATACTATGTCAACTGGCGGCTGAACAGAAGGCTGAAGATAATTAAATAAAACCAACAAGAGCTACTAATTCCTTATCGTGTCAGTATTCTAAGCCATTTTATAGTTTCATTAAGGTTTTATCATATACAACATTATATCAAGATGTTAAGAAAAGTTTACCTATTTTAATGAATAAACCCTGAATCTGATTTTCGGTTTCGTCTGAAATGAATAAGACTGCAACATACCATCCATATCAGTAAAAGAGAGCATAAGCTGCTACAGGGAACTTCAAATACATAAATAAATGCCTCCATATACATACCTTCCGAAAAACAACAGTCCATAACACATTTTGGGCCCGTTTCATAGACGATCTTAAGACGTATCGTAACGTAACTTCTGTCTTACGTTAGCGTAGCTACGAAAACTCGTTTCATGAATATTATCTTAACGAAGATTATCGTAGATTTTGTCGTAAAAACGGGCCCCAGGCATTTGAGGTGTTGCAAGGGCAAATGCGCAAGGGAACAGTGACACAATGAACGGCTTAAAAGTTAAATTGTATGGGATGAAATTGGTAATTAACATTGTTGTCAACTTTGCAATTAATACAAACGTAATTGCGTATTTCATTGCGAAGCCTGTTGAATTGATTCATATGCTAAACAATTGTTTTTTACACTATATTATATTCATATTCTCGCAGATACCCAACACGTTTCGGTAATGGCCAACACCGCAAGAACACTATGTGACCTGTCTGAGGTATCCATTTGGGCGTAGGAAGTGTATGAAGCAATTTGTGGAACGACTCTTTTGCATTTGAGTTGCATTTTACAAACAGTTTAGTCTATCACTATAACTTCAAAAAGTATGTCTCAATCAGAGACATGTTCAATGTTGATTGTATGTAATATTTGTATCATTTCTTCCCAAAATCTCTAATTGATACTGATAAGGCGAACTAATGTAAGTATATCTTAAAACACACACAGAAACACACAAACTATTATGCAAAACTTTTAAGTATAGTACAAGTGGTTGTTTTACAATGTTAGCTACCCAGCGGAGCAGTCGGGTCATTTGACCGCTGTACATGTATAGTATTCACAAAATGTCGATATGTATAGAATGATTAGATGTTGTACATAATATTTCGTTATATCTGAATAGATGCTAACTGCAATTCATTTGTAACAAAAGAATAGTTACTTAGTTAAACGAATAAAGATCGAATTAATAATCAGAAGCTATAAATGGGATCAATACAATGCTTAGAAGATCCCATTTTATGTAATTTTAACATATTTATCATCCCAGCTTCTAGAATAATTGTGCTCGTAAATATCTTAGTTTATCTGCTATAAAAGTCAATGAAAAGTGTCTGAGATAGAAATACCACGTAAGATAAATGTCGCTGAACGTGAAATTATAAGATGAAATGCAATAACTTGTCTTGCCCATTACAATTATATAAATTGAGATCATACCTAACAGCTTGGTTCAATACCTATGATTGATGTTATTAAATTACTTTCGACAACTATTCGTAATACTATTGGAGAGTTCAGACAATTGTTCCAAGATAGTTCAAGTTTAGTTCTTTTGATTTAATGCATCGCAATATGTAATGAGTGTATGCCATGACGTATAACTAGTATCTTATATACTGTACTGCACAACATATCTGTCTTGAGCCTAAATAATTTATACAAATGTTGATACACATCCCGACAGATTGGAAATAAATCCTAAGGAGTTGCTTTAAAATTGATATGAGCTTCATTAAAATTGTGTTAATGCTGTAGAATATATAGTTTGAAGAACTATAATAGTAGAATGAATGGGCCCATTGTCTCAATACGCCAACCAAACCAGTTGTTCTGTGGAAGAGCTTTCGCCCGGAATGAGGGAGGAAGCGGGTTTGAGCCTCTGTCGTGACTCACAAAGTCCTTCAAGTAGTACTGGTAGATACTTCACCAACACTCGGATTGTTTGCCCTTTTGTAGAACTGGGACTGGTTCGTCACGTGTAACTCTTAAACTAGAGAAATCGAATAATGAAACATTATTGGAGTTTAAAATTTGAATGAATTTCCACTCGGGCTGGTGGGTGTATTTTATGTTGCGGAAGTCATAGGAACAGTTTTTGCAAAATAACTATCTAACGATAATGGTATGCTTATACTAGTAACTAACAGCAAAAAATGCATAGCAGTAGTGCTCCTTATGCTTGGTCCGAAAGTCGTGGGTAAGTATCGAATCTAGGATGATGATGATTCGCAAACTTCACAGTTCATGCAATAGGTGCGAGTACTTGTCAGTAACCAAAGAATCAGTCATCGAGAGTGATGAATATAATTTGTGCTAACTTAATTCACAATCGATATAAAATAAGTATGTTTAAACTAACCCGTTGAATTAAGCTAGAATCAACAACGCAAAAAAACTGTGAATCTGCAGTTAGGTAACACTGATGCCGTTTTGGAATTTACGACACAAAATGCTTGTGGGTGTTTTTTTTTAAAATCATTATGTCTGCTTATGCTCTCTGTAGCACACTTTAAACACACCGCTGCAGTGATATTCACATGAGGATTTTTATAATGCATATTTTGATGCTTTACTTGTGAATACGTATCTTTACCAGAGGGAGATGTGTGAAACATAGCAAAGTTAAAACATGTTTAAGTTCTTGCTAATCTATCAAAACTGACATCCCAGAACAATTTACACACACGCGTGTGACACTATTTTTATTGCCTTTTCGAATTCTTATCTAGTTGAAATAAGGAATCACATAGTTGATCCGGACAAAACCTCAAGTAGACTGAACAATTGAAACCAATGATAATCATTTATAACATAAACGTCAAGGTTATAACACCAGACAAGACGTGTTTTGCAGTAGGACGAGAATGTGAGACAAACAATATGTCTCTATGAATAAGCATGAAACAATATCAGTTCCTGTTTGCAGACAATGAACTACTCCAAATAGTTATATATCGTATTGATCTCATATATTTGAAAAACAACAATCTTTGTTTAAGTGTCAGACATTTGTGCTTACAGAGTCATTAGATAAAAATGGCAGTCACAGAATGCGGGAAAATCCATAATGTACCAAATCCCTAAGCAATATGTAAATATATTGATATACTAGTATTGATATAAGTCCCAATATGGTTCGTTAAAACGTTGTTTTAAAAACATTTGCAATATCCAGAATATTACCATATATATGTATACCGTAACACCGAGTCATTGAGGTAATAATAATGTCCCTGCAAATTTCAGAAGATTCGACATCGATGCAAAAAGTGTATTTTTCTTATTATGTCGACCGGTTAATGTAACTTAGTTTCGCGCGCTTTTGTATACACTCACTGTATGTTCCAGGTTGCATTAAGCCAGTGCTAATAATTGCATGATGTCTCATCACGTGATGACTGACTAGTTGTTGAGTTTAATATCCCTAATACTTGTATTCGGATGAATACTTATATCGCACAAGGACAGGCTCGGAAGCGCATCGGCAATGAAGTATTTTGTAAACAAGATAATTGTCTCATACGATTCTTACGAAAATGATAAGAAATCAATGATAACTATCAGCCAACTTGTCGTTATCGGGCGTTCACGCAAATATAAAATAAACTTACATCGCATATTCAGAGACACGTGTTTACGACACATGGAATATAACAATAGTAACATAATTATTTAGAAATAGTTAATTAATGCTCATTTACTTGAAAATAACGCTGAGCACTGCAGGTGTAACGATGGATGTCACAATAGTTGTCCTGAGTTGTATGCTGACTGTCCTGTAATAGTGTACAGCCCGGCTAGCTCAGTTAAGCGCTAGACTGTCACCCGGCAGGTCTAGGTTCGATTACCCGGTGGGAAGTTTATTTTGTTCAGTTACATTGGTTATGGTCATGTTCTTCACAGAAGTTAGAGAGGTTGTCAGTTGGTTGAGGAAAAGTAAATTCGCACTGGTTGATAATTAATACCAGGAACACTGTTTAGGTCAACTGACCGCCGTATAGGACTGGAAATAGGCTGTAAAACGGCTTAAAAACCCGATGAAAACAAAACATACATTCTGCAAACGAATTGTTTGTCTCCGCAAAAAAATTGAACATGACCGAACTCTTCCGTTTAAAAAAAATCTGTGTCAGTTGTTTTTATAGTACAAGAATGTTTTCCTAGACGATCCTGATATAAAGCTCATATTTCAATTAAATTGAGCGATAGCAGATATTTTTTCAAGACGGACGTATGAACTAATGAGACACTGGTGGATATTTATGTTTTGCTTTCCTTGTATGCACTTAAAAAAGTTCACGGAATTTGTTCAAGCACGCAATAAAGCAATCATGTATATTATGTTTTGTTTCCGTTTTAAATTCCATCTTGGCGATATAGATTTACAAAACTGAACCGATCAATATGTTTGTACGATTTGGTTTTGTAATTTTATACGCTCTTGACATTGTTATTCCTTACCTTGGCGACATATTATCATGTCGATCACAATGCAATCACACATGCACCAATGTATTTCGGCACAGCCGTATTAACATGGTTTTGCTATTTTTATATCTGTGTTTTGTTAGCGAAGCAAATCTTACGTTAACCACCAAGGCAATTTCTCTTCAACCGAAAAAGTTTGTAACCTAGACGCGGTTTGTTTAACCTTTCGATAAAGGGTACGTTACCTTACCGAAATTCACTGCATTTCGGTAAATTTACCGAAATCTGTTTTATATATGGAGTGACCAGCAATCGTAACAACTCGGCATTTTTTCTTTGCACAACAAACCTTTAACTAGGTTGCTACAGGAAACGCCACGAGTCAATACCTCTCCACACAGACCCCATGGAAACGACAGCCTATGAAACATTTGGGATTGATGTTGTGAATGGGCAAATTTGTATGGGAATGGGGAAGCAAGGGATTGTCTGTCTGACTAAAAAAACAACCATGGAGACATTAAGGGGACAACAAGACTTAAAGGGATTAAATGCACCATTACTAATAGCCTATTATGTAAATCGTTTGTCCACGGTACACGATAAACCATCAATGTGGACTGACCCATAGTCCTGACTCATCTTATTTATTTTATTAATTAATTAATATAATCAAACAAGGGAAAATGTATTTTTGAACAAAACCACGGATAAGGCAAATATCATCGGGACCCTTGAAAACTATGGTATTGATAATTGTGTTCTTAATTTTGAGGTGGTCTTATTATTGGGATGGTCTTTAAGTGAGATTTTACTGTAATTTTATTTTGATGTAACTCAAATCCACTTGTAGCGAATGCAAAATATACAATGTAGATGAAAAATTCATAAATATTTTATTGCACACGGAAAATATTTTCAAAATTCACGATGGGTTGAAAGTGTTGGATAGTAGGCTACACACTTCAATGTTTCTGTCTCTGGAATACAGGTGTGCATGGTATGTTGATGCTATCAGTAGTTATACAAATTCATTGAGTTATGTGATATCCATATAGTACATCCTATATGACCTAATGTAAGCGAGATGCATAACTTAGATGTAAAAGAGATTGTTGTTGTTGTTGTTTTTTTCCAGTGAGATTTTCAGTACACATGTGGTTTCATATGATGCTATTTATGTTTATGTTTATGTTTATATCAGTGCATTATACATAGTTGTCAGATAAACGATAGTAGTTTGTATCATATTACCATCTAAGTGTTATACGTGTATACATATATATATATATTACTTCCGTTTTTGCTATGCACAAATCATACATGTATTTAAAATGTGTTGTATGTTGTTTTAACTACTTTACTATACTTTGTACACCTTCTCCGTCAAACACTGTTCTGTCCTTTCTTGTACTGTCTTTAATATATTATGTTTCCTTAAACATAACTTATAAATACATTATCTAAACTGACTAACCTATATATTCTTTATAACAATGTACAAGTTGTTACTAAAACCAATTATTGCAAGATGGTTAAGATTAACATATTACATGATATGACGCAGTACTTCATCGAAGTGCATAAAATACTAACGTTTCACATATTTGTTTTTATATGAACTAACATGTTATTCCAATAATAAGTTCGTCGAAATGTTTTGAGATGAATTGAAATGTGTTACAATAATGTGAGTCTTATATTATTAACATTTATAACAGTAATGTCGTTTTATTTTTGTTTACTTACACAATTGGTTCTTTATAAGTGCACAGAACAACGTAATGTTTGTTGAATTTACAAAATATTGGCAAATATCGACATTTAACCAAACAACAATACTTTGATGGTTGGTGTGCACGTGTTGTTAATGTCAGATCGATAAAAGATATGTCCACGTTTTTACATACAACTGTATCAACTCTTGCCGATAAAAAATCGAGAATAGATAGCGATGGCAGACGTCATCAGCCAGCAGGTTCATCTTGATAACACTCCCGGGTTATGTAAAATCGTCACGTTTTTCCTCAGATGAATTGATACTACGAGACAAAAAGCTTGCTGTAATCGTCTAACTATGCAGCAGCGTACTGAATTCAGTTGTATCCAATACTTAGCACAGTTGGAATCCTAAGTACAGCAAAGATTATTGGTAACAAAAGTGTGAATAGTGTAGTGTTGGACAGAACAAAATCACAAAATAGGGTCTCGCCACACCAATCCATGGGGCACGAAACAAAACTAAGAATGGGGATATTAATTGTTGTGATGACAATATATCGATGCAAGGAATAGGTTGGAGTCATAGTGATTTGACAGTGCTTCTGTTACTGTGTGGGTGGGTGGGGTACATACAGAAAATATCCAAAAATACATGTTAGAATGGTTACAGTAACACAATAACACACAATGACATTTATTTAACAAATTTCCAAATGTTTGAGCTCAACACGTAAGTTTAGAATTTGCTATTTTATGATATGTGTTGATTGTTACCATTGCAGAATTTGAACCAATAACCTTGTTTTCAAAACTACCCATGCCATGTGTTTCAAATGAAAGGGTGTAGTGTTAAGGTCTTCTAGCATCCTATTACAACATTAATAGCTACTGTGGCATATCACTTATTGATCCCGATTTTGAACTTTGAAAAATAGGAGAAGAGAAGGAATAAGTTGCTACAGGTAACGCCACATACATAAGACAGAGCCTCCCCACACACACCTCCGGGAAACAACAATCCATAAAACATAACGCACTGGATGAGGTTAAAAGGTACATACGTTAGGAAACGGAGGCGCAAGTAATGGCCTGGCAGTCAATAAGGAATAGCTAGGAGAATCAAAGAGGACAAACAGTGAAGGAGGGGGGGGGGGGTGGGGGTAATGGATAGAAAAGATCACAGGATAAATCAAGACAGCTGGCAACAATAGACCGAAACTGGGACGAAAATAACCACTATATACAGTGAAAGAATTGCAAGCAAGTTAATATTAATACCAATTAAAGGAAGGAAAATTCACCGTTGTTGTTATCCGTTATACGTTATCCTGTGGAGGCCGACGCATGCCGCAATGCAAGCCGACTTACTTGTTGAACGAGTGTTACGCGAAATTGCGAAAGTGCAACGCGACACGTAGACAATTTTACTCGATATCACGACATTGCGATTCACATTTCTTGGAAAAGTTGATGTCTTGAATGTGTTATACAACTTTAAACGATTCAACACTATCCTTATTTTTAGAATATGCTTGTAACATTGGCAACATATATCTACATATTCATGGTGACTAAATACAGTTATTAATGATTTTTTGTTATCTAACAAAACGTTACTGAAAGTATTGGCCTGGCTGTATGCCAAATCATTCGTGCGCACAAAACTAATACAATTTGGTAGTCCATTTTTCTTCCCCAGAATACTTTATTGAGTCAAAGATCAGATAATGGCGTTGCCTGATAAACGCGAAAAGAATGTATGTCAGAGTTAAGATATGCGATTTTAGACTTTTTGGATCAACCGTTCTTTTGTATATAATTCGTTGGACTTGATTATCAACCCAGAATCCACGCTCTGAACATGGTAATGGCATTAATATATTCGATTCGCAAGCTGGTAAAAGTAGTGATTGGAACATAAAAGAAATGAGACGAAATATAACGACCCACAATAAAAGAAATAAGTCTGACGTAGCAAGTACTGCCAATCAATTTCTCTGACAAACATATGTGTATGTTAGTTGTTGACCCCTCGCCTTGATATTACATTTGAGTCTTATTCAGACAGTGATTTTCTTAACAAATGACAATATCCATGTATTTTTTTCAGTTTCAGAGTTATTCTATTTGGCATGTATGTAACACAATTTAGGATAATCTTGGTGGATTAACTTTTTTGAACAGGCCTCAGACCGTTACGTTGGCAGTTTTTTAACAATTGCCATTTTCAATTTAATAGATTTACAATTTTCAATGTTACCGCCAACGTTTTGTTTTGATTTAATTATCACTGTTTGAAAAGGTTTTTTAACATTTGTATATATATAGTACAGAAATATTTGAATAATGATAATAAGTGTGGCATGTTGTCTTAACAGAGCTCATAAAAGTGTCATTATAAACAGCTAAACGTAAATTGCTCGCAACACATAAACGTGTCAGACGTTCAAAACGGTAACATAATCATAATATATATATATATTTAATATGTTGTACATACTACCGGCGAAATAGAAACATCGGTGAGTGATTTAACGCAAACCGTAGCCAGGTTGTTGAAATAGGCATCGAAGAGGCAAAGGAGCATGTGCGGGAGAGGATGGCGCGAAACACATCTTTCTAATTGTCATAGACAATTGTAAATATGATGAAATAATAATTCAATATTCACGATGAAATAAGGTATTTAAGTCTCCCACACAATGAAAGGTCATGTACATATCAATATCGCTGCTTGTTAAAAAGGGACTGCAAACGCATTAATCACACCCCACTCCTGGCTACGGATATATGTCAAAATATGCATTTATCTGTATTCAGCATGCCATTTGTAAATCATACACATGTGTTTGACTGTACTGTAAGTAACATGCAACATGCTGATAACAATAATTCCAAATACATGTATACATTTGGAGAAGGTCATAACTTGTATATTAGTAGTGCTTGCTTTCCAATGACGTAAAAACAAATATGAAAATGACTGTAGATAAGTCGTTTAAAGTTCATGTGTTAAAACTAGTTAGCATATTAGTCATGCATAGCTCCACAAAGCGTTCACAGTTCTTGTACAGTTGCTTACACCTGCTGGGAAGCAATTATACTCAAAGTTTGATAAGGTTTACATTTTTTTATGACCGACATTTTAAACAATTTTGAATCATGTGCATTCAAATTTATTTATATCATTAATACATATTCCATTCTTCATTTCTGATGTAATAAATAACATTACACAAACCGTTCATGCTCGATCAGATGTTACGTATGTCATGTATAAATCACATGGAAAGGTGTACCTTATCAAATTTTGAGTAGTACATTATAATATTGATAGTATTTATGCCTTATATATAGGTGACATTAATAATTTATTTCATCCTATCTGGTGCATATATATTCTCTGGCCAAATGTTCACAATGGATCAACTGATCTGGATCCACTTGATTTCATACAAATATCTGCCTTTTTCATGAAGCAATTGAACACTATGTCCAGTTATTGTATAAACATCTTCTAATTTACATTATGAAAACAAAGATGTAGAGAATTCATTTAGTATATTTATGACTGAAACTGGTCCAGATCAAATCAGGATCAATTTTCCAAAGTCTGTCAAAATGGTTAGAAAAGTATACATGTATTTGGAATCATTGTTATCAGCATGTTGCATGTTACTTACATTACTCGTGATTTCGTTGTTGGTGTTAAATAGTATTGTATGTAAACAAATATTGGATCATATTCGTTTGTCTTCGCTGTATGCTAATTGTTTGTCCTCGAGGCCTATGTCGCCTACCTGGATTATAACTTATAAAACGTATGTTTGTCTTTGAGATGTGTTGATCATTACTAAAGAATGTTTACACGTTGCTTCATAATTAAAACGTCGTCATGCGGATGCGTTAAACCGCCGAACAATTGAGTTTATAAAGGTATCGTAATTGTGAAATATCAGTGTATTGGCTGTGGATTGTATGTCTCTGACTTTTTCTGACAAGTCATATTGTGTTCATAAATACTGGTGTTAGCTCTCGGTCACATGTGTCTAAACATGAGGCGACTGAATCAGGACTTACATATACTACATATGTGTTATGCAGAGCAGTATTTTAATTTTATACGTCGGACAATATATGATTTCTTATATTGATGCATTGTAAGTTCATATTGGCAGTACATGTTATTTTACCAACAATAATACTTCGATTGTATTCATATCGCTTTGATTTGCCTGAGTAAGTCTGAAATAACTTATTTCTGTCAGTTATCCAGACAAAACCTGTATATCAAAACTCAAGTCTCGAATTCATGCAGTTATTCAAAACTATATTTATTCGTAATGCAAAATAAAAATATAAAACGTACAAGAGAGAGATTATGGATTACAAAACAAACTTAAAGACGATCGCTACAGTTTCATCATTTTTTTGAAAGCATTCAGAATGTTATGAAAGATTGTCTGTTGAAAGCATATAACCTAATCTACAAAATCATGCTTATATCGGGTTTTTGTCAACATTTATGTTCATAGTAACTTTTAATTATCAGTATATTGTTTTACATTAATTGTTTGATAAACTGAAATTCGAAGGTTTGAGTATAATTGCATAACTCTATATGTGAAGTTGCACGTTTACTGTTTAGTAGCAAAATACAACTTAGTTATGTATCCATACTGCGCTTCATCTTTGTCGTAAAACAATGTACGCTAGAGTGTTATCATGTGTGAATTACTTGCCGTAAGAAGCGTCCCGGTATTACAACATATACGCTATGATATTTCACATCGGGTGGTGTGTCATGGCAAGTTGAAACAAATCACTCCCCTGTACATTGAACAAGAAGCAAATCTCAGTACACGGATCTGATTCAATTTATGACAAAAATGCATTTATTTCAAACGTAAAAAGCCCCTTAATATTATAAATAATAAAAAGATACAACTACTAAAACCACAACATGGGTTTTGAAGAATTATGATTATTGATAAGAAAAACGAGTGAAAGAGACTGCAATAATACAAAGTCTGAAAATGATATCTTACACTTTTGACAGAGAAACAGAGCATATAACCACATACAATCGTATATAATCTGCTAAATTACATATGTCATGAGCAAGCGCGCAATGGTTATGAAATGAAGCAACACATTATTCCAGCCTGCCTCGAAAAATCCGTACATTTTATCCATTCAAAGCTTTTCAAACAACGACAAAGTATTTCATTTATGTTATCGATACAGGCTTGCGTTCACAAAGATAATGCATCTTCGTCTTACACTCGACTTCCTTTATATCCGCGTACCAAGACAAACAGTAACCATGTCTGGTTGGTGAGCTTGAAGCGATATCTGGAAATATGCCGTCGTTCAATCCATTTGTCAGGTTACTTAACCGTTTTCCAGTCACCCAACGCCAGTGTTCCTCCGACCAGTATCCTCCAATCCATGTTTCTTTTAGACTGGTTTTTTCTTCCTTGGAATAGGTCTTCAGCAGCTCCGATACGAGATCGCCTTCTTGATCTGAATCGAGCACAGCAAGATGGCCGCCAGCGCGTTCGCACGCTTCCTGGCTCTCGTACCAATCTAACTTCTGGTGTTGCGAAAGTCGATAACATGTGTCATCACCGGTAATCCAATGGATGGGACACTTTGTTAATTCTAAGTTATTTCTAAGTCTTGCTAATTCACTTTTAAGAACAAGTTCAAGTCCGTATGTTTTTTCAAACAATTCATATTGATGAGTGTATTCCCACACGGGAGGATGAATTTGTAAGGGTTTTTGGATGGTTTCAACGTACAAACAACAAACCAGAACACCAGAAAGCAGCACGTTAGTAGCAATCATCGTGTTTAATTAATTCGTCGACGTTTTTGTAAACGAAGTTCGTTTCTTATTATTCCAGGGTATGCAACACAATGATTGATGTCAAAAATGTGTTTACTCCAAGGCAATGTCAATTAACTGGGATCAATGCTCGCATAAGTGGATATAAATTATCAACTGTCCACCAATTTCGCACTATGTGTTCAAGCAATATACAAGTTGACACTAACACGAACAAACATACGTCCAAACGAAATGTGTTAGTGTAGTATGGAAAGCCATGTTATAGTATATCTCCAGGGCCGTCACAAATCTAAGGAAGATGATCGCCGCCAAAAATATCGCACATCATGCTTCATGACATTGCAATTACAAGGGATTCTTTTTGGAAAAGTTGAAATAAGTTATTCATGCTCAGTCTAGCTTCCTGATTGTCAATACAATGATTATTCATTATGCGTTGTGCTTCCTGTGTTTTGGAGTTGTTATCTTCTTAGATGCACATGAAGCATGATATGGTACGATGTATAAAATCGCATAGTCTCAAGTTCTTAGGAGGTCGCTGCACCAAATATGCTCGATGGTTCATTGGTTATTCCTTGTCCAGTTCTCGTTCTTTGGTGGTCATATTTATTTATTGAACCAACTGCACTGTGCAACCTTATCGGTGCCTTATTTGTTAACTTATTTACCGGTTCTGTATAAACCTGATGTCATGTTAAATTCGATGTCCAAGCGCTTATTGGGGAGGGGGGGGGGGGGGGTTGACTAGTATATCTCACTACACACTATTAATTAAATTTATAATATCACAATGTATTATCATTATTCAAACAATAATTAAGCATGTTAGAAGAATGTCTACCCTGTTGTCATCCAAACGTCATTTCCAGCTCATTTGGTGGAATCATTGGGCGACAAAACCTCCCTAATAGATCGTGATGGTGTCCAAACGTAGCTGCAATGGTTACAATTAAGTTACTTACTTAATATATCTGACGTCGGGTACGTTAAACCGCGCATGACTTCAATTTTCATAGAAACGTCTGGAATTTGGTAGGTCTAGTATTAACACAGATAATATGTACTGAAAAAATAACGCATTACAACGTTACAAAGACAGCATAATGCGTAGGGTAATTGAACACTTTAAAGTTAAACGTCATGAACAATTATGTAATTTTGGCACCGATTATCTTCCATACTAATCAAACATGTCTGAATGTAATACGGATATGGTCACTACATATATTTGTATAAGATTAATTTAAGTTTTATTCGACTATCTGCCCTATATAATGACATGCCTTATAATGATATATTGGCAACACATTTAATTTATGTAACATCTAGTATTAAATGGTTATGGAATGTTATTTTACGATAAATGTTGATTCAACACAATCAATACATTTTTTCAGCGTTACATTTTGTAGCTAATTAAAAAATTTCCGAATACACCTGGGAACTTTTCTTTCCCACACAGCGTTCCATAGTCGTCGCTAGGACGTTAACTTTTGTCGACATATTACACAATTAAACGCACGTTGACAGTATTACTGTCATCACTTACTCATCCCTACACCATGCTGTCTAATATGTCATCAACCATATAACGACTAGCACTTGAATGCCACGCATGTCTCTGTACGTGGCACCACATTTGTCTCTCGAGGTATGAAATATTAATATTATATGGTGGTTTGGATTTTTTAAATGTTAAAGTTGTAAATGTATGAAGAGATTGATCAGTGTTAAGTAATAAATATATGATATAATCAAGCATGACACGCCCTTACGAATACCGTTAACCGAAATAAGAATTATCTTTTAAAAAAGATAAACAACGTAGACAGAATGATGTCGTTCGGTATGTTAAATGTAAATCCTTACAAAAATTAACTCGGATATATATATACTATAATCATGTACCTGTATTATGTGGGGTCATTTTATTATGCTTAAACATATTAACTTCGTCCGGCAAAAATCGAACTGCTAACGAACGCACATCTTACGAAAATCCCGTTTTGTGCCTCTTGGGTGAATTTCGAGGACAACATTTTGTTGGTAAAAATGTAGGTAAAAATCAATGTTATACAGCTACACCGAACAATGTGTTTCAATAGCAAAGTTTTTGACTCCGTGCATACATAAGTCACACAAAATATATACGTAGCCCTGCTCCATCGCTATCTAGATCCGGCAGATCGGGCTTCGATTCCTGGATTGAGAATTGTGTTCATATGCGCCTTTTGTTACGGTCATGTCAACCATATGAGGAAAAGTTGGCAGTTACTTGCGGAAGAGTAAGTACTGGTTGTTAATTCCAGGAACGCTAATTAGTAGGGATGTCAACGGATATTCGAATATTCGTTTGTACGTCCTAATGTTCAAATGCTGATTCGGCATTCTAATATTCGATAATTTATATACGTATTGTCAATATAAAAGCTGAATGCAAGTGTATTAAATTTCAATTATGGGCATTTATCGCATTGAATGACATTTTACGCGTGAAAATATGTCTACAGGTGTTAATTGACCTATCATATTGTATATTTGGGGGCAAGAGAAATATTACACTCTGGTGATGACATTTAGGCCCTGAAATTATTAGTAATCACGGGGATTGATCCGTTTAAAACACAACTAAAAGTTAAACTTCGAATTTCAAATGTATTATTATTAAATAAGAAGGTCGAATGTTGACCGAATATACGAATACCAAAAGTGCCATTCGTTGACAACCTAGTTTAATTAGGTATATATGGCGCTTATGAAAAATAGATGAAACCGGCGTAAAGATCAGAGGAAAACGTAGAAAATATGTACGTAAACTTATGTTTAAGGCCTTTCTTCTTTTCTATTTTTCGGACACAAGACCATTTTACAGATTAAAATCTTTGCAAGTTCTATCAATTGTTCACACGCAGTAGCGTAAGGTGTGGCAAAGCGCCCATATTAAGCAATAGTTAACGATACAATAATAACCATGTGTTCAATTAAGACATAACTGGCTATGCGTGCAAGTTTGCACGAGACCTATACATTTTTAACATATTTAACGCGAGATACAAAACGAGATAACGCTCAATAAATTGAATATAACTTCATTGATCACCCTGATAACGACTGTCTAAATATAGCATTTATTTTCATATCAAGGGAGATAATACGTTACATTGTTGCGTTAAATTGTTGCATGTTTGTCTCCCTTCTGAAATTAGTTGGTTCCCCGAGGATTATTTGCAACCATGGTTACATATATATTTTGTATACGTCACGGGTGGTATCATGTCCACTCATAACGGCGCTACCATTCCGGTTTAGAATGAAGCAGATTGCCATGGTTTCTGTAAAGTTAAGTAAAGAGATATTTTATATGAAACGGGATTGGCAGACTTTGTGGTTTAATGGTATGACACATTAAAGGCGAATGGTCATATGTATAACATTTTAGCTGCTAGGTTGTAGGTGCGTAACCCACCTTAAAAATGAAATTTGATTGATATAGGGACTGACTGTATTTTTAACAAGATGGATTTTAGCGATATCTAAAATTAAACATTACGTTTTGTTCCTTGTGTAACCATATAACCAGGTAAACCTCTTCATATCATGTAGAACACAGACTAAACTGTGAATTGCATTCAGCACGATTCCACGAAGAGCACCATATACAATTAAATAGTGCTAATGTTGGACACTAGAAGCTCATGTATACGTTCATAAAATATGTCCCCATTTATTCAAATGTAAGACAATGGCCATCCATAACGAGCTTAGATCACGAACGAGTTACCAAAGATGAGAGAGTGAGGACAATAGAGGAGGGGTACGAATGGACTAACGCCGAGCTCTACGGGCTTTAAACCAACATGATAAACAAACCACGCAGAACAAGATATGTCAGGCAAGAATAAAACAAATGACATTCGCAGAACTTAAGGTAGCGCTGCTAGTTTAATGTTCTCGAATCAAACACAGTGTAACCTGTAATTTAATCAGTAGCTAGTGAATACACAGCCATTTCCTTAGCGCCACCTTTCATCAAACTGAATACTTGCTAAAACATTTCATTCTTTTTAAAAAGCCAATCCTTCCCTCGTTTAAATAAAGTTAAACATTCAGTAAAGTGTACAGTTAGAAGCCGGTCAAGCTTGTAGGGAAAGTGCAATTATGGTTAGCACTTCAGTAAATGAAAATGTTTTCGTAATTACAATCAAGAACTATCTGTAAAGAAACATGAACGGCATAGAGAAAATGATGTCTTCCAGTATGTTAAATGAAATAATGTTTTTGCAACATGCTGTAAAACTAAAGCCTTGCACAAAATTAACTATTATCAGGGTAATTTTACATGCATTTAAACATATTAACTACTTCCGGCAAATTCGAACTGCTATCGAACGCACATCTTACGAAAACCCCGTTTGGTGCCTCTTGGGTGAACGAAAATCCCGTTTGGTGACTCTTGGGTGAAAAATATGATAAATCAGATTTTAAAAAGTCCGCTTCGAGGACAACATGAAATATGCTAATTACAAGCTACAATTTGCCATGTCAATGCCATGGTTTTCGGACATATCGTAATTACGATCTCGATTTAGCGATTACTCCACTGAATTTCGGTGAATTTACCGAATTCCATTTTGGATCTGGAGTGACCAGCAATCGTAACATTTCGGCGTGTTTTATATGTTGCACAACAAATTTTAACCTACAAATTGCGCCGACCATCTTTTTTCAAGACAATTCTTGTTATTATTTCAACCTGAGGTGCTGCAGTGTATGAATGAAGTAACCATGGGAGAGCACTCTGTTACATATATGCGTAGATTAGTTTCATTTGTGTCTCCCTGCTAAACAGTTACAGCCCGCGTCGTTAACGTGTTATGCACAAACATGATTATAGATACATTTTGGATGACACATAGAAAGTTAAGGATACTTTAGATGAATGTATAACCATGTAAAGCAAACATTTATCTTCTAGAGTAATGTTGAACTAGGCTATTAAGAAGCTACCTCTTCGTGCCATGATAACTAATGATAAACAAACATTTGTCACTTTGCATTGAAATGACATGTTTCACTCATGTTGTCGTTGAGGCCCTACAGTTGTTATATTGACACATAAAAAGTACGTATAACTTTGAATGAACCGGTCTATACTACATTCTGACATAGGAAGCTAATGTAAAGCTATGTTATTGCAGCCCTCATCTGCTACAGCTGCAACACGTCTTCAGCCGACGTCACCCGCATGTAACACAATAACCTGTGGCCAGCATAAAGTAAGATTATTAAGTTACACGTGACCATTCGAGACGATTTAGAACAGGGAACATATTTCCATGTATATGTAGCAACTCTATTACAGCTTCTTAAGATCGTATAAGCAAGTTGCTATGGTTATTATTTCTTTTTGAATGTATGTTATATTTCCCTTTCACCTGTGCAATTACTCCACTTTATATAGTGTTCATGTTGTTTTATGTCCAGTTTTGGCCTGTTGTTGCCGGCTGTCTTGGCTTGTCCTGTGGTATTTTACATCCATTTATCCGCCCCTTCACTGTTTTTCCTCTTTGATTATCCTAGTTATGCCTTGTGTTCTGCCAAGCTTTTCCTTGCGCCTCTGTTCCCTAACGTATGTACCCTTCAACCTCGTCAAGTGCCTTATGTTTTATGGATTGTTATTTTACCGGAGGTTTGTGTGGGGAGGCACTGTCTTATGTGTGTGGCGTCCCATGTAGCAACTTATTCCTTCTCATCTATACTTGATATTTATGTACGCTGGTTGTACGTTATATTGTTAGTTCTAGTTGTATACTTTGTACTTCTGCATTCCTCTGTAAATTCCTTACTGTTTTTCTATTCTATGGTAGAGCTGCATGGTTCAATCAACACATCAACCTGCATTGTTTACATCAGAATGTATACCTGACTCGGTATGACTTCCTTAAAGTGTTTCACTTCCTCGTTAGTTCAATATGTAAATGCTTTGACGTTTGAAACTAGAGTTTTTGAGGATGGAAATATGGTATTGCGAAATAGACTAGAACTAGTCTGCAAGTCGAAATTTAGCAAAAACATTCATTTTACTCATAAGTAATTTCTGTATAAAATCACTGTTGTTCATATTCAAGTATACATGTACCAAAATCCTCTGTAATTATTCTTTGTAGGTAAGATGCACTCTTGTTAAATTGTCCATGGAATTTATTTTGTGTTTGGTATTTACTTGCTTATTTTTGCATATTGAACACTGAAAAGGTTTCTTTTACAAAGCAGCAATAATAATCATTTTTATAGTAATAAGCAGCGTGACAAATGGCGAGAAAGCATGTACTTTAGGTCTGTAAATGTTAGAAATTTCAATTTTTCGAGATATAAATTATGTATCGAGCGACAACACCAATCATTTCACTTGTTTACAATTAGTGTATCACGATAAAGCTTCGATAATTGCATTATGATTTTAACACGGTATTTGTTAATTTCAACTAATCAATCGTTTGTGTAAGTCTGACTCCTCCTCAATGTTGTGTTGTTCCTTTATTTATGATTATGCATTTTCTACAATACAACTGTTTTGTCTGCAAAAAGGACATTACACATAAAACAACGAATAAACCGATCTAAATTCCACAATTTTTTTAAATGTGATGCAATATCAATTTATAACCTCAAATGTATTAATTTTGATGAAGTGTTTCCCTTTGAATGTCATCATTAACATAAGTAGAATGTATCTAGTGAATTAAGTTTATCGGTGTGTCTCTATCGAATGAAACGCAAATTGATTTGAACAAACAAGCACCGTTTGAACAAACACAAGTCATTTTTCGACTGTCCCTTTGAATGGTAAACCAGGTTCGATATTTTCAGACCTATTTGATTCTAGTGTTATATTTGGAGGACTTGCCAACTTGTGTTCGGAACTCAACTTGATACACATTGACACTTATACTTACAATGTGTAAACTTATATGTCTACTGAACCTTATGATACACGTTTAATCAGATACTGATTGTTCCACTTTCGTTTGGTTTACGTTGATTTTGAAACAAGTTCATATAACTTACATTATATACAGTCGAATATCGGAAGGTAGATTAAACTGTTTCAAGTAACCACCACATGACAATACCTCCTTAAGTTACACATACCCCCAGTACAATACTCATACTATTGTTGTAATTATATACAATACAATACAAATAGTTTATTGCATTAAAACATAACATGTTTCATAGCAACATAATGTACATAATAACAAAATACATAGTTTTGCAGAAGCACATGATGTTATACAGTGCATATTGAAATGTTTAAATTTCATTACATGTATATTAATAAACAGTTATGGTGATAAATATATTGATTAACAATATGTGTTCAGTTTTCTGACATGAAGGATGTATATGGTATAGTTAATACAGTATCATTTTCTAACAAGACTAGCATAATAAATGTATTTGGATAAAATAATTATATAACTAGTCAATACATTGAAAAGTATCGACTAGGCCAAAAATGATAATCAGAAACTTATATATAGTTAACAAAATGTTTTACAGGTAAAAATACTTCAGTCTTAGTTAAGATTATGCATCGCATCGGTAGTATGCAGTACCAGTTTCCTTGTATCTGAAGGTGTTTTCATCACACTTTGTGGCCAAGTACTGTCTCGTTTCTCTCTCTTCATTTGTAAAAGCATTCTCTCTTTCGGAATAGTTATAATGCCAAATAATGTCTCGTCGTTTACCTCGTGTAAGGTTTTATATCAAACATTTCGCAGTAATTCTAAGCTCAGATATTATCCGGTTGTTTACGTAGGCCTACTCTCTTCCACTCCAATTTTCTAAGATAAACTTCTGACCGATATTTGAGCTAGGCATTATACGTTTCAGATAGAGGACTTAGCAAAGTATCTCATTTACTTCTCGTGTGATTGCTCCCGTGTGTTTAATAACTGTGTATATCTAGAGAAATACGAAGTCAATCACCTATAGATTGATATAAGATTAACACTTTACACTATATACGTTTTAAACTAGTTAGCCTTTCCTGTATATATGTTATCAATGTGTTATGTGTTTCTACTTCTTTAATACAATCCCATTTACTACATATCTTATGTTTTTGTTATCATTTTGTATTACAAGATACGCAAACTTTTGAGACTCCCTCCGAACCATTTGATGGCCATAAATATAGGGTATATAAGGTATCATATCTGATACTGTAAGTTAGATATACATCAGCGACTAAAATGTGTTTTTATATTCTCTTTAATCTAAAATGGAAAATAAGTTCAATAGTAAATAAGACATTGTATGATGTGATTTTTAATAACTTTCATTACATATTTAAAACATATTCCATCATACGCTGTGACGTGACGAACCAAGTAGTATATGTAAATATGTCAACACAAAATGCAGCCTATTTTGTATAGCCACTACAGTTCCGTAGAGAAGAAATCATTAAACTTTGTTTCCTTCGAGTCATAAACAAATGTGTATCAAGTAGTTAGCGTTAACAATCTGTACATCGCTCTATTTATGATCAAGGCAAACCGTATACTTGTATAACACGACTACAGGTATGTTACCATAAATGTTATACAATAAAAATATTATTACATTATATACTTTATAGGTTTCAACATTCCGGTACAAATTCTGATTCATTTCCCATAAAAATTCTCACATGATTCAAAACATTATCTGACCTATTCAGATATTTTCATTCAGGAATGCGCTAAGGCGATTTTCATGTTTGAACGCTCTGAGACGAATTGATCAAATCTCCTAGAACGTTCCAATATTATTTGTAAAATTCTCTTAGAGCGTTCAAACATGATAAGGTCATTTACCCTAAACAAGGTATAATACGATTCGATTTTAACTTGTTTATTTCACACTGATTATGAAACAAATTGTCCAATTTATATCAATTACACTATATGACTTCTTTCTGGGTAAAGCGGCCATTTCACCAAGGATTGTTTTGGTCCCGATAGTACCCGATCCTTTTTTTGGTCGATCGGCCGCATTTTTGCGAAAATAGTCGGGAACCTGCGAGCACTGTCGAGCACTACCCTATACCTTCGGGGGAAGATCTGGTGCGATCGCCTCAGTCCTCCGAGGGTCGGGTACCGAAAAGGTGATCGGCTACTGTTTTTAAACATGTTGAAAAACAGAAGCCGATCAAAAACCGTCGGCCCGTGGTCGTCTTGGTCGTCCGATGGTCCCCTTGATCCCCTTGTCTCGCCCGCCCTCTGGAGCTTTAATATAGCCTCTGTCGCTCGCTACCGAGGGTTGTTCGTAGTGTCGGCGGAGCGTAAGCACCCGACCCTCACCAGAACCTCGGACGACCGACCCGCATGTGCCCCGTAAGTGCCCGTAAGTGCCCGATCACCCCCGCAGGTAGCCGACCTCCGTGCTGACGTGTGCCAAAATAGCCAGATTAAGGGCGATCCGCGGCCGAGAGTAGAATACCAATCAGATCTTCGCCCGCTCATCGCGCGATAGTAGCCGAGAGTAGCCGGTTAAGCCCGAGATAAGCCGATTAGGGCGACCTATATAAATAGGGGTCCCAGAGAGCAGCAGACCATAACCCGCTTCGACACCGACCACGCAACACCTCTACAATTCAACGCTCTACGGATCAACGCTCTACAGACCAACGATATGCCCAGGGGAAAGAAGACTGGCCAGGGGAAGAAGGCCAGTACCAGGCATGCACGATCTCCAACGCCGCCGGTTTCTAAGGTTCCTGCCGAGGTTACTGCCGGTGGAGGTCTGCCTGCCCTCGACGAAGAAAAGACGGCTCCTCAGAATAAGAAGGCAATGAAGAGTGTCAACATGTCTGCCACTGAAGAGAAGAAGATGGTGGACTTCATCCAACAGAACCCCTGCCTCTACGACAAGAGGGATTGGCTGAACAAAACGGTCAGGGATGAGCTGTGGAGGACCCAGGTGGAAGTGATGCAACGGACCAGAGAAGAGCTGACCCTCTGGTACGAGTCCATCCGGACCCGACTCTCTCGTCTGAGGAAAACCAAGTCCGGCCAGGGAGCAGTCCGTATCACAGACAGAAACCAGTTAAGTATCTTCAATTATTTAATGATTTTATTAATAACATTTTTATTTTAGCTTGCCAGTTTTATTTGTCATGTTGTCTTTCATATGTTGCAGTAATGTTAACTGTTGAAATGTATCATAATTTATTTTAAAATGACTTTAAAGTATTTTTTGACATTTATTTTAATAATGTCAAAGTTCTGCATGGCTTTGTAATAATGTTGTTATTTTTGAAACATAATTTATAGAGTTAATTTTATTCTTAATTTCTGTAAAATCTGTGTTTATGTGACAGTACAGTCAAATATTATTATTTTTGCAAACATTTGGTACAAATAGTTGTTTTAATTTCTGTAGTGTTTTAATTATTTTCTTTTTCATAATACTCTATTAATTGGTGCTTGTCTATGACAGTACATTCATACCACATTATTATAATACATGTTTGTTATGTGTGGAAATATGTTTTTACTGTTTATAAAATGTTTCTCTTAATTTGTGTCTTTTCAGATGGATCCTGGACAACTTCTCCTTCCTGATCCCCCACATGATAGAGGTTCCCAGGAGGAACACTGTATCTCTGAAGGCTGCAGCTGCAGCGCCCCTGGCCACGGCCTCTACCTCGACCTCCGTAGAGGTGACCCCTGATCCACATGACGACTGCATCCTGGACGTTCCGGAGATGCCTGACATCCCACCCTCTCAACCAACGTCGGAGTCGTTTGCGCTGCGACGCCCGTCTCACACCGAGTCAACTACAACCGTCCGCAGGGGCAGGAAGAGGCCAGCTTCCGCCGCCGACGACTCTACTAGTACTGACGAGCGCGCCATCGATGAGATGCAGTCCCAGAGGGAGCACAGCAACGAGTTAGCCCAGCTCTCCAGGGACCTGCTGCAGACTATACGGCCCACCACCAGCCTAGACAAGCATCACATGTGCGGCTACTTGTCCAGCCAGTTCAACGAGGTACGCCCAGAGATCTGGAAACGTTACAGGACCAGATTCTTCCTGCTCTGCGAGGAGATGGTAGCGGAGAATGATGCAGCCAACGTAGTAGTGATGGCGCGATCATCGAAATAATCGAAACATTGTCGCTGGACATTGAACGTCGGCGACAATCGATTATGAGCTGCAAGTATCGAATATTATCGGAAATTTTGACTGAAGTGATATTTCTATAAGATGATAATTATTAAATATTTTAAAATAATTTTAAAGGTATAATCCCGAACATTCAAATTTACAGATATATAGAATTTTCGATGTATTCAGTCGAATCCGAATCAACAAAGTAGATATACAAAAACAATATTTATTGAATGATAAAATGATATTATAATATAAGTGTAATGTAAAACTCCATTGATGTTAAATGTAGTAGAAAGAGTTAATAAAGTTGTATAAATGAAATTAACTGTCAGCATTATACTAAATGTTTCGATTGTTTTCGATTATCGATTATGAGTTTACAAACTTATCCGATAATCAATTATGAAAATTGCCCGATTATCCATCAATTGTTACTAGCCAAATAACAGAATTGTACGACGTTGGAGATATTTCCTATGACATTATTAGAACACACGATCTAATCGCGTCAGACGATCTACTCCATGACTACATTGCCTCACAACAAGAAGTGACCATAAAATAAAGTAAACATATAATAGCATGTTTAGTTGTTAACACGTATTCAAATTCAATAGTTTCGTAATATACAATACGCCACACTACATGATTCATTCCATGATTTTGTTATATAACTCACTGATCTATTATAGTTTAAATATGTTAAAACTCCAGCTGGAATAATTCGTTCTCTTCAGACATTCTAATGCGATAAAACAAACCCAGTGCATTGTATAGTTGAGAAACATGCAAAAACAGAGCATTAATGTCGTATGATCAAATTACGATTGACCTATACAAAGCAATATTAAATCTCCGCGTCTGATCAAGCAGTCGTGTTTGAAATTAAACGTATTAATTAAATAAATTGTGAGATAGTAAACGCGCAGGAATCCAATACCACGATTGATGTATTGTCTCTTTAAATTCTGGAATACACAGCTATTAAAGTCAGCACGCCTCTACCACTTGTGCCCCGGCTGTTGTTCGCATTGAACTTGGACTATGACGTGTTTTGTTTTTGCAATTTTCCCGACTGAATTTATAAGTACTAATTTCGTTAAAATGTACCATCAACGTGCGACTAGAAATAGATATATCGCATAAAACGAATATTTTGTAATAATACTCTACGTATTAAGTTGAGTGAAGTTGGCGTGGCAATCGTACATCGACATTGAATACCGACCCAGATTGAATACAGAGCCAGCACTGACTTCGTTATTCGACTTATACATATCTTAAAGCGTATCCAGAGCTAGCACTGATATCAACATTCGAAATGGGTCCGTGGCGAATACATATCTGGAGATGGAAAACAATATTTGAAAACAGACCTTGTAGAGAACCTAGAGCTAGCACTAACTTTAATGTCTCTTCAAATTTCATGACGTCTGTGTTTTTGAATTTGTTTTACGAAATGTAATTGAATGTTGTCTCGTCACCCGTAATCCTGGCAGCAATGCCAGATTAAATATTTGATTTGTTTCCTATTGCCTTGATAATGCTGTTCAGAAAATGATAGTTAACGCATTTAAATCATATAAATGTTGTCTGTGCAAATGTGGAATTTGTACATTTTTTGAGACTTTAAGTTTTAAAGTAGACCACGATGCATTGTATCTATCTATATATTTGTACTGCCTGACTCCTCTATCGGATTGTTATAGCAGGTGCGCGTCATTGCAAGATAAATGTATCAAAAAATGACAGAAAGACGTCAAAAGTAAACAGTGCAGTATAAATTGTAACAACAAGAATACAATCGGGATAAAACAGGTTATGATCATTTAGTGAGTGAAGAATACGTTATCAGCCTGTTTGAAACTTTCAAAATACAAGGGGTGGGAGTCTATAAGGAAGGACGATTTGAAAGCATTGACGCTCGTATGTTTGTATGCATTCGCCAAAGGGACTGGGATGGAACTAGGATGTATATGTTAGACTGTTGGTCTTATATCCAATTAAATATGCTAATTGCAGCACGTGACTAAAATACACAGTTGATGTAGGCAATGAATGTTTAGAGTGTCGCCCAAGACTTCCGCATACTAATTAAATGGACACTATTTAGCGACATTTGCATGCCAAAACTCGTTGAAAAAAATGTTTCAGATCATGATCTTTTTTTATTTATCGTTTGCTCTTTTGACATTGGCTTAAGAAAAATGCCCATTTAATTTGTGGAGAATATTTGCCAACGAAAATAAGCCAGAATAACGACTGTTACATACAGTTTGAAAACCATAGGACAGTACT
Organism: Mactromeris polynyma; assembly: GCA_032209605.1. Classification (NCBI taxonomy): domain Eukaryota; kingdom Metazoa; phylum Mollusca; class Bivalvia; order Venerida; family Mactridae; genus Mactromeris; species Mactromeris polynyma. Next base: position 33,574,699 of record JASFXZ010000004.1, read on the forward strand.
GAAATATACTTCCATTATGTTTATGTTACGCGTATTGTTATAGGTGAGAGTAAGGTTGTGTGTTGGTGTTGATAGTTTTGACATTACGCATTTGTTAAATGTAAACTGGCATCGTAGGGACTTCATTTAGGGTTTCCACTTATTTGCATATGATATGCACACTGTGCCATATACTAATATAGCACCGTACAAACATGCAAGGCTATAATTTAAAGTCGATATTGAACCCTAAAATGCACCCATTTGTGTTACATGTTCAATCCTATAGAATGAATTATTGCGCATCGAACGATAAAATTATCGTGCCGTAACATTATATGTGCAATTGTCTACAATTCGTTTGGAAATAATTGCGTGATAGAACGATTAATACACTAACGAGATATTTTATGATATGCCAAGACAACGGAAGTGATATAGAAGAACAAAGAAAGCGTACAAAATACTATATTATTTATCACACTAATGGCATTGTAAGTTCAATGAACCGGCTGAAATGAACACATAAATAGCTGTTCGCTAAGAAATTGGATTTTTCCTTCACCGAATTAGGTGACAATCATGTTTTATACTGGTATCATAAACCATTTGTCAGACAGAATAATTACACGATCGTCATTATTTTGTACGCTCGGAATGCAATGCGGGTAACAGGAGGTTTGCTGCAGCAATTATTTACCAAATACGTTCCTTATCATTTACATTGACATTCTTAGCGAAATGACCGAAATTCTTAGTGTTGTGGCAATATTTAGTGTTTATTCCAATGTTAATCGCTTGTCCGTTGCGTACGTGTATTTAGGGTGCACCAAATTGATTATATCGACAGTTGGTCGTAATAAACTACAAACCCGAAATAACCAAATTGGCAAAACAATTAAAACGTGAACTTGCAAAACTTAAGGCTGTTTACATGTATTTACAAGTATCACATGTTATGAAGTTAACCCTTTTTTGAAGTTAAGTCTCTTCATGCTTGAACTGAATTGTGTCATCTATGAACTGTTACTACGGTATCTGAAATACACATAATTTTGGCAAATAAAAATCTGTCTTTGCAGTGACTCAGTATAATTAATTCAGCTACTTAACTTTTCTAACGTTTGTATTCTTTCTGTAAAGCATTACATAAGTTTGAAAAAAATTCCAACTTATAAACAGTAGGTGTGCATACAATACATTTGTTGCTAAAACTTGGATACAATTTTCACAAGTGGTACAGCTGTCATTTAGAAAATACGACTGCAAGCCCTTTTTTAAAAACCTCATTTTTTTATTAATATGTATGTAGTCATTTACGTTCTACGCTTTGTTGTTTTGTATAGGCCTACTTTTTTTTGTATTTTGTATTTTATACCTTGTTCTTCAAATTCCTTGTTTTTGTTTAGAAAAATGTAATAGATGACACAAATATTTGTTATCGACGCTTCATATAAAAAATGAACCTGACGCTAACATTGATTCAACTTTATATGACCTTTCGTTATTTGATCTCAATGGACTGAATATCAAACACCTCGTTTGACGATGAGAAATAAACTCATTAACCGTCCACCTATGGTTCGTTTGGGTAAGTTGTCAGTCACGTAACCCGTGGCCGAGTTGTTAAAACATACTCATTGGGAGCGTGAGGCCGAATGTTCGAATCCCGGTATAGGTCTTTTCCGATACGACCGGTTGGTGAGCCGTCTGCTTGTTATATAATGGTCAAGGTGCGCCTACTTGCCTAGTTCCTGGCATAAAAGGGTCGGATCGAGATGTAAATGTGCTCAGAGAGTAGATGCCGGAATGTCTGGCCATATGAATAGGGATGACACTATACTAAATGAACACTTTACTTCACATTTTGATTCAGTAAAACATAACTGATACTGTTGAAAAACGACGTTAAACGTGAAAACACGTATATCTGAATGAATGATACTGCATATAACGCAAAGAAATGAAATAAACTGCTACATTCTGTTTCTGTCAATGTAAAAGTACTCGTATATAAAGTGGCATCAATAACATGTATACATGCTGATATTACTTCATTAATGTCCAAATACCCCCCCAAAAAAAACCACTTACCATTACAACTTACTCAATGTAATAAAATTATGAATTGATTATTAAATTTGGAGGGAAACATTAATTTAAAAATATCATTAAATCATTATCTATAAAATTGTTTTATTACTAAGAGACTGTACAGTGCAAAATTACATCTGTGTCGCTACTGTATGACAACCTCTTCAATTGTGTTGCTCACAAAAGGTTAGCATACAAAATACGTGTCTCCAATAGTTTCTTTATTTATCGCTGAACAATCTAGCTGCTTGTCAGAGTTTACTAGCTTTCTCATAAATTATAACATAACTATCAGTTTGTTATTGTAACTGAGTACCCAATATCAGTCATTAACCGACATTTAATTCTATATTCCTCCATTATACGTCATGTCTTGTTCATCTCTTGTTTAGATAAGGCAAAATCGTAGACATATAAATCTTCATGTAAAATTGCTTTTAGTGAAACGACTGTGTACATACATAATATGTTTTGTGTTTCAAAGTTGTATAGATGTTTGGAATACGGGGCCGCAGCATTTCTCATAAATGCATTTTGTTACACTTTGTAGTTTAGATTTGCTTTGTGTTTAATTGGTGAACTAAACATTAAACAAGGTACAAGTTCGCTACTCGAAATCGGTTCACTTAGTAATTGAATCATTGTTCGTTTATCAAACTTCAAAATAGCATAGATGGACTCAAACATATAGCCACCACCACAACAAAGCTTGACGCTGTGTATATAATGCAATAGTTAATACTTTGATAAAACCTTCCAGCTTTGCTGGTTAAATAATACCAAATGACGTAGCCGAAATAGATACTTTAAATAGGAATAAAGTGTCAATTAAACAATCTCGTGCAGTCTGTTACTGTCTGCTAGTACTGATGTTGGCGCCTGTATTTGTCAATTTCCATGTACGAAAAAGTCATGCGGTACATATAGAACTGTAAAGATTATACTACTGTCATATATATTGGCTATGGTAAGTATACCCTTGTAAGACAAGCGTTGCATCTGTCGTACGTCTCAGACGCTAGACTTTAATTTGTATCACTTGTCTGTCAGAAAACGCCTTGTTTGACTATGCAAAAACGATAACGAAATAAATTGTAGTTACGCAAATACATTTGTCGAGTAAGGAAAATAAAATTGAAGAATGTTACCTGTCATTTGTTTTGAGAAAAAAAGAAGTTTAATTATGTTTAAGTTATACACGACTACTACATGAAAAAGTGTCACAGTAGTCATGAAATATTGTACAAATGCTGTCATAACCATCCGTGAGCAGCTTAGTACAGTCCGTATAACTCGCATCTGTATGATCAATGCCAAATTCACCATGATAATTGACTGAAGCCACACACATTTTCGTAAAATGTTAATTACCGTTATGGAAGCATGCTCAAGTAGAATCCTTATGTACGAAGCGGCGAACGTACGGTTAGCAAATATCTAGTTAATACTATCTTTAGTTCTTTACCGACAGTTCACTATTGATGATTACTTATTAAACAGGCATCATCGCACTATGTTACCGGCTAGCATTAGTTTACTTATGTACGCATATATGTCTTCGTCACAATTTGATTACATTTCCGTAATGTTTTCTGACTACTCAATCGATGTTATACTGATAATGTTTTTATCACAATGTTCCTATCAGTGTTACGTTTTAAACGGAATATGAAGATCGGAAGTGGATTTCTTAGTCAAACTATCCAAGTTGTGATGATCCATTTGTCGCAGTATCTTAATTCTCAAACTGGAATAAATTTCAGAGTTTTAAGAGCGATTAATATCCATAACTGAGTGTCCATCTACCTATTATACATCTGCAGCCTCTTTATCTGACAAATGTCTTTTCGAATCGACACATTATCAGACCGACACATCATAATTACTTTTTTGATTGCCTGTTTAATAGTATAGTAGATTGAAACACGTCAAAGGAGGAAACTGGCACGAAAGAATGAACAATTTCCATTGGTGCCCGGAACAGTTGCTCATGTTTCTGATAGAATTGTGTTCAGATCTACCAATATTGCGGACTGATCATTTCCTGTTCGGTCGTTGCTTGACAGTATTATTACTTGAATGTATGAGTACACAATGAGCGTTGGCATGTAATTATTGGTCGTTTACCATTGCGGTTAACGAAAGCAATTTGGACGATCCCTGATTATGACAGGTCTAAACTGTATTGGTGGTAGAAATCTTCTTACAATTTTACTTTTATAGAAGCTGTGAAAAGTTGACTGGTCATTCATATCTGCATTTTGAGAAATATTTATTACGAGATGCATTGATTTTGTTTGATATAAACATAATTGAAAATGAAGTTCTCTTTATCAGAAACAGTAGTCACAAAAACTTACATACTTACATTTTGAATTGAATTACATTAATCAAAACTATTGAAAACATAACTCGTTATATCACTCACAAAATAATTATGGTAACTTAACAATTAACTACCCTGATTATTTCATCACGCCTGGTATGGTTAGTGCAATCATGAACCGACCCATTTTAAAGAGTTTTTTTTTATTTGACAGTCACCAATGCAATCAATCACCTTTGGGTTGACAAAGCTGGTATCTTATATCAAAGAAGAACATACACTGTGTACAAACGCAGTGCGACGTATGACCAATATGTATTATAGCAAAGAATTACAAGTCGCTGCCCCACACTCAATATATGGCGTAATATAGAGCGAGGCTGTGTTTAGAAGTATTTCCCCCATCTTTAATGTTTAATTGAAGGCATGATCTGTGTTTTCAAACATCAGAGAAAGTTTAGTCTCCAGTGATTTTAATAATTAGATCTACTTCAATAATGATTGATGCGACTGTATAAATATGGAGTTTTATTAAATAATAAAATGAGAGAGTGTATGTGACAACCAAGATATGGAACATCGGTTATGTAAAATATCAAGAAGAATTACAAATGTACACTAATATTGTCCTTTAAATGTGTGTTTAATTGCTCTTCATCGATGAACTGAAAAATGAAGCACAGAGATGTAAATTACAAAAAAGAGAGTATAAGTTGATACAAGGAACGCCACATACATAATACAATGCCTCCTAACACAGAAAACAACAGTCCAAATACATCAGACATTTCAGGAGGTGCAAGGGTTAATACGCAAGAGAAACATGAACGCAAAGAATGGCCTGACCGACCATAAAGGACAACGAAGGAGAATTAATGAGGACAGACAGTGGGATATGTAATACATCACAGGACAAGTCGAGACAGTGGGCAACACTACCACTTTAATCAGTCCTCACTCGACTGACATAGTGTATTACCTTTCTGACATAACGCCAAATTCATGAATTTTATAGACTTACCAAGTAAATAACCGTACATTCAGAAATTCGAATACAACAAAATTCCCTACAATTTTTTTCATCGATATTCCCGTTTTCAGCTGCATTGCAAGAATCACATGTTTTGTATTTTCCAAAAGACAAGTCTGAATTGTACTCATGATGACATTAAGATGATTTCAACACAATGTCTTGAAAATATTTAAAAAAAACTGATTTTGTAAAGGAAATTCAATATGATTCGATGACTTTTTGAAACCAATTGAAGAAAATATAAAATTTGAAAACGACGACTTCAACAATACTCATCCCAGAAGTCTTAAGAGAAGACATGTTGATTTGCTCTGGGGTGTAATGCCTTTGATCGTATTGTTTTTCGTCGTTTTTTCCTGTTGACAAAAATAGAGTGTTTATAGCAAACAGAGTATTTCTTATCTTATAAGTGATACATGAATATATTACCATTGTAGTATGTGTTAATGAAACACGGTGACAAATAAATTATTCATGTAATGGGAAAGAAATGACCGAAACAGGAAAGAATGGGACTGAGAGGATGTGCATGGGTAAACATGTATCGGAATACGGATTCTATGAATGGTCTGGTCGACCAAAACAAACAAATACGGACAATTTAGGGGAACAACAGGAAGGTTTCGTTTGCGATTGTAAAACGATTGTGTAGTTATTTGTACATTGCAGACATTGATTACATGTAGTTTTGTTTCTGTTATATTTCATTTGATCATGACCTTGTCAAACTGTGTTGTCACTGATAAAACACATTTGTGTGTAGTATACGTCGTAATTATGGAATTGCCCTCGACCGTACATTGCAATCCGCATTGTTAGCACACCAAACATATTGTTTAAATTAACTCAAATACAGCGTCGTATGCCCATTTTAAAATGGGCATACAACGTGATACCATTATTACGAATGATGTTTTACATAATGCTTACACCAAGTTAAAGGCAAATGACGTATAACGGTTGAAGAAGTTGTGGCTTATTTGAATAAAATGTGTTACATAAGTTGTAGTCTGTATTGTATCCTTAGTGTATATACGTTGTAATATCATAACACCTTTGATTACACCAAAGTAAAGTAGGTGTAACCAAACTATTAAGGACAACTATATGATTCTGACGTAGTTTGACGGTCTATCAACACGTATTGGATATAAGTCCAAAATATCGTCTTATATGTATATGTTTACAGTCTTGGTTGCTTTTTATTCTACCAGACCATTCCTTGTGCCCCCATTGTACCTCCTCAGTCCCTAATGTTTCGCAAGCTGTTGTTTCTCTGGGGGAGGCATTGGCGCATGAACGTGTTTACTCATGTAACAACTTAATCTCTCGTTCATGACTATATACCATACACTAATCATGTTTTTTGAGAAACAATGGAGGCGGATAGCGGTATAGATCAAACGTATTATCATGACCACATTAACATTGGTTCTGGCACTTGAGGCAAATAAGAAACTCGTAGATAAACATGAAATAACGGAAATTGTTAACATTACCGTCATACGGCTATAACTACGTTACAAATACTACTGTGATACAAGTGTTCCAAAAATAACATATCTATGAGAGTGCGCTAAGTACTGATGACATATAATGAAGATAGAATACAAATCAAATACATATTATCTCCGAGATAACCTATGATTGAACCTTTATTTTACTTAACTTGTAAACAAATATCATTTGTTTTCGCACGTACATGTATAGGTTATTCGGAGTTAAATGTTTTTAGTAGTGTGTTTATTCCGTCATCATGTTTTAAGGTTTTCGATTGTGACGTTATACAGAAATATTTGTAAACAAAAAACATTGTTCTAACTGTACAAACAACTGGACAAAATTCTATGAGATCCATTAAAAGAGAATACAGTCAGTAGAATTCGTTCGTATGATCTACACCAATTAAGGACTCTATATTATGTTTACTTTATGTGAGTTTCATTCTTATGTATTGCAGACGCCGACTTTCTTTCTTTCAAGAGGACATCCGGTAAAAGTATTCAGAGCAAGTAAATTTGTCATCATGTTTATCACAAAAGTTTGTTTAAGCCGTCTGGTTTTGTTACCAGTTGCCCAGCGACAAACACTGTATCAACATACACGCAATACCAAATAATCACATGGATGCAATGGTTGTACAACATTTAAGCATTTTCAGTAAATACTGCTTCGAAATGATCAATTGCAATATGAAACACTCCTTTCTACCATAGTGTTACGATAGTAGCAGTTATCTGTCGGGGTCAATACAATTATATGTTTCAAACCATCAATCAGATTGCCCACAATTGGACAGCCACTTACCGCTCATACAGAGAAATGGACAATTATTTGGCACTGAATTGACCCCAACACCAAGAATGATCACCATATAGACGAGCTACATTAACTGTTCCTTTTGATGTATATTTAATGAAATCTTGGGCCAACCAGCAAACATCATTAAAGATTATGAATCGCTTGCTCACTTGAATAAGTAATCATACTGAACGCGTATACTGCTATGGCCATACCAAACTGAATCAATATCTGGCGTCCACGGGCGGGTAGGTTTTCGACTGTCTGGTAAAGAAACAAACGAAAGAAACGAATGGACCAGTGGGGCTAAAACATTAAAACGCGAACTTACAAAACATAATGATGTTTAAATGGGTTACATGTTATACAATGAACATCTTAACATTGTGACTGGGTTTCAAATTATGAAACACTGGAGTTTTTGTCTAGTTTAGTCTCTTATATTATTGAGTTGAACTGACTTTTACATACGAACTCGATCTCAAGATTGACAGTTTTGTTTTAATGGTGTTAATTATTTTAATAGAAAGTTATACCTTTTTCTCGGTATATTCCAGTACGAGTCTACATCAACAGTATCTCCCTGAAATACAAACTCATGTTGGTATATAATAATATGGCTTTGCTTGCAGCGACACATATGATTGAAAGTAGTATTTACTTTTTATGTTGTATTTGTATTATTTATATTAAAATCAATACATTAGTTTGAAGTACTTACAAACAGTACATTAAATTTTGCATATAATACAGTTGTTGCTAAATTAAGATAGAGTTTTCAAGCGTGTTACGGCTATCATATAGAAAATGCTACTGAAGAGCCACGTTCAAAAAGGTTTCGTTAAATATGATAAATGTAGTCATTCACTTTATACACTTTGTTGTTTTGTATACTGGAATATTGGATTGCATATCTTGTTGTTCAGACTCATTGTTCTTTGTCACAAAAACGGTAATGGGTGACACATATAGTGTTTGTTTTTAACGTCTCATAATTGTTTTTCCTGCTTGGTAGGAAGCTTTCGAAAAACGAACCTGACGCTAAACATTGATTCAATTTATGGCATCAATTGAATGTGCAAACATAATTACAGGAGTGATTTTCAAATGCATTATAACTGGAGGCACGCACTGTTTATATATGTGATACAAAACTGTAACCATTAATACTTTTTCCTAATACTTTTCTCAACGTTTTCGTGAAGAAGATATTCTCCAAATGGTTTTGTCATTTAGGTTTGTTGGACAATTTGATGTGGAAACTAATCCCGAACGAATGCTCCTTTTCAACTCTTCAGCTTGTTCAGAATGGCAGTCGATGCCATTACTGCCTAAATTATGGACACCGGTCTAATATACTGCAATACAGGCATGCTTTATTATTATTTATTCAGTAGTTGTTAAGGCTTGACATTTATATGGATGTAATGGTAGGGAAAAGAAAACCAAATGATTCAATATTTTCCAAATACAGTAATGAAGATTTCAGTCTGAAGGCAATACGTTAAATGCTGTTGTAAAACCAGCTTTAACATAAACAACGAAAGCGATAATAATTGTCGGCTGTTCGAGTCTAATTTGGTGTATCTAACAGCTCGAAAATATCAATCACTGGCGAAATAAGCAACCTTTATCACAAATTCCATACATAATAGTTAAACCATTATTCTCGGTCGTCTTCTTCGACGTAATGTCTTAACGTTAAATATTCCTATAATTATGCGTACACGTAAGCGATCGCTGTTTTGTAACCATCTATTCATGTATTGCACGTTGAACAACAAACAAAAACGAAAGAAAGAACATGAAATGCTCATCAGACTAATCATTATATGAGGTCGTTTCAAAAGTCTTTATAGTAGGACGTTATAACGCCACCATACACATAAGGTTGCATGTTTACTTCGTACTGGATTATTTACTATATGTACGGTATGGTGTTCGTATTAATGATAATTAATGCGTAAATGTTGGAAATTTAGCACCATATAGTGATTAAGTGTCATATTAGCTATATGTTAAATAGAATTAAACCAGCTAGTATATTTCTGACAATTCCAAGGCGGTAAATCGCTATGAGTTAATAGAGTTCGGTTTATTCGAACATTTGAAAGATTCTATTACAAATTGAATTAAGTGAGTCGCAACCTACATTATTAACCACTTATGATTACTGCATATCGTCAAACTTATATTGTCACTGGTTTTCAAAACTGGTTTAAGAAAATATTTCAGTTAACATTTGTGTTGTTTATCGCTTTACTGTAATATTAACTACCTGACAACAAGAGCATTGAAAATGATAAATGAGATAAACCTTTATGGCATTCTATAATACCAATTAAACAACTTCCGTCTGTCGTTAATATATATGGAATCTTAAAACAAATGCTACATTAATTTCTACCACAATCTTCAGATCCACTGTTATGTGGAGTTTGTATAGTTTTATTTTCCTAATGATATAATTTGAGACCTCCTGGTTTCGTCGTTATTGTTATATGATATGATGAGAATATACCGATGTGTCTAGACATGGGATGTAAAAGAAGAAAGACTGGTCTATGCACGACCATGTTATAGCGGGTTTAGTCATTGACCACATCAGTAACCCTTGCACAATATTTGAGTCATGAATCTGGAATTTCATGCGGAAACATGTGGGCATTGTTTTTTTTCTATCTGATTGTATGACGATTATGTAGCTCTTTCAATGATGTTCACGCAGATAATGCTATTATGATCATGGCAATTTTAAAGTGCCCTTTCGTTACTTCCACATTGGAAATAAGCTTAAGGGTGAATATGTTTAGTTGACAATTGATCTTATTAATCTGACCACATGCCATTATCTATGATGCTTGTTTTCACTATGTATTTGAATGCTCATTTATCTCACAAACTAAACATAGAGTTAACTTATCATTCGAAACTGAATCCTGATTGTATTGCTTTAAGACAGCAAAGGGTGGTAACCAATTCATTGTACTCTCGAGCACTCTCGATTAGAGTAATACTGATGTAGTTTGAATTCGTGTTCAATATATTTCGGAAACACTGATCGGGAAAAAGTTAAAAGCTAATGGAGAAGCAGGGTTTTCCTGGTCGCAGAAAACCGTCGGACAACCTGCGTCTCTGACGCAACGTGTATTTCCAGACTACCGTGCGTCCTCGGAACTCGCAAACTAGTTTTCCACTTTCTGATTATTTCGTTAGCGATCTGTATCAGAGCGGCGCTTGAATACGATTTAACTTGCTGAAACTAGCGTTTGTACGTTCGGATATATCTTCTTGCGGCTCATTTACAGATCTTTTTCAGGTGAGCGATTATCAAGCGTCTGTTTAATTACGACAAAATGGCTGGTCGTAAGTCACAGAAGACCTTGGTTACCCACTCCATAAAAACATACGAAAACTATCAAAATTGTCCCAACAATGATAAAGATCGTAACCATTATAATATTTCGAACTGTATGATTGATTGAGTGTCATCCTGTCTAGCTAAGAAAGTAGAACATTTATTGACGACTGCGTGGGCTAGATGTAAAATATTTGGACTTAGTTCAGCTGTTCGAGCATTGAACGCAATGAAGGACAGAAGGAAATAATGGATTTGCAGTTTGTTTTGCTCATTTTATAATACGCTAGGCGTCCTGATTACAAATGCGACTGTATTGATGGATTTGTCATAGGAATTCAAAAAGCATTACTCATGAAGACCTTGGCTGTCAATGAAATGCATTATGTGATAGTTTATTAATTTAGTATTATTCTACATTTGAAAAGTACATGTTTTAAATGGAGACCCCACAACTTTCAAGGGACCCCAAAAATGCAAACCATGAGGGTCCTAAGAACATCATGGAGAAGTAAATATAACTAAACTATTTTGGTGGCATTTAAGACTGTAACAAACACACGTGTAAGCTTTTACGATGTCCATTGTGTTTCATTTTACGAATAAAATCCAATAACTAATGTAAGCAACAATGTACATGAGTACGTAGTGACATAGTCATAGTTATTTAACAAAATATCCTAAGTTATAAATATGAGAAAAGCAGTGGTAATAGCTTCATACAGATGTACTCTACAACACTGTCTCCCCAAACCACAAATATAAGTGTGTAATTCCGGTATTTTATATCAAGACTTACGCGCTGGGCTAGCACTAGCCTAGGAAGTACCTGAATTGAAACAAGAAACATTTAAGAAATAAAGACCTTTAAGCGACGGTTGAATTATATTTGAAATGAAGAAATGTCATGACAATGCACGTTGATGAGACAATTATTATTTTTCCACTGCTGTTCTGTAATTTAGCCTACTTTTTTCAGATTTATCAATATTGTTGACGGGTAATTTCCTCCTGTCTGGTTTGTCTTGACAATGATTTAACCGGAGCTTATTTTCACAAGATGTTACAGACATATCTGGGTTGTTTTACTGTTGCTGCAACAAAATGTGATTTGTACTAACACGAAGTATGAACGACCAAGCCTGTATTAGTTCTCGTATCCATTCTACGTAGGTCATACTCACATTTAGATAGTAGCGATGTAAGAACAGCCCGAGGTGTACCATATAAATGCCGGGAATGTAAATTACGCTTTTCAGTTATTTTTGTTTTTTCGTACATTTTAATAGCATATCTTAAGAATTGTTTGATGTGCATACATATTAGTTAAACATTTATACTTGTTCGGCCTAAAGAAAATATGGATAGAAACTAAAGAGAATAACCAAGTTTTATTGATGTCATTGGTTTGATGTCGACATCAATAGTGTTGCACTGCTGTATTGGTATCTGTTATCTTGTAATAAAGCAGCGTCACATTATATATTCACACATATCAAAACAATGACCGAAAATAGAAAGTACTTAACGTATTGTATGCGAGTGTAAAATTTACGGATGTTCTGCAGACGTTGGTTTGATCTGATGTTTTTCAAACGTACTTGACCCTGACAAAGTGAAGATTCGTGCAAAGGTAGACAAGGAAGTACGATTTTGATGTTGTGTTGTTTGATATGTATGTGCCCCTCGCACGTTTGTGTTTGCTTGTGTGGCCCTTCCTGGTGTGCTTCTCCCTTTGTCAAGGTACGTTTCTCGATGAGCATGAGGACATTGTCACTATTGAGGCACAGTATTAACTTTAACAAAGATACATATAACAACTTTGTACATACCGATATCTACCTTGTGTTGGTTTAATCCTCACTAGTACACAGTATCCGTCTCTATTGTATCACGATAATAAATTCATTCATCAACAAAACGTTTTTTAAAGTAAAGCAATGTACGTATGTTGTACAAATTCGCATAGTTTCCATGCACAATGATTTGGTGTTATCCCGGCAGTTCTAGTGACCGAGAATTAACGATATTGTGAAATATGACTTATAAAAATTAATTTAAAATTCAATATTAAGTATTTAGGGATTTGATGCTTATTTACAGCACTGAGGTAAGTGTTCGTGTTTTTGTGTCAATCATTCCCATTAAAATTGAATAACCGGGTTCCTTTGCCGTGTCTAATATCTGGTCTTGTGCGTCCCATGCTATACACTGCATTAGTATATTGATGCTACTTCAAAATATGGTAGATAAAAATAGGAAAAGTCCTACTGCCATATTTCTCTATGCGTTTGACTATTTCATGATTTTTCCTAAGCCTGAGAATATATTAAATATATATAAGTATTCAAAAAACTGCACGGTAAGCACTGAGAATCATTTTTCACCCCTGCAGGCCTATGACGTCATACAATAACATTGCTGCCTTGTGTTATTTATCATACCAGTATCGGTCGATGTTTTTCTGTGGTATACATGTTTTGTGCAAGTTAGTTTCTTACTCCCAAGCTATATTTCATTATCGTAAGAATCCTCGGAGTATGATTCAGTTTGTATCAGATTATTTAAATACTGCCTCAGAAGACCCAAATTAACATTTCATGCCTAAAGTAGTTTATCCAGTAAATGACGGTGCAGTTTTTCACACTAAATAATCATACTGAACTAACTTGAAATGTAAATGACTGTTTACTTTGTGTTAATTCAATTATTATTTTTATTTACGTAATATGTTCGTAAATGGTAACATTTCTTCATATCCTAGTACAGCAAATGTTTTATCATTATGTAAAATTCATCGCCAATGTGAGGTAAATACATGAGAGTGTGCTATTAATAGTATCCATTATCTTAGCACAAATATATCTCGCAAGGCACACAATTGTATACGAAGTGGGTATATACGCCAACGTATCACTATGACAACTCCGTGAATTCCCAGAAGGTATGACGGAACTTATATCTGATGTTTTACAGAAGCTTTTCATGACAAAATCTACGAGTGGATTTCCTTTGATAGCCCATAAGGTCAGAGAATGTGATACTAAAATACTAAACTACGAACGTAGTACCTCATAAGCTAGCAATATAATGTTGATAAGTGACAAGTGCTACATGTTGAGAAAATTCCTCTCATTTTGAAACTGACCGAGTTACTACACAAACGTACAGAGCAATAACTTATAATGTACACAAAGCGAGAAACCAAGATATGTTTTATCAAATTGGCGATGAACTTAGAATAATAATTTAACATACATTAACTAATTGACACTGGAAGTATATCAAACTGTTCTTACAACGCACCTTTGCTGGCATATGTATTCACAAAAGATACTGCTAAATAAAATCGTCACTGGACATTCATTTGCAAAGTAATATGTAATGTGCTCTGCGTTAGCAAAGACAAGGTAGTGTTTTAGGTTTGATTTACAGATACTTTGTATTTCCTTTTCAATTAGATCATTTAATGGATCTCCCATTTTGTATCTGTTAATAATAAGTCTGTTATGTAAGGCCATTGCCGTTTTCGCAGCATAAGGACTATTTTCATTCAACATCAACCCTATTCCGTCTCCATGAATATCGTTTATCTCAGTGTGAGTTTTCATCACGGACATAATTAGTACCTTCTATAATCGAGTGACCAACAATCGTAACATCTCGGCCATTTTTTATATTATATAACAAATATTAAAAAAACAGCTTCAGATTGCAACAAACTTACTTGCTTTAGATTGCGCCGACTTTTTTTTCAAGATATTTTGCATATAACTGGAGTCTGACTCTTAGTTAGGATTCATGAATTATTCATTTATTTTCTTGGATAATGTTTTTTAGAACGTTGTACAGTGTTAAACTTCACTAGAAAATACGTTTGTATATAATTACAGCCGACATAAGCAGCATATCACTTCTAACTTCATCCCGATCTATATAACTAGATTATACCGAGGCAACAAAGCTTACTAGAACGTTGTAAATTCTTCCGAACAAGTTTAACTAAGTTTCATTTAGTCTAATGATAACCCTGGAATAGCGCTCACGTAAAACGAATTCTTAATTGTCATTAACACAGATAAATTAGTATACACAATGTAATTATCTTATTCATTGATAATATAATATTCCTACATACACTTTCTGATTATAATGCATCCTGCCTTAATACTTTATTAGCATAGCGTATGTACCCAAGTTGAATGTACTCAGCCAGGTAATGAAGTAATTACGTGCGATAATGAAAAATCATTACAGCTTTAATCCTGCACTGTTAACATAGAAGAGACAAAATCAGTAAGCATTCTAGATAATTTCTCTGTATTAGTATTAACTGTTTTAGCATGACACATATATTTTCCAAGGGTTTACGTATAGAGGAATCTATGTCGTGAGGACACTAATCGCGGGCTTATTATGCGCCTATTAGTCTGTTCCAAACTATCTCAGTCTGACAGACACTAAGATTACTGCAAAAATAATGGTCGCTATAAGCAGTCTGGTGTCGTTTACTGTTAGTATTTCATTAGTCAATATCCAAGCTGAGCAATTGTTTTAATGCAATGGCATTGAGAATACTGTTGGGAACGCAATATTCAGTAATCGGATTTAACGTGAAATTATAGTTGAAAAGACGACGTCGATATTTGACATGCCATTATTCGTCACAGAATGTTTCATAAAATTATTGAAACAGTATAGACTGTATCGGTTGTGTCGGCTTACACCACTTACATGCACAATGTATCGGCTGTGTCGGCTTACACCACTCACAGGCACAATAAGCAATCTCTGTTATCAATTCCTTCGTAAATAAATACATTATATCCCTGATGTCTGCTTTGACGGGGTAACCATGCTTTGAACATTCAACTTGATATTAGTATCAACTGATTGCAAATAAACGATCTGTGTTTCGTAACCATCCATTTGTTTATTGCAAGCTCACCAACACATAAAAACCATTTATATCGAACTCGCAATGGACATGTTAAAGTTGAATGCAGTATTAAATTCCTATGTGGACAAAATAGAACTCTATGCTATTATTGTTATAATTAATTAATATCACATTTGCTTCATGGAATATTTCTAAATCAATCTCGTTTGAATCTTAGATCATTTACTCTTGGGGAAATTTCGCAAAACTAATTATTTTGATAAATGAATTTACATTAGAGAATAACACGATTGTATTTCAAGTCGACAATCAACTTAATCGTTGCTATTATAAGTTCATGAAACCGCACTATAAAATGTTTTGTAAACATCACGATGTATTATACATTGAATGTTTGGGGTAATATTTCAACACTATCAAATGTCTTTCGTGTGCGTTTCTTTCAGACGACAAATTGAAATAACGCTTATTGATCGTCTCGTCCGCTTCTGTCTCCAGATCGTGTCTTTTCTTAATCTGTTTTTAATTACATAATGGGTGGTCGAAATGCGTAATGGCAATAGACCAATAAACATAATATTTAAACAGCTCATGATTGCTGTTGTCATGGTGTGTCCCCTACCTGTTAGGGTTTTCTTCCTTTGACTATATATGGCTAAGGAAGGTCTTATGAGTAAATGTTTTCCTCTTGCTCCATATTTTATTCCACTTTTTGTCTTATTTTCTTTTTCGTTTAAGTATTTATTTGTCGTCTTTATTTTATCATTATTGTCTCTTTTTTTAAATTCCAGGGCAAACTCAATATTTGTGTCCGGTCCGTGTCGACTTAATACCACCATATCATCGAAAAATGCAAAATACACATGTCGCTTTGAGTAAGAAATATGTAGCGATCTTTGCAAACTAAGAATATAGTCATTGATATTTAAACGATACCCTATGAAGAGACACTTTCACAACAATGATATACCACGGACATTTGTATGGGGTTATTAATGGCTTTCATCTTACAAACTTTGTTTTTGCAAAATAAGTAAAATACCCGAGAATTTGGAGTAACTACTCATATGAACCGAGATCACATTCTACATCAAGCGACTAAAATCTTCCTTCTGCATTTAATAATTTTATAATGTTAGAAGTTCTTATATTCATTGGTCTCATCCATCTCTGAACTCTTTCCAAATTGGTGGTGTTTGTGTTATGTTTGTCTGTATGATCCACTTTAAGACTGCTCTTAATTTTTTTGTTAATCTTATTAGTTATGGTAAGAAATACTGGGGTGTCTAGACAAGGATGGTTAAAGCAGACCAATCTTGCGGTGTTTCGTAACTGAGCGCCTTAATAATTCTCATAATCCTGTATGTGTGTCATAAAACTGTTGTGGAAGATGAAAACATATGGAAAATCCGATTTCATAACTTTTATATTTCATTTACTTTAGTTTGTGATATGAAGTGTTTGTCTTTATGTGAAGTTCACGCAACCAATACTAATATGGTTATGACAGTTTTGTAATCGCCTTTAAGTCAAATATTTTAGAAACTAGTTTACAGGAACTTATGTGTAGATTCCAATTAATCTAATTGTGTAAGAGATATTAAACTGTTACCAGGAACGCCACATGCACAAGACAATGCATCCCAACACAGACTCCCGAGACAGTGCACAAAACATTATGCACTGAGGAGGTTCCAGAAAGTTCAACTTGTATGGTCATAGGGGGGAAGGAATTGTCTGGCCGACCATAAGATACGACTACAGATATTTAAGGAGGACAACAAGGGAGAAAAAATCATAGGATAGAATACGAGCGTACATCACGGAAGAAGTCAAGAAATGTAGAAATAATAGGACGAAAGGGGGGGGGACATGGAAATTATAGCAAGTAAAATAACTGCTCCTGCGGAAGAAGGGAACTTAACATACATCTAAAACATATATATAAATAGTAATCATGCGGCGTTTTACAACCATAGAACTGTCAATAAAATACTGGAATTTACATCGATTTAACAGCTAGCTAACTTCACACGTAACGGCTTCAATGTTTTGGTATTTGATTTCCAACATATACACATAAATTGACTCAGGTGGCAGTAAATAATCATTAAAATCAATTAACCATTACGTATACAATAGATTATACACTATATATAATCCAGTACGACGAAACAATGCCGTATACAGAACTTGCTCTCAGAAACTAAATGATTACATCAGAATGCGAAATACCACAAAATCATAAATGAATAACCTTGCGTAGAGGCAACTGAAAATATTTATTTGTTGTTAATTAGACAGTGTCGTGAAGTAAACAACATAACATCATCTTTGCATATCTAGAACGTTTCTGATGCATGGGATTCCAATACTACTAATTCCATTAGTTACCATTTAAATACCATTCCACTAAATATGAATACTTTGAATAGTTATGAGATTGAAATTAATTAAGAACAATTCCCATGTGTCTCATCAACCATGTTGATCACCAATGTGTCGTTTTATATTCGCTAGCGCGTACCATATAATAGCTATTATTCTGGAGATGCATTTTGTAATTATATTTCGATAAAGACACAGCAGTAAATTTAGGTTTGATAACAGCATATTTTTTAAACTTAAT
Source organism: Mactromeris polynyma (assembly GCA_032209605.1). Taxonomy (NCBI): domain Eukaryota; kingdom Metazoa; phylum Mollusca; class Bivalvia; order Venerida; family Mactridae; genus Mactromeris; species Mactromeris polynyma. The sequence continues at coordinate 33,593,319 of JASFXZ010000004.1, forward strand.
ATATTTTATATCTAATCGCGTTAAAGCATTGTGACACTTGTACCGTTCATGAAAAAGAAACCTGTTTGTCAATAAACTAATTACATCCCATTTAGAAAAAATATATGAGTACAAACATTTTGCCAATAACGATTATTCAATCCTTTTTTTTGAAACATATTCGTTATCCAGAATGCTTCAATATTTAAGACTTAAGCATGAATCAAATACGTTTGTAATACTATTCTATATTTTTTACGAAGATTCAATATGGAAGCAAAAACCTAGTAATTTCTTATCTTGTCGACCGGTTACTTAAACTTTGCTTATCGTGTTTTGTTTACACTTTCTATCTGTTTGTTGCTCCTGATTGCATCCGATGTTTGCGTGTCATCACGTTTTAAATATGATAAGTTATTGTTGTTGCGTTTGACGTCATTAACGCTTACAGTGCTTTGATGAATAATTCACCCGCGGAAAGTCACGGAGCCACATTGGTTATTCACGGAAATCCCGACATATTCATGTGTTCACAGCGTATTTGATCAAAGCCTTAACAGAAATTACTGATAGCCATCAACTACGTTTAAGTGTTTCTTATACAAGTAAATGTTACATTTTTTGCAGTTAATCATTTATAGACATGCAACATTCTCCACGGATTCCATAGTATAATTATTCCGATTACTCATACAGTTTATCTTATGTTAACACTACGTAAGCATATGGTTTATCCTACCGCTGAAACTATAATTAATCCTTCTACGTAAACCTATGTTTTTTCCTACCGCTATAACTATAGTTGATCATTCGACGTAAACATATGGTTTATCCTACCGCTTTTAAAAACTTTAATTTACCCTTCTTCGTAAACATATAGTTTATCCTCTCTCATATAGGTAACCCTGCTGCCTTATCATACAGTTTATACTACAGCGACCTCTTGCTAATAATATATTCTTGCGAAACTACCTTCTACTCTTCCAGATTAACCTTTGTATGACGATGACATGAAGTCAAAAGGGAATATATGCTCCTCGTAGAGTGTGTTCAATACATTGTCCAATGTGTGGATTTAAAAATGATTATTAAAAAATAATGTATTTTTTACTAAAATTTGAATAATTCCGCTTTTCAGATGTTTTTGCATAACAGTAAGATAACACCTGTAATTTGAGTCTATATGCAACCAGATAGTCTTTCAATTATTGAGCTAACTCATAATAGTCCGTTACACGGATATAACATGGGCAACTTAATATTTCACATTCTATTGAAGGCAAGTGCAATCATCTTGCTATACAGGCTCTGTATACTGTTTGTCCTCTTTGATTATCCTAGTTATACCTTATGGTCGGCCAGACCGTTCCTTGCGCCTCTATTCCCTTACGTATGTATCATTGAAGTGTACTATGTGGTTTCCCCGGATGTCTGTGTGGGGAGGCGCTGTCTTATATACGTGGCTTTCACTGTAGCAACTTATTATCTGTCTTTCATTGGAACTCTCATTTTGTCCGAATATTTCATAAAAACAGTTCTATTGATACATTATTTTTTCTGCCTCATGCTGACTAAAATATGAAAACATAATCTTCTCATCAATAGACATAAAGATGTATCTGTGCAGTTCTGCATGTCGGAAATCTTCATCAATCTACGCATCTGTTTTTTTCATTATATGAATAAATAGCATTTGTCTGTAAGCACAACTTATCCGAACGATCGTAGGAGTGCATGGTGTTGAATCATGAAACATCACTATATCGCAACACTGCAGATTATCATACGTTGCTTGCATTTCTCGGATAGAATCATGTTAATTGAAGTGATGGCAGTATTTAGGGAATGGTTGAGTATAAGACCGGACACGTTTCATGAATATCAAATGTTACAAAGAATGTTATTGCCGATGTTCCCTCGATAAATCATAATAACATGTGTGGTAAATTAAATGTTCTAATGGACTTTAATTGATACAAAAAATGAGAAAATATAAACATCTGATGCACGTACAACACTGCTCCCACGACGAGTGTCTACGTGTTTTGCATAAACTGCGTATATAACTAGTTATTCCTAGACAAAAACGTTGAAAGTAATATATTTAGTACATTTAAAAACGCATAATTTTTTACCAATCACACTTCTTTAAAATTTCATTTTATTTCTTTTGAAACTCATTTTTTATGAAAATACATGACGATTGTCATAAAAGTTAGCATACATGCTGAGTACACTTGCAATAATATCGTGTCAAGTTCTTTTTCTTGTAACCTAAAAGTCATTTAATGAAAATTTAGAAATCCCACACAGTGCGTTATTAAATGTGCTGAGTATACATTGGTACTTTAATTTAAAATAAAATTCCCTTTTTCTATAATTTCGTTTTACTATTACAGTACAAGACAACTTAGTGCAAAAGTACATCAGATATGCAGATGGTGGGAGGCTCGTCAATGTTGTTGAGTTAACATGACACCATAGGGAGAATACGCCTCCAACAATTTCCGCACTTATTGTTAACATGTTAGATGTGTGTCTGATAAAGAACAACACTAGTAGCAGTAAATGATTATAAATGCACATCCCAGTACTGTCATTAACTGACATGACAAATTGTATTCAACCATTGTACGTCATATCCTGTTTATGTGCTCTTCAGAAAAGACAAACACATCATAGTAAATCTCACTAATTAAATATTGATTTTAATGATATTATTGTGTTCATAAATCAAACACTTTTCAAATACAAATTAAACAGATGTGTCACAACGTTTCTAATAACTGTATTTATTACTATAGGTGGATTAGATCTGCTTTACATTGATTTGGGAAATTGAGTTTATTTACTTCTATTAATCACGAGGAGTTTTTGTTTACGTAATTCGGTTGAAGACCAGTTTATTGGTTTATATCTACAAAGAGTGCTAACGCATTTTTCTTGCTAATAGTGTGAAACTGTCAAATTGCTTTTTTGTTTTATGTCAGTTACAACATATAATAAGTAGGAACCAACTAACACAATGCCCTGTAGGTGCATTGTTTTGCTCTTATATGATGTAACACAATTCATGCCTAGTCATGAGTTTCAATCACCACAATATATTTACTTCAAATGACCTCACACGAATAAAGTCCTAATTGTTTTAATTCGTGAATAATCAATAGAATGACCAAGTAAGTGACAGCCGGCTTTGATTATCAAACCAACAATTTTGTACTCCAGTTATTGTGTCTGCAATGCTTCAATGTATTGTACACATCGCTGCTTCAATAGAATGAGTTCCGGTAATCAGAGATATTATGTTGTAGATTAAATAAATAGGGATGTATTTACCATTCTGTCCATTTAACGTTTATTTTAATGATGCAAGTGCAGTACACGCAATCCATACTTGTCAATCCAATCCTTGTTTTTGTACTTGGGACAATATAATCTCTATAATTATTCGTCACAGTGGTGTGCCAAGGGGTTGGAGCTAACTATGCATGTACTTAATATAATCGGTGTGCTAACACGTTTTGCATGCAATATGAATTATTCAACATTCAGAAAGATAACTTTTCGCCCGTAATTTACTTTTTCGGCAAGGAGGTCTAGCGTCAGGTTTAATTAATTTATTAAATAATTACGCTAAATAATTGATTGTGTTAATTTATTGACAAATATATGAACAATACATAATTATATTATAATACGTTTAGTGGGATTTAAAGTTCAAAAACCTCGCAGTATCAGACAGGTTACCGTTTTTGTTCGGTTATGTGTTTAGTAGAGAACATACAAACAAAGTCTGAATCAACGACCAGACTGGAGACATAAAAGCAGCCGCTGTAATTGCAATTACTATTCCGTGGTTTATTATAAGTGCAAGTTCAACACTTGATTACGTAGGAACGACTGAAGCCTTGCACTATGTCCGGTTACAAGTAACCATGACGCAATTATAACCTGCGTAGGACAATCGTATTTTCGATTAACCGATATTAAGCTAATTATGCAAACATTATTGTACAACCTCACCGATTCTCGGTCGCGTCAATTGATTGGTTGAGAGAGAATGTCTCGCAATAGTTGATCGACCTACTGACGATAATTAACTTATATTGACAGGAATAACTTTGTAAAAAGAAGATTATTCTTTACGCTATTTTCTGACTTGTTAATGTTCTTCTGTATTAATACTGCCAATAATATGATTCAAAATCCAAACAAGAATCGGGCAAAAAATGCAACCTGTAAAGCGTGCCCGAACTGTTTGACAAATGTCAGCATGTTTGCTGATTGTCACCTTTATAATTGTTCATCACACTTTCCTTCACGAGTACTTTGCTTTGCTCTTAGTTCGCAGTCTGATATGTTGGGGACTTTTCCGGTCGGTCAGTCATACCATTATCTGATAGTTTGCTTTAGTTTCATGAACGAAACAAATCCTGTTTTAATTGAATGTCAACACAAACAAACAAGTGTCATAAAATTGAACGAAGAGGTTCAACCACCCTACAAGTACAAGCAGAAATGAAATATATTCATACAAGATAACAATACAAAATATGTATATATTATATAAACCACAAATAAAGAAAAAGTAATGACATTGGCGTAATGTTATGAATTCATAAACTGGGTATGGATGCTAACTAATGGTCCAGACATTTATCAATCAGTCCTTACTAGACACATATACATGTGGTCGCTTACCCTTCTTAATTAAATCCGTAAACAAATTCCAAATTTCTAATTAAAGCGGGCATACGGATACAATTATTAAAATAAAATAAAAATTAAAATGGAATATGAGGTCGTGCGGGCATAGCCACATCCGAAGCACACAGCCACACTACAAGCAAGACGAGATGTAAAAACATCTTCAAAAAAACACAAAACATGAGAAGAAGCATAAACGTAGAAGAGAATAACATACTAATAACAGGTGTTCGCAATCAGTAAGTATACATTTTACTTATGCACTCTCGAAATCAGTTGCAATTGATATTTGCGCCACGATATGGGCGTATTTGTTGTAATGGGAATTATTCCAAATTTCGTCAATTTAGCTTCATTTGCACACTATTTACATGATCCATTTATCCTGAGAACGTGGATAGTATGGATCTAACGGACCTACATATTGAATAACGACACCTAACTGATGTCATTGAGACTAATACAATAATCCCAAGGGGTCATAAACACATATGCAGTATTTATTTGTGGCTTTTGATTTGTATCCAACTATATAACTGTGCCTGGTAGAGAAAACATTTTGCCATTTCTGAAATAAAAATCAATCCTTGGTTCAGGGGAATGCTGTTTAATTGAAAAATTTCCTTACTAATTAGCAGACTGAAAAACATTGTCATTTTTCACAACATTCGTTCTGGTTAGTAAGATACGATTTATTATGAAGAAAATTAAGTTCGTCGTTTTAACAAGAACTCAAGTATTTTCAGACTACATGTATATTGAAATATATCACTTCATTTAAATTGGCCTTTCTAGTGTATATATGTTTTGTTTTCATTAGGATTAACGCCGTTTTTCAACAATACTTCGGTCGTATACGGCGGCCAGGTGAGCTAACCAGTTTACTTGGAATTAATAATCAACCAGTACTAATTTGCTCTTCAATAAGCAACAGAAAATGTCGCCACAAGTGGGGAACATGGCCTTAGCCATTTTCCCGGAAGAGCATAACCTGCCCACCCCGGGAAACGAACCTTGATCTGTCTAGTATATAGAACAAGTTATATCATGAAATGAATGATTACAAATACTAGTAGTATATTAAAAGAAAGATTAATATGCTACAGGGATTGTCAAATACACACGACGATGCCTCCCGCACACACACCACTTACTAAAATGCATGCCAGTTACGCGGTTTAAACAATAGGGTCTTCAACTGTATGTAACTTATTGACGAAACTGATCAAACTAGATGAAGTTGCTTCATTTCAAATAAACATACGACCAAACGCATACGAGTTTATAAATAACATTGTCCTAGCGATAACACAAACCGAATTATTTTCTATAACTGGTGCGCTATAATTACATGTTTGTTTAAACACAGCTTGCTTTTTGAGTATTTGGATCATGGAGTGATCTTCTATGCATGTGTTGATCATAGGGAATCCGTTCACATTAGCATAACATATAACGCTAAGTTAAATGCACTGGAAGGCTTTTTTCAATGCATTATACAATTAGGAAGCATGCAATGTTAAGTACAAGATGCAAAACGTGTAAGCAGTATGATTAGTTTTAACGTTATCGGAATGATTATGTAATTGACGATTTTATGGCAGTTAGAAGAACAAACTAATCCCAAACTCAAGCGCTGCTTCCATTGTTCCCAACTACAATAGAATGGCAGACAAATCACCTAGATAATGTTAGCCGAGGAAAGGCAGTCTTATTACATAACCTAGTCTGATTTCGTTCACAATTGTTGTGTAAGCTGATAATTTAACCGTATTACGAAGGAAATTGAACGCTGCAATTTCTACCATTGGTGTTATTGAACTGTTCTGTATTGAATGCACTATTCCACAATCGCGTGCGGATTGAGAATACTTCTACAAAGATGACGTTCATTTTTGACACCATTTTGTAGTCTAAATAATAATGTAAGATGTGCAATGAAAATATCCATGACAATAACATTTCGAGTACAGTGCAATCGCATTTAAGCAAACATGAGGCATTTGAAGGTTTCTTTATGGCGTTATGGGGAAATCATTGACAATATGAGTTGGCTTCTATTTCATTTTAATGATTTCGTTTAATTTAAAGTGTCTATGATGTACGTATGCGGTATAAATGTCAATTGAAAACACAGCACATTTGAGTTTATTTGTATCCTTCATGACTGAATACGGTTGAAAATTGAAGGCCAACCGAGATAACATAAACAGTTTTATTGTATGCTGTGTCTGCCTCCGTTTCCTAATCGGCCTTTAGTAGTATACTTTTAGATCGACTCACATCTCTCACAAGCAAAGAAAACAATCTCTGTCTCAATTTCCGCACATAATAATTACACAATATTCCTCGAAGTTTGTATCGACGTGCGGTATGATGTCTCTCATATCAAATATTCTATAAATAATGTGTTAGGAAATATTAAATTGTTACAGTGAATGTGGCATTCACAGAACAATGCCTCACTACACAGATCACAGGGAAACTTCAGCACACGAAACATACATTAGAAGTGAGGTAGGGAGTAAACGTGTATTAATATGGAAGAGTAAGGAATGTTCTGGCTGATTATTAAAAACACCATAAGATAATTGGAGTAGGGGGAAGGGAAGGTATGGAGGGAATTCATTACAGGACAAACTAGTTAAGAAAGAAAGTTGACCAAGGACAGAGATGGGGGAAAATAACACTATAATACCAGGCCAAAGAAATGTACAAGGAGGTGGTAAGTGGAATATTTATCTTCAAACATAAAGGGAAATCATATAGCGATTGACAGCATTGGACTGTAAGTAGAAATACTAGGGTTTAAATCGATCTAACAGCTAGCTAATCTAACACTTAATCAACCTACCTTAGTCGGGAGACCGTTTTGAAGCAGTCGATATTAACTATTGTGAAGTTGACCAAAAGACCACAACCGAACAATTCGTATTATATTAAACCCGTAGTTGAACATCTCCTACTAACGTCGATAACAGCATTATGTTCCATTGCATAACTGAAACGTATCCCAGTTTTGTTTCCTAGTTGCTCGTGTATGATGTTTATCTCGTGTGGATTTGATATCTCATGGGACAATTTAATGATGATAAATGCAATGCTAAATAACGACATCCTAGATCATTTCCAGATTGTATTTCAAATCAGCAGACAACTAAAGCGCTGCAGTTAAAAGTTCATGAAACTCGACAATAAAGCTGGTTTAAAACACTGCGTTGTTAAATGCGTTCATCGCACCGAGCAATAAAAGGAGAAATGAGTAGCTGACGATTGCAGATTCCCGATACAATGTCTGCCAACACAAAACCGTAGTTTATGAATGTTAGAGGACGCCATAAGTCTATGTTTGAAATACAGACTTAGAAGTTTTGTATATTGAACTAATTATTGATACGTCCAAACATATGTCTAGAAACGTTTGTGAATAAAGGCCCCAGAAGTTCGGTCAGGCGTTAAATCCGGTATTTGTTTTCATCGCGATTCCAGCACGATGTTAACGGTATATTTGTGTTTGCACCGCAGGGTTAAAGGGAATATCTATATTTATACTAATCCCGAGTATGTCTAGGTAGTGTTAGAAATAACAATGTCCGATTATCATGCATGCAATTCTCACTATTAAAACTTGATAAATGGAGATATCAAACGGAAACTTGAACCATGAGACTATTAGCATACCGGGTACATGTGTGACTGCTTGTCATAGTTTTTGTTTCTTCAAATTGCCAACGATGCAAGTCAATAGTGATTGCTAAATGCAGTAGCAGACATATTGTGAATGTTCCCTATAATGTTATTAAAACCACGGACGTATAAACCAGGGTTAGGGTTATCACTGATGCGCAAGATATACCGACTTGTATAGTCTGCACAAAATAACTGGTAACTTAATATGGAAATACAGTAGTTTATATGATAATTTGTTTACAAACACGTACCTAGATATACACATGGCAAGCAAATCCACAATTGAGCTATCTGCAGCCCCAGGCCTTCAGCGCTAACAGCGCTTTGAATCAGTGCTGTATGTGGTCAGCGAGAGCGCTATCAATTTTAGGTTATACTTGGATGAATGCTAGTCAGCAGCTTGTGGTTAACAATATATTATCAATGTACCGTCAGATGCCCTCATCACGAATATCAAACAGTGTATCTTTGTTTGCACAGGAAGCAAAGTAAAAAGAAAGCTACGGTATTTTTCAGTGTCTTCAAACATAAATGCGATTGTAATAACGTCTTGTTGAGATGGGTCGAAAGAGTAACGTATTATTGCATAATGTGTGCGTCATAAAGCTGCCAAGCTTTATTACACATGTGGGGATTTTGACTGATGGAATAGTGGATAATTCATTGCTGTCCAGGCAATCAATTCTGACTTGGCAATAGAAACATTATGTCTTCTCCAAGTCGCTAATCTAATGACATGGATGTTAACTGCATGCTTTATCTCTGTAAAAAATACAGTAAGTTCTTGGAGCCCAAATACCATAATTGTCTTTTGATTATCATCTGTCACGACATATACATAATGTACATATTATTGTAGTGTACATTTTTTAATAGATATGTTGAAGTATTTTAATAGGTATAGTCCCATATGGCTCGTTTAAACTTCATGTACTATTCTTAACGTAAATCCTGATATTAATTGTGATAACACTTTTAAGTCAAAGGGCAAATCCCTGATTCTTGTATAATCCATATACAGTTACCGACATGTAAAAGAATACTTTTTCGGAAATATCGTTTGGATAATATGGCATGATAATGTTGCAGAACGAGTAATATAAAACAATGACAGGTATTCATTACCCGACTAAATTGAGTTTCGACAAAAGTATTGTGTTACGATTATACATTGTTCTGCAATGTGCAGATGACTTGATTTGTATTTTCCTGAAGAGACGGTATGCAGATGTCAATTGTATAGATACATATACGAGGGATTAAGTTGGTATAGGAAACGCCATGTTTACAACACAATGCTTCTCCACACACAAGTTACAGTTTACTAATCGATTTATGTGACAAGCAAAAATCTAGAATAAAACAAGTAAACGTAAATTTGTTTGAGTATAAATAATACACAATACATTTTGACATATATTTTTTATTCTCTCCCAAAAGCCCTTTTTTGAACGTAATGAGCCCCTTTTTGTGGTTTTTACGATGAATTATGGAACACAGCTACCCAATAGTCACTTCAATATGAGCGAAAAATGTCAACAAAGTTTAGAGTCGACACATTTGTTCAAGTATGGTCATCGAATATACAACATAATGAACTGCTATGCATTCTTACTTCTCATAGAAAAGTCGGTCAATGTTCTAATGTAGTGGCGATTTGTTTTATAAGTAAACTAACCTACATTTCCGCCTTACACGAACACCACTGTAATAGGAATAGGAATGGTAAATTTCTTAGAATTATCTACACACGTAATGGTTTAGCTTCTTACAGGAAATCTTAGTTTCTCGACTCATCACCCATTTCTTAATCTTATAGAATGTATCAGCTTCCTACGATACGCCCATCCGTGTACACAACCATAGGATCAAGTGGTGTACGATCATTGAACATCGCTTTATTATGGCAGAACAGTAAAGCCTACAATGTGTAGCATTCTCTACTAGGAACCATCAGGCGAATCCCGGTAGCGCCATTGACCGATTTTTCTGAATGTATTGCATAAACGCGCGATGAACTTTGTTTTGTTATCAGAAGGGAGTGTGCATTGAAGCCTGACAAATCTCGTATCTTTAACGGACGCATGTTTGTTCCAGCGGTGGATAAAATTTCTTGTAGCGAGAAAAATGTTAATTTAGTAAGCATATACAATTCAAAACAATGATCTTCGATGAATAACTTACGTCAAACGTTAACGTCAAAAGCTTTCCGTTTCGTTTAATTACTTTATACCTGACGACGAGTTTAGTAGCAATTACAATTTGAAAGTGTTTTTTTGTAAATCTATAATTTTTTAATATATATATGAAATGTGTCATAAAAAGCAATTTAGCATTTTTCTTAATTTAACACTAATAACCTTATGTGTATCGCATGCAAAAAAACATAAGCATGTATACTCGCACAAAACAACTAGTATGGTACAGTCGGATTTATATAAGTATGTTTCTTACTGTTGCAGTAGACAATAATATATTCATTTGTCCTAAATAAAATTACAGTACATATTTTGGTAGGATATTTTAAGTACCATTAACTGCAAGGGTCATGTAACGTACGTATTACAAAACAAATACGAAATAAAACGCCTCTGTCAGTGTCAATCCCTACCATTATTATCACACAGAATTCAGTGTCAACACTATGACCTACCACATTCAAGTTAATAGTATTCTAATATATTACGATTTAATTGTTGTAAGCAACTACTAGGATGGTATAAGTTGGTTATTCGGTCATACGTCGATAGTATAATATTACGGTACATCAATGAGTTACTTTCTGTCTGCCATAGCAAAGGGGTATTGTAACATATGCAACAAGGTCATGTAAATACCGTATAAGTGGTGGTGGTTGCTTAGTGGGAAAATGTGAAAGTTTAGGAATGTCCCGCAAATTATTAGTCAGAGTAAATTAAATTACTGGATGATCATATCTATTGATACTCAATGCAGTGATTCGCAAACATTTCTGATCTTCTAATGTACAAAACCGCTGATTCTCGAATTTTTGGGTTCGCAAATCCACGGAACGCAAGACACATTACTGCTCAACGTGCGTCAGCAGTGACAAGGTTAAGACGCGGGCACGACACACAATACACGAATCACATTCACCTGGTTTCTTTAAATGCATGCTTTTACGCTTCGACAATAGAGAAAAATGTTTTACATTTCTTGGAGCTAGATTTTATATAAAGGTTCATTAATTTTATGTTATGGAGTTGGTGCTTCATATCCTTCACCCATTTGCATTGTGCGCAAATATGTTGTTTTCCATTTCTTGCAATATTGTTACCCATTTGATGTTTGAAATGACAATGTCTGCTATGTTCTGTACAATACATTTATTTTCTCTTTGCTTCTTTATTGTAAATCGATTACAAAGTAGTAGTTTTAGTCGATATCATGTCATTTATTATACCAGATGTCCCCTTAAATACTTTGAAAAGGCTAACCATCCATCGAGTTTGTGGCTTAGCATTGTCACCAGGACTAGATTGTTGTGGTGAACTTATTGTATTTTCTGTGAGGGTTTGTTTTACATGTATAATATTTAAACAATGATTAGACCATTTAGTGACTAAAAGATACGTTCCATGTGATTTGTATATAATAAACGGGGGATGAATCAATATCACGGGCATTTTTGCCGATGGTTATTGTCTGAACTCCTTGTATATTTCCAAAACTAATGGATGAGATTAAAAGACACAATGGTGTAAACATGTTTGTGTATGATATTTATTGACATTCCCTTTTGTCAAAGTGTTTGTGTGCATTTACCATCGTTTCGCGTTTTGTCAAAGAAGGTAGGCTGAGACCCGTTTGCCACATCGCATCAAATTGTTCAACGTGTGTGTTCTCATTCCTGATGAACATAAACTCGTCATAGATACTAACGGTAATAAAGTCGTTGGTTGTAGAAAAATATCCGAAACTTATGGTGGTACGTGTGCATACTTAGTGTTCATAAGCTCAAACAATAACAGTGCCTATTGGAGCAAGCGAACAGATGGTTCATAATTGAGAATACATCTCTTTTACACTTCAATTTGAGTTGATACGAACAATGTCCATTTAACTTAAGGATGTATCTGTATTTGAACGGGCTTCATCATGTGTTGTTGCTACATTGACTGAGACCAAATGGCAAGTATTACCGGTTCAAAAATATGATTTTATCAGGTTATGCACAAACTTGTAAAAACATTTACAAGGATGCCATTATTTTGTTTAGTTTAAAGATATAATAATCGTTGTTCTCTCGGAAAATACAGATGGTTACATTATTAGTGTATTATTTGATAATGAATGATTAATCATTGAAGTTTGGAGAGTATTAATGTTTTAGCGACATGAAACATATTTTCTACTGTTGTTTACGTAAAATGTGATATATGATAATATTACATTCAGTTACTATGTATATGTATTGCATTTATACTATCATATACATGTGTACATCGAAAATTAAAAGAAAAAAGTTCAGTTTTGTATCATTTTATATCTCATTATCGACTTTGACGTACACTATAAATCTGAGTGGATAGTATTGTTTAATGTAAGTAAGAGACATTTCGTGTACTACACTGCCTCATGGATGTGTTTAAACTTTCAATGAGACTGATATTAAATACGAGCAATATAATAGCGAAAATATTTGAAAGTATTGATGATAATACAACTCATTGTTTAATCTTCCTGTTAAAATGTAGAACTGTTTTTGTATCACGACAACCGGTATTAAAGATACCTTAGAAATAATTCGTAATTTTGAAAATGTAATATAATCCTTACAGACGTAGTGGAGCGTACCAAAGATCACGTACGTAATTGGCGTGTAATTTTCACTCCCGCCTCTGTTGTAAATCAATATTGGCAGATTAAAGAAACGCCAACCACGTGAGACCGATCATAACACACATAAGCTTCCAACAGACAACTTCGACGAATTTGTTAGTGAAATAGTAATTTTCCAATACTTGGAATTTATATAGACTCGGATAGCTTGAAATGAATAAACGTAAAATATAAATATATTGCTGAAGTGCATATACATTTTGATTCCGTTGAAATAGGTGAAATTTCCTTTTTATTTATTAAGAATTTCATGAAAATATAAAAATCCTGAAGGCTATTTGTCAGTGGAAGACTCGGAAAAGGATATTCTTCCCTTGTCAGTTTGTGAGTGAAGTAAGGAACGTTTTATTGGAAAGGATGGGGTGTGTATGTGAAAAGATTGATCGTGGGACTAAAATAAAGAAGGTCAATCACAAAGCAGACAACAATCAGAATTTACAAACTTTGACATTGACACAAAAAAACTTAATTCGCAATAACTGGCAGGTCCTAAAATGTCATGTGGCAAATATTGGAGTTATCACATACGTCAGGTAATATTATATTTATAAAAAAACGTTTAAACTACCATATTTTATGATTATGAAATGAAAACTATAAATAATGAAATTTAAAATAAAATGTCATCAGTACCTAGGCTTGTGCAACTTTATTTATCATTTTTAGAAACTCTAAATTGATACCATGCATTCGTTAAACTAACTGTTATTTGTCAATAAATTAGTTTAATAATGTATTATTATACAACAGATTATACGGTTTGTAAGGGTATATGGTCCTCAAAAATACATTCAATACTGCATGTAATAGCTATCTTATGTCATGTATGAAATAATATAGGCATACACGTAGGACCGCGTCCAAACTATTGAATTACTCGTAATCATTTATAATAATGTGGACAATTTGAACCTAGGAGCATAGCTGGTGATACAATTATAAATGACAGACCAAATAACAATAACGGACATCAAAACATCATTACAAAAATAAAGCTGATTTATATCAAGTCGCGTGTATCTAAGAACCATTGAATGATCGCGTCCCTTTTGGGAATAGTGATAGCCGCAAATACACTCGAATAAACAATCATAAATCTATTTTGATGAGTATATGATTTCACATGAATACATTAGTAGCTGATGAGTGTAATAAAATCAAATGGAATGTATTCAGTTAGATATTTTCAAAAACATGAATCATTACATTAATGTTATTCTGCCTATAGAGAATTCGAACCATTAAAACATCAGTTAAAGATACCTTCATGTATGCATTCAGCTGATATAAACATAATTGAATATTTATTGCATTTCAATTCATGTAGATTTGAACGTCTTTTAAACATCTGCAAATGACATAAGACATACGTGTATTACAGCCTTGTTTTCCCAGGTAACAAAATGTAAATAAGTCGAAAAACCAAAACAAAGTTTGAACTACAATTTGTTAACAATATCTATAATACACTGTGAAAAGTTGTTAGACAGTCACGGCGGCTTCATATAAGAAGCAACTGGCTATCATTCAATGTAGCTGGTTTATAACTGTTTTGGACCCCAAATGTTCAATTAACTGTAAACATGTGACGTCTTCATTGGAAGTGAAGAACATTGGAACATTTTAATCGTCTTAATTTAAGTTAAAGAAAAGGGTACGGGACCTAGACATTATCCATGTTACTTTATAGTTTATAAATCAATATAGACGATATACTGATTCACGCTCATATTCTTGAAATTCCATCATGTGTCTTTGCTTTGGCCGTCGCATTTTGCATGTCAATAAGGAGAACACCAATCACTTTAATTAGCATAATTGTGTCATTGATCTTTTCAGCAAATTGGTCAATAAACGTTATTTTGCGTATGTTGAAAACTGAGTAATTTTCTTTAACGATATCTTCACTAAACTGTAAATATAATGTTGTAATACCATAACATAAGACTCTAATTAACATTTCGCGTGAACGCTGTACCAGTACATGAATGAAATACAGCTTTTAATGGCCTTTATATAATTTGTCTAAGTACGAATATTGCCAGGGAGGATAAAACACCACCTGTCCGTACTACAACATCCGGAATGAAGCGCAAGAACATGCAGTACAACGTGGTCGTATTTTGGAATGCTGTATATAGTTTGTCTATTCAATATACCAAATTAAATGAGGTCAAAGACGACAAGCGTTTGGCAAAAAGTACGGCGCTTCAAAAACAGTATTGGTTCCTGAAAGCATTATCTTAGGACTAAATCAATTAATTATAATGGGACGAATTATTCCAAGAAGTGTTGATTTTAAAAAATTCAACCAATCGAACTGCGCAAATTATGCTTGAAAGACAGAAAATAAAACATTCAATATCTGACCTAATGTATAGTCTAGTTTTTAGCAAGGGGCTCGTCAGAGCCAATTGCCATAGTAGGCGAAATCCGCGGACACTCATCGGATGAGTCATCCCAAGTCTTAAAATTCTGATCCGCCAAAGGCTACATTCTCCTGAAGAAAGTAGTCATTGTCTAACAAAGAAATAGCGGTAAGCATATGCGATATCAGGTAGAAACGGATTTGAACTGACATCACCGACGCATTAGAAAGAGTCCAATTGTTATTTAAATATTGCAATTACAGAACAAAAACTATTATATATCAACACGGACTATGATAATCGCAGTCGCACGAATTTATCACATGACTTGATCATTTACGTGTCAGACGTGTATCACGCGTGAAGTGCCTATGAAATGCAGAAATATTACGATAGTACAATAAAGTTTACAATAGGTAGATAACTCAGCGGACGATAGCAGTAGGCAGAGATACGTATATGTGGCGATTTTCTGTTTAATGTTGTTGAACCGATCGCATGTAAATAAATGATGACTACGTTTCGTGTGTCTAAGCTCGCATCGCAGTTGTAGTCACTCGATATGAAGCCCTATTGATTTGATTTGTTCTATTTACAAATAATTTATCGTTAACTATCAGAAACAAACTGATGTATAAATCTAGAAATGCCTTTAATACATCAACTGATCACTTATTTCCACATTCTATCAGCCATTTTGGGACCAACAAGCCAATCAGAATCTTGCTTTCGCACTGGTTCCAATATATACATATACGCGCAAACTAGGACACATAGACCAGTATACCTATCTAACCACGTGACCTCAACGTTATAAATACCAGGCGAACGCACAGGTACACAATCGCTATACATTTGGCAGTGTAAGCGTCGCCTGTGACCAGTGTGGAGTAAATAAATGACAGCGGAGCGGAGTTATTTTAACAATACATTCTACCAACGGTCGCTCATTTGAGTCTGTTTAGATTTGAGTCCTGTTTCCTCATTGTCCGTGGAGTTAGCCGGACAGCGATGCCCATCAATCACCATTTCGCACAGTCTTGTAAACATGTATATTTTCTACTTTACTCGTAGCGCATGGTTGCTGCCGTCCAGTGTAAAATGAGTTGTAAATAGTCGTACTAAACCTTTTATATTAGATTTAGGTAATTATTTCTATGTAAGTTGACTTGTTTTAAGTCGTTATTTTGCCAATGCTCTGACTCATCTATCATCTTAGCATCATAACACTATTACCTTCATGTTTTTTACACCATTGTACTCATTTGATAAATCAAGTCGCTACCACAATCTCTCATTATTTTCTATCATTCTCATTTTGAGTTAATGTGATTTAAACTCATTTAAACTGAGCCCCTTGCTGCCAGCACTAGCAGTGCTTTGATATGTACTAGACAACGGTCGTTAACTAATTATGAGGTGGTCAGCTAACGATAACCTGTTTTTTGAAAATATTGACCAATACATGGTGTACATTATAACGATATTATTTACTAATTTTGAATACGCTACACAGTTTATATACTTACTACGCACATAAAAGTACGCAGCATTTTATACCGATAATAATACCTACAACCTTCTAACAACAGATGAAGATCATCAATATAACAACAATTGGAAGTGGTTACTCGTTATCCACTGGCTACTGTATGTTTAGAACGCTCTACCTGAAATTGAGAAATTTTTGAATTATATTATATAATATTTTGCGGACTGATTTGTTTATGATGAATGACTTAAAGTCTGTCTTATTTCATTTACTCGTTTAAAACGTCAAACACATGTGCTTGACTTTGTACTTTCCGTGTTGGTGTCTTAAAACCGGTTATTGATTAAGATATATTAACTATAGGTGGAAATATAAATTTGTAAAGGTCGAATTGGAAATGCCAATTACAGAGACAGCAGCAAAAGAAAAAAGCTACATTGTACATGGTTTTGTCTATACATGTATAAAAATTAAAATTGTTGTACATATATCCGAGAAATTAGATAATTATACGTTATCTGGTATAACATTTGTTTAGTCGGTTGTTTTGACGCTAACTAATTTTGTTTTTTGTTGTTCATCATGCTCTGATATTGAAGCACTGTTTTTCTTCACTGGGATTTTCCTAGTTCATTTCGCTCAAAATGTTAATTAAATTTTTTCTTGGTATAGAGCGCGATTAGTATATTGACACAGTTACACAGAACTAATCAATATTTATGGCTGAAACAACCACGAGATGTCAATTTGTGTTTACGCTTCCCTTTTTCTTTTGCCATATCGAAGACGAAGAAATATACGAGTTGTTTTGATTTTGTCCTGTGATATTTTCCATCAATTACTAACCCTCCCACCCCGTACACACACTGTTTGTCGTCTTTGATTCTCCTAGTTATTCATACATTGCGCCTTTGTTTCCGTACGTATGTATCAATGGGCATCCTCAAGTGCGGTGAGGCATCGTCTTTTGTATGTGGCGTTCCCTGTAGCGACTTATTCTCTCTCTTTTACCATATTGTTGATTATTTGTAAAACGACTCTCCGCTGCCCACACTATTGTAGAAGTCATTATTGTTCTGAGTGTTGCAAAAATGAACGAGGACGTCCAGCAGGAAATGTCACATGTAACATACTAAGCCATCTCAAGGAGACATGAAAGTAATGATATACTTAGCCTATAATGGAACGTGATAATGACCGAATGAGGATTTATAAATATGCTCGATTTTCATCAGTAATATATGTAAAGTCTTTGAAATAAAAGCTATGAATTATATCATGATTATGTTATTTACAAAATGGAACAAGTTAATGACCCAATGAGGATTTATTATCTAGAATGTAAATTGCAGAATGGTATTATGTAATAATACGAGAATCAATTTCACGCTCAATGCTCGATGTTCAACAGTAATGTCTGTATAGTCTTTGAAATAAATTATATTTACAAAATACGTCATATTGGACATTGTTGCGAGTTCCGTAAGTTGCCGATATGTGTCCGTGACATTCTGTGTGCGATTGAAATATTCCCCGGAGTACAACCATTAATTATGTCAAACCCGATTCATATTTAAAACTGTCATCACGTGATGCGACGTCACATATTTATGTGCACCTATTGCGACTATCAGACACATCGGCAGACAGTGAGTGTACACAAAAACACGATAAACTAGGTTAAACTAACCATTTGACAATACAAGGAATAACTGTTGTTTGCTTCAATATTGAATATTCTGAAATTTGAAGGAACAATATGTTTACGTGAGTAATACAGTTTAAGGATGTGTTTCAATATAGGAATATTCTGGATAATGCAGATGTTTCGAAATGAATTGTACTTACGACCCTTATTGGGACTATAAGTTCGACGTGTTTGCATTCTCTTAAATCATTCTGACAGAATATTCGCTGTAACGAAATTAGGTTTATAGTGAATTTTGGATCATATCCAGTTAGCTGCAGTCTCATATTGGATCATATTTCCCAAGGCAGGGTAATGTCTGGTAGTAGGAAGGCAATATACCCGATTTAATTGTAGCTGTCAAAATAAGTTGTAGCCTTTTTTATTACGGTTCACTTCATTCTTGTCAGAATCGAGAATCCACTTATATTGATGCCACTTAAACGAGTTTCAAATAAAATTTATATTGTTTAAAGCTTTTTTTTGTTATAAAACATGTTCAGATCAAAAGTCGAAGAGTTTCATCAATCAATAATCATGCGCAGATGAATATCAGAGGCATATTGTCCATGATTTTAAAATGGCCGTAACATTCAATAGCAATTTGCAGCTACACTCAAGTTACATATGTAGTCGATTAAAACGTTCCATACGAAACTGTACATATTTGATACAAACAATGCAATTATTTTTACAACAATACTGCCATAACCTAAACAAAATTTGCACTCCTTCTCGAATGCATGCTCATATACATATTTAAGTTTTGGACTGCAATAAAAGGCAGTGTATTGTTTGAGAATAATTTCACTGCCTGTGCCTTTTTAATTTGGAAAATAGGCGCGATAAATCCCAAATTTGGGAAAATAAGGTAATGGTTATTTTGCTTATAAAAATAACTTTGCAGCTATTTGTTATATATATATATATATATATATGTAAGAGCAAGATTCTTTTATAAAAGGTGAAATACACAAACACCTGACTAAATAAAAAGAAATTCAGCCAGAGGGGGGGGGGGGACACAGATTTTGGGAGAAATTATCCTTTTTTTATTAAGGGTAACAGCATTATTATTTTAGGCAGTAACGTTAACACAAAAATCATGATGATGGTCAACTGGCCACAAGATAGATAAGTTACTGAAAACGTTTGGAAATTGTGTGAACCTAACTAAAATGTTAACAGACATGTCAAATAGGCTTTACGTAAGTTTCCATCGCACATTACATTCAACAGAGACACTGGATCCATAATGAAACACTCTCTACTCGACAGGAAAGATAATTATTGAATCTCTGTCTTGTTTCAAGTGAAACACCTGCTTAGTGGGAATAACCTGTCAGATTTTATGAACACTAATGTGGCGTTTTGTTGTTGATCATGATTTTTGTATTACCATGTGTTAATCGAATGCTGCTTCATGTTAAGCATCTGGTAAAGTCGTTTTCGTCGAAGTGCGCAGTTAATGCGTCAGTGTTTGAAATAGTACAATCAATTTAACACCATCATCTTTGGAATAAATAATGTTATGTTTTATCAATAAATAAATAGTTTGTTTTGATACGCCACGATAGCCACTTAATACGCGTGGCGGGACTCAAATGAATACGTCATGGCTGATGTAATGTGGATATAAACATAAACTGTGGTTGCAAATCTTGTTATTGCTTTTTAACAAATGCTCTAGAAATATAAATAAGTAAGCTTAGCAGTAAGATAGTAGTAACTGTACGCTGAATAGCAACATTTAGACATCGTGTCTGCGAACTTATAAGAGAGTCTTACATTGCAACATGTTAATGTCTTTTTCTGCATGAGAAGAAATATGCACAGTCGCGTCAAGTTCCTCATAGATGGAATCGGTCCCCATTACGGAAATGATAAAATGAGTTTAAACAAATACACACTTGTTTTTCATGCTCTCGAAGAGAGAGTATATAGTTGCCGCTTTGTCCGTTCGTCCGTCAAACCTTTGTCCGGACAATAACTACTGACGTGATTTCAACGAAACCTGGAATATATATAGATATATGAGAGACAGTGCAGTTAGCAAGAACCATAATCAAATCATCAGTCAATACTGAATTATCTCCCATTTTACAGTTAAAGTATTCATTTATAAGTAAGCTGTTTGTCCGGGTGATAACTCAAAAGCTTCTGACGGGATTTCAATGAAACCTGGATTATTGATAGATATCAATGAGAGGAATTTCCAGAATCCTATAATCAGTCATTTCTGAATTATCTCCCCTTTAACCTATTTTTTTCGTTATAAGTCTTTGTCTTGTCGATATTTTCAACAGTACTGAAGTAAGGAATAATCATAGATGGCATTGAAAACCATACAGTGCACAAGAACATTAATCTACCCTCGCATATTAACGGAGTTATCTCTCATTTACTATAAATTTTCATTATCATTGCTTGCCCAGGTCATAATGTTTGCCATTATGATTGCTTTCCTGGGTCATTTCTTGGAAAGCAATGTATGTATTGAATTGACATATACAATGTAGATAAATGACAATAAGATAATTTGCAATGCACAAAAACATAACACTACTTTCAATAATTACTGATTTATCTCCCTTTTACCGAACTGTTCCTTCTACCGATATATTTGTATTACGGCATTCGGGGAGCATTCATGTTGTTTTACCATGTTTCATTTTCTTTGTGTCAGCAATAACAACTGAGTGTGTATTCTGATTGAATAATTATGAAGTACCAGAAACTGGTTTCAAAATTGTTTATAAATCATCATAGCTATTCACTATTAACATCAATTATATTTATGAGCTGAAAGAAATTGTTATACACATTGTTTGGAGTTTTCATTTAGTTCTCAGTCAAACAAACTGGAGGCTCTTGGGAATTGTTTGATACAACGGTAAAATGTTGTAATATTTCAATATCCAATTTCGTTTGAATTTAGACTCATCACATGTTGCATACCGGCGCTATCATAATTAAATTACAAACTTGAATTTACATATGCAACAGCTTATTGGCTTAGAAATTTCTTATGTGGAGCACGTAGTAGAAAATGACAACTAATCACCGAAATATTATTGGTCGGTCTTTGCTTTATGCAAATTTATGAAGACGTTCAACACCAGTTCTTCGTTTTGGCGTTATGAAGTACGTTTCGATGTGCTTCAATAAGCAACAGTTTTTCGTACATACATCCATGCTGTATATCCCACTACTTAATTAATAACTTAGCTGCTTGTTTCTTAGTAATGGATTATATATACTGTATATGTTATTGTAAGCGTGATAGTTAATTGCTTTTAACTGCCTTCTTAATTAAATTATGTGTATACGTTGAAAATCAATGACCATAATAGTACAGCCGTTTAGTGTGAAGTTAGTTATCTGTTCAAGCGATTTAAACCTCCAGTAGTTTTACTGACAGTTCCGAGACTGTAAATTGCTGTCTGGTTAATATTTCTGTTTATGTTTTTAGTTGTATGGTAAGTTCCCATTTTTCAAAGTGCAATTCATTTACTATATATAAATACTCGACATGTTCTCTCCACCTGTCGGCATATGATTACTGATTTTCTTCGCATGCTCTGTGATGTATTCCATCCATTCAAACATTTTCCCTCTTGTTGCCCCCTAATTTCTCCATATTTGTGTTTGTTTGTCGGCCAGACCCTTCCTTGCTCCACCAATCCCATACATGTTTATCCTTGGACCTCCTCAGTCCCTTATGTTTTGTAGACTATTGTTTTATTTGGGTCTGAGGAGACATTGTCTAAGGTATTTTGCGTTACTTGTAACGACATAATATTTTATATTGTCGGATAATTGTTTGTGTCCTAAAGCTAGTTCGGAAAACATTATATCCCTTATTCCGTGGTTTATATTGCTAAATCACTGTCTCAGTTATTATTATCGTTTTTGTATGTTTCAGCATGTTTGAAAGCCGACCAGAATTGATCCACATTTTCTCATCATTTAAAGGACAGGATGTGTCAGAACTAAAACAAACAGGTTTACTCAGGCAGCACGCACTTAGAGTCATGGCGACCATAGATAAATGTATAAGTCGACTTGACGAACCAAACAGTACGCGGAACATACTTAAAGAAGTAGGAGCACACCACAATCGTTATGGTGTACCTGTAGAATATGTAGAGGTAAACTTTTAAATGAACTTGAGTTATAAAACGTATACAAAATTGAGATACTACTCAGTCGGAAGACTGCGCTTTTTTACAAAACTATCTGCCTTTGAATGATGTTAAAGCTTACGTATGGGGTTGTCTTTTACCTACACAATCTGCCTCTGTCGTTTTTATCTTATGGGTGCTATTTGGATAAAAGTCATTCCATAGAATAGCTTACTATGTATTCTGTATAGTGCTGACAAAATATGATATTATAAATTAATCAAAATTCAGAATGATTTCTATAATCATTGTATTTTGTTCCAACGTCTCAATCGACATTTTCAACAGCAGAATAAACGTATGTAATTGGACATATTCCATACTAACTGCAAACAAAGGCGCTTGCCTTTTGGTATTTGTGACAATTATGGAGACCAGAGTCTCTGAAAGGGTAGTTGCAGTGCGTTCTGATGAATTGTCATATGTGAATGGAATTCAGCGTCTATGTGCACAAACTACAATCATTTCCGGCAAAGTGCTGTTCTCGCTGATGTATTGCCTGGAATAAAGATATACATCTATTATATAGGCAGATAATTTGACTACCAACTCCACGCCTGTAGTTATGCAATAATGTAATAATTCATCATTGTGTGACATCAGAATATTACCAAACTCATATGAACATACAATCGCCATGTAGGTTTTACGATGTTATGTGAACATATGAATACATAATATAACATTTCACTCTGTTGTTGTGACTCAAATTGTTTTATATATTTTACAGGACATTTTACCACATTTTCTCAGCGCAATAAGGCCTCATATAGGAGAGAGTTGGTGCGAGGAATCATCAAAAGCATGGACAATACTGTTGTCAATAATTGTCTACTATATAAAAGATGGTATGAACAATCCATAAGACAGCTCCCTGGCAACATATCATACGTCCTGCCGAATATGTGTAGGAAATTGGAACTTATAGAGCAAACCAAAACATTTATCTGGATATTTCAATAATTGTTATTGGCTTTGACGAAATCAATGGAGTAGTTTACCGAATTTGGGCCGCCGGGGAGAATAAGACGATGAAAGTATTTCCGTATCGCCTTGTTTGTTCACGCTGTAGCGTTTACACTGGGTTTAATTTGTTAAAACATGGTAGAAGAATAATGTGACAAGTACGGAAATAACATTGAGAGTGCTTTGTTAAAATGATTAATTTTGTCGTTCTTGTCATTCGTGTCCGAGTAAGAACGCCTCTTCGATTTATTGGCACGAACTGTAGAAAACCTAGTTAAACGAGCTTGTATTTACGCAAGGGAAATACCACCTTTAATTTAATCACTCTAGATGTGTGTGCAGAATATTAATTGCATATTATTTGCGACCGCGTTCGGGGTTTGTACCGATAATATTAATGAAAACAAAAGTTAACTGTTCTACTAAAACAAAACTTTCCTGGTATTCTCTCATCGTTACATTTGTTCCACCTCCTATTACAGTAGACAGTTGACGATGTGTTTAATAGTCAAACGGACTAAACACATTAATTTTACAAATACAACTTTGCCAAAAACTGCGCGTGTATGTAGTAGGCACATCTGAGCAGATCTATGATATTATGTTGTGTTTCACCTAATTATATGAACATAATGATATTACAAGAACCAAAACAGTTGTCTTAAAAAGTTTCTGATTTCAACCCCTGATTATTGGAGTATATCCAATACTATAATGAACAGCCTAGGAATATATTTCAGATTTAATTTGTGAATACGTCTTACTACGCCCTTTACGAAAATGAGATAGAAGTACATGACTGATGCTTGCACATAAAATACAATGTACATAGACATTGTACACTCTTTTCTCAAGAATAAATAAACGTGTGCATGTCAGGAACATAATCCCATACCCTTTTATCAATTTCACAAACCAAAAAGTTCAACGTGCCGATATATGTCTGTTCTCATTTGACTCCAGACTGATTTATATATATATTTTGTTTTACATATCAGTCATATTTCTCTAAACAAATCGCAGCTTCACACATTTTATTCATCGCATTTGTCATATTGTCTGAAATGCAATTGGTATTACAATGATGTACATAGATTTATGTATTAAAGCCATTATAATGTAATGATTTATCGTTTCTGTCATTTTTTATTCTTCATGCATTAGAATATAAAACAAAAATACATGCCGAGCATTTTTTTGACGAATCTTTGGCTGTGGAAGCTGGTTTCAAATGCACCCTTGCAATGTGTAATTATTATCTTCAATCGAAAACGAACACACTTCTTACATAACGCTTGACATATTTAGGTCAAATGGGGCAGCTATGAATGACTTATGGTACAAGGTGAAGTTTCCATGATCTCAAGTAATGTGCGATGTTTGCTTTTGTGATGCTATTTTCTTCCATAAGTATGTTGCGTACGCCACTGCAGGGCTCTTGAATTGTTTTCAAAGACACCTGTCCCGGGCTATTGGATATGTAAAATTTGAATTGTCCGACATATGAAGCTAGTTGTCCGATATCGTTCAAAGAATAACAAATACATATACTCGACAATCGAAATTCAATAATCACAAGTATGTGTTGGATTCCAAATTTGACTTATAACTGAAAAATTGCTGATGTTGGTTAGCTTTAAAACAGACTTGTCCGGGACATACTTCTAGTGGATTTCTTGAGCCCTGCACTGCTGTAACTAGTATGCTTACATATAATCACCAAGCCGACGTACACACTGTTGGTGACATATAAGCTAGCGTATAATGCATGATATACAAACATATTCATCCAGTCAGCTCAGACACTCTTTTGAATTATTGAACATTGACCTAGTCTGTGTATGATATGTTAAAGATAACACAGCACCTAACGGCCCGGTACACCGGCTGCAGCGGGGCTTCGATTGTAATAGAAAGACATGAAGTGACAGTATTTTAGAGCGCCACATGGCAGTTCAGACTTCATGGAAAGTTTGGGATAAAATGATAGACATGTCACAGCAATCCATTAACACACATACACTATTTCATAAATGGCCATATATTTAAGTTTGCTTGACATTAAACCTGAAGTTTCATCGGCTTTCACACTGCAGTCATTTATACAGTAAAGAGACATCTTACCACGGCGGCGCCAAAACGTTAACTCAATTGAAATAAATTTCACAAAAATGAAGTAATTGCCTTTCGTCCAATACAAAATTGCTTAATGATGTTAGGAATCATTCTAATGTACAATCAGCATTGCATTTATCAAATTGGTGGCTCAAGTTTAATGTACCAATGTACTCCTTAATACCATTGGCAAGCTGTTGCCACTGACTGACCATCAGTGATGTCCGCGTGCTGTTTTATATTGGTGAGTGATGTTTATTAACGTAATAATATCATATAAACACACCGGTGTGATGTTAGTAGTTACAGCAGTATTACTGCCAGCAATAACAACAGTAGCAGAAGTTGTACTGCTGGAAGAGGTAGCAGTATTACTGCCGTGCTGTAAACCAATGATAACATCAGTAACAGTCATCAATGCAGATAATATTTGCGAGCAGCAGTACATCCTCTCACTCATAACCCTCTTATTGCTTGTAGTATCAATAATGAATCTCAATCTGACTATTATCTTACTGCTAAGCAATAGTATTTGGATTGATGCTTATAACTGCTTGTATCATTGATTTACAGCAGTGATAACATTAATGCTGCTTGTGCAGACAGTAATAGTAGTAATATTGATGTTCCTGCTGTTACTGCTATTACTTCTAACTTCACACCGGTTCGATACACTAGGGATTGTTAAACATGTTTTTCATGATTAATTCCCTCATTGATCATTCAGATCCTTCTCGCACTTTTAAATGTAATTCCGGTTATATTTTTAGCCATTCGTGACCGAAACCGTAGACAGAGTCCTTACACATTCATCAGTTTCAATGTTCTGTTTTAAGATATGCATCATGTCACATTGTATTCATATGAACTCACGTTTTGTCATGCCCACGAACGGACCGTATTAATTAGCATGTTAGATGCACCGATAGATATCCATTGATTTATCAGCCAGGAAACGCGCATCAAAGTGAACTAGATAGATGAATAGCAGAATAATACCAAACCAAGATATATCTACCAATATGAACATAATTACACTTAATACATGGTTCGATCATTTTGGCAGATATATCAGATACACTAACCGATGGTAATAAAATTGCAAAATAGCACAATATTCAAATGCATTTGATTTCAAATGCAGGGGTACCATTCGAACCATCTCGATGAGTTGAGTCCGATAAACATTTAATCTCTTCCTGGATGTTAGTGTATTTTGAGTAATTGAATTGGTTCAGATCAATGTAATGATCCGACTGTTCGTGGCGTGCTGTAATTTAGGATTCGGTGTGCAGATGCTCTCAATTAAGTAGCCGCTTATGCAAGAGTTGTTGAAGTTTCTTTAGTAATTAACGTAACTGTCATGACCTTTGGATAGTTCTAATCAATTAGATATCCTTCAATTTTGATTGACAGCGCATGATACAGAATCAATCAATAGCATCTATAAGAACCTCCAATTGCTAAAGATACATGTCTGAAAATCATGTCCGGAAAGGAGGCACGACTGGGAATGTTTTAGCAGGGGAAGTGACTACAATAAGGATTATATGTGTCGCTGCATATGCATCGTTTGAGATGAGGAAATTAGAACCACAAGCATACGTGGAATCACTTAATTCATTAGCATCGAATGTTTGATAGTTAGCATATTTAACATGTTCACGAAACAATGCCTTGTATCAAGTCATTGATCAGCCATCATAGTTTTCAAAGTTGATGGATACTGTACAAATTTTGGATACGATATGTTCTAAAAGCAGAATGAGAGCATCGAATGAAGGTGTAGGTGATACACTGATGATACCAGCTGCAATACTCCATCAATGTAGAGCTTAGTGGACATCTGTAAATCACCCAAAACCAATACATCTAAAAACTAATAACTATCATACTATGACCAAGGTACATCGACAAGATGTTTTGTTAAGTGTATTTTAGAAATAGAATAGAATTGTATTGTATCGATGTTTGCGATAAGTAAACGTATACATCATATCTATATCTAACATTTCACCCCATAAGATCGCTCGATACCATAGAGTAATTAAATAATACGACTGGGAATGTCTTAACAGGGATTATAAGGATTATATGTGACGCTGCACAGGAATCGTTTGAGATGAGGAAATTAGAACCACAAGCATACGTGGAATCACTTAATTCATTAGCATCGAATGTTTGATAGTTAGCATATTTAACATGTCCACGAAACAATGCCTTGTATCCAGTCATTGATCAGCCATCATAGTGGTCAAAGTTGATGGATACTGTACACATTTTGGATACGATATGGTCTAAAAGCAGATTGAGTGCATCGAATGAAGGTGTAGGTGATACACTGATGATACCAGCTGCAATACTCCATCAATGTAGAGCTTATTGGACCTCCGTTAATCACCCAAAATCAATGCATGTAATAACTTATAACTATCATACTATACCCAAGGTACATCTACCAGATGTTTTGTTAAGTGTATTTAAGAAATAGATTCACGCATTCGGCAAGTGGATTGTATTGATGTTTGCGAGAAGTAAACTTGTACATCATATATATATCTAACATCTCACCCCATAAGATCGCTCGATACCATAGAGTATTTAAATTATACATTCGGGTCAAACTGTGATATCGCACTAATGGCATTTTCTTGTTCATGTGGTTGATTTTAGTTAAGCTATATAACACCATTGGTATTGTTTGTAGGCAGCAAACGCTTATTGAACTTATCAACCATCATATGTGCAAGTATGTCTATTCAGCTATATTTGTGGGGGGTTCTACAGTTTGTGCAACATCCTCTTGCTGGTCTTTAAGTAATTGCAATACTACGAGTTCAGTTAAATGATTTTATAGTTTTGGTCCAAAGGCTGTTCATTATAACATTGCGTCGTTGAGTATAGCAAGTATCAAAATAAAAATAAAAGGTAGAGAATAATTTGATACAGGGAACGCCATATACATAAAACAGTGCCTCCCCACACAGACCTCCGGGAAGACAACAATCCATAAAACGTAAGGAATTTGAGGAGGTTAAAGGGTACATACGTTAGATAATATAGGCGCAAGGAATAGCCTCGCAGACCATAATGAATAACTAGGAGAATCAACATAATATATATAATTAGGTTAGGAGAGTGCTTGTTGTTAAGCGTGTAATTCACATTACACCATGGTAATACGAACACATACACATGATATTGCTCGTAAGATAACGATCAACACAATAAGTTATATTATTGGAATGATACCCGCTTTAGGTCACTATAATGACATAAAGGACGTAAGTAGGTACAGGGAACGCCACTTTTACAAATCAATGCTTAAACTTAAAATAATATTATGCTCATATTTTGTTCATTTGTTTAACTATACAAACATGAAAAATAGATTTCAAATAGTTCAAACATCAATAAACATTACATGAACAATGTATTAATCTATTTGTTGTAGAAAGATTTTTATACATTATATAATTTAAACAAACAACAATCAGGATATGTTACAAGTTCTGTCTGTTTGTAATATGGTAAAAAGATATTTTCAATCGGTTATACATTGCAAGATTCTCATTAGAGATGTTTAAGCCAATGTAACACCAATACTGGACGAAGCCAATTCAAACAGTTTATGTTCGGATGAGCCTGCTACATCTTTAAGGATACTACGCGTTTTTGCTTTCAAAGTACATCTATAAACAAATAACATTAGATGATACATCGATGTGTCTACGCTATGCGTAACTGCATTTCAATTTCTGTACATACTGTAAGATAAAGTCACACCAATATGCAATTAACTCTATTATTTCAGTACGCGGCACATGATGTACAGAAGTATATCACGCAAATAAATCCTGCGCTATTCTTAAATTCGAAATTTCGTACCATTTTAAGAATAAGACACGAAACTATTTATCTGTTTTCTGTTCTCTTGCACTTAAACGAGACTTTTGTAAATAGTCCGAAAACCAGTACTATGGATGTGGTAATGGACGTCACCTAACATTTTCATAGTTTAGCCGATAATTTTAATATCAACAAATGTGTGAAGTGCGTTTGTAACGCTTAATTTATATATTCGTGACTTCACGGTCCATTCTTCACATTTAAGAAATGCATAACTTCACGAAAAAGCTCTGATCCTAACGCAAATGTATATCTTTATGCATCTTGCAATACAAAACAATCCAAAGAAAAATGTACATAGCAAGATCATTTAATACGAAGCATAACATAAAGCTTACGAATTCTGCGTAATTGCTGCTGAACAAAAAATGAAATTACTGATAAGTCATCCCGGTGCAAATACATCATATGTTTGCTTACGTTATTGGCCTACGGAACGACTTACTCGATGTAAGTTCAATACTTTTAATTAAACACTCGAGTTCATAAGAAAGTTGAGATTGTCGTAGTAGTATTAACAAAGCTGTATTTGAAATAAATTCTTTATTATTAGTAGTCACACGAATTTCGCGCAGCACCTGTTTTTGATTTTGATTAAAAAACGGCGTCTTTCGACGTTGAAGAAGATGGAACTAATATTAAATTGTGCGTTTCATTGAATAAAACACCCACAGACACAATTACAACATTCCAGAGGGCCACACGATATTCCTCAGTTTCCCGTTCGCTTGTTTATAACTGGCATCAGCATTTGTCAAGCGGTGTTTATCAAAGAATGACGATGCCAGGTCGGGTAGTCCGAAGAAAGTCAACGTCAAAGTCAATGCGTCGGTTAAGCAAACCGTTATGGAAGACTGTTGGGTGTGTGTCCGCGATATAAGTGAACGCCTTGGACTTAGTCACGGGAAAGTGCTTAACATATTAAAATGCTGCCTTGGAATTAAAAAAGAGTGCACTCGCTGGGTCTCAAAACATTTAACACGGAGGCACCTATTTTGAAAAGTTATAAGTGAATTGTGACGTTAACGTCAATATGACGTTGCGACGTGCGCCGAATATCCTACAGTGGACATTGTGAATCTTGCATTATTGTGTTACTGTTTCATCTAACTGCACAGTTTTTTTATCACAAATGGTTCGTGAATCGAGTGATATATTTATATTTTTGTTGTCAGCGTTGTTTTCTTAAAATCCACGAACATTTTGGACATACCTCGTATTGTTCAAAATTAACTAATATTATGGCTGTTAATTATTGCAGGAACTGTAGCAGTGTCAAATAAATACTTATAAGAAATATCTTGAGAAAAGATGGTCGGCGCAATTTGAAGGTTAGGATTTGTTGTGCAACATAAACAAATGCCGAGATGTTACGATTGCTGGTCACTTCAGATCCAAAATGGTAAATTTACCGAAATTCAGTGGCTTTCGGTAAGGTAAGGTACCCTTTATCGAAAGGTTAACCAATCGGCGTCAAGGCTACACACGTTGTTCGGTTGAAGAGAAATGGCCTTGTTGGTTAACGTAATATTTGATTGGTTTACACAACACAGATGTGCAAATAGCAAAACTATGTTAGTACGGCTGCGCCGAAAATGTGCATCTACTAAATTTGTATTTACAAATAAAAACATATGTTTACCACATAACGACAAAGAGCATAGAGTGTGTAAGTGTAAACAGGTTTTAAAAAGTAGATTAGTGACTAAGTGAACGACGCTTTTCCTGTAGAATTGTTTCGATTTATTTCTTGTAAGTGATCAATGTGAATGGTGTATTATTCATCCCATACACTAATGTATTCATTATCAAGATAATACAATGAGCGAAAACAATACAAGGGGAGACATGCAAAGAAAAAGCACAGAAAGGACTTACACGGGCGACAAACGAAAAGGAGTTTAATTAGTGAATAAAGGGCGGGCTAATCGACAGTAGGGTGGGCAATGAGTACAAGGGAATATATATAAACCTTATTTTCTGCGATAGCCGTGATACAACAAGTGTAATATCTATACACTTTATATTAACATAAATACACAAGTTATAATATACCAATTCAATTCTAATTATCGTGTAACAAATTAATTCTGAAGTTCCCTTTCATACTGCAAGCAGGCAAGTGTAAATAAACAAAATAAATTCCGGTAAAATCGAAGGATTTTATCTTTTAGAAACATCAACTATGATTTGTCAGAATAAGCTATGTAAATGCTTGAGTACACGTGTCAATATCATTCAACTCATTGAATGTTAATCTTATTCAATACCGCTAAGTCGGCAGTTTTGTGCTCTCTGAATATCTGCATTTAATTAGTTGTCTATGCTTAGACACTTACCATTACAAAATGTTTCTATTTTCCATCTATTACGTATGATACAATGCTGCATTTGCGTGTCTTTAGAATAGCATTACAGAACCCATGCGTAGATAAACGTCTATATGCACACAACAATATGCACTTTTCTAAAACAACTAAATGCAGCAGAGAAATGGAAACAACTTTGTAACCCAGCATACACAATACCAAAAGGGACACAATGCAAACAAAAACGATGGCGAAAGATGGAAGTACCGACTCGGAACGTTCAGTAATGTGTATGCAACTCAAATAAAAGTGTACATGTTTTGTATCTCTATTTGTTGTTGCTAACGATTTTGCAGAGAATAAGAAAAACAAAAAATAGTGTTAAATATGTTAATGCGTCATGTTAGCGATATCTAGAGACTTCTACGAGTATATGATACAATTAAGACTGTGAAGTCGTAAAGGGTTTGTAAGGATTTGTTAAATGACAATCAGCAAATCGGTATAATATCAACGTCAGCCAGATTTATACCGATCATGTCCTCAATCACGTATTTCATACAAAATGTCAACAAAGCCGTATCATGTCACATGACAATATTTATTTCTCTTTGAAACATTTCATGGAAAACCTTAATGCAATGGTATAATCAACCCATCGGCGGGCATATTTCGGAATAGACCATTTTGCGAGAGTTGTCATTGTAAAAGAGTTCATGTCCAATTGTCTGTATCACAAAATGTGTAACTCATATACTCAAAAGTATACAGTCCTCCTAACCGCACATTGAGACTCGGATATATATAATCAATTACAATGGCTAACGGCACATACAATAGGACCATAACTATGTTCAACAAGAAAGAACAATGCCCCCCCCCCCCCCCACAAAGATGGATTATTACAAAGGCAACTCAAAGCTTAAACATGTGGAATCACAGCCTTGGAAATGTCAGAAAGAATACAGAACAGTACATATATTAGGGGGTTAGGCCAGTTTGCACTGTACACCATCTCACTTTA
The DNA here is from genome assembly GCA_032209605.1 of Mactromeris polynyma. Classification (NCBI taxonomy): domain Eukaryota; kingdom Metazoa; phylum Mollusca; class Bivalvia; order Venerida; family Mactridae; genus Mactromeris; species Mactromeris polynyma. The sequence goes on from JASFXZ010000004.1 coordinate 33,626,616, forward strand.
ATTTCACATTGCTTATCATTAACACATAAATACGTCAATGGACTAATTTGTTTGAAGCTGGTATATTCAGCCAACGTTCACAACTACTAGAAACCACAAAATGACGTCTAACTTCATCAAATAGAAGTAAAAATTATATCCATTGTAACTTAGAGCAGTGCTGGTTTACTTCATTGCTGTATTGCAATGAGTATTGCCATTGTTTACATGCTCGTTGAAATGTTTTAACTTGGAGTAGTAAGATACCAAACAAAGAAAAGTATGTTTTACAATTAATAAAAACAATTGAACATGTCCCAGATCATAAACTCAACATTACCGTCTCCCGTGGCCGAGTGGTTGCGGCATCCGCCTTGGGAGCGGAAGGTTGAAGGTTCTGAATCCCGGTAGGTTCCGCTCTGATATGGTCGGTTGGTGAACCGACAACTAGTTAAGTAATGGCTTCCGTGTGTCTACCTGTCTTGTGCCTAGCATTAACGGGTAGGAATAGGGAAGTAGATGTGCTCAGAAGGTAGGTCCATCATAAGTAATAAATGGCCGACCCTTTAAGAAGGGATGACACTATATTGTATACCTCACCGAAATGTGTATTTCAAAAATGCCCGCCAATTTGAACCCGAAATCGGAACGTACAATCGCCACAAGATGCATGACCAGGCTGCACTGAGTTGTTCAAATCGTCGTTTAAATCTGATTTGTTATATAAATTGATATGTGTACGCACATATGATAGGAATGCAATCCTAACAAATAATTGATATTAATAGATAACAGCTTTAGTGCGGCTCTAAATAGATTTCAGCAGTGTTGTACGTGCATGCTCTTTCAATGATTTCGCTTGTATCTAGTCCAATGATTGGGCGCATATAATGTACAAGATTGACGGACAGATACTCATTTATGTTTATGCAATGTTACTTTAATTAAAATAGAACCGTTATCACAATAATACTTTAAAGATCACATATTATCTGATGAAGCAAATTGATGTTCAGTGCAAGACTATCCTAGCTCCTATATAAATACACAGGAGTTAGGATAGTCTTGTGTTGAACCCTCGAAATACTCGTTTTCTAATTAAAAGCACGAGCCACATATATTTAACAGAATATGTTTTCACACCTTTTGGAACTGGTTTACCCTTAATGATCCCTATCTTAATGTTTGGTTTCAATGCTCCAGGAGATAGATCTGCTACTGGCGTACCTTTTGCACCATCGCGATGAACGTTTCCGGTTAACAATTTGGCTTCCTGAAAATACATTATCAGTATATTCTACGATCTCGTAATTACCTTCCTGATAGAAATAGCATTCCACACTTCGTGCCGCTTCGCATTTAAGGTTTGGTGAGCATAAATACCCAATAATGTAAAAAGTTCAGCTATTATGCCTCGGCTTAATTTTCAGGGTGTTCCTTCTTACAAGGTAATTATTACCTACAAACCGTTTAATTGTGATAAGAACTTTTTTAATTCCTGGTACAGAATAGGTTTGCGTTACAATAGGTTTATACACTTAAATGCTTTTCTGATGGGACACTGTTCGATTGTAAAACATGTCAAAATAAGAGATACAACTCAATTAAATATCTGAACTTAACAACAATAATATAAGGTGTCCTATAAGAATTTTTTGCAGTTCATCGAAAAACAAGAGGTTGTCTAAATGATATTTCTCGTTGCTGACGAGGTGATCTTTTTTATTTGAGTCGCAAAGGTGAAACAATAATACAACTGATACCTAAGAAACAATGGTAATTGGTGTCAAACGGTGATGCCCTATCTTGTATTGCTCTACATATTCAGTTTCACATGATATTGCAACATACCGTTAATCTATGTTTTAAATGATACAATCTGCTACGCACCAAATACAAAACTTGACATTCTGTGGGTTCTTGATAAACCTGTACAGGCCCGACAGAAAGAGAAAACATATGTATGTGTTAACTTGTTAAGTCTATGCTCAAGCAATATACCAACCAACCAGTACCGATTTCTTACACGTAATATTTTACAATCATAAAAGTGTATACACATTTTCACATTCACATTGGTCTAACTCTAAGTTGAATTTAAGGACAAAGACCACAGCATTCGTCACATCAAGTCATTGACTCGTTTAAGAAGACTATTAATGTGTTGTTATAACATATTATCGTTAGAGAAATAATCTGTTACAACTGTCACATATATCATAAACATCATATTTGAAAGTGACTATTCTATATCACGACAATCGACTTTCTTTGTACGATTTAAAAAATAGTCGGTGCTATCTGAAGCAAGCACATTAGTTGCAATCTGAAGTGTAGTAACTCTGCTACATGTAAGCGGAGATGACTTTGTAGGAGAGTGGATAAAAAACAACTCCGTAGTAAGATTAATCATAGACAGTATATTCAGTTTCAATATAGTTCGTCAGTACTTATTGTATCACTCGTGACATCACACATTCATGTTAATTTACTTGTTACATTATCGATTTATCTGATTAAAAGTAGTCAAATGTTCATGACTGGTACATTTGACCTAGAACCATCTTAATTCTAACACCGGGCAATTAACCGAGGGTTGACTAACAACATTACATTAGAAAATACTAAAGATCTACTTTCAGACGCAGTTGTTAAGGCAAACAAATTATGTTCATCTGATTTACATTTAACATTCTCATGTTTAAAATTATAAGAATAACTCATCTATCGTGATCAAAATGTTTCTTTGCAATCATGACACCATTGCAATAATGGGGTTCATTATTCATTAAAATAAACAAGTTAATATTTCTAGGTTTGGTTAACAAAAATATATATAGGCCTTATCGAAAGGTACGTTACCTAACCGAAATCCACTGGAGAGGTAGTCGTCTATATCTTTTTTGATATTCAATATTTTCCTTACATTTTTGTATGTTCATTTAAATCTTGAAATTAGCAATATATAGTGCATATATTGTATGGATATGGAAAATGCATTTCGCTAAATTTACCGGAAGTCAGTGGGTTTTCGTAAGGTATCGTACCCCTTGTCGAAAATAACCGCGTCAATGTTACAAACGTTGTTCGATTTAAGAGAAGTTTTTTTAGTGATTAACGTAAGATTGGATTGGTTATCACAACACCGATATGTAAATAGCGAAACCATGTTAGTACGGATGTACGAAAAAAGATAAAGATAATAAAAAGAACTAGAGCCAATTATATGAGTACTGTGTAAATCAACCTATTTGTATTGGTTTCGGCACTTCAGTAGATAAGCGTTGTTCCAATTCGCCTTTAATTAGTTGTTACGGTTAAGGCTATATTAGCACATAAACTTATATTCCTGACTGCTAATGCCTGACATCGCAAGCCCAAAGCATTAGGGTTCGAAAAAAATACTAATCACTTAGCACAAGTTTTCTTTTCATGGACTTGCGCAAACATTCTACTCTCATAGAGTTTTATCAATGAACAATTGCAATTCACTCCTGGTATTCATTTAAATAAAATTAAGCACTGCCAACCAATTCCTAGTTCTGTCAACTCCGGACATCCATTGGCTACCTACATCCATTATGAATCTCTTGTTCTAAAGTCCGAACATGTGCGTTGACTGCATCATTTATTATATATTAGAGATCGCTCTTTAACAGAACATGTTTACTAGATAAACGTAATGATTTCACTCGTTATATTTCGTACAATGGGTTGAAATAACCACTAATACACATCGGTCAATCAAATATCAAACTCGTGAAAAGCAGAAATATTAACTACGAAAGGAAGAAAACTATAATACACAAATGTAGATTAAAGAGAGAGAAATAAGGCAGTACCGACGAAGACTAACGTTTGAAAACATGGCGTAAAAGAATTGAAAGATGGACGGACGGACGAACAGGAATAAAGCCTTTATATTGGTAATTTTCCACTATTGGTTCTTTTTGCATATATATACGTTTTGTAGTCGATGATATAACCCTTACATTCCCCTGGTTTAGTTATATAATATACTTGTTTGAACAGGCCATGTTTCCAGTGCCTGGCATTCCCTTTTTAGCACGACTAGCAACAAAAGCAATGACAGGCACATGCTACTCCTCCGATAGTGTATTGCAGTTGAGATGTTATTTGGAGCAATGATCGATTCTCTGTTTTTTGTCATATTATGAAGAAGGTCAAAGCACGCAAACAGTGTTCCATCAATATATCAAAGAAAACAAATATTCACAAGTTGACTTCGTACGATTGATCCTGTTCTGTCGTGTCGGGAGTTTTGATTACGTTCAAGTCATTTACTGATAAGACAAACATCAGAGACGTTTATTTCCAGATTTGTTCATTGGAAGCAAATGACGTCTTTCTCCGACCAATAAGCAACTTGTGAGCAATACTTTAGATTTATTGTTTTCAATCAAACCTTTAAGTAGATACACTTCCCGTGGCGATCGTTTTCTTGAATTCACGCTTGTTTAGTTATTTTTTCGGCGTAGCTGTATAACATTGATTTTGACTTACAGTTTTACCAACCAAATGTTGTCCTCGAAGTGGGCTTTTTAAAATCTGACCGATCATATTTTCACACAGAAGACATTAAACGGGGATTTCGTTCACACAAGAGGCATCAAACGGGGTTTTCGTATGATGTGTGCTGTTAGCAGTTCGGAGTTTGCCGGAAGTAGTTAATATGTAAGCATGTATGCATATAAAAATGACCCTGATGAGACAGTCCCAAGATTATAGTATTATCTAAATAGATCAAAGTCAACTTTTTTAAGCATTTATGTTGGAAAAAACGATTCATTTAATATTCCGGTAGACATCATTCTATCTACGCCGTTTATATATTTTAAAGAAATTTCTTGTCTCAACTATTACAACTCTGCGACTCTTAAACACAAGATTGTCCGTTACTAGACAGTCTGACAAATAAATTCAAAGCGTAGTCGTCTTAGTGACAGTAAGGAAGATTTATCAAAAATCCTTTAACTGATGGTCAGTTGGGAACTTTAGTTAATGATGAAATACGGAAATGAGCCATTAACAACGAAGGAAAGTAAGCACACAAATAGTCACTTTATGGTGGTAAATTTATTTTAAGTGTTTACGTAAAGGAAACATTTTTTTGTTTATATGATAGTCTGTGTAAATATGTTTATCACAGAAATGACAAAATTGGCGATTTGCTAGATAACAAATAGTACACACTCGGCTTCAGACAGAATGGCAGATGTAAAATTGTAAGTGGTAATACATAAACAATACTACTGGAGAAAATCTGTGTTACATGACAAGATAATATATATACATTCCCCAGATGTCAAACAGCTGACATGTTTTGTTGATTAAACTACATGGTGGGGTATATCATATAAATGAGACCATAACGATATTGTACTCGATATTGCTAAATTAAATCTGTTTCAAGAGTATGTACGTCTATACTCGTATTATGATATATGAAGTGTTTATTAAAGATGTATCTGGATCATCTGAACATAAAATGTTCGAATTGGCGTCATCCAGTATTTACATTTTGTTAATGCAAGTTTATTGAAAAGTTCTTGAGCAGACGAATAAATTTATTCCGGTGCTACGAGTACAAAATGCAGAGTTTTACAAATCAGCGAAATTTGCAATTGCAGTTCGGCTGTCCAAAATTTAATTCGACGTTTAGCGTTTAGACCACCGCTGTAGCAAAACTAAGCTTAATACAGCTGTGCTGAAAACTGATATCCTTCATTTCATTAAACACATGTATTAAAAATAACTTACACGCGCAAGATTTTAATCCACGTTCTGAAGTACTTATTGCACACGTAAAATACTATTTGTAACAGCATTTAACAAATACAAATATCTCAAATCTGTTGATATATTTTGGTACAGGTGTTCAATTTAAAGCCAGATTTACCCCCTACAAATAGTCTGATGAGACTAATTTTGAGAAATATGATTGAAAATATCAACATATTTTGTAGATTTATAGAAGAGATTTTTTGTTATGTAGATTAGTCGATTTTTAATATCTTTTGCCGGACGCCTGTGAGATAAAAAAGAGCAAAAATATGAAGCAGTACATATTTTATCTGTTACTATGTTACTAAAACATTGTACTGTTCTCAAACAAAATATCTAAACATATGCAATCTATTTACCACAATACAGTCAAGTATTACTCGTACGGATACATATGAAGATACCTTTCACAAATCTGAAGCATACGGATATTGTAGTCATATTCCTAATAACATCATATCATCTTTAAGAATATAACATTCAAATATTGATAAAAATGTTAAAAATAATTGAAAAAAATGCTACTTTAGTATCCGAAGTCTTAAATGTATTAATTATGCTGTGAACCTCACATCAGGAATCTGAGAAATTCTCTTTTTCTGTTATGTTTATTTGTTTCATTAATACGTGAATTGGTTGCCTCGGTGGTGTTGTTGGTATGGTCGCAGTTACTTCAGTGCTAGGCGCTGACGTCGTAGGGGACGTGCGTTCGAACACCTTTGGGTTCACCAATATATTTCCAAATTTAATATGAAAGCAGCTGTCCCAGGCATTCATAAAAGCCAAGTGGCGTGTCTGTCTGCGAGATATTTAAGAAGCTAGACACTATCACAAGACGCATTTAGTACCTTCCTGTTATGTGAGGCATTTGAGACAATTATTATTTTCTAAGCAAAACAATTTAGATCATAATAATAGCAAGCGTCTGTTACGGTCAATATCAGTTTATGTAAGAAATTGTCATTTTTTAGAGTCAGAGTTTTATCTGTAAGTTAACGTTTCTGTGTACATGCCTATCTTTTTTGGCCTATTGTCCTCAATTTACAAAGGATTCAGTTTAGAGTACTGAATGCCACTTTCAATTTAATATAACTTGCACTACACCTTTAATGTCAAAATAGCTTATGTTGGCGGAATGTATAAATACGTTGAGGATAATGGTGAAACAGTTTTAAAGATACATGTTACATGATGCTAATGCTTTTTGTTATTTTTCGGAAACATGCAAATTGGAAAAAAGAATCTTGGATTCTCTTTATTTGATGAGTTGTTTAGTGTTGATGTGTTGCATAAATGCAATGATTCTCTGTTCTTAGAATAAAATATATTTTGGAAACATTTTAATGCGAGTACCAGGGGTTCGTTTAATTCAGATTGGGATAGATATTACTCACACTTGTCTGATTGACGTCTGTAAAAGTAAAAATAATTCCGCAAATAGAATATTGTGCGTACCAAATTGTCGCATTATTTCCAGATACCGATAACTTGTGCTTCGTCTTTCTGTTAAAAACAACTTGAAATTGGAAATTTCTCGTTGAGGTCTAAACTTAGTTAATCCCAGAAGAAACAGAACTTAGACATCTTCTTGGGAAAAGTAATTATCTCTTTGACTTGACGACGCATATTGCATGTATTCCATTGAACTTATATGAACTATACAAAGCTAGACATTTCGTGACAAAGTAGTCAGAAATTAGTTCTGTTTATTTAAGGTTTACCTAATTAAACTAATTAAAAACTGGTCCATGTTTTCATGTTTTCTCCTTCTGGAAATATTGCGAGATGCCACTATCAGACACCTATAGTACAGTATACTTATTAGAGGGGTTTCACCAGTTTGTCAGTTCACCATCCTCTCGCTTTAATGTCGCATTGCCTATCAATACGAAAATTGACTAATTTTATAGCAACTAGTTTAAACAGCAAACATTCAACAAAAATAGGCACAAAGAAATGACTTTATCAATTAAGATGTAAATATCATATTCATGTACTAATAGCAGTACTGGTTTACCAAAAAAGAGATTAAAAAGTTCCAGGGAACGCCACATGCATAAAACAATGCCTCCCCACACAGACTCCCAAGAAAACAATTGTCTACAAAACATATTACACTGATGAGGTGCAAGGGCAAACATGTATTGGAATAGGGGACATTAAAGGTATGGCCGACCATAAAGAACAATTAAAGAAAATTTAGGGGGATTACAAGGGGGGATTATTTAGTGGATTTGATAAATCACGGAAAGTCAGCAATAATAGGCCGAGAAGGGGAAGAACATGCGTATTCTATCTAGTAAAAGAACTGCACATGGTGAAGGGGAACTGAACATACATCTAAAACATAAATATAAATAATAACCATACAGCGTTTTACAATATTGGAATTGTCCATACCAATTCTGGTGGTTTAAATCGCATTAACCTATAGCGCTTATAAATCTAGGGAGTTCCTAAAATGACATTCCATATTTTTTTATTTCTTAAAAACGTAATATTATTTCGTAAAAACGAATCATTATATCGTTTAAACAAATCATTATTTCGTAAATACGAATTATTATTATAATTCGTATTTACTGAATAATAATTCGTTTAAACGAAATAATAATTCGTTTAAACCAAATAATAATTCGGTTAAACGAAATAATATTTCGTATTTACGAAGTGATATAACGTTTTACGAAATAATATTACGTTTTAACGAAATAACATTTCGTTTCTACGAAATAAAAATAAACGTGTAGCTCGAAAATAGAAGTATGGAATGTCACTTTAGGGGCTCCGTACTTATCTCACATTCAACTGCTATACAGCCATTGATTTCCAACATATACACATAATTTGACTAAGCTGGCAGGAAACTTGTCAATAAAAGCAATTTACTATTACATATACAATAACATGTATATTGTATATAATCCAGTACGAAGAAACAAACAGCCTCAGACTGGCCGTGCTTATTTGCATCAGCATGTGAAATAATAACCAGCTTGTAAATACATAACCATATGTAGAGACAACCGGAAAATGTATTCAGTTATTAATTTGACATAATCTTAAATACAGGTGACGGGGAATTTAAACTAAAGGCAAAAAGAACAAAATATATTAAAATAATATTGAGAAAATGAAACAAATTTACTCCATTACTGTACTAAGGGACGGTTCAGTTGTGGTAATCAGGAGAACGGAGAGAACTTGTAAACTATTTGGCCATTTCATTCTATCGATATTTGCTAGAGTTTGAGTATATCATGTTTATGTTAATAATATACACAATGTCAGACCGATCATAAGTAAATTGCAGTGTAAATCATGTTGAGGAACCGAACTAAGGCCGACAGAAAAGGAAGATTATACAATACAAAGAACATATGTCTGTATTACTTTTATTGGTAGAGGCATTGTTTGTTCATCGAACAACATTTGGCATAAAAACAGATATCTGTTCATCAAACCTATGTTCTAGCAATACCAAACAGTGCTTATTTCTTCTATGCAATATTATACATTCTTGTTACAGGGAACTCCACATACATAAGACAATGGCTCATCACAACATTTGCACATTACAACTGCTCCATATACGTACACACACCAATAAAACAAATTGCGGAAGTAAACAAATTGAAGATTTAGTCCTGTTAAAATTTCATATAACATCTGTATGATATATTGCAAGATATCATGACGCACTCAACCCTTTTTGTTTGCTGTAAATAAGACATATCGGAATATATCACGTAAACGGAAATAAATCCGTGGCAGTGTAAAGCTCCAAGTTGACTTGAGGACAAAGACCACATTATTCGTCATGTCAAATCATTGATTCGTTGAAGAAGTGTGTTGATGATTTGTTGTATTATATTTCATATCTCTATGTTCATTTGATCTATTTCGTCACGAAAGAGAATAAACAGAGCCAGGGCCAACCATGTGGGTGCTTGTGAAAAGGGACCCATGATGCTTTTATTTTGAAGGCAACTGCGATTATAAATCAATACGACATTTCGACAAGGAATTATGAAACTAATTTTGAGTTGTTTTGTTGGCTTTGAATGTATTAATTCAACCATCATCTGGACTTATCTATCGTAAAGCTAGACGCGATATTATAATCTACAGCGACTTGATATAATAAAGACGGAGTGATGTCTAACATTACAGACATATCATATAACATGAGTATACTTCCTCAAAAACAACAGAGAGGGACATACATTACAGCCATTGAAATGGTAATGTATGTTAAAACTACAGTTAAAATTTGGTTTTTTCATTGATGCTGTTTTCTTGTATATTTAGTCTGTATTACATTTACCTCAGTCATTCAAAGTATTTATGATTGCTATATATTAAATGGTGTTTGATGTACATTCTTTTCTCTCACCACTTATTCTTATATTCATGTTAACATGCATATTTAATACGCTTGCACAATAGGATGAACATGTGGTTTTTTTCTACTTTAGTATGAACTTCAAATATGATATATAAAATGTACAGTGGTATGAATGATAAATTAAATTAAACATGCATTATTTCTTGATTTAATAAAATGTATGTATTATATAACTTGTTTTATGAACCATTGGCAAACTGCTTAAAATGCTAAGTAAAGAATCATTTAAACAAGCATTCAATATACGTTCATTATAATTCAGTTGTGTCAACTCGGTTTATAAGAAATCCGCATTATTGCAAAACACGTGTTTTTATTTTAATTTACTTATGTGACAGACACCAATTGCGGGATGTGTTTGACTGTAAACATTCCGAACACCACCAAAAGTTTTATATTAATTGTGTACCGTGGAGTTAAATCGATTTTACAGCTTGATGGTCATTGATATCCAACACACACACACGCACCCAACTCATATATATGCTTCCGTGATAAGTACTTATTACATAGAGAAAAGGAGGGCAGCTTTATAAACACTCTAAATGGTCAACCCAACTAATACTTCGACACACATGGACAGACAATGGGCAGCACAAAATGAAACACCAGCGTAAACCCAAACATTACGGTCACCATAGTAAAATACAATTTCAAAATGGCAGGTAAAAAGTTTTAAGATACATTATGGAACAAATTCTGTTAGTTCCAGAGCAAACGATAATGCATGCAATGTCCCGAACATAATCCTTAAATACAAAGCGTGGTCTTCTCAGTTAATAACAGTGCGAAACATTTTATCTCGCGATTAGATGGGAGCTTGTGGAAATTGTGAAACATAGAAGTCATCGTCCGGAAGCAAGGCAGTAACAACTTAACAAAGCAAGCACAAATAGTCACATTTATGTCGGTTGATTTATTATATGTGTTCATGCAAAAGTGACATATCTTGTTTATATGATAGTCTGCGTAAATATATTTATCTGATAACAAATAGAACACGCTCGGCTTCAGGCAGATGTAAACTGGTAAGTGGTAATACTTAGAAGTGCTACTAGAGAAACCCCTAGTTGCATGACAAGATAAATAATATTTACATTCCCCCAGCTGACTTGTGTTGTTTATACAACTGCATGATGGAGCATATCATATAAAATAAAACCACTGATTTGATTCGATATTATCTGTTTCAAGAGTACAGGTGTATAAAAATATTGTTATATAATTATAATGCATCTATTAATAAACAAGAAATCATAGATAACGATGATTTGTGCAAATTGAAATAAACAAATGCGTTGTGTTTTTATTGGTTAAGATATTTGAGATATAATACGAATACATTTTAATAATATCAACAAATACAATTATACCTTAGTGTTTAAAAGTATGCATATACAAACTATATCTAACAATAAGTGCATGCGTGGTGAAATGTAATAACAAAATAAAGCGCGTAAATAAATTTACATGAAAACACAGTTGCTGGACAATTGAGACCAAGAAACATTAACACTTTTAAAGCACACGTGATTCCACCGATCCTAAACCTGTGCATCGTCCTTTGGGTTAAATTCGTATGACTATCACAACTATAGAAAATGTATTTATTACTGTTGACTTCGTCTGAATATGCATCAGTCACACCAGAACGTACGTTTTCTTGATTGTGGGAGTGGTGGCAATTTGGCCGAAGTACGGCCAATCGGCAATATTTGCTACGATGTCCATTGCCTCGCATACTGCGATTGCTCTTAAGGGCTCAGTCACATCGGGAATGCAACCAGGTTACGACCTAGCTGCGATCGAAAATATTTGGAATCGAGGGCAAATCGTAGGTAGAGCGCACGACTGGTCGCAGAGGTCATGGGTGATCGCCAGGGCAAAATCAGTCGCAGCAAGGTCGACGGTCATGTTCAAAACTTCTGACTGGCGATTCGAAATCGTAAGAGGTCGCAGACACGTCTTACATGGTCGTACCACCAGCCGCGCGTGGGTGCACCCCCAGTCGTGCGTGATTCACGTCTTCAAACATAAATAAGATTGTAATAACGACCTGTAGAGTTGGGCCGAAAGAGTAACGTATTCGTGCAAAATATGTGTGTCATAAAACTGCCATGCTGTAGTACACATATGGGGATTTTGACTTCATAATTTGTGTGCGTCTAATGTTTTAATTCAATTCTGAGGGAAGAATTGATAATTCATTGCTGATCAGGCAATCAATACTGACTCTGCAATAGAAACTTTATGTCTTCTCCGAGTCGCTAATCTAATGACATGAATGTTAACTACATGATAAACCTGTGTAAAATACAGAAAGTTTCGGGAACCCAAATACCATAATTGTCTTTTTATTATCATCTGTCCTGACATATACATAATTTAAATATTATTGAAGTGAAATATTTTGAAAAGATATGATGAAGTATTTTAATATACATATGGCTCGTTTAAACTTCATGTACTATGCTAAACGTATATCCTGATATTAATTGTAAAAATACTTTCAAGGCAAAGAGCAAATCCCCATTTGTCTACCTGATTCTTTCGTAATCCATATACAGTTACTGACATGTTAAACACTACTTTTTCGGAAATATCGTTTGGAATATGGGGCATGATAATGGTGCAGAAAGAGTAGTATAAAACAATGACAGGTATTCATTACCAGAACTAATTTGAGTTTCGACAGAATTATTGTGTTACGATTATACATTGTTCTGCAATGTGCAGATGACTTGATTTGTATTTTCCTGATGAGACGGTATGCAGATGTTAATTGTATAGATACATAGACGAGGGATTAAGTTGGTATAGGAAACGCCATGTTTACAAGACAATGCTTCTCCACACAGAAGCTACAGTTTACATATCGATTTACGTGACAAGCAATAATCTAGAATAAAACAAGTAAACGTAAATTTGTTTGGGCATATATAATAATTATAATACACAATTTGTTTGAGTATAAATGATACACAATATATTTTGACATATATTTTATTCTCTCCCAAAAGTTTTTGTGGAACGTACTGAGTCCCTTTTGGTGGGTTTTACGACTAATTATGGGACACAGTTACCCAATCCGAGCGACAAATGTCAACAAAGTTAAGAGTCGCCACATTTTTTCAAGTACGGTCATCGAATATACAACATTAACTGCTATGCATTCTTACTTCTCATAGAAAAGTTGGTTAATGTTCTAATGTAGTGGGGATGTTTTATATATATTAAGTAAACTAACCTACAATTCTGTCTTACATGAACACCACTGTAATAGGAATATGAATAGTAAATTTCTTAGAAGTATCTACAAACGTAATGATGTAGCAGTTCGCTACTTCTTGCCGGAAATCTTAACTTCTCGACTCATCAACCAATTCTTAACCTTGTAGAATGTATTGCCTTCCTACGATACGCCCACCCGTGTACATGACCATAGGATCGATTAGTGTACGATCATTGAACATCACTATATTATGGCAGTCTGTAAAGTCTACAATGTGTAGCATTCTCTACTGGGAACCATTAGGCGAATCCTGGTAGCGCCGTTGACCGATTTTTCTGAATTTATTGCATAAACGCGGGATAATCTTTGTTTTGTTATCAGAAGGGAGTGTGCATGGAAGCCTGACAAATCTCGTATCTTTAACGGACGCATGTTTGTTCCAGCGTTGGATGAAATTTCTTGTAGCGAGAAAAATGTTAATTTAGTAATCATATACAATTCAAAACAATAATCTTCGATGAATAAAGTACGTCAAACGTTAACGTCAAAAGCTTTCCGTTTCGTTTAATAACTTTATACCTGACGACGAGTTTAGTAGCAATTACAATAACTTAAAAAGATGTATCTGAATTTGAACGGGCTTCATCATGTGTTGTTGCTACATTGGCTGAGACCAAATTGCAAGTATTACCGGTTCAAAAATATGATTTTATCATGTTATGCACAAACTTGTAAAAACATTTAAAAGGATGCCATTATTTTGATTATTTTAAAGATATTACAAACGTTATTCTCTCGGAAAATACAGATGGTTACATTATGTGTGTATTATTTGATAATGAATGATTAATCATTATTGTTTGGAGAGTATTAATGTTTAGCGACATGAAACATATTTTCTATTGTTGTTTAGGTAAAATGTGATATATGATAATATTACATTCAGTTACTATGTATATATATTGTATTTATAATGTCATATACATCGAATATTAAAAAAAAGTTCAGTTTTGTATCATTTTATATCCCATTACCGACTGTGTCGTACACTATAAATCTGAGTGGATGGTGTTGTACATTCCGTGTACTACACTGCCTCATGGATGTGTTTAAACTTTCAATGAGACGGATATTAAATACGAGCAATATAACAGCGAAAATCTTTGAAAATATTGATGATAATACAACTCATTGTTTGATCTTCCTGTGAAAATGTTTGAAAATATTGATGATAATAAAACTCATTGTTTGATTTTCCATTGGAAATTTTGAACTGTTTTTGTATCACGACAACCGGTATTAAAGATACCTTAGAAATAATTCGTAAATTTGATGCTGTAATTTAATCCTTACAAACGTAGTGGAGCGTACCAAAGATCACGTTCGTAATTGGCTTATAATTGTCTCTCCCGCCTCGGTTGTAAATCAATATTGGCAGATTAAAGAAACGCCAACCACGTGAGACCGATCATAACACACATAATCTTCGAACAGACAACTTCTACGAGTTCGTTAGTGAAATAGTAATTTCCCAATACTTGGACTTTATATAGACTCGGATAGCTTGAAATGAATAAACGTAAAATATAAATATATCGCTGAAGTGCATATACATTTTGATCCCGTTGAAATTATTTTTAAAAGTGTTGAAAAGAGTGAAATTTCCTATCTACTACTTCAAAATTTCATTTAAAGAAAAAAATCCTGAAGACTATTTATCAGAGGAAGACTCGAGAAAAGATATTCCCTTGTCAGTTTGTGAGTGAAGTAAGGAACGTTTTATTGGAAAGGATGGGGTGTGTATGTGAAAAGATTGATCGTGGGACTAAAATAAAGAAGGTTAATCACAAAACAGACAACAATCAGAATTTACAAACTTTGACATTGACACAAAAAAACTTAATTCGTAATAACTGGCAGGTCCTAAAATGTCATGTGGCAAATATTGGAGTTATCACATATGTCAGGTAATATTATATTTATAAAAATACGTTTATTCTACCATATTTTATGACTTGGAAATGAAAACAATAAAATAATGAAATTTAAAATTAAATTCCATCAGTACCTGGCCTTGTGCCACGTTATTTATCATTTTTAGAAACTCTTAATTTATACCATTCATTCGTTAAACTAAATGTTATTTGTCAATAAATTAGTTTAATATTTTATTATTATACAACCGATTATACGCTTTGTAAAAGGGTATATGATCCTCAAAAAACCTGTGAAGTAAATACATTCAATAGTGCATGGAATAGCTATCTTAGGTCATGTATGAAATAATATAAGCATACACGTAGGACCGCGTCCATATTATTGAATCACTCGTAATCAATTATAATAATGTGGACAATTTGAACCTAGGAGCGTAGTTGGTGATTCAGTTTTAAATGACAGACAAAATAGTAATAACGGACATTAAAACATCAGTACAAAAATAAAGCTGTTTTCTATCAAGTCGCGTGTATCTAAGAATCATTGAATGCTCGCGTTCCTTTTAGGAAGAGTGATAGCCACAAATACACTCGAATAAACAACTATAAATCTTTTTTGATGTTTTGACATGAACTAATTTTGTTTTTTGTTGTTCAGCATGCTCTGATATTGAAGCACTGTTTTTCTTCACTGGGATTTTCCTAGTTCATTTCGCTCAAAATGTTAATTACTTTTTATTTTCTTGGTATAGAGCGCGACTAGTATATTGACACAGTCACACAGAACTAATCAATATTTAAGGCTGAAACAACCACGAGATGTCAATTTGTTTTTACGCTTCCCTCTCAAAAGCCTGTTATTTGTAAAATAACGGAATGTCTTTTCTTTGCCATATCGAGGACGAAGTAATATACGAGTTGTTTTGATTTTAAAATAAATCACGACCGCTATGTCTTACTTTTGTCCTGTGATCTTTTCTATCCATTAATTCCCTCCACAAACACTGTTTGTCCTCTTTGATTTTCTTAGTTATTCCTTATGGTCGACCAGGCCATTCATTGGTCCTTTGTTCCCATGCGTATGTATCAGTGCACCTCCTCAAGTGCGTGGAGGCATTGTCTTATGTATGTGGCGTTCCCTCTAGCAACTTATGCTCTCTGTTTTACCATACTGTTGATTATTTGAACGTGTTAATAACCGAATGAGGATCTTATAATTATTTAAACTGCAAAATTGAAATATGTATTCATTTAAGAAGCAAATTCACACCCAATGCTCGATTTTCATCAGTAATGTATGTAAAGTCTTTGATGTTGTATATGCTTTTATTTATCGTCGCCACCGGTTTCCCACATGGGCGACGCCTCCGGAAGAATGTTAGTCTTATTAGATTTGGAGGATAGTGCATGATACAGAAGATGCCCCAGTTCCAGAAGCACCCCTGGTTCTTTTACGTGCTCGATGTAAAGCATCATACACGGGACCTCGGTTTTTAAAGTCTCGTCCGAAAGACTGTTAGTACGGTCAGTGATGGAGCGGGGAATCGAACCAGCGATCCCTGGATTACAAGTCCAGCGTTTTACCACTGGACCACTGATCCGCTACAAAGTCTTTGAAATAAAAGCTATGAATTATATCATAATTATGTTATTTACAAATGGAACATGTTACTGACCCAATGAGGATTTTATTTCTAGAATTTAAATTGCAAAATGGTATTATGTATTAATACAAGAATCAATTTCACGCTCAATGCTCGATGTTCAACAGTAATAACTATATAGTCTTTGAAATAAAAGCTATAAATGACATCATACATGTACGTATTTTATTTACAAAATACGTCATATTGGACATTGTTGCGAGTTCCGTAAGTTGCCGATATGTGTCCGTGACATTCTGTGTGCGATTGCAATATTCACCGGAGTACAACCATTAATTATGTCAAACCCGATTCATATTTAAAACTGTCATCACGTAATGCGAAATCACAGATTTATTTGCACGTATTGTGACTATCGGACACACCGACAGACAGTGAGTGTACACAAAAACACGATAAACTAGGTTAAACTAACCATTTGACAATACAATGAACAACTGTTGTTTGCTTCCATATTGAATATTTTAAAATTTCGAAATGAATTGTACTTACGACCCTTATTGGGACTATAAGTTCGACGTGTTTGCATTCTCTTAAATCATTCTGACAGAACATTCGCTTTAACGAAATTAGGTTTATACTGAATTTTGTATCATATCCAGTTACTGCAGTCTCATATTGGATCATGTTTCCCAAGGTAGGGTAATGTCTGGTAGTAGGAAGGCAATATACCCGATTTAATTGTAGCTGTCAATATAAGTTGTAGCCTTTTTTTATACGGTTCACTTTATTCTTGTCAGAATCGAGAATCCACTTATTTTGATGCCACTTAAACAAGTTTCAAATAAAATGTATATTGTTTAAAGCTCTTTTTTCTTATAAAACATGTTCAGATCAAACGTCGAAAAGTGTCATCAATCAATAATTATGTGCAGATGAATTATCAGAGGCATAGTGTCCATGATTTTAAAATGACCGTAACATTCAATCAAAATTTGAGCTACAGTCAATTTACATATGTAGTATATGTTTGACACTATAAATATTTGTTACACACATTTTTTTAATATGTAGATATTTTTTCCAACAGTACTGTCAGAACCTTAACAATATTTGCCCTTCTTCTCGGATTCATGCTTATTAAAATCTTAATTTTTGACTGTAATAAAGGAACATGGTGTTGGTCAAGTGACCAACAGAGTTAACTAAATACGTTTAGAAATAGTGTTAACCATACCAACATGCTAACATACATATCAATTGGCTTTACGTACGTTTGCATCGCACAAAACATTCAACAGAGAAATTGCATTCATAATGAAACACTCTCTACTCGTCAGGAAATACAATTATTGAATCTCTGTTTTGTTTCGCGTGAAGCACCTGCTTAGTGGGAATAACCTGTCAGATTTTATGAGCAATAATGCGGCGTTTTGTTGTTGATCATGGTGTTTGTATTACCACGTGTTAATCGAATACCGTCTCATGTTAAGCATCTGGTAAAGTAGTTTTTTTCGAAGTGCGCAATTATTGTGCGAGTGTATGAAACAGTACAAGCAATTTAACACTATTATATTTGGAATAAATATGTTTAAACAATTTATGTTTTAAAGATGTAATGTAGACAGAAACATAAACTGTGGTTGCAAATGTCGTTATTGCTTTTAAATAAATGCTCTAGAAAAATAAATTAGTAAAGATATTAGTAATATAGTACTAAGTGTACGCTGAATAGCAACATTTACACATCGTGCGAACTTATAAGAGAGTCTTACTCAGGTTAATGTCTTTTTCTGAATGACAAGAAATATGCACAGTCTCGTCAAGTGCCTTGATGATCGAAACTGGGTCCCGATTACGGAAATGATAAAATGAGTTTAAACAAATACACACTTGTTTTTAATGCTCTCGAAGGGAGTATATAGTTGCCGCGTTGTCCGTCCGTTCGTCCGTCGAACTTTTGTCCGGACAATAACTCTACTGACATGATGTCAACTAAGCCTGGAATATAGAGAGATAAATGAGAGACAGTGCAGCTAGCAAGAACCATAATCAAATAATCAGTCATTACTGAATTATCTCCCATTTTACAGTTAAAGTATTCATTTATAAGAAAGCTGCTTGTCCGGACAGGACGGGATTATTGATAGATATCAATAAGACGAAGTCATTTCAGATTTATCTTCTCTTTATCTTATTATTTTCGTTATAAGTCTTTGTCTTGTTCATATCTTCAAAAGTACTGAAGCAAGGAATAAGCATATATGGCAATAAAACATACAGTGCACAAGAACATTAATCTACCCTTGCATATTAATGGAGTTATCCCTCATTTACTATATATTTTCCATTGTCATTTCTTTTCCAGGTCATAATATTTGCCATTAGTATTGCTTTCCTGGGTCATATCTCGGAAAGCACTGTAGGGATTGAATTGAAATATGAAATATAGATCTAGCTGACAATACGATAACTTACAATGCACAAACACATAACCCTACCTTCAATATTTACTGAATTATCTCCCTTTGGCCAAAGTGTTCCTTCTACCGACATATGTGTATTACAATTCCTGCATTTTCATGGAATATTTTATTTTCTTTGTGTCAGCAATAACACCTGACCGTGTATTCTGATCCGCGGGGGGGGGGGGGACATTATTAATATCAAGTATATTGATGAGCTGATAATTCTTGTATTACGCATTGTATGTGATTTTTCATTTATTTCTCAGTTTGTCTTAGTCAAACAAACTGAAGGCTCTTGGGAATTGTTTGATACAACGGTAAAATGTTGTAATATATTTCCCGTTTCGTTTGAATTTATTAATTAATTGCAAACTTGAATTTACATTTGCAACAGCTTTATGGCTTAGTAATTTTTAGTATAAAAAGACAATTAATCACCGAAATTTTATTGGTCGGTGTTTGCTTTATGCAAATTTGTGAATACATTTAACACCAGTTCTTCGTTTTGGCGTTATGAAGTACGGTTCGATGTGCTTCAATAAGCAAGTTTTTCGTGCATACATCATTGATGTATATCCGACTACTAAATTAATAACTTTCAATTTCCCGTTGTCTTTACACAAGGTTATTTATTTAAGAGTGTAGTACTTTTGCATTATATGTCAATATAAAGCTTCTTGTTCCTTAGTAATGGATTCTATAATACTGTATATGGTATTGTACGCGTATTGGTTAATTGCTTATAAAGATTAGTCACTGCCCTCTTAGTATAGGTTATAGCTCATATATTGGAATTATAAGCAAATTAAGTGCAAGGGAGCGACAGCGACCGCAGCACTTAATTTGTTTATAATTCTGATATGTGAGTTATAACCGGCTTATAGTTTACCGTCTTGTTGATCACTTACCAGATTTACTTAATGAAATCACTTTATATATAGTGTTCGAAATGACATAATAAATGGATAAGTTGGCCAAACATTTGAAACATTCTGTATGATCATTGGATGTAAGACACAGGAAGAGGCGGAGTGAACTATAAATCAATTTATGTGTATATATAGAAAACCAATGACCATATTAGTATAGCCGTTAAGTGTGAGGTTAGTTATCTGTTTAATCGATTTGAACACCCAGTTCCGAAGCTGTAAATTGCTGTATGGTTATTATTTCTATTTATGGTTTTAGTTGTATGGTAAGTTCCCATTTTCCAAAGTGCAATTCCTTCACTTTATATAATAATCATGTTCTCTCACCTTTTCGGCAAATGATTATCGACATTCTTGACATGTTTTATGATGTATTCCATCCATTTAAACATATTCCCTCGTGTTGTCCCCCTAAATTCTACATATTTGTTTTGGTTTGTCGGCCAGACCATTATTTGCTCTCCTATTCCCAAATATATTTATCCTTTCACCCTCTCAGTCCCTAACTATTGTTTCCTTTGGGTCTGTGTGAGGAGGCATTGTCTTAGGTATGTGGCGTTACATGTAACAACATAATCTCTCTTTTATACTATCTCTTGATTAAGTGTTTGTTTCCTACAACTAGTTCGAAAACGGTACGAATTTTAAAGAAATACTGTATATCCCATATTTCATGGTTTGTATTACTGAATCACTGTCTCTGTGATAGTTTTCATCAATTATCATTCCCGTTTTTTTCGTTCCAGCATGTTTGAAAGCCGACCAGAATTGATCCACATTTTCTCATCATTTAAAGGACAGGATGTGTCAGAACTAAAACAAACAGGTTTACTCAGGCAGCACGCACTTAGAGTCATGGCGATCATAGATAAATGTATCAGTCGACTTGACGAACCAAACAGTATGCGAAACATACTTAAAGAAGTAGGAGCACACCACAATCGTTATGGTGTACCTGCAGAATACGTAGAGGTAAACTTCCTATTTGATTAATCACTTGAGCTATAAAACGTGTACAACATTGTGATACTATCAGCTGCGCTTTTTTACAATGTTGTTAATGCTTACGTATTGGTTGTCTTATACATGTGTAAATACAAAGTCTGCCTCTGTCTTTTTTATCTTATACTTACTACTTGGATAAAAGTTGTACCATTCCGTATTCTGTATCAGAATCATTATTATTAAGTAATTAAATTTCAGAGAGATTTCTATACTCATAGTAACTTGCTCCAACGTCCCAATCGATGTTTTCATTAACAGTTTAAACGAATGTAATTGGATATATCCAATACTAACTGAAAACAAAGGAGCTTGTCTTGAAATGTCTTTGACAACTATCATGACCAGGGTCTCTGAAAGGGTAGTTGCAGTGCGTTCTGACGAATTGTCATATGTGAAATTAAATTCAGATAAGTGCACAAACTACAATTATTTCCGGCAATGTGCTGTTCACGCTGATATATAGCCTCAAAAAAATATACATATATTCAACTTACTTATTTAACAACCTTAAATACTATTACATTTGCAATAATTTGACTACCAACCCCACGCCTGTAGCGTTTGCAACCACGTAATAATTCATCGTTGTTTGACATTATAATGTATGCCTTGGTCACGACTTTTACTGAAATCCCGGACCATTGCTGTTTT
Source organism: Mactromeris polynyma (assembly GCA_032209605.1). Lineage (NCBI taxonomy): Eukaryota > Metazoa > Mollusca > Bivalvia > Venerida > Mactridae > Mactromeris > Mactromeris polynyma. The sequence continues at coordinate 33,648,634 of JASFXZ010000004.1, forward strand.
ATTCCCATATTTGAACATACAATCGTCATGTATGTTTTACGATGTTATGTGAACATATGAATACATCAATATAATACATCACTATGTTGTTGTGACTAGTTTTATATATTTTACAGGACATTTTACCACATTTTCTCAGCGCAATAAGGCCTCATATAGGAGAGAGTTGGTGCGAGGAATCATCAAAAGCATGGACAATACTGTTGTCAATAATTGTCTACTATATAAAAGATGGTATGAACAATCCATAAGAGAGCTCCCTGGCAACATATCATACGTCCTGCCGAATATGTGTAGGAAATTGGAACTTATAGAGCAAACCAAAACATTTATCAGGACATTTCAATAATTGTTATTGGCTTTAACGATATCAATGGAGACGTTTACCGAATTTGGACCGCAGGGGAGAATAAGACGATGAAAATATTTCCGTATCGGCTTGGTTTGTTTGTTCAGGCTGTAGCGTTTGCACTGGGTTTAATTCGTTAAAACATCGTAGAAGAGTGATTTGTAGGTTTGACGAGTACGGAAATAACATTGACAGTGGCGATAAAGAGAGTGCTTTGTTAAAATGATTAATGTTGTCGTTCTTGTCATTCGTGTCCGAGTAAGAACGCGTCTTCGATTTATTGGCACGAACTGTAGAAAACCTAGTTAAACGAGCTTGTATTTACGCAAGGGAAATACCACCCTCAGTTAATCACTCTAGATGTGTGTGCAGAATATTAATTGCATACTATATGCGAACGCTTCCGGGGTTTGTACCGTTAATATTAATGAAAACAAAAGTGAACTGTTCTACTAAAACAAACATTTCCTGGTATTCTATCATCGTTACATTTGTTCCATCTCCTATTACAGTAGACAGTTAACGATGTGTTTAATAGTCACACGGACTCAACACATCAATATTATAAATACAACTGTGATAATATGTATCTACACTAAATGGAATGATAACAATACTATCTGTATTTAGAAAAACATACATTTCGTATGACGTATGTACAGTTGCGCTGCGATAGAGAAAAACAATTTGGATCTAACATATATTACTTAAGGCTACATAATTTGTTGCCAAAAACTGCGAGTGTATGTAGTAGGCACATCTGAGCAGATCTATGATATTATGTTGTGGTTCACCTAATTTCATGAACATAATGATATTACAAGAACCAAAATAGTCGTCTTAAACAGTTTCTGATTTCAACCCATAATTATTGGAGTATACTCAATAATATAATGAACAGCCTAGGGATATATATCAGATTTAATTTGTGAATACGTCTTACTACGCCATTTACGAGAATGAGATAGAAGTACATGACTGATGCTTGCACATCAAATACAATGCACATAGACATTGTACATACTTTTTTCAAGAATAAATAAACGTGTGCATGTTTCACTGTACACAGAAACATAATCCCATACCCACTGATCAATTTTACAAACCAAATCTTCAAGTGCCGATATATATCTGTTCTCATTTGACTCCAGACTGATTTATATATGTATTTTGTATTACATATCATTCTTATATCTCTAAACAAATCGCAGTTTCACTCATTTTATTCACCGCATTTGTCATATTGTCTGAAATGCAATTGGTATTACAATGATGTATATAGATGTATGTACTGAAGCCATAATGTAATGAGGTATCGTTTCTGTTATTTTTTATTCTTCATGCATTAGAAAATGAAACAAAAATACATGCTGTGCATTTTTTGACGAATCTTTGGCTGTGGAAGCTGGTTTCAAATGCACCCTTGCAATGTATAATTATTATCTGTATGTTTCCACGTAAGAGTATAAGAGTATGTTAAATAAGGAGGTACTATTCCTAATACTCGGCCACGTTTGATGATACTTAATGACCACGTACTAATATTGATCATTTATCTTTTTTTTCCTTATCGTTACCGCAAGCTCTAGTTGTTCTCAATCGAAAACGAACACATTTCTTCTTACATAGCGCTTGACATTTTTAGGTCAAATGGGGCAGATATGAATGACCTATGGTACAAGGCGAAGTTGCCATAATCTCAACTAATATGCGATGTTTGCTTTTGTGATGCTATTTTCTTCCATAAGTATTTTGCGTACGCCACTGCAGCGCTCTTGAATTGTTTTCAAAGACACATGTCCCGGGCTATTGGAAATTTGACTTGTCCGACATATGAAGCTAGTTGTTCGATATCGGTCAAAGAATAACAAATACATATACTCACTGACATAGCTCGACAATCGAAATTTAATAATCACAAGTATGTGTTTGTGGGATTCTAAGTTTGACTTATAACTGAACAATTGCTGATGTTGGTTAGCTTTAAAACAGACTTGTCCGGGACTAACTTATAGTGGATTTCTTGAGCCCTGCACTGCTGTAACTAGTATGCTTACATATAATCACCAAGCCGACGTACACACTGTTTGTGACATATAAGCTAGCGTATTATGCATGATATACAAACATATTCATCCAGTCAGCTCAGACACTCTTTTGAAAATTGAACATTTACCTAGTCTGTGTATGATATGTTAAAGATAACACAGCACCTAACGGCCCGGTACACCGGCTGCAGCGGGGCTTGACATTCAACCTGAAGTTTCATTGGCTTTCACACTGCAGTCATTAATACAGTAAAGAAACATTTTACAACGGCGGCGCCAGAACGTTTACTCAATTAAAAATTAATTTCACAAAAATGAAGTAATTACCTTTTACAACGCATTCATATTCATGCACTGTGAAGTATCAAAGTGTGAAAGCAGCAGAATGTTAGAAATACCGTGTGTACAGAACGGCGATGAAACCTTCGGATGTTCTGGCAACCATCTCAAACAAACAGTCGTACCAATCATACGACATATTCGACAAGTTACCAATTAAACATATAATCTGTTATTCACTCGACTTCCTTCAAGAAATAAATTGAAAATGCTCTTCAAATCACCAGAAATAATTTCCTCATTGATCATTCAGATCCTTCTCGCACTTTTAAATGGAATTCCGGTTATATTTATAGCCATTCGTGACCGAAACCGTAGACAGAGTCCTTACACATTCATCAGTTTCAATGTTCTGTTTTGAAATATGCATCATGTCACAGTGTATCCATGTGAACTCACGTTTTGTCATGCCCACGAATGGACCGTATTAATTAGCATATTAGATGCACCGATATATATCCATTGATGTATCTGCCAGGAAACGCGCATCAAAGTGAACTAGTCTTAGGAAACTGTCGTCTATTAGATAGATGAATAGCAGAATAATACCAAACCAAAAGATATATCTACCAATATGAACATAATTACACTATTGAAAAAGTATTTTCTTTCATTTTGAATGGGAAAAGTACCGAGAATCGTGGATGATATTTAATACATGGTTCGATCATTTTGGCAGAAATATCAGATACACTAACCGATGGTGACAACATTGCAAATAATACAATATTCAAATGCATTTGATTCCAAATGCAGGGGTACCATTCGAACCATCTCGATGACAGAATCCGGTAAACATTTAATCTCTTCCTGGATGTTAGTGTACTTTGGGTAATTGAATTGGTTCAGATCAATGTAAATATCCGACTGCTCGTGTCGTGCTGTAATTTAGGATTTGGTGTGCGGATGCTCTCAATTAAGTAGCCGCTTATGCAAGAGTTGTTGAAGTTTCTTTAGTAATTAACGTAGCTGTCATGATCTTTGGATAGTTCTTATCAATTAGATATCCTTCAATGTTGATTGACGGCGCCTGATACAGAATCAATCAATAGCATCTATAAGAACCTCCAATCGCTAAAGATACATGTCTGAAAATCATGTCCGGAAAGGAGGCACGACTGGGAATGTTTTAGCAGGGATTATAAGGATTATATGTGTCGCTGCACAGGAATCGTTTGAGATGAGGAAATTAGAACCACAAGCATACGTGGAATCACTTAATTCATTAGCATCGAATGTTTGATAGTTAGCATATTTAACATGTTCACGAAACAATGCCTTGTATCCAGTCATTGATCAGCCATCATAGTGGTCAAAGTTGATGGATACTGTACACATTTTGGATACGATATGGTCTAAAAGCAGATTGATTGCATCGAATGAAGGTGTAGGTGATACACTGATGGTACCAGCTGCAATACTCCATCAATGTAGAGCTTATTGGACCTCCGTTAATCACCCAAAACCAATGCATCTAATAACTTATAACTATCATACTATACCCAAGGTACATCTACCAGATGTTTTGTTAAGTGTATTTAAGAAATAGATTCACGCATTCGGCAAGTGGATTGTATTGATGTTTGCGAGAAGTAAACTTATACATCATATCTATATCTAACATCTCACCCCATAAGATCGCTCGATACCATAGAGTATTTAAATAATACATTCGGGTCAAACTGTGATATCGCACTAATGACATTTTCTTGTTCATGTGGTTGATTTTAGTAAAGCTATATAACAACATTGGTATTGTTTGTAGGCAGCAAACGCTTATTGAACTTATCAACCATCATGTGTGCAAGTATGTCTATTTAGCTATATCTGTGGGGGATTCTACAGTTTTTGCAACATCCTCTTGCTGGTCTTCAAGTAAATGCAACACTACGAGTGATGTTATATTGATGTATATAGTTTTGGTCCAATAGCTGTTTATTATAACATTGCGTCGTTGAGTATAGCAAGTATCAACACAATTAAAAGGTAGAGAATAAGTTGATACAGGGAACGCCACATACATAAAACAGTGCCTCCCCAAACAGACCTCCGGGAAGACAACAATCCATAAAACATAAGGCATTTGAGGAGGTTAAAGGGTACATACGTTAGAGAATAGAGGCGCAAGGAATAGCCTCGCAGACCATAATGAATAACTAGGAGAATCAACATAATATATATAATTAGGTTAGGAGAGTGCTTGTTGTTAAGCGTGTAATTCACATTACACCATGGTAATACGAACACATACACATGACATTGCTAGTAAGATAACGATCAACACAATACGTTATATTATTGGAATGATACCCGCTTTAGGTCACTATAATGACATAAAGGACGGTGTAAGTAGGTACTGGGAACGCCACTTTCATAAAATCAATGCTTAAACTTAAAATAATATAATGCTCATATTGTGTTCATTTGTTTACCTATACAAACATGAACAATATATTTCCAATAGTTCAAACATCAATAAACATTACATGAACAATGTATTGATATATTTGTTGAAGAAAGATGTTTATACGTTATAAATTTTTAAACAAAACATCCATCGGGTTATTTTACAAGTTCTGTCTGTTTGTAATATGGTAAAAAGATATTTTCAATCGGTTATACATTGCAATGGTTCTCATCAGGGATGTTTAAGCCAATGTAACAACAATACTGGATGATGCCAATTCAAACATTTTATGTTCGGATGAGCCTGCTACATCTTAAAGGATACTACGCGTTTTTGCTTTCAAAAAACATCTATAAACAAATTACATTAGATGATACATCGATGTGTCTACGCTATGTGTAACTGTATTTCAATTTCTGTACATACTGTAAGATAAAGTCACACCAATATGTAATTAACTCTATTATTTCAGTACGCGGCACATGATGTACAGAAGTATATCACGCAAATAAATCCTTCGCTATTCTTAAATTCCAAATTTCGTACCATTTTAAGAATAAGACACGAAACTATGTATCTGTTTTCTGTTTTTTTTTCTCTTGCACTTAAACGAGACTTTTGTAAATAGTCAGAAAACCAGTACTATGGAGCTGGTTATGGACGTCACCTAACATTTTCATAGTTTAGCCGATCATTTTAATATCAACAAATGTGTGAAGTGCGTTTGTAACGCTTAATTTATATATTCGTGTCTTCTCGGTCCATTCTTCACATTTAAGAAATGCATAACTTCACGAAAAAGATCTGATCCTAACGCAAATGTATATCTGTATGCAATACAAAACAATCCAAAGAAAACTGTACATAGCAAGACCATTTAATACGAAACATAACATAAAGCTAACGAATTCTGCGTAATTGCTGCTGAAAAAAAATAAAATTAATGATAAGTCATCCCGGTGCAAATACGACTTATTCGATGTAAGTTCAATACTTTTGAATTAAACCCTCGAGTTCATAAGACCTTTGAGATTGTCGTAGTAGTATTAACAAAGCTGTATTTGAAATAAATACTTTATTATAACCAAAACATGCAATGAAACCATAATATATGTACCGAAACTAAACATTGATAAAACGGGAACAATCGGAATGGTATTTTAAACAAATCTCTATAAGGAAATCGCCCATGTTGCGGAAGAATGGAAATCAATTTCAATTAAATGACTGCACCGTCTTAAAAGAACATCCTCCCTTTAAATTGTTTGATGTACAGGTTTTTGTCGTTTATGTGCAGCTGTTTATAGTATTGTTGAAGCCTCAACAGATTATTATTATTAAATACATACTTAGTCTACGAGATGTGTCCAAAACGTTCGTGGACACCTTTGATGTTGATTATTTCTGTGTTAATATATCATGGTATTATAATTTATTATCTTTATTGACTTGATTCCTATGGCGAGATTTAATTAAAAAACGTTATGAAATAGTCCAAATATACACATATTCATACCTTTATGTATGACTGACCGGCCCAGTCCATGTATTTAAGAAAAAGAGGGAACTAATATTAAATTGTGCGTTTCATTGAATAAAACACCCACAGACACAATTACAACATTCCAGAGGGCCACACGATATTCCTCAGTTTCCCGTTCGCTTGTTTATAACTGGCATCAGCATTTTTCAAGCGGTGTTTCTCAAAGAATGACGATGCCAGGTCGGGTAGTCCGAAGAAAGTTAACGTCAAGGTCAATGCGTCGGTTAAGAAAACAGTTATGGAAGACTGTCGGATGTGTGTCCGCGATATAAGTGAACGCCTTGGACTTAACACGGGACAGTGCTTAACATACTAAAATCCTGCCTTGGAATTAAAAAAGGGTACACTCGCTGGGTCCCTAAACGTCTCAAAACATTTAACACGGAGGCATCTATTTTGAAAAGTTATAAGTGAATTGTGACGTTAGCGTCAATATGACGTTGCGACGTGCGCCGAATATCCTACAGTGGCCATTGTGAATATTGCATTATTTTGTTACTTCTTCATGTAACTGCACAGTTTTTTAAAAACGTATAACAAATGGTTCGTGAATAGAGTGATATATTTATATTTTTGTTGTCAGCGTTGTTTTTCCTAAAATCGGAGTTTTCCACGAACATTTTGGACATACCTCGCTATTTTTTGCAGGAACTGTAGCAGTGTCAAATAAATACTTATAAGAAATATCTTGAGAAAAGATGGTCGGCGCAATTTGAAGGTTAAGATTTGTTGTGCACCATAAACAAATGCCGAGATGTTACGATTGCTGATCACTTCAGATCCAAAATGGATTTCGGTAAAATTACCGAAATTCAGTGGCTTTCGGTAAGGTAACGTACCCTTTATCGAAAGGTTAACCAATCGGCGCAAAGATTACACACGTTTTTCGGTTGACGAGAAATGACCCTGTTGGTTAACGTGAGATTTGATTGGTTTACACAACACAGATGTGCACATAGCAAAACCATGCGCCGAAAAGTGTGCATCTACTACATTTGTATTTACAAATAAAAACATATGTTTTCCACATTACGACAAAGAGCATAGAGTGTGTAAGTGTAAACAGGTTTAAAAAAGTAGATAAGTGACTAAGCATACGACGCTTTTCTTGTAGATTTGTTTCGATTTATTTCTTGTAAGTGATCAATGTGAATGATGTATTATTCATCCCATACACTAATGTAGTCATTATCAACATTATACAATGAGCGGAAAAAATACAAGGGGGTACATGAAAAGAGAAAGCACAAAAAGGACTAACACGGGCGACACACGAAAAGGAGTTTAATTAGTGAATAAAGGGCGGACTAATCGACAGTAGGGTGGGCAATGAGTACTAGGAAATATATATAAACCTTATTTTCTGGGATAGCCGTGATACAACAAGTGTAATATCTATACACTTTATATTAACATAAACACACAAGTTATAATATACCAATCCAATTCTAATTATCGTGTAACAAATTAATTCTGAAGTTCCCTTTCATACTGCAAGCAGGCACGTGTAAATAAACAAAATAAATTTCGGTAAAATCGAAGGATTTTATCTTTTTCGAAACATCATCTCCGATTTGTCCGAATAAGCTATATAAATGCTTGAGTACACGAGTTAATGCCATTCAACTCATTGAATGTTAATCTTATTCCATACCGCTAAGTCGGCAGTTTTGTGCTCTCTGAATATCTGCATTTAATTAGTTGTCTATACTTAGACACTTACCATTACAAAATGTTTCTATTTTCTATCTATTACGTTTGATACAATGCTGCATTTGCGTGTCTTTAGAATAGCATTACAGAACCCATGCGTAGATAAACGTCTATATGCACACAACAATATGCACTTTTCTAAAACAACTAAATGCAGCAGAGAAATGGAAACAACCTTGTAACCCAGAATACACAATACCAAAAGGGACACAATGCAAACAATAACGATGGCGAAAGATAGAAGTACCGCCTCGGAACGTTTAGTAATGTTTATGCAACTTAGATAAGAGCGTATATGTTTCTTTCTCTATTTGTTGTTGCTAACGAAAATGGGACTGATTTTGCAGAGAAGAAGAAAAACCAAAATTAGTGTTAAATATGTTAATACGTCATGTTAGCGATATCTAGAGACTTCTAAGATTATATGATACAATTAAGACTGTGAAGTCGTAAAGGGATGTGTAGCGGAAATCGGTCGCTTGTAAGGATTTGTTAAATGACAATCAGCAAATCGGTATAATATCAACGTCAGCCAGATTTATACCGATCATGTCCACAATCACGTATTTCATACAAAATGTCAACAAAGCCGTATCATGTCACATGACAATATTTCTTTCTCTTTGAAACATTTCATGGATAACCTTAATGCAATGGTATAATCAACCCGTGATGATCGGCGGGCATATTTCGGAATATACCATTTTGCGAGAGTTGTCATTGTAAAAGTGTTCATGTCCAATTGTCTGTATCACAAAATGTGCCACGTACACTACATATAACTCATATACTCAAAAGTATGCACATTGAGACTTGAATATATATAATCAATAACAATGGCTAACGGCACAAATAATAGGACCATAAATATGTTCAGCAAGAAAGAACAATGCCTCCCCCACAAAGATGGATTACTACAAAGGCAACTCAATGCTTAAACATGTGGAATTTCAGCCTTGGAAATGTCAGAAAGAATACAGAACAGTACATATATTATGGAGTTAGGCCAGTTTGCACTGTACATCATCTCACTTTAATGTCGCATTGCTTATCATTAACACATAAATACGTCAATGGACTAATTTGTTTGAAGCTGGTGTATTTAGCCAACGTTCAAAACTACTGGAAACCACAAAATGACGTCTAACTTCATCAAAGAGAAGTAACAAATCATATCCATTGTAACTTAAAGCAGTGCTGGTTTACATCATTGCTGTATTGCAATGATTATTGCCATTGTTTACATGTACGTTGAATTGTTTTAACTTGGAGTAGTAAGATACCAAACAAAACAAAGTTTGTTTACAATTAATAAAAACAATTCAACATGTCCCAGATCATATACTCAACATTACCGTCTATGGTTGCGGCATCCACCTTGGGAGCGGGAGGTTGAAGGTTCTGAATCCCGGTAGGGTCCGTTCTGATATGGTCGGTGGGTGAGCCGACAACTAGTTACGTAATGGCTTCCGTGTGTCTACCTGTCTGTTGCCTAGCATTAACGGGTAGGAATAGGGAAGTAGATGTGCTCAGAAGATATGTCCATCATAGGTAATAAATGGCTGACCATTAAAATAAATAATTTGTATACCTCACCGAAATGTGCATTTCAAAAATGCCCGCCCATATGAACACGAAATCGGAACGTACAATCGCCACACGATGCATGACCAGGCTGCACTGAGTCGTTCAAATCATCGTTTAAATCTGATTTGTTATATGAATTGATATATGCACCCACATACGATATGAACGCAATCCTAACAATATATAGATAACAGCTTTAGTGCGGCTCTAAATAGATTTCCCGTCATGGAAACCATTTCGTGACGGAACAAATAACAGCAGTTGTGTGCGTACATGTCTGCTCTTTTAAAGATTTCGCTTTTATCGTGTCCAATAATTGGGCGCATACAATGTACTTTGCTAACAAGATTGACAGACAGATACTCATTTATGTTTATGCAAGGTTACTTTAATCACAATAAAACTTTAAAGATCACATATTATCAGATGAAGCAAATCGAGGTTCAGCGCAAGACTATCCTAGCTCCTATATAGATACAAAGGAGCTAGGATAGTCTTGTGTTGAACCCTCGAAATACTCGTTTACTATGTAAAAGCACGAGCCACATATATTTAACAGAATATGTTTTCACACCTTTCGGAACTGGTTTACCCTTAATGATCCCTATCTTAATGTTCGGTTTCAATGCTCCAGAAGATAGATCTACGACTGGCGTACCTTTTGCACCATCGCGATGAACGTTTCCGGTTAACAATTTGGCTTCCTGAAAATACATTTTCAGTATATTCTACGATCTCGTAATTACCTTCCTGATATAAATTGCATTCCACACTTCGTGCCGCTTCGCATTTAAGGTTTGGTGAGCATAAATACCCAATAATGTAAAGTTCAGTTATTATGCCAAGGCTTAATTTTCAGGGTGTTCCTTCTTACAAGGTTATTATTACCTACAAACCGTTAAACTGAGATAAGATTTTTTTAATTCCTGGTACAGAATCGGTTTATTTACAATAGGTTTATACACTTAATGCTTTTCTGATTGGTCACTGTTTGATTGTAAAATGTGTCAAAATTAGTGATACAACTCAATAAAATATGTGCTCTTCGCACAGAACACAATAACAATCTAAAACATGCACATATTCTATGTGTACAACTGCATAAAATCAATCATATGTGACAGTTTTGATATTTAGAAGGAAATTATCTTACTACATTAATATATGGTCACCTATCAGAAGTTTTTCAGTTCAACTAAAACAAGAGGCTACATCAATGATATTTCTCGTTGCTAACGAGATGATCTTTTTTATTTGAGTCGCAAACGGGAAAACATATAATACAACGAAAACCTAAGTACCAATGGTAACTGGTGTCATAATATTACGGTGGTGCCCTATCGTACATTGCTGTAAATACATGACATTACAACATACAGTCAATCTATGTTTTAAATGATACACTCTGCTACGCACCACACACCAAACTTGACGTTCAGTGGTTTTTTGATAAACCAGAACTGGCCCGATAGAAAGAGAAAAACATATGTCTGTGTTAACTTGTTAAGTCTATGTTCAAGCAATGTACCAACCAGTACCGGTTTCTTACACGCAATATTTTACAATCATAAAAGTGTATAAATATGCTCACATGTACATTGGTCTACAGACACCCATAAAACAAACTAGCCGCGGCCGTGGTCCAGTGGTTAGTGCGCTGGACTTGTAACCGGGCGATCCGGGTTCGATTCCCGGTCGCGGCAGGTCATACCCTTCCATGAAAATTTGACAAAAAATGTCGATTTTCCTCCACATGTGGAGAAGTTGCCGGCTCCTTGTGGAAGGGTAAGTAAGTACTGGTTAGAACTTCAGTCCAGGAAAAACTGGTTAGGTGAACCGGCCGCCGTATATAACTGAAATATCGTTGAGAAACGGCGTTAAACCCGATGAAACAAACAAACATAAAACAAACTACGGACGTCAACTTATTGATGTTAAGAGTCAGCTCTATTCAAAGTTTATAAAATATATAACGCACGATTTCACGAGGCACTAAAAACCTTTTTGTTTACTGTAAATATGATATATCTGAATATAGCACGTAAAGAAACGTTCAAACCCTGACATTGTAAAACTCCAAATTGACTTTAAGGACAAAGACCTCAGTATTCGTCACATCAAGTCATTGACACGTTTAAGATGACTATCATTGTGTTGCTATAACATATTATCGTTAGAGATATAATCCGTTACAACTGTCACATAGAAATAATTATATTATAAACATCATGTTTCAGAGTGACTATTCTATATCATGACAATCGACTTTCTTTGTACGATTTACATGTATGTAATAACAAGAAATAGTTTGAATAAAGATGGTCGGCGCAATTTGAAACAAGCACATTAGTTGCAATCTGAAGGTTAATGTTTGTTGTGCAGCATAAACATTGCCGGGATGTAAGCTGGTGACTCGATTATGCTACACTGTAGTAACTCCGATAAGCGGAGATGAGTTTGTAGGATAAAAATTACTCCGTAGTGAGATTAGTCATAGACAGTATATTCAGCTTCAATATAGTTCACCATGACTTATTGTATTAGTCGTGACATCACACATCCATGTTAATTGACTTGTTACATATCGATTTATCTTATTAAAACTATTCAAATGTTCGTGACCTAGAACCTTCTTAATTCCAACACCGGGCAAATATCCGAGGGTTGACTAACAACATTGCATTAGAAAAATACTAAAGATCTACTTTCAGACGCAGTTGTGAAGGCAAAAATATTGTATTTTCATCTAGTTTACATTCAACATTCTCATGTTTACAATAACAAGAATAACGACTCTATCGTGATCAAAATGTTTCTTTGCAACCATAACACCGTTACAATAATAGTGTTCATTATCCATTACAAAAAACAAACTAATGTGTTCAGGTTTGGTAAACATGAATATATATAGGCCTCATCGAAAGGTACGTTACCTTACCGAAATCCACTGGAGAGGTAATCGTCTATATCTTTCTTGATATTTAATACTTTCCGTACATTTTTGTATGTACATTTAAATCTTGAAATTAGCAATATATAGTGCAGATATTGTATGGTAATGGAACAAGTACTTTGGTAAATTTACCGGAATTCAGTGGGTTTTGGTAAGGTAACGTACCCCTTATCCAAAGGGTAACCGATCCGCGTCAATGTTACAAACGTTGTTCGGTTGAAGAGAAGTCGGTTTAGTGGTTAACGTAAGCTTGGATTGGTTATCACAACACTGATATGCAAATGGAGAAACCATGTTAGTACGGCTGCGCCGAAAAAAGATAAAGATAATAAAAAGAGCCAGAGCCAATTATGTGAGTACTATGTAAATCAACCTACTTGTATCGGTTTCGTCAATTCGCATTTAATTCGTTTTTACGGTTAATGATATATGAGCACATAAACTTTTATTCCTGACCGCAAATGCCGGACATCGCTAGCATAGAGTACGAACTAAATACTAATCACTTAGCACATGTTTTCTTTTCATGCACTTGCGCAAACATTCTTCACGCATAGAGTTTTATCAATGAACACTTGCAATACGCTCCTGGTATTTATTTAAATCAAATAAAAAACTGCCAACCCATCCCATGTTCTGTCAATTCCGGACATTCCTAGGCTACCTACATCCATAATGAATTTCTTATTCGTAAGTCAGGACATACGCATTGACTAATCAATTATTATATATTATAGATCGCTTCAACAGAAAATGTTTACTAGATAAACGTAATAAATTCATTTTCACAGATATCACTGGGTTTTTTTCGTACAATGGGTTGAAATAACAGTTAGCAGACCACTATTAAACGTCGGTCAGTCGAATATGAAACTCGGGAAAAGCAGATTGAAATATTAACTACGAAAGGAAGAAAAACGTTATACACAAATGAAGATTAAAGGGAGAAAACTGAGGGAGTACTGACGAAGACTAACGTTTCAAAACATGGCAGAAAAGAATAGAAATATGGACGGACGGACAAACAGGAATAAAGCATTGTTTCCAGTGTATGACCTTCCCTTTTAGCACGACTAGCAACAAAAGCAATGACAGGCAAATGCTACTCCTCTGAAAGTGTATTGCATTTGAGAAATTATTTGAAACAATGATCGATGTTGTGTCATATGATGAAGAAGGTCAAAGCACGCAAAAAGTGATCCATCAAAGAAAACAAATATTCACAAGTTGATTTCGTACGACTGATCCTGTTTTGCCGTGTCGGGATTTTTGATTACCTTCAAGTCATTTAGTGATAAGACAAACATCAGAGACGTTAATTTCCAGATTTGTTCATTGGAAGCAAATGACGTCTTTCCCCGACCAATAAGCAACTTGTGAGCATTACTTTAGATTTATTGTTTTCAATCAAACCTTTAAGAAGACACATTTCCCTCGGCGATCGTTTTCCTGAATTCGACCTAGTTCGGCGTAGCTGTATAACATTGATTTTGACCTACATTTTGACCAACCAAATGATGTCCTCGAAGTGGGCTTTTTACAATCTGACCTATCATATTTTCACACAGGAGTCATCAAACGGGGATTTCGTTCACATAAGATGCACCAAACGGGGTTTTCGTAAGATGTGTGTTTGTTGGCAGTTCGGAGTTTGCCGGAAGTAGTTAATATGTTTAAGCATTTATGCATATATAAAATGACCCTGATGAGACAGGTCCATGATTATAGTATAATTTAAATAGATCAGAGTTAACTTTTTTTAAGGATGTTTGTTGCACGAACAATATTTCATTTAATATACCGGAAGACATCATTCTATTTCCGCCGTTTATCTTTTTGTAAAGAAATTCCTTGTCTCAAATACTACAACTCCGCGACTCTTAAAAAACAAGATTGTCCGTTACTAGACAGTCTGACAAATAAATGCAAAGTGTAGTCGTCTTAGTTAGTGAAAGTAAGGAAGATTTATGATAATTATTTTAACTGATGGTCAGTTGGGAACTTGAGATAATAATGAAACACGGAAATGAGCCATTAACACGAAGGAAAGTAAGCACATAAATAGTCACTTCATGCTGGTTAATTTATTTTATGTGTTTACGTAAAGGAAATTGATAGTCTGCGTAAATATGTTATCACAGAAATGACAAAATTGGCGATTTGCTTGATAACAAAAAGTACACACTCGGCTTCAGACAGAATGGCAGATGTAAAATTGTAAGTGGTAATACATAAACAATACTACTGGAGAAAATCTGTGTTACATGACAATATAATTAATATTTACATTTCCCAGATGTCAAACAGCTGACATGTATTGTTGATTCAACTACATGGTGGGGCATATCATATAAATGAGACCATAATTATATTGTATTCGATATTGCTAAATTAAATCTATTTCAAGAGTATGTACGTATGTACTCACATTATGATATATGAAGTGTTTATTAAAGATGTATCTGGACCATCTGAACATAAAATGTTCGAATTGGCTTCCAGTATTTACATTTTGTTAATGCATGTTTATTGATGTTTTACTATAGCAAATTTATTTTTCATGTTTGTTTAGGTAAACAAGAATGAAAAATAAGCATAATATAACTTAAATAAACCAGAAATATTTTTTTTAAACGATGAGCGGTGCAAAGTGAAATAAGGGAATATACTGCAGCTTTATATAGTTATAGCACGAACACATGTTCACTTGTTAAGGGAACATCAATATATAATGACAAAGACATTTTTAAATTCTGCTTTCGTACTTTAATTTTACATTAATTAAAAATACAAGCATGCGTGGTAGAAATGCTTTGTTACGTGTTCAATACATTTCAATAAAACGCGTGAACAAATGTTTACCATAAGACAACAACAGAATTATTGTGGCGAAAGTTTCAGAGATTTTCATTACATTACTTCTCTGTAGGTATTTAAATGTTTTAAATAATATGTTCATTAATGCGATATTTACCCATTCATCTCGCGTTTAAATTAAAAATACGATGCGCTGTATATCAAATAATAAATTGACATTAATTCATATTAAAACTGTGGAATCGATGAATGCATAAAAAGCTTAGACAAAAATTAGCGCGTAGATCACTCGATTCGGTGAGGAAAATTATTATACGCATTTAAAGCAAATATGGTTTATTCCACCAGTAATACTATTTTCACCGTGTTGAATCCGTTGGACTATCACAACTATCTAAAATGTATCAATTACTGATGAATGTGTATTACTAACTTCTCATATGTTTAACATAACATTGTTCTTACATGCGGCAATAATTCGTCAGTTATGAAAAGAGGTTCCGACCAATAGGGGCCCCGTATTGCCCTTGGCTGAAAATAACAATGCACAACGTTGGGGGACTTTGGGAACCTAAGACACGGTGGAATTCCGCACGCTGGGAGTTTCATGTGGCCGAGACAATAGGTACGTATGTCTACATTCAAACAATAATTGTGGAAATGTCCATGCTTGTTTCTTGAGCAGAATTAATTTATTCCGGTCTAGCGAGTACAACATGCAGAATTTTACAAATCAGCGACATTTGCAATTGCAGTTCGGCTGTCCAAAATCCAATTCGACGTTTGGTGTTTAGATCACCACTGTAGCAAAAGCAAGCTTAATACAGCTGTGCTGAAAACTGATATCCTTCATTTCTTTAAACACATGCTTTAAAATAACTTACACGCGCAAGATTTGTATCCACGTCTTGAAGTACTTTTTGCACACGTAAAATATTATTTTGTAACAGCATTTAACAAAGCACAAATCTCTCAAATCTGTTGATATATTTTGGTACAGGTGTTCAATTTGTAGCCAGATTTACCCCCTACAAATAGTCTGATGAGACTAATTTTGAGAAATATGATTGAAAATATCAACATATTTTGTAGAATTATAGAAGTGATTTTTTGTAATGTAGATTAGTCGATTTTCAATATATTTTGCCGAAGGCCTGTGAGATAAAAAAAGCAAAAATATGAAGCAGTACATATTTTATCTGTTACTATGTTACTAAAACATTGTACTGTTCTCAAACAAAATATCTAAACATATGCAATCTATTTACCACCATACAGTCAAGTATTACTCGTACGGATACACATGAAGATACCTTTCACAAATCTGAAGCATACGGTTAATGTAGTCATATTCCTAATCACATCATAGCATCTTTAAGAGTATAACCTTCAAATACAACATAATTGAAAAAAATGCTATTTTAGTATCCGAAGTCTTAAATTTATTAATAATGTTGTGAACCTCACAACATGAATCTATGTGTTCCTCTTTTTCTGTTATGTTAATTTGTTTCATTAATACGTGAATTAGTTGACTCGGTGGCGTAGTTGGTATAGTTGATTTTATTTAGTGCTATGCGCTGGCGTCGTAGGGGACGTGGATTCGAACCCCTTTGGGATCACTAATAAATTTCCAAAATTTATCTGAAAGCGGCTGTCCAAGGCATTCATAAAAGCCAAGTGGCGTATCTGTCAGCGAGACATTTATGAAGCTAGAAACTGTCACAAGACATATTTAGTACCTTCCTGTTATGTGAAGTATTATTTTCTAAGAAAAACGATTTAGATCATGATAATAGCAAGCGTCTGTTTCGGTCAAAATTTAAAGAAAAATCAGTTTATGTAAGAAATTGTCATTTTTAAAGAGTTGTATCTGTAAGTTAACGTTTCTGTGTACATGCCTATCATTTTGGCCTATTGTCCTCGATTTTACAAAGGATTCAGTTTGGAGTACTGATGGCACTTTCAATTTAATAGAACTTGCACTACACCTTAATGTCAAAATAGCGTATGTTGGACGAATGTATAAATACGTTGATGATAATGGAGAAACAGTTTTAAAGACACATGTTACATGATGCTTATGTTTTGTGCTATTTTTGGGTAACATGCAAATTGGAAAAGAGAAGCTTGGATTCTCTTTATTTGATGAGTTGTTTAGTGTTTATATGTTGCGTAAATGCAATGATTCTCTGTTCTTAGAATAAAAGATATTTTGGAAACATTTTAATGCGAGTACCAGGGGTTCGTTTAATTCAGATTGGGATAGATATTACTCAAACTTGTCTGATTGACGTCTGTAAAAGTAAAAATGTCTCCGCAAATAGAATATTGTGCGTACCAAATTGTCGCATTATTTCCAGAACCCGATAACTTGTGCTTCGTCTTTTTGATAAAAACAACATGAAGGAAGCATACTGTTATGACTTATGATTTGAACTTGAGCTATGAAAGACATAACAATTTGTGTCATACTCTTAAGATATTGCTGTTTTACGAAAGCATATAAAAGACATAGATCGTGTTTAGCGTTTTCATTTCTGTCAACAGATAGTGCTAAACTTCAGTATTTCAAAATGTGTTTTATCATTCAAGGGCTGCCAAAATTAACATACTGTTTCTATAATGTATCTAATTTTGTATAAGTTGGATATCAATTTATTTACAATTTGCATAAACAACATCATCAACATCAATGTGTTAGTTTAGGAACATTGTGGATGGAGGGAAGTGTAATACAATACATTTATACTCATAAACTATTTTAGGTTTATCGCCATTTACAAACATCAAATAAGATGGCGAACAAAGTATGTGAGCATATAGAATGACATACATCAAATGTCAAGTCAAGTCAAGTAAACTTTATTTGGAGGTCGTTTTTTATAACATAGTAAACACAAGAAACCTTAAAACAAATATCAATACATTTAACATAACACAATATATCTACATAAAACAAGGTAGCATGCATAAATACACGTGCGACAGGCAAGCAAGGCATGAAACAAGGCAGCAATACAACTACATAAATATAAAGGAGGTTACGTCTAAAAAATCAGTATCACAGGCAGATATTAAAAGAAACTGTCAAATTTTAGTGATATGTATACAATGCAATTTCATAACATTACAACTTACCTCTTAATATATGTACGCTTAGCATTGTATATGATGCTCATTTATACAGAATATGATATTGTGAAATTTAATCGAATTAATTGAATTAATGCTAACTATGCCAGTTACAATGCTAATAGGAGTGTCTACTTGAAGAATACATAAATAAGAAATGACGTTAGAGTTATATACATTCCTGTCTATATTTCAACGTCGACCTTCTTTTATTGAATAGTGAGCAATCTTATATAAATTCCCGAGTACTCATTGTTGACATTCGCACTATCAAAATGTAAGTGATACATAGAAGCGTCTTCAGTGGACATCTTAGTTCCAAATTGACACGCATTTATTTGCGTGACAGTCGAGAATACGAGTGTGTGTTTGATTGTTTGTGTTACTTTCATTCTTATAACATTACTACAAAGTGTTCATTAATATATCAAGACAGCGGCATTAAAGTATCCTTAACCCATTACCACATCTTAGTTACTATGAAAAGTGGTTGTTATGTCTAGAGAAGTTTGGTTCCATGTACAACAAGTAGTGTATAAATGTTTTGATATGACACGAATGTTATACACATATCTTACCGAGTATGCTGTATGATCTGTCTTTTAAGGTTTTAATTTAAGTTTCGTACGCGGTTTTAACCGTTCAATTATGCTATTAACAGGTACAAATGCCCATGTTTATAAGACATTTTCCCTGACGGTATATTATGCTATACAATCTGCCTTTACAAGAGACTTTTTATCATCATTGTTTCCTATTTATCTACACGAAACCCTATTTCCCTAACTGTAAGTAGGAAAATATATACAACTGCACGTTTTCGTCATATAACATAAACGGCATGCTGATCTTTTTCGAAAAGCCGTTGACATTATTGAATTATTCTGAAACTCTCGTACAAACGAGATTGCTTGCTTTTTCATTTTAATTCACGATAAGTTGTCAATTTGTATGGTACGGTAAAGTCTTATAATTGTATCATCGGAAATTTCTCGTTGAGGTCTAAACTTAGTTATAGAATCCCAGAAGAAACAGAACTTAGACATCTTCTTGGGAAAAGTAATTATCTCTTTGACGACGTATGTTGCAATTATTCCATTGATCTTATCAGAACTATACAAAGCTAGACATTTCTTGACAAAGTAGTCTGAAATTAGTTCTGTTTATTTAAGGTTTAACTTCTTTGTATAACAACTCAATTAAAAACTTCAATGGTCCATGTTTTCATTCTTTCTCCTTCTGGAAATATTGCGAGATGCCACAAATATAGTACAGTACACTTATTAGAGGGGTTTAACCAGTTCGTCAGCTCACCATCCTCTCGCCTTAATGTCACATTGCCTATCAATACGAAAATTGACTAATTTGATAGCAAGAAGTTTATACAGCAAACATTCAACAACAATAGGCACAAAGAAATGACTTTATCAATTAAGATGTAAATATCATATTCATGTACTAATAGCAGTACTGGTTTACCAAAAAAGAGATTAAAATGTTCCAGGGAACGCCACATGCATAAAACAATGCCTCCCCACACAGACCCCCAAGAAAACAATTGTCTACAAAACATATTGCACTGATGAGGTGCAAGGACAAACATGTATTGGAATAGGGGACATTAAAGTTCTGGCCGACCATAAAGAATAATTAAAGAAAATATAGGGGGACTACAAGGGGGGATTATTCAGTGGATTTGATAAATCACGGAAGAGGTTAAGAACGTCAGCAATAATAGGCCGAGAAGGGGAAGAACATGCGTATTCTATCTAGTAAAACAACTGCACATGGGGAAGGGGAACTGAACATACATCTAAAACATAAATATAAATAATAACCGTACAGCGATTTACAATATTAGAATTGTCCATACCAATTATGGTGGTTTAAATCGATTTAACAGATAGCTCTTAACTACGGAGCCCCTAAAATGACATTCCATATTCCTCTTTATTCCGTAAAAACGTAATATTATTTCGTAAAAACTAATTATTATTATGATTCGTATTAACGAAATTATAATTCGTATTTACGAAATAATAATTTGTATTTACGAAATAATAATTTGTTTAAACGAAATAATATTTCGTATTTACGAAATAATATAAGGTTTTAACGAAATTATAGTACGTTTTAACGAAATAACATTTCGTTTTTACGAAATAAAATAAAAGCGTAGCTCGAAAATAGAAGTATAGTATGTCACTTTAGGGCTCCGTACTTATCTCACATTCAACTGCTATACAGTCATTGATTTCCAACATATACACATAACTTGACTAAGCTGGCAGGAAACTTATCAATAAAAGCAATTTACTATTACATTTTATCACATTTATATTGTATGTAATCCAGTACGAAGAAACAAACAGCCTCTGACTGACCGTGCTTATTTACATCAGCATGTGAAATAATCACAAGCTTGTAAATAAATAACCTTATGTAGAGACAACCGGAAAATGTATTCAGTTATTAATTTGACATAATCTTAAATACAGGTGACGGGGAATTTAAACTAAAGGCAAAAAGAACAAAATATATTAAAATAATATTGAGAAAATGAAACAAATTTACTCCATTACTATACTAAGGAACGGTTCAGTTGTGTTAATCAGTAGAACGGAGAGAACATGTAAACTATTTGGCCATTTCATTCTGTCGATACTTTCTAGAGTTTGAGTATATCATATTTATGTTATACACAATGTCAGACCGATCATAAGTGAATTGCAGTGTAAATCATGTTGAGGAACCGAACTAAGTCCGACAGAAAAGGAAGATTATACAATACAAAGAACATATGTCTGTATTACTTTTATTGGTCTCTCATTGTTTGTTCATCGAACAACATTTGGCATAAAAACAGATATCTGTTAATCAAACCTATGTTCTAGCAATACCTAACAGTGCTTATTTTTTTCATCTATGCAATATTATACATTCTTGTTACAGGGAACGCCACATACATAAGACAAGCGCTTATCACAACATTTGCACATTACAACTGCTCCATATACGTACACACACCAATTAAAACAAATTGCGGAAGTCAAATAATTGATGTTATACAATGTGAAGAAGTCCTGTTAAAATTTCATATAACATCTGTATGATATATTGCAAGATTTCATGACGCATTCAACCCTTTTTGTTTGCTGTAAATAAGATATATCGGAATATATCACGTAAACCGAAATAAATCAGTGGCAGTGTAAAGCTCCAAGTTGACTTAAGGACAAAGACCACATTATTCGTCATGTCAAATCATTGATTCGTTGAAGAAGTGTGTTGATGATTTGTTGTATAATATTCATATCTCTATGTTCATTTGATTTATTTCGTCACGAAAGAGAATAAATAGATGTAAACCGGTAATTTAAACATGTATTATTTCTTGATATTATTTAGAAATTAAAGCAGTATGCCAATGGTTCATAAAAACAAGTTATATAATACATACATTTTATTAAATCAAGAAATAATACATGTTTAATTTACCGGTTTACATCATTCATACCACTGTACATTTTATATATCATAGTTGAAGTTCATACTCAAGTAGAAAAAACACATGTTCATCACATTGTACAAGCGTATTAAATATGCATGTTAACAAAACAATCTTGTTTAATCATAATACTAACAATGATAGTCTTTTTTAGTTTAATGATAATACAAACATCTTTTGTCGACAAATACAGAGAAACAAACTATAACTGATTCTGTGATGGTGCATATTTCTTGAAGTTTTAACAATATAAAGTATATGTTTCATGTTTGTTTAGGTAAACAAATGAACAAATAAATGGGCATAATATATATTTAAAACATTAGCGTCCGGCATGCAGTCAGAACGGGTGTGAACATCTACCAACTACTGATTTATCAACAGAAGGTTATCAGCAGCAGTTCTCATTTGGTCAGGATCATAACCCTTGTAATTTTTCCGCCAGGCTTCATTAAATCTTAAGACGCAATTTATTATATAACTTTGCATGAATCTTGTTTAATTGTGAATTCCAATTTATTTCAATTTAATGTTTTTTAACTTTTACGTTAAGAATTTACTACTTGTATACCATTATTTATATATTGAAGACAAGCAGACCAACATTATTCAATCGATGTTTACATATTTGTTTTAACAGAATGAAGCGACAAAATATTTATAGGACACTTATACGAAGTATTATCGAGGCCCTTTTGTATATTTTAGAATGATTGCCTTAACATAGTAGGTACAGACAAGGTTGAATCATCTGCGTATACACCGAAATTGTAAAAAAAGTCAGCATATAATTGTAACCCATGTATGTATAATAGAAATAACAAGGGACCTAGGATTGAGCCTTGGGGAACTCAATTAGTGTAAAGGTAACATTTCAGATGTAGTATTTCCAACTGTTACAACATATACATCACTTTATCAAAAACAATATTCATGACTTGTTTCTGGATTTATTTTACCACATTCAAGTCCGTTGGTGATAAGACAAACATCATATACGTCAATTTCCTCATTTGTGTATTGGAAGCAAATGACATCTTTCCCCGACTAATTAGCAACTTGAGAGCAATTACTATATTGTTTTCAAGAAACTCTTGAAGAAGATACAATTCTCTTGATGATCGTATTCGTAAATTCACGCTTTGCTTGTCATTGTTCCCAATTTTTACAACTAGGTGATTCTAAACAAACCTCGAACTCGACTACTGAAAGTCGGACAAATAAGTTCAAAGCGTGGTCTTCTCAGTTAGTAACAGTGCGAAAGATTTATGATAATTCTTTTTAGCTGGCGATTAGTTTGGAGCTTGTGGAAATTATGAAACATAGAAGTCATCGTCCGGAAGCGAGGCAGTAACAACTTAAGAAAGCAAGCACAAATAGTCACGTTTATGTCGGTTGATTTATTATATGCTTAATAATCTGATATCAAAAATGTTAGTGTGAAGGATAACCTTGATGTTAGGGTTTTGATTTTGAACAATTAGACTCTCAACATATACCGCGTAACCCACAGCACTCGCATCTGGGCAAATTGTTACATCCTCATTTTCGCTGTCTTTCAATTATTTACATTTATTATTGTAAATACAATTATTTAACGTAATTCTTCAAATGCCTTTTCTGAAACATGTACTTTCGAATTTCATGTACTACGAGAATCGATACATTTATGTAAATACCTTGTCTTCAGACCAAGAACACCGAGTGTCGATATAATTTGACCTACTATTGAAGCCAAGAACCTTACTGCGATGGCATTTACTGATTTCATTTGATACAGGACAGAATCAATCGAGACCTCGATCCTTTCTGTTCTATCATTTGTGATAAATCTGATTTATGGCCTAACCAATTAGCTATGCGCTTTGCCACCCAGCAGCAGCTTTCTTCAGCAATCCAGAATTCCAAAAAATGATAAACTTTCTCTTACGAAACTGCTCGTAATATTTGCTTATTTGAAATCCGAATTTCCTTCGATGCCGTCATCTAGGCAAATTAAAACTATAATCCAGAGATCTCCAATATCTTATTGCACATTTTACTATCTTTTGAAAAGTGCCTATTCCGAAAGGCAGAGCATTAAACACGTACTATTTAAAAATGTCCGACGTTGGCCATGACAATCCTAAATATGTAATGTTGTTTAAACTAATATCAATATAATGATAAGCGCTCTTAAGATCAAAAACGAAAATGAAAATGAATTTTTCGAACATTTGTTCTGCAATGATTATATCCTCAAATCTAATTTTAAATACATGTACATATAAACGAGAATTAATGTGTAAGCATTCAAATACACATGTACTAACATTGGTTCTCCGGCTCAATTATAGGCAACTGTTAGCGGATTAACGACCCAAGGTATTTCCGATACTTCGGAAAGTAAATTATTTATCTCTTCACGTACAAATGTTTCGTTATCTCTAGCGGACTTGTTATTTTAAGAATGTCGTTACGGGTAATGTTTTCATTGGTAATTTTCTATAACATTTAGAATGTATTTGTCTTCTGTAACAAGTTTCCATGCATCAACATGACTGTTTAACCGACCTACCGGGGACTCTTCAGTTACCGAGACTTCCTGTGACATATGACAAGACACAGGTAAAAACTATCACCAATGAAGAGTCCTAACAGTAATGCCTGTTGCTGAATCTAGTTATCTTCTTGACCTGCAAATGTATTCTTGTTCATGACTTGTTCATGACTTGTTGCAATAGAACTTCAGATAATATAAGATATACTTATCTTGTTATTGGACTGTCTCGTCTGTAAAACACAGACCGTGTCTCTGTCTTGAATTGTTTAGCCTGATTCAGAAGTATCGGCCAATCGTATTAGTTGTTGGCGTTTCTTAATCGAGTCTTTAGCTACAGTATAAACAAACATCATTACGAACTCGTTTATAGATATTGACTATGCTATATCAACATAAATACTCAAATGTAATATAACATTATATTTTCACAATTAAGCGTTATGTACCTTCTATATTTCTGTGTCGTCACTTAGGCGTGCGTACTTTAATACTTTTTATTGTTTTCAATCAGTACCATGATCGAGTAATTTCTCTATACATGTATAAATGGTATCTACTCCTTAAGTTTGTATTGAAACAAAACTTTGCATGTAACTATTTGTACAAATTACACATTTAATACTCTTACGTATTTGAGAAACGTCTATGTTCCTGTTGACGGATTTCATTAATAATTGTCAATATAAATAATTTACCAAATTATCTGTATTTAATTCAACTGTCCATCTATGCGCTTGCATAATTCATACATGCATGACCGTATGAAAACAAATATCGAGATGACCGTATGAAAACAAATGTCGAGTTATTTAGGTATAAGAAATACTTTCACTTGTGACAGTGTGTTGTTTGCACAACCGTTCGTAGTACATTGATTATTGCAATGCTCCGATTAGACGTGCTTTTTCATCACGTGACAAATAAACTTCAATAAGAATTGAGAATTTCAATATCACAACGCAGTGAGCGAGATACACTATTAATTTTTGAATTGACGATAAATGATAATTGGTTCCTTGTTAATTGTGCGTTTAGTAGGTTTATCAGAGATAATGTCAATTTTAACAAAAGAAGGTGCACTTATCTTTTCTACCATCGCTCCCATGTTTTCATCATTTTTTCGTTGTTGAACTTTAACGCAGAGCTGACCTCATGTGCACCATTGCATGCAACCCCCCGACGACGTGGCAATCATTTCAAGCTTCCATGTTCAAAGTGGACGTATTGAAGTCAAGTGTAGAACTGCAGGGGCCGTATTCAATATCCATCTTAGTTGAAAATATTTCTTAGTTTGTAAGTTGTTGTTTTTTTAATTAAAATAAATTTTCTTAAATGACCGATTTTCAACTTAGTTTTTTGAAACTTTTTGACTAAGAAATGTTCTTATTTGGCGTTAAATGGTCGATTTTTTCCTTAAAAATTAAGGTATCATCCTAGATACCTTACTTTTCAAGAAATTTCTTAAAAATGGCGAAATATTTCTGAAAAATGGCGAATGTATGCTGAAAATGGTATGTACCTATTTCTGTTCACATTCATCTTATGTCACAAAATTGACTTTAGAAAGAATTTGATACGAGAAAAAGACGAAACTTTGAATATATTTTTGGGGATGGTGATTCGTCCCAATGCATCTTCGTACCTCGAAATAATTTGGAATTTATGTAATATATTAGTTTGGTGAATATTGCTTGATATTGGTTGGCTGTTTGTCAGTGTAGCGTGTGTCACTTTTTACCTAATAAAAACGTTATCACTAAGCACCTTGGTGAACATTTATGTTCTTTGGTTTGTGCTGTCATTACTTCTGTGTTTATTTTTAAAGTTCTTGACACTAATGATTCCTGCTGATTTGCAGATGTGATGTTAACCCCTGCTTGTCTGATACAGCTAAGTATGAATTTGGTCAGCTGACGATAGTCCATCAGCTCAGTGTTGATCCGAAAAAGGTGAGTTCAAATTGAAGGTTGTGATAAAAAATTATTTACATATAACATTTATGATATTCGTTTTCATATCAATTTGAAATAATGGTTAGTTACAAAGACATTGCATTAGTGGAAACTAAATATAGTTTTCTTGTTTTGGCATTTCATTTTAAATACACAGAATATAAAATTATATATATATGTTGACACTGACAGTACATGATTATTTGCAGATGTGATGTAACCACCTGCTTGCATGAAAATGTACATTCAAACTCATATTAATATATCAATAGATAATTTATTAACATAATATTCAATATTGAAAAAAGGAGTTTTTCAAGTTTATCCGAACTAAATCACATTGTCGGTAAGATTTAAATATTCAATTAACATATTACACTTTATCAGTTAAAAATCACACTGCTTTTAAGTTAAAACACACTCAAAAATCAGTAGAACATTTCATCACTCAAATAGTTGACATGTAAACACTACATAATAATTTGAAAAAAATCTCATTTTAGGGACTTTCATCTCATACAGGATACTGAAGATTAGCAGTCATGTGCCCCATGCAGCTGGAAAGGATGAACGTGATGTATTATCTTCCCAGTAAAGTGGCGATACTGAACAAAACTCATGAATATTTTGTACCGAATTGATCGGTTCATATATTCATATCCAAATTATCTAATAGTGTTCCGGACATAACATAATTAACACTACAGAAAAAAATACATAATGTAGTAAAAATATGTGTTATGTCTCACTCTCTCTGAGGGAGATATATTGTTTTTGTCTTTGGTCTATGTCCGTCCTTCTGTCCGTCAGTCCATGTTCAGCTTGTTTGCGCTTAGTCCCAATACCGCTGTTTGGACCTCAACCAAACTTCACAGGATTGATTAGCAAAATTACAATTACTAAATAATATTACTTATTCTCATTTTCATATATACTTTATACATATTAACTTACCAATACAATATTTTTGACATATTTAAGGTCATACATGTACATGTTTAAGTTCAATTATGCTACATTATAACATGTTAGTGTCTAAAAAGCATGGTGTTTCCGGTATGTTTAGCAACATGAACAAATGGAATAACATGAAAACTGCATTGTATTAGATATGCCTTAATGTTCAAATGCAATTGAAATTTGACAAAAAATGTAAAATCATTGTTTGATTTTGATAAAAATACTTAACAACACTTCCACTGTTTATGTGATAGTTATTTTGTCATTTTCCAATAAAACGTAAGAAAACAATGAAGTGTTTACTGTTTACTTATCAATACGATTATCTATAAACAATTTTGACTCATGAATTTTATCTACAACAAAAACGCCGGTTATTTCCCGATAACACGTCACGTTTTATCAACACTCATTTCTCATTTCTCGCACTGTTACTATATATAGACAGGAAAACACCCGAGAATCCCTAACAACCATTGTAAGAAATTTTCTGAGATGATAATTTTAAACTTAGAAATATTTTAAAGTTAGAAAAGTTGGATATCGAATAAGGATTTAGCAAAATAAGAAAAAAAAATTAAACTAACAAATTTTCTTAGAAAAAAACTAAGAAGTTTATTGAAAACGGCCCCAGGACTAATAATTCTGACCTGCGATTCCAAATCGAAAGAGGTCGCAGACAGGTCTTTCATGGTCGTACCACCAGCCGCACATGGACGCACCACCAGTCGTGCATGATCGTGGATCAAGTAGTCTCACGATTGATCGTGCTACTGGTCCTGTCGCTTTACGATTGGTGGTGCCACATATCATGCAACCTTTCGATCGGTATTGCGACCAGTCACGACCTGTCCCGACTGGTTGCACGATATTCAGCTCACATTAAATTTTAGATGTGATTGGTTTACGCACCAATGAGAGCAAAAGCGAGCTTAATACGGCTGCGCCAAAATACTAACATCCTTCATTTCTAAAAACGCGTCGGTTATTATGGTTGTTACATAGTCTAAAACATCATTAAAAGAACCATTGCCATGTATAATCGTTAAAAAGTTTAATTTTATTTTATGATGATACAAACGTCCTTTTTGACAATACAGAGAATACATTATAAGTGTATTCTGTGATAATGCAATTTTTTTTTAAATGTTAACTAGATAAAGTATATTTAGTATGATTGATTAGGTAAAAAAATGAACCAAAAAATGATATATATGTGATCATATATCTTTAATATTTGATGTCAAATTTAGTAAAATCGTCTCTCTTTCTTTTTCTTCTATGCAGTATTTGATAAAAGGTCATACATTAAATGTTTCTAAGTTGGCATGAGGTTGTGGGAAGTTCTATCAATATTTAAATGCCGGTGTAAGTTAGACATACGAGAGTATGTCGAATAATTCGTAAATACTTTTTTCGTAAATCCTTCGCTTCTTCCAAAAATGTTTATCATAACGCTCACTCTGTAATAAAGATTATTGCAATGCATTGTATTACTCAAGCAGATCTCGACAATTATCACAAGTATCACATTTGTTAAATCCTTTGTTAAAAATAAGTATGCCATCTCATCGGTTCCACTATGTGGCACACTGTCAATAATCGGACGCTGAAAGCGCTGAAATGTTGGGTATCAAGTGACAAAACCGTCACCAGTGTTTTAGGGGCATTTTACTATGACCATGCTGTCGTGACATTAAAACATTTCATTAATGTTTAGATGTAAAGCAATATATATTATGTGTTTCAAATTATCCGAGTACTTATTTGTATACAGTATTCGCCATTATGTTTAGAGTAATCTCTGCGAATCACGAATTATAGTGCAAATAGGGTGCTGACCGAGTTTATTCACCTAGTAATTCCTTATGGTCTGCCAGGCCATTCCTAGCGCCTCATTTCTCTAACGTATGTACTATTTAACCTCACCAAATGCCCTATGTTTTATGGATTGTTGTTTTCCTGGAGGTCTGTGAGGGGAGGTACTGTCTTATGTAAGTGGCGTTCCCTGTTGAAACTTATTCATCCTTCTCTTTAAGTTTTCCTACATCACCCTAGTGTACTGATTCTCATATTTATCCACTTGTATTTGGTATATTTATACAAATCACGTGATACTGTAACACTATTCCTGAGTAGACTATCGCCTGTTCTGTGGCACATTACTCTCTCTAAGTTTATTGCTTATATAGGTAATTTTACCAGCTCCTGCGACATAAACACGCATTATTTAGTCACGTATCTAAGGAGATGTGTGGTTATAAGTGTTCTTTTCGTTTACGTTTTAAATTCTTCTCGATAATCGTTTCAGTTCCTTTGATATTCTCAACAACAATGAACGATCCGCGCCTCGAGGTTTTACGAGTTACATTATCTTAATATTGGCACACAATATAGCGTGACAGGTTAGAATAGGAATACATCGTTGGTGTTTCTTGGTCTTTGTGTTATGCTTCCTAGAACCTAATAAGGTTCGCATCCTATTACAACAAATAATTCATTTAACGCAATAAGAGGATTGTCGTTAATCCCCTCAGTCTTTAAAGAGTGTTAATGTTTCTTAATTTCGTCTCTTATTTTTTATACCGCTATTGTGCGACACGCCATAATACGAATTGAATAAAATACATTGCATTGACACGTGTTGTCTCGATCGCGTCATGCTCCTCTGTAAGCTCTTTACTAGAGACTCATATAACTAGCTCTACATAATAATACACCCGAATTACCGCTTTGTCAGACATGCTGTTGACGAATTCCCATGCAGATGCATGTCGGTGATCTTGGACCTGGACAGAAAAAACAGTAAGTCAAATACTGTCAAAGGTGATGTGGTTTATTTGTTTGATATTTCCTGAAATTTTGCTGAAAACTGTATGAGTATTGTGTGCCACTAGATTTAGCATTGAAGGTAGTACCCGGGTCTTGTTTGCGACACGTCATCATCTTATAATGGTCACTTATGTGGCTTATTTGTTTAAAGTTTCCTGAAATGTTGCTGAAAACTGTATGAGTACTTTGTGCCACTCGATTTTGACAAAATTCAGAGGCGCCATACACATTGACCTTAAAGATAGTAACTCGGGTCTTGTTCGCGACACGCCATCATCTTATGGTGGTCACTTCTGCGAAATTATTTCGAATTCCATTCGCGTTCAAGAACACACAAAAGATGCACTTTCGGCTGAATCAGATGATAATTAGACGCCGGTACTGACCATGTGTTTAATTATCTCATACCTATCAATAGGTAGAAGGACATAATTAACTAACGAAGCGTGAGACGTGGTAAATAATTTGTATGCTTATTATAATCTATGTTATTTTTTAGAGCTAACGTATTACAACTACTGCTGATTGGACTAGAGATTATTTGCTAGCATAAGCCTAGCATATTGGAGAGTTTCAACGTGTTTGCATACGTGCCGTGCCAAAAGCTCATAAATTTACAAAAGTGTGTACTACTATTTCTGTGTATCCGCTCCTTTATATAACATTATGCATTAAAATAGAAGAAATGAAAAGGTTAGGTAATTTATGCAGACCAAACTAGCCACCGTTCTGCTCAACTATATTTTGTCATGAGAAATATTCTCTAGTTTTTACTTAAATCTGCTATCCCGATTTAATAAATCACTGTATGTTTTAATTACAGCGACGGGAAAGCCGTGGACAGGAAGCACATAATATTTGCTGTCACGAATCTGTGATGACCATTTAGACAGTTACACACGCTCACAATGTGAAATATTGTCAAAGGCCTCCTCTGTATGCTGACGTACATTTAAACTGAGTAATTTGAATGGTATGGTTAGATTAACATCGGAAATCACAGTGTCAAATATGATACTGTACTGTAGCTAATTCGATTAACTAAGATTTAAGGCAATTTCAGACAAGTTTAAATCAAGCCGCTATACCAGCTCATACAACCTGTCTAAATAATTCAGAGAACACTGGAGTACAGAAGTGGTTAATTAACCTTCTGAACTACGGGTGTAAGTTTATCTCATCGTATTTATTATTGAAATGAGCTTTCAAACAATACTGATGGATATATAATTATTTAAGTAAAATGGGGATCATCTGATAAACCCTAAAATCGGAGTTATTCATCTTGAGTTGTAAGTTCTTTAACAACTCAAAGCAAAGCATCCATTTACTTAATTACCCTGATGTTTTGATACAATGAACATTATTTTGCTGATCTGTGGTGTAAATGTACAGTCGGCTCAATATGAAACCCAAATTACACTTATTAATCGTTGCTCACGCTTGTGGTGATTGTTAATCAAATTTTAATGGCATGTTTTTGTATAAGAATGGAAGTCAAGTATATGTCTAGTTTGCGCTTCTTTGTTTGTACCGACTGTATGCCACGCCTCATTCCTCCAGTTAGTTCAATATTATAATATTATAGTGTATTCCACGATTTTGTAGACATGTGAACTAATATTGACATTATCGTAGTGTGCTAAGATTGTTCATAAGTAAAATAAATGTAACATCTGATCAGAACATAACAGAGGACTTTTTGTCTGCTTCCTTCCCTAGTATAGGATCAGTTACGTTTCAGTATATCCACATTATGTCACGGCTATTATTCTATGAGTAAACTCTTGCTCATAATATGTATTAGAACTCACCAAATGTAAGTTAGTTACATAATTGTCTTAAAATGTGTCTGTTGGTTCTTGTTGTATCTGTCGGTTTGTCAGAACTCATTTAAAAAGATCTAACCTTAAACATTTTGTCACATTAATCAAATCAAGCAGCAAAAATAAATATATTGATGACGTATCATAAACTCCATGCGTACATAATTTTATATAAGATTTCGAATGAATTATTAGCCGCAAATTCGTTTTGATTTTCAAAATACAATTTTTTAATATGATTTAAACGGCTCTAAGGTATTGAATGTATGTTTAATAACATGTAACAGTAATAGAAACAATCGTGTGTCTGTTCATGGAGATAGACTATGCTAGCTTTTTCAGCATAACAGCAGTATTAATGTTAAGATCTGACATTGGTTCTCTACAGCAAACGATTTAGCGATCTTAATCAATGGTTTTTGATATTCCAGTTGAACATTATTAGATAGTTCAATGTTTCATAGCACGCATCGTAAACCTATGTCAAGCGAATGGAGTTGTTTTACGAGTTGCTGAATCTGGTAATATGCACAGACGTTCATCATTCAACTAATTTGTTTTGTATAATTCCAGTGGGAAATTGTTCAAGATGCCGACAAGATATGGTTTTATCGTGCACATATAAAACTAGATTAGAACTATTAATTTTAACAATTAGTTTCAACGGTTTTCGTCGTTGTCTGATTAGAGAGCAATATAGTTTCGTTATCAGCAATTTACAAACTCTTACGATTTCCATTCCAGAAAAATGTTTCCGTATTTGTGGTAGATTCATGACGTGCGAATAAACACATCTTTGATGTGTGGTTTCAAAATCAAAATGATTACATACATACATTTATTGGCATTCGGCAATTAATAGCCTTTGGTCATTTACAATATACAATGGCAAATACCCTACACACGAACATACAGAACGCAATTAGAATATTTAACATAAAAAAGAAAAGAAAAGAGAATCAATCAATGGTTACAGGATATAAGTGTGTATACATAGTCAAAATGAGGCAACAAAGGAAGTTAAATATGTTCGAGAGTTTTTTCTTACTTCAAATGCTTCTGAAATAAATTTTGCAATATTTATCTGACAAATTTTATTTTTTGTTGACAGTTTATTATTATTTTTTTCAATACAAGGCCATGAGGTTTTCGGTAAGTATTTTCTTCTGATGTCATTGTAGATTGGACAGCACATTAAGAAGTGTTATTCAGATTCAACAACGTTTCTATTGCATACTTTACATAATCTATTGTCCCTACCAATACCTAAAATTCTTTTTGCTTCAATTCCTAATTTATGATCACTCAATATAAAGCGTGTTAATTGTTTTCTTAATTTATCATTACCAATTTTGTCAAGATAACTTTCGTATTCGAAACCATTTTATATTTGCAAAAGTAATTCAATTTTAACATCGATTGAGTTGCAGCATTCCAGTCCATAATAAATTGATCATATATTATGTTCTTAATCGATGGTAGGTAGTTATCATTTTGATTGAAATTTGTACGGACATACAAAACCCGAGATGATCAATGATTGAGTTCAAACGGGAAGCCCAATAATTGCTATTTACATAGATTCAAATACATGAAGTTGATAGAAGATTGGTTATTTTTCATGATTTTCAACCAAAACTTGATATATCTAATTTTACTAATTATAGATAATGGGAACCCATCCCAGTTCACCATATACAGCGTAATTGGGTGTCTGATGTTTAATACCAAGTATCTTTTTACAAAACCTTGCATGCAATTTATCTATATCCTTGTAGTTACAAACATCTCAAACTTCGGACCCATACAGTAAAATTTGAGCTACTATTGTGTCAAACAAAGATAACTTTGTCTTAATATCTAACTTAACTTTGTCGAATAATGATAATAATTTATGGTATGCCCCTAAAGCTTGTTCAGTAAGAGCGTTAACAGCAGTAGACATATTACCATTATCACTGCACTTAATTCCTAAATATGTGAAATCGCTCAACTTTTTCCCCATTTATGAAAAAATCTGAATAATTAGTTTGTTTTCGTTTTTCAAATACACATATTTTTGTTTTGGTCACATTGATTTTCAAACCCATTTTTTCTGAATATCTATATACATTATCAATTTGAGATTGTATACTTTTAGGATCAGTTGTGAACATCACTATGTCATCGGCAGATAATATCATATACATTGACAATAATTCCAAATCTTTATCCATTAACGTATCAAAATCTATATGATCAAACAATATCATTTATCAATAAAATATTAACCACTCGCCTTACATAGAGGAAAATATATGTCTCAAGAACTGCGGCAAGATTTTAGCCACTAAGCCGACTGAAATTAAAATGGATTGGTCGTCTTACAGAGTTATTATGTTGAAAAACGCTCCAGGTACATGTATTGTGTTCTCGCACCATATAGAATATAACCAGTATTTATCACAGCAGCATTGTAGCATCCTTGTATTATTTTTTTTAAACAATTGTACAATTATTTTGTTTATTACTTTACAACTTAAATTGTTCATATATGTTTAGATATATTGCACGTATTACATTTTCTAAAGTGTCTCTTCCGTACAAACTGAACATTGTCACACGCACAATACTGATACTATGATTGCACCCACTAATGCATCAGGTCTTGAATCAATCATCTTTGCATCAGAACTTTACAAACAAATCAAAATAAACACTTTATGGAAACTCTGTACGCCCCAAAAACTGCGGTGCTGTCAAGACGGCATTAACAAGGAAAATTTGCATTTCACTACAGCATTCAGACCCCTAATTTTAAACTTCCATTCTGCCATAGAAATGACAAAAATACTTCAAAAGTCCAAATTTTGTGTCTACCTTTATTTAGTAATGTCACATTATTGAGTATACACATAAAATCAATTGTTTTTTAGTCTTTTAAAGAGTACTAAAATTTCAGGAGCATTTTAAGATTCTTTATTTAATGATACATGAAAATGATGTGATATTTAATTGACTGTGATATGTACATTTATTAGTGTATTATTGTTGCATCAATGTTTCAATATGTATATATGCCTAGTATAAAATCAATTCAATATATGTTTCAGAAGGACTTTATTAAATATAACATATTAGCAGCGGTGGAGCGAGCGAGTGAGAAAATATACAGTTTAACACTCGACTTCGGGGAATTTTAGAGGGGCACACCCGGCACGCGCCCGTCTAAAATTCCCCGAAGTCGAGTGTCTATATAGTCTATATAATATTCAAACATTAAAATCAACGTGGCAACTAAATAATAGAATCGTACTGATGATTAAAAGATACGGTATTAATGTGCTAAGCGCTAATAAAAAGTACAGCATGAAAGCGAAGCTTTTGCGGTTTTGACAGTGCTGACCTGGGCAGTCAACCAAAACAGATTTCTACAAAATCATATAGCTATATAGATAATTTATTGCAAATTCAGGGAGCCAAAGGCTCGTATTATACGGTAAACCATCCTCCCTACGCTGTTGGACAATGTTAAATCAACTGCTGTTGTTATCACTATGTGCATTTGAGATTTATTACGACCATCGCGCACTAGGTTGATATAACATACGAACATTTATGTAAGAAATAGCCACGAACAATTGCCAATCACGTGTTATAATCGGGAACTCTTGGTAAATAAGCGTTATGTACGATTTTATTATCAAAACTCAATTAAACATGCTTGTCTCGGATATAAACTTCGTAAAAGTAACAAGTAAATGATATTATTAAGGTTACAATGGAAAATAAAGTAACCAAAAGGACAACAACAATTTGCTGTGTTCCAGTGTTACTGTCTGTCACAATGGTGGTATAATTACACAATTTGCATACATATGTTTCTGTCTACCAAATGCAAGTGTTCTAATCTTGAGAATATCATGCTGAGAATAGAAAAGTAAAAACCTGAAAGTTCCCTGGAAGACAGAAATGGGAATTATTTAATCCTATTAAGCTGGAATAAAGTCTTCCAACTTTATGTAGGCAGTATTGAAGACACAGGTTATATGCTCTTCTCCAGATCTCTTCTCAGGGTCTCTTCTTCACATTTTAGCAGTACTAGAGATACTAACATATGTAAAGAATAACAAAAAATATCTTTAAAAAAAGATAAACGGCGTAGATAGAATGACATCTTCCGGTTTGTTAAATGAAAGAATGCTTTTACAACATGTTGAAAAATAAATCCTTACAAAATATGGACTCGGATTTATATATAATCATGGACCTGTCTTATCTGGGTCATTTTACATGCTTAAACATATCAACCACTTCCGACAAAATTCGAACTGCTAACGAACGCACGTCTTACGAAAAACCCGTTTGGTACCTCTTTGGTGAACGGAAACCCCGTTTGGCGCCTCATGGGTAAATTATGATTTAAAAAAACCGCTTCGAGGACAACATTTGGTTGGTCAAAACGTAGATCAAAAACAATGTTATACAGCTACGCCGAAAACAAAACACAGCTGTACATTCGTATCTGGGTTTTGTTAATGGCTGTTGCAGTTTGAGACTAAAAAACTGCTGATCCAAGATGGAATGGAAACCTTTGGCGAAAGGAGTAACGCACTTGTATTGAGACTAACAGCGTAAGCGCATCTTCTAGGATATTGCGATGCTATATTCGTCTCAAATATGGCGTCGTTTGCCGCGTGACAAGATGGAATAAATGCTGTGCTCTTGTTTCAGGACTTGTATCACATTTAGGCGAGATTGAGTTGTTACATGGAACGCCACATACACAGGACAATGCCTCCACACACAGACCCCGAGAAAACAACACTCCACAAAATATTATGCACTGAGGAGGTGCAGGTTAAACATGTACGAGGATAGGGGTGCAAGGAACTGTCTGTCCGACCATAAAATAACTAAAGACAATTTATGGGTCAAGAACGGGGAATAGTTAAAAGGATGGAATACATTACGGAACATGTAAGGAAAGTCAGTAATATTAGGTCGAATGGGAGAAAAGAACATAATTATTATAACAAGTAAATAGGGGAACTTGTTCTAACATAAATAGAAATAATAACCACACAGCAATTTACAGACTTGGAACAATCATTAGAGATAATGGGTGTTTAAATATTAAAACAAAACTTACACATACAGAAAGACCAATATGTCTGTAATAACAGCCAGCTTACCTCACACTTAATCGCTATATTGTCATGAAATTCTAACATATATGTCTATACACAATCCGAC
Organism: Mactromeris polynyma; assembly: GCA_032209605.1. Classification (NCBI taxonomy): domain Eukaryota; kingdom Metazoa; phylum Mollusca; class Bivalvia; order Venerida; family Mactridae; genus Mactromeris; species Mactromeris polynyma. The sequence goes on from JASFXZ010000004.1 coordinate 33,686,380, forward strand.
TAAGTCGACAGTAACTTATTCATAAAACTAACATTAAAAACACTAAAAAGAAATTAAAAAACTGTACAAAAAATGACAGAATATAATTCAGTATAAGAAGCATACGAAGCAAATAAACGAAGCATACAATTTGTTTTGCAAAATCATCAAGATATAAAATTGTCGCTGACCTTAAATGACGTAATGTGTACAGGCATATTATTATACAAAACGTTATTATTTTGTTTCAAGTTTAAACCTTCTCATAAGAATTGAAAGTACATTCTCAATAAATTACCGCATAATAGTTGCTCCAAGTAAAATTGAATACTGATATCAAATAATCAACGAGTTTTCAAAATGTTGTAAGTCTTAGATGTTATATTGTTTCATTTCAAAAAAATTGCGGATAGAATAACACTTGATCGGGTGGAGTGTGTAAATATTTACGCGACGCGAGAACTTGTTTTATATTCAATGTAAAAGACCCCCACTCCCTGTTTGGCCTCCTTAATTCTCATTAGATGACTTTTATCGTCGACCAGACCATTTATTGCGCCCCAGTGCATTGTCTGGTGTATGTGGCGTTCCCTGTAGCAACTTATTATCTCTTTTTCTAAACTAGCTTAATGTTTACTAGTATTCTAAGAATAGGCCTACTTGACTTACAACGATGTCAATGTAAGACAGAGATCGAAAGCAGGACAAGGTTTCAGAAAATACCAGTCTTAATGTCCTCGTATTTAGACATAAAAGGTAATTAAGGACTTATTGAGGAGAGCGTCAATGGCGTAAACGATACTGTTTCTGTATAGTTATTTTATATACAGGAAAATAGCTACGTTACCCTGACATTTCTTTATGATATTAATTCCTCATTATCGAGGTTAAGTAGAGGAAATGTCGCGCAAATATAGCAGTGTGTATGTACGAATGTATCGGTAATACACTATGTAAACCTGTAATTGCTAATATGTCCGAGAACCAGGACATGTAAATGTCTGGTATTTCTGGTATTACAGTGCGCCCTCTGCATAGTGGCTCTATCTGCAGCAAAATCATGATCATGTTTTCTGTTTTAAGAATTTGCAATTAAATATATCTCTCTATATAGCAACAACGTTCTGACTATGTGTTCCATGTGGTTGTTTTCTTTCTATTTTTCTTTTCGAAGAACAAATTCAGTTGAGATGTTTCACATAATTTAATTTCAATTATTTAACGAAATTCTACAACGGTCAAATTAATTTCACTGACAGAGCTACAACAAATGCAGGTCACTTTAATCAATATGTATCGCATCCACTTCTGATTGTCACAGGAATATCATTTGCAATTATAAGGAGAAAGAGAATGATTTTAATACAATGAAGGCGGGCAGGCAAAGTACTCACAAAATTACAGAGTTCATACGCTGTTTTCACAGGAAAGTATTGTGTATAGTCACTGAATTTAACACCCATGTTCACAAGCGGATCCAGGGATGGGGCGCACCCGGCACGCGCCCCTCTAAAAATCCCCGAAGTCGAGTGTTATACTGTATATTTTCTCACTCGCTCCACCGCAGCTAATGTGTTATATTTAATAAAGTCCTTCTGAATTGTTCAATAACTTAAAAGCAAAGAATAAAACAGAGTTTTATAAGGCTTGAGCAAAACCAAAAAAAGGCCAAAGAGTTACCCCCCCCCCCCCCCCTCAAGGCCAAATCCTGGACCCGCTCCAATTGTTACATATTACATTTATATATATGAAGTGTGATATTAATGCGCACGCCTTGTATTTACAATGTTTACGAAGTTGCATCAACCACTGAGTCGTGAGGCAATACATATATGCAGAAAAAGTGGGGTTACTTTATGATTGTATATAACTAGAAGATCTATTTTGGTTATACAACAAAAGTTATGCGACTTCCTCAGGTCAACTTCGTGAGTGCATAACAAATATTCTATATAATATTCAAACATTGAAATCAACGTGGCAACTAAATAATAGAATCTTACTGTTGATTAAAACATACGGTATTAATGTGCTAAGCGCTAATAAAAAGTACAGCATGAAAGCGAAGCTTTTGCAGTATTGACAGTGCTGACCTGGGCAGTCAACCAAAACAGATTTCTACAAAATCATATAGATATATAGATAATTTATTGCAAAATCAGGGAGCCAAAGGCTCGTATTATACGGTAAACCATCCTCCCTACGCTGTTGGTCAATGTTAAATCAACTGCTGTTGTTATCACTCTGTGCATTTAAGATTTTATTACGACCATCGCGCACTAGGTTGATATAACATACGAACATTTATGTAAGAAATAGCCACGAACAATTACCAATCACGTGTTATAATCGGGAACTCTTGGTAAATGAGCGTTGTGTACGATTTTATTATCAAAACTCAATTAAACATGCTTGCTTCGGATATAAACGTCGTAAAGGAGTAACAAGTAAATGATGTTATTAAGGTTACAATGGAAAATAAAGTAACCAAAAGGACAAAAACAATTTGTTGTGTTCCAGTGTGCCTGACTGTCACAATGGTGGTATAATTACACAATTTGCATCATCAATCCGTCAGCAGACCTGAATAATTTAGTTGAAATTCAACGCAAATTCAATCCGATACAGAAATTTGGGAATTAATGAAGCGTTAGTTTATTGTAGCAATGTCGTTAACTTGAATTTGTTATTCAAGTAGTGATTGGGACAATAAACAGGGTAATATGAACTTTTACTCTGGCCAATAGACCGTATCTTATTTGTCTTTAAATAATTCAAGAAGCCTTGAAACAATCGTGATAAACTCCGATGAATTATAGATTTATGGTTACATTAAAAATTAGCAAAACACATCGTACTGTGAGTTGATTTGTGAAAATTTGTATGATTACTGATGTCCTTGATGATATGATATGTTCGGATGAAACATTTGTACCAGACATATGTGAAGTGTCAGATAATGTACGCACCAGACGCTTGCTTTTGAAACAAGACTTGGAATCAACTCTCCGCAACGTTTATGTTATGTTAACAAGACATTATGCCGTATTAAATAAAAGCAATAAGACTGCAGTAAATCGTAATTACCTCTTTGACGACGCATGTTGCATGTATTCCATTGAACTTAAATTATTCTGTTTATTTAAGTTTTACCCACATTATATAACGACTAATTAAACACTTCAGTGATCCATGTTTTCATTTTTTTCTCGTTCTGTAAATATTGCGAGACGCCATGGAACTATCAGACAAATATAGTACAGTTCACTTATTTGAGGGTTTAATCAGTCTGTCGGCTCACCATCCTCACGCTTTAATGTCACATTACTTGTCATTTACATATAAAATTGCGAAAATGGACTAATTTGATAGCAACTAGTTTCTTCAACAAACGTTCAACTATAATAGGCACACACAAATGACTTCATCAATAAAATGTAAAACTCATGTACTCATGTAATTAAAACAGTACTGGTTTACTTCATAGTCATTGATTACAAAAATAGAGATTCAATTTTTAAGGGAACGCCACATGCACAAAACAATGCCTCCCCACACAGACCCCCAAGAAAATAATTGTCTACAAAACATTTTGCACTGAGGAGGTGCAAGGGTAAACATGTATGGGAATAGGCAACATAAATGGTCTGACCGAACATAAAGAATTTTTAAGGAAACTTTTGGGGGACAAAATAGGGGGGGGGTTATTAAGTGGATTGGATATATCACGGAACAGGTGAAAAAACTGCACATGGGGAAATGGAACTAGAAATACATAAATAGAAATAATAACCGAAAAGCGATTTACAACCATGAAATTGTCAATACAAATGCTGGTGCTTTAAATCGATTTAACGGATAGCTTACCTCACATTCAACCGCTATATAGGCATTGATTTCCAATACATACACATCAATTGACTAAGTTGGCTGGAACTTAGCATTAAAAGCAATTACCAAATGCATATACAATAACATTTACATTGTATATAATCCAGTACGAAGAAACAAACAGCCTCACGCTGACAGTGCTTATTTACATCAGAATGCGAAATAATCACAAACTCGTAAATAAATAACCTTATGTTTAGGCAACAGGAAAGATTATTCAGTGATTAATTTGACATTTGACATTATCTTAAATACAGGTGACGGGGAATTTAAAACAAAGGCAAAAATAATGAAATCTATTAAACTGATATTGAGAAAAAGAAACAAAACTACAAAACTACTCTAGGGGACGGTTAGGTTGTGTTATTAAGCAGTAGAACAGAGAGAACATGTAAACTATTTGGCCAGTTAATTCTATCTATATTTGCTCGAGTTTTAGTATATCATATTTATGTTATACACAATGTCATAAGATTGGTCGATATCACATATTCAGTTCTGATACATTTCGGTCGCTTTCTGTTGAGAAATGGCAATTTCTGGAGTATGCAGCTGCTTCTTTGGTATAATCAACTACATAAATATACAAGAAGACAGCGGAACTAGCAATAATGTTGCTAGAAAGTGTATATGTAATTACAAAAAAACTTTTAAACGTCTCAAAAACAGAAATTGAAACAACATTTCGAGAAAAAAGTGACTTGTTACATTCTGTTTATTTTATAAATTCTAAAGAAAACTGCAAGAAATAATCGGTGCTATTTTAGTCTCATTACAACAAGAAATTGCCGAAACTTCTTAATACGATCAAACTTACATGTTTGTAAATAAACCATTGATTAGTTATAAATGCTTTAATACCAATTGTTACTTCTATCTATATCAGAAGTGATGCTTCTGCCGTTACTGCTACTACTACAACATTCACGCCGATCATAAGTGAATTGCAGTGTAAATCATGTTGAGGAACCGAACTAAGGCCAACAGAAAAGGAAGATTATAAACATGTGTTACCTTGTTTGGGGAAGGCATTGTCTGTTTATCGAACAACATTTGGAGTAACATATACATGTATATCTGTTAATCAAACCTATGTTCTAGAAATACCTGCTTATTTGTTATATGCAATATTTCATTCATGTTACAGGAAACGCCACATACACGAGACAATTGCTTCTCACAACATTTGCGCATTACAATTGCTCCATATACGTACACACATCCATTATTAAACAAATTGTGGAAGTCAAATTATTGATGTTACAATGTGTAGAGTTAGTCCTGTTATAATTCTATATAATATCTTTATGATATATTGCAAGATTTCATGACGCACTCCATCCTTTCTGTTTATTGTAACTATGATATATCGGAATATATCACGTAAACGGAAATAAATCCGTGGCAGTGTTGACTTAAGGACAAATACCACATTATTCGACATATCAAAGCATTGATTCGTTTAAGAAGTGTGTTAATGATTTGTTGTATCATATTTCATATCTATATGTTCCTTTGATATATTTCCTTATAACCTCACGAAAGAGAATAAATAGAACCAGAGCCAATCCTGTCGGTACTTGTGTAAATGAAAAGGGACCCATGATGCTTGAATTTTGAGAGAAACTGAGCTTATGAAGCGATACAACATGTCCTCAGGGAATTGTGAAACTAATTTAACGTAGTTTTGTTGGCTTTGAATTTCTTAATTCAACCATCATCTAGACATATCTATCGTAAACCTAGACGCGATATTATAATCTACATCGACTTCATATAATAAAGACGGAGTGATGTCTAACATAACAGACATATAAAATAGCATGACTATACTTCCTCAAAAACAACAGATGTTGTTTGCTTGTACATTTATTCTGTATTACATTACCTTAGTCATTCAAAGTAGTTATGATTGCTATAGATTAAATGGTGATTAAACATGTATATTTAATATGCTTGTACAATGTGTTGCATATGTGCACATGTGGTTTTTTTCTACTTTAGTATGAACTTCTTTATGAACCATGGGCATAATGCCTTAATTTCTAAATAAAGTTTCATTTAAACAACCATTCAATCTACGTTCATTAGAATTCAGCTGTGTCATAACAGTTTACAAAAAATCCGCATTATTGCAAAACATTTCATATTTATTGAACAAGTTTCTTTCATTTTATGATGATTCAAACGTCTTTTTTTGACAAATACAGAGAAATACATTATAAATGATAAAGTATATTTTTATGATTGTTTAGGTAAAACAATGAACAAAAAATGATTATATGATAATATATCTTTAATATTTGATGGTAAATTTAGTATAGTCGTCTCTTTTTTTCTTCTATCATGTATTTGATAAAAGGTCAAATAATAAATGTTTCTAAGTTGGCATGATGTTGTGGGAATGAGTCCTGGCCGGCCATAGTAGTTACTTCATTTTTTTATAAAGTGTTCTATATTTAATTTTTAATGTTTGAGATGGTGTAAATGACATGATAAATGAACCATTTATTTTTATATCAATAAAAACGACATAAAATGTTACTGGAATTGTTCGTTTCGTGATGTGGTCGAGATGAATATGTGATATGTTATAATTAATAACAAGAACATTTGCACCTAGGCAATGTTGATAAGGTGTATTTACAATACTTAAAATATGATTTAATGAACTATATACTTAGTGTTTACAGATAAGTTTTATCAATATTTAAATGCCGGTATAAGTTAGACATGCAAGAGTATGACGAATACTTCTTAAAAACTTTCTTCGTAAATCCTGCGTTTCTTCCAAAAACGTTTATCATTACGCTCCCTCTGTAATGAAACTTATTGCAATTTCCTTGTATTACTTTCAAGCAGATCTCGACAATAATCACAAGTATCACATTCTTGTAAATTCTTTGTTAAAAATAAATATGCCATCTCATCGGTCACTATTTGGCACACTGTCAATAAACCGACGCTGAAAGCGCTGAAATGTTGGGAATCAGATGCTTATTTTTCTAATGACAGACTTCTTAATATGTTCTCAATAACTCTCCCACTTCCCACTGCAACAACTAAATAACTGAACTTCTATGTTACAGAGGCTTTCACAACTAAATAGTTTGCAGTGTCATTTAAATGCATCATTTCTTGCTCCAAAACTGTTAAGTCATCACTTTCCAAACCAGCTTACCGACGACAACGTAGACATTTATTATCATTGTTATTATATAATCTGTATTCTCACGCATGATTCTAAAGAAACAAACACCAGTGCTCACGTAGCGTCTACAAATGACAAGACCGTCACAAGTGTTTAGGGGGCATTTTACTATGGTCAAGCTGTCGTGACATTAGAACATTTCATTAACGTTTAGAAGTAAAACAATATATTTTATCTGTTTCAAATTATCCGAGTACTTATTTGTATACAGTATTCATGTACAACGCCATTATGTTTATAGTAATCTCTGCAAATCACGAATGATAGTGCAAATAGGGTGCTGACCGAGTTTGTCTGAAACAGGTGATTCTTACACAAAATCAGTTATATGGTTCGATTATCAATTATGAGTTTTCAAACCGATCTGATAATCGATTATGAAATTTGTCCGATTATCCATCACATAGTATACTGATTCTCATATTTAACCACTGAAATGTATGCACTGGTATTTGATATCTATACAAACCACGTGATACTGTAACAATATTCCTGAGTTCTGTGGCACTCTACTCTCTCTATGTGTAATGCCCATGTAGGTATTCTTACCAGCTCCTGCGACACAAACAAGTATTTTGTAGTTACGTATCTAAGGAGAGGTGTGGTTAATGGATGTAAGTGTTCTTTTCGTTTAGGTTTTTTATTCTTCTCGATATTCGTTTCTTTACCTTTGATATTCTCAACAACAATGAAAACGATCCGCGCCTCGAGGTTTTACGAGTTACATTATCTCAATATTGGCACACAATGTCGCGTGACATGTTAGAATAGGAATACATCCTTGGTGTTCCTTGGTCTTTGTTTTATGCTTCCGTGAATCTAATAAGGTTTGCATCCTATTACAACAAATAATTCATTTAACGTAATAAGAGGATTGCCATTGAATCCCCTCAGTCTTTAAAGGGTGTTAATGTAACTTAATTTAGCCTCTTTTTTAATTATTTTACTGTTGTGAGACACGCCATAATACGGTTTGAATATAATACATTGCATTGACATGTGGTTTCACGATTTTGTCGCGCTCCTCTGTTAGTTCTTTGCTAGTGACTCATATAACTATCTCTATTATAACAGGTGTTTAGTACACCCGGAATACCGCTTTGTCAGACATATTGTTGACAAATATAATACAGATGCATGTCGGCGATCTTGAACCCAGACAGAAAAAACAGTGTCAAAAGTGATTTGGCTTATTTGTTTAAAGTTTCCTGAAATGTTGCTGAAAACTGTATGAGTACTTTGTGCCACTCGATTTTGACAAAATTTTGCGGCGCCTTACACATTGACCTTAAAGATATTAACCCGGGTCTTGCTCGCGACACGCCATCATATTATGGTGGTCACTTCTGCGAAATAACTTCGAACTCCAACCATGAACGACAAGGTAATCGTCCGGACATGAAGCACTTTCATCAGTAAGGCTTATATAGCAAAACTGACACAGTTCAGAGGCGTGTACTGACCCTGGCCTTTAAAAAGGGGACACTGGTCTTGTGCGCGACGCGTCATCATCTTATGGTGATCTCTTATGTCAACGTATTCAGACTTCCGATATGAATGACACATATACGGACCGGAAAGGAAATCTGCACGGACGGACGAATATATTTATGCTTTATCATAATCTATGTTATTTTTAGAGCTAACGTATTACAACTGAAGCTGATGGGATTGGGTATTATTTGCTAACATAGGCCTAGCTTAGTGTAGAGTTTCAACGTGTTTGCATGTGTGTCGTGCCATAGACTCATAAATTTACAAAATTCTGTATAGCTTTGCCTGTGTGCCCGCTCCTTTATATAACATTATGCATTAAAATAGAAGAAATGAAAAGGTTAGGTAATTTATGCATACCAAACTAGCCACTGTTCTGCTCAACTTCATTTTGTCATGAGAAATATTATCTAGTTTCCACTTAAAACGGCTATCCCGATTTAATAAATCACTGTATGTTTTAATTTAAATCGACTTGAAACGGAAGTCTTAAAGCCGTGGATGTGAAGCACTTAATATTTGGTGTCACGAATCTGTGATGGCCATTTAGACAATTAAACACGCTTACAACGTTGAATATTGTCGTCGGTCTCCTCTGTTTGATAGCGTACATTTATACTAAGTTATGTGCATTGTATGTTTAGCTAGACATTGGTAATTACAGTGTCAAATAGTATACTGTACTGCATATATGGAGTAAAACTATTCAATTACATCACGAAACGATAAAATATCGAGCAGTTGAAGGCGATTTTTACACAAAAAACATATATGTCAAATTTAAACGAACGGTACAAGCTGTATTCCGCAACGATATCGCTTTGTATTGTTTTTATAGTAAATTTAGACATTCACCGTCGTTCAGACGATAACAGATCCCATAGAAATATCGAAATTACGAATTATTGGTCAGAAAATGAACACCACTACTCATCTGTCTGGAACGCTTCCCTCTGTCGAAGACGCATCCTTCGGCGGAATACAAATCGGGTTATACGCTGTGTGCATTAACAACTCGAAGCAAAGCATCCAATTACTAATTACCTTCATATTTTGATACAATGGACATTATTTTGCTGATTAGTGATGTAAATGAACAGTCGGCATGTTTGTGTATAAGAAGGGAAGTCAGGTATATGTCTAGTTTGTGCTTCTTTGTTATGTCACGGATGTTATTCTATGTGTAAACTCTTGCTCGTAATATGTATTAAAACTCACCAAAGGAATGTTAGTAGCATAATTGTCTTAAAACGTATCTGTTGGTTATTGTTGTATATGTCGACTTGTTAGAACTTATTTATAAAAGATGTAACCTTAAACAACATGTGGCCGTTTATGGGGACAGACTCGGCGTGCTTTCTCAATATTACAACATTATTAATGTACTATCTGACTTTGTTTCTCTACAGCAAACGATTTAGCGATCTTAATCGATGGTTTTTGATGTTCCAGCTTAACATTATGCATGTTTCATAGCACTCATAGCACGCATCGTAACTCTGTGCCAAGGGAATGAGTCGCTGAATCGCTGGTAATATACACAGACGTTCGTCATTCAACTAATTTGTTTTGTATAATTCCAGTGGGAACTATTAATTTTAACAATTAGTTTCAACGGTTTTCATCGTTGTCTGATTATAGAGCAGTATAGTTTCGTTATCAGCAATTATTAACAAACTCTTACAAATTCCATCCCAATATTTTCGTATATTTGGTAGATTCATGACGTGCGTATGATCGCATCTTTGACGTTTGGTGTCATCAACAAAATGATTAACGCACGCCTTACATACAGGAGAAAAAATATCTCTAGAACTTTGACCAGATTTGAGCCACTAAGCCGAATGTAATTAAGATGGATTGGTCGTCTTACTGAGTTATTAAGTTGGAAATCGCTCCAGTGATAGTGTTCTCACACCAATGTTCACTTTGGGGGATAAATGTAGATTTTAAGAAGTATTTACCATAGCGGCTTTGTAGTATCCTGTATTATTTATTCTTTAAGTACAACTTTTTTGTTACTAATAATTACTTTTACAACTTAAATAGTTGACATATGTTTAGATATATTGCACCTATAACAATGTCTAATATATGTCTTCCGTACAAAATGAACCATGTCACACGCACACTACTGATACTACGATTGTACCTACTAATACATCAGGTCTTGAATCAAGCATCTGTGCATCAGAAACTTGCCAACAAATCATAATAACACACTGTATGGAAACTCTGTGAGCCTAAAACCGCGGTGCTTTCAAGAAGGCCGTAGAAAGGTATATTTGCATTTTACTACAGCATTCAGACCCCTAATTTTAAATATCCATTCTGCCATGGTAATGAAAATAATACGTCAAATGTCCAAATTGTGTGTCTACTTTTATTTAATAATTTCACATTATTGTGTGTCACCTAATTGTTGACATTTAAGGACAAAATATATATAAACACATAAAATCCATTGTTTTTCTAGTTTTTGAAAGAGTACTAAAATTGCTGGGGTATATTAAGGTTCTTAATTTAATGATTCATAAAAAAAATGTATTATGTAATTGACTGTGATATGGACATTTATTAGTGGATTATTGTTTTTTCAATGTTTCAAAATGTATATATGCCTATTATAAAATCAATTCAATATATGTTTCTCTCTACCAAATGCAAGTGTTCTAATCTTGAAAATATCATGCTGAGAATATCAAATTATAAACCTGAAAGTCCCCTGGAAGACAGAAATGGGAATTATTTAATCGTATAAAGGCTGAACTAAAGTCATCCCACGCTATGTAGGCAGTATTGAAGACACGGGTTACGTGCTCATCTCCAAGCTCTTCAGTAGTAGTGATACTAACATATGTGAAGAATAACAATAAATATCTTTAAAAAAAGATAAACGGTGTAGATAGAATGATGCCTTTCCGGTATGTTAAATGAAAGACATTTTGAAAAATATATCCTTATAAAAATAGAAAATTATCTGTATATCCTATTATCATGGACCTGTCTTATCAGGGTCATTTTACATGCTTAAATATATTAAATACTTCCGACAGAATTCGAACTGCTAACGAACGCACATCTAACGAAAATCCCGTTGGGCGCCTCATGGGTAAAATATGATTGGTCAGATTTTAAAGAGCCCGATTCGAGGACAACATTTGGTTGGTCAAAATGTAGGTCAAAATCAATGTTATACAGCAACGTCGAAAAAATATATCCGCTGTACATTCGTATAAGGGTTTTGTCAATTGATGTTGCAGTTTAAATATCAAAACTGCTGATACAAGATGAAATGGAAACCTTTGGCGTTAAAAGTAACGCACTTGTATTGAGACAAACACCGTAAGCGAATCCTCTAGGAAAATTATTGCGATGCTATATTCGTCTGAAACATGGCGTCGTTTGCCGCGTGACAAGATGGAATAAATATTGTGCTCTTGTTTCGGGACTTGTTTCAATTTAAGCGAGATTTAGTTGTTACATGGAACGCCACATACACAAGACAATTCCTCCTCACACAGACCCCAAGAAAACAACAGTCTTCAAAACATTACGCACCGAAGAGGTGGAAGGGTAAACATGATGGGAATAGATGTGCAAGGAATGGTCTGGTCGACCATATAACAACTAAGGACAATGGGGGGGGCGATAAGGGGGAAAGTTTACATAATTGAATACATCACTGATCAAGTCAAGAAAGTCAGTAATATTAGGTCGAAAGGGAGAAAGAATATAAATGTTATATCAAGTAAAATAACGACACATGAAGAAGGGAACTTATTCTTTGAACGATAATAGAAATATTAACCACACACCAATTAACAGCCTTGGAACTGTCATTAAAAATACTGGGTGTTTAAATAAATCTAATAGCTAGCTTACCTCACACCTAATCGCTAAATGGTCATTAAATTAATTCTAACGTATAGATCTACACACAATCCGACTAAATCGAAAGCAACTAATTCATAATAGTAACCTTAGATAACATTAAAAAGAGATTAAAAAACTAGACAAAAAGTGACCAAATATAATTCAATATAAGCAAACGAAGCCATCATTTTGTTTCTAAAAGTCATCAAGATAGAAATGTGTCGCTGACCTTAAATGACGTAATATGTACAGGCATATTATTATACAAAACGTAATTATTTTGTTTCAAGTTGAAACAATCTCATAAGAATTGAAAGTACATTCTCAATAAATTAAAGTAAAACTGAATATTGATATCAAATAATCAACGAGTTTTCAAAATGTTGTAAATCTTAGATGTTGTATTGTTTCATTTCAAATGGAATGCGGATAGAATAACACTTGAGCGGATGGAGTGTGTACATATTCAAAGACGTGAGAACTTGTTTTATATTCAATGTAAAAGACCGCCTCCCGTGTTTGTCCTCCTTAATTCTCCTTAGTTGTCCATTGTCGGCAGCCAGACCATTTCTTGCGTCCCAGTGCCCTTGCGTATTTACCCTTACACTTCTTCAATGCCTACGTTTGGTGGACTTGTTTTCCCGGAGGTATGTTTGGGGAGTCATTGTCTTGTGTACGTGGCGTTCCCTGTAGCAACTTACTATCTCTTTTACTAAACTAGCTTATTCTTAACTAGTTTTCTAAGAATAGACCAACTTGACTTACGATATTGTCTATGTAAGACAAAGATCGAAAGCGGGACAAGGATTCAGGAAAATGTCTTAATTTCCTCGTATAAAGACATTAAAGGTAACTAAGGACTTATTGAGGAGAGCGTCAATGGTGTAAACAATACTGTTTTTGTATAGTTATTTTATATACAGGAAAATAGCAGCGTAACCCTGACATTTCTTAATGACATTAATTCCTCATTATCGAGGTTAAGTAGAGGATATCTCGCGCACTAATAGGAGTGTGTATGTACGAATGTATCGGTCATACATTATTTAAACCTGTTATTGCTAAGATGTCTGTGAAACAGGACATGTAATTGATTTCTGGTATTTACAATGTAACCATTGAATAGTGGCTCTACCTGCAGCAAAAGCATGATCATGGTTCCTGTTTTAAGAATTTATAATTAAATTATCTCTCTATAGCAACAGCCTTCTGACTATGTGTTCTATGTGGTGGTTTTGTTTCCATTTTCTTTTTCAATAACAAATTCAGTTTAGGTGTTTCACATAATTTAATTGCAATTCTTTATCGAACTCCCACAAATTGTCAGGTAAATATCATGTGCAATTATGAGGAGAATTATTTGAATACACTGCAGGCGGGCAGGAAAAGTACGCACAAAATTACAGAGTTCATACGCTGGTTTCGCAATAAAGTATATTGTATAGTCACTAAAATTAAATAATCATGTTCACTAGCGGATCAAGGGGTGAGGCGCACCCGTCACGCGCTCCTAAAATTCCCCGAAGTCGAGTTTTATACTGTATACGCTCCACCGCTGCTAGTGTATTGAATTTAATAAAGTCATTCTGGATTGGTTTTATGTTCAATAACTTAAAAACAATGAATAAAGTAATTGCCGTTTTATAAGGCTTGAGCAAAACCAAACAATTACCAAAAGGTTCCCCCCTGTAAGGCCAAATCCTGGATCAGCCCCTGATGTTATCTATTATATTTACATATATGAATTGTAAAACTTACGCGTACGACTTTTAAGTACAGTTGTGTGTACGTGTTCTATAGAATAGAGCGAAGTTGCATTCGACCACTGAGTGCCGAGGCAACAGATATGCAGATACAGTTGAGTTACTTTAACAACAGCACCTACATCACTGTATATAATACGGTTAACCATCCTAACAACAGCACCTACATGACTCTATATAAAAAACGGGTAACCATCCTAACAACAGCATCTACATGACTGTATATAATACGGTTAACCTTCCTAACAACAGCATCTTCACGACTGTATATAATATGGTTAACCTTCCTAACAACAGCATCTACATGACTGTACATAATACGGGTAACCATCCTAACAACATCATCTACACGACTGTATATAATATGGGTAACCATCCTAACAACAGCATCTACACGACTGTATATAATATGGGTAACCATCCTAACAACAGCATCTACAAGCCTGTATATAATACGGGTAACCATCCTAACAACAGCATCTACATGACTGTATATAATACGGGTAACCATCCTAACAACAGCATCTACATGACTGTATATAATACGGGTAACCATCCTAACAACAGCATCTACATGACTGTACATAATACGGGTAACCATCCTAACAACAACATCTACACGACTGTATATAAAATGGGTAACCATCCTAACAATATCATCTACACGACTGTATATAATACGGGTAACCATCCTAACAACAGCATCTACACGACTGTATATAATATGGGTAACCATCCTAACAACAGCATCTACATGACTGTATATAATATGGGTAACCATCCTAACAACAGCATCTACATGACTGTATATAATATGGGTAACCATCCTAACAACATCATCTACACGACTGTATATAATATGGGTAACCATCCTAACAACAGCATCTACACGACTGTATATAATATGGGTAACCATCCTAACAACAGCATCTATATGACTGCATATAATATGGGTAACCATCCTAACAACAACATCTACATGACTGTATATAATATGGGTAACCATCCTAACAACATCATCTACATGACTGAATATAATACAGGTAACCATCCTAACAACATCATCTACACGACTGTATATAATACGGGTAACCATCCTAACAACATCATCTACACGACTGTATATAATACGGGTAACCATCCTAACAACAGCATCTACACGACTGTATATAATACGGGCAACCATCCTAACAACAGCATCTACACGACTGTATATAATACGGGTAACCATTCTAACAACATCATCTACATGACTGTATATAATATGGGTAACCATCCCAACAACAGCATCTACATGACTGTATATAATACGGGTAACCATCCCAACAACAGCATCTACACGACTGTATATGATATGGGTAACCATCATAACAACATCATCTACACGACTGTATATAATATGGGTAACCATCTTAACAACATCATCTACACGACTGTATATAATACGGGTAACCATCCTAACAACAGCATCTTCACGACTGTATATAATATGGGTAACCATCCTAACAACAGCATCTACACGACTGTATATAATATGGGTAACCATCCTAACAACAGCATCTACACGACTGTATATAATATGGGTAATCATCCTAACAACAGCATCTACATGACTGTATATAATATGGGTAACCATCCTAACAACAGCATCTACATGACTGTATATAATATGGGTAACCATCCTAACAACAGCATCTACATGACTGTATATAATACGGTTGACCATCCTAACAACAGCATCTACATGACTGTATATAATATGGGTAACCATTCTAACAACAGCATCTACATGACTGTATATAATATGGGTAACCATCCTAACAACAGCATCTACATGACTGTATATAATACGGTTGACCATCCTAACAACAGCATCTACATGACTGTATATAATATGGGTAACCATCCTAACAACAGCATCTACATGACTGTATATAATACGGTTGACCATCCTAACAACAGCATATACATGACTGTATATAATACGGTTGACCATCCTACCTTCGATGTCGGTGAATGTTAAATCAACTGCTGTTGTAATCATTATGTGTATTTGAGATTTTATAACGACCATCGCACACTAGGTGATATAACATACGAGCCTTTATGTAAGAAATAGCCACGAACAATTACCAATGACGTGTTATAATCGGGAACTCTTGGTAAATTAGCGTTATGTACGATTTTATTATCAAAACTCAAATAAACATGCTTGTCTCGGATATAAACTTCGTAAAGGAGTAACAAGTAAATGATGTTATTAAGGTTACAATGGAAAATAAAGTAACCAAAAGGACAAAAACAATTTGTTGTGTTCCAGTGTGCCTGACTGTCACAATGGTGGTATAATTACACAATTTGCATCATCAATCCGTCAGCAGACCTGAATAATTTAGTTGAAATTCTACGCAAATTCAATCCGATACTAAAAAAAATATCATTTATCTTTCCTCTGGGAATTAATAAACGTGAGTTTATTGAAGTTATGTCGTTAACTTGAATTTGTTATTCAAGTAGTGATTAGGACAATAAACAAGGTAATATGAACTTTTACTCTGGCCAAAAAAACGTATCTTATTTGTCTTTAAATAATTAAATTAGTTTCATGTTTACATTAAAAATTAGCAAAATTCATTGTACTGTGAGTTGATTTGTGGAAATTGTTGATTGCTGATGTCCTTGATGATATATGTTCAAATAAAACATTTGTACCAGACATATGTGAATTGTCAGATAATGTACGCACCAGACGCTTGTTTTGGAACAAGACTTGAAATCAACTATCCGCAACGTTGATTGCATGTTTACAAGGCATTATGCCGTATTAAATAAAGCTATAAGTATGTGCAGTAAATCGTTTACTAACGCTGCTTCAAGAATTAGTCGCGTACTAAATTCTTATCAACACGCTGCTCTAAGAAGTTGCATATCTTCAATAGAAACCGTTTGACATATGAATGATTTATACAGGTTTCTTCGCCTTACGTCATAATATAGCAATGCTGTGTTCAGCCCGCTCTATAGTTCTTGTGTTGTTGCATCAGCCTATTTGGTCCTTGTCCTCCGTTACTGTATTGATCTGTTGAAACGTGGTGTTGTAATTTGTCATTTTGTAATGTCGTTGTAATTTGTCACTGTGCTGACGAGATGAGCCATTGTGCTGTGACATTGTGTTGTGTCATGTTCTGTTTTGATGTGCTTTGTAATGATGTCGTGTTAGTATTGTGGAGTAATATAGTGATGTGTTATTGCGCTGTGTTATTGTTCCGTTGTAATAGGGTCATTGTGTTGTGTAATTGGGATGTTACATTGCTCTTTATCATTGTGGCGTAACCTAGTGTACCATTGCAATGCGACTACGGTGTGTCATACTAACGTGTCAGTGTGGTGCTATATTTCTCGTGGTCATTGTGGCGTACCCTAGCGTACAATTATAATGCGACTACGGTGTGTCATAATGACGTGTCAGTGTGGTGCTACATTGCTCGTTGTCATTGTGACGTACCCAAGCATACCATTACAATGCGACTACGGTGTGTCATACTGACGTGTCAGTGAGGTGCTACATTGCTCGTTGTCATTGTTGCGTACCCTAGCGTACCATTGTAATGCGACTACGGTGTGTCATACTAACGTGTCAGTGTGGTGCTACATTGCTCGTTGTCATTGTGATGTACCCAAGCATACCATTACAATGCGACTACGGTGTGTCATACTAACGTGTCAGTGTGGTGCTATATTGCTCGTGGTCATTGTGGCGTACCCTAGCGTACAATTACAATGCGACTACGGTGTGTCATACTGACGTGTCAGTGCGGTGCTTCATTGCTCGTGGCCATTTTGACGTATCCTAGCGTACCATTACAATGCGACTACGGCGTGTCATACTGACGTGTCAGTGAGTAGCGACATTGAATTGTGCTATTGTGAGTGAAATTGATAGATGCCCAGTCCTTTGTAATAAGTCCGATATTTTTCTGAAACTGATGGTGAGTATGTGGCTAAATGAATTTATTGGTGATTTTTTCAGTAGATGGCTGATAATGATGTTGATTTGTAATGTACTACGGAAAATGGAAATCGTCAATATAATATGCACATATTGACATTTCTTTCATGTGTCACAGAGGTAATTAAATGTACCACTTAAACGAATATACATGTAAATACTGGCTATTCGATACGATAATGACGTAATTTAAGCATGTTTCGGAGACACGACTAATTAATCATGTTGACAATCTCGCTATGATGCATTGTTCATTGTCCTTGAACTCGAATCTGCGTCTCAGAGATTGTTTGTCTGTTGTTGAATACACAGACTCGTTTAAAGACTAAACAAACATATCCTTTGTTTACTTAAAACCGAGAACCAGTGAGGCCATGAAACGTTTTGTTGTGCATCGTACATCCTTTCAGACAGACTGTAGTTACAGTTTAATGACATTACCTGACTTAGATTTGGATATTCAATCTGTAATGGAAACTACCAGACGGTTTATAGCAGAAAATTGAAAAGGAGCTGTTAAGATGTATTTTACGTTGCATCTGTGAACAATGACACTTACGCTACTTCGTATTTCTACATACAATTTCGGTTGACTACCTTCATGCAAATACTGCCAGCAGTAATGCAGAGTGAAATGTCCTGCCAAAGGACACATAGCAATGTCGATTGCGCGACATGATATTTCAATCCCGGACCCTTCGTTCCGAAACCAGCACCCTAACTGCTTCATTGCAGCACCCCTCGTTGTAGGAAACTTACGTCTTTGCAGTTGATAAATGTATAAAGGGAGAAAACTCAAGCAGTAAATATTGTGTGAATCAGACAAGTTACCTCCTATATTATAAACCCGATTATTGCGTTTATTTGCAACACAGCTGTTTGTCACATTAACATCCATGTTCCTTAAGTCATCTTCCAGGTATAGAATGGAGGAATACCCAATGTGTTCCATCTAGCACCACGAGCAACTGCGGATAGAACCTCCAACCTTCCGTAAGCCATCTGGATAAAAGGGTGTAATACATTAGAAAATGAAGTAGAAAAAGTTGAAACATCGTAAGTCGTATTTCAACCGTGGATGTGACGTGTCTGAGAACATCGGTAGGCTAGAAATGTGTGCTCGTGGGTTCGAATCTTACGGTCGGCAAGGTTGACTCGTGAACTTAAGTATCCCTGAATTAAGCGTGCATAATGTTTAAAGACCCAGGAAGCAAATATATGATAGTATAAATAAAATGAAAATACTGGCTTTGGAATGTAGCAAAATAGACCATGAAGAGTTGATATCATCAAACGAGAAGTTATGACACAGGTTTGGAACTAGGTGTTATACTTAATATAACAAATGTTATCAGCTGAATGGTTCATTCGTGGGTTAATTTTCGTTCCAACAGTCTGTTCAGTTTGTTAATACAAATGTTGCCATGCTATGAATGTTATTTTCAGTGGCACAGTGTAATTCGCTGTATATTATATATCTACTGCGGCAAAGAGTTCAAATGTGGAATTTTGTTCTCATGAGCACACACACCCATTTGTGTGAGCACGCGAACGTGTGGTTCAGATCTTTTTGAAAGCAGTTAATTTGAATACATTGTGTTGATGCTGCAATCGTGTCATGGCAGATTTCAGGTCAACAGGGCCGACCCAAAATAATATTATCCAATAAACGTGGGGTGGAATGCACACATCCTATATGGTTTTTTTATGACAATTATTTTATCTGTTATTGAGATACAAGGTCAAGCATACAAACATGGATATTGACGAACAAGATCTATTCCACTGTATCATTTCGTTTATAGGTCGATCGAGATATATTTGTTTTTGAATAGTTAGCTGTACAACGAACTTTTTATTTAACCATCTACAAAGTCTTATTCGGCAGAAATGTATCCACATCAATAGCAGTATTTAATATATTTGTTCAAAAAATATTATATCCACATTAATGCAGCCTAAGTGTGAGTGATAGCAGAGGAGTATATACTTTAAAAGGGAGATCACTGCTTAAGTAAGAGACTGAACAAATACAGACTTAATTACAGGCACCATTTTCGTACAACGAGTATGAGGCGCTAAGTGAACCAAGTTTATTGCACCAAAGTGTTTTTTTTTGAATGATTTACTATGCAGAACGAAGTGGGATTTGTGTTTAGCAGTAATCACGTACTTTCTTGCAATGCAAATTGACATCATTTCCCAAGAATATGAAGTTAACGCATATCACATTACTCTAACTGTCGAGTTTTATGTTGCGTGGCGAATTCTCCATAGGATCTATTCCGGTTATTTATTGATGTTTGGCAAGAAGTTATGTAATGCTGCTGTAGCCAGGACACAAACGTAAATCGTACAACAAAACAAAAACTCTCCACACAGATCCCTGTGGTTATATATAAAATGATATATAGAGTATTAGATTGTGTATGAATTATAATCAACAAGAAATCTCTTTAAAAAAAGATAAACTCACATCTTCCGAAAACCCCGTTTGCTGCCTCTGGGGTGAACATATGATTGGTCAGATTTTAAAAAGTCCACTGCGAGGACAACATTTGGTTGGTCAAAAATGTAGGTCAAAATCAATGTCATACAGCTACATAGAAAAAGGGGAACGAGAAACATGAAGTGAGTGAGTAAAATAAAATGAAAAATAGCGACCTGGGGACCCCTCATACTGCAGATGAAACGTCATTGCTTCTAGGCATGGCCTTATTTGAAAATTGAATCAATAAATATGACAACGAAATATTAAAATTTTGCATTTGTTTATACTTATAAATAATTCAACAATTATAGCATGCGTGTTAGAGATAGTCTGTTACATGTTCAATCAAATTTAATGACGCGCGTAAATAAATGTACAGCAGATACGGGACCATTTGGTACCACTATTGTCCAGGGACCTTTCTGGCATGTTCATAAAATCATTAGTTTTATATGAGCGCCGCTGTACGATCTCCAACCTCTCACAAGCGCCGTAACCATGTACTGACAGTAAGCCATATATGCCTCAAATGACAATATGAAATCGAAGTGACCATATGGTGTAAATATTGTTTCCTGTTTGCAAATAATGTGGCATTTTCTTGAAATGACGTCACTTACAGAAGAGGTTGTAAATTACATAGCAGCGTTCATATTGTTTTAAAAACATCTTCATTAATTCAATACTTATGCTTTTGTCTCTAGGTATAATAAATAATAATTGGGCCTGTCTAACTATATCAAATATAATTATAAAGTTTTTGAATCAACGAAGGCGTAACACGCTTAGACAATATGTATCCCGCCGCTGTCTCTTCAATTGGTCATTTATACATTTTAAAGCAAACATTCAGCTCTCGAAGTCATATAGCGCCAATTATCTAACCCGGAAATGATGGAAGAGTATAACATATGCGATCAATTTAAGACCGAGTGATTCATGACTTCAACAGAAACAATTTAGTCGGAACAATAGATACAAATACTATTGTTAAGCTTGCAAGGTTTATATATTATACGAACGTTTAAGCACCGAAATATAGACTTCCCGTCAAAGATCTTCCGAATTAGATTAACTTAGCTATTTAAAAATCCATTTCTCATCTGAAATTTTGAATCAAAGCTTGAATAATTTGAAATATTTATAAATTATGTGATTTCGTTTCTATTATTTTGCATGATTTATTCTATTTGCAAAGTTGGATATTCTGAAAACCTCGTATAGTATGCAACTCTGATATCGAGCGTGACGTTTTATTTGATTGAAGGTACTTGTGTGTACATACATCTATTTGGTTTGAAAAATGTATATATCATGCAATGTCTTGTATGTCATTTTGTGTGATTAAAACACGTTAATACGTACATGTGACTGTTTTTGAATACTATAATATTCTATGCACTATTGTAGGCGAAGTAATGTATATGTCAATTTTAATATTTTGAAATTTTTGAAAACTTCACATATTCTGCACTTCTAGTATCGTTTGTGATATCTCATTTGACGTAAAGCACTGGTATGCAACCATGTCAATGCGTGATGCAGTTCTAAACGACGACACGTCATCGATTCGCAACGAAAAATGTAATCGCATGAGGACATGCAGACCATTTTGCTGTATGGTAAGTTTAAAATAATTAAATTCCAGAGACGATCGTGATTTTTCTTGGCTGCGTAATTTAACTTTTGACAGTATGTAATCCCAGCTTATGTATTCAATGTTATGTTTTCGGAAATTATACGGATAAACAAAATTATTGGCACAATTGTACAACTGAGGTTTAAGAAATATGATTAAATATAATTTATTTTAGTAAATATACTGTAAACGGCAATGGAATAATGCACAACAAGAGTTTTAATGAATGTTATACTCATGTTATATAAAATCATGTGCACTTGATCTATTTTCGATGTAAAATAAAGCTTTGATTTGGTGTTAAATGATGTTATCGATGCCTCAACAAATGTCACCATTTCTAAACGAAATCAAATATTATGTCATCGTGTCTAAACAAAGGTGTTACAGATACTAAACGACGACCATGGAAGTTTCCTACGATGATGGAGAATCTGTTTTCGTTAATACGCTGGAACTAAGTAATAGTGTGGTCGTGGAATCGACAGAGATGCAAGCCAGGCCTGAGCAACACACCTTACCTATTGGAATAATTAGCTTACCAGTCTGTTTATTGAGAAACACATTGTTAGGATCACATTCTATAACCCTACCAAACACAGTAAACTGAACGTGATTTAAACTTCACTTTGCCATCACATACTAAAAACTGCAGAAATGACACTTGTTCATGTTTATGATATCGTATACAATGCCTTATGCCGTCTCGGCACTGTCATTCCATATATCGCAAAAGGTGCATTTAAACCGGTCATCCTGAAACAGAAGTAAAAGAATAGCGAAACAGGTCGATGCAAGTGTATAAAACAAAGTGGCTTAAGAATCCCCAATTAAAAATTAATAGAAGTACCTTTCTATAAAAACTCATATATTTTATATGCGTACAGAAATCACATTTTTTGTGTGTATACCACTTATGCGAAATAAGCTATACTTATAAATGTATAACAATCGATACGTTCTCAGGTCAATCAATTTCCACTTAGATTCTTTTACGTGTTTGAATCACTATTCGTATAGAAATCCTGACCGGGCCGGTTAGCGAAGTTTTTTAAACGCTTGACTTCGAGAATTGAAATCGGGGTCAGCTGGCTACGGTCAATGAGAAGTAATTCGCCTCCAATCACTTTTAAAGTGAGAACACTGTCAGTCGCTTGCAGCGGAACCGAGAAATGCACTGGTTGTGAGAAATACAATTGTATTGGATCCCAGGTATATCCTATATAGACTGACAATGTCTGTATATGACATTTAAATTATCAAAACCATCTCGCACAATTTGTTCATTAAATTCAAAAATATGTGTACGCTCTTATCATTTTACTAACAGAGATTCGTTATTGATCGTTTGTTATCCTGAAACAAAATTAAAAACGCTTAGAAACTCCATTTGCATTAATGCTTTCGTTTAGAGATCATTACTTAAAATCCGATTTCGTTGAGACATCATGACACACTGCGAGAAACCATGACATTCGAATAAAACTTAATCGTAAAATATACAGTTACCAGGCGTTATTTTTGTGTGAAATTAGTTGTTTTGGCATTATATGGACAATGTTATACTGAGAAAATCAAAGCTGTGATTAAAATGTATGTTTTTAAGCCATTGAACTGCAATGATAAAAAACACTCCAAAGTAAACGATTCTAAACGATAATATGACAAAATACCAATTTCACTCGTACTAGTGTAGCCGATACTGAATGACATAGACATGCACCGTGGTTCATACCCTGGCTAAAAAACGAAGAATAAACATTTGCTCTGCGATGAAATTTTTCGTTGCGAATCGATGACGTGTCGTCGTTTAGAACTGCATCACGCATTGACATGGTTGCATACCAGTGTAAAGTATATGTGTACACACATTCGTATACATTGTTATTCGAAAAGTTTATTTAAGACGAACTTTTGTGACTGATATGTTTTATGATTGAATGTACTTATATTCGCAAAGCTCAGAAAACTGCACATGTCATACTATATTCTATATTAAAGAAGTATGCGTCTATTTAACGATCGTACATAAATACATACATATGATATTTGACAACATTACTTATTAAGCACCCTTGTGTCTTACTTACAATATATGTACATTGTAAGTGGTTGGATTTTTTGTTTAGAATAACAATGGTACAATACACTAGTTCATGTATTCTTCTCAAGTTTGCAGACACTTATAATTAAAGCGAGTCTATGCACGAGTATTGAGTGTAAAAATACAAGTAGCCTTTCGGACCTTCTACCGCTATACATTCTTTTCCATTTATTTTCATCACGAACTATTGTCGTATTTACATTGCGAACAATATGGATCGTTGGCATGTTAATTTAAGCGGACATTTTGTGTACAAATGTTGACAAAGTTTTTGAAATCAAAATATTTTTCTTAGGAGTCATCTAACTTTGGTTTAAACGAGTATATGTTCTATTCAATGATTTTTTTTTCGTTTACATTTAAAGTGGGTTTTTGAAGTCGCCCCCTAGCCTGTTCTTTGTATTGAGTTGCCTTTACAAGTCAATGTTTGTACATTAGTTGGTATTGTTATCATTCTTTAAGAAAATAGTTCTCGAGAAACCAAACCTTAAATGATGAGAATGTCAACGATGATAAAAAAAATATGTTATATATCTATTCTACTAATCACAACGTTTTACATACATGTACACATGAATCAAACTACTTGAATAGTAAAACAGTATTGACACATGGAAATGCATGCTATGTGTTCTGTTCATCATATTTCTCCTTAAACGATTTATTGATGTTTTGCTTAATTGTATGTAACGTAATATCAACAATTACGTTTCGGTGACAAACGTATTACCCAATTTGTGACATCAATCTTCTTCAGATTACATATCGGTTGGCTGTGATTATGTCATACTTTAGATGATCTGGTAATATTATGGATAACAGACACGAGTGTTTATTTATAAGATATAATATTCATAATATTGCACTGCACCTTGAGTTGTCTGTGACAGAGTTGAAGTTAATATACTAGCAAAGTGCTTGACGGTCACAAATGTTTCCTGTCATTAGCGACCAAATTAAGATATAATTGACGGCGGCCTTGAGGCCGTCGTCTATTTGAATAATTTTTAATCTAGGTACATGGAGTTGCATAATCGAAATGGGAGAAGCCATTGGTATTATGCTTTTTTAAATTGTTCTTACAAAACGTGATTCTAATTATACAGATAAAAAAAGTGTACTAATTGATAATAAAAAAATGTCAAAATATTTAAAATGTATTTTTACCGTTAATAAAAAGCTTTAAAAAATGTTTTACGTATGCTTATAAGAATTTACAACAGCTAGTCACGAAAACGGTTAGGCATCGTGTATTACATAGCTTCGTTTCACAACTACGCTCAATTCATCATCAAAGTTCAGGAAATGGTTCCTAATGCTGTGCACGCAAATTGAAATTGTACTTATAAAAAAGCAAATTGTTAAACAAAAAATGTTAATCCATATTAATAAGTTCATGAATGCAGTTTATAATGTACAAATATAAATACAGTGACCAAACTATGCAATATACATTGCCTTAACTTGACCCATATAAGTTATGTACTGATGGTAATATGTAAACAAAATTCAGCCAATGAAAATTGTCGTTGAAAACGTCATAGCATTTGTTGTTCAAATAACGCATTGGCAGTAAAACGGATTCAGTACATTCGAGATCAAATGCTGATGGTTGAACTGAACTTTTAATTACGTTGTTTTGACATTTTTAGTGGATATTTTTCCCTTTTGATATCCCAATAGTTCTTTTAGATCTGTAAAACTAGAAGTTATAATCATGTATATTTTTAGATCCGTTTCGTTCTATCTACGTTTCGTGTAATCGTTTTTTTTCTTCGTTTCGTGTAAATCGATGCACCAGCATTTTCCCTTCCTAAAACTTGTGCCGCCGTTTTGATGCTTTGCATCAAAATTAGTCTTGTTATTGTCTTGTACACTCGTTACAAATTGTCTCTGGTCGGCGCACAAGCAATTGCTATTTTAAAGAAATCAACGCACAAGTTTTCTGGCCGGCCATTGAGCACATTGTCGGATAATGAATTAAAATTCCTATTTTTTCATGACCAGTGACTATTTCGCTATGTATGGGTGTCACGCGATGTATGGGATATAAAAGCTTTATAAAGGTCTTTCAACACGATTTGACTGTCATATTCAAACTTGATATCAGTCTTTAAATGAACAAAGTAGATGTCATTATTATTAACACAGTAAAACGTTAATAAATACAGAAAAATAACTTACTATTGAATTACAAGTAAAGTTAAGACTTAATATGTCGCAATTCTGATGTTCGAAAAGATTGGTTGGTATAATAAAATGACTTTTGCATTGTACGGCAGCGCCGGATGGACATGTTTTACTTAACAGTTTTTATTTAAGAACTTCAATTTAAGACTTACGACTTATCACTAAGAACTCAACTACCTTGGTAATGCAACAACATAATGCGGTTGCTGCTATGGCATTTGCAACCTCTTCTGTAAGTGACGTCATTTCAAGACAACGCAACATGTGATGTCACTATTTGCAAGCAGTAAACAATATTTACTCCATATGGACCCTTCGTTTTCAAATTGCCATATGGGGCAAAATTGCTTACTCTCAATACTTGGTGACGTCACATGTGACGTTTTCTGGATATGACGTCACTTAAAGAAGAGGTTGGAAATCATTTCCGTCACATCATGTATTCATGTACGCGATTGTTGCAATTTGTCAAGAGAAAAATGACTGCTTAATTATTACTTTTTGAACAGTATTTTAATCATTGGTAACAGTTGCTAGCTTTTAACACCATGTAAAAAATGAAGCCTATTAAAACAGTTGCCGTTGTACTTACCGCCATAAAAAACGGCAACTGTTTTAATAGGCTTCATTTTTTACATGGTGTTAAAAGCTAGCAACTGTTACCAATGATTAAAATACTGTTCAAAAAGTATTGTAACTATGGACAAATAATTTATATTTCATGATTTAATAAGTTTAGGAAATTATGTAAGTGAATTTATATCGAATTATTTCTTCTTTGTGTCATGTTTTGAAGCAGACAATTTTCGGTTGCGTTTTTAATGGCTTTAAGCATAAAAGACGATACACTGGTAACTGCAACATATAATTGGAATTCATTTTAGGTTACAAAAACAATGGTACAGAACATCCAATAAGCAATGGAGGATTGAGAGTGTTTAACAATACAGGAAAGACAAACTTAGTAATAAGACCACCTCAAAATTAGGAACACACTTTTCAAGTCCATTTTCACTGTTTTGGTCTGTATTAATAATAATAATAATATCTTTAATATAAATAGGTTGATTTAAATAGGTATACAAAAACAGTTGTACAATTCTAAAATAAAATAACCTCAATAATAAGACCACCTCAGTAAGGGTCCCAAATGTGGTCTTGTAATTGAGATTTTACTGCACTAAAGTATTAACTTTGAAAGTTTTGTGTGTCTTGTTTCCCGATGAAGGTGGACGAGAAATGCCTCATACGGGGAGCATAGCCACCATCAGAGCAGACAGAAACAAGAAACTATGCGTACAAGTACACTCTTATAAAAGTGTAAGACACACAAAAGAAGCAATGATGGGTGGAGATATTAACACCAGTTTAGAACGGTCGGTGGTAAAAACGCCACTTGGGGTTTAAACCTAATGGGGGCGCACTGGATGTCAGTCACGCATCATGCAAGACGAGAATATCAATACCGAGTATGTGTACTGGATTACATTGATGGTGAAGTAGACGTAGCATTAAACGCTTAAAATTATTTTGCCAGTCGTTCGCTGCCTTGTCTATTTTATCAATGTCAAAACTTGTAAAATACCGTATTGCGTAGTTACGTTTACCTCAAAATCCTCTCATGAGTGTCTCAAATACGCATACAGCTTTTCATCACACCAAGTTTAAATAGGTCAGTATATATAATGAAAGTTATTAAATCCAAATATGTACATCAGACCTTTCGATGGCAACTCTAAATATATATATTCATGCAACGTTTGCGCATATATCAGATAATGGCGTATATTTTCGTGAGAAAATGTGACACAAATTATTTTAATAGCCTTACAATTGTTCTTGTTGGGTCTATAATAAGCTTGAATATGTCTAACGATCGCAAATGATGTGAAAAATATTGACTTTTGTCTCTAAACCGGCGACAAACAGCTCATTTACAGCAGTAATAATTCAGGAATGAACGATCGGTAATTTGAATTTCAAAAGATGATATCTGAGTTTTTGAAACAGTCCTCATGAACATTTCATGTAGTTCTAGGCTGTTAGCCACCTAACTACATGCCATCGGGTCCCAAGGCACTAAGCCGGAATATTACATTATTCAATTATGATATGTATCAATTACCATACGATATACTATATATTATAGATATGTTATTTTAATTGAAAATATAAATACACTTCATCTAGTGAATATTTCATGTAAATTGTTCCATAAATATTTGTTAAAAGTCACGTGTTAATGTATTCGAGTGGTAGGCTATAACGTAAAATGTCGAACATGATAACAGTGTCGAAACTATCTGTATATTTCTGTTACTCCGTGTTTTTGTAGAATTATTGTCCTCAGGAATTCAATATAATGTACATGTACTTTGATAAAAGCAATAAAACAATAGACATCAGTTTAGTAGGATATGACCTTAAAATTACCAATTAATTAATATTAAATGATGCTTTCTGATATTTTTAATTATTGGTGTCAACAGCCAACGTATTTTGCACAACATCGCAAGGGATTAAAGTGACTATGAAATAACTGAACTTTTAGAAATGCTTTAATCTAATGCATTATTGACAAACTGCAGAGTAAACAATACGCCCTTTATTTTTTATGCGTGTAATTTCCTTTTCTTTTTCCGTTTTCATATTGTTTAAATAGTGTTGTCCTTTAAATCCTTTAATATGTCTTCAAAAAATTTAAACAACTGTAAAGTCTGGATCATGGGGGATTATACTTTGACTGCCTGAAATCCCCATTGTTGTCCTCCTTAATTATCCCTAGTTGTTCTTTATGGTAGGTCAAGCCCTTTATTCTGTCCCTGTTCGCATGCGTGTTTACCCTTGTAGCTCCTCAGTGTCTGATGTATTAAGACTGTTGTTTCCCCGGGTGCCTGTGGGGGGAGGCATTACCTTGTGTATGATGATTTTATCACATTAGTATTGTCATGTGTCGTTCTTTGTACATGTTTAAGTTCGTTTATGAAGCTGTGTTGTTTGATGTGCTCGTTATTGTCATTTCGATAATGTTTTGTCCCCCCCAAGTACGTGGCCCCTTGTCCGTTTTTTTATTTTTTTTTGTATCGCCCTGTGTGTGTTGTCGACAATAGCCTTGCTATTTGTATCGAAGTTCTGATTTGTGAATGTGGGCCCTTAATGCTCCACACTGATACACTGATTCACTTTGTGTTGACTTAGTAAGATTTCAAAAAACTGTTATTTCGTCTTAAAATGAAAACCTATACGAGTCTACTTTAACAGTTCGTAGAAAAAAGAACATGTTCTATAATATTCCTCAGCACATCAGTTAACTTGATTTCCTTGTATTTCTAGCGCTACCATTACTTTCATGATTTTATCTACCAACTTTGTGACTTTTTTAATTAATTAGCTGTGTAATTGATATGTTAGAATTGCAACGATAATTATCAAGGTTAACACTTATTCGTTTCTGAATGAACAAACACTTCTATCAGACAGTATAATGGCTTTTACAAAACATTGGCTTTTAGAAGCTATTCCGAAGCCAACATAATCGCCCAAAGCAACCACTCAGTTGAAATGTTGAATGTTTTTTATACATCTAATATTCCATCAATGCCTGCACACATGTTTTGAATCACACCGGTATTTAACATTTCGCTTTAGTGAGCAAGATTTGTTATGATACGTGTGTTAGGTGTTATTGAAGAACTAAATGTAAGTGCAATTACACGCTATTTAAAACGGTCAGGAAATGGAATTTGTACATTATTCTGGTGCCCGAGATATCTAGCAGACGTATTTATATTCACTCAAATAGAGTATGTTTTCATCTGATAGTTCATATCTCTTGACTATATTGACTCTTTTGTTCATCTGTATAATTAAATATGTATCTGGCTCATCTGAACCTACATTTTTTAATTGCTATCATCCAGAAGTGTTGTTACATAGTCTAAAGCACCATTAATAAGAACCATTGTCATGTACAACTGTTTAAAACAATCTCGTGTAAGCATTTTGCTAGCAGACAAAACTAGTAAAAAACACCAGGTTGCTAAATAACTGGAAGTGTTTTTAACTTTATGATAATACTAACGTCTTTTTTCTACAAATACAGAGACAACCATTATACATGTATTCTGTGATAATACATATTTATTGAAATTTTCACTAGATGAAGCATATTTTTCATGTTTGTTCAGGTAAACACATGTACAAAAAAATGAGCAAAATATATCTCTAAAGTTGCTACAAAAATACCGGAGACTATGTATCATGCTACTTACTGACACCGCTTGGCTTACATAATTTCTGACCGTAAATGTTTATAAAACATGCAATACCTTTAAAGTCTTCTGTTTATATTTACAAAATGAACAATTATAGTTAAAACTCAAATTCGCTATTTCTTTCATTATCGTGTTTACCTCAATATCGATTATAGGGAGTTGTATACAACCTATTAATCCTTTCATAACTGAAAATATGATTTAAACAACCCACCCTATACCCAATATAATGGATAAATAGATTATGAAAGCTTTATCGCATTGGGTTTAATACCGATACTGAAAATATTTCACAAATAAAGTAACTGGTACGAAGTGTTGGATTGCTTATATAACATGACATTGTATTTGCGTAATCGACATTGTAGTATTTGTTTTTCAGGGACATCCTAAATGTTTTTAAATACTTATATGACAACTCGTGTCTGAAATCAGACACACATGTACACTTCGTTTATGTCATTAAACAGAGCATACTTACAACATTACTTCGTGAATGACAGAACATTCCGAAAATTACCAAATCTTCAATACCTGAAAACAGTAATGATTAGTCACTTACAGGTTCCAAACGTTCAAACAAAATCACAAACCAAATCAATAACGCCGTCAATGTGTCCCGCTCACGCCCAGTTGACGGTACTATAGCGATGAATTAATTCGTACAGATAATGGCGCATAAAACTTAAAGCCACTAAATAGTAGATATGTGGGGCTACATATCCTGAAAATCGCACGAAAAAATATATAGAATGAAAAAGGCACAACTCTTTTCCCGAAGTTTCCCGAACACCCCTCGTAAAACCTGATCTAAACTTGCTGATCTAATATTATTAAGTCTAGTAGATCACATTGAATCGTTCAACCGAATTTGTTATTTCGATTAATCAAAAGAATTAACATCTTTATGCGCGTTATATTCATGAGCCCTCGCTATCGTATTTTCTGATTTAAATCAAAATACCATTTAAAGATATATTTTCACTTGATATCGATTTTTATCCAAACCATTATTTGAATGTACCGCCTAATTTTATTACATTATGAATACTGCCACGTCAACGTAATCGTGATGGAAATATCAACCGTCTGTGAAATTAGTTATGTATTTGAGAATGCTTCTTTGATACTAAGTATGGTCTAACGTATGGTCTATTTGTGATGACGTTAATACTGAATGCAATTTGTATTGACTCATTCGTTAATTGGGTTTATGTGTATGTTTGCTGTACTCATGCAAGCATTGCAATGATTTGTCGCACACAATTACATTTTAGATATTATGACGATCACCATTGACAGCAACAAAAGCTTTTGTTCAGTTCAGTTCAAGGACCCAAAGCGAGCATAATTTGAAACATAATTATATGGTTTCCCGCTCCACTGTTTTGGGAAACGATTGATCAACAAACCGCTTACAGTGGAAATATGATAACCTGATGTTCTCCTGCGTCATTATACATGCATAACTGCATGGAACCCAAACAACATTTCATTACTGATTTATTTAAATTGAGAGTAAAGATCAAATGATTACATTATTTTTTACTTTTCCACGCCGCAATGGCCTTCCATCATTATTTCCATTATAGATTTGTTATCAGAAAATCGTTATCATATGCATAATTAATGTGCAATATTATTTTTATTAGATCAAATGCTTCAAATTAAAATAATAAATGGAAATATGATTTCATAGTAATGCATTATTTAAATGATATATAATCACACTGGTCTAAAATCTAAACAAACAATAGTCAGTTGAGGTTTCAGTTAATATTATAAATTGTTTACGAGTTGGTCTCTTATATTAAATATGATATTCATATTATTGATCTAGATATTGCAAAATGAATACAGAAATTGAACAGGATATGCCACATTCAAATTGCACAAGCACTCAAAAACTATAAAGAGACATGTCATTAGGTACATTCACGTAAACACTTGCAAAGGGAGAAGGGACAAACGAGAAGGAATATGTTGCTACAGAGAACGCCACATACATACGACAGGGCCCCTCCACACTTTCCTCCGGGGAAACAACAATCCATAACATATAAGACATTTGAGGAGGTCAAAGGGTACATACGTTAGAGAACAGAGGCGCAATGAATGGCCTGGCAGACCATAAGGATTTTTTAGGAGAATCAAAGAGGACAAACGTTGAAGGGGAAATAGAGTAATGGATGGGAATAATCACAGGACAAGTCAAGACAGCTGCCAAAATAAGGACGAAACTGGGGGGGGGACCTAAACACTATATAAAGTGATATAATTGCACAGGGGGGAGGGAAATGTATCATACATTCAAAACACATAAAGACATAATAACCATACAGCGAATCAAACCCTTGGAACTGTCAGTAAAACACGTATATATCTTCACAAAAACTATAGTCGACGCTAATCAAGTATTTTAAAAGAGAATAAGTCGATACGCCGCATACATAGTACAATGCATCTCCACACTTACCTCCGGGAAAACAACAGTCCATCAAACATAAGGCATTTTAGGAGGCGCAAGGGCAAACACGCAAGGGAACAGGGCGTAGTGGCAATGACGAAACATTGTGAATATATTTGCTCGAGCATTTCCCAATCAAAGTTTTGACGTCACAAACTGAGAATTTTGTCCGAAGATGTGTTTGAGGCTAAATTGGGATTTATAGAATTGAACGAATGTGAGGGCATAGGCATTTTACAATTTGTTGTTGTCTTTTTGTATTTGGAGAACAGAACATATTTAAGAATTGTGAACATTTATGTGAAGTCATCATTTTGTAGCTTACTTTTGCATCTTGAAAACATATCAGTTACCAAAAGTATAAAACCTGAAAATAGACGTTTTGGTCACTAATACAGGTTTTGTCTGAGAACAACTCATATAAAAGTTTGAAGATGATGAGATGATATGCTATATGGTTGATACTGTTCAGCTGTGACACAATACTGTTAACTTCACTGTGTATAGTAACATCTCTTAGTTATCCCTTATGGTCGGCCAGGTCATTCCTTGTGCCCCTGTTCTTTTACGTACGTACCATTCAGCCTCCTCAAATACCTTATGTTTTATGGATTGTTGTTTTCTTGGAGGTCTGCATGGAGAGGTACTGTCTTATGTATGTGGCGTTCTCTATAGAAACTAATTATCGCTCTGTTATTGGAATTGATTGTTTCGTTTAGTTCACCAACGATTGTTTTGTACAGTATTTGTATGTGTAAAGTATATAAAGTATGAATACTGTCCACTTTACGTATTGTTCCATGATGAGGCTTCAAAGAGATAAAGTAATTTGGAATTAAGGGATAAACGCTTTAATATCGTCCTATTAGGTTTTGTACTTTTACGACGGTGGGTATTGGTAAAACCTTACTACAACTACCAACTCATTTCAAACAACCTGGAATTCTAAGTTGTTTGAAAGACATAAAAATGAATGAAGATATCGCGAAGAAATGCCACATGCAAAGTTTTCAATGAGACACAAAACAAATTGGTCCATGACGGCGTAATACATTTAGAAATATATTATGTGACTAAGAGCAATTATTACTGTTAATAGGAAAACACCCGGATACGAAAATCGCATGCTAATGTCCTTAAAATCCTGCCAAGCATACGTGAATTATGTAATAATACTTATGTAAGTAAATAATTAAAATGTCTTAAATGCTCATCCCATACTGAATTAATTTTGTTTTACAATATTGAATGAATGACACACATTTTGGATGAAGGATAAATATATTCATAGAGGAAAAATGTTCGTAGAAAGTGTACAAAATGTATCAACTACACACAGAGCAATAGTATGAACAATAGATGAAATAATGTGAAAACCTGAATAAACGAGAAATATCTTTAAAAAAGATGGTCGGCGCGATTTGAAGGTTAAGAAGTTGTGCAACATAAAAAAGTGCCGAGATGTGACGATTGCTGGTCACTCCAGATCCAAAAAAGATTTCGGTAAATTCACCGCAATTCAGTGGATTTTGGTAAGTTAACGTACCCTTTATCGAAAGGTAAACTAGTCCGCGTCAAGGTTACAAACGTTGTTCGGTTGAAGATAAATTGCCTTGGTGGTTAACGTAAGATTTGATTGGTTTACACAACACTGATATGCAAATAGCAAAGCCATGTTATAACGGCTGCACCGAACATAGATATGTCACAACAGCAAGTTGACTCACACAAACACGAAATCATGTGCATATAAAATTCAATTGACTGCCGTCCAAGACTGTACATCGCTTCTTTTGTAACATAACGATTAGTTGATGAAATCTATTCTATCGGCTTCAAATAATCATATCAGTCTGGTAAAGAGTTTAAGTCAAATCAAATACTGGTCTTACTTATTTCTTAACGTACTGACGTTTGTGTCTATTGTGAGTGACTGTTAACATTTGTATTTGGCATATAGCCGGTTTGCAACACAACATCTTCAATCCAAATTTGTCTAACAGTTTATGTTGATATCTAGACGCATTCAAGTATTGTAATATTTTCTACATCGAACCAAATAATTGTAGAAAACCATATGATGCAGAGCATGGATAAATACGTTGAACAAAAACATAAGTATGCAGTATAATTATGTAATAAGTTCTTATATAGCATTCGTGCGTATAAGTTCACATTACCATAATATATTCTGTTATGTATTTAATACATATTTGCTGTGCTTCACCGACCAGGTATAGTTTAATCATTTTCTCTGCAGTAGATTTGAAATAAGT
Source organism: Mactromeris polynyma (assembly GCA_032209605.1). Classification (NCBI taxonomy): domain Eukaryota; kingdom Metazoa; phylum Mollusca; class Bivalvia; order Venerida; family Mactridae; genus Mactromeris; species Mactromeris polynyma. The sequence continues at coordinate 33,722,044 of JASFXZ010000004.1, forward strand.
CCTTCATTGGCGAACTTGCAACCACGTGCGAATTTTACCGCCAATGTTTTATCTTTAAAATGCGCCTTGCATTATAACACTGTGTGCTGGTGTACCATCGGGGAAACATTCACGGAATACAAATGGCGTTATTTAATACAACGGGAAATTATACTACAGCAAATGATACGTTTAACAATAGTGGTGAATACTACTATTATTACTACTATTACGACGGGGAATATGTGTTGAACCCTTGTGCCAAGGTAGGTCAATTATTTAACTATTTGTTTCATACGATATGTAGAACTCTGTAATCGTTAAACGATTCGACGCGGGTAATAAACGTCTCTGATTGAATTCGTCCTTCAATGATAAAGATATCGTCAAAATCGGATGTCTTTTGAACATACACTGAACGTTTACCATTCGTTTCTGCTGTTGATTACTTTAGGTAGAATCTGTTCGTACAGTCGTGTGTTGATTTTGTTTTAGATTAAGTTTAAAGATTGAATGAAGTAACATTTTAGTTATATTTCACTGTATAATAACGCAAAAAATGCACCCATTATTTACTATTTTCTAGTAAGGTTTTATTATAATTTTGTAAACATGATTATGTTTTTACTAAAGCCAAAGTGTCTCAAATTATAATTATATTTTCAATATTTTATTGCTATATTTTTTGTTTTATTTGGTTACTGTTGACTACGAGAAACCTCACAAATCTGAAATATTTAATCGTATTTTATATAACTTTGAAAGGTTTATATACTACAGTATATTATGGGTGTCGGTTTGAAAAAAAAATGCTTTTGTTGCCATGTAAAATAATTTAAATATTCTTAATGCATCCCCTTTTCCCCACTTACTGTCCTTATTTTTTATCATCCATCAGACAATGCCTTATCGCCCTCATTCTAGTAGATGTTTCCCCTTGCTCCTCCTCGACGTCTAGTGTCAAGTGTGCTGGTATTACCCTGAGATATGTATGGGGAGGCATTGTCATGTGAAAGTTCCCTATGATAACGGATACGTTCTTAGATATAACTTGGAAAGCCAATTGCAATCAACACATTATCGATTAAGATGAACACATTTATCGATTATAGATCATTTTCCCATTCTTCACATAACTGTTGATTTGATATTTTTCCTGTATCTTACACAGCTAGTTTATCTAATTTCACTTGGTCTGATTGACTGATGTTTGGCTGGAATATTTGTTACACTATATACGTATAGACAAGCTTTGTGAAGTGAAGTAGTGTGGCAACGTTTCGATGACAAACATATTTCCATTATTACGAAAACGTCTGAAATTTTTCACATTTGCTCTAGTCTCATTCAAATATTGATTATGCTACTTTCGACAGACCGATCCATTCTGAGGAACGCTCATTTTGATAAGAGTACTACTTGACGTAAATGTTATGTTGCGCGCAAATGATAAAGTATGATGAAAAACGTCAGTACTAGTACATCGATCTGAAGTTAAAGACTACATTGATTTATAACTCATAAAAAAGTCCCAGCATCTTCGAAAAAGTAAAGTAAATTCAGCTCCATAATGATTTTACAAGCAATTAGAAATCTGTTTTTAAAGGTGGAATTACATTTTGATAATCTTGTTGCACAACCCTTGTTTGCCCATTTTACATTACCATTATTCACTCACATATCAGTGAGTTTTTTTCTGTTTTAGATATCTACACTATACTACACGTTTCTTTTTACACTAACGCAATTGTATATAACATGTTGTCATGAAATATGAAATATTACGGCGCAATGTTTTTGTTACAAATTTATTCTGTGATATCTTTTACATAACGTTTTGTGTATGTGGTCACTTTGGGAGACGATATTCAAGCAATTGTGCATAGAGTTTCCATTTTTATGAGTTTGGGGAGTGAATGAAATAATTTGGTCAAATGCTCAAATATTTCAACTTCTATATTTATTAATATTTTGTGTATATATTATTCTAGTTCAGTTTGTTTTTTCATTATGATTTACATGTATTTGGTTTATCGAATGTAAGTTATGAAATAAAACTACGAATTATGGCGGAAAACACGTTGTTATAATCGCGGCTGTGTGGAATAAACACTGCATATTATCAAACGTTTCGAAATATTTTCCGCATTATTCATTGCGTTAAATTCCTTGACAATCTGTTAAGCTAACATACGCAGATGTCTGGGCTACTTATAATACAATGATACATAGCCCCTGATTATCCAGAGGTCATAAGTTTAAATTGTTGTGTTTGAATCATGAACGTTTCTATCTCTGGTTAGTAATCTAGGGAGCAGTCATTGCGAGTAATAAATGCAAATGATAATGTGTTAACTTGTTTCTCGATCGGGTTAAAATATATCATTCGAACGAATCAAATACAAGCGAATTTAAACTTGGATAACATATATGAATTTTAACAACAAACCACAAAATGATGCAAGAACATTTATGTAAACAACACAGTGACTTCATAATGTCGATGGTTATAATGGTTATGGTTATGGGATATGTACATTATCTTTTTGTGCAGTTCCCAAATGTGTTTTCCCGTTCTGCGAAGGTTGCCTTGCCTACGATCATTCGTTTCTTGCGCTTAATATATAATCAACATAAAGTTTTTTTATCATGTTATCTTGAATGCATCATTGCGTTATCATTTAATCCCGGATTTAAAACTTCGAATTGCGATCAAGTTTGTTTGTATAAAAATATGTATTGCTGCGATCGGCGTTTCGTATCATGAATGGATAATAGGATATGTTGTGTAAATGCTCGGTGCTTTCCGATTGTTGACATATTAATCAATGTAAATATTTAGTTTGAAAGTTTGAATTCCGTTTTTGATAATTTTTGTACAGTTTCATGCATATCTTACCATCATTCATGTACCAAATGTATGTATATTTTGTCTTCATCTAAAACGTATGTTTAATTTAAAACAAGGAAAGCGATGTATATAGTCATATAAACTTATGAAACAGTGTAGCTTCAAATAAAATTGATATCTGCCATACTATATTGTAACTTTGTTTCATACAAATTATCAACACCTTCAGGACTTTAGAATGCAGAGTTGCTGTTTAAAATTATCATACATATAATTGACAGAAACGCCAATCATACGAGTTATCTTTATTTTTAGAACTCATGGGAGGCTCTTCAACATTGTTTTATATTTCAATTATTGGGATTCAATTGAGAGTTGCGACTGACGACGAATATTAATTTGAGAGCACGAAATGATTTAATTTGAAATTGAATTTTGATATGGTTAAATAAATGGCGACGACTTTTCTGACATGACAAGGCGGTATAACGTGGTACAACGAACGCCACATTCACAATACAGTGCCGCACGACAGAGAATGTAGGGAAACATAAGCACACAATACAGTGCCGCTCGACAGAGAATGTAGGGAAACATAAGCACACAATACAGTGCCGCTCGACAGAGAATGTAGGGAAACATAAGCACACAATACAGTGCCGCTCGACAGAGAATGTAGGGAAACATAAGCACACAATACAGTGCCGCTCGACAGAGAATGTAGGGAAACATAAGCACACAATACAGTGCCGCTCGACAGAGAATGTAGGGAAACATAAGCACACAATACAGTGCCGCTCGACAGAAAATGTAGGGAAACATAAGCACACAATACAGTGCCGCTCGACAGAGAACTTGGGGAAACATAAGCACACGATACAGTGCTGCTCGACAGAGAATGTAGGGAAACATAAGCACACTATACAGTGCCGCTCGACAGAGAACTTGTGGAAACATAAGCACACAATACAGTGCCGCTCGACAGAGAACTTGGGGAAACACTCGCACACAATACAATGCCCCTCGACAGGGAACTTGAGGAAACATAAGCACACAAAATAGTGTCGCTCGACAGAGAATGTAGGGAAACATAAGCACACTATACAGTGCCGCTCGACAGAAAACTTGGGGAAACATAAGCACACAATACAGTGCCGCTCGACAGAGAACTTGGGGAAACATAAGCACACAATACAGTGCTGCTCGACAGACAACTTGGGGGAACATAAGCACACATTACAGTGCCACTTGACAGAGAACTTGGGGAAACTTACGCACACAATACAGTGCCGCTCGACAGTGAACTTGGGGAAACATAAGCACACAATACTGTGCCGCTCGACAGTGAACTTGGGGAAACATGAGTATATAATACACCAGGAGTTGAAAAGGTGTAAAGGCAAACACCTTTGAGATGGGACTTTTTAGAATTGTCTGGCTGATTATCAAGATGTTTTATTGTAAATAAAATTCAATTAGTCCGTATAGTTTCTCATGAACTCACATTTCCCCCCGCAAGTTCAAATTCATGTGATCAGTTCTATAAATGTCATTGAATCCAAGTACGCACTTGTAAATACATTTTTACTTCAACTAGAATTATGCTGAATCTGCCGTAGGATAGATAATGCGTAAATAATCCTGAGAAAATGTGGCACGAATTACATTTTATGGACATATCAGTGTTTGGGTCAGATCAGTTACAGTATTTGGATACAGATAACGCAAGAGTTGCGAAAATATTACCTTTACATACAAACCGGCGACGGACAGCTCGTAAAATAAACAGCAAAAGGATCGAAACATCGTTTGATATTTGATATCCTTCTTAGAAAGATTTATATGAACCTAATTGCATCATTAGAAATAAAACTGAAAACCTATATTCTGCATGTACCCGAGAGAAAACAACTGTGCAAAAACTATTTATTGGATGTTTACACAACATACTTAATCGTACGAGGCTTGTTTTGTTGTGCATTGTCTTGTACCACTACCAAACGTTCACTACTTCTAACTTCTTTCTATACCGTAGTTAAAGAACAAATTAAACGGTACTGGGTTATAGTTTATGATATTTTTGTCACTGACTGTTCAGAAATTGGGTAACTCCTGTTTTCATCCATATTTTATATTTGTGTCTCGTACATTTTGCCATTTGTTGTTTACTTGTATGTATATATGTCCATGTGTCCTTGTACTTTGAGGTGGCTGTGCACTTTGTATTCGGCATTTCCAGCGCGATTTCTTCATTCATTTGTAAGGGATACATCATCAAACATTTTTCACAACCAAGTATACTACTCTACCACTTGAACTTATAAAATACAAACGTACAATCTATATACAAACTATTTAGCTAGAATACTTCTCTGGTTTGCAGTTCTTCATCGATGCCCTTGTGGACTACTATACTATGAGGTGCACCTCTGGTGTTTGTACAAGAAAGAGAATATGTGACTCGCCTTTCTATTAAAACAATGTTTTGTACTGTGTGGGAATGTCATATCATTAAATTGCGGATATTCCTATGGGTACCATACGCAAACGCATTGAAGCTGTTTTGTACTGCTGCATTAGGGATTTAATGCTGTGTTTAACCAGATGCTCTGACAGTTATCCGCGATGCTTTTATAATATATCACGTTATCTTAGTTATATCTTGAATACTAATGTGTGTGTATCAAACGTATCTAAAAGTGGATCGTGGTAGGTTATGATTCTGTTCTACTGAGACGCACAAGTTGCATGGTGGTCGAATTCTTTATAGAATAGTATGAGCATTCATTATCATCTTTAGTGCGTCTTTATCAGTCCGTCAACCATCCTGATTTAATTACCACTTATATAAGTTGTTACAGGGACGTCACATACACAAGACAATGCCTCCCCACACAGATCTTAGGGAAACATCAACCAACTAAACATTAGGCGTTGATGACGTGTAAGGGCAAACATATATGGGAATTCGGACATAAGGTATTGTCTGGTTGAATATCAAAGCAACCATGGAAAGGTTAAGGGGACATCAAGACGGGAATGTAATGGATGGAATATATCACAGGACAGACCAAGTTATCAAAGTTGTCAGTGAAATACGCATAGCATGAAGACATATTTTATATGCACTATTGAACAGTTGTTTTACAGGCACATGTATACATAATATTGTAATATTTATATTGCAATAATAAAGGACCTGCGCTTTTGCACAAATATATTTTACAATAATGAAAAACATTAGGTCAAAACGATACTTGCTTAATACATGCTACGCCACGCGATGATTTCTCCTGTATTCGACTGATCAGGTATTTGTTTATCAGAACATTTTCTCGGCAGCAAAATTGAAAAAGTGTGTCTTCTAGAGACAGCGCTCTACCTCAAAGCTCGCCTATTGTGCGCTGGAATACACCGTGTTAACATTTTCTAGAATAAACAATGGTGGCATTAAATACAATGGACAATAACATTACCATTACAAATGATAATTTTAACAATATAAGTGAGAATCATTCTCTTTATCATTATTATCATTACGAAGACGATACAGTGCTTTACCCTTGTGCCAAGGTAAGTCAACAATGTAACTATTTGTTTATGTTGTTATACCCATATGTAACTGCTTGTAAGAACGATTCAGCATATATAAACACAATTATCTGATTAATTTAAAATCAGTAAAATATGTGTACGTCTGATGAAGATGTGATATAACTATCGAACTCTGATGGTCGGTTATAAATAAACAATTCGATAAGATAGAGTGTTAAATAATTTCTAATAAATCATAGTATCTTGGATCCATTGTGGTTCTGTTGCTATTTCATAATACAAAACATAAAGCCTGTTAATTAATTGAATGTATTTCATATAACTTCGGTCATACAACGGTTAAGTACATGCTGTCAAACCGGTTTATGTCCATAAAATAGCGTTTCCTACTGTTACAAGTATGTCGGCCGTTGCATTGCCTTACATCTCTTGTTGCTCTGTCGTTCTGTGTCCTATTGTATCCATGGTTTTAAATTCGTTGTTTGATTTCGTTCCCGAGGTATAGCTTTTGTATGTGGCCACTGGTCGGGTTGTTGTTGTATCGTATCTCACTCTCCTCCCTTGGCCTAGAATTGTCTAGGGAAGTTCAGATTTAAATGAAACTTATTTTCTTTGCGACGTTTTGTACATAGCCATTATTAAATGCAAAGGTGAATCGATCAAATATTTAATTTAGTTTAAACATAGTTTATTTACATACTATGAACAACATAATAATACAATATGCAAACTTTTACGTGAAACGAGTTTTTTCAGTAGTTAATGTACGAAGGGTGAGACCGAAAGCCAATGACTTATACACTCACCCGAAGTCTAACGCATCATGTTTAAATTTGATATAATTTTCTTAATTCTGTACTAAATGTTATGAAAATTCAGATTTCTTATGAAATAGCATAATGTTTTTAAAAACCTTACCCGAGTGATAGAATTTCGGTATTTTTGACTTGCTGCTTTTACTTGACTGTCTTTCACATGATTTCTTTTTCTAATTGTGTTGTTTTGTATTACAGTCGTTAAAAAACATGATGTTTTGAGTGAAAATGGTCCAAACAAATATGGGAGGGCTATTTGTCCACTAAAATTATGAAAAATAGTATGCCCTTTCACATATGTGGCTAAAATTGAATTTCCTGTAGGACTAGAAGTATACTATTTTGTACTCCTAAAGATAATTAATTGAACCTAACAACGGCGTTATTTATTTGAGCTTGTTACACGAGATTTCAACGTGAATCCAAGTTAAATTTGTAAAATTTATAAGACCGGAAGTGGAACCGGACGTGTCCGCGGCCTTCTTCTCAACACCCGTTAAGGGGACTCGTGTAATGCTGCAAATAGGCAGAAAATCATACAACACAGGTGCGTAGCACACGCTCAATAATTAATTAAATAGAGCACATTTCATTGTTTTAAGCATACGAAATTGAACTTTTATTAAAATGATTACCTAAATTTTCTGTTAAATTTTAAACACGTTTATTTGCTGGAATTTATTCAAGCACTTCTTTTTTGTTATCCGTGTGATTTCATTGTGTTTTATTTCTACTTCAATGACCATAAATGTCCAACTCTTCGTTCGTCTTATCGAAATCAAGTAAACCCAAAGTGATGCGTTAGAACTTCTTCAAGTTCAGATTAGTGAATGTGACCCTCCCTGTTCCACGTGTTTCTCACTTGTGTAACATCCGATGCTTGTCATTTCCAACCATTAATACTGATTACTCGGCTGAAATATTCGCATTGATCTGCGATTAAATGCAAATGACGAGCACAGATCTCTTTATTATTGTCGTCTATCCATGTTCAATGGAAGCAATTATGCAAGATCGTGAAATGTGTCGGTTTTCAAAACAGTGGACCAGTCATAAAATTTACCATGTTCACATATGTTTACCGTATTTCTTCAAATAGGTGGTTCATGATAATTGCAAAATGTTTAGTCGGTAATAATCTAAATATAAGTCTGATAAATTCGATCTTAATTCAACAGATCAGTTGTTCCCTGTATCAAATTATTCTCTGTTAATATACCCACATACATCCACCCCCCCCCCCCTTTGTGTGCCCTTATAGTGTCCATGAATGTTTTGATATTCAACCAGACTATTCCTTACTTCCCCATTCCTATTGATGTTTGCCTTACACCTCCTCAACTCCTAATGTTTCTTAACATTATTGTCGGACTGATATAAATCAACACGCAAAAATGGTTATGTTAAATTGGAAAAGAATCAATATCAGTCTGTATAATGCACTATCCGCATCATATACGTTTCTGTTGTATTGAAGTGTAGAGTTGGTTTTATTTATATAATATAAACAGTTCATGACTGTAGAACGCCATTACTGTGAGCGCACGAATTAATAGTTTAAATTTGTTGTTTTAAATCAAAGCAATGTGACGCCTTGTTCTGACATGATGTCATCCATCAATTAAAAGATAATGTATGATCTGATGTAATAACTGGTTTTACTGGTCAATTGTTTTATTGCCTCGGTCACATGAAGTTCCCGAGCAGTTTGCGAGCCACAATGACGAAACCCTCGTAACCTGTGTGTAATAGGACGGCATGCCGCGCGGGCTCGCATGGTGTTTCGAAGATTTTTAGACCCATATGGGCGCCGTACAGAACTTTAGCCTGCAAAACTTTAAAAAGCGGGCTCCCTACGACTTTGGGTACGGAGATGGGCCGTTATCAGTCGTACTTGGCCCTTATGGGTATCCGGATAGGTTCCCTTACAATTTCAGGAATCTTCGAAACCAAAATGGATCCCGCAACGGCTTCTTTAAGCGTCCTTGTGGGTGGATAAGGGCTAGTATTTTGAATAAGGAAATCAGTCCGAAGTTTAATTTACCCACATCCACAGAGGTATTTCACATCTTCATGTGTGGCTCAAATTTGATTATATATTGTTGGTCCAAAGAGGAATTTCTGGTTCGACCTGGTATATATCCACAAGAATCACGCGTCACAGCAAGCCCCGCATGTGACCCGCACAGGTCCGTGTATCCCCAAACTACTGGTCGTACGGGTGTGCCCAAGTCTGTAACGCGCGCATTAAGGAACATGTATGGTATACGGGTTCTAGCGACCCGGTGGCCAAACAATCGTAGGAGCACACAGTGAACCTTCACACCACTCGTATGCATGACGACCACAAAATCGAAGGAGAATTATTCCCTAAATCCTACGGGCCCAGGAGTCAGCCGTCTCTTGAGTTTAAAAGTTGTCCAGTGGAAATTATTTGGACTCATTTTATAAACCCCTTTTAACCGGGTTCATACCCCTAGTTGTGGTTTTATCACTGCCGATCTAGTGCGGTACTCTCATATTCACTCATCGGTTATGTTTTGGTTGTGTTCCCTTTTTGTTTACTTGACATTGTGTATATGTTTATATATATCCGTTATGTTTGGGTGACTGTCTTTGTACGTGGTATGTTATGCTCGACTTCTTCATTTATTCCGATTCAAATTTAAATTTAGAATCCAGCAACAGAGTACTCATGTGGCCTAATGCTATGGTATTTCGAAAAGCACATAAACATCAAGACAATAAACAATTGTAGGTGTCCATTTTGTAGTCTTAGTAATTAAAGCATTGGGGTTAGTCGTTCGCTTATGTGATTTTTGTCTCAAAATTGACCCGCATTCCCTCCCCGATCGAATTCAGAAGATGAATTGTGTAAATGACAATAAATCCAAATACGTACATCAGATATCATTGTGCAGGATGTGCCCATAAAACAGATAATGACGTTCAATTTTATGGTAAAATTGGACACAAATTGTTTTAATGCAAAAAAAGGTCAATAATAACCTTTGAATGAGATAATAACAACAAAGATAATGACTCTTGCATTTAAACTGCCGACGTAAATATCATAAAATAAATGATAATAATGACCATTTTCCTACGGTTTCACAAGTCAGTGGTTTCTAGGGACGATACGTGTGTATCAACAACGCTCTCATTTACATACAAGTAGAGATACAACCGAGACAATATTTGATATAGATGATATGGAATTACTACAATGTGTATGTATCATGTTTAATCCACTACAATATACAATGGTCACAAATTATTCCACAAGCAAACTTAATTAAACTTAAAATTAAATGAATGAAGAAATTGAGCTGGAAAGTGCACAGTCACCGGGAAAACACTAGGAGACGTGCAAATGCGTTCATGCAAAGTGTACCAGAGTAAAAAGAGACAAAAGCCACAAACATGTATGATTGGTGAAGGAGTTCTGCCTTGGAACAGTCAGTGGCACAATCATCCCCGGGGATTTAAAATGTATTCAACTTTGGCTTATACGACTGCCATTTCAAAACAAACGAATACGCCTATTAGTATCTTCCTGCAACAGAACACCATTTTAGAACGCATACTTCATTTAAGTACATTTAAACCATATTATAACATAGTATTTTTATGATATACTAATACCTAGCATTATCGGCTATGAAATTTGGAAGATAATATTCTACTTATTTATGTATAGTGGTTGAGAAATCTGAATTTAATTCAGAAATGTATAGTGAATTGATGTTTATGTTCATGCATAAATTTGTCAAAGTCACGGCCTTTATGTGCGTGCTTCACCGTAAACAAAATGAACATATTTTAAGTGTTTTACGTTTTGTGAAAAAAATATAAACAATACACACCAATGTCAGTACCTGAATGTAAAATATATTAAATTGTTACAAGTACACAAGAAATCCCCCCACACACACATATCCCCGGGTGAATACATTATGCACTTATGCTCAACGGAAACTGGAAACAGGGGCACAAAGAATGGCCTGGTTAAAAACAACTAAGGACAATTTAGGGGACAACAAGGGGAAATGTGTAATAGGCACAGATGTGCTAGGCACCGATGTGCTCCGAATCTTCAGGAGACTGCTAAGAATGCCCCCTAAACGGATTAGTACGGAGCCCTAGTACTGACTGATTAACCAGTTACTTAATATCATAATCATAACATTATTAAATGCTTAAAAGTAACAAATATTTGAGTGAAAATAAAATTATATTAGATATGACCATTTAGTGTTTAACACGACATAACATGGCAAGAGTTTGATATTTGTTAAAAGTCATACTTGTCCTTACGATACCATTGTAATCAATTGACCAAAGACATTCAGTAATATTTGCTAAAACTCACTTTGTACGGGAAAAACTAACATTTAATTTAATTTTCATTTTGAGTGGGGTTCTTATACGAACATGAAGTGAAATATGCATTACAGTGAGATTAATGTATTGTGGCATCGTTTGAAATGAGTTTTATATTTCTTCTACGGTTTTCATTATGTTTTTCAGCGTCTGTGATAATCGAAACAAGATGATAGCTCTCTATAATGCTAAGTAATTCCTGTAAAGTCTGATAACTGAATTTGATTTCATTAATTGGAATTTTATCTTAAACAGAAAATCTGCAATCATAGACACTTATACTTATATCAACTTGATTAAGATTTTATATCCATGTGCACTAACCGTTACCTTCCATATTTATCTAGTAAATTAGTGATCTCAAATTCATTAGCTATTCATATTATTTGTTACACTTTCAAAAATGATTATCTGTCATGAACTTTTGTAAAAACAAACATTTCTCGCAGACAAATTAATGACTTTCCCAGTATACGAAGAGGATTTCTGTATTCGATTCAAAAGCCAATATGAACAACAATGAACAGCCAATCGTCGGTAATAGTTCACCAAGGCAATTTATGTCGGGCATTTAACCGGTATGTTGAATGAGGTAGCCAAACAGGATATGTCACATACAGATGGCACAGTCGGTATAATGGCACATGGACACATGGAAAATATACATTCATGTAAACGAGAGAGAGAATAAGTTGCTACAGGGAACGCCAAATACATAAGACAGTGCCGCCCCGCACAGACCTCCGGGACACCAAATCCATAAAACATAAGGCATTTTAGGAGGCTCAATGGTACATACGTAATGGAAGAGGGGCGCAAGAAATAACCTGGCCGACCATAAGGGATAACTATGAGAATTAAAGAAGACAAACAGGGGCAAAAACAGCTGTGACACAATATAAACATATATGATGGGTAAAGATGGTAGAACCAACTTGAAGCGGTCACTTATGTACGTACACCTTTGAAGAAATAGTATTAACACCAAATATGAAAAATTTGATAGGTTTGTTCTAAATTGTATTCCGTAATATTTCAAGCCGAGAAAAATGATTCAGCATCTGTACACTATGTATTTATGTATGTATGGTTTACCATTTACAATATGCCATTTATCTGCCACTCCATGACTTCAAGAAAGTGTTACATTAATGTACGAGCTATTTATTGATTTATCGTGATATTTTACCCGGTGTCCCTTGGGTTAATAAGCCATTGATGATTGATGACATGTAATACTTTTTAAACATTGTCTGCTCCAGCCTGGACGATTTATTTACGACAGTAATTGAAACAGACCAAGTACTGTATGCTACAGTAAAACATCAATAATAAGATCACTCTTAGGACCCTTGAAAACTGGTCTTCTTATTGAGTTGGTCTGATTATTGAGGTTGAATAGTGAAAATGGACTTGAAAGTGGTCTTTAACTAAGGCTTTACTGTATTTTTTGATTATCAGAAATATATCACTACATACTTAAAGCCATTAAAAAGCCTAGTTATGTTTCTGAAACTTTTTTTTCGATAATAGAATGCTCTATTTTATATTGTACATGTCTGATTCTTGTTGAACAATAAATTCACTGACTTATATTCATTTAAATTATTTGGGTATGTACTCCGAGATATTCCACAAGTGGCAAAATTCTAAACTTTTAATGGCGTGAAGTATATTTCAAGAAGTATTTTAAAGTTAATCTTAAATACTTTTTTGACAGTGCATTATTAAGTTCTAGATTGAGAAACTTTCGGCCTATGACCAAATGTGTTGTTTATGGGAACATTATTGGTGCGGCCTAAGTATCGATGGTATCGACGTCTGCATGTTCCTACAAAATATCGTAAAAATATTTATGATTTAAAATAGATCTTAAACTTGTCTAGTCTATCTTTCATATTGGGCATTTGTATGATGTTTTTATAGTACGGTACAGAAACACGGTTTTAATCACGATAATCTCAAACATTTCCTCTTACAATACAAATCTTAACGGTTTTACGATATCGTATGTCAACAATAAATTGAATATGTAACTGAGAGTGCAATATCGTCGAGCTAAATGCTTATTTGCGACGTTTTCAATATATTCATGGGTTGAATCATTCAGTATTTTTATTTTATGAAGTATTATAATTAATCAATGAAAACATAATACGTTCGATTTCCTTCAATACCAGACAAGAGTAATGAAATCTCTCATAAAAGTATGTTTTAATGGAAATATTGGTTTTATCATACATTACGTTAATGTTGCTGGTCTTGTAACATTAATTGATAGTGCATCTGTTTGTCCTACATTTAACAGCAATGACACGAGAGTATATACAATGGCTCTGTGTTCATCTATGTTATGTCATTGACACATTTGTTTTAGTTGTATCGTCGCCTTTGATATAATATCTTTTCTCGGTTTTGGCACTTTTGCATCTTTGTGGAAGATAGTCAGTTATATTTTTCCTAAGACAAACACCGCGAGACAATCCAAACTTACCGACGCATCTTGAAGTACAGGGGCCATATTCACCAACATTTTAAGACTGAATTCAGACTTAGACTCTTAATTGTTAAATGTTCTTTTTTGTCCTTCCTTGTTATTACAATATACATTTTAATAAAAATTGGCTAAAGTGTAGAATGGATAATAACAACTCTTTTGACAAAATTGTATTCGTTTAGATTTAATAAAACGAAACTCTGGTAAATATAAATTTTGCAAATTTAAAGTCTAAGTCTGAGTTTCAGTCTGAAAGTGTTTGTGAATAAGGCCCCTGAGGTATCACGAGTGTATACCGATCTATCGGTCTATTAGACTGACTAAGAAAACGTATCGTTGTTTACAGTATAATATTATCTGGTCATGAACATCTCATATCAGGAAACTGCTGTATTGAACATGGTTAAAATTCGCTCAAAATCATTCATTCAGATAAATATAAATGGCATGAAATATCCCTCGAAAGAAATGTTGACCTTATTATTTGTTATAGTTCATTTAACACCATGACGAAATGAGCGACTGATAAATGATGGTCAATTGTACATTTATACCAAACATAACACTACATCCAGTTTTAATACAATACAATACAATTTAATGTATTGGCAAAATCGGCATAGTACATGCCTTTGACCATTTACAAATAAGGTAACGATATATGGTCAAGACTCAAAACATATTTACAAAATGTACATACAAACAAACATTAATATATATATATATATTACAGACTCTAGCAAATATACTGTATAAATGTTATTATCATGTTAAGAAGCAGCAATTAAAGAGGTAAGTTTTTCTTGTCTATAATTCATGGCGAAATGAATAAATTTGGCGATATTGTTTATTTTTTTCCTACTATTTGAAGACAGAAGATTCTTATAAAGTTCAAGACTGGGCCAACTAAATTTGATATTGTATTTATTTCGCAATGTTACATATAATGGGCAGATAAGAAGAAAGTGATATAACATTTTGGTTGCACATATTACATAATCGATTTTGACGTGGAATACCTGAATATCGACCTGTTTCAATTTCAAGCGTAAGTTTAGTTAATGCCATCCTATGTGCAAACGGACACGAGTAATTCCATAGCAAACAAACAGTAAGTGATTCGACAATCATAAACCGCAGTCAGTGCCAACATATGTGATAGAAAAGTTTAAAACAAGAAAAGAGTGAACAAATTGTAATAGTGTAGAGCCGAGAAAACTGAGAAACATCTAACTGTTTAGCAATTAAATAGTCATACTATTCGAAATGTGGATTTATCTTGCCAGCGCAGATATAAACCTGATAGTATATATAAGTAATAATATAATACAAATATATAATATATAACAGGGCAATATCACTTGCTACTACATAACAGGGAGCATTGGTTGATATGATTTTCCTTCGTATGATAATTCGTAATATAACCCTCTCTGTCTTGTTTTCGAACTACAACAATGCGCCCGAATGTATGTTTTACAATTACTAACAACATGCATATTAGTTACGTATCTGCGTTGAAAGATGTTAACTTTCTACAGATATGTTTTCAATAACATGATATATACTAGATACTAGAATGTTGCGCATATCCTTGCGATAGCTTTGTACTACATGAAAATCTAAGTATATACCAACTAGTTTTATTTGTGGGAAATCACGTTAAAATGTCTTGCAGTGACACAAAAATCAACACCATATTAAACATGTTACAGAAAGTACAACATCTTATTAAAGTCCCCAAAATCCCTCATTTTTGGTTTTGTGGCGTTCCCGACTTGGATTTTGCTATGGGAGTCCCGTTTTGTTAAATGTTATCTTCCCTCTGCTATTCTTTCTCTCCCTGTTATCAAAATAGTGTACTATACAGATATAGTATAGTCACTATAACATAGCTTATCGCATTCCACATAATTGAAAGGGTGCAAACACGTTGAATTTGAATTTTGGCAGTTTTGCAAATTTACATCAACGATATGGACGAAAATGAATAACTGACACCATGTAAAATATTAACCCATCTGTTTCTTTTGAACAGCTGAAAAAATAATAAAATCTATAACTGAACAGAAAATCCTAAGAATTCCGCGATATTCAACAGTACGACCTAATCTTAAAGGTTAGAGATTAAGTATTTTATGTTCTTGATTATGTGGATAACTTTTCTGATGTTTTCATATTGTATTCCTGCTCAATTTATTTGGTTTCTTTTATGCAGTATGTTGTATTGCATTATAATAATTCTATGTCCTATTATATTTGCTTAAATATGTTGTTTTGGAATGGTAATATGTAATCTATGCCATAATGTTTATTTTTATTACATACACCGTCTCTCCCGAGAACGCATGTAAAAGAATATATGTAAAATATCTGTAATATTTTATGACTATTTAGAAAACAAATAAACAAAAACATGATTTATATCTCGAAATAATGAAATTTCTAAAATTCACAAACCTAAATTACATGCTTTCTCGCCATTTGTCACGCTGCTTAGTACTGTAAAAATGATTATTGCTGCTTTGTAAAAAAAAATTAGTGTTCAAATGCAAATAAATATATCTATCTATGGTACACTCAGGTGATTAATATTATGTCATATACTAATTATCAGTTCGAGACAACCCATTGTTTTAAGCCTGTGAGATAAAGGTGATAAGTTAAACTACAACACAAAACAAAATATGCTCATATGACGCGTTAGCCATGTCCAGTTTAGCTCGAAAATAAATGTTAACCTATTTACCGCATTATTATTAAAATGACGCTATAAACATAATTATAGATATGAAAAAAAAGATAAATATTGCAGGCTATTTAAATTAGCTAACACACCAGAAAATTGTTTTTGACACAAACAAGCGCAGACAACCTTCACCATGCAGTATTTGAGATGAAGTGTGGACAATCTTCACCATGCACTGTATATGCATAAAAACATCAAAGGGCCATTACTCAGTGAAAAATTATTTGAGCGGAACGAAACGACAAGGATGCACAATTACACTTGATGCTGATCAATCTTATGAAGTTTGGCTTAAATTCAACCAGCATTATTGGAGATGAAGAACGGACGGACAAGCTAGAAGTGGACAGACGGACGGAGAGACGCCCTAGACACAATTTGTCTCCCTCGGAGAGAGGGAGACATGATTATCTTCTATAAGATTAATAATTGTCATTATTTGTTCCAAATCAACCTTGATTTATATGACGTTTGATCTCGCTATAGAGTACATCGCATGAAATCAAAGAATAAATATTTTGCTGCACCTAATTAATTATATGATGTAACGCAGTAAATACAGCCCCGAGAGGTATTGCAACATTTTATATGGTAAATATAGAACATTTGAAAGAAAATGTATCCATGTGTTATCGTAACGTTATCTTATTTAAGTCATACAACAGATGGTTTCGGAATGTAAAAACGAAAACTCCTGACAGAAAAGCTTTAACGATCACATCCCTTCACCGTGGTTGATAAGGCAGCAATATTCAAATCTAAACAACTATACGCGAAGCAATGAATGGTTACATTGAACACCGTCAGAGTGGTCGTTTTAAATTGTGTTAATCATGTTTTCATTTTAAGGCATGTTATAGTATTATTTAAAAAGTCCATAACATAACGCATGCATTTGATGATAGATAGTAAGTGTCAATAGCGGTTAGAACCCATACAGGACACAAATGAAAATGTATTTCGTCCAAAAATAGTGCAATAGATCAGAAAACCAAGACGTTATTGAGTCAAAACAAATTGAAATACTCCGTACCAATGACGCTCCAAAACATGCTTAACGGTACATTACAAAGTTGATTAACTGGCAGGATTCATTGTCGAAATGTTATAACATAGATTTTACCCAACACGGCCATACATAAAGTTCGCTTGTATTAAGACGGATACATGTTATGTAGATTCTGTTTCAGTTCGCTTTCTTCCTCTTATCTCCATAATTATATTTTCATGATTAATTGGTGTGATTTGTCTCCATTTTGTTCCGTTAGCAGTTGTAAATGTATATAGTTTCACACGTAGTTTAGTCAGACTACTCATGTTAAAAGTGTGTTTTATTCTTGTATTATCCCATTCTAACATAGCATATTTTTTTCAGTAATCAAGATCATTTTCCTATTTCATGTTCACTGCAATGCATTGACTATGGATGACAGTGACTATACCGCTAATATGCCGCATATTAGCATTGCGCATTATTTTATAGTGTAACAGGTTTTTAATGACTTATTTGCAAGTCTATTCGTATAGGGGGCAAATCCTGATAGAAGCATCGTTTATCTTCTCATTTCCAAAAAATAGTGTTGGAATTTTTTTAGAAATTGGTTTCTTCAGAAGCGGACTCCGCTTAAGTATGTTTTCTACTGTCTTGTTCATGGCGTGATATGTTTCTCATGTTGCTCATGCATAGTAAACACCTTCCGTACTTGGTTGATCAATATTGCTTCTCCATCGACACAAAACGACTTTGCAAGATAATGATTCGATTCGTTCATAATGGTTTCATAACCTGATACACTGTTATATAACTACTGACAATAGCAATAAGATAAACTAATGCTATACAATTCAATATTTCTGTGTAAATTTCTGCACGAGATTACTGGTTTGTTTAAACCCTCAGATAATGACTAGATTAACATACCAATCCATTATTTAATGGCGACGCAAAACGTACTCCTGGCACTGTATGGAGCTATTTTTATCAACTTTCCTATTACAGTACATACATACATACCATGCTACACAAAACGGATATAGGAATCTATTTTAAGCGTTCGTGCTTAAATCCATGGGTAGAAAACAACGCATTTTTTACCTGTCTTTTCTAATGTATTTACCTTTCAAGATAGTGCCACCTATCTGTTAGAAAACTGAGTACTGCCGATAGTATTGTATCGACATTTGAACACATGGACGAAGTAGGCTAAATGTGATAAGTAATAAGAATAATTGTCTGTACTTAATTTTCGTTTATATTAACATAATCATGTATATATATTATATAAATTCAAAGAAATTTAAAAGTAAAAAAAACTTTCAAACTTTCTCTCACATCTACCAGGGAAACCTGCTAGCTTCATGTGATATACACAAGTCAAAAATTAATCCCAGGGACAGGGTCAAGGACTACCTCAAAAAGGTGATACCGGAAATTCCAAAGTTACAAACATACGTATGTGCCTATCCTACCTAACATTTGAGTGACATTTTCTATTATCCCACTAATAGTTCGTGTAAACATGATGAGACCGAAAGCCAATGACTTATATAAGTCTTCTTCTTTATGTTATAAATACATTTCCAACAATCGTCCATCCGTAAGATGAAAATGTTTTTTTGCGATATTACCCTGGCCGCCGTCTACGGAAAAGCACGACATTAACAGCATTTAATTCAAAAAAAAAAAAACGGATGGAGAGTGTTCAAAACACCTGCCTGTATGAAATGAAATTATACTTCAATAAATACCGATGTAGGCAGTATGAGCGCCAGATCATAAAAGTTTCACATTGTACTGAGATTTGTCCCGCGATACTACACTTCCTCCAAGCATTAGAGAAAAACTGTACTCTTTATTTTTATCTGATCTATCATTCGGTTTTCTCGAATGTTTGAAGAAAACGTAGAATTACTGGCCACTCCCGCACGACTGTAGGAAGCTTCAATAATCTGGCGCTGTTACTGGCTATATCACTAATTTCAAAAGGCTGCAAATATTGTTTATCCTGCTTCTGCTTTCGCTAAAAGTTACTGCATAACACCATATCAGCATTGTATGGGGGCGACTGGGATTTGTATTAATCAATGTGAGTCATTATAACACTTGATATTGACCTTTTTTTATGACATGTTTTATTAAGTGATTGCATTACTGCGCATCATTCATGCTTTTATGACTGTGCGTTTGGATAAAAGAGGCTGTGCAGCAAAATTCTTCACCTTAAAGTGTTTCAGTGTAAATGTTCTCGTAAATTATTTGACAGGTCAATAACTTCAATCTTTTAATTAAGACCTAAAAGTCTCAAAACAAATCTGTCATACGCCGATGAAGTATCAAAATGAGAATGAATAACATGACATGAACAAAATTGGATCTTTGTAGAGGATGTGGACTAGTATAAATGTAATCGGTGGCCCCCATCAAGTGTTCACTGGTGTTTAGGAGACTCTCAATGAAGCTATTGTACTGAACACGGTGTGTAGTCCAGATTTTTCTACAGCAGAATGTAAATCAAGAAGTTGTGGCGTCAGTATTTCTACGTTTGTTACTGGGATTACATACAACTAAGGTCCAGTATTATGTTGTCTTAAGATACTTCATTTTATTATACCTCACGTGACATTACCTTGTTAAATTTCCATATACTCATTATGAGTCATTCCGTACTATTACCCTGACAGTACGTTTTTCACATGGCTAAAAAACAGACAATTCTGGTTTCCCAAGTACATGATCGTAGACGCTTATTGAAGTAGTTAAAGAACAAATTAAACGGTACTGGGTTATAGTTTATGATATGTTTGTCACTTACTGTTCAAAAATTGGGTAACTCCTGTTTTCATCCATATTTTATATTTGTGTCTCGTACATTTTGCCATTTGTTGTTTACTTGTATGTATATATGTCCATGTGTTCTTGTACTTTGAGGTGGCTGTGCACTTTGTATTCGGCATTTCCAGCGGGATTTCTTCATTCATTTGTAAGGGATACATCATAAAACAATGTTCACAACCAAGTATACTACTCTACCACTTGATCTTATAAAATACAAACGTACAATCTATATACAAACTATTTAGCTAGAATACCTCTCTGGTTCACCGTTCTTCATCGATGCCCTTGTCGACTACTATACTATGAGGTGCACCTCTGGTGTTTGTACAAGAAAGAGAATATGCAACTCGCCTTTCTATTAAAACAATGTTTTGTACTGTGCGGGAATGACGTATAATTAAATTGCGGATATTCCTATGGGTACCATACGCAAACGCATTGAAGCTGACAGTTATCCGCAATGCTTTTATAATATATCACGTTATCTGTGTTATATCTTGAATACTAATGTGTGTGTATCAAACGTATCTAAAAGTGTATCATGGTAGGTTATGATTCTGTTCTACGGAGACGCACAAGTTGCTTGGTGGTCGAATTCTTTATAGATTGTAATTTTACTTACAGTTTAGCTTGTGCGACGACATGATGTTCGCCTTCTTCCTCGTTTGGATGTTATCTTGCAGCGCTACTTCCATTTACATTGTTATCTATGTATGTCTGTTACCCGGTTGTCGTTGCAATTTTCTCTCAGTGCTTTTTGAGTGGATTTCTTAATTTACAAAACCATTTAACGGAGACGAAAATGTTTGTTATCCAATAAGCGCCAACTAAACTCTATACATTTTACATTTATTAAAGATTCACTGCACATTATAAATTGTTCACTCTAGCTCAAGTATGAGCATTCGTTATCATCTTTAGTGCGTCTTTATCAGTCCGTCAACCATCCTGATTTTATTACCACTTAGATAAGTTGTTACAGGGACGTCACATACACAAGACAATGCCTCCCCACACATATCTTAGGGAAACATTAACCAACGAAACATTAGGCGTTGATGACGTGTAAGGGCGAACATATATGGGAATGGGGACATAAGATATTGTCTGGTTGAATATCAAAGCAACCATGGAAAAGTTAAGGGGACATCAATGTAATGTAATGGATGGAATATATCACAGGACAGACCAAGTTATCAAAGTTGTCAGTGAAATACGCATAGCATGAAGACATATTTTATATGCACTATTGAACAGTTGTTTTACAGGCACATTAGGTCAACGATACTTGCTTAATACATGCTACGCCACACGATGATTTCTCCTGTATTCGACTGATCAGGTATTTTTTATCAGAACATTTTCTCGGCAGCAAAATTGAAGCCAGTCAGAGTGTGTCTTCTATAGACAGCGCTCTACCACAAAGCTCGCCTATTGTGCGCTGGAATACACCGTGTTAACATTTTCTAGAATAAACAATGGTGGCATTAAATACAATGGACAATCATTCCATTACAAATGATAATTTTAACAATGTAAGTGAGAATTATTCTCTTTATCATTATTATCATTACGAAGTCGATATAGTGCTTTACCCTTGTGCCAAGGTAAGTCATCAATGTAGCTATTTGTTTATGTTGTTATACCCATATGTATTACAAATTGACCACATATAACTGCTTGTAAGAACGATTCAGCATATGTAAACACAATTATCTGATTTATTTAAAATCAGTAACGTGTGTGTACGTCTGATGAAGATGTGATATAACTAACGAACTCTGATAGTCGGTTATAAATAAACAATTCGATAAGGTAGAGTGTTAAGTAATTTCTAATAAATCATAATATCTTGGATCCGTTGTGGTTCTGTTGCTATTTCATAATACAAAACATAAAGCCTGTTAATTAATTGAATGTATTTCATATAACTTCGGTAATACAACGGTTAAGTACATGCTGTTAAACTGGTTTTTGTCCATAAAATAGCGTTTCCTACAGTTACAAGTCTGTCGGCCGTTACATTGCCTTACATCTCTTGTTGCTCTGTCGTTCTGTGTCGTATTATATCCATGGTTTTGAATGCATTGTTTGATTTCGTTCCCGAGGTATAGATTTGGTATGTGGCCACTGGTCGGTTTGTTGTTGTATGGTGTCTCACTCTCCTCCCTTGGCCTAGAATTGTCTAGGGAAGTTCAGATTTAAATGAAAAACTAATTTTCTTTGCGACGTTTTGTACATAGCCATTATTAAATGCAAAGGTGAATCGATCAAATCTTTAATTTAGTTTAAACATATTTTATTTACATACTATGAATAATAATAATAATACAATATGCAAACTTTTACGTGAAACGAGTTTTTTCAGTAGTTAATGTACGAAGGGTGAGACCGAAAGCCAATGACTTATACACTCACCCGAAGTCTAACGCATCATGTTTAAATTTGATATAATTTTCTTAATTCTATACTAAATGTCATGAAAATTCAGATTTCTTATGAAATAGCATAATGTTTTTAAAAACCTTTCGCAAACAATTCTTCGATCTTAAGTGCAGCCATGCAGAACGAGTGATCGAATTTCGGTATTTTGACTTGCTGCTTTTACTTGGCTGTCTTTCACATGATTTCTTTTTCTTATTGTGTTGTTTTGTATTACAGTCGTTAAAAAACATGATGTTTTGAGTGAAAATGGTCCAAACAAATATGGGAGGGCTATTTGTCCACTAAAAGTATGAAAAATAGTATGCCCTTTCACAAATGTGGCCAAAATTGAATTTCCTGTAAAAACTATTTTTATTGTGTTATTTTTGGCCACCGGCCCATTCACATAATATCAATACAATACATATATATACAATGTGAAGCAAGATCAGGATCAGTGCACACAATGTCATCACTTGACAATACAACAACATAAATGTGAGGAAAAAACTGACATGAGTGAGTTCCTGGTTTTAAATGCATAGTATACATACATAGCTAATCCTCTCATAGTGTCAACATTTGTACAAAACATCAAATGATTAAATTTATGTAATGTTGGATATGCGACATAGTAATCTGACAAATACATTGAACGAAGGTTCGAATATAGAGGACATATCATTAGGAAATGGTAGTGGTCTTCTACACAACTGTCACAATAGGGACACAGTCTGTGTTCCCTTAGAATATTAAAATATCTGCCTTGTTCAATCATAAGGTCGTGACTGGAACATCTAAAAGAAGCTAGGCTGGACCGAAATTTAGAAATATCAATATCTACAATGTAATTTTCTAAACCAAAAACAGGCTTAAACTGTGTATAAAACATTAGTTTACTATTTTGAAGACAGTTTGCAGACCATATTTGTCTATATTGATCTGTGAGTTTCTGCACATACATATAAAGAAAGTATTTTGGATTATCTACATACTGACTATACCACACATAGCCAAAACCATTGGAACAAAGAGTTAGTCTTACATTGGAGACCCAGTTTTTGTGACCCAGCTGGTCAAAATGAAATAGCATGTCATAGCATTTTCGTACATAACGAGTCCTAGGTAGAGTCAGTATGCGTATCCAATACTTGATACACTTCTTAGAAGTGTATATATACATAGGTATTCTACCTGTATCACCTAATACAACGTCGTTACATGAATGGACAGGAACATTCAATAATCTTTTACAAGCTAATATCTGAATGCGTTCAATACAATCAAACCGTTCTAATCCCCACAACTCAGATCCATATAACATCACGGATGCTACTTTCGAATCAAATATTTTAAAGAAAGTTCTAAATGGTATATAAGATAAATTACTAAAACAATACAACAGGTGAGCAAGTGCTCGCTTTGCTTTTTCACAGGTAGCCTCACACATCTTATATAAAGATAATCTATTTGTGAAATAAACTACAACATAGGTAAAGCCATTGACACTTTCAACAATATTGCCATTGTAATACCACCTCTCTCTACGTGACAAACAACCACCTCTCTTGAAAACAAGTATTTTAGATTTAGCAACGTTTACAGAAAGTTTGTAATTAGAACAAAAGTCTAGCAAAATATTCAACTACTTCTGTAGTCCAGAGACAGTATCAGCGACTAGGGCAATGTCATCTGCGAACATTAACAGGAATATTTCTGTATAATCAGGAAACAACTGAACACCTCTAATGTCATGTTCACATAAAATTGAAGACAGTTCATTAATAAACATGGAAAAAAGTATCGGGCTCAAGTGACAACCCTGCCTTAGTCCAACTGGACACTGAAATGTTTCAGTGAAGCCTTGACTTGTCTTTACACGTGCTTTCACAACAGCATAAATAGAAGAGATAGAATTGAACAAATTACCTCGAATCCCATTCTTACGCAAGATATCAAACAAAATCGGTCGGTTAACCGAGTCAAATGCTTTTTGAAAGTCAATAAAAGCAACATAGAGGGGTTTGCCTTTAAACATAAAATATTTGCTGACAATGGAATTCAGTACAAAGGCATTATCAATAGTTGAAAAACTTTCTCTGAAGCCAGCTTGGGACTCCGAGAGCTTTGTATAAACATCAACATAAAACGTTAGCCTTTTTGTTAAGACAGATATGTAAATTTTACTAATACAATCCATTAGAGCAATACCTCGATAGTTGGTTGGTTGGTTAATGCTTCCCTTTTTGTGTACAGGGATTATGACACATTCTGCCCAGTTGGTTAGGAACTCACCATTTATAAAAAGTCTGTTAAAAAGCTTTACTAACACAGGTAATAAAATGACACAACCATGTACAATGTGAGAAGGTACAACATTTACACTAGTAGATTTGTTAACATGTAATTTGGCAATAGAGTCCTTCACCTCAGCCTCTGTAATAAGAGAGTTAAATAATAAGTCTTCAGTCTCACTCAGATCATCATCACCTATATAGGTATTGTCTATAATTGGGTCTTCATGATTCTGTGAATCAAACACAGTGCTGAAATGATCGTACCAAGAATCAAGATCAATGTTTGGTTTCGGTCTTGGTTTACGTGTAAGTTTATTGATTTCCCTCCAGAAGTTCCTAGAGTTCCTCATAGAGGACTCAATTTTAGTTACAACATGCCGATCATAAGCTTGTCGCTTTGATCTACTCAAGTTTTTATAAGACATTTTAGCATGTAGGTAAGACTGCAAATTACAATCACTTCGAAGTCTTCTAAACCGTAGAAGTGCCGCTTTACACAATTTCTTCGCTTGTCTGCAGGAGTTGTCGAACCATAGATTACGATCTGGTTTCTTAACACGACTTTTACGTTCATAACTTTTAGCTGAATCTAAAATCACTGACTCTAGTTTGCCAACTATTACATCCACAGAAGAATTGTTGTCATCAAGAAGACTAATAATGTCATACAGTTCTCCCTCTAGGAGGCTATTTGTAAGAAGATCATTGAAGAGATCCTTATTTTCATTATGGAGATGATAATGCACTGAAGTATTACCATTTTTACGAGGGCTCACAGTAGAAGCCACCATTGAGTGGCGTCTTGCCATAGTCATATGTAACGGAAAGTGACTACTGTCAGGGGTGGATAATATTTCGAATGAATTTATTAGAGTCATTAACTGTTTGGATGTAATAAAATAGTCAATTACACTGCATCCTCTCTGGCTGACGAATGTGTAATTACCAATTGCCTCATCCGCTCCAAACCGACCGTTAATGATGTAACAGCCGTAAGACTTACAAAACGCCAATAGTTGGCGGCCATACTTATTGACAACTATATCTAGCGATTGCCTCTTAGTATTTATGTCCTCATCCAACAGTTCATTGAATTCCTGTAGTTCAGTGATATTATCAGAGCGCACTATAATATCATGTTCTGATCCAGTACGAGCATTAAAATCACCACACAAAAGTATATCATTGTCCAGCTATCTGTTCTGAAGCAGCATATTTTCTAAACTTTCAATACATTGTTCAGAAACATGTTGGTAGAACGGCGAGTTCTCAGGTGGATTATAAATGGATACATATACAACATCTGTATATGTATCAAACAATGATTTGTCCAGCAATAGTATAACACCAAAGTCAAAGTTTTCACAAATACGCACAATCGATTTATCAAATTCATGCTTAACCAAAACAGTCACCCCTCCAGATGCCCTACCCCTTGATAACGAGGATTTTGCATAGCAACAATGAACAGAAAAGATGTCTGATAGATTATGTAAATAGTCACAATTAGTATCCCAGGTTTCTTGCAGACTCACAATATCATTGGCTTTGAATAAGTTACATATATCATTTAACACAACTTTATAACGTAAACCTTCTATGTTCCATGAAAGAAAAGATAAGTACTCTTTAGATGGGCTTCGGCCGTATCCCTAGTCCATAATAACACTCACGGGTTGATCAGCACTTTTTACAGAATCAGACTTAGTTTCATCCATAACTTCATACTGTGTAGAAGACTGTTGGACATGATTGTCGGATCCACGTGTGGCTCGCTTAAATACTCTTGATCTAACATTTCCCTCCGATGGCTTCTTAGGGAAAGAGATGAGTTTGCCATTTTTGAAGTAACCTGCATAACCCCTCTTGTCTAGGTCCTTCAGTTGTTGGCGTTGCAAATAGGAAATGTCATTTGATATCCTTATCCCATTCTCTCGCAACTTATCGCGATAGTTGAATATTTTTAATTTATCTTTCCAATTTCCAAATCGCACCAAAACCATTCGACTTTTGCCATCTGCATATTGTCCAATTGGTCTCACGTCAGTAACATCATCCTTGCAAATCTTGTTTAGACCTTCTGTAACACCAAATACATGATCATCTACAACAGAAATAATAGGTGTTTGATCATTTTCAGTTTCATCTAAGCCAAATATTCTCATATTACTTTTAAGACGGTCATTTTCAATGATATTTAGTTGTTCATGGATTAACTGTACGTGATCATTAGATTGTTCTTCTGATAAACTTAAACCGGCAATTTCCCCAGATATCTCTTCAAATTGATAATTTAATAGTTCCATATTATCCCCCATAGTACTCAGTCGGACGCCTAAGTTTTCTTGCGCTATCTCTATATCTTTAACCTCCGTGCGAATTGTATTTAACTCAGTAGATAGCTGTTTCAAATCCGATTTAACTTCTTTAACCTCACTTTTCATGTAACATACTTCTGTTTTCACATCCTTTATCTCCTGTTTAGTTTCATCTATAGCTCGTAAGATCATGATAGTATCCTCCGTGGGTCCAGGATTAAGTTCAACGTCCGATGAGAGTATCAGCAGCCTAGATGAGTATAGCGTGTATTGCCCACCATACATGGTTCCAATAGGACGTGGATGGCTACAGAACGTATTATCGATGCCCAGGGGTATAATTGGCATTGTTGATGTAACATATTTGTCCTTAATTTTATGAATACTCCAAGTCACCATGTAAAAGTTCGAAAAGATGAACAGTAATAATAAGCCACAAATAAGACATCTTAGGTGGATATCCGTACCTGAATGATAGGCTTTGTAAGGGCCATATTTTGGCACTTTCCTTTTCATCTTATGCGCCAAAGCAAATGTCCCAATTCTTACTCTGTAGATTTCAACACATATTCCCATATTTCAAATTGTGTAATGATGCTTCAAACCACAGAAAGTAGGTGAAGGTCGGCCAGATGGTCTTAACCACTACAATCACACACTAGGTACACAACATGTATAGCAAGACGTCCATGTATTGAAAAATGACAGAAATTATCTCCTGTATACACAACTCCCAGCAGATGACCACCTATACAAAGCTTTGTCACGGGTTTATGACTTCAAGTACACATTAATTAAACCCAATTTTGCTATGAAGAAAGGTTTATCAGCAATTAAACTATCACGAAAAACTATTCCAATTTAATTTTATCACCAATGTATTGTCCTCCACTAGCGTAACGCACACATATAAATTTCACTATGTGTAATGTTGATCTTCCACTTCAAATCCAAGTTTAATGCTGAGCCAAACAATGTGCACTGACCACTTGCCACACTACTTAATATAGTAGGATTAGAAGTAAACTATTTTGTACTCCTTAAGATAATTAATTGAATCTAACAACTAATAAATGTCAAACCCTTCGTTCGTCTTATCGAAATCAAGTAAACCCAAAGTCATGCGTTAGAACTTCTCCTTCAAGTTCAGATTTGTGAATGTGACCCTTCCTGCTCCACGTGTTTCTCATTTGTGTAACATCCGATGCTTGTCATTTACAACCATTAAAACTGATTACTCGGCTGAAATATTCGCATTGATCTGCGATTAAATGCAAATGGCGAGCATAATATAATAATATAATTGTCGTCTATCCATGTTCAATGGAAGCAATAATGCAAGATCGTGAAATGTGTCGGTTTTTAAAACAGTGGACCAGTCATAAGATTTACCATGTTCACATATGTTTACCGTATTTCTTCAAATAGGTGGTTAATGATAATTGCACTTTCTACTCAATGCAAAATGTTAAGTCGGTAATAATTTAAATATAAGTCTGATAAATTCTTAAATTCAACAGATCGGTTGTTCCCTGTATCAATTTATTCTCTGTCTTTTACAGTGTCTGTGTATATATGTTCATACAACTCTTGTGAAAAAGCAATTACCAACAAAGGCAAGTTAATATTCCCAAAATGGTCTATAATCCATCAATCACATCCATCCCCCCCCCCCTTGGTGTGCCCTTATATTGTACATGGTTGTTTTGATATGCAACCAGACTATTCCTTACTTCCTATTGATGTTTGCCTTACACCTCCTCAACTCCTAATGTTTCTTAACATTATTGTCGGATTGATATAAATCAACACGCAAAAATGGTTTTGTTAAATTGGATAAGAATCAATATCAGTCTGTTTAATGCACTATCCGCTCCATATACGTTTGTATTGAAGTGATGAGTTGCTATTACATACAACAGACAGAAACGAATAATTTACTGCGCTAATCATAGCAATCATTTTTATTTTTAGAAAGATACGGGAGACGGATAAGCATTGATGTTCATTATTACATTTTATGGGATAATATAAACAGTTCATGACTGTAGAACACCATAACTGCGAGCGCACGAAATAATAGTTTAATTTTGTTGTTTTAAATCAAAGCAATGTGACGCCTAGTTCTGACATGATGTCATCCATCAATTAAAAGATAATGTATGTTCTGATGTAATAATTGGCTTTACTGGTCAGTTGTTTTATTGCCTCGGTCACATGAAGTTCCCGAGCAGTTTGCGAGCCACAATGACGAAACCCTCGTAACCTGTGTGTAATAGGACGGCATGCCGCGCGGGCTCGCATGGTGTTTCGAAGATTGTTAGACCCATATGGGCGCCGTACAGAATTTTAGCCTGCAAAACTTTAAGAAACGGGCTCCCTACGACTTTGGGTACGGAGATGGGCCGTTATCAGTCGTGCTTGGCCCTTATGGGTATCCTGATGGTTCATTTACAATTTCAGGGATCTGTATGGGTCCCGTACGGACTCTTGAAAAATACATATATTTGTGGGTCCACATGGGTTCTGTATGAATCTTCGAAACCAAAATGGATCCCGCTACGACTTCTTTAAGCGTCCTTGTGGGTGGATAAGGGCTTGTATTTTCAATAAGGCAAAAAGTCCGAAGTTTAATTTACCCACATCCACCGAGGTATTTCATGTGTGGCTCCAATTTGATAATATATTGTTGGTCCAAAGAGTAATTTAAGGTTCGACCTGGTATATATCCACAAGAACCCTTACGTGCAATCACGGGTCACAGCAAGCCCCGCATGTGACCCGCACAGGTCCGTGTAGCCCCAAACTACTGATCGTACGGGTGTGGCCAAGTCTGTAACGAGCGCATTACGGAACATGTATGGTATACGGGTTCTAGCGACCCGGTGACCAAACAATCGTAGGAGCACACAGAGAACCTTCACACCACTCGTATGCATGACGACCACAAAACCGAAGGAGAGTGATTCCCTAAATCATACGGGCCCAGGAGTCAGCCGTCTCTTGTGTTTAAAAGTTGTCCTGTGGAAATTATTTGGACTCAATTTATAAACCCCTTTTAACCGGGTTCATACCCCTAGTTGTGGTTTTATCACTTCCAATCTAGTGCGGTACTCTCATATTCACTCATCGGTTATGTTTTGGTTGTGTTCCCTTTTTATTTACTTGACATTGTGTATATGTTTATATATATCCGACATGTTTGGGTGACTGTCTTTGTACGTGGTATGTTATGCTCGACTTCTTCATTTATTCCAATTCAAATTTAAATTTAAAATCCAGCAACAGAGTACTCATTTGTCCTCATGCTATGGTATTTCGAAAAGCACATAAACATCAAGACAATAAACAACTGTAGGTGTCCATTTTGTAGCCTTAGTAATTAAAGCATTGGGGTTAGTCGTTCGCTAATGTGACTTTTGTCTCAAAATTGACCCGCATTTCCTCCCCGATCGAATTCAGAAGATGAATTGTGTAAATGACAATAAATCCAAATACGTACATCAGATATCATTGTGCAGGATGTGCCCATAAAACAGATAATGACGTTCAATTTTATGGTAAAATTGGACACAAATTTGTTTTAATGCAAAAAAAACGGTCATTAATAACCTTTGAATGAGATAACAACAACAAAGATAATGACTCTTGCATTTAAACTGGCGACGTAAATATCATAAAATAAATGATGATAATGACCATTATCCAACGGTTTCACAAGTCAGTGGTTTCAAGGGACGATATGTGTGTATCAACAACGCTCTCATTTACATACAAGTAGTGATACAAGCGAGACAATATTTGATATAGATGATATGGAATTACTACAATGTATCATGTTTAATCCACTACAATATACAATGATCACAAATTATTCCACAAGCAAACTTAATTAAACTGAAAATTAAATAAAAATGCACAGTCACCGGGAAAACACTAGGAAACGTGAAAATGCGTTCATGCAGAGTGTACAAGAGTAAAAGAGACAAAGGCCACAAACATGTATGATTGGTGATGATAGGATTTCTGCATTGGAACAGTCAGTGGCACAATCATCCCCGGGGATTGCCATTCCCAAACGAATCAATTGACCAATGACGTTCAGTAATATATTCTGCTAAAATTCACTTTGTACGGGATAAACTAACATTTAATTTTCATTTTGAGTGGGGTTCTTAAACGAACATGAAGTGAAATGTGCATTACAGTGAGGTTAATGTATTGTGGCATCGCTTGAAATGAGTTTTATATCTCTTCTACAGTTTTTATTATGTATTTCAGCGTCTGTGATAATCGAAGCAAGATGATAGCTCTCTATAATGCTAAGTAATTCTTGTAAAGTCTGATAACTGAATTTGATTTCATTAATTGGAATTTATCTTTAACAGAAAATCTCCAATCATAGACACTTATACTTATATCAAATTGATTAAGATTTTACGTCCATGCACTAACCGTTACCTTCCATATTTATCTAGTAATTTAGTGATCTCAAATTCATTTGCTATTCATATTATTTGTTACACTTTCAACAATGATTATCTGTGATGAACTTTTGTAAAAACAAACATTTCTCGCAGACAAATTAATGACTTTCCCAGTATACGAAGAGGATTTCTGCATTCGATTCAAAAACCAATATGAACAACAATGAACAGCCAATCGTCGGTAATAGTTCACCAAGGCAATATATGTCAGGCATGTGACTGGTATGTTGAATGAGGTAGGCGAACAGGATATGTCCCATACAGATGGCACAGTCGGTAAAAGGCACATGGACACATGGAAAATATACATCCATGTAAAAGAGAGAGAGAATAAGTTGCTACAGGACACGCCACATGCATACGACAGTGCCGCCCCGCACAGACCTCCGGGACACCAAATCCATAAAACATAAGGCATTTTAGGAGGCTCAATGGTACATACGTAAGGGAAGAGGGGCACAAGAAATGACCTGGCCGACCATAAGGGATAACTATGAGAATCAAAGAAGACAAACAGGGGGCAAAAACAGCTGTGACACAATACAAACATACATGATGGGTAAAGATGGTAGAACCAACTTGAAACGGTCACTGTTGTACGTACACCTATGTTGAGTTGATTTGAAGAAATAGTATTAACACAAAATATGAAAAATTAGAAGAAATGAAAAATATGTATTATCTAAATTGTATTCCGTAATATTTCAAGCCGAGAAAAATGATTCAGCATCTGTACACTATGTATTTATGTATGTATGGTTTACCACTTACAGTATGCTATTTATCTGCCACTTCAAGAAAGTATTACATTAATGTACGAGCTATTTATTGGTTTATCGTGATATTTTACCCGGTGTCCCTTGGGTTAATAAGCCATTGATGCTTTTCAATACCTTCATGTATATAAACATGTAATACTTTTTAAACATTGTCTGCTCCAGTCTGGACGATTTATTTACGACAGTAATTGATACAGACCAAGTACTGTATGGTACAGTAAAACCTCAATAATACGATCACTCTTGGGACCCTTGAAAACTGGTCTTCTTATTGAGTTGGTCTGAATATTGAGGTTGAATACAGAGCAAAGTAGTGAAAATGGACTTGAAAGTGGTCTTTAACTAAGGTTTTACTGTATTTTTTGATTATCAGAAATATATCACTACATACTTAAAGCCATTAAAAAGACTAGTTATGTTTCTGAAACTTTTTTTTCGATAATAGAATGCTCTGTTTTATATTCTACATGTCTGATTTTTGTAGAACAATAAATTCACTGACTTATATTCATTTAAATTATTTGGGTATGTACTCCGAGATATTCCAAAAGTGGCAAAAGTCTAAACTTTTAATGGCGTGAAGTATATTTCAAGAGGTATTTTAAAGTTAATTTTAAATACTTTTTTGACAGTGCATTATGAAGTTCTAGATTGAGAAACATTCGGCCTAGGACCAAATGTGTTGTTTATGGGAACATTATTGGTGCGGCCTAAGTATCGATGGTATCGACGTCTGCATTTTCCTACAAAATATCGTAAAAAATATTTATGATTTAAAATAGATCGTAAACTTGTCTAGTCTATCTTTTATATTGGGCATTTGTATGATGTTTTTATAGTACGGTACAGAAACACGTTTTTAATCACGATAATCTCAAACATTTCCTCTTACAATACAAATCTTAACGGTTTTACGATTACGTATGTCAACAATAAATTGAATATGTAACTGAGTGTGCTATATCGTCGAGCTAAATGCTTATTTGCGGCGTTTTCAATATATTCATGGGTTGAATCATTCACAGCATTTTTATTTTTATGAAGTATTATTATTAATCAATGGAAACATAATACGTTCGATTTCCTTCAATACCAGACAAGAGTAATGAAATCTCTCATAAAAGTATGTTTTAATGGAAATATTGGTTTTATCATACATTACGTTGCTGCTCTTGTAACATTAATTGATAGTATCTGTTTGTCCTACATTTAACAGCAATGACAAGAGAGTATATGCATTAAATTGTTTGTTCTAGTTGTATCGTCGCCTTTGGTATAATATCTTTTCTCGGTTTTGGCACTTTTGCATCTTTGTGGAAGATATTCAGTTATATTTTACCTAAGACAAACGCCATGAGACAATCCAAACTAACCGACGCATCTTGAAGTCCAGGGGCCATATTCACAAACATTTTAAGACTGAATTCAGACTTGACTTTAAATTGTTAAATGTTCTTTTTTGTCCTATCTTGTTATTACAATATACATTTTAATAAAAAATTGGCTAAAGTGTAGAATGGGTAATAACAACTCTTTTGACAAAATTGTATTCGTTTAGATTTAATAAAACGAAACTCTGGTAAATATAAATTTTGCAAATTTAAAGTCTAAGTCTGAGTTTCAGTCTGAAAGTGTTTGTGAATAAGGCCCCTGGGGTATCACGAGTGTATACCGATCTATCGGTATATTACGATATGAAGCCAAACCGTATTAGACTGACTAAGATAAATGTATCGTTGTTTACAGTATAATATTATCTGGTCATGAAAATCTCATATCAGGAAACTGCTGTATTGAACATGGTTAAAATTCGCTCAAAATCATTTTTTGAAAAAGTCCAATCCTTACTAAGACACGACCAAATTTAACTTTCAATAAATCTCATACTTAGATCCGCAACACACTAGATAATGCAATACAATTTACTAAGAACATATTTAGAAATGAAAAATTCATTCAGATAAATATAAATGGCATGAAATATCCCTCGAAAGAAATATTGACCTTCTTATTTTTAATAGTTCACCATGACGAAATGAGCGACTGATAAATTCTGGTCAATTGTATATTTATACCAAACATAACACTACATCCAGTTGTTATCAAACGGACACGAGTAATTCCATAGCAAACAAACAGTAAGTGTTTCGACAATCATAAACCGCAGTCAGTGCCAACATATGTGATAGAAAAGTTTAAAACAAAAAATGAGTGAACAAATTGTAATAGTGTAGCCGAGAAACTGAGAAACATCTAACTGTTCAGTAATTAAATAGTCATACTATTCGAAATGTTGATTTATCTTGCCAGCGCAGATATAAACCTGATAGTATATATAAGTAATAATATAATACAAATATATCATATATAACAGGGCAATATCACTTGCTACTACATAATAGGGAGCATTGGTTGATATGATTTTCCTTCGTATGATAATTCGTAATATAACCCTCTCTGTCTTGTTTTCGAACTACAACAATGCGCGCGAATGTATGTTTTACAATTACTAATAACATGCATATGAGTTAAGTATCTGCGTTGAAAGATGTTAACTTTCTACAAATACGTTGTCCATAACATGATATATACTAGATACTAGAATATTGCGCATATCCTTGCGATAACTCTGGTATTGAATACTGTGTAGATTTGTACTACATGAAAATCTAAGTACGCACCAACTAGTTTTATTTGCGGGAAATCACGTTAAAATGTCTTGCAGTGACACAAAAATCAACAACATGTTACAGAAAGTACAACATCTTATTAAAGTCCCCAAAACCCCGCCTTTTAAGTTTTGTGGCGTTCCCGACTTGGATTTTGCTTTGGGAGGTCCCGTTATGTTAAATGTTATCTTCCCTCTGCTAATCTTTCTTTCACTGTTATCAAAATAGTGTACTATACAGATATAGGTTAGTCACTATAACATAGTTTATCGCATTCCACATAACTGAAAGGGTGCAAACACGATGAATTTGAATTTTGGCAGTTTTGCAAATTTACATCAACGATATGGACGAAAATGAATAACTGACACCATGTAAAATATTAACCCATCTGTTTCTTTTGAACAGCTGAAAAAATAATAAAATCTATAACTGAACAGAAAATCCTAAGAATTCCGCGATATTCAACAGTACGACGTAATCTTAAAGGTTAGAGATTAAGTATTGTATGTTCTTGATTAGGTTGATAATTTTTCTGATGTTTTCATGTTGTATTCCTGCTCAATTTATTTGGTTTCATTTATGCAGTATGTTGTATTGCATTATAATAAGTGTATGTCCTATTATTTTTGCTTAAACATGAAACAGAAGAACACATGTAAAATATCTGTTATCTGTTATGACTATTTAGAAAACAAATAATCAAAAACATGATTTATATCTCGAATAATGAAATTTCTAAAATACACAAACCTAAATTACATGCTTTCTCGCCATTTGTCACGCTGCTTATTACTGTAAAAATGATTATTGCTGCTTTGTAAAAAAAAACTTTCAGTGTTCAAATGCAAATAAATATATCTATCTATGTTTTGGTACATTCATGAGATTAATATTATATCATATACATGTACTAATTATCAATTCGAGACAACCGATTGTTTTAAGCCTGAGAGATAAAGGTGATAAAGTTTAACTATAAAACAAAAACATAATAAGCTCATATCACGCGTTAGCCATGTCCACGTCAGTTTAGCTCGAAAATAAATGTTAACCCTTTTTACCAATTTTGACAAGGCTTGATTATATCGTGCATATACCGCATTATTATTAAAATGACGCTATAAACATAATTATAGATATGAAAAAAAAAGATAAATAATGCAGGCTATTTAAATTAGCTAACAAACCAGAAAGTTGTTTTTGACACAAAAAAGCGCAGACAACCTTCACTATGCAGTGTATATGTATAAACTTATCAAAAGGCCATAACTTAGTGAAAGATTATCTGCGCGGAACGAAACGACAAGGATGCACAATTACACTTGATGCTGATCAATCTTGTGAAGTTTGGCTTAAATTCAACCAGCAGTATTGGAGATGAAGAACGGACGGACAAGCTAGAAGTGGACAGACGGACGGACAGACGCCCTAGACACAATTTATCTCCCTCGGAGGGAGGGAGACATGATTATCTTCTATAAGATTAATTATTGTCAGTATTTGTTCCAAATAAACCTTGATTTATATGACGTTTGATCTCGCTATAGAGTACATCGCATGAAATCAAAGAATATATATTATACATAATTAATTATATGATGTAACGCAGTAAATGCAACCCCGAGAGGTATTGCAACAGTTGATGTGGTAACTATAGAACATTTGACAGAAAATGTATCCATGTTTTATCGTAACGTTATCTTATTTAAGTCATACAACAGATGGTTTCGGAATATAAAAACATCCCTTCACCGTGGTTGATAAGGCAGCAATAATTAAATCTAAACAACTATACGCGAAGCAATGAATGGTTACATTGAACACCGTCAGAGTGGTTAAATTGTGTTAATCATGTTTTCATTTTAAGGCATGTTATAGTATTATTTAAAAAGTCCATAACATAACGCATGCATTTGATGATAGATAGTAAGTGTCAATAGCCGTTAGAACCCATACATTACACAAATGAAAATATATTTCGTCCAAAAATGGTGCAATAGATAAGAAAACCAAGACTTTATTGGGTCAAAACAAATTGAAATACTCCGTATCAATGACGCTTCAAAACATGCTTAACGGTACATTACAAAGTTGATTAACTGGCAGAATTCATTGTCGAAATGTTATCGCTTGTATTAAGACGGATAAATGTTATGTAGATTCTGTTTCAGTTCGCTTTCTCCCTTATCTCCATACATTTTCATGAGAAATTGGTGTGATTTGTCTCCATTTTGTTCCGTTAGCAGTTATAAATGTATATAGTTTCACACGTAGTTTAGTCGGGCTACTCATTTTAAAAGTGTGTTTTATTCTTGTATTCTCCCATTCTAACATAGCATATTTTTTTCAGTAATCAAGATCATTTTCCTATTTCATGTTCCCTGCAATGCATTGACTATGGATGACAGTGACTATACCGCTAATATGCCGCATATTTGCATTGCGCATTATTTTATAGTGTAATAGGTTTTTAATGACTTATTTGCAAGTCTATTCGTATAGGGGGCAAATCCTGATAGAAGCGCCGTTTATCTTCTCATTTCCAAAAAATAGTGTTGGAATTTTTTTAGAAATTGGTTTCTTCAGAAGCGGACTCCGCTTAAGTATGATTTCTACTGTCTTGTTCATGACGTGATATGTTTCTCATGTTGCTCATGCATAGTAAACACCTTCCATACTTGGTTGATTAATATTGCTTCTCCATCGACACAAAACGACTTTGCAAGATAATGATTCGATTCGTTCATAATGGTTACATAACCTGATACACTGTTATATAACAGACGTGCATAACATTACTGACAATAGCAATAAGATAAACTAATGCTATACAATTCAATATTTCTGTGGTGTAAATTTCTGCACGAGATTACTGGTTTGTTTAAACCCTCAGATAATGACTAGTTTAACATACCAATCCATTATTTAATGGCGACGCAAAGCGTACTCCTGGTACTGTCTGGAGCTATTTTTATCAACTTTCCTATTATATATACAGATATATATATACAGTACATACATACATACCATGCTACACAAAACGGATAAACGAATCTATTTTAAGCGTTCGTGCTTTAATCCATGGGTAGAAAACAACGTATTTTTTACCTGTCTTGTCTAATGTATTTACCTTTCAAGATAGTGCCACCTATCGGTTAGAAAACAGAGTACTGCCGTTAGTAGTATTGTATCGACATTTGAACACATGGACGAAGTAAGGCTAAATGTGATAAATAATAAGAATAATTGTCTGTACTTATCTTTCGTTTATATTAACATAATCATGTATATATTATATAAATTCAAAGAAATTTAAAAGTAAAAAAAACTTTCAAACTTTCTCTCACATCTTCCAGGGAAACCTGCTAGCTTCATGCGATATACACAAGTCGAGAATACTATTAATCACAGGAACAGGGTCAAGGACTACCCTAAAAAGGTGTAACCGGAAATTCCAAAATTACAAACATACGTATGTGCCTATCCTACCTTACATTTGAGTGACATTTTCTATTATCCCACTAATAGTTCGTGTAAACATGATGAGACCGAAAGCCAATGACTTATATAAGTCTTCTTCTTTATGTTATTAATACATTTCCAACAATCGTCCATCCGTAAGATGAAAATGTTTTTTTGCGATATTACCCTGGCCGCCGTCTACGGAAAAGCACGACATTAATAGCATTTAATTCAAAAAATAAATAAAACAAACCGATGGAGAGTATTCAGAACACCTGCTTGTATGAAATGAAATTATACTTCAATAAATACCGATATAGCCAGTATGAGCGCCAGATCATAAAAGTTTCACGTTGTACTGAGATTTGTCCCGCGATACCTCACTTCCTCCAAGCATTAGAGAAAAACTGTACGCTTTATTTTTATCTGATCTATCATTCGGTTTTCTCGAATGTTTGAAGAAAAGGTAGAATTACTGGCCACTCCCGCATGACTGTAGGAAGCTTCAATCATCTGGCGCTGTTACTGGCTATATCACTAATTTCAAAACGCTCGCAAATATTTTTTATCCTGCTTCTGCTTTCGCTAAAAGTTACTGCATAACACGATAGCAGCATTGTATGGGGGCGACTGGGATTTGTATTAATCAATGTGAGTCATTATAACACTTAATATTGACCTTTTTTATGACATATTTATTAAGTGATTGCATTACTGCGCATCATTCATGCTTTTATGACTGTGCGTTTGGATAAAAGAGGCTGTGCAGCAAAATTCTTCACCTTAAAGTGTTTCAGGTCAATAACTTCAATCTTTTAATTAAGACCTCAAAGTCTCAAAACAAATCTGTCATACGCCGATGAAGTATCAAAATGAGAATGAATAACATGACATGAACAAAATTGGATCTTTGTAGAGGATGTGGACTAGTATAAATGTAATCGGTGGCCCCCATCAAGTGTTCACTGGTGTTTAGGAGACTCTCAATGAAGCTATTGTACTGAACACAGTGTGTAGTCCAGATTTTTCTACAGCAGAATGTAAATCAAGAAGTTGTGGCGTCAGTATTTCTACGTTTGTTACTGGGATTACATACAACTAAGGTCCAGTATTATGTTGTCTAAAGATACTTCATTTTATTATACCTCTGACACGTGACATTACCTTGTTAAATGTCCATATACTCATTATGAGTCATTCCTTACTATTACCCTGATAGTACGTTTTTCACCGGGTGATAGTATACTATCACATGGCTAAAAACCAGACAATTCTGGTTTCCCAAGTACATGATGGTAGACGCTTATTTTAATGCGTTGTAAATCAGTAACTTCCG
Source organism: Mactromeris polynyma (assembly GCA_032209605.1). Classification (NCBI taxonomy): domain Eukaryota; kingdom Metazoa; phylum Mollusca; class Bivalvia; order Venerida; family Mactridae; genus Mactromeris; species Mactromeris polynyma. The sequence continues at coordinate 33,762,483 of JASFXZ010000004.1, forward strand.
GTGATTGAAACTATTCTAAACGACAAAATGACAACTGTAAACATACAATTAGTAGTGTTGAAATTCATTATTTATCTTTTGATTGATATAATGAAATAGATATCAGATGGCTGCCTAGTGTGACAGTACATATTGTCCACATTCGAGAAAATACTATTACCCTCATGTTTACAATATGTTATATCACAGAGGAAGCCATATTCATATAATATATTCATAGACTGAGACAGACCACAGAGAAACAAACAATATGCAAGGACACGGTACTGTTGATTTCAGTCATATTAAATGTAACATTTCAGATATAAAATATAATAATAATAACATTACATGTACAGTAAAACCACCTCACTTAAATACCACCACAATAATAAGACCACCTTAAAATTAACAAGACACTTTTCAAGACCATTTAAACTGTTCCGCTCCTTATTTCAACTTCGATAATAATATCACCTCAATATTAAGACCAGTTTTCAGGTGTACCAATGATGGTCTTATTATTGAGGGTTTACTTAATATATTCAATTGTAACACAATAACACCTTATCAACGTGTCTGGACGAGGTTCTGTCGTTTAATTCAAAAACGCCTTCTTCTTAGAGAGAAGTTATCAAATTGAACCCACCCTGCATATTTACGGGATAATTAGGCATGTCCATAGTATGTATAGTTCTTCGTGTTAACATATTTGAGTGTTTTTTTTCAATTTGGGAACTTTATGAATGCACAGTGCAACGTGTCTCAATTTGATATATTTAAACTATTGTGATAAACCAAAATAATTTTCCAACAATCGACTGTTTACACTATATATACACTACGCATCCGGAGTTATGACCTAAACCTAATTTCATTAAAAGCGCCATAGAACTATTCCTCGAATTGTACTGTATGTACATTGAATGTCACAAAATGCGAAAAGCGCTTTCATTACTGTCTGATTGATTATATCTTATAAGCGTTATTTCACAATCCGTTGTATTCCCATTGAGATGAGTTGTGATCTCTATATAAAGATGTATTTTGTGTCGTAATGAAGAGGATTTTAAGTTATCTCTATCACCAGACAACCTAACTGGAAAATAGAAACTTTCGATAAATACACGTCACGTGGACGACATACTTAATACACACTCCACAATGCTGTTCCTAATTAAATATGTAGGTTGAGTTATAGGCACTGTACCTTTGGTTATTTTGGTGGAATGTGACACAATATTCTCTGAATATGACATTTTCTAAATTTCTGGTACTGACCCGCGAAAGTTGTAAAAGTTGTAAAAGCACCACCCAAATATCAATTTACAAACTGAGACTGGGGTTTGCATCCAGAACGAGCATGTATAAATGGTACTATATTTCCCGATTTTTGAAAAACGATTACTGCTTTTAGTACAAAGAAAACATTTACGACAACACTCGCCTTGTACTAACCATTTGGTTTTGAAGCTTTGAAACTTTTGAAACTTCTCACGCGCTGCATATCGGAAAACTCGATCGCTTCGCTTTCACTGTTCTCAATTTGGAGGAAAAGCGCGTGTTTAGAGGTCGTGACAACGAATAAGTTTCGTAAATGAAATTGTACATAAAATGGACTTACATTTACGTGATGCTTTCACTAATGATGATAAACTTATATTTTTCGTAAAGAAGTGTGTCCACATAAATGGGTCTAAAAGAGAGAGAATAAGTGGCTATATGGAACGCCACATAAGACAATTCCTCTCCACACAGACCTCCAGGAAAAACAACAGTACATACAACATAAACGATTTGATGAGGCGCATGGGTAAATCCGTAAGGGAACAGTAAAAGCTGATTTCTACACATAATTGCGATTCACGTTTGGTATTATGTTGATGCAGTTTTATTACATTGCGAATTCCGAAAACAATATACGGGAATAAATTTGAACAGGAACAAGTTTACATGATCATTTTAAAGATTTTAACACATATTTCCCTCTTATCATTTCAAAAACACAGGTGGATTCCGATGATCGTATTTAAGCGGACGTGGGATAACTTACGAGTGTAAAAAGCGGATATCCGTGCACCTGTTTGGACTTAGTACCAGTATAGAAATAAAATACAGAATCGTTCTAATCGGACAATGTGTGCGAAATGTGAAAAATTTGTTATACTTTAGCTTTTGGATTCGATATACTGACAGTCACTAATACTCGGACTGTGTGTTATGGTGTCGAAATCACTGACTCAATGACAATCCACGTTCTGTCCACATGCTGCATTATAAAGTGACATTTGTTATGTGGGATTTAATATTAAAAACACACATTTTTGCTTGTTCATTTGCCAATGATATGGCGTTTTCAAATTCTCACATGTTGCGTTTTATGCATTGTTAAAGCACACTTTTGAACGATCTTGTTATATGAAATTGGAATTGACGTTCTTCAGCATTGTTTTGGAAATTATAGCGATTCCCACGAAATTAAAAGCAAAATTTGTACCGATTTATATTGATTCTTTTAACTCAAGTCGTTCAAGTACGACCAGTCGACAATGTGTTAATTAGATGTTATACCGTAGCTATCAATGGTTTTATCTCAAGTTTTGTTTCAAAGTGTTCGCTGTTTGGCGTTAATAAGACAAGAAAATCGTTATATTATTTCTCTATCTCAAAAGTATGTAAGTTTATCATATATTTTGTTCCAGTAATTGCAAATCGAAGAAAACGCTGCACCAAAGGGAGTAATATTTTCCATCCAGTAATGTCCCCCCTTCACTGTTTGTCCTCTTTAATTCTCCTAGTTATTCCTTATGGTCTACCAGGCCATTCCTTGCGCCTCTGTTCACAAACCCTTCAAACCCCTCAAGTGCCTTATGTTTTATGGAGTGTTGTTTTACCGGAGATATGTGTGGGGAGGCACTGTGTTATGTATGTGGCGTTCACTGGAGCAACTTATTATCTCTATTTTAATACGATAGGCGATTTGGCTAAAATATCAATTTGAAAAAAGCATGAATTCTACAGATTATTCGGGATCCCCTATTTTCACAAGGCATTTACGTGTGTGTTTTTGTCGCCTTTGAGTATGTAATTAATTGTTTACATGAATGTGCATACATTTTATGTTTCCACATGCCGTTTGGGATAGCTGTACATGTTGCGTGTGGTATTGCTTACTCCATTTTATATACATTTACCAGGAGTATGTTACGCTTAAGCAAACACAAAGTCCACACTCATGTTCTTAGAACTATAAAGACAAGCAGTTGTCCAATGGATGCCAATTCGTGTTTCTTACTGGTTTATGTATTCAAGACAAGATGTGCGCTGTATGCGTTTGTTTTGCGATGGTGTAGCTTTCTGTGAGACATAGGTATGTTTCACTTGTGTACTGTACTGCACGGTTTATGTAAAGGTCGCTATTTGATAATTATATTGAACATGGATACTGACCAGACAATTACATTTGTCTATCTTGATGAAGAGCTTTTTCCATGGCAAAATGGTATTTAATGAGTTATAGTGCAATCAAATGTACCGATGAGGTTGTTAATATTTCAATCGTATTACGTGAGTGACTTTACGGCACAGCATCCTAATCCAAACCTTCTTATCACCACATGTACTGATGAAATCATATTTTTAGTGATATTGTTTCGTCAATCGTGACTTTATCTGTTTGTAATATGTCTCTTATCCTCTCTGGTCTGCTATGTTCAGTATACATTGGTTATCCACACATATCATGTCTAACATCGGTGCTGAAATAAATCCCCTAGTGTTCATATAATCAAATTCAAAATACCATTAGTCGCTAATTTTCCACGTCTAGAATTCTTAACTAGATTTACTCAGCACTGTAGTCTCCTTTATTGGTGTGCAAAAGCGTTGCATTAATTTGACAGTTTTATTTTATTGATATAGTCGGTCAGCCAATTGTGTCAGTAGTGTTGGCCACGTCGACGTCTCCTCTGAATGCTTGTACAATATATCCTATTATTAATGGATAACCATGTTGGACTTTGATAAAATTGATGATTGAAAAGGGAAAGAGTCTTCACATATTTTGAGATCACTTCATTTAACTTGATGGCAATTTTGGGACCTTTCCAATGTTTCCAAATTAGCAATTAAAATGAAACAAATCAAAGCGGTAGTGGCATAGTTCGCAATGTTTGTCTAACACGTGAACATTGTCTGGTCGAATTGACTACACGAAATATATTAGTAATATTTTTTCATTTGTTATGGTCGGGAAATTAGGTTATGTTGGTTGATGCCCCATGAGAATTGGGCTTTTTTTGGGGCATCACTTTGAAAAAGTATGACTGGATAACGCAGTCACATTTGTTTGACGTTATCATGTTGTCGTATTGTCGCTGGTGTACTCCTTAGGGTGTAACATGGGTGAACGTAGAAAGTTGAAACCGTGCATTGCTTCAGGTTAAGTCAAAGAGTTTAACCATCTGCATTTAATATTTCTAGAAGTGTTTCTTACTCTTCAAAATATGATACAAAACAACGATTAAATAACCGCGATTGTTAGGGTACAATATCAAGCTAATACATTATGGTACTGAACAAAATATGAAAAGAGCGGAATATGGATCTACATCGAACTACTCAGTAACACAATATGCAGAGGAACGAAGGTTTCACAGCCATGAAACTGGCATACTACATGTACATAAATACCCGAGGTTAAATCAGGATTCCAACCTCACAGCCAAAATGTCCCTCATATAAACACATATGTACTAAGCTTTGAGTAAATACCTACGACGCGTCTGCTTCTCTGCAATTAAAAGGCAAAGGGTTGAAATCGTTATGACGCAATGTCAACCTTGCACTGAGCAAAAATGTTTGAAAAAAAAATTGAGTTGTTGGTATAAAATCATGTTGTGAGGAACACGAAAAATCGATCAATTGCGCTACCGGGCTTCGAATTTAGTTGTTGGTAGTCGGCTTAATTTTGATTCATTCACGGTCGACATGAGCTTTATTGTTACGCTTTTAGAATGCAATGAAGAAATCAAAACTGTATTAATGTCGCAATAATGATAATCATTTGAACACAATTGACTCTGTTCAGTAATGTGATGGCAAAAGCTCCTTCGAGGTGGAAAAAGTGGGATACAACCGCATCAAAATCCACTTCTCAATTTATAATCAGGAATTCATTCCATTTTCTGTCATTCTTAATCTTGTCTAATTTTACATTGGCGCAAGGTCGTCTGTTTGAAAAATAGAAAAACTGGCATCATGAAAGCAAAAACATGTTGAGATGGATTCAGACATGTCCGACAAGCAGCAATGAGACAAAACATTTCCACTGGATGTCTTTATAACTATAATCTATTCATTAGTGTCCTTTATTGTTATTCTAAATCATATTGGAGAGACATATTTCGTTCAGTTAGCCAATTTCATTCGTATGGATTAAGCTAAGGAGACATAATCGGCAGAGGTTTGCCGTAAATAACAACTGCTCGTCTTGGTGGCGGACCTTCCGCTCTTGTTAACTGTGTCACTATTCAGTTCATTGATTAAAAGTTATATTATATGAATGCTCAAAAACAACGAAATGATAATTACTATTTATACACGTATTGTTCAAAATTTTAACTATGTAATTGGTATGTCAAAAGAAATGTAAAGATTTTCATAAATGTTACTATACAACCGCCGTTCTGTAATTTGGTAAACAGTATTGCAGTGAATAAAGTCGTGTTTTAAAACAAAATTGATAGAAGGTGGAATATGTAAATTACTACAAAAACCCACAGGCAAGTACACGCGCGCCTATACCTTTTATCTTTCTTTACAACGAAAAACTTCAAACTAGTGTGCACTAATAAGCGGTGATTGGTATCTCGCCATATCCTGATTAATATCTGCACGTTGTTGTTGATAAGCGCCAATATATGAAGTAGAGTAAATAAATCATTCCAACGAGATACACCTTTATGTTGCTTCATCAAACGTAAAACACTTGAATAGATTAATGTTTCGTCTTTTTGCATCTCTTTGGAACTGCAGCTCAAATAATGCTCAACTGTTGTTGTTTTGGGTTGTTTTTTTAGCTGCAAAACATAATTATTCGCTTTTGCATTTTTTCGTAAAATATTCCACATCCAGCAAATTTCTAAAATACGAAGACAATTTAAAAACATTAAAAAAACAGAGTAATAGAGCTGTTGAAAAAATACATGTATATATATTTACGTCGTATATGGAATGTTGCAGTTTCTTTTGGAAGGACAAATGAATTAGAACTTGTTCGAAACCAAGGAAATATTTTTAGATCAATCGATCGTTGATAAAAACTTACATAGCTGCGTCAAACTCAACAATAACAGACAAGTCTGATATTTAATTCATCACTCAACCATTCCACGAGTGTGTCTTTAAAAAGACTAACAAATCCCTTGCTACACTAACTAATACTAAACAGTTAAGCAAATACCTTTGCATATTATTAATGGAAGGATTACGTTTGTACTGCAGGGAACATTCACAAGACAATCCTTCCCCCACACAGATACCAGGGTTAAACATCAGCAAACAGAACACTAGGGGTAGAGGGGTTGTGCGGGCAAACTTCTATTGGGATTGTGCAATAAGGAATTATCTGACTAATTATCGAAATCACTTAAGGGGAATGGAAGGAGGAGACAAAAAGGGGAAGGGGATTCTTTAAAGAAAAAGCTAAGAAATTAAATCGGCTAAGGACAAATCGTGGGAAATGACATGTCAACACGTACATAAGATAACATGTTCACGTAAATTGCAATGGTCACTGCGCTATGATAACGTTAATAATCTAAAATACGATACAGGTTTGGAAACTGCATTAATGGTTCTTGGAATCTGTTAACGTGGGTGCGTTGTCGACGAATATGTCCAATAATCATTGAATGTATGTGGCATTATTTGTTCAAAAACTCTAAATATTTCTAAAATTGCTTGATCAGTCAGTTTAAATGCACTGCTCTTATCCGACTGATACCACAGCTTGATACATTAATTCAAGTTGCTTACAACATATATTAATATAGAAAGATTTGATGAAAACTTAATTAAAGGCGTGTGTTGCAAGTGACGAATTTCACACTAAGTCAAATTAATATAAATGTTGCGGAACAATAATTCAAATAATGTTAAAATAATGCATGTACTAGCAGGAAATATTTACGAAATTAACGGAAAAGTGAGTCCAAATGTGTGTAAATAGGAAGCTTAGCATATACACTTTTAGTGATTGTATAAAGTACCTTATGTGTATATATCAACGAATATTCGGATATTTGTTCGTACGTCCGAATATTCGATACAAATATATTTCCAATATAAAAGCTAAATGCAAGTGTATTATATTTCAATGAAGGGCATCATCGCATTGAATGACTTGTTATGCGTGGAAATAATATATACAGGCGTTAATTGACATGTCATGTTGTATATTTGGGGGCAAGAGATATAACACTCTGGTGATGACACTTGAGTGATCAGTTTAAAAAATGATAAGCTTAAACTTTGAATTTCAGATGCATTATTATTAAAATACTGACATGTAGCTTATCAGCGCATTTAACTGGACAAAATTCTATATCATCGACTACAGTTGCGTTTACTAAAATAATTCGCATCATACGTACAGTTCGACTGTACGACAAATAATTAATTATGTTGATGCAATCGTAATATAATGACAGACGTGCATACATTTCGATTTGTTTTCATTTTCGTTAACAGCTTGCAATGAACAACACTAAAGTTTTCATGACAAAGTACCAAAGCTTTTCTCAAACCTCTTTTTAAGAAAGAAAGCAATATAAAAGTTGGTCATAATAGACCAGTCAGTATTTTAATTATTCTACATAAGATATTAGAGAAAGCTAGTTATTCATAATTAGAACATTTTCTGGTCAGATACAATGTGTGATATGAACCACAGTCTGGTTTAAGAAATTCTTATTCCACGGATATATGTCTTATTCAGTTATTCGATCATATAAGAAACCAAAATGCTAAGGGTATATGTACTGGGATGCCAATGTTGGACTTACATTAGGTCTTTGATATTGTTAAGTATGATACTTTATGTAGTAAGCTTAAACTAATGGGAGTTAAAGCACAGATGTCTTATTCAGACATTTTTTGTTAACAAAATGCAGACGCAGTTTTTGTTAACAAAATGCAGACGTCTTTTGTCCATTTGTTATTATTGTAATGTTTTGACTGTGTGTTTCAGGATGAACAGTATTTCAGTAATGTTCGTCCGTCAGTTGACCTAACGACTATTCCTAGATTTCCCACTTATACAAAATTACTCATTCGCAATAAACAGACAATTTACCCCTGTAGTTTGTGTTAAAATATACTGACTTTTGTGTGATCTTTAGTCCGGTTATCGCAGAAAACAAATGCCTAACTCGAGAGTCATGTTCACGACCTCCAGGCATACAGACGTGCAGTGTGTCGCCACAGCTGCATGTAACTGAGCCAGTCCAACAAATGATCTGATTTGTCCCGTCTCCCGTGAACGAGTGGTAAAGGCATCCACAATCGGAATGGGATGTCGATGGTTCTAAGCCTGGTCGGGGTCATTTCCGAAATAGCCGATTGGTGAGCAACGAACTAGTCAAATTATGGTAACCGTTTGTCTACCTGTCTGGCATTAAAAGGATAGGAATCGGGAAGTAACTATGATAAGAATGAATATATCTCATCAGTACCAAATGGTCGGTCATCTCGTAAATAAGGGCGACACTTTAATAGATAAACACTTCATTTTTCCTACACTTTTTATTTATCATTTCAGGAATGTGCCTACGTAGCACTTGGCTTGCAATGGCTGAACTCTATTCTTATCATTTCACTTAACATTGCTGTCATTGTTACAATCGTGAGATACAAGAAGAAATCTCGGCTTTACTTTCTCCTAATGAACATGGCTATTGCAGGTATGTTATTTTAGATGTTTTCATCATATTATCGTCGTCCTCAGCTGGTACCTCTATTTATTTATAGAAGTTTCTAACGTTACAATGAATTTAGATTAGTTAACGTTTTGCTTTATCGTTTATCATTGGTATTGTGTCAATTGTATACGCAACATTGCTGGTCTTGGTGGTACTATTTAGAACAAGCTTTGTCACCTATTTTGGTAAAGTCCGTTTATAATACATCCACCAGTGTAAGCGGAACATTATTGAGAAATTTGATCATTAGAAAACAATCTGATAAATGACTTTAAAATGACTCAAATGGACCATATCAATTTTGATGGATTAACATCATGATGATTACATAATTATGATATCCGTATCATAGATTTGCTGTTGTGTGAATGGACTTTGAAAACAACTTTCCTATCTAGTATTGCTATTGACATTGTATTTTCAGATCTCGTGACCGGAGTGTTAAATTCCTTTGTGAATTCCATTGAAAGAAGTCTGGGCATATCGTATTTGAATTATTACTGGTTTGCCGACGATTTTACTTGCAGAATATATAAAACCGTTGCCCAAGCTTCAATGTTAGCATCAAACTTCATATTGGCTGCCACAAGTTTGGACCGAGCCATGGTTGTTGCTAAACCTATGATGAATTTCAAACGCGGTATGTCGTTTTTGTTTAAAACCAGTCGGTACCATAAATGGCATGACTGTGTACTTCCAGCTTTCTACCACCTTTAAGTAAAGTAACATTGAACACGTAACAATTCGTTGCTCTTAATATAATATACACTACATGTTCGTCTTCAAAGTCCTCATAGCGCTTATCTATCTTAGCAATGCATTAATCACTGCGTTATTGAATGTCATGTGATAACGGATATTTGAATTAAACGATCGTTTCACATTGGGTACGCTCGTTTGGGAATTCCAAAAATCGAACAGTTAGAATAACAATCGAGTGCGACAGAATTCAGATCCGACACCATTCCGAATGTTCCGTCGCAATAGGTGGTGTGAGTAGAATCGAACTGTATTCGGCATAGTTTTATACCTTACCCAAAATGGAAGCATAGTTAATTATTAATGACCGACCAGCGGTCTTCAAACTATTGATGGTTTTCATCTATGCAGGTAGAATGACGGTTGCTAATGAGCTATCATTTGTGTTATCTTCGTCTGGAGAATCTAAGATTTCGTCTACGATTAATACTTCTAGCGCCATTGTGTTGTGGAACTGTTCTGATCAAACAAAACACTCGATTGGTAGAACCACTGGGATTGTCGGAATCCTATTCCGCGTGCTGTTCAGGACCGATCAAGTGTATTGCCCGCCTCGGTTTTATTCTGGTTCTCTGCCTCAAAGACAGTAAATGCAGGGAACCAGCCCTGCGTTCATTTTGCAATTTGGTTCCCCGTGTGCAGTCATTGTGATACGGTGGGCCAGGGATACAAAACAAAACGTGGGCGACTGTTAGCCGTAACTGAACGCAGTGTTCGGCTCAAATATACGCGTGTTACCTCCGAGTTGCGATAGAGAATGATAGCGAACGTTTTTCGCTAACACACCGGTCAATAGCAAAACTCGCGTGCTGTTTCGTAACGTATCCGACTGTTCGCCTTTACTGAACGCACATGCAGGTCTTCAATTTGGTGTTTCAAACGTATTTGTTTCATTTAACCGCTTAAGTTGGCCTCATTTCTCTGTAAAGTAACCAGAACAATGTCAATATCTAATATATAACATTAAAAGATAAGAATTACTTATTTTTAAAGACAGTTCGGTATATTCGACCACGATCATGGAAAGTGTATGTGTATATTCTTAATATTATTTCAGGTTTTATACTACAGAAATCCTTAATCGTTTTATGTTGGTTGTTGAGTCTGATAATATCAAGTCCGTTTTTGATAAAAGCCCACAAAACGACGTACACTCCGTTTTTTATGTCGAATGACACTCTTATGCCATATTGTGACATAGGAATTGCGGATATGGACGAATGGAAGGTATGTTAGACCTATACCGAAGTTTAATGCGGTCATTGTATACTTACATCTGCTAACTGCGCATGCCATTATATAAAACATGTAAGCAAGAAGTATCTTAAAAAAGATAAAAGGGGTAGAAAGAATTATGTCTTCCGGTATGTTAAATGAATATTTTTAGCACCATGTTAAAAATTAATTCCGTAAAAAAAAATCAACTCGAATCTATATATACTATACTCATGGCCCTGTCTTAGCAGGATCATTTATATATACATACATGCTTACATATGTAAACTACTACCGGCAAAATTTGAACTACTAACATCTGACGAAAACTCCGCTTGGTGCCTGGTGGGTAAAAATATTATTGGTCAGATTTTAAAAGCCTGCTTCGAGGACAAAATTTGATTGGTAAAAATGTAGGTCAAAATCAATGTTTTACAGCTACGCCGAAAAAGTATAGATCTATGCTATCTCGGATGACCCATATATTTAAGTTCTACCTAACTTACAACATGTAGTATGTTAAATGATGCAATATTTGTACATTTTGATTCTACTTGAAAATTCCTTATGATTTAATGTGTCTTGGGGAGATAAGCAAATGATTAAATTATAAAGACGGTTACGAAAGTATGATAGTTACAAAATGTAACATTTCGCAAACTGGTAAATATATCTAGAAAACACTATTTCTGCATAGTGTACACTTCTTAATGTATATATTAGCGCAATAGTGATGGACACAAAATGAATGACAAATCTTATACTTTACAACCTCTCTTATCATTTAGGCGTCTGGTAAAGGCTGTCTCTCATGGCAGAAATATACCCAAACTTACTGCTAATTTTGTTTGATGGATACAAGTTTACGAATAACGGGTTTCAGTATTTAACAATAACTACAGTAATGGTTCCAGAAAGTCGAAACAATAAGTTTATAATGGATCAAGAATTTAACACACGCGCATCACCTCTTGTCGTTCGCCTTTTCTTACGCCCGCGGCTTATTCACCTAACAATATTTGACAAAACAAAACAAACTAATTTCTGTTACCGACGTATCCAACACATGGAATGAAAGCGTACCGAGTGGACATTGGACACTGAGTTCTGCAACAAGATCATGCGTTCAAAAGAGTACTACATTGCCACATGTAAGAATAATCGGTCCATCAAAATTACATTTTAGCAATCATTTACTCATTTGTTAAAATAACAAATAAATAAAATTAACACTAGATATACTACATACAAACAAAATCGTTGCGTTTCTAATGGCGCTTAGTATATACAGCGTAAATAGTACTCGATATATGTGTGTTTTTTTGCAGGCGTACATATTGATATTATTTGTGGCGGCAGGATTAATACCTCTAATCATCATTATCACAAGTTATGTCATTCTCGTCTATGCCATTTACAAAAGAGCAAGGAGTCCACCAAACAGTAAGTAGGCTTACATGTGAAAAGTCTGCTACACTCGGAACTTTAATTAAAGCACACGAGTCCTATTTTTGGCATACACTATCTAACAGTATACAATATAATACCACTGCTTTCTAACAATGCTTAACTTCTTCAGCCTGGTTCAAACGTGAGACTCATAGCTGAATACAGTGTTTCTGATTATGTGTACAATTGGTATCTATTGCACCCATTATCCATCAATGAAACAAAATCATACAGCCATCAAAAGAATTAAACGCCATAATTAACGTTCGAGAATGTTGCGTAATAATTTTAATAGGATGCATGTGGCTCTATGTCACATTTAACGGTGGCAACAGAAGTGTCGTGGATCATAACCCGTGAACATTTATAAAGGTGTGATTCACTATGTTTTTCGGAACTTGAAAATAAATTGATAGAGGCAAGTGTCTCTGTTTGTCTCAATGAAGCTACATGTACATTGAAAAGCAAAAATGCTGTTTATGTTTTCAAACATATAATGATATCATTTATGTTTTAGGGGTGAAGGGAAGGGACAATCTACGAGTCTCACTGGTTTTCAATAAAGGCTTACCAAGCACAAAGATCAGAAGTGTTAAACTTACACTGGGAATAGTTCTAAGTATGTGTGTTATTCTACTTTCATGAACACTATCATAAAACCGGTATAGGTTACATTTTCAAACATTTGCGTTTTGTTAGTTTCATTTATATTTCTCATATTGCTCATTTCTGCGGAAGATGTATTTGAAACACAATAACATTAACCCACATTGCTTATTATTCCATCTAAATATGGATACACTTTGGTCATGTATTCACTGACACGTTCGACATCTTTTTCAGGTTTTATTGCAGCTTGGGCGCCATTTTTTGTGATGATGTTTCTTAATATTTTTGGAGATTACAACAATCCTTACGTAATGCCATTTGTGACAACATATTATTGGAATGCTATTGCGAATCCTATAGTCTTCTTTGTGTTCCATAGACAAAGGAGAAGGCCCACCATGAGTGAGAACCAACGGGTTTCAACTTCCATGGTGTCGTCAAGAACCACGTCGATAGTGGCCAAGTAATTTTTGATGCAGGTTAAACATTCATATGAATATTGAACATTACACAGACATTTTCATATACACTTGCCGATCGTGTTTCTCTTATGTATACATCATAATGAGTGAAAATAAATTGAAACATGGACACAGATATTTGCTGGAGCGTCACTAACGCATTACCGAAAGGTTTTCATTCATTCATCCATCTTTCCTATACATCAAATGTTATTATTTAAAGAAATGCAGATAGCTACATGCAATAACAAACATTGGTAATTGCTAGGAATGGAGTATAATAGTTTATTGATACATGTAGTTGGATTCAAATACAAAACTGATCAGCTAATGGCTGCCACTAAAAGTGTTTAACGCCATTTTTATCATTTTCTTTAGTTATACATGGTGGTTAATTAACCTAACCAGATTTCCTGGAATTGATCATTAACCAGTACTAACTTATATCATTCCACAGGCAGCTGACAACTTCAACCAACATTCACTAGTTGAATAGGATACTTGCGTTGCCAAATTTGATGGAAGGACAAGGTACTCCGGAAATCGAGTCCTGACCTCCCGAGCCCTGTGTTCTACCAACTGAGCTAACCAGGTAGACTGCAAGTTACAGATTAATGATTATGCAGTTTATTAGTGCAAGAACATGTACTGGGGCAATGTGAAAAGAGATATTGTAATTAAAGCCGACGACGGTAATGGATCAAATGATTTTTTGTTCTGTTTTCTAATTAGGTGTTTTTACCAAAGGCTAATGCGTAAAAGAAAACAACATGTGTAATCTAATAGCACCTAATCAAGAGGTATTGATCGATCCATTTGGATTGACGTGCGTTCTCCGAGAGAAGTTGATTATGATGAAACGGTCAATTCATCTTCAATTTGTATGGCTACAGAAGAGAGTATTGCATTTTTTAAACCCGAATCACGTACTGTGTAAGGTATTTGAATGACGAGCTATCATGTACTAGTAAAACAGTGCGTCACTGACTAGCACTATCATGACAATAAGTATGCTTGTATGCAATTTAATTACTACACGATGTATGCAAAGTCCACTGTAAAAGCAGTGTCGAGAAAACAGAGTAACGTCTTATATGTAAAGCAATATAAAAGCAAGGGATACAACTGCGTCAATTCTCTTAATTTCAAAAACAGACAATTTGTTTGTTTCTTATTTCCCGTGAACATGGTGTTATTGTGAAATTTCAAAAGAAACAAGTATCTTTAGTTGGATAATGTTGCAAGTGTTACATTTTAACACACCAAGATGTCGTTCCGCCATACTTCAGAAACTGTGCTTGACAACGCTCGATTGTGCATATTTTAAATTAGAATCAAGAATTCATTAACAATTATACTCAGTACCATAATTTTAAACTGAATCATCACCAATTCATGGAAATTATCAAACGGTCCTATAAGTATCACGTGATAGATTTGTAACAATGAATCTCATTGGCTTGTCTTGGTTCCAATCCTGGCTATATACGAAGAGCTATCAATCAGTACTAACGTGTCATCCCACATTTTTTACAATCGACAATATCCACATTTTCGCTTTGTCAAGCATAGCTAGTCATGAAATCTAGCGGCATGTCGTTCCAGCCCGATATCGACGTTTTTGCTCGACTACCCATGAATAATTGTTGACTAGACCATTGGGTTTGAACAAATCGTTTAGTGATGGTTATGAAGGGTTATCATTAGGCTATACACAGACGTATTGCTTTTGTTTCAAGAAGCTCTTGATTATTTAGAAGACGAGCCAAACTGAGGACAGAGCCTCGTTCCCGCATAAACCGTAACGCTCCAGTCGGATATTTCTATCCGTACCGGAAGCTGGTGATAGTTTCTTATATGCATAAACATGTATGGATCTGACAAAAACAATGTAGCACAAATACCTTCACTCCAAGAAAATTTATTATGAAATAGTTTCATAGTCTCATTTGCTTGCAAACGGAACATATATATCAACATCACTCACGATAACCAAGGTGAGCTTATAAAAACATTCATAACGGCAGTTTCACTATTATTTATTTGATATGTTACATTATATTTCACGCAAATGCATATGACTTCAGAAACCTCGGCAGTTGTGTCAAGCAAGAATGAGTGGTTTCAATATAACCAACAAAACTAACGGAAACGTTGTTAGTTATATTGACAGCTGCTATATTCATGATGTTACTGTGGCGTTGTTTCAGTTAAGTAAAAATGACATCATTCCTTACGCCCACATAATATGGGAACATCGGAGAAGACTGGTTTGGTTGTCAAGTCTGAAGAGTACAAAACGACAGTCGCTATTCAAAAACACATATTACCAATGCCACTTTTAGCACAAATAGATATTCAACTGTTCAAGATGTGCCTCCGTTTACGCACATTTTAGTTTGCGGCATCTGCTTTTCTAATTGCCTTTATCAACGTAGTAAAGGTGTCGAACCAGTTTTCCTAGAATTATCAACCAGTACTAACTTAATCTTCCGTAATCAGCTGACAACTACCCCACATGATGTCAAATGACCTGCACCGTCAAGGAATCAAACCTCTCGCTCTACCATTTGAACTAATCGGGTGAATTAGGGAATTTGGAACAATAAAACTGAACTTGTTGAGGAGTACGAATTAAACTAACAACTGGCAATAAACACATTTGGGTATTTAATCAGTTTGATGCCATAATATCGTCGTCAGTAAATTACTAATGCATGAAGTGTTTAAGGTATATTTGACAAGAAAGTACATATAAACATGGCAGTTTTTTCGGATAACTAACAACACAAAAGGCGAACGAGTACGACCAAGCACATTCTTTGTTTTGATGCGACAGAAATATAAAATATATTAGCTTTATCTTGACATGTCGTCTCCGTACTGACAATTAAGTCAGCCAGAACGGTGTATGCTGCAATATAGCCTTTAATAATTAATATACTTCACATAAATAGCATCACAAATGTGGCACCGAAAAGGCATTGCAGGTTGCAAGATGTCTGCGATCAACTCATTCTACGTAATGTCTAAAAGGTTCTCTTACTAGAATTCAATTCTTACATACCCATAGGTTGTACCTGACAATGTTTGGAGAACCTCTCTCACATGTTTACAATCGGTATGGTACTGTGGTTGGCAGTAACAGCAGCAAGAGAACTATGATTGAACTCTTCTTCCACAAGATATATAGAAATTACTTTATGGTGACCATCAAAATCGACGCTTCAATTCTCTTCAGTTGGACCTTTTTCAGAACACCATGAATTTACAGTCAACAAAAACATATCACAATGACACACTCCATACTCTACTGAAATCATATGGTGCAATGGTGGGAATGCATGATGGTATGAATCTGTCTGATTGTATGCACAAAGTAAATAAGCGGTATTAATTTAGTGCTTAACTAACTGGATATACACCTGGCTTTGACACTTTTCCCCAATTTAAGACTAAGAGGGTTTGAATACAAAATGTTCATAATTATCCTACTAATATCATGACAATTAACAAATAATTTTATACAAATCTTGGTGAAAAATGGATATATGTTTTAGCAAAGTATCTTCGACTCACAATGCACCTTCTGAATATCCGTAATTTACTTAGTAAACGATCACATGTGCAAAAGAAGAAGATTATAATTTGCATTAAAGAGTCAAAGACAATAATGTTATTTGTGATCATTATTTAATACCAATTAAACATAACTAAATACCAGGCTTACATCCAATAAAACATGTATAACCGGCTACCTATTTGTACTTTTTGAAAAACAAATAAAATTTATCAGAATTATACATATACCACATACTTCCTTGCATACTTCCTTACAATTTGTACAATCAGCGGATGATTAAATTCCTATCTATGAGGGCAATTCATTGGTCTTGGTCTAAAACACCGAAAATCCGATAATTGTGTTGCAAGTAGCATTCCCCGCTAACACAGAATCTTCACAAGAGTTTGAAGGATAGAGATGGTGAATATCAATTGTCCACATTAAGCGCTTTCCTGGCTTTCAAGTTGCACAACCATCGTTTTCCCTAGACGTCCATCATTGGGGGACGAGAAAAAGCTCCAGTATTCTTCCAGACGGTAAATGACGCACGTTGGCAGCACACATCATCATTTTGTCCGTCTCAATGTTCGACCCAGTCCAGACGTAGAGCACAGAGATTATAGCACTTCGTTAACTATCCGATTTCCGACAAGGCAGCGGTAAGTGCCTATGTTCCGCGGTACAGCGTAGTAACAGCGCTTGGTTTCTCGGGACTGGTGCACTAGCCAATATGGCTCCATATTGGCTTGTGCACAGGTTCTGTTGCGTATAGTTCGTTTATGTACGAAAGACCGGTCGTGACTTCCACAGTTCATTATTTTCTCTCGTAAGAAATTATAAAGTGTGAATGTCACCAACGGTTTTTCGTACAAACCTGTTATTATTGTTCATTTAGGAAATGTCTGAATGGTCAAATTACAATTTTTTATTCGATACAGGTTTACAATCGTTCAACTTCATCATCACCGGTATGTCTAATTGCAGTAAATCCGTAACATTATCGAAAGTATTGCAGATTAGCGCCAAAACATACATAAAAGGGCTAATCATTTAATACGGTAAAAAAAAATTAGAACTTTAGATAATGTGTTTTTTCGTGAATTTTATGAACACAAAAAGTTTTAAACTAACGATATATTAAATCGTGCCAAATAAAACCTCATACAATGATGTAAGCATATTTGCTTTAATGAACACGGCGAAACGTACCAAGAACAAAGTAAATGGTAAAAAAGGGAAACTGATTGTACTGATTAGTCTTATCAGACAGGTTGTCGGGCAGGTTGTCGGACAGGTTATCAGACAGGTTGTCGGGCAGGTTGTCGGCCAGATTATCAGACAGGTTATCAGACAGGTTGTCGGAAATATTATCGGACAGGTTATCAGACATGTTATCAGATAGGTTATCAGGCAGGCTATCGGACAGGTTATCTGACAGGTTAGCGGACAGGTTATCGGACAGCTTTTTAGACAGGATATCGGACAGGTTATCAGACAGGTTATCGGCCAGGTTATTGGACGAGTTATCAGACATGTTATCGAACAAGTTATCAGAGGACAGGACAGTCGTGCTTGTTTTGTGTAATGGGATTGACTTGCGCTGGTACATAAGTAAAGTCAAGCATAAACATTGTAAAAAATGATGAATATTACAAATTCTGATAGAAAGTCAAAAAGACAGTCATGAAAACATATACATGTTTTTGTACCTGCATAAAATCCTTCCGTCGTAAAATTAGATCATAATGTAAAATACATATGGCATATTTCAAATTGAGTATCATGTAAATCTGAATGTTTGAAAAAGGATTACATAATCCTAGTAACAAGTTACATGTAATGCAGATTGCACATGGAGCTATTCATGTCAAGTTTACAGAAAGTTTAAGTTAGATTAGTTAATAATGTCTTCGCCTTATCTATACTCAACAAAAATGAAAACTTCACATCGTATATTCGCGTCTAATATATCTTGATGGACCTCTCTAAACAATGCTGCAACGTTCTTAAAACAAACAAATTGAACTGTCGGTACTTTGTACATATCTTATATTTGACCTCCATGGCATAAATGCTTTAATTTAAACCTTACTTGAACAGAGATGTCAACGAAATTAAAAACGGAATCGAAAACAATTTGATATAACCAAAAACATGACAAAAACCGTTTGTCAACTGTTCGAACAAAATACGCGGAGATGATGCAAATGTCAAGTTTTCATTTGTGTTGAGTTTTTGTTTACTTTTCCATGTAGTTTAGAGTAAAAGTTATATTTGCACCATTACGATTGAATAAAGGAAGATACATGGGGACAAATTATCAATGGCCAATTGTTCAGGTGACAAAGTGACGAATGAAAATTTGTTTGCCCGGGTATCAGGTAAATGGGCGAAAAATAATTCAGTTCTAGCATGCACCCACAAGAGACTGTCACGAGTTCTCTCCCTTTTAGAGATATCTCAATAAAAGGGATAAAGGGCGAGAACTCGTAAAACTGTAAACTGTAAAAGTATGGATTAACCTAAGATATGAAAACATTATAGTCTCACTATTATTATAATTCTAAACGATGTTTAATATGAAATTTACAAATGTAATGGTAATTGTACAATATGCAAATATGTTAATCTTTTAACAATGGTAATTACTGAATCCTGAATAATTCCGGAGTTACATTCAAAATGGTTTTAATCTTGTCTATTATGCATTATGACAATTTGGCTGTGTTTTAATGTTCATGACTTCGTTAAAAAGTGTTATAATTTAAAGTATGAGTCAAACTTTTTTCAACACAATATATGAGCGCCGCTATTTAAACCTCTTCTTTAGTGACGTTATTTCCTGGAAACGTCACATGTGACGTCACCGTGTACTGACAGTAAGTAATATATGCCCCATATGGCAATATGAAAACCAAGTAATCATATGGAGTAAGTAGTGTTTCCTGCTGTCAAATAGTTACGTCACATTTGTGTCTTTCTAGAAAAGACGTCACATAAGAGGTTGTAAATCCCACAGCAGCGCTCATACATCGTATCATATTACAGTAAAGGGCCTTATGTAGCCATGGTGCTTAACTAAAGGCAGTCTTAATAGATTATATTATGTATAATAGAAATCTACGGTAGATTTACAAACCTCCTGTCGATTTTATTGTTGTTGAAGGTGCAGTAGGTAACATTGGAACGTTACATAAATCGCTACCACAACACGTCATGCTACCTGTACCGTGCCCAGCCGTGCCAGGCATTATAGCGTTACACACCTGAAATACAACACATATACATTTAACCTCAATAAGACCACCTCAATATTAATACCACACTTTTCAAGTCCATTTTGACTGTTCCGCTCTTTATTCAACCTCGATATTAAGACCACCTCAGTTATTAAGACCAGTTTTCAAGAGTCCCAAGGGTGGTCTTATTATTGAGGTTTTACTGCACATCTTACGATCATCGAGAAACAATCAGACAGGATAAAATATCAACACATCAACTTTTCTACAAAATGTGAATGCCTTCAATTATCGCAGTAAACTTTCGGTTCAATAACATAATTATCAACAATAGAATATTAAAGTAATATTATCGTAATATTATGCTCATTATTTTGTTCCTATAGTTAAAACACCAATAGACATGCATGCATTAACAAAGAATGAACTCATAATGTATTGATCCGTATTTGTACATCATAAATTAAAATAAACATCCATTTTTTTGACAGTGTGGCTATTTTACAAGTTTTATATGTTAGTAATACATTTTTAACCGGTTTTACATTGCAATAGTTCTTATTTGAGATGTTTAAGCCAATGTATGAAGCCATTTAATGTTCAGATGACCCGATACATCTTTAAATGACATATACAACATTTTAACACGACTACGATGACATACGGTATCGGCCATTTAGTTGGAAATCGACTTAATAGCGTTTTCTTTTATATGTTTGTAAAATCTATAATTTAAACGACAGTCAGTTACAGTTAAAGTAACATTTCACCTTCCAGAAGTGTTATGTACAAGCCAGTATTGCCCGTGTATGTTCCAGTCTGTATACAAATGGCAATTACAAACACAAATACGAGGCGTTTAACAATGTATTTTCGGGGTAGTTGGTCCTAGTTTTCCAATTGTTGAAAAAATCGTATTTTCTTACCGGATCGGCGACACATCCTAAAGTAAACGGTGCAGCTCCATGTGTCGATTGTATCATGCATTTCTGAAATACAAATAGTTTCTAATTAGTAAATTATCATATATAGCTACCAAATAGGAAATAATAACAGAACGAACAAGCTCTCGTCGAAGCAATGTCGAAATTTTATTTCGAATAATCCGTAGTTTCGAAGAGCCTATTTCAATTCGACGTGCTTAAATATTTACTTCGGGATCTGATATTCATTTCGGATGATAACAAATATTCGGATAGGATGTTGTCGAATTAGCGAATTTCGACTGTTTGAAAGTTGAACTTAATAGTTATGAATTTAAATACATGTACATGTATTACACTTACAAGTGAGCGTCGTGTCATAGGATTACGAATGGTGTTCATGATTTATCTTACCTGATGTTGACTACATGTTATTGTGTTACATGAGGTGACGTCATAAGAAGTTGAGCTGCAGCTATAACAGGTGAGTGCTGAAGAATTAATAATAAATTCCTATACATGTGTTTTCAGGTCAATTCGCATTATATAAGCATTACCTTTAGTCGGGTATTATACTTATTACATCCTCGGTACCCAGGCTATTCATAACATATACAAGACTAATTTTGATGCAAAGCATCAAAACGGCGGCACAAGTTTTAGGAAGCATGATATTGAAGATTTATTATTTTGTTTATCAATAAATAAGAAAGTATGATCATCACCAAGCCATAATTCTGGTAAGAATCATCCACAATTCATGACAATTGCCTAAATAGTCTTGGTACCAATCAATCATTTGTAGTTTAATTGGAATATGACTTGTTTATGTAAAACAAACCGACCAGTTTGTGACATGCATTTATCTAAACAGACAGTGAGACAATACAATAACAATGTGTAATTTTTAGTTTATGTGGAACATATTATTTGTCATGTGATGAATGATTAAATAGACTTTTTCCATTGGTCGGTGATAATGTTTCGCGGGAAAATGCTGGTGCATCGATTTACACGAAACGAAGAAAAAAAACGATTACACGAAACGTAGATAGAACGAAACGGATCTAAAAATATACATGATTATAACTTCTAGTTTTACAGATCTAAAAGAACTATTGGGATATCAAAAGGGAAAAATATCCACTAAAAATGTCAAAACAACGTAATTAAAAGTTCAGTTCAACCATCAGCATTTGATCTCGAATGTACTGAATCCGTTTTACTGCCAATGCGTTATTTGAACAACAAATGCTATGACGTTTTCAACGACAATTTTCATTGGCTGAATTTTGTTTACATATTACCATCAGTACATAACTTATATGGGTCAAGTTAAGGCAATGTATATTGCATAGTTTGGTCACTGTATTTATATTTGTACATTATAAACTGCATTCATGAACTTATTAATATGGATTAACATTTTTTGTTTAACAATTTGCTTTTTTATAAGTACAATTTCAATTTGCGTGCACAGCATTAGGAACCATTTCCTGAACTTTGATGATGAATTGAACGTAGTTGTGAAACGAAGCTATGTAATACACGATGCCTAACCGTTTTCGTGACTAGCTGTTGTAAATTCTTATAAGCATACGTAAAACATTTTTTAAAGCTTTTTATTAACGGTAAAAATACATTTTAAATATTTTGACATTTTTTTATTATCAATTAGTACACTTTTTTTATCTGTATAATTAGAATCACGTTTTGTAAGAACAATTTAAAAAAGCATAATACCAATGGCTTCTCCCATTTCGATTATGCAACTCCATGTACCTAGATTAAAAATTATTCAAATAGACGACGGCCTGAAGGCCGCCGTCAATGATATCCTGTTCAAATTGGTTAGCGAAACTTCGTAATGCATGAATATTCATTAGCATTTCTCGACCAATGAAATGAACGATAACAAAAAATATTCTTTTTGAAGAGCTTTTGATGTCCTACCTAACAAAATTTGAAAGCCGCGATCTCATTGGATCGCTCAGAACCGCGATTTCATCCGTAACTCCTCGGCAATTTCCGTATCGCATGAGGTGTGTGTCATGCGACCAATCAAGCGACTGGATTTCCCCTCATTAATTATTCATGGGTACGAGATGTTTACAGTCAGTTTGTCCAGGGTAGGGCCTATCATATATGTTATGAATAGCCTGGGTACCGAGGATGTACTCATTTATGCTAGTGATTAAGTCATACTGAAACACACTGTATGTTTGGTTGAATACAGAATAACACTCCATCCTTCACGAACATAATTGTATACTAGTACAAACATAATTAATATAAAACTTGTAAAACATACGGAGAAGAGATTCCACCAATAGTACATGTAAGCACTGCGCAACGAGTTAACATGAAGATATACTAGTAGTACTGAAATGCCAGTATAAATACCAACTTATTGACCTAATTCTATTGACTTATCAGTGATTGTTTTGTTAATTTTACTGCCGAATATAGTCTCCCTTTATCAAAATTGTCCATTTCTTTGTTCATTTTTCCTCCTCTCAAGAAATTTCTTTTTATTAAGTCATGTTGTATTTAACCTTTTATAAAAGAATCTTTGCTCTTACATCACCTCATTTATATATATAACAAATACCAGCCACAGCTGCAAAGTTATTTTTAAAAGCAAAACAACCATTGCCTTATTTTCCCAAAGTTGGGATTTATCGCGCCTATTTTCCCAATTGAAAAGGCACATGCAGTAAATGTATCTTTAAAAAATCACTACTTGTAGTGTCCATTGTACACTGAACGATACAAAAAACTCACGACAATTGTTGCATATCTTTGGACACACAGAGCGACCGAGTACAGCATCCTCACACATATGTGGGTTTTGTTGTGACATAGAAATACACGCAGCATGATCTACATCTTGACATGACGTATCCGAACAGACAGCTAAGTCAGCCAGGAGGATCCACACACACACTGCAATATGGTAACCTATCATATTAGAAATGTTTGTCAATAACAGAATCTAATCTCACAGTCCATAGTAGGGACAAATAATTTGCACTCGGTTTAAACTCTTTATCATTTAATATTTCGCCTAAAAAGGCTTTATCAAAATCATGAAACTGTCTTTTCAAACTACATTGTCATCTTTCTTACACGAAATATGAAAAATAGTGTGTCGTAACGTCAAAACAATATGGCGCAATGTCAACGGAAAAACAGAAGCATCTGTCAAGAACAAATATTTTCACACGTGACCTAACAAAATGGCGTCGGTGACATTCTGTGAAAATAAGAGCTATCAGTTTCAAAATAATTCTGTTCGATTTTCAACTTTTCTTCAAACATAATTATAGCACCCCTTTCATAAACAAAACTGTATTTATAAATGTATCAAAATCTTTAAAATTATCAAATTTTGCAATACAAACGGAAGGAAAATTAATCGCCAATTTGTGTGTACAACGCATATATATAAATTTCGTTAGTTTGATAGTGAAACTTGATCGGGAATGGAATGGTTTTGCAATAATTACGTCGATACAAATATAAGTAAATAAAATTAAGAAATGTTAACATACGTTTGACCACCACGGATTCCATGTTCGTGTATTTCCAAGCTAAATGTGGTCCATGTATACGTGGCTTACGACATAATGTTCCATGTTTATCAAACAATGTAAAGTAGGTCATCTCATGGCGATAGCCCACTTTCAAAACTGAAAAAGAACCGTCTTTATAATTATGGTGGCATATCTTAACTACAAAATGAACTACTAGTAGTTATTGGAATGCAAGCGGACAGTAAACTGGTCGAGGAAATCCGAATATATGGAAACGTATCTCAGGTTGCAATGTTCTTTTTCAAAAGAACAGTCCGATTTAGGCCCAGTAGTTTCTCCTTCAGGTGCCAAGCGAGGTGTACTCAGTAGTTTCTCCTTCAGGTGCCCAGCGAGGTGTACTCAGTAGTTTCTCCTTCAGGTGCCCAGCGAGGTGTACTCAGTAGTTTCTCCTTCAGGTGCCCAGCGAGGTGTACTCAGTAGTTTCTCCTTCAGGTGCCCAGCGAGGTGTACTCAGTAGTTTCTCCTTCAGGTGCCAAGCGAGGTGTACTCAGTAGTTTCTCCTTCAGGTGCCAAGCGAGGTGTACTCAGTAGTTTTTCCTTCAGGTGCCAAGCGAGGTGTACTCAGTAGTTTCTCCTTCAGGTGCCAAGCGAGGTGTACTCAGTAGTTTCTCCTTCAGGTGCCAAGCGAGGTGTACTCAGTAGTTTCTCCTTCAGGTGCCCAGCGAGGTGTACTCAGTAGTTTCTCCTTCAGGTGCCCAGCGAGGTGTACTCAGTAGTTTCTCCTTCAGGTGCCCAGCGAGGTGTACTCAGTAGTTTCTCCTTCAGGTGCCCAGCGAGGTGTACTCAGTAGTTTCTCCTTCAGGTGCCCAGCGAGGTGTACTCAGTAGTTTCTCCTTCAGGTGCCCAGCGAGGTGTACTCAGTAGTTTCTCCTTCAGGTGCCAAGCGAGGTGTACTCAGTAGTTTCTCCTTCAGGTGCCAAGCGAGGTGTACTCAGTAGTTTCTCCTTCAGGTGCCAAGCGAGGTGTACTCAGTAGTTTCTCCTTCAGGTGCCAAGCGAGGTGTACTCAGTAGTTTCTCCTTCAGGTGCCAAGCGAGGTGTACTCAGTACCTCGAGGGACACTTGTAATCAAATACAAGTAATAATAAACGTCGAAATAATTAATAAAACAGGACAGGTAAGATGAATAAAGATATTTTACTGAGAAAGAAGTTTTTTTATCATTGAATATCTCAAATTGAATTCCTGTCGTGGGACAATCCCACGTAGACCTGTACGTCACACAGGAGTTTGTCACGATTCCTCTCCCTTATCAATTCTATAGCACATATATATATATATACATGTTTTTGTCTAGCAACAGTCCTCGTGGCACAGAGGGGCTATTAAGATTTGGATCTCAACCTATGTGCTGTCAACGATAGACTTCATGGAGACACATCCTGGTCGTGAGGAGTCGAAACGGAATTATATAATATATAATGCATCTAACAATACAAGGAAAATGTAGATATGCAAATACATTTTAGGGTTGCAGGAAAGTGTCGGTCAACAAGATCAGCTAACATTAGGAAAATGGCCCTTCCCTCCATAATTGTTTGTTGCATGTTTATGATACTATTTTTCAAACCGTATTAACTATTGCTACTATTGCTCTAACCGACCCTACTAATGATACTATTGCTCTTATCATCTTTACTAATGCGACTATTGCTCTAGCCGTCCCTACTAATGCTACTATTGCTCTAGCCGTCCCTACTAATGATACTATTGCTCTAGCCGTCCCTACTAATGATACTATTGCTCTAGCCGTCCCTACTAATGCTACTATTGCTCTAGCCGTCCCTACTAATGCTACTATTGCTCTAGTCGTCCCTACTAATGATACTATTGCTCTAGCCGTCCCTACTAATGATACTATTGCTCTAGCCGTCCCTACTTATGTAATCTACAGTGAGTCACTTGCTGTCAGCACTTTCAGTGCTTTGATTTTTGTTAAATTTTACTGCCGAATTTCGGCTGTTTCCCCTAGCAAAAAAGCCACCATTTTCCCCCAAAAAAATTTACTGACCTTATTACCATCCTGAAAAGAGCGCATTGAGATGAAGAGGCAAAAGTAATAAAAATTCAGCAAAAACATGAAATCAAAACATTATAAGTAAAATAACTACATGTATGCTCTTATTTTCCCAAATTTTGGACTTATCGCGCATAATCTCCCAATTGAAAAGGCACAGGCAGTAATATATTATATTATAATACTTATGGACCAGTACTAAGGTGCCCTCCCGGAAGCAGCTGACAACTACCCCACATGAATCAGAGGTGGGGGACAAAGGATCGTCGCAGTCACAGGACGCGACATTTTCTGTCCGGGAATCAAACTCGGACCTCCATGCTCTACTAACTGAGCTAACTATGCGGAATAATGTTTTTAACTAGTGTAGTTATACATGTGAATGTATCGGTGCACCCAGTCAGTATGTTGTGTATTTTGATAGCTACGTGCATCAATGTTGACTCATTATATAGTATGTATTTAAATGTGAAACCATTATCAAGTCACACACGGAGTACCGCCTCAATAGCTCAATTGGCAGAATGTCCGCTTTGTATGAGGGATGTCGTGGGTTCGATCCTTTACCACGTCATACCAAAGACGTGAGCAACGGAACTGTTTGCTCCCATACTAGACACTCCGTATATAAAGGGGAATTTATCAGGAGATAAATATGCACAGGCAAATATCTGTATGTTGATACCTGGACTACAAGCAAACTACATTTGTCTGATTTAAGGATCAATTACTCAGCAAAACTGACATTGTTAACCATAGTGTCGTGGAAACATGTTTGTGGCGATGTTCTGTTGCATTGTGCATCACGTACAGCAAAGGAAGAACCTGATCTCCCTGTGAAAGATGAAGCAATAAGGAGGCACATGTCTATGTACCATACAACATGGCAGATAAAATGTGAAGACAACTTTGTTGTACCTATCCGCTGATGTACCAGGAAGTGGTATATGTTTATCATAGCGTCAAGCAAAAAGGGCCAGTCATTTATGACTTATAGGAGACACCTTTCTGAGCACACTTAACTCCTAATTCCAAAACGTGCTTGCCAGGTACCAGACAGATAGGCATATGGTAACCATGCTTTGACAAGCACCTTCAGAAGGCACCTTCACTGGGATTCGAACCTTCACACTATTGATCCTTACACGGATACATTAGACGTTTGACAGTATGGTATGTAGGTGATCTTCAGATGCCAGTAGGACAATGTTTCTGTTTCATTGTCCAACGCTCTGCATGGTCAGTACCACTCACATTTGACTTCCATTCAAATACATCTTAAATTAATAATAAAAACAAAAGTTTGCACACTACGGAATGTTTATTAATCTTGTGATAAGAAAAACACAACAAAACATAGCATTCAAAATTTAACAATCCTGCCAATATCTATTTTGTTCCATACAATGCCATACCAAGATGAAAAGTTGGGTCATCGGAGCATTTCAAAGGAACAGAGAGGAAAAAAGCTCTATCTTGTTTTAAATTTCTATACAGATAGGCTTCTTTTCCTTTAATTCCTGACACAAAGCAAATAGTTTCATCATACTCTATAAATACATGGCATTTATGTTTCTTTTTATTGTTTTTATCAAATATTTCTCATGTTTTCTTTCCTTATACACGCTGAAACAATAAAATCATAGCAGTGTGGAATGATAGGCAAATGTTTATAAATATGTACAATATCAAATTCTGAATAAAGACTGTGCAACAGTAATTTAACAATCAAAAGTATTTATAACTTTAACGTCAAGTAAAAGGGACAGAGTGTAAAAATGAAACAGCCAGATGCAATGCCAAATATAGATGTTTATATTGAACATTTCCTGAAGTAAAACCCAATTTGATTTATAAGGCTTTCATTAAAGGTTCATCCATTATATTGGGAATAGGGTGGGTATGTTGTTTAAATCATATTTTCAATTATAAACGGATGAATAGGTTGTATACAACACCCCTATAAGCAATATTTAGGTAACCAAGATAATGAAAGAAATAGCGAATTTGAGTTATAAAACCACATATCAAATATACGAGTACATGTATAACAGTAATAATAACATCACAACAGATTTGATTTTTACAACGAAACTGTTAAATTAAAATAATCCCACAGTCAGTAATTTCAAAGTCAAAGAAGGAATGTATTACAAACAGTGTAAGATGTTAATTATAAAGCAGACAAACTGCCCTCTTTTCCAGAATGAAATAAAACAAAACAAGAAATATCTTGAAAAAGATGGTCGGCGCAATTTGAAATTTAAGATTTGTTGTGCAACATAAAAATGCCGAGATGTAACAATTGCTGATCACTCCAGATCAAAAATGGATTTCGATAAATTACCCGAAATTCAGCGGATTTCGGTATGGTAACCATTATTGAAAGGTTAACCAATCCGTGTCAAGGTTACAAATGTTGTTCGGTTGAAGAGAAATTGCCTCAGTGGTTAACGTAAGATTTGATTGGTTAACACAACACAGATGTGCAAATAGCAAAACCATGTTAGTATGGTTGTGCCAAAAAAATTGGTCAATATCAGAATTATCTCAAACATCTAAGAAATGTTCGATTGATGATGTAAATGCCAAAAAAAAAAATCATGAACTTTGAAATAAGAAATTGTGTACGTTAGCAAAAAGCATACATGCAGGGACAAAATTACATCTAAAATACAGATCATATAACAGAAATAAGAAACAACTAGATGGCAACTTATATGGCAATGGCATATAAATGAAGCAAGAAGAGAAACTTAAGCATATACTACTACAGACACAGATTAACTTTTTTTTATAAATAAGAACAAAAACCCATTCATATAAACAAAAATATAAAAGATCATAAAAGACTGAGACAATAAAATGGTGAGCAAAGAATTATTTCACCGATTTTCAAAAAATATAAATACCGGGGGGGAAACTATTATACTACAGTTCCTGATAATAAAAAACATTATGCATATTAAAGGATAGAGATATAATGTCCAGGTATATTGGGAAAAGAATCAAACAATCATACAACCAAATGTTAGTAAATAATATCAGCACAAGTGAAGCATGTTAGTATCTAAATTGCTGAACAAGTATGACAAAAATAAACAAACGAACAACTGAAATATTTTGATAGATATTAATTCATCAAGCAAAACTGTAACTGAGTTTCACTACTACATGTATAATTCTACTGCTGTGTCCAAAAATGCACGTAAATTATTAAACTAGAATCATGTTCGTCAAATACATTAAACAACAAAGCTACCTTCCGATTACAGATCATAAAAGTTCTCTAATCTGCACATGTTCTCTTTTTCTTGAAGATGTTAGTTAGTTTCAATGATATAGCTAATATTACACACAATACGCATACCAGTAGTTATATAAGATAAACTAGAATTAAATCTAGTTGTTTTAATAACTGATATTTCTTCATTTCACAAAACAGAAAACATGATGAAAGATATTTACAGGTGAAAGTACACAACTATCCAATACACTGGCACCCAACACTCGGCGCCTTTGTCACAAAATGTCAATTTATCTTCATTCATAACAAAAATAATATGCACTTGTCAACTTTTCTTATAGTCTTATAGTAAAATAAAACTTCTTCCATACAAAGCTTTGTTTTTCTTCACCTAAAAAAGAAAAGTACATTGGGAAATGAAAACCCGACAATTTCAAGCTTATTAACATTCAAAGACGTTGTACCGAATTAAAACAAAAACAATCACAAAATGTATGCAGAAAATTATTAAAGTCTAAGGCAGTTAAATTGTTTATGTAATATTATAGATGGAATACATTGAATTCATAATTAATTTGGGGTTTGTTTTACTTTTCCTGTGTCTATTTATTTATATGATAGATTGTGTCAGTATAATACATTCAGCTTTACTGTTTTGTATCACAAAATAATGATTATCAGAAAACAGCTATATTTCACGTAACTGGTAATTAGCACTTTTTCCATTAAATATATAGTAGCAACAAAATAGTTTCTGTATTATTCAGTCACACAAGTTAATACTGGTATGATATCTTGACAGCGAATGTTAGAGCGGCATTTTAAGTTCATTTTTTATGTAATTAATTTGAAGTATTCAGTAAGTAATGACATTCTTGTAGATGACTATATTTTTATTTTACCAAATTTGAATAATTTTCGTTAAACAACTTATGATTTTCTTCAAAGAAACTTTGCGGCCATTGAAGAATTCTAGGCATTAACTACTGATGACACAATTTCTTACATGAAAACACGATTGATAAGAAGTTTTAATGTAATGAAACCTTATGTCTTTCAAAATGTCATCCATATGAAAATTAGTATATCCTCTCCATTATGTCGAAATCTCAGATTCTCTGCTTTTGTTTGACAGCTTAAATCATTTACTTTCATTCTACAAATAGGTCAATATCAACTCAAACAAGCAGAAGGTATTTTTGTAAAAAGAAATGAAGTCTGTGTGGTTTGTATCACAAAATAATGATCATCATAAAACTGCTAGATTTCACAAAACTTGTAATTACATGTAGTAACTTTTCCATTAAACGGTCCTTGCAAGTGTCAAATCTCATGCCTGTTAAATACAAACATTGTCTTACTGTTTAACTCCTGTCCCTGCCCAAGTCATCAGGTGTGCGTCCCCGGTGTTCTGATCTACCAGTGGGAGATGATGTTGGCTCTGGCAAGGCAAGCTGTTGTCTGCGTTCTCTTCTAGTGTCTCTGCGACGATCTCGATCACGTGATCGGTCCCTCAACTCCCTTCTCTCCCCGCCACGTCTGCCAGCCGGTCGGTCAGAGTGTTCCACACTTCTGAAAGCTGTCTTTGCTTTACCCTGCCACTCATGATTGAATGCCCCAGCCTCACCTAAAAATATCCACAACATAAAGGATCAGAAACAGAACAGACTATCGTTTCAAACCCTTCACATTCACAGGTTCAGCCAAATCTGCACAAATAATGAAAATTGAACTGGAAAAAATATGTTCATAAAAATACATGAATGGAAGTACAACATTATTCAAACCTAAAAAAAGAAGTATTTTGAATATAATGAAGTGAATCGAATAAAATGTGATCTTTCACAATTCATTTAGGATTTCAGATTTTAACCATTTAAGGATAAACATGTTCAACATTCTTTAATTCCGCTGAATAATACATTGACAGAATAACAAAATAAACAGATAAGATTTATTTTACACGTTAAGTCAACCTCATTTTCACTTTTCTTTTATTAAGTATGTAAGAGCAAACTTAATTTTCCCAATCGAAGCTTTATAGTAATTTCCCAGCATTTTTGGAATGCTGCAAACAAGGACAAAGGGCAATGTCGTCAATGTAATTATGTATGAATATATATATCATATAATGCCAAATTACATTGGCCGGTCACATGTCCATCATAGCGATATGCAATTGAAATGTGAATATTTTACAGTACCAAGATTGTTATTGAAGACGTTACCACTACTTTTCAATCACTCTCAATTCTAAATCACAATAACTGTGTGTGTAATACGATGGAACGGACGTGAGCGACTTAAATGAGGGTGAAACCAGTGGTTTCCAGAGCAGCATCACCTTACGATCGCCACCACCCTTCACATAATTTCCATCCATATAAAACACTTTGCCCTCATTCCAAATTTTAGGCAGCAAAATATCTTGTCAAGTTAAACAATTTGTAACACATACTTTCATCAATGTTGTGGTAATTTTGCATTTCTTCAGTCTGTCCTGATCGCGTGTTTTGGTGTTTTTCAATCTCATGACCTCTATCATAGATATGGTGACCTACAGACGTCTTTTTTAATTCTCTCTCAGAATCATGTAATGCTTTTCTTGTTTCACAGACCTACAATAAATTTAGGTTAAAATGTTTATTAAGTTAACCATTTTGTTATACATGTGTGCAACATTAGCAGAATAAGAAAAATATGAAGAAGTACAAAAATACGATCAGTATCATTCAACATGTTATCACAATACATGTATGTGCAATAACATTCAACTACAACTAATCCATTGAAACTTTGACACGATAAACGCTTTTCAAAACATTAACAAAATCCCTAAATTTAAGTTTATTCCATAATTTTCACAGTCATCTATTATGAATATTCCTTATATATGGTAAACTGGGAAACAGGCACTAATAGCACAGTTATGAATTTAATGAAGCTAAAATCCCCTGAGGAAGACTAAACTATCAAAATTTGGTCTAATGTGCAGCGTAAGAGATACTATGAACATTTTTTGTCAACATAATATTTATAGATTTTATTCATTAACAGGGGTTATGTTATTTCTATGGACCTTATCAACATCTATGCAGCATTTCGTTGGATAATTATATAATTTCCCTAGTACAGGACTATGATAACAATTAGTTAATAAACCCAATAAATCAGTCTGACAGTTCACCTTACTTGGATACAGACCGGACCGCCTGGTAGTATGGTAGAGTGTCCGCTTTGAGGTCATGGGTTAGATCCCTGGCCGAGTCATACCAAAGCCGTGAAAAGTGGTACTGTCAGCCCCCTTGCTAGGCACTTGGTATATACAGGGAAATATCAGGAGATAAAATTAAGTAAGAAGATACCTTGTTGGTAACACACAAGCTTTGTAGCTCATGTTACTTGATGAGCATATGCGATGTTAAAGAAAGCTTATAAAAAATTATTTAAAAAAAACAGAGTCCTAAAAACTGTTTAATTTCTTTTGTAACTAAATTATTTTGTCGGTACTTTGGCACTTTGCCAATCTTACCCCTCCTGGTCCTCTCTTTGTTGCTGTGGAAGCTTGATACATTTTTGGGGCTCCATCCCCCGAGTTACTGTATGACATCACAGATGTTTGCTGAAAGGAATGACCATCTCCATTTTGATTGGCTTGAACCTGAATTGAAGTAACATACGAGGGTTGTCCCATTAAAGCATAGACTATGTCAATAATATAATAATTTGACGTTCCAATGTTATAATTTTACACACATACTATTTAATCATTTTGTATCAGTTTTATTGCATTTTGTTTTGAAAATAAAACACACAATAACTTAATTCACATAAGGCCTAAATTAATTTTTTTTTTTTTTTTTTTTACTATACACCATTATGTCACACTACGAGTACGATGTGTGCAGTTTGTTCTTCTTAGTTACAAAACAATGACTATTTTTAGTTCATTATGTTTGCCTTATGATAACTTCCTCTTGCTAGAAAAACTTTAGAACCCGAAGTTAGAAAAAAGTATGACACAAAAATGGTCATAGTTGCCCTTATAATATTTTCATCAACAATTATTGAAGCCTCATGCTCATACTCACTAAAACAGACGGGCTATATAAAGTATTAAAAATAAGTACACATAAAAGTGTCAATTTTGCTTTCATTTACCAACATTAATTTTTTCTGAATTGATCCGAGCTTATGTTAACCATGTTTTTGACAACCACATGTCATTTAACTGTATCTTTTTTAATATTTACAATTATTTTACTGTACACACCCACCTAATGTACCACATGCCGAAATTACCACGCACGAACAATACATTTCGACTAAAACATATTAAAATTTCCACAATAAAATAAAATATTTTTCCTACCTACCTACCCACCTCTAAAATCTAGGGTCGGTAAAGGGCAAACAAAGACTTTTTTAATTACGGCCTAAAATATTATAATCCATTAGAATTTCCCTTATCCTAAAACCAGTCTACAGAATCAATTGAAATACAATATTTAAATGGAATAAATGCATAAAAATTAAAGAAAAAGCAAATGAAATAATGAAGAATGTTCACAATAAGTATTAATTTATACACCATTTGCAGATTTCTTCATATGTGTCTGAAAGCCTGTCATGTCATGTATAAATAAATTTTATCCAGATGGTCTAAAAAGTTAGAAATTTTACAATACACAAAGTCATAAGGAAATATTTTTCAATCCCACAAATGGTGGGTCTATAAGGCGAACTCTCTCACTATCAGTCAAACTCTCTAACTATCAAAATTACTACTTACAAAAGCTTGGTCCATGTTAGGCATCATCCCCATATGTCCGAACATATTACCAAAATTAAAGCCTGGAACTTGACCAAAGGGAGATAATGCATTAGATGATCCTAGGCCCGGAACTTGGCCAAAGGGAGATAATGCATTAGATGATCCTTGCACTTGACCAAAGGGAGATAATGCATTAGCTGATCCTTGCCCTTGACCACGGAATGGGTCTCCCATCATATGTTCCATTTGCCTCATATGTTCACGATGGCCTCTTCATGAAAAATACAAGTCAGTTTTTTACAACCATAATTGTTACGAGGTATTGACATTAGTTTGACTTGATGCTGTGTCTCACAGATGTGTGGCAACTGTAAAACTAGGGATCATAAAATGAGCCATTCAGCTAAATGAGTAAGGTTTTATCATAATACACCTAGATGCAGGTAGCCAAGCACTTAAGGACAAGGGCATAGCTAAGTGACACGCACATCGGTAACATAAATTGGAAAATTAAAAAAATAGTTTCAGCTAAAAAAGGTATAAAAATTGGAGGGTAAGGGGATAAGCTCTAAAGGTTTCAAGATCACAAAAATAAATAAACATTATACTTTATTTTTGATAGAAATTAAGGTAAATCATAGAGGGGACTCAAGGCTAAAACAAGGCTGTTGGAAGTGGCTTCAAACTCCACACAATTTCTAGCCTATTACCACTCCCCCAATGGCCTGTATCCTCACACTGAATTATCCTCTTCGCTATAATGGTAAATCACAAAGGAAAAAACCAACATGCCCAACCTGGGACCCTCTAGCATGTAAAGCAGACACTCAATCATGTCACTAAAGAGCTAGATGAATAAATCACCACAATATCTTTTAAAATCCCTCAAAATGCAGCTGCTACGAAATAGAGTTTCCACAGGACAGGTTCCCAAACACCTTTAGCCTAGTATGTTGTGCATACATGTAGAGATTTAGGTCATTTCCAACAGCCTTGATGTTAGGCTAGCTCTTTAGTGACATAGTTGAGTGTCTGCTTTGGGTGTGAGAGGTCCAGGGTTCAATCCCATGTCGGATCATGGTTTTTCCTCTGGGATCTACAATATGTGTATACTGAAAAATGGCTTAGCTATGCTCCTGTAAGACACTGTAGTGACACAATAGCTGAGATAGATTCTATCGGTGAACTATAGCCATTATACTCAACACTCAGAACAAACTTAATTAAAACCCATCGCTCGAATCAGCCATCCTGGTAAGTTATAACGAGCAAGGTTGCATTTAAAAAAATCAGAATCACGGAACAACGTAATTGTATGGATTATTCTGAAACAAAAGACAAACATTATGTCGCCAACATACATTGATTACAGTACGCGTATCAAAATACACTAGATAGTGTTGTATTATCCATGTACTCTACTTTCGTTTTCGAAATTCGATCTTACGAATCATGAATTATCAAGACGAGTTTGTAAATGAGACCACTGATGTAGAAATGAACGTAAGAATTATTAAAACACAGCAGGCAATGATAAGTAGTAACATACAATGCGAATGTCAAATACAACGCAAATGTTAATGGTGACCTAAATCCGTCGAACTTCATAACAAACGACATTGAAACGTTTGTGTAAATTGTGAGTCATTTTCCTGCGATGTGGAAAATTAGAAAAACTTACGCAAAAAA
The DNA here is from genome assembly GCA_032209605.1 of Mactromeris polynyma. NCBI lineage: Eukaryota > Metazoa > Mollusca > Bivalvia > Venerida > Mactridae > Mactromeris > Mactromeris polynyma. Next base: position 33,798,985 of record JASFXZ010000004.1, read on the forward strand.
GTCATCCTGCCCCATTCCTGGAAACATTGAATGGCCGAACATTTTGCACACGCTTTGCAGTCGTCAAAATTAAGAGAAATGTCCTTAAACAGCAGCTAATTTGTGTCTTTTCAAAGATAACGTAATTTTGTTTCACTAGGAGACGGCCATTGATACAAAAATTCACGAATGAATATCAACCAATCAGAATCAACTACGAGTGTTCGTGAATCTCCGGTTGATATCGAATGATAAAAACAGAAAAAGGTGAAATCCTTCGACCCTCATTGACAAACGTGTTTAATTCTAAGCCTAAGTCAAAGACCTAAAATAAGCATTTGTGAATAAGGGCCCTGGTATTTACGTATCACCTGGAACACGCTTTGTGGATATCCTTCACGCGGTTACTCTTAATACCGAATAATACCGTATAATACCGGATAATACAGAATAATTCGAAATAACTACCGAATTATACATTTATTTTCGCAAACAATACTCATAGTCGTATATATTAGGTGAAATATATATCAATATGATACAAAAAAACTTCTTTTGGCATATTGTGGTCTCAAAATGTCTATTTCATATATTTTTGAGTGACCTCCCTTGAGAAAATATGGATTGTTTCCCTTGGTTAAATTTGTAGCGATATTGGTCCATCAAGTAGTGTTCAGATGCAAAGAAAATACACGTTTGATCCGTGTACTGATGAATCAAAAGTTATATCAAAATCATATAGAAAGAATTAGAAAAGATTATTCATATGAAAAATGGTTTGTTTAAACATAAGCTTGTATTGGGTCCGTAGCTTCCTTTCCAACAGAACTCAGCAAGTATTAGTTGAGGGCCAAGTCTCCCCTTCTGCCACTGTAACATCTGGAGTACCTCAGTGAACAGTCCTTGGCCCGCTCCTCTTCCTGGTATACATAAATGACATGCATGAGCGCGTTAAATCACCATCTCGTCTCTTTGCAGATGACTGTCTTCTCTACAGATACATTAGACTGAGCCTAAGAGACACAGAATTGCTCCAAGATGACCTCGACGCATTACAGCAGTGGGAAAAGGATTGGCTCCTGAGTTTCAATCCATCCAAGTGCGAGGTCCTACACATCACAAGAAAGAAAGACCCCATCCAAAAGAACTATACTGTCCATGGTCAGCGGCTTAACATCACTAAATCCGGAAGGTATCTTGGAGTAACAATATCAGATGACCTATCCTGGAAAGACCATATCAACACTACAACAAAAAAGGCAAACAACAGCTTGGCATTTTTAAGACGCAATTTATCCAGCTGTCCATCAGAGACCAAGAACATGGCATACAAGAGCCTTGTGCGACCATACTTGAGTATGCATCCACCGTATGGGATCCACACCATTCTACCAGTGTCCAGCAACTAGAAGCCGTGCAAAGGAGAGCTGCCAGATTTGTATGCGGTGACTATCGGAAAACCAGCAGCACATCCAACATGATCGCCTCCCTCAGTTGACCGACTCTGCAGCAGAGACGCAGTCAAGCGAAGCTGTCAATGATGTACCGCATCGTGTACGACCTCATAGCCATTCCTACGGCACCATACCTGCATACAGCCATAGTAGCAACCAGAGGCCATGCCATCCGATACATTGTCCCCTTCTGTCGAACAGATTACCTACGGCACTCCTTCTTCCCGTCCTCCATACGTCTATGGAACCAGCTACCAGAGCATCTTGCGACGGCCACCTCCCTGGAAGCTTTCAAATCTGGGGTGGTGCAGTATCTGCTGTAAAAACATAAACTTTGTACATAGTTTTAAATTTTGCACTGTTCGCGCCTCCCTGCAACCTTGTACAGTCACCTTGTATGTCTATGCTCCAGAGTGAGCCCTGTACAATATTGGAAGAAGAAGATTAACCATATCGCAAAATATAAACAGTATCTAGCTGACATCAAAGGCCTAAATACCATTTAGTATTTAAAATGGTATTTAGGTCAGACCATATGTAGAATTTTTAATTCATATTGTCTTAGTAGAATAGTATGTAAGTTAAGTTATAAATAAACGTGGAAAAGATTAAAGGAAATATGTGTTGCCCTATGATGTAATACCGAAACGGTAGTAAATCAATTATGTTCTTCTTTGTTCTATGCACGGACAAAATAAGTTCAAGATTAATTACGTGTAATTATTGTCACTGTTCTACTCTGTTCTATTCTTTCGTTGTATTATTCAAATAATGGCGTTGCTTGTTGGTCATTGCCAGACGTGGTATCTTGAGAACTTTGTGAATAATGACCAGACTGTGGTTAAATGTTACCCTGGATTTAAAATTAGGGATTTATCAGAGGAGAAAGGATTTTTGGACATCGTTCTTGGTGTACCGGTAGTTTCTCTAAAAACATGTTTATATTAAATCTCCAATGATTCGTGAATTTATTGTATAAGTATATTTGTATGATACATGAAGATGATTCAAAACTTTGTATTGGTAGCTAGCATGTACGCAAATTGACACCAGCTTGATAGTGATGCACCTGCGTGATGAACAACAGACAACAATGATACCTCCTGATATTATCATATGGCTCATTCTTAATAAACAAACAATATGCATAAAATATGCTGTCTGTGTCTAACTACGAGATACGCTACTTATCTATATGTACAATGTATGTTGTTTATAATATCTACTTGTGCAAATGTACATTCATTATCTAACTGTTTGTGATGAATTTAATTCACATCTGTATATTAATATGCAATACGACAATGTAAGTAAATTATAAAAGTGTGTTGTTAAACCTACATGTCCATAATTTGTTCGTTTATGTAGTCCATTATTTTATAATGACATGATTCATGAATATGATTTTGTTTGTTGTTTGCATTTCATAAAACAAGGCTTTTAAGTATACTCACTATTTAATAACTCACTGTATATAATAGACATGGTATCAAAACCGAACAGTACTTTTTCCAAGCATTTTATTACACATTTACACATTGACTGTCTAAGGACCAAATGGCAAATCAAGGGAGGCAACCACAATACGAAGGGAGAGAAATCTTGGATATCATAAATGCTTGATTACAGCACGTATAGGTCCGCGATTACAGCAATCAAAACAATAAAAAATTACCATTTTACACAATATTCATATATATTTCACTTAAAAGAATACGACTATGAGTATTATTTGCAAAATAAATGTATTGTTCGGCAGTTATTTATGTAAACGTGTTTGCATCATTCATTTGTACATGTACGAGTTGTCTCCCGTAGACAAAGATGAGTTGTATTGTCGTTTGGTCGTTCAGACTTGTTTTCTGGTCCTCTCTCCGTGTGTCTCTGGTTCGTTAGTTTTGTGTCCCACCCTGTGTATGCCTCGTCCCCTTTCTTTTGCATGTATCGATCTAGGTAATTTCCAATTTTACAATGTGGGCTTCCCTGTTCCACTTTTTCTATTTATTACATTTTAGCACAGACATATAAACCATGTTCGTGTTTTAAGTTATGGAAACCATGAAAAAAAACTTCTCGATGTTCATTTCTTTGATCTGTGACAAATTTGTATATTGGTCTCATAGGAGTTCAGCGCCTTGTCGGGACAAAAAAATCATAGACTAACATAAATATTTTGGGATCAATATTTTATATACTGGTCCCAGATATATTGTTGTGATACATATTTCAGTATGAAATTCTGAATTTATTTCAAGCTGTTACAAAGGTTAAATGACAGAAAGCGCAGGAAAATGGCCCTTTGGACAAAAAATCTAATTTTTATATTTTTGCAAAATATGAAACTAACACAATTTTGCTTTGTTTAGAACTTTATTTGGAGAGCCTAGCTTGCCTATTGTTCGAGTTATGTCCATTTTCGGACACTGTATCAGGTGTCATCATATTTCAAACGTCACGACGTCACCAGTTATCCGTGAGCTTTATTTAATGAAGTTGAATTGCTAGGAAATACAGACGACTAGACAAGTTTTCACTATCAAATATTGAATGACTTGTATTTCACATAATACATATTTACAAAAATACAAAGTTAAACAAATTAATCGATACACTGACATCTACAAGATCAATATTATACTTATAATGTAACAAAATAAACCACGACTACACAAACATAACGAACATATCATAACATGTACAACAAAGTCATTCCTCTTGTGTCTGTGGTGCCATGTAATCTTTGTTTTCATTACTGACAAGTGGCCTGACATGTCTCCTTAAATATTCAATTCTTGTATCCGTTAAGCCTGGTGGTACAATCATATCAGGGTAGGAATCCAGTGGAGGAATTGTTTTCAAGAGTGTGACCTTGACTTCATTACCATCAGTACTTTCTTTCACAAACACAGACGTTTTATCGGTAGTTGAAACTCTGAATATGCGCTGTCTACTTATCCCCTTAAGTGGTTTGTAAAACCGCTTAAGGAAACTTTTCCAGTCATACCTGAAATATGTAGGTGAGATTAAATAGATGTAATTCATTTTATTATAAAACAAAGTGGATTAGTATTGAAGTAAACCATTTTTCAACGTAGATGTTACACTTAGTTATAAGCTACAGGGGCTAGAGGAGAAAGCAATAACAAGTTATGTAAATATTTGGTTTAATAAAGAATTTATTACCAAACCCAGTTTTGCTCTCCACGTGAATCTTGGAAAAGGACTGCTCTGTTGGTTTTACTTGATTTGTTAACCACATCGGCAAGGTCTGTAACGGTCTCAACATCAACTCTGCGATACAGTTTCTTCAAGTGCCCAAATGCACCATCAATACAGCACCTTAACAAATTCATATATTTTGATTAGTTATTTTAAAATAAAACATCAGTGAAAGCACAGCTGGTTCTTAACATACTGCTATTGGAAATGCAATCTAAAAGCTGCATTACAAACGTTCTAGAATACGAGAATTCGTTTTCCAGTGTAGCGTACTCGCATATCCCCTTGTAGATAACTTGCGTACGTATCAAACAATACCTGACTACGCCCCTGTATATGCATATTTTACGTCCGTTGAGAATAGTAATACTTGGACCGGACCATCATTTAACTAAATATTCTCACGCTTGAACTTGTATACTGTAGTATCATTTGAATTCGCGCAGGTCTAATTTTCTTCAAAAATTTAAAATGCGCGAATTTAGGCCCGCGCGAAACTGCCTTTTTTGCTGTTTGCGTGAAATTTCACCCCCGCGAATTTAAGTGATACTACAGTATTACAACTTATATGGATAAATTTGAATAAAAGCCAATATTTACTTTGTAAAACAAAATATAGTTTATAGAACTAACCTAGTATGCCCTGGTACTTGCATTTTGAGTTCAATCTCTTCATGCAATCCCTGATGTAATCGCCACAGTAAATATCCAATCATGAACTGATTTTTATTTTGCCCTGAAGAATGAGTGATAGTTATGTATACGGTGGTATAATATTAACACATATTTACTTACATAGGTCAAAATTATATTTGATAACTTTGGTAATTTGTGATTAAATATCGAACTTTATTACCTGCACAATTATCTGCATGTATAACACATCTTCTCTCACCGTACCCGTTTCTAAACAAACAATCATGGAGCATGCTAATAACACCGTTAGGGCCCTGACATCCTGATCCATCTGCTCCTGAATAAATACAAGATATATAAAGATTAGGAACGCAATGATACAGATTTCTCTCGGTTCAAATTATATTCTTCCACTTCCTATTATTCGGTTCGGTTATAATGATATATGACATACATGACGTTCTCGATAACTGATCATTTGATGGGAAGTAATGATTAAAAATAAATTTCAAATTAGATACAGATATTACTGTCCCTCCATAAAATAAACCGTTCTGAAGAATACTGAATGATTGGTAAACCATTTATCAATAATAACATTTGGTTAACCGTTGCAGCTCTAATTAATTAGTACTTTACAATGGTCCATTGACACTATAGCTGAGAAAACATGGAAGGCATGTAGATGGAAGTAGCGGAAATAACTGGGTATCATAATTTTAAGTATTTTATTTGTTAATGCGGTAGTAAAAATAGCAACTACTATCATAATAAGCGGCAGATTGATTTATGACTAAATTTAAGTTCGATAAATAATAATTTTGTTCACAAGCTGTATATTCAATCATATTCATTCATAGAATACATTTACCTATACTTTGATTCTCATCTATGAGATAATTGTATTGCAGCGTTACGGACTGGCAATAATCAATTGTATAATGTACATGTGACAGATTGGTGGAGTTCGGTGGCACAGGACCCTGACACCTTTCATTGCCTTCAAGTTCCTTGGTGGACATTTTCATTTCATTAATGTAGCATTCTCTCTCCAACTGAGCTTTCTGCAAAATAAAATGATGTCTGGTATTAAATCGCAGATAAATGTGACAAAATGGTTGTTGAAATAACTCTTACTTACTTGGATACATGAACGTTGAATAAAGTTATTTAGTTTAGTTGAAGTAAGATTTATGTGTTTACAACAAATGTGATATACCTGTATATGGGTGGTGAACAAAGTGGAAGCTTCCAACTTTTCGTCTTCAGTTGATGCTTTAGACACTCGCCGTCTCAGTGACTCACATGTTGAGCAGACATCTTCTCTTGGCGATGCAATTTTAATATGAGGGAGACATTGTCTCCATGTGTCTCTGAAAGCAGTAAGTCCTAGAGGACGGTGTCCACTCTCACAACACGATTCTCTGTATGTAGTGTGGATGGCTTTCTTTGTCTCTTTGGATGACAGAAACACTGGTGGTTCTTCATTCCTGCCCTTTGGTGCAGATGGCATTGGTATTCCATTTAGTCTGGCGAAATTATCTAGGAAATCTACTGCATTCTTAATGTCCTGGTATTTTAGTGCGTTGTATGGCTTACGTCCAGTATTACCATGGATTCTAGGGACTTGGCCATTTTCTTTAATATGCTTCATAATTGACTTTAGAGTCTTATCACCAATATCATAAATAGATTTATACGCATTTCTGCATATATTTATCCCATGGAACATATACGATACCTTCACACGTTTCCGTTTGCCACCTCGTACACTTTCAGATGTATGCCTTTGCAGTGAACCAATGATTAGTAATTCTTTTTCAGTTTTGTCCATTTCTTGCAAGTTTAACTTGTGCTCACTAATACTATGTGCATCAAACTTTGACATACAGTTCTTGCCACAGTCACACTTTAGGGGTAAGCTTTCACACAACACATCACTGTCATCAGAGCTGCTACTTGCTGCTTCATCATTCTGTTGACATACAAAACGTATGCGGTCATGTGCAGCCAATGGTTCTTCATTTTCCTCTGGTAAGTCATTCCAGTCACCAGCAGTAGCTATCTCAGTCTCGTGTGTATTTGCTTGACTTTTAATAGAGTCATAACCGAAGTGTTCTTCGAAAAGGGCACTTACAGCCTACAAAATAATTGCAAAAAAAAGTAGAAAAACATGTATAATTTGTTCATTTTTTATTTTATACCTATTATTAAAAATAGTTGTGACGTCATTTCTTTGGTCAATCTTCTCAAATGTTTTAAAAAATATATTTATATTAAAAAATAAATTATCGAAAATTAAAAAATAGTACTACTGGTTGGTCTCGATCCGTGGGCCTTCTAACATAACAATCACTACTTCCCGACCTGTTAACCTGCTGCGCTACTGAGTCAGACATATTCTCTTACGTCACTTATTTGGTATATAAATTATACTGAAGAGCTGTCGAACGTACAAACGCTTATTTAAACTATTCGAAAAGATATTCTTGGAAACAAACACCAAAGTAATTTTGAAATTGCAAATATAAATTAATTTATCCAGTAACTCAGATTTTCTTCGACATCGAAACCAAAACTTATTTAAACAGCAGACGATTTGTTACCGGTACAGCGGAGAAAGCTAAGTGGACAGTTTCTTAAATCTAAAGGCGATATAATGTTTTTATTTATAAAAAGAAGATGCATTGGATTAATGCAAAGTTGTTTTACCTCATAATCATCCATCCTGATGTAGTGTCCTCTTTTCAGCGATATAATAGACGCAACCTTTTGCGAAATATAAACCCGGAACTAAATTGTTTACATTGGATACGCGCGGTCTAGTCTAATCGATATTGTGACGTTATCGTCTTGATGTCGTAAGGGCCTTTTTCCTGCGCTCGACGTCAAATTGTGATAGTTTGCCAATCAGGAAGTGTCCACACAGTACGCTGAAACCTAAGCTTTGTCCCAGCTTGGATACATAGACAAATATTGTAACTGTGTTCACCAGAAATCAAACTGTCTTCAGCTCTCAATATTTGATCTAAAGCACGAGAGTTCTCTCCCTTTATACCCCAGAGTTCTCTCCCTTTATCCCTTCTATAGTATACGGTTTAGTCACTCTCCTTCATTTACGCACAATTGCCACACTAATTAATTATTATAATGTTATAAGTCACTACTTACATTTGAACGATGAAAAATTATAGAATTATATCATTAGTACCAGATATATTGTATATTGTTGTATACAGAATACAAGGACCAAACAGAATCTAGTGCTTTAGAAAAATTAAGATGAATTATTAACTTTAAATCAGACCGGAAATGTTATAATTTAACAAGAAATTTTGATGTAGTTAATAAATCAAGAACTTAATTATACAAACATTTACAAGGATGGACACTTTATCATATATCTGACCAGGTTTTTGACATGTTTTAGTGCATTTCTGCAAACTTCGCCAAGGCTTGATGTTTTGCATAAACTAGATGTAGTTTGAAGATAAATTATTTAAGCTTGGAATTTGTTGTATTTCATTAGATGTTTGAAGCAATATTTCTGCTGTGAAGAGGTCAGGTGTAAAAGTGTCAGATGCCTTGTACTATACATACGTCAGTTTAATGTTGACTTTTTAAATGCAAGTCTCCTATCATTGCAGGTCAATGTGAACTTTCCAGCTAAGCTTTCTTTCTTAACATCGCATATGATCAACAAGTAACATGAGCAACAAAGCTTGTGTGCGACCAACAAGATATCCATTAACAGATACTTACCTGTGCTTATTTATCTCCTGATACTACCCTTTATATACAGAGTGCCTAGCAAGGGAGCTACCAGTACCATTTTACATGTCTTTTGCATCATGCGGCCTGAGATCAAACCCACAAGCTCCTGCACTCAAAGCTGACACTCTACCAACTGCGCTAATGAGGCAGTGCAGACATTCCAGTCGCCATCCAGTGGCTAGTTGTCGTTTAAAGCCGATGCCCGCCGTCAATTTAATTGACATTAAAAACAATCCAAATTTGGGTCACAGGCGATACATAGAACTTGAAATAAAAACACAAACACACCATGAAGCCTATGAGAATTTATTTAAGGAAGCAACAGCATATTGTATCTGCCTCTCACTAAATCAATGTCACCGGAGCAAAAAAAAAACATAAAATCTAGTGCACAAATAAAATCTTTAAAATCATAAAACACCAATTAACAGTATACACTGGCATAGATTTGTGTATGGTAACAACAAATGGCGTCCCAACATTCATCTACATGTTGCTATCAACAAATCCAGTAAATAGAAAGAAAGTACTTTGTAACATACACAAACAGAAAAACAAACTTGCAATAAACATAAAACTGTTTCATTACATCACTCAAGGTTTGTTAATTTTTTACTAGTGCCCTTCTTTTGAACATTCTTATGCGAAATGATGAAACTTTCCCTCTATCAACAAGTATTCATATTGATATGAAAACCATTATTTTTCTTCTAAATATTTATAGTAATTCAAACTTACTACTATTTCTGTAATTAAATGACTAAAAACTGGAAACACACTATCTTTTATAAAAATCTCATAAATTCAAATATCTCGCTTAAAACAACAATATCAGTCTTGGAAAGTGCTACGAAAAATCCCCAAATCATATGAACAGAAATCATATCAATAGTTCATTACATCCTTCAACTTATGATAAATGAAAAAGCATATTTCAAAAATACAAACTCGCTATTCTGTCAGCTAATCAAATAATGTAAGAGAATAGTTCAACAAAACATTCAGATGAATCAACAATTGACCATGTAAGAAACACGCTGTTGTGACTTCAACATCTAGGCTCTCAAAGCTGCTAACAGCACACAGCCTTTTAACTTCAATAAGCCATTTTAATCATTAAATAAATTCTAAATCAACAGCTACAATATGCCCACTTACGACTTATCAAAACTTAAATACATACAGAAATATTGCAAAAAAACAAAAATTCTCTTCCAAACATGTACATATGAATGAACATAAGCAATCCCAGTTCATAACAAACATTTGTAATTAAATAATAAAAATGAAAATGAGGAAAAAAGACAAATATGTATAAAATGATTCATGACAATCCAACATATGAAATTTAAGTCGCAACCTCTTATTTAGAGCAAATACACTTATCCATAATTGTAACAATATCAATGTTGATAGCTAAAATAAAGGGACGTTTTCAAGCCCCTTACAATCATTGACAAAGCATATGAACCTTTCAACAGTAAACTGAATAGTTTGTCAATCCTACTTCTCAAAGTCCAACCAAAGTATCCCAATGCTTTGAAGTAGTACGAGTTTGTATTTGTATAAAAAAGCACAAAATGAAGTATAATGTTTTTACTGTTTACCATTAAGCAGTAAGACAAAGAAATATTAACATGACACAGCATGATAATGGTTATAATTATAAAACTTCAAAAAATGGAAAATGACTAAGCAAAATTTATAAATATAATGCTCACCTACAAAACTTGTGCTGCAAATCTGAGTTTTTCCTGAGTTTAACTATTGATACTAATACAATTACATTATTATAATTATAACTGTCAGATTAATGTCAAAACATTGTCTTTTGTAAGCCTATATTGTTTTGTCTATGAAAACGAAACATTTTTTTCAAGTTGCCTAGCAACAAAAAATATATGTAAGCAGCTAATACTGCTTTTGTACCAGGATACATTGGTAATATGACAAGTTTGGAAGAGATGACACACCAATACTTCGTCTCAACGAAACACATGTTTGCCTGATTAAAGCCTAATTTAAACAAGTAACTAAAAGAAAAATAATGAAAGAACTAAATCATACCAGTAATTGAAATTTTAAATAAAATCTATCTTTAAGACCAAACAATATGTTCCATTTAAAACAAACATGTAAGCACTTAATTTATCATATCAGCATCAGGATTTGTTTATATATTTATATAAATACTTCATAATAACTGTTTTCCCCGAACCACAATTGAACTATGAACTTTACTCAAAATATTAAATATTTTTCTGATTTTGACGCACTAGTATCTTGTAATATAATTAGTTGGTGTAGAAACAGACCTCACACAGTGGTAAAACAAACCATTGTTTAACTAACCAAGGTAGTGAAAAAAACATAAAAAGAGAATTCTAAATACATACAGTAAGTAAGTTCTATGATTTCAGCTAGGGTGACATGTATAAACTAATTTCACGAAGTTATTTAGCTTCATAAGATACTGACTTAAAAAATTAATGAAGAAAAATACACTATACACACAGTTGATCATGAACATTAATTATAATGAGAAAATGATTTTTTACAAAGTCTCTAAACTTCAACAATAGTTTATATTTTAGTAAACAAAACTCTCCTATTATGAAGTCCTAAAATTCTGATTCAATGATATGGAATCTTGTTTCAGTATAGCTTCTTTTTAAATATTTATTTTGAAACAGATGCACAAACAAAACCTGCACTTAAGTCCATTTTTCAAAGTGACCACTTACAGGAACAGTTGGTTTTATCCTTTCGTTAAACTAATTCTACTCCACCTGTCAATGTTCACACTGATCAATGGTCAACCGAGATCACTTGTCAACAAAGGTCATCTGTCAACAGAGACCAACACTCAACAATGCCCACCTGTCAACAAAGGTTGTCTGTCAACAGTGATCATTGGTCAACAAAGACCACCCGTCAACAGAGATCAATGGTCAACAAAGGTTGTCTGTCAACAAAGATCAATGGTCAACAAAGGTTGTCTGTCAACAGATATCAATGGTCAACAGAGACCACCTGTCAACAGAGATCAATGGTCAACAAAGGTTGTCTGTCAACAAAGATCAATGGTCAACAAAGGTTGTCTGTCAATAGATATCAATGGTCAACAAAGGTTGTCTGTCAGAAGAGGAAATCTGTCAACAATGGTCAACGAAGGTCAGTTGTTAACAGAAATCAAAGATATACAGACCACAATGGACAATGGAGACTACCTGCCAACAAAGACCACTCATTTATTTTCCAAAGGAAGTCTTTAAAGCTGGTATATGACAAAGCTATAGGCTATATAGTATGTATATCTCAGTATGTTACTGAGAATATGCGAGGAAAAATGACCAAATGATAAAATGTTATATAAATCAATGCACAAACAACATGTTACTATGACAACACTATAAATCTATACTGGCCTTTTTCTACAAACTCACGCAGACTGGTTTCAGGATTGTCCTGTTCATTTACAAACCTAATAAACTTTTGGAAAGCAACACAATGGAAAAATGAGAAAACTGCAATGGATTCAGTGAATAAAGATAAACAGGCATGTTCTAGTATTGGTAGAATTGTCATTAACTAATAAACAGAAGCGAATTTAAAAAAAACAGGTAGTAGTTGAAAAAACATTTTCTTTTGATAAAATCTCTTGAAAAGTCTGCGAGTCGTACTAATGCCGTTACTTATCTTTAGGTACATAGAACATTAACATCCTGGGGTAAATGAACAGAAAATGCTTGACAATATTTCTTTCTTTACCTATGACACAAACTTCTCCAAAACACATGTAACTACCAGTACAGTTTCATCAGTACGAAAATGGATAGATTAACTATACCAATGAATTTTCTACAGTACATATAACCATTATATATACATAATTATAACCTTTCTATGCGGCCAGCACACATGGTAAATACATACATGTCTAATTTTTGACGCCAAGCAGCGCAATGTCATACTTAAATACAATTTCCTAAATTATAAACTAATTTTTCATGAACAATAATGTGGATTACAAACCGTTTGCCATTATTTTAGTTTGTTACAAATACAAAGCCAATGAATTAGAGCCAACATTCATAGCAATTTAAATCTGGCAAGGCCACCAAGTCGTCTGCTGTCTCCAAGACCTATGTTGTGAAGTTGGATATGTACTTTTTTTTCAACTAAACACTTCTTATAAAGCGATTGTTTAACTACAATGTTTACCAATAAGACTAAATTAGTCCTGCTCCGGACCAATAAAATGGCACACAATTCTATTTTATTTTGGCTTGAATCACAATTTTAGTGCATGGAAACCTTATGTAGTTAATTATCTTTTTGAATCTGAATGGAATTGATCGCTTCATGTTTTTAGTGGTAACTTTTTTAAAAAATACTACTTTATTATTACTAAAGGAAAATGATGTTACGAAGAGGTCGTTCCTAAAGAGAGGATCACTGTCAAGGGGATTGCACTGTGCTTTTAAACATCTGTTAACATATTAAAATTTTGTTCGGTAATTCTGAACAATTACTTTAACTTCTGCGGGGGACAACCTCACAACAACGGTCAAAATACACGTTTCCCAAAGTTTGATTCCCTGTAGACATTGCACTGAGACTATTTTTGTAGCAAAACAAATTCATTGGACATCATGGAGAATTTCCAAACAGTCTGCCAATCGTCGTAACACGGCTCACAATAAAACCCCTAACAGAATGAGCGCATGATAAGTCAAACACACGGTAAAACAACTGACACATATATGCCCTATGATCAGTCAGCTTTTCCCAAAAAAGACAAACAAAACTATATGAAATATGACACATTGTATTATAAACCGGGTAAAATTCAAAGAAGACTCATAATGCAAAAAATTTCCAATGAAAAAATATTGTTAACAACAATGAGTGCAAAACCAAACTAAAACATAAATAGATCAGCCTAGCACTCAGTTCGTGGAATTTAACAATATAACTCACAAAATATGATAGCATCAAACAACGACATCGAAAGGCTGCCTAAAAAAACATCCACATTGGAAACGATTTAGACACCTTAATATTCATAATGAATATGTTACTTTATTTAAAAGCGAGATATTGGTTACTGGCTTGAGAATAAGCATGAGCATATATATTATACCCATATTTAATTTTTCACAGGGAAACTATGATAAACTTTGAACAACTGAAGCCCTACCTTCAGCTTTAAGTAATAAATATTAATTAAATCAACTACCAACTGCAACAGTGAGTCTTTCTGTGTTTTCAAGCAAAAAAAGAAAAATATTATTTAAAAAATATGAAAAAAATATTGCAAACACGAATATATAATTGGGAGTGAAAAATCAACAAGTAAATTCAATGAACAACCAAGAAGGCTTGAGGTATATATGGTAAATGCTTAAAATGAGCCCAACTCTCCACTATTACGATGCACCCTAAGGTCACCGGAACAAGCCCAAATTATAGGCTGCGGCCATTTAATTATTTTGTCACACAAATGAATGAATGTCCTATTGTCAGTATAAAATCAAAATGCATTTGTCTGGTAAGAAATGAACAATTCACTACCAACATACAACACAACAGTATTTAGAGATACATGTATCAATAATGTCATTATAAACATTAAACTAATTAGAACATAGATGAAGTACTAAGGTATTGTCTAGAGTCCAATTACTAAATAACAAACTTTGTTTGGAACAAACATATTACAAATAGTGTTTTTTTCACAGGATGAATGCTATTGTAAGATTTTGCAAATTGAAAAGTACAGAACAAGTGACAACATATGTCTGTGATAATCATACATCTCTCAGTGAAGTTCTGTTCTAAGCACAGTAGAAATCGATTATAACTTAAACTGTTGACATAAATTTAGGCTCAATATACTTTGGTATTCCACAATCAAATTTATTCCAATGACATTTTATGTAAGCCCAACAGAAACACTAAGCCGTTCATTTTTTCGTCAAAAAAAACCTAGAACAGTATTTATTTCTGAACTTGTTAACAGATACTCCCGATGTCTATATTGACAAACCATTATAGTCATTTAGTCATAAAACTAGCCTTACATTAAGAGTCAAACTTAGTGTCTACTTATATTTACTGATTTTGGATTCCCAGAGTTCCATAGCAACATGGACTGACAAACTGTTCAAGATAGCAATACAAAGCTCCAGTGAATTGAATAAGTGGTATGTTCACAACGTGAAAATATTTGTGAATTTTGCAAATAAAGAAAGTGGCGAAAATACCAGCCACAATAAATTTACTCATTCAAAGGAGTACATTTTTACATACTATTCAATGTAACAATACTTATTTCAGCAATTCGCAAATATTTCCACAAGCGTCAGACTGGCAAAATATCCACTTACACAATACACCGGAACTTAGTAAACTATCACTTACACCCAGTAACTAACCGCTGGTATGACAGTAGAGAGATACATACGTACATATAACAATCAAAAACATTGACTAATTGTGTATATCATGTCCAATTTCCAAGTGCAACAAATCAAAAGACAAAAACAATTTATTACAATACAACATATGAAATATTTTTGTCGTTTTCGAAAACAATGCCAAATGAAGTTTTGTAACATTGAAAACATCACTGAACCATCCTTGGTAAGCAGAGAGATGTTGGATTCTTATCAATTTGTCAAAATCATGTTTTTAAGCCTCATACAACAGAATGAATTTAGTTCATGATAGTTTTGAATGCAAAATGATGAATAACTGTACTAAAATTAAATAATTTTGTAACAAATGTTTCCAATGCTTTCTCGTCATTATCAGATTTGAATTTGAAAAAATCTAAACTAAAATCAAATGTATTTTGCCTCTATCAGTCGTTGCGCATAGCTCAATGATTTTTATTATTAAACATCAGCATGGCTGTAGTATTAACTTTTCTCTGAATTAAGCAACAAATAATTGTATGTTAATTCAAGTCAAATACATGAACTCTGCAAAAATAATAATAATATCTACTGATTAAGTGATCATCCAATCAGATCCAAGATCAAGTTACAATTGTGGTCATTATGACCATATATGGAAGTATGTTGTATTGACTACAGTATGCAACAACATACAACATAGCAATGGCAGTACTTAGCCTCATATACTCTATTTTGTATGCAGCACAAAAATTATGTATGTATATACAGAATGTATGGAATAAAATGGGAAGCCTAACATTATAAGTCATAACAACACACAGCTCATTATTCAGTTGATGGTAGCATAAAAAATGAATCACTCATATGCGCCACCCCTGTACAGAAAAAGCTGAAAAAACTATCGTAATTCTAACAATACAACATCATTAAGGTCAAAGTATCTTTAAAAGATTGCACACATTTTTCTCATGTTTACTGCCAACGTTTTACGACATCTACCTCCCCGGTGTAGTTCTAACACTTGTTTTAGGTATAACAACATATGTACCGCCACTTAACACGCACTAATGACATTTCATGGTGGTTTGACCACTAGGGAGATTTTCGACACTTCACAGCATTAGATGTTCATGCACTCATAATCAGAAACATCTTTCTAATGAACATTTGCCCAATTTTTGATTTTCTGTCTAATCATCCACGAAAACATGCAACAAATTCTAAGTAAGTCAACGAAAACAACATCCATGTTCACTTATTTTTTGTATATTTCTTTCTCCTGATCAATTATCACAACAACTCTCGCATCTTCCTAAAACTAAACTATTATCAACATAAACATTTCATTACCTTAACAACAAGTAACATAACAACTAAAATTGTACACCACATCTGGCCCGGACTTATCATAAAGTAAGGGGCCGAAGTTCTCATCCCCTTTGATAAACTTCAGGGCTAAACCCCGATAAACTTCGGGGCTAAACCCCAAGTAAAGGTCAAGGGACAAAATGAAACACTTTTTGTCATTTTAACATCACAGCCAATTTAGATAAAAAAAGAAAAAAAAATGCCTAGTAAAAAATACCAAGCAATCTCCCGAAGATGAATTTCTAATTTGTAAATCCTAGTATATTTCCACGCCTAAATAGTTTTTTTATTGTAACGTTTTGTAAACAACAATGTCGCTCAATTGATACCAACTCAGGTACAACTGTCGTGTTCTTTCTTGATGAAACGATCTGAGTGTGACTGAAGAAGCCCTGGCTGTTGATGCAGAGGGAACCCCGCAGCAAGAAGTGACGACGCATGTTCCGTCGGCGAGCGTGATGGTGTGGCTAGCTGAGGAGGCGAGCCAGAGGGTGACCTGATCATCTTGAGATTAGCATTACAGTTTGTTTTCACTAAATCTAGCACATTGATGCCCATTTGAAAAAGTTTGTCCTGCATTATAATGTTTTCCAGACGTACTTGTTCAAACACGACTTCATAGTGCTGTAGACGAACTTGAAGTTCATGATTGATCTGTATAAGTTTGCTCATCTGAAAGTATACAGAAGATAGAATCAGTCACACAACACATACAATATTAAAATAATGAATAACAAAAAGACTTCAGAAATAAATTTTCAGCATTAAAAATAAAACACAATGGTATATGGTAGTCTAATTTTTGTCGCGAGTACTGGCGAGTAGCCGGGAAGTAGTCATCGAGAGTGCTTAGTATAGGTTGTAAGAACTTGTTTCACAATCGATGTAAAATAAATAAGTTTTAAGTACACTCTTTTTTAAGAGAAAGCTTGGTTGATAGGTATAAAACAAACACTTAAGCCTTAACACACAGAATCTTTCCATGTATTGTAATTTTCAAACCAACTGAAATAATTTCGTTTCATTTTGAACACCAATGCTTAGATGCTGAATGTTTAACTAATTCAAATAGACTTTTCAGCGTTTCAGTTTTTTATTTCATAGCTACAATACTAGAAGTTAATTTTCCTTAAAGTATGATTTTTCCAACAATTGAGTCAGATAATGGAAGGGGAATAACTCATAATATGCAAAATATTTTCTGAAATTGAGTTACTTCCCTTGAACACAATATATAAACAATACCACATGGAGAAAAAACAGTATGGGTGGGGCCCACTTGTGTTAAATCTTTCCAAACATTTACGTATTCTACCTTATAGCACAGTAAATATTTAGCCGATCCATTTATCCCAAAGCTACGAAACACCCCGCTAAAGGCAGGTTTTCTGTCCGACCATTTTGATGTAAAACATATTTTTACGCTATATAAACCAAGTCAATTAAGCGTTTTATTTCAGCGAGATTATAAACCTGGAATTATTTCTTACATAGTGGGCTGTTACTAATTAACAAGAAAATGTAATAGTATTGCACTAATTACAGCTGAAGATGAGTAAATAGAGCTGCTGGTTCCACAATATCTCAGTCAAAAACAACTTGGTTACTTCAAATTTTTGTTTAAACACAAAAATATATTTTGGTGTCAATTCTAAGTGCAAGAAGAAAGAGAATAAGTCACTACATAAGACAGTGCCTCGTTGCACAGACCTCCGGGAAACTTTATTCATTTCAAAAACAACTTCAAATAAAAACATTTATATAAAATTCTAAGAACTAAACACTACAAGTGAAAAGCGGAGAACAATTATGCACGCATTTATTTATGTGTTTATAAGTTAAGACTTCCTGCATCTAACATAATATTCACTCACAAATGACACAGGAAAGTTTGGAATTTTCACTGACTGCTTGGAAGAGTTACCAATGCATGAACAAAGTACTGCTTATTATGTACAAATACACGATCTAGTTTCCAGCATATTTACATGCAAGTAACATAGTTTGTGTGAGCCTTACTGATGTTCTACAGTACTTGGAGGTACTGAGGTATCAAATTGGTATACACATGCTTCAGTGAGCAATAATAACATCAGCTCAGTACATTATTCCAGTTAAATAGATTTATTCTTTAGATAACTGAGCAATTGGATCTGTAATTATGTTCATAGAAGTAGAAAGTGATTTACACACAGATATCTACTGAATTCCTTTGGCAGACTTTGTATTCTTTGTATGTACTTTTTTTTTTAATCACCCAGATTGTCTGGGCTGCTTTCTGTCATCATAAGATGAAAGTTCTAAGTATCCTCATTTGATTGGCCATACCGTTAGTTCATTTACATACACTGCCTTACTGCTTCCACAATCTCTGCGAGAATAAGTAGAACATGTATTTTATGCAATATAATTTAAAAATGCTGTTGATTTGAAATGAAAAAAATGAAATGCAAGCATTCGAAGTATTTTTGTATTTTATTTTTACCCATTTACCAAAGACAAACTCGACACAGAAATTAGTCAAGAAATGTTGCTTGAAAGTGACAAATAAGTCACAAAATGAACCTTGAAAGTTCTGCCCTGAGTTCAGTTACAGCTAACAGTTGCGAACATTTTGAATTGTATCCCTGGCCCACCGTATCACATTGCCTGCACACGGGGAACCAAATCGCAAAACATTACGAAACATTAGCTGTTGCGAGTGACCCACATTCTTGAAATTTGTGCAAAGTTTCACTGGAATCCCAAAAATCAGTTGTAACTGAGACACGAAGTGATTCAGACAGATTAATAATTCAACCAACAAACCAAATAACCACACAGATAATGTGATTAGTATATAGTCAGTTCTCTATTGTGAGGTAATTCAGCCTATGAATTTTTTTTCTGGAAATATTGACCAATAGACACAGTATACACTATAAGGGTATTCTCGTCTATTTTGAAGTCACTATCCCTGGGTAAATGCCTCCCTTTTCAGCATGGAAAGATTAAAAGAAGTTCTAATTGCCACATTATTTATATAAAGATTACACTTAGTACCAATACAGAGAGAATCCAGTTATATTTTTTCGACAGACCGACTGGCTACTATCAATGGTCTTCACTTCATCCCCAAGTAGAAGTGATTTAATACTCTGCATACTTGAAATAAGCAATAAAATAACATTACCGACATGGATCTGTAATTCGTATGGGTTTTTTCTATGTAATTGCCAATTTTAACAATAGTCTAAGAAAAAAGAGCAGATGCCATAAACCATGGGTAAGAAAAGTTCTCAAAATACGACAAAAAACAAAGCTCAGAATTCACTGCCAATGTATATAGTATATATTCAATAGAAACAGTTTAACCGCCAAGCATTCACAAAACTGCATACAACTGAAGAACGTGTCAAAACTGGCCTACTTGAACAAAGTATTCCTGAAAGACATTACACAGACAAGATTGCAATTCAAGAATTTTCCAGGTACTAAGTCAGAAACATAAACAAATTGTGAATTTGTAAGAAAATGAGAAGAAAGTACGTCAGAAAAATTTAAGAAATGCGAGATAATTGAGCTCGAGGAATCCTGCCAGACTGATGATATAATTCAGTTATTTTTGTAAGATACACAAAATTCCAACAACATTTCACTAGATATTGTATACAATTCTTTACAGTAAAACTTGTGCTAAAAACTTTGAATAAACTAATAATCAAGCAACGAGGGTTTGGTATCAAAAACTATTGTAATTCCTTCTTGACCTGAGTTTAGAAACGATTCCTCAAAATATCGTCCCGATATATTGAACTTTTCATTATAACAAAAAAATGCAATTTAAAACAGTGTGTTGCATATTTAAGACAGATGAAACAAAAATACAAATGCTGTATATAATTACTGTCTTCATTGGGTTACTGTCAATCTGAACATAATAGAATAGGAAACTATTTTTTTTACACAAAAATGCTTCCTGAAAATTGTTATGCCTGCTCTGACGACAAATTCACCAAAATGGTCAGGGTTGCTTTAAAATATGGGTCATAAGGGATAATGAGCAATTAATGGGTTTACTTTACTTAAAGAAAGTGCCAAATTTTAACAAATTATAAAATCTCTGAGTTGAATAAAGCATGATATTTGCCTGCATTGAGATATTTTCTTTATGTACATTTGTTTTTCATATATACAATTAATGTGTAACACAATTATAACAATTAATCATCATTAAGTTTCGCTTAACCTCGTCACATTTACACAACCTGCACAATGTGTATACCAACAAATAGGCATTAATCCACAGCAATTAAAAATCAAGGGTTGAAAGCAAAACCAGTCTACTTGCATACAATGAAAGAAGCAGATAGGCTTGTTTCACTTTCATACCTCGAAATGCAAAAATTATTTTTGCACATGGCCATCAATCAAAATATGACGTAAACTGTAGCAACAGAACATCGAAATTTATTTCTTTTCTGTGCAGTACTTAAAATGTTCAAGTATTGAGTGACCTTAAACAGACTGGGGCTAAAAAAGGCATGGAAACATTCCAAGTTCCAAGACAAGATACCTTGGTACTTTTTACCCATGTTCTCAGATTTTTACTTCGCCAACCAAGAACGAGTATTTCAGTATTAAAACATGGCAGAGGTATGTGCTTGTTACATTGTAAATAAAACATGCAATGGAATTTAAGGCATCTTGAATGTATCTTCCAATACTAGCCTGACATTTATGGGATATGTTTGCACAGATATTCCAATTGCTTTCATGAAGGAGAAGCAGTCCCATGTTCTGCTTGCCTTCATGAACAAAATCGGATTATCTTTAATTATATACAACCGACATGGCAGTACGACGGTAAAATAACGAATCAGTTATGATGAAAATTAACTTCAATAAGAATTCTACTATTTTCAATACCAAAAAAAAAATCTTCTTCACAATACCAAAGCTTGTTGTCCTTTGAAAGTAGGAAATAACAAGGACAATCATATAAATCAACTGTAGACTTTGACACCCTATTCACACACTAACATTTCAAGGTCATCAACAGAGCTTAAAACATATATTTCCACTCAGGCCAATTTCATTTTGTTGTTAACTTCTCAAAGGCTCGACTTTACCATTTTACGGACACAGGCTTGATATAATGGGGGAACTTCATGTGTTTACAATAACAACTACACGGACCTCTTAGCATGTATGGCCGTAAATGTGAATAGCATCAAAATGTAGCAACTAGGAGAATCAACGGGTACACAAGTAGGACATTCTATAAATATCTGATATCAACAACATTATATGAATAGCTGACATCAATGACATTATATGAAAAGGTGACGTCAATGACATTATATGAATAGCTGACATCAATGACATTATATGAAAATGGGATGTCAATGACATTATATGAATAGCTGACATCAATTACATTATATGAATAGCTGACATCAATGACATTATATGAAAAGGTAACGTCAATGACATTATATGAATAGCTGGCATCAATGATATCATATGAACAGCTGGCGTCAATGACATTATCCGAATAGCTTACATCAATGACATTACATGAATGGCTGGCATCAACAACATTACATGAACAGCTGACATCAATGACATTATATGAACAGCTGACATCAATGACATTACATGAATAGCTGGCATCAACAACATTACATGAACAGCTGACATCAATGACATTATATGAACAGCTGACATCAATGACATTATATGAATAGCTGGCATCAATGACATTATATGAACAGCTAACATCAATGACATTATATGAACAGCTGACATCAATGACATTATATGAACAGCTGACATCAATGACATTACATGAACAGCTGACATCAATGACATTATATGAACAGCTGACATCAATGACATTATATGAACAGCTGACATCAATGACATTACATGAACAGCTGACATCAATGACATTATATGAATATTTGACGTCAATGACAATATTTGAATAGCTGACATCAACGACATTATATGAATAGTTGACGTCAATGACAATATTTGAATAGCTGACATCAACGACATTATATGAATAGTTGACGTCAATGACAATATTTGAATAGCTGACATCAACGACATTATATGAATAGTTGACGTCAATGACAATATTTGAATAGCTGACATCAATGACATTATATGAATATTTGACGTCAATGACAATATTTGAATAGCTGACATCAACGACATTATATGAATAGTTGACGCCAATGACATTATCCGAATAGCTGATATCATGAACAATAACACTACATGTATAATGCACACACATCATACTGACATTTGTTGTTAACTAAAGTTTATATTTTGGTTACTAAGTAAAATCGTTGACTGTTACATCATCTCATGGATACAATAAAGCACAACCTATCAAGTCTGATGCTTCATAAATATGAAGACATCACTAATGTATAAAAAAAGAAAGATTTAATCCAGGTCAGTATATTAGATGCTTCGGCAAAGAATGGGTAACTAATGCATCCACTTATCTACGCAGTTTATCCAGTTATGATAATACAAGGGCATTATAATTATGTATAGCTGATATAAACAACAATGATATATGTGTAAAGTGCGTTTGTTGAATGGTTAACCAGTAATTTTGGGAGCTATTTATAGTAACAATGTTTACCTATCAGTTCACACTTTACACAGTTCAGCAGTGTTGATAGTGCAGTCAGTGTACAACCACTAACGCCCTGAAGGTACTAGTGCACCTGTCATACAGCTCATATATAGGGCATCTGTGACATAGACCATACTGGTGGTCAAACAAGGTCATTGTATGTGATGGATGGTCAATAGGAACAGACATGTGAAAGGACAATGATGATTAGTGGTAGTAACAGGTACAGGAAGACATGTTATGAATTAGTCAATCCCCCCCCAGTAATGTGTTAATGCACTTGTTGACCTTGGCAAATATGTGTCATATTTTGGCTATCAATAGATACACATATAATGTACATAGTTTTGTCAGGTTTACCAATTGGAAAGCACACAAGCAAGTGATTGGCCAAATATACACTTTAAAATCTACTAGGCCAGTGATTGTATGCACCAATATCATGGCTATGGTTTTTTCAACAGTAAATTTTCATTCCTGAAATTACCATAAGGGACTTATCAATATACATATTAATATAAGGGTTGATTTGTCCATGATTTACTCAAAAACAATAAGCAGAACACCCCAAATTATAAAACTAACCAATTACAAGGAACTATGCAATAAATATGTCAATTATTAAAGATGTGTCTGGCTCATCTGAACATAAAATGTTTGAATTGGCTTCATCCAGTATTGTTGTTACATTGACTAAAACATCTCTAATAAGAACCATTGCAATGTTTGTTTAGGTAAATAAATGAACACAAATGAGCATAATATTACTTTAAATTAATAAATACAAAATGTTCGTATTAAACTATATATTCTTAACTCGATAACCAAGAAGCAAGGAATCTCTTCTATGACAATTTGCACAGCAAAGAGGCCTTCAAATGGTTTGTCTAATAATGGAACTAAATTATACAAGTCTTTATAACTTAATCAGCCATGAGATATCCTCTCGTGTAACCTGAGCACAAAGTAAAAAATAATTAATATCGTTACAACAAGCTTGTTTTTCATAGCTGTAATGAAATACTTGGTATAAATCTGAGTGAACTAAATGATGCAGCAAAAATATTATATTACCATTTCCTCAGAAATATTTTATCACGATAGAGTAAGGACAATGGATGGGGACAACCATTAACATATAACTAGGATTCTTCTCCCACGCACATGCCATTTATAGGAAGGTAGACTTTTTTTCTAAAATAATTTTTCGTTTCTCAAATTTTTCCAAATAAAATACACTTGAAATAAAAATCTTATGTTGCTTACTGAGAGTGAGGCATTTGTGTAGTATATAAAAGATACAACTATGATTAATATTTGATAAATATACAGTATTGCTTTAAAAAAACGCCAAGACCCTATTTCTCTATCAAACTGATATCATATAAAATATGTTTTTGAATGGTTTTAGATTTCGATTAACTTGAATTCCATCGAACTATACTAAATGGCGTAATGATGTCATTTTGCATTTGGACAAGAAGGCTAAAGGAATCACCTTCCAAAAACCAGGCCCGCATTATAAACCATTTACCAGTAAGAAATGAATGATTGATTATACTGTAACCTTTGTGCTGGAGTGCTATGCTGATTTTCGGCAGAAACTGACCAGTGTTAAACAGTTCTACCTCAAGCAAAAAGAGGTGGTGGAAAAATAATTTTGGACGCATTATCTTAAAAAAAATCGTCAAAATTATACCATAACTTCAATTCTCCCAAAAATTCAAACTTACAGATACAACAGTCGAGAATACACAACTCCCAGAGGTGTGTGTTGTTTCTAATTCTACAGTCTTAAAAAACCGCCTCTGCCACTAGCACTAACAATGTTTCGAGAGGCATTCAAGAGAGAATCCTTATATCAGCATCAGTTACATAAACCATGGTTACCAGAAACAGAGTATTGATTTACTTCGTCATGTCTTTATCCCCTAAAACTCTCATGACAAGAAAACATTTCACCAGCAATTTGCACAGCACAAACTGCTGTAATTCTGAGAGTTTACCCATTTAAGTTTCCTGCAATTCACATCTATCTTTCAAATAATTACAACCTTAAATTCGATCTATTGTATTTAATGTGGAATTTCGCAAGATAGAATGCATCAGTGAGATTGGGAGGATTTTCTGGTATTAAAATGAAAATCCCTCCTTGTTGCAAATTTCACTTGTTGAGACTGTAGTATTTATAATCATCACACAAGACTTCAGAAACTGTGACTGATAATTAAGTAAATTACGAGGCAATATCTTCAATTATCTTTATAGTGCACAACATAACAGTGTTGTTTCTAATTATGACATTATCATCAGGACTTTTGTATAAGCATTGTCCACTAGCCGATCCAAGGGGAGGCGGACCTGGCACGCGCCCCCTAAAATTCGCCAATTAATTGTCCAAGTATTAATACGAAAATATACAGAGATCTTTAATTATAAGATTTTCAAATAAGCGATTCTGATTTATTGTAGCATTATATTCTATCATGATGATGTTTATACATATGTTATGTAATACTTTTTCCACTTGAGCAAAAACAAAAAATGACCAAAAAGTTACCCCCCCCCCCCCCCTTAAGACCAAATCCTGAATCTGCCCCTGGTTTAGAACAGCAAAAAAAAACCATACACATTCCTCAACATTCATAAATTTTGTGAGAAAGTTGTCAGGATACAACTGTGCAGTGACATGACCAACATATGAGCTACAGACCTACATCTTTGTAACATAAAACTGAATTATTTTGAATAAATTATGTAACGAATCTACTCCAATTTAATGTATACATACAAGTGTTATTGTTACAAGATCAAGTTTATAATGCAAAGTTTGTATTGACAGGTTGAGCGAGGGGGTAAAACCCCAACTACTGCTTGTCTAGAATTATTTTGATATTGTTACCGCATCATTACTGGATTTATACATTTTTATTGATAATCATGCTTCACTAATGTAGTATAGCATTCCTTAACTCTGCTGAAAATATAAAAATGAACACCCCACTGTTAATACCAAGGGTAAAAAATACAGTCACGGAGTGCTTTCACAGCAGTACAATGACATGAAAACATACTTTTATGCTTACCTCGACATCATCTCTTTTTTGCAACAATTCAACATCCTTCAACAATTTTGCATTATCGTCTTTTACTTCTTTTAACCTGGATTCTGACTCGCGTCGTAATTTGTTCAATTCTCTTTCCATCACATCGTTCTTGTCACTGACTACCTGAAGTTTTTCTTTCGAGGACGCTTTGGCATTAGCAAGTTCCTGGATAAAGTATACAGTATAAGTTCAAATCTTCTTAAATAATTAATCAGTGCATCAAAATATGGCAAACAATTATACTTCAAAATCTTAGGCTATCCAATGTGACATTTGATGGTACTTATAATATTCAGTGTCAGCATAATATAAATGTGAAACGATGTGTCACCCATATTTTAGGGTTTGTAGTAACGAATTGCCTGGATAACAATGTACATACAGATGCATACATTAATTGTTACTTAAAATGTTACATGACCAACTATATATATTTATAAAAGCATCAAGTTGAGGTCTGAAAACACTGAGGCCAAAAAAAACCACTGACCTGATGAAGGTCTCTCCGTGCTTGTATATTTCTATTTAATAATTCCTGATGTCTGGCCCTAAGTTTACAAAATTCATGGATGAAACGATCTTTCTCTTCTTTATCTTCACCTATTTTACCATCAAGAGCTTGACGTATCATTTCAAGCTCTATCTCTAGAGCTCTTTGGTTCTCAGTGGTCGGCGACAATCTCGACTCCTCCACTAAAAATATAAACGTAAGTTTACAATGGTAAGTAAGCTCTCTTAGCACATTTTTTTTTATTATAAATTTAGTCACAATCAAATGACTACAAAAACATTGAAGCTTATATTGCATATAAAGAGTCAGAAGAAAAGGAATGACACATATTATGTATGGGCTGCACCAGCAACTGGTCTCTAATCTGCCGCCTGTGGCTCGAAATCATCTAGCAGCCAAAATTCAAAACGTGCCCTATATGAGACAAAGGCATACCATTCAATGCATGCCAATTAAGGTCTGTAAAATATTCTACAAGCAAACAAGCAGGAAAGATAACTGAGGATAATAGAACTTCAGAAGTTGACAAGCCCATTACTAATTGTATTCTTCAATACAAGTAGACGGTTAGAAAGGGATGTTACCCATTACAAGCAGGTGTTGCTTATATTGTAGGACTGGTCAACAGGTCAGACAAATTTCAAACAGTTACAGTAGTTTATTGCATGGGCCCCGGACAAATTGTCATGCATTCAAAACCTGTGAAGTTTCTTTTGGTTAGACAATAAGTTTACGTCTGTACAATCTACATGTAGATTTGCATTTCAAAAATGTGTCCATACTCTTGGAGTTCGAGAGACTGGGGACATTATAAAACTATGCACACAATAAAAGGTTACCTTGAGATGGAGATGATCTTTCTACAGTGGAATCATCACTTTCAGACAGATCCCACTCCCTGTATGGTTTTGACGGCCCGGGCTCCGGTGTACTGGCTCGTTTCTTTTCCGAGGTGAAGTTTTCCTCTTCCTCGTCATCGTCTTCTCCTTTGCACTTTTGAACGGGGGCTAATGAGACATTAGGGGCATAGTTGGGCTCATACCTGCAAAATAGAAGATGTTTAATTTCTCAATGAAGACTAGATAGAACATATTTTTTTCATAACACGGGTTTTAGTCACATTAACAGCCAGGGTCATGTAGCTACTATGATTCCAGCTACTAGGGTGGAGGAAGACTCCACATGCACACCTGGGTACTATCATAAAACTATCACAAGCCAACTGGATGGCACTAATTCTATATCCTGCATGGGATTTGAACCTGCATCAGTGATGGGAAAGTGATTTGAAGTCAACAAACATTATACCTCAAACTGCGAGGACCCGCCCGACCCCTTGATGAGTTGTTACAATTAGAAATGAATATTAATGATCATGATGTGCAGTGGTGCTATTAAATGTCTCTAGTTACCTTATATAAGATAACTAGCCATAAAAGCACACAAGGTTTATTTCAGAAGAGGCACTGAAAAAAAATAGTTCCTTGTAATAACTCTCTATGCTTGCTACCAGGACCCTCCTGATTGCTGCCACCACAACCACTGTAACCACACAGAGCCTGAAACCATTCCATCCACCGAACAAGGAGAGTTCAATAAAAAATTAGGACTTTTCAGTGTTGTCTCAGATAAATGCCAAAGCATCAGTGAGAATGAGAATGTTCACCCCTTTGCAACAGAAGCTAAGATAACTGTACTATGTACATATCTAAGACAAAATTCCAGAGTGCCAGTAATGACCTAGATGTTTTCCATTCTCTGAACAGACACGGTTTTCTAATCAAGATGTACCCAGGCCAGATGATGTGAGTCTGTGGTTATACTGTATAATACATATCATACAATTCTAATTCCGGGGAACGTAAGAAAGTTTGTTTAAACACATTTGGTTAGTTCCTTTTGTATTGTTCAATGAGAATTTCGTTACTGGTCTCTGTACTAACAACAAAAGGACAAATACAGTAGGGAAGAATAGAGGATCAGATCAATTTAGTTTACTTTTAATAGTAAGAAAAACAACAAACAAAGTTAGTAATACAAATAAAACATACTTTTGGCCTAAGTTGTATACAGGGCAGAAAGTGTTTGGAGTACATCATAGCTGGGGAAATGCAGGAATATATCTGCTCAAACACTTCTGGGCATGCGAGTA
Source organism: Mactromeris polynyma (assembly GCA_032209605.1). Taxonomy (NCBI): domain Eukaryota; kingdom Metazoa; phylum Mollusca; class Bivalvia; order Venerida; family Mactridae; genus Mactromeris; species Mactromeris polynyma. Next base: position 33,828,250 of record JASFXZ010000004.1, read on the forward strand.
TAGAGCAACGACTTATCCACATTCCATGATAGGACTTACAGAGATCAGAAATAATTCTAACAGAAATAAATAAATCCATCTTTGACAGAATACCAAGCATACTTCAGTATTCATTCGCAGCATTCAAATTTTGTTGATCCAATATACCATGACTTAAGAAGACCTTTTCTTCGATACATACTGGTTTCATACATTCACAGGCAGCAGGGCCCATCAGTAAAGGGACAGAGAATAGACCACAATTTGAGGACAAAACATAGAACAATAAAAATTATATTGATGTTCAACAGCTCTCAATACAAAGGTTTGGAAGAACAGGGACCATATTCACAAATACTGAATCTCAGACATACACTTCAAATTGTCGAAACTTAAATTGATCAGCATTTTGTTTTCATTACACATTACATCTAAACGAATAAAATTTTGTCTGAATAGGTGATGTAACCCTCAGGTCATACTGCCAATTTTTATTAAAATCCATATTGTTATAACAACAGAGGTACTTAGCCTACATGTAACATTTTTAAGTCTTTCAATTCAATTCTTTATTTGATGATTCAGGCCACCAGCCCATACATCGAGTCAGAGTTTCACAATTTAAATGTTTATGAATAAGACCCCAGACCGACAGACAAGCAAGAATATAAAGTCAAGTCATACATATTATGAAAAATATTCAGTTGAATAATTATTCCATCAGTCATAATTCCTCAAAAATAATTAGGCACACCCAGTGCAGTGTCGTTTTATTTTCTTTGTCAGTCAAGGGCAGCCCAGGGACTATCTAACATTCCCATAAATTCAGCATTATGGTAAAAAAATTGATTCCCAAATCTCACAGCATATTGCAGATGTTCCAATTTTGTTGCGTTCCAAACTCAGCGGAGTTCAGAATAAACAAAGCCATCTTTTCTATGTTTATTAAATGACTAGAACAAGGAGTTTCAGCGTTCATTATACATGGGAACAACATGAAGCCAGGAAATATGTCTATAGTTTGTTAGTGTAGAAACACTCGTATTTCAGGAGTCTTTCAGGAATATGTTAATATGGCATCGGTTTTATATAATAACAGAACGCTTTACTGGGAGACTACATTCGTGGCTCAAGATTTCACAGCATCAGTCTAACATGCAGATATCCATTATCAAAACACTAACACAGTTTAATGGCTAATAATATGAAATACATAGCCATCATTCCTCCTGAGATTTCAAGAATTTGAAGTACAAAATAAAAAAAATTAGCATCAAATTAGTACCATTAAAACAGGACTCATAAATACATGCATTTATTATTCGATACAGAAGTACACATAAACTTTAAAAATGCTGAGTCATGCAATAAGTTTATAAACAACGACCATTTTTATAAATCAAATTCCACGTATTATCGACTGGATCCAATAGATTTTCCAGGTATTCCATGCAGTCATACAATAGACATTTAGTGGAAGTACTTAGGATATTATCTTATATTATCGGCTCATTTTGTCAATATTAAAACAAGACTGGTGAAATAAATAAGTTGACATCCAACTCCTTTTAAAAACTGTTGAATGACTAAAATGATGAAACCAGTCAGTGACTGAAATGATGAAACCAGTCAGTGACTGAAATGATGAAACCAGTCAGTGACTGAAATGATGAAACCAGTCAGTGACTGAAATGATGAAACCAGTCAGTGACTGAAATGATGAAACCAGTCAGTGACTGACTTGGCTGAAACACAGTAGAAGAAAGTGATTTAAACAATCAATGAACTGTAATAGTTTACATTTAATGAACCGCAAAATAAATTAAATTTGACAATTTCAGACAAATAGCTCGGGACATTTAAGCAATTAGCTGTGAAACCAATATTAATAATTTAAATTGTACGTCAACTCTTAATTCATTTTAATCTGTCACTTGGTCCCCACAGAAAAGATATAAAGATAAGAAGATGAACATTTTTGTATTTCTGTCTTGAAATAATGGCGAAGCAAGTGTAGAAAATGTGCATGATTTTAAATAAAACAGAGACAAGTTCTGATACAATGACGATTTTTTTGCTTATTCAAGTGCCGTTATATATTATGCCCAGAGATTTCCCTGACGCAGAAATCTTGAGTCCCTGACTCCCGTTTCTTTCTAGGGACTCCCATTTTCAACTTACTGAGCATTCCTTGGACCCCTTAAATAAACTTTTGTCAAATATAAACTGCATATCTGGGACACTACAAATTTACCAAGGACCCTCAATTTATCAAACACGAGGGTCCAAGGACACCTAGCAGAATAATCCTAGGGAAAACCCTCAACAATTTCTCACTTTTTTGAAAGAGTTATAATTTTTCTCAATTTTAATAACTTCCAAGCAAACCTCTCAATATATCAAAAATATTAGCAGAAAGTCATCATGACCAAGATACCACAGGTGACCGGTGCGTAGCCAAGACATTTAAAACCCGCATTGAAAATTTTTTTTTCACTCTGTTCTTATAGTAAGATATAAGAACAGAGTGAAAAGAACAATTTCAATGCGGGGTTTTAAATGTCATGGCTGCACACCGGCCACCTGTGCAAGATACTAGAATCTTGTGAACTAAAGCTATAAATTTATGATATTTTCAATGTAAGAAGAAAGAAAATGGCCATTATGTTTTGGAAATATAAGAACTAATAACAAAAGTGTACAATATTTTCCTTTGTCTAATAAAAAACTAGCTTTCATTTTATAACCCCATGAAGAAATCTACAAAAGAAATTATTCCTGAGAAAATGATCCTCATCATCCAAGCTATTTTGATAACACAGTAGGCAGATTTTGCTCCAAGGCAATTATAACTTTGCTCTTTATTATCCATTGATATTGCTGTCAATTTACTTTTTATATTCCAGACAGGATAATAAACAGGACAAATCCTGTTACCCAGACGCACTAATGAAAAAACGCTCCAGTGGTTCATACTATGTTCTAGATGACCTCCGCTGATAAAGCTGTGTATATGCTGATTCACATAGACTTTGCCAGTTATGTTATAATGTTATGTTTGCGTTCTGCCCTGAAGACCCACAGCTTATTATCATACAGCCAATAATCTTACTTAGACAAATATATAAAATATAAACCAGAGGTCGGTGAGTGAAAAACATATGGAAAGAAAAATACATAAATACAGGTATAAAGAGATAGAGTAATCTGTAGTATGTTTTTTGTTCTAATAATAAAACTTAACATTCAAGCTAGGAATTTTAAATGGTTATGTTTTTGCCCTATAGTGCTGTTATGTTCCCAGAGAATTGCTTCAAATTTCTTTGGCTTAAATAAAGTTAAGCTGATACCACAAAACTCAAGTTTATGTGATATAATAAAGTTGTGCCTGTCAGCTTTACAAACGGATACAAAATAATGATTTTACCAGATAAAGTAAACAATATTTCACCACAAAGTCCGGAACATCAGATGAAATATTGTGATATGGTTATTTAGTTTGATAGGAATTGTTTCAGTTCAATATCACTAAAGTTTGACCATCCACCTGACCTGCACAAAATTGAAAATGGAATGTTCGAAAATTATAGAAAGGTAAAGTCCATACAGCCAGCTTGGGGTAGAAGTTTTCATCATCAATGGTTAAAGATTATTTCAGAATGATGATATACCCTGATAAAGTTACAAAAACAGTTTACACATACAGTTATAAACTAAGACTTGTCACTGCCAAACCCTATTCTTCTAAGCCATTTAGTTAATGAAAGTTCAATGTCTTGATGACAAGGTGTGGGATGTTTTAAACCTGACGCAAACCATGTTATGCATTATCTTCAAGTATTTTTCAAAACTTTATAGACTAATCTGTATTAAATCATTTTTTCTTGTACATGACTGTGATGCCTTTATAATTATTTAAGATTGTAAGATCGGTCAGTGATTTGTACTGGTAACCAAAATATAAACATCCATTGTATATCAACTGAAGTCAAACGTGAGTGCAGTATAACACAGTGTTTGATACAAGGAAACAATATGGTTCACCTAATCCATAAACGATTCCCTCAGATGAACTCCCGAGAGTCAAATCCCCAAACTACAAGGAGTACTATTGTACTAATGTATAAAACCGGTCAGTAACCTTATAATAAAACTCAGATAATGACTTGACTGCCTTTCAAATACTTCAATAACCAATCCCCCACTCTTTCTCACCGAACAGTGCAATAATACGCCCATATTTGAAAACTAGATCAGTGAAAGTAAACTAATGCCCGGGGCTCTGTGTCATAAAATTATTCCAAATAAAACATAGCTCAAATAAATTTTGTTTTGCATGACATTTTTTATAAATAAGATTTATCAATTAAAATACCATGGTCACTCAAAGTGATGAACTACAAGTGTTCAGATCTAGCCATACAATTTGATATAATGTAAAAGTAAGTGAGCATAACTTTTAATACTAAGAGACAACTAATCTACATTACAAGGTACATTAATAAATCGATGCATACTTTCAAAGCGAGAGACAAGTGCTAAACAGAACCATTAAACATTCTACAGTAAATCTGACATTTTCCCTTCCAGCGCTTTCCCAGAATTTTCTCAGAACTTCATTTTTTCCTCCCTATACACACACATGTGTGCATGCTCGCCAATTTCTAAACTCCCTGCTGCAAATTATAGGAGAAGAGCTGTTCACTTGAGTGTGCTGCGTGCAAGGAATTCTTCAAGAACAAAATCGATGGAAATTCAATTATGAGAAGGCTTGTTCCAGTCTGAAATCTTAAACTTAAGATGATTTTTTATATCCAAGATGCCATTTGTATTTGCATTAATAAGTTGTCTTCAATTCTCATAGCAAACAATGTAAATTTCAATAATTGTAGATACTTTTATTTCACTAGGTTACATCAACCATGATTTATACGAAATCTACATCAGATCATAGGCAAGAATGTGCCATGCTACACCTTTTTATGACTGTTTTATGTGACATAAGATTTATATAAGACAGAAGTTGAAACTGGTAGGAACATCTACAACAGCATCTCAAGATAGTTGTGAACATTTAAAGCCATATCTGGAAGCAGATTCAACCCAGATTTAAGGTTTTTGTTAACCCCATGTTGGTAAGTTATGACTAAAATCATCAGAAATGTCAATTATTCATATCAGCATTTAAACAATATACCAGAAGTAGGTTAATGATTTGGCCAGCTGTGATTGTACATGAATTTGATTATCTCAAAATGGCCTTGATCTTCACACAGGTGTACAATGTAATATATATAAGTAAAAACTTCCCTAAACTTCCATCAAGAACACATAATAATGTACTGTTTTTCAAATTTCAAGGCACAAAGCATAATTTTTATGGACACTAACTCACTCCAACTCAAACTATACCATCTGAGATGAAATCTTTTTACGAATTTCAGACAAGATTTAACATACATGTAGATTGCACAAATTACCTCACCATCAATAAACTTGACAAATTTGAAGGTTGAACACAAAGCTCTGCATATACAGTGTAACATTAATTGCGCATACGATTGGATATTGTTATTCTTTCAATCTTTTTTTTCAAAAATAAGAAAAAATTATTGAACCCAATTTGTGGAGGTGTACGATGTGATGGTGTGATGGTGTGATGGTGTGATGGTGTGATGGTGTGATGGTGTGATGGTGTGATGGGTGAGAGGTGGAGGGACTGTTCACAGATGTTTTATACCAAAGGCAAAAAAGTCATTTCATCAATACATGAGCCAGTCTTACCTGCTTGATTCTGAATGAGGAACGACTTTGTCCGGATGCAGTAATACAGGGGGGCCTGAATGCAAGTATGATGGCGCAGTTCCCGCAAATCTGAAAAATTGAATGAATATCAACTGTCACATGTTTTGTTAGAAAGAGTGTAAAGGATGTATGAAGATAATCCTTAAGACATTCTAGGACTAAACCATAACTTTATCCACACATCAACACTGATACAGGTTATCAATGAACTGATCATACTGAGTTGGGGGCCAACCTATTTAGCTCATTTCGTAGAGTAGTCCCTGGACTGCCAACCTGGAGCTGATAGGTTGAATCCTGAGTGAGGCATCCCATGACGATATGACTGCAGATAACACATCCAATGTCTGTCACCACTGATTCACGTCAGGAAGTTATAACTTATTATTTGCTTCAGTAAAAAAATGTTGGTACAGACTGACAACCCAGGAATACTGGAAACTGGTCAACTGACCACCATCACCATACATAACATAAAATACTGTTAAAAACGGTGTAAATCATCAACCCAAACAACCAAGTTACAACATTTATCCCTTCTATCATTATATATAAATCATACCTCAATGAAAGAAGAACACCTTGGCAACAAATACTGACACTTAAAATTAAGATGCAGCATTACAAAAATTCAAACTTTGCTCAACAATATGCAAACACCTCATTTAAACAGCATTTGGTAGCTAATACACTGGATATACTTTCAACCAATCAGCATGTAGTATTCAATTGCTAACTATTGCAGATTCAAAATTAAGTGAAAATGTTGCTGTGTACAATGTGCCTATTGGTCAACATTTTGCAAAACATGTTTTCATGGTCTGACCACCCATCAAATTGATTAACAACCATTTTCAAGTAAATAATAATGGCCTATACTCTATAATGTGATTTTTGCAATTAGGTCAAAGATAAGGATTCAAGGACAATAATAGAATGTTGCAATATAAACAACAGCTATCTGTACTTTTACAATTACAAAGAGATTTAAAAAAAGTGACTAAAAAAATAAACTGAGAATAACTTTCACAACATGACAGTCAGATGCATCATTGTTCAGTTTGATCATTCCCGTGGTTCTGTGTGCGAGAATATGCAAATTATTTCTTTATTTAGCATGTTTAAAATGCAGATTGTCAACACAGTAAACGGAAATTAAGCTCACGATATTGAATTAAACAAATATTACATGAATACTGGAGTATTACCATGTGGATTCGGTTCAAGTAACATTACAAATAGAATATGGAACAATCCTTAAAACAAATTAGAAGATGTAATAAGAATATGTTTTGAATAATGATTACAGAAACTACAATACAAAATGTTTTAAACCTCAGGCAATTCAGAGCTCTAGAAATTATCCTTAAATACAGTTGTCCCGAGCTAGTGTACATGTTCATTTGACTTGTCTAACATGGAAGGCTAGTTGAACAAGCATAGAATAGGGTATGGATTAACAGTTAAGTAGGGTCGGGCTAGTGGATTTCTAAAGCCCTGCATTTTTGCTATTAAGCATGAATGAAGAAAGCCTCAGTCCTCATCAAAGATCATCACGTTTTCTCTGAATAAGCAAAGTAGGTTTGTAATGCCTCAGTCCTCATCAAAGATCATCACGTTTTCTCTGAATAAGCAAAGTAGGTTTGTAATGCCTCAGTCCTCATCAAAGGTCATCACGTTTTCTCTGAATAAGCGAAGTAGGTTTGTAAGTCATACTGACTTAATTACTTCAACACTTTTCCATCAATGTTTCAAACCCGTTATTATAATCATTACATACCACTCACCACTCAAAAAGTCTTAAGTTTGGAAATTTTAGGAATGTCTGATGTGAATAACAAATACTGCAATTGAGTGCTATATCTACTTGGTGTCCAATTGAGTGCTATATCTACTTGGTGTCCAATTGAGTGCTATATCTACTTGGTGTCCAATTGAGTGCTATATCTACTTGGTGTCCAATTGAGTGCTATATCTACTTGGTGTCCAATTGAGTGCTATATCTACTTGGTGTCCAATTGAGTGCTATATCTACTTGGTGTCCAATTGAGTGCTATTTCTACTTGGTGTCCATTTTCTTAGACACTTGTGATTGAATCTGAGCTTTGATGGAAAACATTGATTATAACTAAACTGGCACACAGCACTAAGAACTCCTGTTCAATGTAAGAGTCACAGTCAATACTATGAGAAAGTGTATAACAAACTATACTTGTCAATAAGTAATCATCCAATTCCATCACGCAAGTCTCTAAGCTCGGACTAAGCAGCGTACAATTTTACATCTGAGTGGTCAGTTCCGAGTGGCGAGTACTGGTTATAAATTGGGGCCTGTAGTCTAACTGACCATTCAAGTACAAATTAATGTCATTATGATTAAACAGAAATGTCACCCTATAAAACTTATGCCATTTAGACCACAGCTTATATGATTTATAATATGAATACCATACTCCTTGTAAGGAACCCAAAGGAAAAAGTATGTGACAGGCATTTCTCCAAGGATTATTTGTACTGGAAAAATCATGTCAGAAAAAATCCCCAAGAACGAGACATCAATACAGTACTGGTGATACATTCTAACAAGATATCAAAATGTTAGTGACAAAACAATTATGTATTTTTTTCAACTAAATATCATAAAGTTGAATGTCCTCGTTAAAATTAATGTCATTTCAGCAAGTCAAGAATGTCACTCATTACCTTTTCGCACTCATTATAATACCACAGAAAGTATACCATAGCATATTTTTTCTTTTGAAAAACATGACAACCAAGACCAAACATAGTTACAACTATTTATATTGGTTTCTTAGCCAACAAATGCATAACTATGCTTATTCTCAACATGTAATGTCATACAGCCTCCCCCCACCCCAATGCTATTATCAGGGATTTCCTTGACTTAGAAATCTTGAGTCCCTGACTCCCTTTTCATTCTAGGGACTCCTATTTTCCTTTTACTGTGCATCACAGGGACCCCTAAAATAAACGTTTGTGAAGTATAAACAGCATATCTGGGACCCTACAAATTTACTATGGACCCCCACTTTGTCAAACACAAGGGTCCAAGGACCCCTAGCTGAAAAATCCTAGGGAAAACCCTGAATTTCATAATTATCTGCTAATCCAACTGACCTTTTTTGCCTCAAATTTATGCAAATAGAAAGGCTATTTATCAGCTAAATCTTATTTCTCAGTTGGCAGAATAATTAAGTTGATAACCTAAATCGCACAACCACACTTTTTTTTCAGACTATCTATGACCATCGAAATTTTGCACACAGCAATCACCTACTCCAAAAAGCCACTACAATAGTAAATCCTTGCTGGCTGCCCTGTATAGGTGTAACAGTGAAAAACTAACTGACTTGCAAACATGTATAGTTCCCACGGGTATAGGAAGAGATAAATGTAGCAAATATACTGGTGCTGGCAGAATACAATGTTATACAGGTATGTACAGTTAATCTCAAACTCCACATAATGCTGTTTCGTGTTTTGCTCCACCTAAATTGCGTCATAGTTGATATTTCTGGCAACAGCAAATTCTTGGCAAAATGCTGATGATGATAGAACATAAAAGTTACGCATGTTGCATAGAGTGACAAATCTGTTCCATGTTATTTACTTATTTCTCTGTGTTAACTGTTTCGTATTGAACAAGACTTTTATTACCATAGATATGGTACACTGGGACTCCTTAGTCCAGTAACAGGTACCAGTTGCATTAAAACTGTATTATTAATACATCAAGTAGTTTGACAAGCTTCTTGCTTTTCCAACAGCATGGAATGTCTACACTGAGTATACATTATTTTATTGTAATGGGGCTTTAAGTCGCAAAACAGCCAGGGACATGTAGTGACTATTTCAGCTATTGCAGTGGTGGAAAACCCTATAGTTATACAACATAAACAAATAAACTATGACTGATATATGATTCGAACCAAATATATTTTCCAAATATTTTGCTGTCTTCATCCTTCCTCAAGGGTAAAATGAGCAGTTCCAAAACAATCAGTCAATGATATGATTGCTGATTAGTGCTTGAAGATGTCGGAAAAAGCCCAAAATTTGGGAACTGTTTTTATTCAAATACTCAAATAAATAAATTGGCCAATGCATTGACTTAATTAACACTGTTAATGTATAATAACATGAAATATACCAACTACATCATAGAAAATGTGTATCTTCGACCAGACTGCATCCCCAAATTTTCAGTGTTTCTATGATGTGAAAAAATAAAATCCGTCAAGATACATACCCTTCTCTCATTATTGCAGGTGGTGCCGGCAGCATTTTTCCATCTTTCATAGCACTTGTCATACACTGGGGCCAAGGTTGAAACGCCGACATCATTGCACGTAAAGTAGAGCTTGACTCTCCCGCCCACGACGTTTCCGTACCATCCTCACCTTTACTTCTCTTCACAGTATCCCCATTTGAATCTGATCCCTAAAATAAACAATAAAACATACATGAGGGAGATGTCGTTAAAAACTACAAAATGTATCAGGCCAAGGCAAGTTTCAATTCACTTTGTAAGTCCACAACTTAAGCCCAAATGGAACTTTTATACAATGATTATAGTTTATCTTCTTATGTTTATCCTATTAAACTAGCCTGAATGTTTGCCATGTACTAACACCTTCCCCATATGCTACAAACCCAGGGTTCTCAGTAAGATTTTAAAATAGGAGTCCTGCGATTCCCTTTGCTGAAACAGTAGCAGATCCATGCAACTTCAAGCGCGTCTCGCAGCGATGAAGGGTTGGCTGGGGAAGGTAGTGTCCCAATCCCACTTAGGGACCTCTTTCATATCTTGTTTTTTTTGTGACACTGAAATGAAAGGTTTAACCTCTAACCCAAACATCGAGTTTGCCAGACAGACGCAAACTTTACCAGACCGAAATAATATTTCCTTGTTTGTTTATGGTAAATTTTCTTTTTTGTATCAGACCATAGTGATTTCTACCAGACAAAGCAGTCAGACATATTTGTTAAACACTGAAACATTACCTAAACCTTTAACTGAATGATGCTTACTGGGCACTGTCTGACTGGACTTCATTAAATCATCCATGTTTGATCAAATGCTTCTCAAAACATTAAAAAAAGAAATTGCTGCTGACCAAAATATAAGGAAAAAGGAGATTCAAGAACATAACAAATCTTGGTGTATAATGAGGAATGCCGAACCTTACTATTTCAATTCTTTGTTAAATTTGCGAAAAAATATCTATACTTAATAGACATTAAGCAGTCAGTACACAACTTGACCTCCCCTAGATATGTCTGACCTCATCAAGTCTCAACCTTGACTTAAACTATAACCAAATTGTGAGGTTTATTATGACATTTGAAAGGAAGTACATTGACCTATTGATTAATTACAAACACAGTCATATGTACAAGGCAATCCAGCAGAACCGTCCAAAACAATTAAGATACAATCAAGTAGAACAGTAATGATTCATATTACAGTATTAAGTTACCAGATCTAAAAGTAGAAAATACTATTTTAGAATATAATTTAGGTCTACAGAAATCCAACACAGTTTAATGAGCATAAAATCCCATTATATAAAATGTCAGTGTAATATTATAGCAACCATATAAAATCCCGATAAGGGTTATATTTAACCATAACAAATTGTATCATGCACTTAATTGTGTAAGAAATAATTATACTGTCAAGGACTGTTGGTTATCAATGATTTCTCGTTCCTTTTAGAAAACAACAACCTTATGAAAGCCATCATAAATTCGAGGGCTTAGTGGAAGACTATCTTAACTCCTATGTATTTATATATATAGGAGTTACAACAGTCTTCCACTAACCCTCGGATATATTGTTTACAAAATGCATCAATGTTTGACCTTGTCTCAATTACCATAAATTGTTGATGTGCTTCCACAACATTCCGTGTATATATACAGTTAATTTTTTTGTTCAATTATACTGACGATTTTTGGCTGTTTCCCCTAGCCAAAATCTGACTGTGTATCCCTGGGTCCCCTAAAATAAACGTTTGTCAAGTATAAACTGCATGTCTGGGAGCCAACAACTTTACTAAAGACCCCAAATTTGTCAAACACGAGGGTTTACAACCCATACATTCGTCATTCGGGATTTAAAAGAGACAGTGGGCATACTTTGTACCTTCAGATTATGCATGCACCTTGATTTGAACTGTATCAAGAATCAACAGAACAATTATTAGGTATCATGTAGGTGACAAAAAACAGGACTTCAGATCCCTAGTTAGAAAATGATACTTGATACATAGATACATATCTAGATATGGTTATAGTTAATAATGAAAATGTCAAATTCTTTTTTTTCACTTTCAAAAAAGAGAAAGAATTGTACTACGTTCACTGTGCATCATCTTTCTATCATGCAATATGAATCAAATATAACATTAATTTCTCCAAATATCAAGCTGTTGAGTGTATAAGTGGTTTGCACAAAAAGAAGTGTGTTTGTTTTTGTGCTTTGTGACTTTTATGACCAGTTCACAATGTTTAACCTGAGGTATACATTTAATATACATCGACAATCAGGCCTAAACTTGACTTTGCGGGACGTTAAGACTTCATTTTGTTTGCTTGATAGTGAAATAAAGCAATAATAATAATATGCTATGTTATCCCAGGGAAGGTTTTGTTCACATTCACTGTACTGTCATTAGTGCACAAGGTCACACTCAGAGTACAAATTAGCAATGAACAAACATATGTATCACTAGGTTCACTGGCCAAATCATTGATATAGTTCAAATGTTCAGGTAACAGAACAAAAACCACTGTAACCATTGTACAACCAAACTAACATGGTCAGAAGAAACATGCACACAAACTCGAGGCTAGATGATTACTTTGACTCAGTTAACAGAGAGTAAAGAAGAGAAAAAGAATCTAATTCACTGCTTCCCAACATTTTGTGATACATTAATCAAAAGCATAATTTCCGTTCATGACATCTGAACAAATGGAGTAACAGTATAATTATGAGAAAAATAATTGACACACACGAACAAAATTTTCAAATGGCAACTAACATTTCCAAAATTTCTCTTAAAATAACTGATTTTATAAGAAAGTTTATCAAATTAAACTGACTCAACTGTTGAAAACTAGTACGCAAGACGTTTCATACCAAGCGCAATTCGGACGCTACCTCCCCCACAAAAAAAATCATAATGTTGTTTCATTAAATAAAATGTGTTCATTAGGTTATAAAAACAATTTTGTCATGATTATTTTTTACAATGTTTGCTGTACACATAGCACTGCCATTATGCTTCAAATTAATTGCACAATAGATCTTCCTCCCATCCAAACACCCAGGCAACACCAGTACTCAAAGTCCTCGTGTCACAAAAGCTGTTTTGTGTAGATCCATGACCCCCATTGTATCATCTTAAATGAAATGACATCAGGTCAGGATGGGATTTACTTGCTTGAAAATTATAATCACAAAAGAATAAATGTAGGGGAAAGTCTTCTTTGTAAATTTAAAGCGTTAAAAAATTAACAAGGATGAAAAAATCCAGGTGCAGCAGCTAACAGAAGTGGTAATTGTTGCCAAACATGTCATACTTTGAAAATCAATTGCTCTATTCTTCTATTATTCGACAAATTGTGGGTTTCTGTGAAATCAGGTCAACGTTTTTTGTTGGTTTATTTTTTTAAATTTAACCCAATAGGGACATTTTCTGAAATTTCTTTTTTTTCATTCACAAAAATTGGGAGTGCTATTAAATGTTAGGACAAAGAATGCCTTTCTTCTTCAGATATCTGCAATTTGGGATGTTGAAGTACAAGAGGGGCCATTGAGGGGGTAAATGGAAAAAAAATCATATACACTGATACCTAGATTTGCGTGCAGTTTCACTGTAAGACCCAAGACTCTACAATATAACACGTATAGCATACAGAAAGGTAAATATTGTGTGTTTCATCATTATGCTAGATAAAAATACCATGATCTCATAGATTAAGTAATGATATATCAACAACAACTATATTCTGGAAAACTACAATTCTTGTTTGTAAGTTGGGCTTCTGACTTAGGTCAGGGACACTAAAGGTTTCCATTTGACCCTTGATCTGACACTTTGACCCCTGGAAATTCCAAAAAGCCACATTTTGACCCTCAGGATTCTAGCTGAAGTGTCACTTTTTCTCTAAATTATAGGTAATTTTGCTATAAAATGGTAAAATAATCAAAATGACCCTTATGATTCAGCACCTAGTGGAACTTCTGAATTTTCGTCGTACCAATTCACGAAGAATAAACGAGTGCAAATTTGCCATATTGTGACTGGTTAAATGGTAATGATTCTAATATTGTATCAAGAAAAATGATGCAATTCAATACATTTCAAACTCACAGTCAACAATGGTTTAAAAATTGCAAGAAAGTATTAAATGATTACTCGGTCACAATTACAGATGGCATGATAAAACAACCAGTCACATAAAAAAATTATAATTCATCATTTTATCAATAAGATTGTCGAGTTAAATATGGCAGACCATTTCATACATTATTCATTATGAGTGCGCCTGTTTTCACATAAATGTGGTCCAAGCATGGACAATGACCGAGAGAAGGTGACTGACACGGAACCTTATTGCCCCTACAGAAAAGACGATCTCCCTAAACTAGCTCGTACCAGCTCGTTGCAAGCTAGTAACCAGCTTGTTGCGAGCTAGTATTTGAGACGAATACGAGCTCGCGACGTGCTTGCCACGCGCTCCCCGCGAGCTCGCGACGTGCTTACCACGCGCTCCCCGCGAGCTCGCGACGTGCTTACCACGCGCTCCAAGAAGCACGTCGCGTGCTCGCAACAAGCTCGTATTCGTTCCAAATCCGATCTCGAGTTCGTACGTGCTCGTAGCTAGCACGTCACGCGCTCAAGCGTGCAAACAATGTTGTTCATCTGTAGATATGTATTGTGTGTGTACATAGGAAGATTAATAACCACAGGAGAATAAATTAATACATAAAAATAACAGTTTCAAATGCTATTTAATAACAAATATCTGTATATCTGATCATAACATGTCTTAACATCCTATAAATCAATGACTATCTTAAGTTTGTGATTCACGTTCCAAAACAAAGTCAGAGGGGTATATATTATTCATATGGTCTTTCTAACCTTCATAAAACAAATGTCCAAATTTTGTCTGAATGTGTCTGAATTTGTCATTAAAATCGAACACTTAACGACAAATTCAGCCAGTATTCAGAAAAATTCTGCTGCCGAGATTCATATAACTGTTCAGACTACATCTGAAAGTCATGCAAAATTCAATCAATGTTTGGCCATGGTTAACCCAGGTATTAACATTTACAACAATTGGCACCATTGCTGACCATGGTAGTACCATGGCCTGACATGATATACACAATCCACAGAAACAATATTCCATTATACAAGGTTTCACAGTCTTGAAAAGTCCTTGAATTTGAAGCCTACTCCTTGAAAAATACTTGAATTTGTAACAGCCAAAACTCCTTTAAAAGAACTTGAATTTTGACAAAAACGAACTCAATTTGATAAATTGCCCTTAAATTCTTCTGCTGCAGATAGAAAATAACAAACATACCAAAAATGATGAAAAAAATGAAGGCTATTTTCGACTGTATGGTTATACAGTACGGCACGCAGGCTGGTTTTATGCAGTCTTACAGTAATTCTTAACCTGTAATTTTATCCGTGCGGCAGTGATAAGTCATCTTGGGGCAATAAACTTGAAAAATACAGTGGATCCCTTCTTCTCCATACCAAAAATCTAAATTTTTAGTCCTTGAAAATGGGGGAAAAGTACTTGAATTTTTTTCCAGAAATTCTGTTTGAACCATGTTATACATGTACCACAATTCAGCTCTAATTGAATGTTACATTAATGTTTCCACAAACATTGGACTGTCACTTTTATTGAACTGATTAAATAATTATATACTTCTAGAATAAACATATCAGAAAATTTATTGAAAAGTTCCTGAACTTTACAAGAACATGAGGTATGGACATATTTGTGTTAAAGCTGACTCAATTTATCATACACACATATCCTAGTTAGCAAAATAAGGCAATAACATTGATTTGTAACTTTTGTATAACAATTGTACCTAAAAAATAATTAATTTTACAGATCTTTTCATATGATCACAGCTTGTACAACAGGCAATTAAATATTAATCAAACTATATTCATCAACAAAAAATACTTTGTACTTAAAATGCAATGGTGACAATAATAAACAAATTTTGTAAGAACAATAACCAGGCTGTCAAGTGAACTTCTTTCAAAAAGTAGGAATAAAATTTACCCAAAAAGTAGGAAAAATAAGGAATTTGTACTAAAAAAATTAGTAGTTCTTACATACGTTTGTGCAGATATTTGCATTACTCACAGACATAAATTCCTAACTAGAATACATCATGATGAGACTGCATAGACAGGTCTTTTGACTCTTATACATCTGTCACCATGACGTGATCATTATGTAAGCAGCCACAGGCCCACAGGCTGCACAGTCTCACAGATGATTCCAGTCTTCTATGCACCCCCAATTGAAAAGATCCTACAAATATACTACCATTTTCTAACTATTGCTATAACGAGGGTTCAGTCTAGACTATACTAACTCCTATATATATATAAATACATAGGAGTTAGGATAGTCTTGTGCTGAACCCTCGAGTCTCTGTGGAGTACATAATTTGAACCCAAAAAGTAGAAAATTTCAGGAATTTTGGAATAAAAAGTTGGAAGAAATCGAGATATGAGGAAAGACTAGGAAACATAAGGACCACTTGACAGCCTGCATTACTGAAACCGAAATCCTTAAGACAAATTAAAATGATACATTATTAAACATAAAATTACAAATTCACATTTAAAATATTTCCTTAGTTCAGACTACATCCTTTTAAAACAACTATCTGTGAAGTCCAATCCATGCACACTGCAAATTTCTTTCTTCCAAGATATAAGCTGAACAAATTTAAATGCATTGAAGAAGGTTTGTAAGTCAATCAGAGTTAAGCAACAAAGTATTTCTGAAAGTAATTGCTGATTTTAACCTCACTACACCAAAACGTTTGTAAATTGTCATCAACTGAATACACTATGGGTAGATACACCAATCTCTTCCTGACTAACACAATACCTCCAAGTCTTGAAAAAACCAGGGTATTTTAAACACATCTTTAATATTGTCTTCTCAAGAAACATACAATTGTCTGAAATATAAAACATAATTTTGCTACTAACTTGAGAACATACAAACAACTAATTGAACAAATCACATTAAAATTATCAAGGTGACCCCTCTTGAATCAAGGTGCATAATATTGCTAGAACTTAATAAATACAATACTAGATTATGGTGAACATTTATTATGGACAAGCCTTTTTTTACCTCTGACCTACATGTGTCACTTTGACCTTTGAGCTACAGACGCAGGTCTCGTGAGCCACATGTTGTCTCTTCATGATGAATATTTGTATCAAGTAATTTGAAAATCCCCAATAAATGACAGAGTTAAACAGGCACATACATACACCGAACCACCATCCTGGCAATTATGTCGAGCTTGCAGCAAGTGGGCTT
This sequence comes from Mactromeris polynyma, assembly GCA_032209605.1. NCBI lineage: Eukaryota > Metazoa > Mollusca > Bivalvia > Venerida > Mactridae > Mactromeris > Mactromeris polynyma. Next base: position 33,845,677 of record JASFXZ010000004.1, read on the forward strand.
GCAGCAAGCGGGCTCAACAAATATGATTTCTTGAGGGATAGGTTGTAGAAAGATTTAGTGAGACATGTAAATTTTTACCAGAAATGTAACGCAGGAAGCAAACACACTCACCGTTTTTACGTGCCACTGGTAACCAAATGGACAGTATGTTGAGTAACGAGTTGATAACCAACATCCAAGTACTCCGTGAAGGACAGCCATACTTTAAACTCAATGACTGACGGAATGTCTACAAATATAAAATAATAAACATATTCACATATTAATTACAATGTATTAAGAGCCAGCATTCTCTGTCAATTTAAATTCTAGCTGAGCTCAAAATGCAAGTCTCTGATTGGTTAGTTCTAAGAACACTCGATAATTGACCAATCGATGGCAAGGCTGCATTCTGAGAGAGGATAACAGCAGCATTAGAGTATCGGTGAAAGTAATATTTAAATGCAGAATGGTCAGTCAGCTTTTAACAGCTTCTTAATCTTATGGAATGCAAATTACTTCTTCACTATAACATACTTATAAGTAGGTGCTTGCCTATATACACCTAATGCATTATACCAAAATGGCTTTCAAACCAAGTCAGGAAAAAATTAAATGAAGACTGCTCCAGTAATAAATGACCACTGTTACGACTGTTAGTGCTAAGTAAACCTTGACAACTTCGGAAGCTTAAATAATGAAGCCAATCACGAATTGAATACAGTTGCTCGACACATGAAACTAATGTCATCAGAGTTAATATTCCCAATGCTAGGAAATAAAAGCATGACACTAGTAGCCGTTTAGGAATGCTATGGGACGAAACGAACAACACAGACGAAACGACTTGTGTACGAAACAACCGCGTTGTGCCAACTTTGAGACCGTATTTTATCAAAACAGAAACTTCAGAAGCTCTTATTTACTCTATGCAATCGTATAGGATTAATCACGATAAAAATCACCAACCAAAGCAACCGATTCTACAGTTTTCAAGCTAGTCATGAGCGAAAAATGGGACGTTTTAGCAGCGTTCTTTTGGTCGGGGAAATAACGGGCTAAAATTCACCGCTGCCACCAATGTTAAATCCGACAGTGTTCAAATAACATACAGTCACACTTACTTGCACCATTTGTATGTTGTATGTGTTCCATAGAAGCTGTTATTTGGTATGATCGTCGACTTTAGAACAGCTATCGTCTAGTGGCTCTCCCGCTTCTTCATCCATAGAGGTAAAAGATGGCGAAAACATTCTATACGTCAGAGCTACTGACGTAAAAAGTGACGTAGTTTGGTTGTCACTAAAAACCAAGTATACCGGTCGCGACCGCATAAAGGACGGCACGCACTTCACTGACGAATGACAGATACGTTTTTTACGGGGATTATTGGCCAAATGGAGATGTTGTTCGGACCATTCTTGAGTTTTTAATGCAAAAATTAGTGCAGCTTAAAATATTTCTCGACGTAAATTTTGAAACAAACAATCAACTTAATGTCTGAAAGAGTCCGTCACACTCACAGTGTTTTTTAGAAAACCCGAGAAATTCTTACTTTGATCCGTCATTTATATCCATCACGCGTAGATCTATATCCAATGTATGAAATAATCAAAACGACACTATAAAAAGCAATGTTCACACAATAAAAGCATTAACTGTTTAACAGCTCTACATAATGTTAAACTTCTATCACTTGTACTGTAAAACAGTCCACTACTGGCATTACAACTTGGGCACATGTAAGACAGACAAAACTGCTAGCTGTGACGTAATAGCTTCTACTGTGTTCTCTGTGACGTAATTTCGTCGGGCAGATCAAAGGAGTTAGTTTGGAAAATATTTTAGGTAGCCAGAGGAATTTTCGACACTTCGGCTTGTATCAAAGGTTAGAGAACCCCGTTAGGTACCGTACTTATTCTAATAGATGCATATAAGACTTAAAAAATATGAGATTTTAGTGTTTTTTTTAACCTTTATTAAACACCCCATCCCCTCAAAATGTAATTAGGGAATATTCTGTAATTAAATTGACTGAGTTCTACAAATGTTCCAGAACTCCACTTCAGATCATTTGTAGAACTTAATTTGGTTCTAAAGTGCTCTATGACTGTGTTCCAGAATATTTTAAGAACATATTTAGAACCATTTTGTGTTCTACAAATGTTCCTTTATTATGTGTTCTAGATCAATGTTGTAGAACAGTTCTGGAACAAATGATATAGAACACACAAAAAACTGCATACTTCTAGAACTGTTCCATAATGTAGAACTGAGTTTCGTAGGGACCTATACATTAAAAATGTTAAGTTGACTCATCATGTAAAAAAGTCAAAACATCAGCAAGGCCTATGCCCTATATATATATAATTGGTAGCCTTTCTGTTTTATTTACCTTCATTACTCCCATGATATACATATCAATGAATATCTATACTAATAAGTTACTCAATTAAGTCAAGTAAAGTTAAATAAGAACATGTGCAAAATGATGGAGCAGCTAGTTACAAGCTTGCGCGATCTCAAGCACGCGCGATCTCAAGCACGCGCGATCTCAAGCATGCACGTAATGTACTAAATTTGACGCACTTGCCAGGGCTACGAGCATGCGCGAGCTCGCAGCGATCTTGCCACTAGCATGCAAGCATGGAATAAGCGCGCGACGTGCTCGCGACGTGCTCGCGACGAGCTTGTACGAGCTAGTTATAAAGTAGTATTTTTATAAGGGACGACCCTGAGTGACAAAAACAAATAAATTAGAATTTTCAGAGTATTGGAAATGATTTGAATCCATTTAGAAATTCATTATTTAGGACTACCTGAGAAGTACTTTGTACCAGATTCTTGTTTTCAAAGCCTGTATCCCTTTACTACAGAAATTGGCCTCATTCTAACCCTGATTTTATAAATTATATATTAGACTAATTTATCGTCAATTTATCTTGCGAGCACAAAGTCATTGCTAATACCATACCCCTCATTTTATATTCATAGGAATTCGAAAAACTGCTTAAGATGATTCAGACTAACCCCATTTGCTATAAACATAGCACTCGACCTAACATATATATATGACGATGTGAAATTGGTCCTCTATTCAACCAGTTAAAGAAATGTAGATTAATTTTACAAGTGAATCTTATTTAACCCACACAATTGGATTTTAGCATCCAAAAAATTTATATAATGAACAATTTATCTTGAAAGTATTTTGCAAATAGAGTGCTTTTTTTGTTTTACTTGACAAACAATGAAATTGACACTAGCTTTGACAATCGTTTGTGGTGGAGACTTTGATTGACAGATATGTAACGCGACTATGCCAAAAATGTTTTTCATTTGGCAGACTGCCAGCTCGGTTAGCGACAAAACCTCATTAAACGTCTACATTGAATTTCTGAATATATTTACCTATTGGTGCGTTACGAGTAGTACAGTAGTACGTAATGCGGTTTATCAGTTCATTCAAAATGTATACAATAGTGACTAGCGTAGAAATGTAAAAATTACTGAATACTGTATATGAAGCTTTTATAAATACCATTTGTGACATGAGAGCGACCATGTACTAAAGAATTTGAATGATGATGCAAAAACACATTGTGAATATATTTACATACACGCATGCATATGTGTATATAGTATATTCAATGTGATCTACATATTTTACACAGCGATATAATATGATGAGACAGTGGCTTTCTGTCATTTGTAAAACAAATAATATCCTACTCCTAGACACTTACTTCTTAAAAATCTGTAATGTAATGTACATCTTCAATATAATGATCTCAAAAATATAAATTGAGTTGGAAAAAAATTCTAGTAAACCTGACAATGGTCACCTATAGTAAGTTGGGTGTAAATTTTCGTATGAATTTACATGCACACATTTAGTCATAATACAAATTTATGTAAACAGGAATATGCAGTTTGTATTCATTATTAATACACCGGTTCCTTTTTTATATTGATACTATGGCCAAGTGAAATTGGTATTCCACACCATCCTTCAGGAATTTGTATCCTTGCAAAAAATCAAGTATGTTTTAAAAGTCATTAATTTCTTAATTATCGTATTCATTGCAATGTTGGACGACAGAACCATTTGGTGATGGGGCGTTAAACATCTACTATGATTAGAATTACATTCTTATAATATACAGTAAAACCTCAATAACAAGACCACCATTGGGACTCTTGAAAACTGGGGTCTTCTTATTGAGGTGGTCTTAATATTGAGGTTGAATAAAGAGCAGAACTGAGTCAATGGACTTGAAAACAGTGTACTTGATTTTGAGGTGGTCTTTTAAGAGAGGTTTTACTGTATAAATAAATATGAAGTGACATTTTTCATGGTCACACATGATACGGATGTGACACCTCTAATCGGAAAATTTTATCAGGCAAACATATTTAATCATTTGACACTGAAGTGAGTTATTTACTAATATTCATAATGCACAAGGTGATAAAGCAGGCCGAACACTTCATATCAGTGCATATACATGTTCCTCAAGACACACTTCCATGTGTAATGTCATCCACTTTATATTGTGTGAACATACGATGACATTGTATCTATAATGCATGGCATGTCCGAATTCACTATTATCTTCAAGGTCAAAGTACTTGAACCTACACACCGGAGACAGATCAATAGATAAAAGGACACCAACTTAACGGGACTAAGACAGGGTAAAAGTGCATGAGAACACTTACAGGAGAAGTGATCACTGGACATACAAAATACTTCAACTTTAAAGTTGTTAACATATGTACACAGTGAAACGATTTTAAGATTGCAAACTAACGTAATCTCTCTGAATAACTAATTCCTAAGTTTCCCCAACCAATCCTTAGGTTATATATACAGACTATGAAGAACAAGTAAGAGTCTCACCCATGGCGGGAATTGAACCAATGACCTTTAGAATAGGTGCCCAAAGCTTCAACCTCAGTCACATTATGCCTAACTATGTGTAAGGTAATAGTCCTCACTGCTCTTTCAAGCCCATAACAGAACATAACAGACGTATTACACAACTTTTGTTTTAGCATGTTCTGAACTTGGAATAATACAACAGGGGTTCTATACTAGGTGCGTGTCATTTTGATAATTTTTGACATGATTTTACCATTTTATAGCCAAAATACCTGTAATTTAGAGAAAAAAATGACCATTCAGCCTGAATTATTAGGGTCAAAATGTGGCTTTTTGGAAATTCCAGGGGTCAAAGGGTACACTCCAGGGTCAAATAGAACCCCTGTATAACTCTGAAGTCATGTAAACAATGAAAAAGACGACATAGCTATGTAGGTAATGAATGACAGATGACCTGAAGTGAATAAGTGAATGTAAGAATTAACTCCATCCTAGGAAAAGTTTATACAGTTTGCATACGACGTAATGTAATTTCTGTACTAGTATATTGTACAATCCGCCACAAATAAGCAAAAGATTCTGGAGATAACAAAATTAAAAAAAAAAATTTTTCTTGTAAACATATAGTGAAACTTTGCATTGAAATCCATAGATCTTATGTACTTCAAACTTGATATTTCCCAACTACAATTATTCAATCCCATGGTGTGGACATCAAGCAAAACAATTTTCACACATCAGAAACTTGGAACTCAGACGTTTGTATTCTACATGAACCCAGACATGTACTTCTATAGTCAAGGTCAAGGCCACATCTCCAAAAAGGTCAAAATAGACTTGGAAGTTCAAAAGTTCATGGTGAACATAAGGTCATACAATATATCAGGTCTCCCTGTGCAGTCACACAGAGTAATATTACAGCATCCAATACTGCCAGACACCAAGCCTGGGCTAGGGAAAAAATCTATACAACTAAACCATACAGGATAGGGTTCAAAAGTTCATAGAGAAAGAATAAATGAGTTATACTCAGCTCATAGAATGTTGTTCATGAACCTGAAGGAATGGATTGATAATATTAGCATAGTCTAGAAACTTTGCAGGTTTTTTTCAAAATATTCAGCAAAATTCAGCCCCTTTTCCCACTTAAATTAGACTTTTTTTCGCATTTCGAAGGAAAAATTCCCCCAACCAACTCGTCTTGAGTCCCAAGCTATCAATGTTTCAGACCCATGTACCACTAAACAGTGCTGTGTTTTAAATGAAAATTTAATTTCAGCTGCAAAATTCCATAGCCTTCAGATGGTCTACTACAAAAACATACATTTTTACATAGAATGCCTTTCAACTTAAACTGTCTTATCTTTCTGGATATTTTTAATCAACTGGTACAACAAAATCAATACTCATAATTATATAAATTAGAATTTATGAAGATTTCACTCTACAATTACCACTTTGTCATATGACAAGGAGCCTCAGGTTAATAGTATGCTACAACAAATAGTGTAACACAATCATGACAAACAATAGAGATTGCCTGGAAATTATACACCATACTCCCACTTAAACATATAAGCTTTCAATTATGAGCTGTCTCAAACTCATACTTTGAAACATTTAATTTCCAGCAATAGAACAGCCATAACAGCCAATCAAAAGAGCTGGTACACAAACTGCTGATACACAAACTGCTGGTACACATACTGCTGGTACACATACTGCTGGTACACATACTGCTGGTACACAAACTGCTGGTACACAAACTGCTGGTACACAAACTGCTGGTACACAAACTGCTGGTACACAAACTAAATTTAACAAGAGATGATTGTAAAACATTATGCCCTGTGACCTTGACCTTTGACCCTGTGACCCCAAAATCAATAGGGTTTCTCTGCTACCCAAGATGAATGTGTGGACCAAGTTTGATGGGAATGACAGGTCAAGGGTTTTTTGAGTAATTGATCAGAAACAAAAAGGTTACGGACCAACCGACTGACATGTGCACACCTTGAATTCTTCGAAGGGGGGCATAGAACAGGTTATTGCATAATTTTTAGTACCCAAGAATTGGAAATACAGTTGACTTCACAAAAATTTTATTTGATAAATTTGTGCAAAAGGAGCAGTGCCAGTTACAATTTGTAGAACTGGATAAAAAAAATGGTCTTGACAGAATTTAAATTCAAACAGAATTCAACAATCTAAACAGAAGTTTCACTTTGTGCTTTCTTCTTAATTAAAGAATATTACATGATATATGACATATTCCTCAGCCTAAAATAAAGAATTCCATGAAAACTGCCAGCTAATAATGGAAATTTACTTTTTTCTTCATACAAACTTTAAATGTCACTTCCCTTTAGGGCTGTTTAAACTATTTAAAAGAACAATCACAAACGATATATGGATATTAATCATAATAAAACTTGATCAAGGGAAAAAATTTAGGCGATAGCCAATACCACAGAGATCTACGGAGACGCCATCATTGTCAATTTGCCTGTGGAAAAAATCAAACTATACTGGTTTATCACAGCCCACATCAATGTTATATACACTGTCTGTAGTTGTCTGGTCAATTAACTCTGACTAGCCAGCGACACTATCATTTGGCATTATTGGAAAAATGGTCACAGCATGGGGATTTCCAGACGAGTATATATATCAATGGAAGGCCGTTTGTACTGGTCAATACTTGGCACCCAATAGAAGGGAAAGAATTATGAAAGGTTGATGACTTAGAGGAGTTTAAACCATGACATTTCTACATTTCTAACACTGTCTGTTGGGGTCAGTCGTGTGACCGTTTGTATCAATCTTGAACAGCAAAATTTAATACATTATAGGGTTTATTTTGGCTGTTTTGGGGAAGATGAACCATACCTTTCAGATTGAAATATTTTGTAAATCTTAGAATTGGGAAAAATGTCTAGAAATTACAGCAAAATTTTAGGAATAAAATTTAAGGATGTAGTGAATAATAAATGAACGATAGCTTAAATATATATAAACTACCTGAGATAGAAAAGCCTCTATGTCAATTTTAATTGAACCAAAACATTCTTCAGATTTATCAGGCATTTTTACATACAAATTGGGGAAAATATATACTTCTTCGTCATTGGGAATATATACTATATAGCAGAATAACAGCTGAAAATAAACCCTGCATATGGCCATTACTGTTTTGGCATATTACCTTAACTACCAGTTGATGAAAATGACCAAAAAGGTTACTAAAATATTTTTTAGAAAATCTCAGTGGTTTTTTTATATAAAAGCAGCGTATTGATTACGGCTGCAATGAATAATCGAAGTTCAATTATTGTTTATCAGTTCTTTTTCTCAAGGTTCAGTTCGGTACGGTCTTACAAACATTCAGTGCAGTACATCAGATGACATTTTTATCCCTGAAACAATATTCTCCAGTCAAAGAACTCATCACTTTAAATTTGTTATCTTTTAGCTATGCATCTATAGGGACTGTTTGTTATTATACAACTTTTAGCAATAAAAAATGCCGTTCAGGGTAAATAGGTTACACAAAACAGGCATAATAAATTTTAAAGGCATGGAGTGCATGGTATTATGTACAGTGTATTGTAGTCTTACCAAAAAATTTAAGGTCATAGAATTTTAATTCTCCATTGTCGGACCTCCAAAGCAACAGGTATGTGTACATTTAACGAGTTTGAACTTCGTTTCAGTCCTACAATTACAAATTTCTGAATAATTCTGTCAACCAAAGTAAACAGACAATGCGTAACAATCAAAAATATTGAGCATACAATAAAGTGTTGACCTAGCTTGAAATACTGTTACGCAGCAATCTAGTAGTAGCGGCAATTAACAATAGACGACAATAGACCATTGACTAGCCAAGCGGGCAATCACCTTGGTCACTGCATTTATCCACTTGTCTTGGTCAATATCTAAGTTTGAGACATTAATACTAAGTAGGTATTAGTGCATACGTAATACTACTTAAAGTAGAGCCAGTCACACTGACATTTTCCTACACAGAGCTAGGCAATGCTTTAAAAATTTGGTTGGCATAACCCTACCCAGCAAAATTAAGAGGGCGAGACAGGTAGGTAATTTTTGTTTTTATCAATTACCTTTTATAGTCATGAATACTAGTGTTAACTATTAAAACAGTCAAACAAAATCCTGCTCAGACACTTAAATACTTTAGTATGAGCCATTGTCATGGGTATGTAGGGGTATATAGCAAAACAAACAATTTTTAACAGTCAAATGATAAAATTTTTGTCCAGTTTGGCTTAATGGCCGATTTAAATCATTAAGACTAATATTATAGTTCTAAATACACGTAATGAAACTAATGATCAAGGGCCAAGTGTAGACATAATTTCATTATATAAATGCACTTTATAGAAATCTATTTAACACATTGTCATACCAATATTTGTGTTAATGGAGCGACCCAGTGTATTTATTTACCTTAATCATTATAATTCATACACATAATATCATGGGTACTGCAGTGAAGTTCAGCGGATTAAAATGATGCAACACATTTAGGATTTGGTGATCACCAATGTAAGGAAAAGCACTGATCGACCTAAAAAGCTGGCCACAAACTATGCAATATTATCCACAAACTTACTCCGTAAAATTGAATTCTTAGGGCCGTACACAGCGATGGTTACTGACCATTATACCTGGTAACATAACACACCTTGACAAACCCATTTAATTCACGCTAGCAATATAGACACCGACACAGCACAGCACATTGTTTTCACGGCTCTTCTCTACAAACGGTATTGAGATTTTTCAAGTCAAATATATTTAAGTTCTTGTAGAATGTGCAATACGAAATAAACAATCTTGATAGCCATAGATAGCCAATGCTAGTATCTCTCACATCCAGCTTTTGACTGGCAAATTCTGCTACTCAAATAATTATGTTTTGCTTTTGACAATCTAGAGTTGGGGGACAGATCTGAATTGAAACTTTATCAAATCAAACCAGGAGTTTCTTGAATTTAGGGGTCGTATGAACCTTTTTCCCAGGATTTCTTGAAATTAGGGGTCTTATGAACCTTTCTCCCAGGATTTCTTGAAATTAGGGGTCTTATTAACCTTTTTCCCAGGATTTCTTGAAATTAGGGGTCTTATGAACATCAGTTATCTGCATCTCTCCTCATAAATACTGTTGCACTTTAAGTAGATATTATACTAAGTTGTAACGGGCTGAGTAGCTTTCCCCCTGCTGCCCCAAGGGAACCTCTTCAACGTTATAGTTGATAATACAACTTCAAATTTAATACATTAATAAAATAAATGTAATATACAGCACATGAAATGTCATCTTTTAAACTGAAACAAGAAATAAACTGAAGAGAAAAGCGTACAAGTATGAACTGATCAATGATCAATGACATTGACACAGAGATCAATACGTTCGCATACCGACATTTGATAAACAAGATCGGTTGACTACGACAGTAAGCTTGTCGAACCTATTTAATCTGTACATCTGTACTACACGCCAGTAGATTTTGCTAATAACTCGGTCAGATGAGGTATCCAATGGGGAAAATTCCCAGTCAATGTGTATACAGTATAGTGCACATTTACACATGTATACAATAATCTAGAAAAGACGACTGTCTGCAACATGAGAAGAAAATGTATACTAGGACTTCATAATATGATTTATATCAACTGACAGAATTAGACAAAACAAACAACTACAATACTATTTTTTTTAATTTCTTAAATGTTTGGTAATAAAAGCGAGTAAGTGATCATGGAATATATTCTCTATCATCGCCAAGGATGTCACTGACAACCAAGTCTGTATCTATAATTTATACAGTCCATGTGTCAATATCTGTGTATCGGTATATATATATATCTAGAAATATAGAAAATTATTATTTGAAGGATCACAATTGATGTTAAATCTTAAACCCACATGTAGAGCGACGTTTTAAAAAGCTGCATGGATGGGATACAACCATTAATTTTTGCGAGCCCCTTGAACAATGATTATAAAATCATTCAGATGTATGAATGAATAAACCTTCGGACAAAAAGCTTGTCACTGAACAAAATTCCATTTACCTTCAAGTACAACGATTCAAAATACAAATTGATGAACCCTGTTCTCTGGTGTCTATAGGCCTCGGAGTACAAAGTAAACAATCAACACCACACATTTCAACTCTGAATATTGATTGTCAATTCACTTCAGCAAATACCACTCGAGCATAAAATAGCTCTTGAGGAAGTATTTACGATATAGTCTCGCAGGCAAGCAACTACCCTAGATTAGAACCATATACCCCCACATAAATGTCCCATGGGAGGAGGGGACGGGGGCATTGAATTTTTAAAAAGTGGGATTTTTATTTCATTGCTTTTTTTAATCAAAATAAATAACGAGTCATGGTTGAGAACAAGATCCGAGACAAACTTCAAGAACTTTTCAAGTATTTTTTTCACGAGCAATGTTATCAAGCAAATCTGCATACCCTACATTTATAACTAACAAACAAACTTTGAAAGCATCAAACTTAATACTACAGTTGTTTCATCACTTGCCAGGCCCACCATATATCCAAATGGAAAGATTTGTTGCTGATAACTGTGGCAGATTTATGTCTGGTACACCACTACACCTTGGCTACAATAGTACCCAGTTTCACACATCATTATGTTAATATAGATATGTTAGACTTCCAACTTCATAAAAAACATGATTTTCACACAAATCTGTACTACTTCTTGCCCTGTTCTGAGTGTTCCCCAACTGTTTTGTTTCGCATAAAAAAGTTATATAAATAAAATATATAATAAAAAATTATTTTATCAAATAGCGGGACCCATGTTAATCCTTCCTATAAGGTGGGGCATTTATGAGGGGATATGGTTATACTGGGAGAGGATGACACAGTATAATATCAAACCTTTGTAAAGCAGTATCGGCTTTCAAAGGGGTCAATGAATTTTCAATGCTGTTTACCCACTCATATATCATAGTACTTTTAACTTTAGTACAACACTACAGCGACACAAGCACTCAATGACCCCTATTGTCGAGAGGGAATGTGTTTTGGCCCCAGGCCTGATCTATAATGAATTGTTACATACTGTATTTGTTATGTCTATAAGTTTCGAATGTAAAACTGTCCCTTGAGGGAAATTATCTTCGCATACTTTAGTGCATACATATGGTATGAATGAACAAAGTAAAACAAAATGTTGATGCGACATCATAAAATATCATTGCCCATACAGTCTCGACATTCTCAAAACAACCAACCTTGAACTTTTTCTTAACAGAGGCAAATTTCAATCAGTGAGCACAATAAGAGGACCATACACAATTGACATTAATTAATAATTTGACATCAATATACTTACTAACTTAGAGTTTTACTCCTTGTATACATATCATTTTACCATATTTTAATATGGTATTACATATAAAAGGATTACAAAATAAGCAATGTTTCAATTCTCTGAATTTCCTAGATTATATAACCCAAAGTTGTGCAGTTGGACACAGGTCTGTCAAAACACGAATTTATAAGACATTGTAAATAATGTATGCTGTACACAAAGGATTTTTAACAATACATGTAAAGTATTACCTACTTACAGTCTTACACCTATCTATTCTCCAGACATTTCACACCTTCTCATTGTTGTATTAAGCCATGTCCCCAAGAATAATACACTTATTATGCAATGTCTTTATACTGTGCAATTATGCAGATACTTCAAATGCCTTACCTAGATAAATGTTTTGTCTAAAAAATGCCAACTCTGCAATTAGACTGACTAGCAAATAGATAATAACTGATAATAAAGAATTTAAGATACACTCGTGCATACATGTACTTAGATGTGTTAATCTTGTTGAAAGATACGATGTTGTAACAAGTATCAATTAAGGCAATGACTTACACTGTAATGAAAAGTAAGGCCTAAATGGAGAGTTTGTAAAACATTGTTGAAATAGATGAATTCATTATACTTGACTCAGTAAAAACTGATTATAAAAACCATGATCATACTGGTTTTTTTTTTGCCTATATTTGTCCTTCTTTTTTGAAAAATAGCTGTTTTCCCTTATTCTGTGTTAAATTCCCGATTAGGTAGCAAGATCTAAAGTTCAGTCAATATATTTGAAGTCAGAAAACATACTGACCTGTAAAGTGTGGTCATATATTATGAACTGAACAGGACTAGTCACTACCCTAAAGTACCCTTTAACAAGCTATTTTTCACCTATTAATAACACCAAGCCGTGCAGTATTGTTGTCGACCAATTGTAAAAAGGAAAAACTTTGGAAATGCATTTAAAACACCAAAAATTGAGCCGCGAGGGACATTTTCACAAAAATATAATAATTAACAAAACATTATGATTGCTTCAAAACACTTCTTCTTCTTCCCATTAAAGTGCAGTGCCCACTCTGGAGCATCAATGCACTTGGTGATATACATGTACAAATCATTAGAATGTATTCCAATCAATTTCAACACACAAGGCTAGTCTAAAATTAATACTCGGAGGTTGAAATTATTATTTGCCGATTCACAGTTTATATTTATCATTAGCTATATATAATATAAATTTAATACCCAGTACCATTCATCAATAGCTATGCTATGTCACTATATTACAACACGTATATCCAGGACTTGTTTCATTTTTGAGAAATGTAGTAAACAAGAACATGCAACATTTAACATATACCACAACGGCTTTCATTACCTGTTTCCTTTTAAATTTGCTGTTACTGTCAAAGCGCCCTTTAATTTGTTCCAGAACATCTTGAAGCTTGTCAATGGCTGGTTGGTGTTTTGCCAACAATAAATAGTGCCTCCAGTTGGCTGAATCGAATCCCCAATGAACTGTTCGGTTCTCAAGCGCTTTGTGGGAATGACACACAAATTTCTGAGGATTGAACCAGCGACCGCAATCCACACATTGTATGCACAGAGCTAATTGTGATGTGTAAGCATCGGGGTTGAAACTTCCCTTACATTTACCGAAGCATTCGTGGTACACCTTAAACACATTATGAGATGGATGTGCGGGTGCCGTGGTGTCATTTGGGTTTCGAATAAGAGAATTACAGAGCCGCTCCGCATCCGTTTTGGTAATAAGTCCACAACTTGGGGCGCTGGGCGGCAGGATGCCGGACACTTTCAGAATTTCCAACTGTTCGTGTTGGCATCGCGAGCAGAATATGTGTAAGTCATCACACACCGCATTAATATCCTGTAATTCATAGTTTCTCAAAACTGTGTTAAGAATTTGGGGTAAGCACAACCTTTTCTCACCACCAACAACAAAACATGCAATTTTCTCCCCTTCTAAAAGAGTATCCGTCTTTTCACTTCGACTTGAATCGGCGGGTGTAAACACGGGAAACTGCTGCAAAGGAAATGGTGCCTGAAAACGATACATGTGTTCTAAAGCTTTCGTTTTCTCAAGCGCTTTCCTATATTCTTCAGAAGAAAGTTTCGCCATCTGCCGGTTGTCATTATTACTATGCAGCAAAAGAATATTATCTCCACCGGGCCCCTGTAATGTTCGGTTTGCCGACGTTTGAAAACTTTTCAGCAGCCGCTGTATGTGCGGGCTAACCGACTGGGGTGCTACTTCCATTAAATAAGTTTATTATCCATCCACATTTTAGTTTTAAATCCAAACCTCCGACATATTTCCTCGGCTATTCGGGACATTCACAAACTACACATTGAAGACATAACATCGACTGGCAGACTAGACTGTGATTGGATAACACAAAGTCTGGCGGCTCTTCCATTTATCGAATGAACCCATGCATCGCGACCTTGAGTTGTTTATTTGTGTTGTTTCTCTTATAATCTGAAATATTTTAGGATATATTCGTCAAGATGTAAAACCTTAATATCTGAAACGATAATCCTGCAGAGAAAATGTCTCAGAATTTACTTTTGAAAGCCATATTTAAAGTTGAAATACACATTGCCTGGCCATTCCGTTTCCCTCCCTGCATAGTGCATCGTTACAGTTATTTTATCAATATTGTACACGAAAGCTTGTAGTTGATGCGTAACGTTAGTTGTAGTTGAGTTGTTGGTATTTTTTGAGAATTTGAAATTTGAAGGGAGTTTTACGCCTTATATTCTTGTGTGTTTAAAAGCAATACCAATGTCCAGTATGTCCGAGTGTACCATGTAATTCTATTTATAAACTTGCATTGTAGCCGTCTAGTCGGTGACGTCACGCCTCGTGGTCGTCTCGCAAAACCGCTTATCTAGTCTATAGTCTGTTTCAATAAATATGTCCATTGCGCAGTGGACCGTTATTTTTCGAGCGCAGGCGTCGGGTTGAATGATCGCTATGCAGCCGGCGCGTGCTAATTTTGCAGATAGCGGGATCATTATGATAATCGAATAATAAATCACGTCTGTTTTCTTTCGTGCATTTTTTTCATCGCAATTTCGGGTTTTTGTATTTATGAATATTAATTTACATACGAATGAAGAGTTAAATATTTTTTCTGTGTAGAATAATTATGAAAACAACTTTTCAACCCTAATACGAAAATAATATGATTTAATTATAATGATTGACTTTAACTCTGAATTAAAAAAGAGGTTATTTGTTCAACACGGTTTTATCAAAATTGTAGTCGTAGTAATATTAGATCGGATCTATATAATTAAGGCAGTCCGATTTCGAGATGGTTTTTTTTATTAAATACAAACATGAAGCATATTAATTAATTGATATAGAATATCTATAGTTAAAGTATGTTAATATTTTTATAATGTACACATGAAAGCCATATGAGAGAAAAGGCTCTGTGATGAAGGCATGACCTCGTCAAAGCGTTGAGTGCAGGGCCCGATGATCGTGGATTGGCGCTATACATTTGCGGTCTTCAGCGTGACGATCATTGAATTAGGCGCGAGTATACAGATTAGGAACACAGGAAACATTCATTGATATCATTAATATCATGTGATATTTTGAATTTGTTTTGTAATGTCTAGTCTCTTATAACTCTTTTTAAGAGTGGCTATATACGAATAATTATACATGTACTAATAGTTGACTCTATATTCATGTTATTGTAAAATGTATGTACAGCAAAACCTCACTATAATACGATCAACATTGGGACTCTTGAAAACTGGTCTTCTTATTGAGGTGGTCTGAATATTGATTCTGAATAGAGCAAAAGAGTGAAAATGGACTTGAAAATTGTGTTCTTGATTTTCGGTGTAGTCTTGTTATTGAGATGGTTTTTAAGTGAGGTTTTACTGTATATAGATGAAACAAAAATAAAGATTACATATTAGATAGCGATTTATATCACTTTTACGTGATTAACAATTTGTCAAGCAATGTTTTTTGAATGCTATATTTAATATAGGACCCACGTGTTATAACAAGGTGGCAAGATTATTTTAATATGATGGAAATGTGTTGTTTTTCTTCTTTGACCGCTGGTGGTTGTTACTGCTGTTGTTTACTGATGATAATTATGAAACACCACACCAGAGACACAGATATACACGTACAGTGAAACACCACACCAGAGACACAGATATACACGTACAGCTAAACCCCAATTATCAGATCACCCTTGGTTCAGCGTGGGTCTGCTTATCGAGTCAAATATGGAATATAAATTAAAGCTGGTTCAAGAAAACTAATGAGGGTTTGCTGTATGTCTCTGATCATGATTGATAAATGGAAAAGTGAGAGAGTAGCACGAGGGTCGGCCGCAACCTCAAAACAGGGGCTACCTTTCACGAGACCCTTTTTTAAAAAAATGAGTCAAAAAATGAGCAACATAATGGTCTGAAGATACAAACAAGTTTGGCGGCATGCCAATTTCGTACTTCATAATGAAGTATTTAGTGTATGTAAAATGGAAACAAAATAGAATAAATAACAAATTATGGATAAACCGTGCCTATAGTGGTGTGCATTAGGACTGGCATTTTCCATGACCCGGAAGGAATAAATACCTTGCATGTCATTAGCATCATACCCATAAACACGATGCGAAATAATGTCGCAAGTTTGAGGTTATGCACATCGGGTCCTACTTGTGCAGATTGGACCTCAGTCATGTCGAAGCATGGGAAATATATTGCCTCTTTAATTGTGCTCAACGTTTGAATATCAACACATTTGACAGAAATCGCGCCTTCCCCCGGAAAAACCTTACATTTAACCCCCCGTAGAAACCTTACAGTTACCCCCCCCCGGAGAAACCTTACATTGACTCCCCCCGGAGAAACCTTATATTTTATCCCCTCAGAAACCTTACATTTAAGCCCCCGGAGAAACCTTACATTTAAGCCCCCGGAGAAACCTTACAGTTACCCCCCCCCCCGGAGCAACCTTACCTTCGGAAAAATAAACTTTGTTCGTCTAAAAGATAAATAATGGGATACTCGTTCTTCCTTTAAAGTTTAAAGTGAAGAGCAATACTATTCCATTGTTTAACATATTACTTAGTTCACTTACTCAAATACGCCGTCTCCATGACAATAACGAATGTCCAGTGAACATTTCATGTAGGACAACGAACCCGACCTATTAGGATTGATACCTTTAATGTCCATGCGAAAACAACGTGTATACGATCCTTTATTTCATTTGTCTACGTTCGTAGCACACTTACTGACCAGAACATATTAAATTTCCTTAAATATCATTTATATCAGTTTGGTACGGGGAGTGTTTTTTCCACGCACACACTTTCACGGGAGAGGCTTTGTCCGAACATAACACTATTGAGAGGTATTTTGTTCACAATAGCAAAACATAGTCCATGATTTATCCAAACTTCCGACAAAAACATGATAGCATTTTTTTGTCGTGAATGTCTACCGGGTAACCACATGTTTTTTCCACCTTACTATCAAATCGTCATATTCTGATTCATTAATGTTAGTTCGTTTCGAAATAAACTTTGTTTTTACATTATTTTATGTTTACACAAGTTCTCATTTCTTTGAAAGAAACGCACTCATTTATACACAACCGCAAATGTTCAGTATTTATGACGTCGGCACATTAAAACTTCAATTAATATTCTCGTGTACTTTAGTATTTCTGTAATGTTCACACCCTGTTACAATCACCAATTTCAGACAGTATATAGTTGAGTTATTGATATGTACTTAACAAAATATACATCCTAAGTTCATTTAAGAGTGTTTATTACATTAAAATTATTGAAGAGATACTCCGAAACGTTCAATGTGTTTCTTTTTGTTTTTTCTTATGCCGTTTTCAAACGTTTTATTTCTTATTTCATTACATCAAACGGCCTGTTGACCAGACAATCGCTTCGTGGCTTCCAGCTCGTACTAATTAAAGTTATATTTTGGTCATTTTTGGGGTCGTTTGTTTACTGAGTACACAAACAGGAAAATTGTATTTCACAAAGTTATAATATCAATAAATATGCATTATCAAAGAAGGAACTCGTTATGTAATCATCTTTATTTGTTGAAAAAAGAAGTTTATATTATCACAAATTTAAAAAAACTCCAGGTTTTTTAACAAGCGGGCTTTAACAAGTTTGGTCTGTTAGTAATATGATGATACAAGACGATTATACACTGCAATGGTTCTTATAAATGATGCTTTAGACGATGTAACAAGGATACTAGATCAAACCCATCAAACAATATTTTACCTTCTGATGAGCCAGATACATCTTTAAAAAGTATATAGGGCCTATGCAAGGAACGCAAAACTTTCCTATATACTAACAGGAGATGAGGGGCAAATGCCTCAAAGCGCATGTGTATGCCATCGAGACCAGACATGTTAGTGATCATACGCCTGGCATTGGGGTTCGTTCTTGCATTTTCCCATTGAGGCAACTAAAGGCTTGCCGTTAAACTGACTTTTAAATTGACTGTTGTTACGATGAAGAAGGCCATTATCAACAGGTATGCTCTACATACGCCTACAGACGACATTGTTTGTTTATGATGACTCCTGAGTTTTCTAAGAAATCACACGTTCAATACTCCCTCATTATCGTCTCGATCTTACAAGATCATAAAAGAAGGCGAAGGACAAGCGAGTACATGAGGTAAATATGTATGAAGATGATGAACAGAACAAGTACAAACACAAGGTTGGTTCTTTAGCTTTAGGACGAGTGATCGGGTTTCTGACTTTCTTCATATTTTTAGATCTACATTAAGTCATCGATGGTAAGTACTACTCCCGGCGTAACATATTCTTCTGATTATTCGTAGCAACTTACACAGATGAAACTTCTTGGGGAGTTCGGTTGGCCACGTGGTGCGTGTCCCTGTGTTCTTACGCTAACAAGGTGCGTGTCCATGTATCCTTACGTTAACGAAGTGCTTGTCCCTGTGTCCTTACGCTAACGTGGTGCGTGTCCATGTGTCCTCTCGTTAACGAGGTGCGTGTCCCTGTGTCCTTACGCTAACGTGGTGCGTGTCTCTGTGTCCTTACGCTAACGAGGTGCGTGTCCATGTGTCCTTACGCTAACGAGGGGCGTGTCCATGTGTCCTTACGTTAACGAGATGCGCGTCTCTCAGTCCTTACGCTAATGTATCATATTTTGCTTGTCACTGTGTCCCTTCGCTAACGAGGTGCGTGTCCCTGTGTCCTTACGCTAACGAGGTACGTGTCCTTACGCTAACGAGGTGCATGTCCATGTGTCCTTACGCTTACGAGGTGCGTGTCCACGTGTCCTTACTTTAACGGGGTGCGTGTCCATGTGTCCTTACGCTAACGTGGTGCGTGTCCATGTGTCCTTACGGAAACGAGGTGCGTGTCCATGTGTCCTTACGTTAACGTGGTGCGTGTCCATGTGTCGTTACGCTAACGTGGTGCGTGTCCATGTGTCGTTACGCTAACGTGGTGCGTGTCCATGTGTCCTTACGCTTACGAGGGGCGTGTTCATGTGTCCTTACGTTAACGAGATGCGCGTCTCTGTGTCCTTATGCTCACGTATCATACTTTGCTTGTCACTGTGTCCCTTCGCTAACGAGGTGCGTGTCCCTGTGGCCTTACGCTTACGAGGTACGTGTCCTTACGCTAACGAGGTGCGTGTCCATGTGTCCTTACGCTTACGAGGTGCGTGTCCACGTGTCCTTACGTTAACGGGGTGCGTGTCCATGTGTCCTTACGCTAACGTGGTGCGTGTCCATGTGTCCTTACGGAAACGAGGTGCGTGTCCATGTGTCCTTACGGAAACGAGGTGCGTGTCCATGTGTCCTTACGTTAACGAGGTGAGTGTCTCTGTGTCATTACGCTAACGTGGTGCGTGGCTCTGTGTCCGTACGCTAACGTGGTGCGTGTCTCTGTGTCATTAAGCTAACGTTGTGCGTGTCTCTGTGTCATTACGCTAACGTGGTGCGTGGCTCTGTGTCCGTACGCTAACGTGGTGCGTGTCTCTGTGTCATTACGCTAACGTTGTGCGTGGCTCTGTGTCCGTACGCTAACGTATCATAGTTTGCTTGTCACTGTCACGGTGGTTATATACATCGTTAAACCATCTGTGCAAAGTTTTTTCTAATATCGTAGAGTTTCTTGCTCCTCATCCATACAATATACTCGTATCACGGTACAATAGTTTGCCAAAGTACAAAGCAAAGTACATGCATTATATACATGTATATGATATAAACATACACTGAAAAAATAATAATGATACACATTAATGTAATGTGGGGTGAGAGTGACATAATCAGTTTAAGATAAAAAAGAAAGATAATACATCATTATGCAAACAGTAGATACTTATAACATAATTGATATATTGAAGTAGTCATAATATTCCTCAATTTCAATGCACAGTTAAAACATGCTAAATTATTAATACTTACGACTTCTTTTGAGGTAAATTATTGAATGAATTTAAACATGCTTGGTCTTATATAAAAGCAAGAATCTAAATATTACAACACTTCGACCCTAAAACACTCGGACCTTTCATACTCGCTCGAAATGTTGTTAATACGGATTGAAATATCTTGATTTTATAAAAATATTTCAACTAATGCTAATTTCATATAATGGACGATAATTTTCGTAGAAGGTGTCAACTATCACTATTTATTCAGGTTTAGGAAATTAAATAATAACGTCGTGATCAAGGACTCTTCAGATCTATGTGAGGGGTACAGGAATTAAAAACGTAAATTGTGACTTTGTATATGGGTGAATTCAAGACTCGCATTTTTCTTGATGTGTTTAGCTTCTAAACATTTTTTCAACTGCACTAATTAATGTGTGTGGTTTTCTTTGTATTGACCTAACACGTGTTTCAACAAGTATTTCCGTTGTGTCATGATACTTATAATCGTTCATTCCGTCTGCCACAATTTAATCGCCATCGAATTCCATGTTACCATAACATTCGGACACAAATATTGAACTCTTCTCTATCATTGAACAAAATGAATATTGATATGTCGCCTTGATGCATTGTCTGTCGTCTCTCATGTTCTGTCTGGTTCATCGTTTCCATGGTAACAACAAACCTGCTAGACGGTTCAGTATTATTTCACAGGATTGCAGAAACCTGGGAATAAGAGCACCAAATGTAATTTAATGTGTTAGCGATGTATTAAAGCTGTGAATGTCTCTAGACGATAAATGATTTTTATGTACTTATACATTTCAATGTATTTTACATAATACTATACGGTTTATATATCTCGTTTTGCACATTTTCAGTTTTATACGATTTCAAATGATTCCCACATATAAAAAAAATTACGTATATGTTTATCTACAATTTATGTTCTTTTTAATGAAATAATAGAATGTTTTCGCTATTTTAAGAGATAAAAAATACGAAATATTATTCGAGTGATAAAAATCTGGGATCAATACCATGTTAGATAATAAAAGTAAGATATCTTCTTTCTGATACATTTACGTCTCGATTCCTACCCTATAATGCCAGGCACATGTACACACGGTGACCATTATATATAACAAACAGGTGGCTCACCAACCGACCATATCGGAACAGACCCCTACCGGGATTCGAACCTTCGACCTCCATTCTCCCAAGTGGATCGGTCACGGGAGACGGATCGATAATATATATGAAGGCACGAGGTAACGAACCTCCACAAACCGCCTCTAAGCCTATTCCTCAGTTGAATGTTGTTAAAGATGTATCATGCTCATCTGAACCTAAAACCTTTTAATGGGCTTCATCCAGTATTGTTGATACATAGTCTGAAACATCATTAATAAGAACCATTGTCATGTATAACCATTGAAACAATCTTGTTTAATCATATTACTAACAGACAAAACTAGTAAAAAACACCCGCTTGTTAAAAACTTCTTTTTTGACAAGTACAGAGGAATACATTAAATATAAATGTATTCTGTAATAATGCATATTTATTAACGTTTTAACTGGATAAAGTTTATTTTTCGCGATTGTTTAGGTAAACAAATGAACAAAACTTTAGCATAATATATCTGTAAGCCATTGGTATTGCATTGAAGATGTATGTATAGTCGGGTAAACGTCGTACTCTCGGAATTAGTATAACGTGGTACGAGTATAAAGGTATGTAGCAATTCGCCAGAAATATTCGCTAGTATCCTGTGGAATGTTAAATTTCTTTAAACCTTAGAAACAGACTATACATCCATGGTATCATCTCAGAGATGCAACGGCGCCTAGATTATGTTTATTGATTAACCGAGTTCGCTGCTTGCGAATAGAAATGTCGTCTGTATTATGTGTAGCCGTTCCTTCAAAGTTTCGATCAGAATTCAGAGATTGCATCACTCAATGTTTGCTTAATATCGTGTCTGTGGATATAGGGAAGCATTAGAGTAGATCCGTCTTACGTACGAAGCAGTAGATCCGTTTAACGTACAGTAGACTGAATTACCAACAAACAATCAAATTGATAGTAAACAATATTTATTTATGTTTGTTTAACTCATCTGTACAGAACACAAATCATATAAAATTGTATCGTATCATGGATAACCAAAAACGAAGTACTACTTTTGACCAAATAACGATGTACGTTAAACGGATCTACTCCTGCGTACGTTAAACGGATCTACTATAATGCTTCCCGTGGATATATGACGCCATATCGCTCTAGACGGGCGGATTCATGTTAACGAGGAATACTTACGCTTCGTAGAATAAAAGGCTTGATCAATATGATATGGACACATCAACTATATAACTGATATTTAAGCGTCTTTCATTTAGTAGTTTTGTCGAGCACTTCATTAAGCGCTATACATGTATTACGTCAGGTGGTTCTTAACAATATTCTAGGCAACGAAAACAACATAAACTACTGTCTTAACAGCAACAGCAACAGAACAACAACAACATTAACTACTGTCTTAACAGCTACAACAATAGAACAACAACAACAATTTATGTTGCCTTTCATGTCAGGTAATACTTATGGAGCTGGGAATGGTTAATTTCATAAGTATTTTGGCGATATGCGAGTCCTACATGCATATAATAGATTAATCTCTGAGAGGGCATTGTCCGTTATATTCTTATTCATAGAAAAAAATCGACATTGTGAGAAACCTGTATGAATAGCTTAAAAGTAAATCAATCAGATGTCAACGAAACAAGTTCGTTTAATACACGCGCGTGTAGAAAACTGCATTTCTGCCAAGCTATGTGACTATCAATGAAATGGCATATACAGTAAAACCTCGATAATAAGACCACCCTTAGGACCATTGAAAACAGGTCTTGAAAATTGTGGTATTAATTTTGAGGCGGTCTTATTATTGAGGTGGTCTTAAAGTGAGGTGGTCTTAAAGTGAGGTTTTACTGTATTTGTAGACATTTTAATTAAGGAGAAAAGAGTCAGTATTTCGAACAGACAGAATAGTCTCTTAATATTTTACCATCTTCCTATACCTTTCTCTAGTAGTGGAGGCGGTTTATTACTTCAGATTGGTTGGGATTGAAACTTTGAGTTATTCAGTACAGTTATCACGCCAGATTTTAATACTTTTAATAGTGATTTTGAATTATAATCCACTTTTAAGACGTCTCTGAAATCACCTTGATGATTTGACAGACGATGCTGCAGATTATAGTTTATATCAGGATTAAATTTAGTCTTGCCGTCGTTAAAGAAAAGTTAAAAAGCTCTTCTTATCTTCACATGGTAAAAACAAGTGCATTAATTAAGAAGAAGTTAATAGTATTATACTGCTTTGAACCTCAGAAACCACGGTTATCTGACCGCAGTATAAATATAACTGAAATATAAGCTACCACAAGAAGACACAAACAACATCCTGATGTTCTAAATCATCAGCCATTTTGATAGGCCAAACACTTATTGGAGTAATTACAAAAATAACATTAACAATATTTATTTCAAGTAATTTAGGCTTCCGGCCCATAATACAAATCAGTCATATGGTAGACAAAAAACAAAAACAAAAAAACCCAATTATTTACAAATGTACATACAATATAACTAAGAAACAAGAGTAGATCTACATAATATGTTATATATAAGTACATAATTTATAAAGTGTTCAAAAAGAATCAAAAGTTATAAGACCTACCAAATATGTGATAATGGAGAAAATACCAAGATAATTTGCATGTGACAAACAATTTTTTCTTCAACTTACTGAGCCACCTGTCGACATGAGCACAATGAATAAGTTATTTTTATTTATCTGAATTCATGTTATCATCGTTAAGGAAATTTGCCTATCAATATGGCCGCTTGTTCAGAACAAGGGAGGTCAATATTGTTAATGGGGGAACCATCTGTTGTTTTGCAATCAGAACATGAAAACAAGTTGGATAAATTTATGCAAGTCGCCAAACATTCGCCTCGAATTACTAATGGTATAACACAGAACAGACACAACATGTTACCTCCGTTAACACATGTCAGACAGTTGTTTTTTCGAATTGTGGGTACAAATTTATATGAGTACGAATCAACAAAAGGATTTTATCAACGGGAGTTCTATAACATCATCGCCATGGCAACGAGTAATATCATCATCGTTTAGAACATCGGACACAACACGGATATAACCAACAACCTCGAGATCGCCAGCAGAAGTAAAAACAAAGACGACGACCAATGAAGTAACAACAACAACAACACCATCTCCAACAACAACACCATATCCAACAACAACACTTAAAGCACGGCATGAGAAAAACGGCACCAATAACAACAACTTAAGCATGATGGGTTAAGTGGAGACTTGAAGTGCACATCAATAAAACTCAATTATAGTTCCAGGTCGGTCCCATTCATTATTGTGTCAAATAAATCGAACATTGACATGGGCGTAATGACTGTAATTTCCGCCGTGTCATGTATTTAAGATAAATGGATGGTCGTGACGTCACTCTCCAATAGCTTATATATCTGACACTTGGGTAGAACTTTGAAAAACGCTATTTTGTAGGTATCTTCAAATGTAATATAACTGCGATTCAATTAATCATCACTACCATGTCTCACTTCCATTAAAAGTTGTATTTAAAATTATAATGACCGGTTACCTCATCTTGACTGATATAATATCATATGTATGAAACCGACTTATAGATCTATACTTGACTTATAGATGGATTATCGACTCATATTAATAGGTACAAATGTATAAATATTATACATAATATATATGAATAGAATAATTATAGATGTATGATCGATCTATAGATGTATGATCGACTTATGGATGTATGATCGACTTATGGATGTATGATCGACCTGTAGATGTATGATCGACTTATAGATGTATGATCGACCTATAGATGTATGATCGACTTATAGATGTATGATCGACTTATAGATGTATGATCGACTTATAGATGTATGATCGACTTATAGATGTATGATCGACTTGTAGATGTATGATCGACTTATAGATGTATGATCGACTTGTAGATGTATGATCGACCTATAGATGTATGATCGACCTGTAGATGTATGATCGACTTATAGATGTATGATCGACTTATAGATGTATGATCGACTTATAGATGTATGATCGACTTATAGATGTATGATCGACTTATAGATGTATGATCGACTTATAGATGTATGATCGACTTATAGATGTATGATCGACCTATAGATGTATGATCGACTTATAGATGTATGATCGGCCTGTAGATGTATGATCGACTTATAGATGTATGATCGGCCTATAGATGTATGATCGACTTATAGATGTATGATCGACTTATAGATGTATGATCGGCCTATAGATGTATGAACGGCCTATAGATGTATGATCGACTTATAGATGTATGATCGACCTATAGATGTATGATCGACTTATAGATGTATGATCGACTTATAGATGTATGATCGACTTATAGATGTATGATCGACTTATAGATGTATGATCGACTTATAGATGTATGATCGGCCTATAGATGTATGATCGGCCTATAGATGTATGATCGACTTATAGATGTATGATCGACTTATAGATGTATGATCGACTTATAGATGTATGATCGACCTATAGATGTATGATCGACTTATAGATGTATGATCGACTTATAGATGTATGATCGGCCTATAGATGTATGATCGACTTATAGATGTATGATCGACTTATAGATGTATGATCGACTTATAGATGTATGATCGGCCTATAGATGTATGATCGGCCTATAGATGTATGATCGACTTATAGATGTATGATCGGCCTATAGATGTATGATCGACTTATAGATGTATGATCGGCCTATAGATGTATGATCGGCCTATAGATGTATGATCGGCCTATAGATGTATGATCGACTTATAGATGTATGATCGGCCTATAGATGTATGATCGACTTATAGATGTATGATCGACTTATAGATGTATGATCGGCCTATAGATGTATGATCGACCTATAGATGTATGATCGGCCTATAGATGTATGATCGACTTATAGATGTATGATCGACTTATAGATGTATGGTCGCCTATAGATGTATGATCGACTTATAGATGTATGATCGGCCTATAGATGTATGATCGACTTATAGATGTATGATCGACCTAAATATGTATGATCGACCTATAGATGTATGATCGGCCTATAGATGTATGATCGACTTATAGATGTATGATCGACTTATAGATGTATGATCGGCCTATAGATATATGATCGGCCTATAGATGTATGATCGACTTATAGATGTATGATCGGCCTATAGATGTATGATCGGCCTATAGATGTATGATCGACCTATAGATGTATGATCGGCCTATAGATGTATGGTCGACTTATAGATGTATGATCGGCCTATAGATGTATGATCGGCCTATAGATGTATGGTCGACTTATAGATGTATGATCGGCCTATAGATGTATGATCGACCTATAGATTTATGATCGACCAGTAGATGTATGATCGACCTATAGATGTCATATTTTCGGGGCGCCTGGCTTGTTTGATTTAAAACAAACAATTTTATTTCCATACACAAATGAGATAAATAGTACATTTTTTTAAATTTGAAACAGAAACACTTTACGTCAATGCCCGTTTTTTTTGTTGAGGTCATTCATTGGGAGTTTTTACTACGCTATGTGTACTCCCTTATGTCATCATGCTTATTACGTGTCACCATGACAACAGTGACGGCAGTCAATACTAACCTGATTATATTGCTTTTTGTCAGTCATATCGCTATTATCTAACTACTACAGATAAACAACACTTGTCGTATATAAAACATGGCAGACCAGTTTATTGTGGCGAATTCACGGCTATAAATCAGTCTATATGACGGATATTGCCTCTCTGGGGCGAAATATGTCGCTGAAATCAAATAATATCTGATCAAACACAAACCTAATATAATTATGTACTAAAATGAGTAAACTATCAACGAAAGTCAATGGAATGTATGGAAATAACGGAGTTAACAAATGTCAATAGTTTACCATACCAGTTGCTGAAGTTCCGGGGATTAACATCGTCTCTGGGTTTAGTACTGGGTCTGTTTTCAGTCCACCTTCTAAATGAAGGAGTCAGTGATTACAGATATAATAAGCTCACATTTTGTTAATTTTCTTACCGAAACAAACATGAAACATATAGTCTTAACTATACCATGTACAAATAACAAACTCTGTTTGCTTGGCAAGACTTCACTTTATTGAGGGGTTGCGTTCATCCGTGTGTATGTACATTTGTAATTTGTAAATATACATGCATATAAAGCATAACATCATAATGTACTAAATCCAATGACTTTCAAAATAACATGCTCAAGCACAGTCTGCGTTGCAGACGATGCTATATTCTTCATATGGAATGCTGAGCGTACACGTAAAACCCCTTTTTTAAGAGGAACCGTGGATCCGTGACTCCTGTTTTTCTTTTTTCAGGTCTCAGAACATTCCTCAGAAAACTGAATCTACGGAACTTATTCAGGAGCAAGCTTCTGTTTAAAACAGATGGTCAAAATTTCAAAATACAGAGCCCAACTCCGGCATGTTTTTACATTAAAGTGATTAAACATATAATAATGAAATTCCTTGAATAATACTTAATGTAGTACATATAAAACATACACTAACTGAACCCGAATGATTCCTTTTATTTTATTATTTAAATAAAGTCTACTGTTGAAGTCAAGCATAGAACTGCGGTTTTCCCGCGAAACTTCTTTATATATCGACATATAACCCACGTGATTCTCCCATCACGTGACCACGTGATACGCCCACCCATCACGTGCAAAGCACTGCTTAAAACCTAACACGTACTCTTGTACGTAACCATCGTAAAGACATAAGTTCTGTACTATACTACGAAACGTGCAGAACTAATAAGTCTTAACTATACCATGTACAAATAACAAACTCTGTTTGCTTGGCAAGACTTCACTAGAACTTTGAAAAGGTTAGTGTTGCGGATATCATTCGAGTTCGAACATGTTAATAATCATGTATCTTAAATTATAATTTTAACTTTTTTGAAATTAGCAATTTCTTTTCTAACGAATCATCAATATAAGCATCTTTTGCTGTGTCAGACTTCCATCTGCCATGACGTTTTATACAACGCTCTGATACGCCTTCAGCGTTAGCGGCTGTTGTTGCGCCACTAGCCCTTAATGTGTGAGTACCTAAATTTAAATTTGGAGCTACTGACTTAAGCTTACTAACAATGCACTCTCTAGCTCGAGTATAACTTAATTTCTTATTCTTTTGTAATAAAAAACATTTTCTACCAGATCTACATGCCGGACGAAATAAAAACGAATCAGATACATTACATAAACTCGCATGTTTCATATATCTCTGTAGCATTGCTATCGGACAAGCAGAAGTGTCACCTTTAGCCACATACACCCGTTTACCTTGTCTGTAAACATCGGTCTTACTCTGACTAACATAAATTATAATATGATCAGAATTAAATGTTACATCACAACATCTTAAGTTGCTAACCTCATTGAATCTGAAAAAACCTGCATAAGATAATAAAATCATTGACAGATCTCTCAATTCTATAACGTCCGTCGAGTGCGTATACATATTGCACAACTCTACTAAATGTTCTGTGGAAACGACATCTTTCTTAACAACAGGCTTTGTATTCTGTCTTTTAGCACATTCAAGCATGTTTTTCACCAATAAGCTCTCAGTTGGATCACACCTCTCGTTTATACTATGTAACCACTTTATAGCATAAAATGAAGCCGAAATCACATTGTGAGATTTCTTAGCGTCAATCCTTGTAGATATATACATCGCTACGTGAATGGGTAACGCAGGTAACCATGGAAATCCTTTTAACTTACAAAACTCCTTAAAAGCTTTGACCTGTGAAGAATATTTCGTCACTGTAGATTTGGCTTTCGAATCTATAAGTTGTGAAGCCATTCTGTCAATGGTGTAATCCTGATTCTCAACTACAACCCCTGCGTCTTCAAATTTTCTTTTCAAATTGTTTTTCAAATCAAAATCTGTGAAAACAAAGTTACATAATAATTCGTATGTAGTATTGAATAACATATCATAATACAGTGTGTAAGCCTAACAATTCATATCACATTTCAAAGCTAACATACTAAATGCAAATGGTTCTTTACCAAACAAGCCATTATTGCCTTTGCCTGGTATGACTGTACCCAACGCAGGTAAATACATAGTGTCTGTCACAAAAGATTTAAAACTTCCGTTTGCGTTAATCAAAACCGGCCAATACGGCGCTGATGTCCATTTTGGTATCACCAACGTACCCCTGCATTTATCTGCTCTCATTTTTGCTATACATTTTACTATAAGCTTTGGTGGGGGTACCAACCAGTTACATTCACCGAACCAACATTGATCAAAGCCATTGATCGCCTCTGTTCCCGGCACCCACCATTTTGAATTAAATCTTTGACATTTGGCATTATAATGACATGCAAATCTATCTATGGTATGAGGACCCCATTTTATGTTTATGAGTTGAAAAACATTTTCACTGACCGACCAATCGTCTGAGTCTAAACATTTACTCAAATGATCTGCCCTTTGATTACTATCGCGGGGAATCCAACTAACAATTAAATCAATATTATGTGTCTCGCAAAACTCATGTATTCTTAAACTAATTACATGTAACTCTTCAATATTACTGCCCGACTTTGTGATAAAAGTTATATTTCTATTATCCGTAAATACCTTCACTCTTTTATGTGAAATTACCTTTCGACAACTTAACAAAATTCTGAACACAGCTTCTAACTCACGCCAAGTGGAGCTTTTACCTGTCTCATCAGCATTCCATGTGCCTATGACATCTGTATTACCAATCATATATTCCGTTGGATTTGAGAATGACTGTATCTCGCTCACTTCCGGGAGCTCTGAGAATGACTGTATCTCGCTCACTTCCGGGAGCTCTGAGAATGACTGCATCTCGCTCACTTCCGGGAGCTCTGAGATTGACTGTATCTCGCTCACTTCCGGGAGCTCTGAGAATGACTGTTTCTCGCTCACTTTCGTGAGCTCTGAGAATAACTCAACCTGGCTCACTTCCGGGAGCTTTACTGGTTGAACCTCGCTCACTTCCGGGAGCTCTGAGGATAACTGAACCTTACCCACTTCCGGGAGCTTAAGGCCTGACTGAACCTCGACCACTTCCAGTGACGAGAAAATAGACTTAGCACTTTCGTCTATCCGAGTCTTTAAGACTACCTTACCCTTGACCGGGAACATTGAGACTTGTTCTTCAAAACAAACTTCCGGAGTGTTTATCATAAACTCATAATCAACGGGATCTAGGATACTTAGTTCTGAATTATCAAAATTGTAATTGATCGATTCTACCGACTGCTTCAAAAAGCTTTTATTACTAGTATAACATTTTTGTTTTACCCGTGTAACATTCGATTCTACGTAACCTCCGTAGCCAACCGCACTCGCATCGGAATAAATAATCACATTAACATTTTCGCTTTCTTTGAAAATTTTACCTTTCTCATTGTAAATACGAATATTTCTACGCCAAAATTTCAGCTCATCTACTACCTTCTCTGAAACATAGACTTTTGAATTCCAGGAAGTGCGAGTATCAATACATTTGTGCAAGTACCTTGTTTTCAGACAAACTATTTTACCAATAATGCCGATCGTCGATATAATTTGACCTACTATAGATGCTAAAAATCTCACTGGTATGGCCTTTACGACATTGATTTGATATAATGCAGAATCGATCGTAATTTCGATCCTTTCTACCCTTTCATTCGTTATAAAAATATGATTTAAATCAAAATCTAATCTATGTCCTAACCAGTTTGCTACACGCTTTGGCATCCAGCAACTTTTCTCTTCGGCAATCAAAAATCCTAAGCTTAATATACTATCTCTAACAAAAATGCTAGTAATGTTTGCTTTTTTGAAATCTGAATTACCTCCTATACCATCATCCAAAAAAGTGATTACTTTATGACCAAACGATCTCCAATATTTAACAGCACATTTTACCAATTTTGTGAAAATATGTCCTGCTGTGGCTATTCCAAAAGGTAGAGCATTAAATATGTAATACTTAACTCCTTCAGTTGTTAACCATGAACAACCTAAATATTTTCTGTCACTTTGTCTAATATCAATATGATGGTAAGCACTTTTAAGATCAAAAACGAAAATAAAACTAAATTTTTCGAACATTTGCTCTGCGACGGTAATATCCTCAAATCTTACTTTAAATAAATGTAAATGAGGATTTATGTGTCTACAATCAAGGACTAACCTTGGTTTTCCGGATCGATTATATGCAACCGTTAAAGGATTAACCACTTTAGGTATTTCCCTTACTTCAGAAATGACTCCTTTTGAAACTAACTTTTTTTATCTCATCCCCTACAAATAGTTTGTTGTCCCTCGCGGACCTATTATTTTTTAAGCATGTACTCACTGGTAATGTTTTCATTGGTAACTTATACCCATTTTCTATGACATCTAAGATATACTTGTCATCAGTAATTTGTTTCCATGTTTCTACATGTCTTTTTAAACGACCTACTGGCGACTTTTCAGCTTTTGCGCCTATTTGCTCATAATGCTCAACATTTATAGACTTTATTACCTGACTATTATCTTGACAACATTGTCTAACCTTTTTTCTAGGTACTGTCTGGTCCACTTTTAGACCTGCAACATAATGCAATTTACATACTTGTTCTTGACTGTCAGCCACAGAACTCAAATTACTGTACAAAGCTTTACTTATCTTATTATAGGACTGTTTCTGTTGAGGACAATCCGCCTTCCAATGTCCAGAAACTCCACATACAAAACAAAGCCCATGTGTCAGTCTATTGACCTTGTGGCCTACATCAGGACGTTGAACCGTCGTGTTAGAACCGGTGTAGTCTGATGATCTACGTCCATACTTTCTATAAGGCAACCCACGTGCCTTTGATGACTTTTTTGACTTCTCAGCCTTCGCTTTCCTTGTAGCCCTGGCCTCGGCCTTGTAAATCTTTTTCTCATCGTCACTATCCGACGCAATTGGATTTGTTTCATATTCCGCTACCATTTTCCACCCTAGCTCTGACGTATCCGCCAACTGAATATGTTTTTGGCGTTTTTTGATTATCTCTTGAGCTACAATAAAAATATATATGCATGTACCTTCTTTTCATATATATAATTTACGCATTCGCTTTGACTGCATAATAAAATCATAAGTACACGAATGTCCTAATAAATTATTATTCTCACCAGCTTGTCAGTGTGCTTTCAATATACTTATTTATTTGATCATGTATATAAGTACATGTTACTGTACACGAGCCTCAAATAAATAACTCATGTGCAATGTTTAATCCCGCATAAATAGTTATACTTTTGTACATACCTATTTTATCTATTATCTTATACGTGTCGAATAACATATCAATTATATAATACATTCTACACGCCTGTCCTTGAGACAACAATTGACCGCTCTTCCATTATAACATCAAAACTTATTTCTTCAGAGCGACACCGTGTTTGTAAACCAAATAAACAAACGATTATACTACATCCAACAAACGTGTTCTTACAACCACGTGACATAAAATAATCCAAATAATATAAAATCAATATCACATAAATACAATATACTGTACACGAGCCTCAAATAAATCACTCGTGCGCAATGTTTTATTATTCCGCATAAATTGCAAATAACATTATATGCTTTGAACCTACTAATTTTATCTATTATCTTATTCATGACGAACAATGTATCAATTATATAATACATTCTACACATCTGTCCTTGAGACAACAAGTGTCCGCCTTGCCATTATAATAATTATTATTCTTCAGTGCGACACCATGTTTGTAAAACGAATAATCAAACGATTATACTACCACGTGACATAAAATAAAACGAAATTATATAAATCAATATCACCCGGTGTGTGAATAACATTCAATATACAAAGACAGTAATAACAAATTGTAAAATAAATTTACCCTCCATTAATGCTTCTTTTGCATTGTCTATAGTGCCAGAATTCAGCCCGAATACTGCTTCTTCTAACTTTTCGGACACAGAAAAGTTATGTTTATACTGCTCCTCATTACTCTTACGTTTAAATGTTGGTTTTTCTGAACCATGCTTTACTAAAGAAGGTGCACTTATCTTATTCACTAGGTTCCCAATATTCCGCATCAACTCCTCATTGTTTCTCTTCAACGCTGAGTTAATTTCCCGCTGTACAATGTCTTGCAACCCCTCTTGTTCGTCCATCCTAAGTCTACTGTTGAAGTCAAGCATAGAACTGCGGTTTTCCCGCGAAACTTCTTTATATATCGACATATAACCCACGTGATTCTCCCATCACGTGACCACGTGATACGCCCACCCATCACGTGCAAAGCACTGCTTAAAACCTAACACGTACTCTTGTACGTAACCATCGTAAAGACATAAGTTCTGTACTATACTACGAAACGTGCAGAACTAATAATTCTCCATAGTTAAAACATCAATAAACATGCATTAACAAAGAATGAACTCAGAATGTATTGATCTGTATTTGTTGAAAAAAGATGTTTGTACATCATAATTTTTTTTTAAATTTTAAACAATCAGGCTTTTTTACAAGTTTTGTCTGTTAGTAATATAGGTTATACATTGCAATGGTTCTTATTAGAGATGTTTTAGCCGATGCAGTAACAATACTGGATGAAGCCAATTCCAACATTTTATGTTCAGATGAGCCATATACATCTTTCAATAACAAAACTAATATGTGGGTTAGTCTTTTTTTTACGAAAAAAATGTTTGACATTAATTTGTGGCATACTGTCAAATGTTTGCTAGATATAACTTGCACGTGGTTAGATATAATGACTTCTAAACTTTTCATTTAATACAAAAACAATAATTTACTAAAAATAGAACAAGCTCCGCCTAACGATGAGGTCCGGGAACAGAACGGTTTGAACCGGATATGACGAAGGTTTATCCCCCGTTAATGCCGTCATAGTTAGAAAAAATGACAGTTCGACTTCCGTTAGCTCGCTACATCTTCAAATAAAGTCAAGTTATAGGAATCTGGCATAGTATTGCAGTAATGAAGTCCATTATTCCGTCCATGCTCATCACATTTTCCAGCTGGAAATTTACCCGAATGTTCTGATTGACGAATACTGATTGCCTAATAAAGGGCTTGTCACAGGGGGCTCCGCACAGGAGTCCGTCACACATGTTTCGAACCCTGACTGAGATAAACGCTCAGCTATTGTCGTTTTATTTTCGGTACTTTATGGTTCTTTACTGGGTTTAATGATACTGGGATTCAAGTAAGGCACGAAATATACGTGAATAAGCGCGGGGTTTTGATCATTCGAGGTTTACTACACAAAGCGAGAAGACGTGTTTAAATAATAGTTCGGTACCTGTATACATATGTTGTGTTGAGTTGTTTGTTGGGTAGAAAATGGAGTATAAGAAAGAAAACATTTATTTTCGGACGAACGAAGCGAGGGAGAAAATAAACTCCGTACGTATGTGACTGAAACATACCGTGAGGGACACATAGGGTCTTCGTTCTTGATACGTCTATGACTGAACACAAATCTACTGACCATTTATGGAAGTTAACAGTGAGCCTTGTACTGCACCACGTTCACTTACTTACCTGTATTTTTACACACTGACACCGGCGTCTACTTGTTGTAACAAAAATAATTTGATTAACGATATATCGTTGTCGAGGTGAATACACAAACGAATAGGTTCACCTTTATATCCATATCGGTCAGACACCTCGTTTCCTATGTTGTTAACAGACGACAATCACTTCCTAACGACCAATCCTCATATCGTCTGCAAAATAATTTCTGTGCTAATTGAAACTGTCTGCCTCACAGAACGCTCGCCCACTCCGGTGTCTGGACGATCGATATTAATGTTCCTGATATATCAACGTAGCAGACGATAATGGGATTTGTTGGAGATTCTCACAGCGTTTCTACAAGGATCAAATCATGTAGATGGCCGCCATTCGATATTTTCTAGTCGTAGTGCATAACGCTCGTTATTCGTGTGTCGCTGTTAAGTTATCGATCGTTGTATATGCAATCCTATATTTGATCAAAACAAGACTTTTTAAAAGTACACTGTGTCAGAGATGACAGGACATGCCATTTCTACACTGAACACAATTGCTAAACGTACTCTAGGTACTTCGTCGAAATAAAAGAACAGAAACAAATGTACATATTTGCGCCTATTGAACAGACGGGCAACCAGATATATTAATAAAAAGTGTTCAATAATACAAAAAATATATATTTTCAAAATTCTATTTGAATTGATTAATTAATTATAAAGTAAGTCATATCTGTCGAATCAGAGTACCAGCATCAACCATATACCGACGACCCTGGCACTTACTTCAGTGGTCTTTGTCGGCATCTTTTCTGTTTTTCGTGTTGGACATACAACGTGGATTGCATTGAAATGAAATTCACCGCTTACTACATAGTACACGTGATCCTCGTGCCAAAAGTTGAAAATTGTACTCGCCGTCACGCGTGGTCAACCATGACGATAAATAGGTATTTTCTTTGTGAAAGTCGATAGAGTATTATGTGTAATACTTGAATGCCAAATTTTAAGTCGGTATGTAAAACCGTTTTCTTAAATTTGTATTTTATTACAATATACATTTAGAAAATTTGTTCAGTGTAATGTGGATGAACTGTATCGTGAACTCTCCATCATCAGACCGTCGTTGTCTATGAAGAAAGTCGTTCTTATGTATGAGGTGGTCTGATTATACGGGAGAAGAATTAAACACTGGTCCATGAAAATATGGCCTTATTGATAAGGTGCGGTCAATTTTGAGGCGATTTTTATGTGAACGATTACTTCACTGTCAAATCATCAGCTGTACTACCTACCGCAACAAACTACTAAAAGTAATTAATGTTGACTGTTGCCTTACGTCGGAGACATGGATACACATGATAAACTCCCTACTAATGTTATAAATTGATCAACATTGTAATCACATAGCCGTGTGGAACTACTCATTGTAAACGTCTTAATTATCGTGTTAAGTATTAAGTGAAATTCCTTGCTTAACAGTGAAGTACATGTATTTATAGGCGTTTCAAATCGATACAATTGATATGAATTTCATACACAATGTACAATACTTCGTCGATTCAAAATGATATATTTATTTTCGTTTATTATCCATTCCGTACAGACTGCGCGACCTCTCCAGTGCAACATCTTTGAGAGACGCACATGTTGGCTCTTGTTGAGAGCTTGATCCTCCTGAGCGGTTGAGTTGATAGTAAATTCCTACTACATGAAACAAAGATTCTGTTGTTGCATACTATTGCTTAAGAGAGGGCCTGTGATATCACAGAACTCTACAAAACACGACGTAGATCATTGTCTCAATTCCCAGAATTATCATACAAAGTAAATTATCGGTGTGCTCAACGAAAACAGCAATAAACACGTAAGTAGTCTTAAAACATTGCATGGAGATCATAGACAAAACTAATTCGGGTTGTTTAGGGATTTCAAAACGCCATTTTGTCAATGCGTTTAGACAAGGCGGCATACAGACGAATTGCTAGTAATTATCAAGGGTGCACAGACTTGAAACATCGATAACAATCTTATGACTTTCATCGTTAAATCCCTAAGTTGAATAGTCTGTAGTTCGAGCCGAGGGCGAAAGGAACTTGTCGATGAAATTTCGTTTTAAATCCAAAGCTTAGTTTCATATTGGATTTAACACAATTTGTCTCTTGTTTCCAGTTATACTGGCGACCTGTTGGTCTAACGGGTTTTCAGGGAATTAATTCTCAACAAGAACTAACTTGCCCTTCCAGAAACAGCTGACAACTACCCTACATGAATCAGGAGGTGAACAATTGGGTGTAGTAAAATGTCGCATACAGACATGACCTGCCCTGTCCGGGTATCGGACCCGGACGTCCCGGTGACAGCTCACTCGGCTAACCGGCCAGGTTGTATGGGAAACTGTCAGTGATCGGTGAAGCACAAACAAATATAAAACAAGGAAAGACCACACGCTTCCCCTCACATACTCTTAGGGTACACACGTGGAAGGGGGAAGGGCAACCCCTGTATGCGCAAGCTACACAACCACATTACACCTGGTGTAAATATTGAGGGCTTAAAGTAGTTTGAACGACAGGACAACATCGCACTTAACAGTTCTGTAGTCAAAATATCCCGACATAAAAAACATATTGCGACAAATATACAACAACACAAATGACACATGACAAAGCCAATGGACATAAATTGGATTCTGATAGAAGGAGCACACGCTCACTGATCTAGATGACTGGCGATACACGGACTTGCGATACACGGACTTGCGATACACGGACTGGCGATACACGGACTTGCGATACACGGACTTGCGATACAATGACTGGCGATACACGGACTTACGAT
This sequence comes from Mactromeris polynyma, assembly GCA_032209605.1. Lineage (NCBI taxonomy): Eukaryota > Metazoa > Mollusca > Bivalvia > Venerida > Mactridae > Mactromeris > Mactromeris polynyma. The sequence continues at coordinate 33,884,024 of JASFXZ010000004.1, forward strand.
ACACGGGCTTGCGATACACGGACTGGCGATACACGGACTTGCGATACACGGACTGGCGATACACGGACTGGTGATACACGGACTGGCGATACACGGACTGGCGATACACGGATTGGCGATACATGGACTGGTGATACACGGACTTGCGATACACGGACTGGTGAAATACCGACTTGCGATACACGGACTGGCGATACACGGATTGGCGATACACGGACTGGCGATACACGGACTTGCGATACACGGACCGGTGATACACGGACTTGAGATACACGGACTTGCGATACACGGACTGGTGATACACGGACTGGTGATACACGGACTGGTGATACACGGACTGGTGATACACGGACTAGTGATACACGGACTTGCGATACACGGACTTTCGATTCACGGACTGGCGATACACGGACTGGCGATACATGGACTGGCGATACACGGACTGGTGATACACGGACTGGCGATACACGAACTGGTGATAAATGGACTTGCGATACACGGACTGGCGATACATGGACTTGCGATACACGGACTGGCGATGCATGGACTGGCGATACACGGACTTGTGATACACGGACTGGCGATACACGGATGGCGATACACGGACTGGTGATAAATTGACTTGCGATACACGGTCATGGAGAATAAAACCGTGATGGTACATTACTACCAATTTGCATAGCAATTAATTTACGTATAGGGAGATAACCTAATACATACGTTGGATTTTGAAACGATGTCCAATCGGATTATCATTATTGACATTAACGATATCTGTAAAGATAATTATACCAATTACTTAGTGTATTTGAATCATAAAATGTACTCCTTAGATATCATAATGTGGACATTAAGTCTTGTATTTAATTACTGGATAAATATTTCGGTCTATTAAGTTGGTTTGTCATAAGTCATGTTATTATCCCACTCGGCTGCCAATCTTGAAAAGGCACGACAGAAACCTGTTTGTGGCTATTTGATAGAAGACAGCATAAAATTGGTCAAAAGCGCTATCTCGCCATTTCATATCTTGAGAATTTTCAGTACATTATAACAAAGTGATTTGAACTGTTGAACGTAATTTTGACTGGTTTTTCATCGACTTCGTTCGTTAATTCAGTTATTTAGAAGGATGTATTGTATAGCTTAATAAGAATGAACAGAAGATGTATCCTGTTATAGAAACTAAGCGAAAAGTACTTGCGTGTTAGCATTTATGGACCGGTTTACATTGAGACACTCGTTCTTGCTTCACGTTGTCAGCTGTTTGTAGATGAATATAGTACTGGTTATAAACACAGGAAAGCTGGTTAAGACAGATTACCATGTTTTCTTTTAAAACGATAGTGCAAGATCTAGTGACTGTATATCTTCAATGAAATTGTGAGCGGATCCCTGTCTGAAATTTAAATAAACACCAATTCAAACACAAAATGATGATCTTAATTCGTTATAAACTTTCGACGAGAATCAAACGCTGTTTGAATTAACAGTCCTCGATGTACTGTAACAGAAATTGTATAAATATAGTTATCTTCTGAATCTTAGTGACAGCTTGAACGCGGAAGTTGACAACGCTGAAATTAGGCAAAACGAATGCTCTCGGAAACAACGCATTGATTGCAAATTTCACGAGTTAAATCTAATTTCGTGACGTGAATGCTATTGATCCCCCAGCTAAAGGTACAGAGGAATAGTTTCACAAAGTACAGAGCCTTATTGCTTACGACTGTCACGCAATTCATTCGTGAAACGTCATCGAAATTGCAATAAAAAGTATTGAACACTGAAGTGAGAGGAGTATACTGCGATCATGCCCTATTAGGAAAATCCAAAATGTGCTGTTCAGAGAGTTTCTGATTGACTCAGAATTATTAAAAAGTGTGCGTTTTCATCAGATTATCCCCTTGAAGAACAATTTAGCATCGAACTATTAAGTATAATAGCATTTTCATGTAGCATCCTATTCAAGAAGAAATTTAACCCATCGAAGAACAATTTAGCATCGAAATATTAAGTATAATAGCATTTTCCTGTAGCAGCCTATTCAAGAACAAATTGGTGGTACAAACTGGGGGTTTTCTTCGTATAACGCTAGTTTATATAGTTGGTAGGCGTTCAGGAAGACGACGGTTTGTTAGTCGTTTTCTAAGCTACTCTCCCTTTCTCATTTCAAGTATCTTGCCGCCACACTATATTAAAGATATAAACTACTGCCATGTCTGATTGTAATTATCCAAAATAGATGTTCCAGAAACAATACTGAACACAAAAACATACCAATCAGTTATCAGTCTGGTTACCCACTTGACACAAAGGTCATGGCCTGCATATCATTTCCATCGACTTGGATCATTTTTGATAATGGTTCAACATAACTATGTCAATTTACGACAATATTACTAAATTACTAAAAGTGTTCTTAAGTCACCGAATTTCTAGATATGTTCGCTTGTCTGATGCTTACGGAGTATCAATCTAGTTCTAATTGGAAATCTTGAAACTATTTTTGGTCATCTGTTTGCCTTGTATAGCAGCGTAAAAGAACTACTTGCAATCAATTTTATCACCGAATGTTGGATGATAAAGTGGAATAGTAGGGAAAGATTGAAGTAATTTATTAATGCCGATGATGTGTTCCTGCACATCTACGGTGACAGTTGCATTTTTAATTCTGAAAGTCAGCTGATATGTGTGACAAATCACTGGTATCTGGCAGGTATACACCCATCATTTGGTTGGTATTCTGGCATTATTTTATATTTTATGATAAACGACGATGACAAGTTGATACTCCCTGTACCAGATATAAATGTCACACGATTCGTATCTTCGGACTAGCAATAAATATGCTTGGTTACATAAATCAACTGAAAAGCAATATGGCTTATAATGAATCAGATCTATCGAGAATACGAACAAGGACTAACTTTCCGCGTTCAGTTTTAAACAACAAATTAATAATGCGAAACCAATTGTAGGCTATTTATCATTTTTCATGATCTCATCGAGAATGCGTTTTCGTTTCTCAGTTAAATAATGTTTCAAATGTATATCATATTGACCAACCATCGTTTTGGAAAGACTTTACCTTGGTCTCAAACAAGCCATATTTTGGTCATAAGCTATGTCAATATAAAATGGTGGCATATGGGCACACAGGTTTGCATTTTAGTAGTTAACTTGCCTTAAAATCACAGTCTCATACATGACAGACCATTGTTAACAAGCAATCGCCACAATTGCATACAGGGATATTTATTTTTGACGATCAGGCGACAACAAGGCGGCTGGAAATATTGCATTACAGTGCGCACATTGATCGAAATAGCCAGCTTGCATCTTGGGAACAACGTCATGATGAATATATATCGCTGATCGATGATTATCAAATTAACCAGACTCTCCGGTGTCTGCTTTTTGTGAATCAGAAGACAAACCACAGGGTTATTTTTGAGTTGCTTTTCTTCATACAATTTATTTATCGTCGATTTAGCCCGAAAAAACCACGGGTTTGGTAAACATTTCTCCATCTATATGAGGATATTAATCAAAACATTATTCAATCTGTCTGAAGCAGAAAATGAAATTTGACTTGCAAAACATCACGAAAATACACAAAGACTGTATTCCTAGGATGGTTTTATGGCGGAAAAGTAATTCTGGGGATTGAATTGATGGGAAAAGTTTCCTTGAATTTACAAATGCGTCGGCTAATGCGAATTTTCCATATCTTTGGTTGATTTTAATGTCTGTGAAAGACATCTGTACGCGCATTAAGTCTTGAGATTGTTTATCTCGATTCTTTTGAAACAAGTATATGTATGATTCATGTCTATGGCAAGTGTACTGACTCAGTTGTTAAACCTAAGCGTACGTTGAAGTACTAAGAACATTTCCATTGCAATTAGTCCTTAAGACAACATACACCTTTGCTTTTTGAGATCACTTTTATCGGGGACATTATGTTTAAAGCTTGTGTCCCCACTAGTGTCAAACAAGGATAAAGGATCAATATTGTAATTAACAAGGATAACAACAACTTTGGCATAGCAGTTCAACAACAATACACCGGTCATAGAAACAATAAAATTCACGACATAATTATAGCTGTAGCTACAAAAATAATTAAAAATGAGAGTAGCATCAGGAAGGTCTCAATAAAAAAGAACATGTCCACACATAACACAAGGTAAATAAGGAGAGGCTATAAATTAACATTTATAAATACAACAACAATGAAACGTACTCTGAAATGACGAACATAATTAGCTAAACAAAAAAGTCTCATCCATTGCTCGCCGATACAGCAACCAATAATTAGGTTTTGTTGTCACGAATACATTCCCTATCAGACACCCTACAGCATGGATTGCGTGTACAAACCCATTTAATGTTTCATCACCAACGTCAAATCTGACTGATTCAAACCAGGTACGTCAACGACAACAACACCATTGTTAGTGACACTAGAACGACACATACCACCAGCATCGACAACAAAACAAGGTAACGAAACAAGTAATATCTTGAAAAAAGATGGTTAGCGCAATGTGAAGGTTAAGATCTGTTGCGCAACATGAAAAAATGCCGAGATGTTACGATTGCTGGTCATGCAAGATCCAAAATGTATTTCGGTAAATTCATCGAAATTCAGTGGATTTATGGTAAGGTTACGTACCCGTTATCGAAAGGATAACCAATCCGCGTCAAGGTTACAAACGTTGTTCGGTTGAAGAGAAATTGCATTGGCCGCGCCGAAAAACAAAGAAACAGGAAGACGGGCTGTAACTATCAACAAACGGTATTGCAAAACAAATGATTCCATCGATTTTACGGCCTGTACGTACTATTACCAATTCTACAAGAGAACTCGACAGACGACAGAACGTCTCGTCAAGATGCTTATTTGTTTAAGTATTGGTATATGTCTCCAATTATGGAAGTGCTTCGTCCTGTCTATTGGGGCAATGAATAATTACAATGCTATTATTTCTCCGCTGGGTTTTGAGTCTTGAGCAATAAACGTCGTTAGACGGGTTAAAGGTCAATACCACAAATTGTGTTTTTTACAACATTCTCAATATTCGTACCTGGGTCTTCCGCAGATGTATGTTTTCGCCAGTCTGAATCGGATAAGTGACATGTGTTGGATAGTTGTCGAGCGATTATTTTCTTATTTACACCGTGTGCTTTATTTGGGTAATTGTAAGATTAGTTCGGTGTACACTTGGACCGGGTATAAATCCACCGAGGCGCATCTGACCACTCCAAGGCGGTACTCCTTCCGTCACCGAAAATATATGTTTGTTTTGAGTCTGTTTTGCTTTTGTAAAAGTCTACATGAATACATATTTTCATGTCGCCTTGCGCTTTAGGGGTGGCTGTGCCCAGTTTGCGTGACATTTCATGATCAAATTCTTTGTTCCTTTATATGTAATATTGTTTACTTACGATGTCAGGATGTATTTGTAAATCTCTTTTACTCTGAAACCGAATTTTTCATACCTGTCCATTTCCTGCGGTGCTTCATCCTTTTGTCCAACGTTACATGTCGTCATTATTTCCTCTAGATATAGAACACGAATCATGCGCTAGCCATATAATCATAATTATAAGGGTCACTTTGTAATTCGTGGATTCGATCGTGAATATGTTCTGTACCAGTCATATATGTGGACAGGTTTAGCAGTTATCCTTTCCGTGATCATTCGGATTGATAACCACTTTGTTGAGTAAATAGCGCATTATGTTCGATTCCAAAACGTTTGAATTAGTTAAGCGTTTTGGAATAGTGAGATTTGGACAGCAGATATCATTCATTAAATTTATAGCATTATGTGCATTTGTGTTAGAACTCGAGAATGCGAACCAAAAAATATCAATTTACCGAACATATCAACACTCTTGTTTCCATTGATAAAGCAAACATCTATACGATTTTACAATACAATGTAGTAAATGATTTTTCTTGACGAATTTCTTAGAATCTTCTCTTTAATAATGCAAATCAGCAGTGTCAGTGTGTTCTAAATATAGTAGCATTAGTGGTTTGTATCCATGTCGTGGCAAGGCGCGCTACTTGCGGAACGTCGGCGTTTTTCTCCAATATTGACACCAAGTTTTAAGTTCTAATTTCTTACAATCCCACCCACATTGTATCGTGTGTGTCAATGACTTTAAACGAAACAAGCCGCTTAAATGCGCGAGCTACATTTGTAACTAGTGATGGCGCCATGAAGACAATTGATCGCATGTAACGCACCAGGTCAATAACAAAGGACAACGACTTTTGTTCTTACTGCTATTTTCGTTTCTAGGTTGGGAATTTATTGTACATTGTAGTTTAAAACCTGATTCAATTGAACGAAGAAGTCGAACAGGACATACTATATGCAAGGAGCCATGGAAACGTGCATAGAAGTAAATTATTACATGTACAAAAGAAGAGACAATATAAACATCAATGATTAACGAAACCAAGAGAACCGCTTTGGAACGGTCAGTGGCATACACGCCAATAGGGGATACACCTGGTTAAACGTGCACCAAACCTCACCATTATCTTAACATTTTAGGTAGGGTGTATATATTAAGCATTGTGCATAAGTGTTAAAACACAATGACTGCGCAAAACTATCCATGAGTTCACAGGCAGAACTCCTAAGAGTCACAATCCAAATATATAACATAATAAAATGACATCTACATATTTTGGTTAGTCTACTCCGCTTGTGCACAAATTAGGAAGATATTTTTCAAAACAAGAGTATATAATATTTGTGTTTACATGTATGTGGCAGGTCAGCAGGCTCGGTGTCAGCAGAAAGTGTTATAAGCCTATGTTTGGTTTCTGATATGATCGTGACCGCAATGATACAACCCATATTTATCGAGAATTTATTTTTATTTTGTTAAATTGTCATTAATACGCAAATATGGTGGCCAGTCTCACTCGTATAAATATAAGGTGATTTGGAAATTACTGTTGGTTTATACAGATAAAATGACACGTGAGTTCTGACCTTTCAGTCGAATCCATTTACACAATAGAAAAAAATGTCGGTAAATGTACGTGCGTGTGCTTGCGTGTGTGAATGGATAATGGATTCGATCCTGCATTACGAACAATTTAGTACTTACTGTACAAATAAGCTCCTATTCGTGTTTTTCTTTTATGTCATAGAGTATTTCATTTTCTCATAAAGCTTATTTTTCCGGCGCAGCCGTACTTACATGGTTTTGCTATTTGCATATCAGTGTTGTGTAAACCAATCTTACGTCAACCACCAAGGTAACTTCTCTTCAACCGAACAACGTTTGTAACTTTTACGCGGATTGGTTATCTTCTCAATACGTGGTACGTTACCTTACCAAAAGGCACTGATTTTCGACGAATCTACCGAAAGCCTTTTTGGATCTGGAGTGACCAGCGATCGTAACATCTCGGCAATTTTTAGCGTTGCACAACCAATCTTAACCTTCAAATTGCACCGACCATCTTTTTTCAAAATATTTCTTGTTTCGTTTCCCTTGTTTTGTTGTCGATGCTAGTGGTATGTGTACTATTTCAGAACAGAACAATTGATATTGCCTCATTTGCAGGGTATTAATTGCTGATGGCGTTATATCACGTGTCACTGAAATAACATCTGAGTTTGTGTACAAGATATTTACACTTTTGGTTACTTATCCTGATTGCAAATTGAGTATATACGTGTATTTAGGTGTGTTATTATTGTGTAGGCATTTTTGGATCTCTATCACATCTACGTTGTATTACATAGTCATTTCTGTTTGTTCATCAACTGTAGCCTTATATGTATGTTTGAATATGTATTATCATGTTCCTTCTACATACATAGATGTATGCTTTGTATAAATGCACATATTTGTTTGTCCTCATGGGCCATATGGCTTATTGGACTAAAAATGAAATGCTCAATAATGTTGTTCAATGTCTAGGACAGAGATGATATTGTTCCTTTAAATCCTGATTTATAGATATAGATATACCCATTATAGATAAATATGTGCATAACAGAGTATTGCGTAAGAGAGATCGAGTTGTTCCAGGGAACACCAAATGCATTAAACAATGCCTCCCCACGCAGACCACACGAAAACAACATCATAGAAAACGTTAGGGACTTAGGAGGTGCATGAGTAAACTTGTATGGTAATAGGGGTGCAAGGAATGGTCAAAGAGAAGGAATATGTTGCTACAGGGAACGCCACATACATAAGACAGTGCCTCCCCATACAGACCTCCGGTAAACAACAATCCATAAAACATAAGGCACTAGATGAGGTTAAAGGGTACATACGTTAGGGAACAGAGGCGCCTGGCAGACCACAAGGAATAACTAGGAGAATCAAAGAGGACAATCAATGAAGGGGGGAGGGGTTAATGGATGGAAAAAATCACAGGACAAGTCAAGACAGCTGGCAACAATAGCCCAAAACTGGGTAGAAAATAAACTGAACACTATATAAAGTGAAGTAATTGCACAGGGGAAAGGGAAATATAACATACATTCAAAACATAAAAATAAATAATAATCATACAACGATTTATAGCCTTGGAACAGTTAGTAAACATACTGGGGTTTAAATCGATTTAACAGCTACCTAACCTCACACTTAATCGCTATATGGTCATTGATTTACAACATATATACATAAATAAGTAGGCAGTAACTAATCATTAAAAGTTATTACCATTACGTACATAACAACAGACACACTGCAATTAATGCAGCACGAAGGAACAAGCAACATTATACTAACCTCCCTCCCAGCAACTAAATTATTAATATTAGAATGTGAAATATCCTTAAAATATCAAATTAATAATTTAATGTAAAGTCAACCGGATAATGTAGTTAATAATTAAACAATTCTTAGATACTAGTGATAGGGAAATATAATTTAAGCCGTCATTCAAAACCTGCCCATGGAGAACATAGGCAACAAGGGGAGGAAAGGGTTGAATGGATGGTATACGGAACAAGCCAATAACGTCAGTTTTTACAGGCCGAAAGGGGGTAGAAACGGACATATTACGCAAAATACATCATTCAAACTAAGTCCGGCATTGAAATGCTGTAGTGGAATCATTTTACTTCTGTCTTAACATAACATACAATTGCCATAAATGGATATATTAAATATGGCGAAATTTCTAACGAACTAGAAGAAAATAAAACAGAATCACGAAAACGACTTGCGGTACTATTCACTCTTGTCAGAGATGTCGCACATAATCATATTTAAACAGAAGGCTTTTATGAACGCTCTAGTTGTACAAACCGTTCTCGCTGAGCACTGCTTAATCAACAAAATACACAACACGTAGAAACTCAATGAATATTACGCATTGACCTTTATTGTACTAGGGCGTCAAATAACACAAACAGCCAGGGTCATGTACATTCTCAATCTGTTTGAGCCAAGACCATGCCAAATACCGTGTCGTCGAATGAAGAAGCAGTGGCTTTATACGTTGATCTGAAAATTCCAGTGCTGCGTTTGTAAAGCATCGATGTCATGAAACCTTCAAACGTTTGTAGTTGTTTCTCCAGTTTTTGTTTGCGTCCATCAAATGCGTATGGTCCCAGCGTGTCTACATTTGCCGCGCATGCGCCTTGAGAAAATGGTGAGTAATAGATAAACAAATTTTACTCTTGAGTAACAGAATTTGCCATGACTGAAAATCACTTTTAATTGTCGCATGACATCCAATAGCTGAGAATATTGCCGAAGGCGCCAGAAAGATACGCTATTTCAGAATAATTATTGTCAAAATGTGAACGAATGCCACAATACATGAGGGTGCATATCCTTGTAGTGTACATATTCAGGTTACCAAAATATAAGAAAACAAATGACGTGTACATGTCCTTGGAAACACTGGCATGACATAAGATGTTTTAACAAATGTACTTTTGTATTGTATAATATTGGTTTGTGTACGTGACTTATTTTACTTCTCTGTGTTGTTTACTGATTCCATTCAATAAATGAACTCTCTCTGCGTAAGTTTGTTTTCAATTACTTGTTTTGAACATGATACATTGGGAGAAGCATTAAAATTACCAACATGTTTTGATATGAAATTGGAAATTGGAATTATGCAACTCTACCACAAATGAAATATGATTCCAGTCTCGTTACGTAAATGTCAGATTATTAAAAGGAGATTTCCGAGTTTTGTTTAGTACGTATGTACTAATTGAATGCTGTGTGCCCTGTGTTTCAACCCAGTCTATCTATCTATTAAGGCTAAGGACTTTAAAATACACACTGTAGGTCTATGAAGGCAATACTAATGTAGCAAACGAATATTGAATGAAAATGATTATTCATATTGATGTTGTTTTTGAATGACTTGAAATGATAAACTTCGCTACGGAGGTATAGATCAATGTTACTGATTACATGAATATTGTCGCAAAATGTATTCGCCTCTTCCTACAATCATCGACCATTCTTAAGCAATTCTCTCGAACTAAACGTTTACCACACATTGATAGCGATGGGAGTTCTTGCCCTGTCTACAATCGCCGACTGATTGTATTTTGATTCCAAGGCCAACCACGTATTTTCTAAACAAGTCACGTACATGAACAAAATGGCGTATGGCTTTAAAAGATAACACTGAAATGTAAAACTTATTGTTGTGGTTTATTACAAAAACAATGCTAAATATGAATCGTCGTACACCACGTAAAACCAGAAATTTGATAGGTAAAGGTTGCCATGCGAACTAAGTCGGTTTATTTCGGGAAAAAATCAATAAAATAAGTTGTCATTTAAAGCTATCAATCCTAGTTTGCTCGTTTGTACATCAAGAAACGCAATGCAAGACCATTACACAGTAGGCCATAATCATTGCATACACAGTCATGTCTAAATTAAGACATGTTCAGTAGTTGCTAGAATTTCCTATTACGGGCATACACCACATACTTTCAAGCTGACTACATTAAACCTATATTTATGAACGTAAGTCACAAGTTATAGGTAAAATCCTACAAAACTGCGGGAAAGGTGTTTACTAACAGCAGTAAAATGATTTCCATGATAATTTGCTATTAATCACAGTGGATAGTTACCAGATGTGATATCAATTCATCATTATTATAAGATACACTCGGAATTAAACGTTTGTCTGATGACATTGACAAACTATGACCCGTTTTAGACCATTGTATTTCAAATAATATTGTAGAGTAGAGTATTTTAGAGCATATTCTCGCGGTATTTGATTAAAAATGGTGATGCATGGGTAGCATTTATATCGTTATTGTCACGTTTAAGGAATTTGTTAAATTGTCACTTTTTGTGTTGCCTGTATCGATGAGTAAGCATTTATACGAGGGCTGGATAACCTTGATAAAACACTCAAAACAATGTATATTTTCGAAATAATGTGTTACCATGTAAAATAAAATATAAGAAATCACCATGCCAACGTTTTTCTTAATATATCGTTCATAACCGTGTGAAGTCGATCACCATAGCAACAGTGTGTGACAAAAACACCGCAGCTCAATATTATGATAACTATTCCCCAGTTTTTATCTCGGATTCGAAAATGACAGAACGAATATTTTAAATTCTAATTTTATATCCCCCTTATTGAAAATAAGATCATTACTGACACTCTTGCTAGACGTGAGATGTTTTCACATGCTAGTATGAGCAGTTCTGCAACGTTGGGGATTTATTACGTCACATAAATAGCCAGTGTCATAGAGTGATTTTTTCTGCTAGTAGGGTCGAGGAAGTCTCCAGATGCCCCCTACAACATTAGTTTAGGTTTAAGCTGGCATACATCACCGACATTATGTAAACCTCCTGAATAGCTATCTTACATACCTAAGGTCACAGTTCGATATCTGAAAAGTTTTGAGTCGATCTGCTCTAGGTCTGGGCCGTATTACAGAATCATCTTATGTGAACCTTAAATATTTTCACATTAGTGAAAAACTTCAAATATATGTAATTCCAAAACCACATTAAAACCGTTAGGATTAACAACAGATTAATAATATGGATTCATCAATCTTTAGTTGACCATATAACAGCATGTATGTTAAATAACCAGTTTAGGAAAGTGAATTTTAAGGATAAGATTTTACATAAGATGTTACTGTAGTATTGCCCCTGGTGTTGAATCGTCCCTGTGGAATTGTTCATACATTCAATTTCATTGAGTTAACATTTTCCAAATATAAATTACAAGGCTCATGTCGGTGTCCCGCCCCTATCCGATTACTTCCGATTTTTTTAGGGAAATTAGACACTGTCGATTCTAATACATCGCCTCATGTGGACTACAAGTATAATTTCCCTGACGTATAATCAAATTATTTGAATGTAACTTCCCGGCTGGCAATTTTAAATTGCGAATCGAGCCGATTTCTTCGTACCCAGCAATGTACTAGCGCCGTCAAACTCTGGTAATCTCGTACAACTAATTAGATCTTTGATTGTCTTAAATCACGCGAGAGACGAACATTGTGCTAGGTCTTTCATGCATGCACACCATTTATATAAATGTTTAATAAGTTTGTTATTAATCTCATGACGAAGAACTGGTTTTAATATTTACGATTTCTAGGCGTTGGTTTCGAATGTGATCTGACTATAAAATAGTCATAAAACATTGGAAAGTTTATTTTTAGATTGACAATGACGTCATCGTGATGTAATATAAGATATCATGCAACTGCAGACCTCTATTATACCATTAAGAAGAATCTAGTTATGGATATTATTTTCATTACAAACCAACATTTGTAATTATATTTTATTATTATGTTTATTTAGGGACAAATATTAATCATAAATCACAAAGCCTCTGCATGTTCTATATATGTATAGACAATTTAGGTGTAATATTACATCTAAATGTTGACGTGCCGCAGATATCATATTTTATACGAAATTCCCGCAGCAAATTTCTCTATTTTTGTATAATTAATACTCTCACAAATTGCGTAGGGTTGGAAACTAGAGAATATATGCCAGCTTATGCTTGTTTTGCACAGTGCATCCGTAAAACTATTTACATAATAATAGCGCTAAGACTTTTCAAAATTATAAATAATATCTGCATCGATGTCAAAGCAAATATGTCAAGTACGCCTACCTTAAAAATATGTCCATGAGGCCATCTTTAAAAAAGTGTTTGTTTGCCGTAACGCGACCCGGAATTTTTGCAATGGGTAGGTAGGTAGGTTTTTCTTTAGTTTGGTACTGTGATTGATGGCTTCGTCAACAGTCTACTTGTACATACATGTATATGTATTGGTGCATTGAATGTATTATGTGTATTTCCTCCCATGTTGTGGCTTAAGTTGACTCATTTACATATAAAAGGTATGAAAAGTGTACATTCAATGTTGTCTTATCTTCAATTGTAGAAACATTCTATGATTTTTCTACGCGCAAGGAAAAAAGACCGAAACTATTTCTTTTCATCGATGAACCTGAACATGCAATTCAATCGCTGCAATTTTCATTAATCGGTCGCGTTACTGCAAACACACACTTTTTAAGGATGGCCGCTGTCAAACAGTTTTCCCCAATATACCCAAAGGAAAGTAGAAACTTATAAGCGAAACCGTCGGGTAGTTAAAAAGGACAGACTAGTCGAAAAACATATAAGATGCTTTACAATTTATATATTGCAATCAATCATCATTTGAACAATCATCATGATAACAAAAATAATTATCATCACCGCAACACTAATTATCATCATCATCACCGCAACAATAATTATCATCATCATCATCATCATCGCAACAATAATTATCATCATCATCATCGCAACAATAATCATCATCATCGCACCAAGTATTATCATCATCATTATGGCAACAAGAATTATCATCATCATCATCGCACCAAGTATTATCATCATCATCATGGCAACACTAATTCTCATCATCATCATGGCAACACGAATTATCATCATCATCATCGCAACATGAATTATCATTATCATCATCGCAACATGAATTATCATCATCATCATCGCAACATGTATTATCATCATCATCATCGCAACATGAATTATCATTATCATCATCGCAACATGTATTATCATCATCATCATCGCAACATGTATTATCATTATCATCATCGCAACATGAATTATCATCATCATCATCGCAACATGAATTATCATCATTATCATCATTGTTACAACTGTCATACTCAGTTCCCCTCAATGCCTCGTTCAGACAGACATAGCATTCAGCAATAAAGACAATATAAACAGCTATAACTCAATGAACATTTCAGGAAATCTTACGAAAAACAAAATTAAACCAGAAATGACGAAATTTGACCTCAATCTGTCTTCATACTAGCTTTAAAATACAACTGCCGACGATTGATGTCTTTTGACATGTTCTTGGTTATAAGGAAATTGTTTTGCGTGTGCAATATAGTTCCAAGAATCGATTCCTGCGAATTTCTGAAAACCGCTGTGCTTGATTCTAATTCGGAAATTTTCAAGATGCTAGTCTCTGCTTGATTGACAGTTTCGGAATTAAGTTCCCGCCTGGAGCTCATTTTTTACTATGATCATTATTAGGCTGTCCAAATATATTGCATTTGGGATACCCAAAGTCTATCAACAGGGAAGCGAATTCATTTTTGAATTGTTGTCTTTATCTAACGTTAATAGAAAACTAGACATGCGTTTTACTGTTTTTCATGCTAATGTGTTTGCTGACGGCGTAATCGCGGCACTGTCTTCAGCATTGCATTATTTATCGTTGGAAATATCTGAAAATAATTTGTATTTCTGTAACGTCGCTGAATAACGCATTTGTTATGCAATAACTTTGTTCAACTCTGTCACCGTAAGCATTCCTATAACTCGGTCAATACTTTGCAACCAACTTTGGAATTCGGTGTACTTATGTCATTGCCTGTAGACAGCTTTGACATACGACAAACCCCAGTCACTGTTGCAGTTAGAACTTTAGCATGTCTTGGTAATTACTTGCAGTCACCTTTGTCTTTCAGTATAATGAGGTTTGGAAGTTCATTTACTCATATTTTCGTCTGTGCTTGTCGACATGTTTGGAATGGAATATGTACGTATATTTTGTACGTATTTAAGTATGTGATTGCCGATACTAAAATTACATTCATGTGCCTTGTTGAGTTCGTGCTGATAGTTTGGTATTGGCAGCTGTCTACCAATCACTTATCTTAGAATTTATTTTCGTTCTATCTTGCGACAAAACGACTACACTTCCATTCGCTTCCCGGACACAGAACTAAATTAACTGCACGCAAACTATATTACGAACCTTGTGTAGTTAATTATTTATCATGGCGAAGCCATTGTTCATCAATTCATATTAACCTATTTTTCAACCATCCATGTCTGGTATTGTTCTTCAAATTGTTGAGTACGCAAGGAAGGGAGAGAGATAGATTAAACTTGGAGTGAAAAACCTGTATTTGTTATGTAAAAGTTGATTAAACTTGATCGTTGAAATAGAAAATTAACCTATTTAAGATACTGTTCGTGAAAGAAGTAAACATGGACGGTGTAGTTCGGTTCTGTCAGGTTCTTTAACATTTATAAACAAGTAAAACGGCAGTAATACTCAACATACTTATTACACTGGCGTATTCACTGCTCTAGGGAGCTTCTGATGGGGGGGGGAGTAATAAGTCAATCTTCGACAACAACATACATGTGTGTCTGTTTTATTTATACAATACTAGCTTCACCAGTCACCAACACCAGGAGGACAAACAAATATTTTGTACCAGTGTCAAATAGTTTATTGCATAAAGGGGTGATGTTGTTATAACGGCTTTCAAGTCTATATGAATGTTTAGGTACGCTTAATTTGACTCGTCTTGATTTATGTAATGCATATTTCGACTAGCTGACGTTATCCTATATTTATAAGTAGCACACATACTTGATAGAGAGCATAGCTAAATGAGCGGGTGATTACTTGTATTTGAACGCTAACAGCAATGTTGTGTTTGTCAGTCCTATTTACACTTATTTAATACGTATACCAGAACATTTCCGTCGAAGAATTTGGTACAGATATTGAAACGTCGTCAAACTTTATGCTTTGTTCATAAAATAAATATGTGATAATGTGATTTTACTATAAAATAAATGTGGTAGGACAATTCAGTAACCTACGTTCAGATTCTTATTTTGATTTAATTAAAACATAAAAATGAACGAGGCTTTTAAAAAGAAACGAGTTAACATATGCAACGAACCTTTGGTAAAGGGTACTATTTAGTTTTGCAAGGTTAGAGATGAAAATGAGCCCAGTATCTGAATTGTAGTTTACCATGTATCGCTGCTAACGCAGTGAATACAAAAATAGTAGTCGTCTTTCCATGGAATATATGCTAAGAATGGTGAGTGAAAGAGAGAGAAGAAGTTACTACAGGGAACACCACGTACACAAGACAATGCCTCTCCACACAGACCTCATGGAAAACAACAGTCTATAAAACAAAAGGCATTTGAGGAGGCTCAATGGTACATACGTAAGGGAACAGGGACGCAATGAATGGCCTGGCCGACCATAAGGGATAACTAGGAGAATCAAAGAGGACAAACAAGAGGGGGATTAATTGATGGACAATATCACAGGACGAAGCATAAATATACAACTTCAGATGTAAAGAAACTGAATATTTCGTTCCCATGCAAAAAAAGAACAAGTTTTTTGCCTTAGAGGATATTTCATTAAATAATATACATGTATTCTAAAATTAGGGTTAAAATAATTATGTTGATTATATTGAGATGCAAGTCTGTTATCCGTTAATTCAGTAATTTTTAATGTAAAAGTGACAATTTATTTATTTGGTCGAATGTTTTCCTAGGACTATTGTTGTTATTGCCACCCCCTCCCCTCCTTTCAATATGGTAAAATATCGTCAAATTGTTTTAGTACATCGTATGGTCTTTTGAAGCGATAGTTGGACTTTGCAATGATGCTTTTTTCATGTACCTTGACTACATTTTAAATTGTTCTAGAAGTGTCCAATTGAGACAGATATCTGTCAGCACCAATATGTAACTCTTTGTTCACTAACAAATTAAAGTAAACACCGTTCGGTTATACCAGTCAATAACACGCTCGGCTACCAATCTGAAAGCAGTAGTTAAGGAATCCAAACTCAATTTGATTGAATATAAAAAACATCCGATGCAATTTGGTCAGCTCGTGTTAATGCGGTATCGTTGTCACTTCCTTACATTAAACTCGGATGTGAACTAAATTCAGGGGCGTAGATTCTTATAGGCGTGGAGGCCGCGGTTTACACTTTTTCTCTGGAAAAATAAAAAAATAAAATGGCCAAAACTGCAATAAAGTTATAAGATTTATAAATCTAAGATAGTTAATGTATGTTTTTGATCTTATATTAACCGGAACGAAATATACACCAAAACGCATCTCTGACGATCTAGCTACAAAATGTTTCCAGGGGGACCATGCCCTGGACCCCATAAAACTAGGCCTACACATCAATTGCAGCTAAGCTACGCCCCTGAAATACTGACAATTTATAAATGTTTCCTGCGTTGGCGACACATTCTGTTGCCTTTAAAATTCGTGATTTGACCCTGGCTCATTTTATTCAGCTCTTTCGAGCAGAAATATATCTGTCTATTAAAAATAAAAATATAATAATATATTATACCTATTGCCCACTCCGAAAGTGTTCAAGAAACGCAATTCAGACAATCTAAGGAGTAGGTGTGCATACATCTTGAGCTTCAATATAAAATGTATGTGTTCGCTTAGGTATGTAATTATTTGGTTCAAAAGTATTATCAATGACTTGTTTCAGTAAGTTTAATTTAACAAAACGTATCACCCTGTCTTTGAAACAGACACCTCCACTCTGTCTTACAGTCTCTAGGTCACCCATGATTAAAGGCAACCAGCACTTTCATAGTAGGACATGGTAACTGTACGTTGTTTAATTTCGTAAAATGATGAACAACATTCTACTGCACACTTATATTTAAATAAACCAACAAACAACAACTAAATTTGAAATATTATAGTACTAAGAGATGTATCTGGCTCATCTGTACCTAAATGTTTTTAATGGGCTTCATCCAATATTGTTTTTACATAGTCTAAAACATCATTAATAAGAACCATTGTCATGTATAACCGTTTAAAACAATATTGTTTAATCATACTACTAACAGACAAAATTAGTAAAAAAACAATCGCTTGTTTAAAATTTTATGATAATACAAACGTCTTTTTTGACAAACACGAAAAAAAAACATTATACATTTATTCTGTGATAACGCATATTAATTAAGTTTTAACTAGATAAAGTATAATTATCATGTTTGTTTAGGTCAACAAATGAACAAAACATGAGCATTTTATACCTTTAAATGATCACGTGATCACCGCGTAAACAGCGACTGTTAGCTGTAACTGATCGCAGTGATGGACTTTAAGATAATCCTTCGTAAAAACATGAACCAGTTAATCAGTCATTGAAGCGTCTTTCCCAATGTTACATGCGCGTAAAATAAGTTTGTTTAATCAACGTGTCTATTTCGAATCACTACCCGAGTTCTACGATCTGAACTCGTTAAACAAGCGATTGTTTCACATTTAGTACAAAATGCAAAAGATGTGAATAATATGGAATGATGACTTGTTTGACAATATGTCTCCCTAATACGGTTCATATTAATGTTATTTTTTTCTAATTAATTGTAATAAGAACGAAGAAAACATTGTGTTAACACTTATTACCAATAGGCATATTTTCCCTGTATCTTCTATTTTAAAGATTATTATATTAATTACCATACCATTTTTTTACCATGCAAATCGGCATATAAATAGGCCTACGCCTTAAGCCATTTACAGTGTACGAAAAAAAGATGGCCTAGGCAAGCATAATTATGGACATACAATTGTAACATTACCAATAGTAATAAAATAGTTCACTCGTTTGATAAATTATTCCATTTCTTCAACTCGAGTTTAGTAGACGATAATAAATATTTACAAGGTCGTTTTAACGTTTCCAGGAAGGCCTTTCAATAAATATTGGATATATATTCCTGGAAACGATAAAACTTACGTTAGTGGTAAAAACATTTATTGAACGAGAAAGTTGACAAAGATTGAAACGAGCATTTAGAGTAGCGATCCTCACTGTACAGTAACTGCGACATCACGTAAAACCAAATTGAGTCCATAGCTAAAATGTCTTTATAGAAATTTATATATTATCCAATCTGGCGTATGTTTTCAAAACAATAGCTTTGATAAAAGAAAACAGATTGTGTCTTGAATAACGTGTATCATACACCATTTTTCAGATGCTTTTAATGCTCGAAAAATGAACACTTGATACGACATAACCGTTATTTAAGGTGATTCAACTAATTTAAATAGTTATTAAAACTATCGTTATCCAGCTGGTTTACGGTAAGTCGATGATTCCACACAAGCGCCCACACACGCTCATAAATGCTGGAAGAGACAGACAGCTGGGGTCTTCCTCCAACGAAATAGCTAGAGAAGTCACAACATGACCCTGGGATCTTCCTTCCATCCAAATAGCTAGAGAAGTCACAACATGACCCTGGGGTCTTCCTCCACCCAAATAGCTGAAGAAGTCACAACATGACCCTGGGATCTTCCTCCACCGAAATAGCTGGAGAAGTCACAACAAGACCCTGGGATCTTCCTCCACCGAAATAGCTGGAGAAGTCACAACAAGACCCTGGGATCTTCCTCCACCGAAATAGCTGAAGAAGTCACAACATGACCCTGGGATCTTCCTTCACCGAAATAGCT
This sequence comes from Mactromeris polynyma, assembly GCA_032209605.1. Classification (NCBI taxonomy): domain Eukaryota; kingdom Metazoa; phylum Mollusca; class Bivalvia; order Venerida; family Mactridae; genus Mactromeris; species Mactromeris polynyma. Next base: position 33,903,895 of record JASFXZ010000004.1, read on the forward strand.
GAAGAAGTCACAACATGACCCTGGGATCTTCCTCCACCCAAATAGCTGAAGAAGTCACAACATGACCCTGGGATCTTCCTCCACCCAAATAGATGAAGAAGTCACAACATGACCCTGGGATCTTCCTCCACCCAAATAGCTGAAGAAGTCACAACATGACCCTGGGATCTTCCTCCACCCAAATAGCTAGAGAAGTCACAACATGACCCTGGGATCTTCCTCCACCCAAATAGCTGAAGAAGTCACAACATGACCCTGGGATCTTCCTCCACCGAAATAGCTGGAGAAGTCACAACATGACCCTGGGGTCTTCCTCCACCGAAATAGCTGGAGAAGTCACAACATGACCCTGGGATCTTCCTCCACCGAAATAGCTGGAGAAGTCACAACATGACCCTGGGATCTTCCTCCACCGAAATAGCTGAAGAAGTCACAACATGACCCTGGGGTCTTCCTTCCACCCAACAAGCTGGAGAAGTCACAACATGACCCTGGGATCTTCCTCCACCCAAATAGCTGAAGAAGTCACAACATGACCCTGGGGTCTTCCTCCACCCAAATAGCTGAAGAAGTCACAACATGACCCTGGGATCTCCCTCCACCCAAATAGCTGAAGAAGTCACAACATGACCCTGGGGTCTTCCTTCCACCCAACAAGCTGGAGAAGTCACAACATGACCCTGGGATCTTCCTCCACCCAAATAGCTGAAGAAGTCACAACATGACCCTGGGGTCTTCCTCCACCCAAATAGCTGAAGAAGTCACAACATGACCCTGGGATCTTCCTCCACCCAAATAGCTGAAGAAGTCACAACATGACCCTGGGATCTTCCTCCACCGAAATAGCTGGAGAAGTCACAACATGACCCTGGGATCTTCCTCCACCGAAATAGCTGGAGAAGTCACAACATGACCCTGGGATCTTCCTCCACCGAAATAGCTGGAGAAGTCACAACAAGACCATGGGATCTTCCTCCACCGAAATAGCTAGAGAAGTCACAACATGACCCTGGGATCTTCCTCCAACGAAATAGCTGGAGAAGTCACAACATGACCCTGGGATCTTCCTCCACCGAAATAGCTGGATAAGTCACAACATGACCCTGGGGTCTTCCTCCACCGAAATAGCTGGAGAAGTCACAACATGACCCTGGGATCTTCCTCCACCGAAATAGCTGGAGAAGTCACAACATGACCCTGGGATCTTCCTCCACCGAAATAGCTGGAGAAGTCACAACATGACCCTGGGATCTTCCTCCACCGAAATAGCTGGAGAAGTCACAACATGACCCTGGGGTCTTCCTCCACCGAAATAGCTGGAGAAGTCACAACATGACCCTGGGATCTTCCTCCACCGAAATAGCTGAAGAAGTCACAACATGACCCTGGGATCTTCCTCCACCGAAATAGCTGGAGAAGTCACAACATGACCCTGGGATCTTCCTCCACCGAAATAGCTGGAGAAGTCACAACAAGACCATGGGATCTTCCTCCACCGAAATAGCTAGAGAAGTCACAACATGACCCTGGGATCTTCCTCCACCGAAATAGCTGGATAAGTCACAACATGACCCTGGGATCTTCCTCCACCGAAATAGCTAGAGAAGTCACAACATGACCCTGGGATCTTCCTCCACCGAAATAGCTGGAGAAGTCACAACATGACCCTGGGATCTTCCTTCCACCCAAATAGCTGGAGAAGTCACAACATGACCCTGGGATCTTCCTTCACCGAAATAGCTGAAGAAGTCACAACATGACCCTGGGATCTTCCTCCACCGAAATAGCTGAAGAAGTCACAACATGACCCTGGGATCTTCCTTCACCGAAATAGCTGAAGAAGTCACAACATGACCCTGGGATCTTCCTCCACCGAAATAGCTGAAGAAGTCACAACATGACCCTGGGATCTTCCTCCACCGAAATAGCTGAAGAAGTCACAACATGACCCTGGGATCTTCATCCACCGAAATAGCTGGAGAAGTCACAACATGACCCTGGGGTCTTCCTCCACCGAAATAGCTGGAGAAGTCACAACATGACCCTGGGGTCTTCCTTCACCGAAATAGCTAGAGAAGTCACAACATGACCCTGGGATCTTCCTCCACCGAAATAGCTGGAGAAATCACAACGTGACCCTGGGATCTTCCTCCACCGAAATAGCTGGAGAAGTCACAACATGACCCTGGGATCTTCCTCCACCGAAATAGCTGGAGAAGTCACAACAAGACCATGGGATCTTCCTCCACCGAAATAGCTGGAGAAGTCACAACATGACCCTGGGATCTTCCTCCACCGAAATAGCTGGAGAAGTCACAACATGACCCTGGGATCTTCCTCCACCGAAATAGCTAGAGAAGTCACAACATGACCCTGGGATCTTCCTCCACCGAAATAGCTGGAGAAGTCACAACATGACCCTGGGATCTTCCTCCACCGAAATAGCTAGAGAAGTCACAACATGACCCTGGGATCTTCCTCCACCGAAATAGCTGGAGAAGTCACAACAAGACCATGGGATCTTCCTCCACCGAAATAGCTGGAGAAGTCACAACATGACCCTGGGATCTTCCTCCACCGAAATAGCTGGAGAAGTCACAACATGACCCTGGGATCTTCCTCCACCGAAATAGCTGAAGAAGTCACAACATGACCCTGGGATCTTCCTCCACCGAAATAGCTGGAGAAGTCACAACATGACCCTGGGATCTTCCTCCACCGAAATAGCTAGAGAAGTCACAACATGACCCTGGGATCTTCCTCCACCGAAATAGCTGGAGAAGTCACAACATGACCCTGGGATCTTCCTTCCACCCAAATAGCTGGAGAAGTCACAACATGACCCTGGGATCTTCCTCCACCGAAATAGCTGGAGAAGTCACAACATGACCCTGGGATCTTCCTTCCACCCAAATAGCTGGAGAAGTCACAACATGACCCTGGGATCTTCCTCCACCGAAATAGCTGAAGAAGTCACAACATGACCCTGGGATCTTCCTCCACCGAAATAGCTGAAGAAGTCACAACATGACCCTGGGATCTTCCTCCACCGAAATAGCTGGAGAAGTCACAACATGACCCTGGGATCTTCCTCCACCGAAATAGCTGGAGAAGTTACAACATGACCCTGGGATCTTCCTTCCATCCAAATAGCTGGAGAAGTCACAACATGACCCTGGGATCTTCCTCCACCGAAATAGCTTGGGAAGTCACAACATGACCCTGGGATCTTCCTTCCATCCAAATAGCTGAAGAAGTCACAACATGACCCTGGGGTCTTCCTTCCATCCAAATAGCTGAAGAAGTCACAACATGACCCTGGGGTCTTCCTTCCATCCAAATAGCTGAAGAAGTCACAACATGACCATGGGGTCTTCCTTCCATCCAACTAGCTTGGGAAATCACAACATGACCCTGGGGTCTTCCTTCCATCCAAATAGCTGAAGAAGTCACAACATGACCCTGGGGTCTTCCTTCCATCCAAATAGCTGAAGAAGTCACAACATGACCATGGGGTCTTCCTTCCATCCAAATAGCTGGAGAAGTCACAACATGACCCTGGGGTCTTCCTTCCATCCAAATAGCTGAAGAAGTCACAACATGACCCTGGGGTCTTCCTCCATCCAAATAGCTGAAGAAGTCACAACATGACCCTGGGATCTTCCTCCACCGAAATAGCTTGGGAAGTCACAACATGACCCTGGGGTCTTCCTTCCACCCAAATAGCTTGGGAAGTCACTACATGACCCTGGGGTCTTCCTTCCATCCAACTAGCTTGGGAAGTCACAACGGGACCCTCGGGTCTTCCTTCCACCCAAAAAGCTGAGGAAGTCACAACAAGACACAGGGGTCTTCCTTCCACCCAACTAGCTGGAGAAGTCACTACATGACCCTGGGGTCTTCCTTCCACCAAATAGCTGAAGAAGTCACAACAGGATCATGGGGTCTTCCTTCCACCCAAATAGCTGAAGAAGTCACAACATGACCCTGGGGTCTTCCTTCCACCCAAGTAGCTGAAGAAGTCACAACATGACCCTTGGGTATTCCTTCCACCCAAATAGCTTGGGAACTCACTACACGACCCTGGGGTATTCCACCACCCAAATAGCTGGAGAAGTCACTACAGGACGCTGGGGTCTTCCGTCCACCCAAATAGCTGAAGATGTCACAACATGACCCTGGGGTCTTCCTTCCACCCAACAAGCTGGAGAAGTCACAACATGACCCTGGGGCCTTCCTCTACCCAACAAGCTGGAGAAGTCACAACATGACCCTGGGGTCTTCCTCTACCCAACAAGCTGGAGAAGTCACAACATGACCCTGGGGCCTTCCTTTCACCCAACTAGCTGGAGAAGTTACTACAGGACCCTGGGGTCTTCCTCTACCCAAATAGCTGAGGAAGTCACTGCATGACCCTGTATATGTGACATTACACAACGTAGATCTTACCTCAACAAACAAGTGCCATCTTCTCCAAAATGAATCGGAGTCGGAAGACGAATGATATGAAGATACAGTAAAATAGAAAGGTAAAGTTGGAAAGGGTTATACAGGAAATTACTTATATAAACAGACAATCGGACAAGAAACAACTTATTACAATATTACACTAGTTTCAAATTTCACAGAATTGAGTTTCGCTAAAATCAAATTTTGGCATCAAAATAAACCATTACATGTAACTTTATTCGACTTTTCAGGTGGATATCGAACAGTCTTTGATTTTGTTCCGAGGATATTGCACAAGGGAGGTAATGCATACATTTGAAACTTGACAATATGACACATCATTTGTCTCCCTTGAATCATGTTTACATCTTATCTTAAAGTTTTAGCAGACAAGCTTATAACATGACGGTGTCGAACTTATCGTCTGGTTGTAATGAAACGTGACCAAGGGTTCAGAAAACAAAGCGCATATGTCTGTATAACACTAGTTTGTGACCAACTTAATTGATAAACTCGTTTTTCTACCTGATGGAATACTCGTAGTTCACCTAAACCAGTCAACTTTCAGACGGTAGTTCTATTACGACGATATTGGCTACCTCAGCAAGGTGTCACTTGAACTAGAAAACATTTTATCTTTAATCTTACATAAACTTCTCAATTAGGTTGTCTGCAATTAAGCAAGAGATTTGATAAAACTCAAAGGTCAAAACACAGAACAATCATTATTATTGTCTTAAATAAAATCTCTCATATGCTAGGTCTTCGTTATACGATATAGAATGGTAAGACTGTTTTGGTTTCGGATTTAAATTACCGGCTTTAAAGACAAAAACTAAAAAAATTTCTATTTTTTATGTATTGTTCTATGTTCTTGGATTTTCTTTTTTGGTCTTTTCTCTAACATTTTCATAGAAATGTTTACGTAACGAATGTCATTTCAGGACGCATTTTGAATATTTCAAAAGATATTTATGTGTTAAAGTAAAACAAGAAATATCTTGAAAAAAGATTTGAAGATCAAGATTTGTTGTGCAATATAAAAAAATGCCGAGATGTCACGATTGCTGGTCACACCAGATCCAACATGGATTTCGGTAAGGTAACGTACCCTGCATCGAAAGTTTAACCAATCCGCGTTAAGATTACAAACGTTGTTCGGTTGAAGAGAAATTGCATTGGTGGTTAACTTAAGATTTGATTGGTTAACACAACACTGATATGCAAATAGGAATACCATGTTAGTACGGCTGCAGAGAAAAACGATAAAATGTTTTGTCCAACTTTTGCAAAATTGATATTATACTATAATTTGAGGTATCTGAACATTATGTCTACTTCTTGTAAATCTTAGATATGTTGCCTCACCTTTTTCTGTGAACAGTCTTATAAACTGAAGGTCGCTTACCCATGTCAGAATAAAGTTCTTTTGCCAAACCTCAATGCGAGTTTCGACAGTTGAAAGTTTCAAATAGTTTCAAATACCTTTGATAATTGGTTAACAATTAAATGAATATCATTAAATATGACCTCAAAGAAAGAACGACCAGAGGAGAGGAGTACATGATACATAGATAATTGAAACATGCATTAGTATAAAAATAATAATTATAGCATATGCATAATATCCATGCCATACACACCAACACAAAGATTAGCACAGAAAGCAGGAGAGCAGTTCCATATATTAACCGAAATTGTTGTCATCACTAGTTGGGTGTCGTTATACATGTATTTTTAAGCATTCTAAATGTGTTTCAAGTGATCCAGACAGTCAATCCTTATTGTAATATGTACACACGGTAATTCTAATGATATTGATTTAGGTGTAAGGGACAGTCGATGTAAACAAAATAATTATTTCATATCCTTAATTATTCAGAGTTGTTGATATCCATCACATTGGTTATTGCTGAACTAATTTTGCTTTTTGTCGTATGAGACTTCTTTCTTCTCTAGATTTGGCTGTTAGTCTTCGTAACAGTTGCTTGGCAACACGGTTGCCATGGCGCCCAGACGTTGAATATGGAATTACTGCAACATTGGGACACAAACTGGGAAGGACAGTTCATTATTCCCAGCACACCCCATGATGTTCTTGGTTGGGAATTGAAGATTCATTTCAGCGTACCAGTTTCAAATATTCAGGCATGTGTTTATTGCTTTATTTACACATTCTTCCATTTCTCCCTTAAACACAGCAACTGACTGTTATTGTTATTCGTTCCATTATATCACAACCTGAGCAATATCCTATAGATGAACATTTCAGCTGTCATTTAAAGGTTGTTACTCAACGAGGGTGAAATTAGAGGTTTATTTCTACCACGCAAATATTGATAATTTTGTTGAAGAAAAGTTGATGCTCAAGACAGATGGACCCACTCTGGACAGGCTGTGCAGTATTTACTTCATTTAGTTCACATTGTGAGTTTATCGTCTTGAGCCCTCATTTGGAATTTTGTGCGAAATATTTGATATACAGTACTGTACAGTAAAGCTTCGATAAAACGATCACCATTTGGACCCTTGAAAACTTGTCTTCTAAATGAAATGGTCTTAAAATTGAGTTTGAATACAGAGCAAAAGAGTGAAAATGGATTTGAACATTGTGTTCTTAATATTGAGGTGTTCTTATAATTGAGATGGTCTTTAAGTGAGGTTTAACTGTATTCTGTTATGATCTGATCACTTATATTTCTCCGTTATTCGGTTTTCACTATTCTGTTTTAGCAATGGGACGGCAAGTGGTTGGTGGAAGGAGAGAATGGTGGACAGGATTATACTCTTCTGAATAAAGTCGACAAAGGTTATCACCCCGCCGGAAGTACATTCAAAGTAAGAATGATGGGAAAGTTTTCTGGCGCCACAGCACCCACTGCTACAGCTGAATACATAGATCTAACTGGAGACAGTCAGACGGTCCCGCCTGTTCACGTACCTGCATGTAAGGTTTGATCATAATTGACATCGCAGACGCTTCATTACAACCATGTACTATTTTAGTCTATAATAATAAAACTCGGTATAATAACAAATAGCGTGACGTCACAAATCGTTGGCTTAATTCCAGAGGGACGTAAGTAATGTTTTGGCAATATGGAGTGTTTGATATCGTTTTTCTCGTCTCTTTGAGCTCTAAATGATGGTGAGATTTGTTACCCCGTAGAACTGTTCTAAATAGACTTAATTCCAATTCCACAAAGACGTAAGTATAAAACGTTATTGACTATTCAATCTTTAAACGTTTATTCTCAAAACTAATAAACTGCTACTTACGTCAGTGTAGAATTAACGCGACGAAATGCATTGAAGTCATAATTATGTCTACTATGCGCGGACAAGTTATTGTTTTCTGATTGTAATGTTTATGTGCAATTCATAATATGAATAACATAGTTCACTCGTGCGTATAAATTATTCCATTTCTTCAACTCGAGTTTAGTAGACGATAATAAATATTAAACGGTCGTTTTTATCGTTTCTAGGAAGGTCGTTCTATAAATAATACATATTGGATATCCAATATTTATTGAACTGCTTTCCTGGAAACGATGAAACTTACGTAAGTGGTAAAAATCATAACACTTATTGAACGAGAATGTTGACAAAGATTGAAACGAGCATTTAGAGAAGCGATCATCACTGTACGGTAACTGCGACACGTAATTTGTTATTTCACTAACAGCGAAAAATCGAAAATACTGCATAGTGCATATTAATTAGCGTCTTGTGACCATTTTGCTTTCGTTTGAAACACTTTAGAAACACCTTGTTTGGAACGTCATTTGCTCAAGACATGCTGCTTCACATAGACTTCTTTATGTATGTTTTACATTTTTAGCTCAACAGCAAACTGCCTATAACTACGAAGAAGTTCTTGTGAAGTCATTGTTATTTTACGAAGCTCAACGTTCGGGTAAACTTCCGGCAAATAACCGCATACCATGGCGAGGTGATTCGGCTCTACATGACAGTGGTGACAACGGAGAGGACTTGACGGGGGGATATTACGACGGTATGAAGTGATGATTAAACAATTGCCTGTTCAATGGTTGAAACACTCGTTTGTTACGGTTATAATTGTTTGATTTGTTCTCAGTCCTCGAAAGTGCCGATAAATTCCACGGAATTTCGTTTTCTATGAATTTTGTATACATGCACTTAATTATGGTTTGTGTAATTTCATTGATATTTAACACATAACTTGCAATTCCGCTGTAACATGCACCTTAATGAGCTTTGGTTGTATCGTTCTGTTGTGAAAAATGTTCGGAAAAAATGTATACAGGTTATTGGTATGCGATGGGTCCGCCACGATGTTGGGTATAATCCAGTGATTGTAGATACACGATTGATGTTCTGTATTTTAGCGGGAGATCACGTGAAGTTTAACTTTCCTATGGCTTTCACGACTACTATGCTTGCATGGGGATACTTAGAATGGAAGGATGCTTATATTAAAGCTGGTCAACAGCAGGAAGTTCTTGACGCCATCAAATGGCCATTGGACTACTTGCTGAAGTGTCATGTGGCACCACACGAGTTGTATGTTCAGGTATGTTGATGAAATGCCAAATTACAACAATAGCGAAGAAAGTGTTTAATGTCAATAGCAACTGATATTTTATCTGCTAGTTTGGGGAAATGTAAATTAATTCAATAAAATATCTACTAAGGCCGCCTCCTTAGTCGAGTTAAAATTGTCAGCGAGAATGCCACCCAGCTGGCTTACGGAAGGACGGTTGATCTACACAGGTGTCTGCATGGGGTCTTCCCTCACCCTAATGGCTGCAATATTAACAACATTACCACCCTGACTGTCTGTGCAACTTTTGCCCCACTACATTATATACTCTATAATTAATGTAGATCTACAAAAATATGAAAACACTTAAAGGCGGTACATTATATCGATATTCAGCAACTAACACTTCCGTATGTGTGCAGTTGATGTTTAGTCTGGTTTTTTTTTGATATTACAAAAATGCACCGAGATCCTCTTCACACAGAAATCACCAAGTCCCATCTGATTCCGTTTCCCAAAATGTAATCCAGACTTTTCAATCACCAATTTTTTATTCAAACTGATTGAGACATTATAATTTTTGCGTAAATGTTTTCACCATTTTAAGTAATATTATTTGGTATAAAAAATTAACTCACAATGAAAGAGTTAACATGCTTTACACGTTTAAACAATTGTTATTGCATAAAGATTAGGAAGGATCCTGGTTTAGACATTGATGGGATTATGGATTTTTCAATTAGGTTGGTGATGGTGGTGCTGATCACGGTTATTGGGGTCGACCGGAAAATATGACTATGGCCAGACCAGCATTCAAGATCACTGAAGCCAGACCCGGAAGTGACGTAGCTGGTGAAACCGCTGCAGCAATGGCGGCCGGAAGTATCGCCTTCAAGCATATCAGTAAGTCATCTACCATCCCTACGAATGGGTCCAGTACATATACTATCCCACAATTCCAATGCATCCTTTTATCCATCATTTTATTTAATTATGCAAGGAAATGCATATATTCTGAGAAATGAAAGTGCTTGTTAGAAGATATTTTCTTAAATGTATATTTACTAAATTTCAATTATGATGAAAACAATACATAGATGAAATGAAAATCTCATTAATATTCCACTGCACACTGAAATACAATTCGAAATGTCTAGGGGTTGACATGTCCTGATTACCTAAATCAAACCCTTGACATATGTTTGTGGTACATGTAGTACATTTTTTATAATGTAACTTGAATTGACTACATTCTCAAGTTTCAGTCTGTATATATAGGTTAAGATCAACTTTGTTTTCTTTTGACAGACAAGACATACTCGGATATTCTTCTTACGCATGCCAAACAATTGTACGATTTTGCTACACAGTTCAAAGCTAAATACAGTGACAGTGTAAACCAAGCTGCAGCATACTACAGGCATGTAACAGTAAATTGAGACATTTTCCCATTTAGTGTAAGCCATAAGGCTCCTGAGTTACTTCAAGACACCGTAATGCTTGATACACGTGTAATGTCTCAGAACTTATGTTTTATATGCTGATATTCATTGTAGTTGCAATTTACAAAATACATGTTTAAATAGCTTACCCAATTACTGACAGAATAATGAACGTGACTCTCTCAGTGTGTTCATCAAATAGTTTTTGCCTGATTCACAGTTGGATTCCATGACCGACAAAGTGAAGCACAACTCCCAAATTGGACGGAAGATCTTTAAACAGCATATATAGAAGGGAGGATGTTTAGTTAACCTTCCTCGGTTTTGTTTCCGCACTGATTGAATATTCATCGGGCGACTAACAACAAAGTGTTACAATTTTTTGATGATGAAGTAATACAACTTATTCTCATGTCGATACATGAACATCTTGTGTTCATTATATATTGTGTTCTGAAGTTGAGTTAACTGTTCTATTATCCGTTGCTCAACCCATCATCGTTTTCTCCTATGACGTTCTCCTATTACTTATTTATTCCTCTACGCTCATAGGAGGTACATATGGCTCCCTCCATGGCTCGCCATCTGGTTTGATCCTGTGCTATCGCTCTTGCCGCTCTCCTGAATGGATTTGGAGATGGTTATCAGCTCAGCGTTCTTTTCTATGTCAAGACTGGTCTTCCCCTCTTTCTCTTCCCATGTGGGTTATACAGAGACAAAAAATCAGACCAAAACAAAAACATGTAACCATATTTTAGTATTTAATTACATTGATGAATAATCGCTAAATATCTATATATGGAATCCATGTCAACTTATATTCCCTCGTTTTTTGCAGGTCAGCGGATTATCAGGATGAGCTTGGATGGGCCGCAGTCTGGTTATACCAAGCTACAGCAGACCAGCAATACCTTACTGATGCTGAAACCAACAGGGTCAGTGGGGCTGGATGGGGAGATTCCTGGGATGACAAAACAACGTACACAAACGTAACACACTTGTATTTATTTATTTAACTTGACGTACGATGGGTACCTAGTATTATATCTTATAGCCTGGTTTTAGTCGCCGTGATATATTTATGCATACCCAGTAAGAATAATTATGACGTTATGTCGGAGAAAGATTATCAAACGACAGACTGGAACCCGGACTAGTTGTCTACAAATTTTAGTTGACAAATCATAGTAATATGTGAACCTAAAACACGAAAAATCGGTCCACGGCGCTACCGTTAAAACTGTTTTCAAATGTAAAATAAAATATTTCAACAAAATATATCGAAGAACCGACCGACCCGAATTTGTTGAATGCTAAACTGGGTGCATCATCGTGGTGGTTGATTTTCATGAATGTGGTAGTATGTGGTAGTAATGATGCTAATGAAAACATCTACGATGAAAGTAGAATGCGATGACGGGAAAATAACCTCCATCATAATCAACGGTCAACACGACTTGAAAAATAATTTACAATATATGTTCTGGAACAGATTCTGTTATACAAGATCACAAAGAAAGACATCTATAAGACAGATGTTGAAGCTACATACACAGACTGGATGCCAGGCGGCAGTTTACCATACACACCTGGTGGTATGGCGTACAGACTACAGTGGGGTGCATTAAGATATGCAGGTGAGTTAGCAACATTTATATACGGTATTTCTATAAAAAATGTATTCGGCATCCGACGTACTGAAGCATGACATATCATACTCTAATGTACTCTATTGTCCACACGATCCGATGCCAAAATTGAATACAGAATTTCAAATCTTCATTTCACAAAATGCATTTTATTACGTTAATTATCTATAGTTGTGGTGCTTTATATTATCACAGTAAATATGGCTCTTGGCGCTATGATGGCTGCCGATTCTGGACTTAATGAGGACGCATATCGTTGCTGGGCCTTGAGCCAGATCAAATATGCCCTTGGCGATAACCCAAATCATCATAGTTTCGTTGTCGGATTCGGCACCGATGCTCCATCCCGACCACACCACAGATCAAGGTAAGAGTGGTAATAATTCATCTTCTTCGAATGAAATCTAAAATTTTAATCTGGCTGTGGTTGTAAGCAAATGACTGAAAACCGTAATCTCAGAAATACTACCAGTTTCAAGCCATATCGAAGTCTAAGATCCGGCATTTATTTATGTATTGTGGAGAAGAATATGAATATGAGAAATAATATAATTTTTATTGATTTTAGTTCATGTCCAAACATGCCTGCACCTTGTGGATGGGACGCCCAGAAGAACCCTGGACCGAATCCCCACACATTGTATGGGGCATTAGTTGGTGGTCCCGGTGCGAATGACGAATACAAAGACGACAGAGGGGATTATGTAAAGAATGAAGTGGCTTGTGATTATAATGCTGCTTGGCAGTCGGCGATTGCTGGTAAGTGGGACAAACTATAACATCGCTCATAACACTAGATGCATTTATATTTCGTTTTCTGTCAAGTTAAGCAATGGGTCTCAGGCTTCATATCTAAGCATCACTGCTAAACCTATATTATTATTTCATAAAACATATATGTGATTTCTTCTTGTATTTAGCAAAGTGAATTGATACACATTTGTATATATAAATATCAAATGCAAATGAGAATTTCTATAATTGCCTAGGGACATCTACGTGCAACTGTTTTAATGTAATTTCAGGAGTAATACACTTGGCTCTTAACAACCAACTACCAACATGTCCTTGAACTGATGGTTTTCTGTTATGAATAAAGTATCAATAAATTCAATGTTTGTGTTGTGTCTAAAATGAAAGCTTGCGACTGAGAGTGAGACCCACTTAGCTGGAACCGAAAGACGATACTGGCTCACTAGTAAAATCAAAGTCTTCAATAACATCATCGAGTCGACATGTCAAAATAACAATACAACATAGAAATCATATAATATATGTAATATTAGTTCGAAAAAATGTTTTAGCATTGTCGTACGTTGACAATAAGTAACTATCAAATTTCGTCGATGCATATTCCAGAAATTAGAAGGTAGCAATTTTGCATGCTAATTAAATTTTAAACAACACCGACTATTTATTATGTATTATATTACTTCTTTGGAAATAAATTGGCTATAACTCTAATAAGCAAAACAGTTTTATTGGCACATTTATCACTTGGTTCGCCCTTTACCGATTATGTGCATGGTGTGACAATGACATGTTCTGCAGTTACATGTAACCGATGCGTTTTATCGACGCATTGATTCTAAGCGCTTTAACAATATGCGCTCATTGTCGCGAAAGTGTCGTGTTTTTATCAATTGTCTTGGTGGCTTAAACTTAGATCAGCGTAATATTTGCAACTTGCCATAATTTAGCTGTGGCGGCTATTGCCAAACATTGCTTTATGTAATTACTGAAATTTTCAAATGTTTTGGTGCTTTAATTAATGCTTATATGGAAATATAACATCATCATTAAATAAACTGACATTTACTACTTCACTTCATCTGTTTAATTGTTCGTTTATACTTAAGTGGTGAATCTAAGTTTGGTGTAATGCGATTTATGCGATGCAACTATTATACAATGGGAGATTGCAATTATATTAGATGGTGAAAATTCGTGTCTAACAATTAATAAGCAAGACGTTATGTTTCTTAATTTGCGGTCTGACAGGACGTATGTAACTCTGTGTTTTGGTCATTTTAACAGCTGTCTGATTGCAAGTGCACTGTACTTATAACGACCTTAAAGACAAGAAAATACACTGATACAAATTCCAGTTTATTATATAATCTAATAAACAAATCGTAATTATATAACCGGAACGTATTATGCATCTACCCGACCAATTCGCCAGGCATGTTTGGTGATATATCTGAAAGAAAAGAGAGTGAAATAGATATCTAAATTACAAAATACAGCTGGACACCTTAGTCAGGTATTTGTATAATATTCACACTCACAGCAGTTTCAAGAGAAATAACTCATGATATGTTGCTGGTACTTCCACCTACTGTGGTTCGAAACCAACCCGCAGTTTACGAGGAGTAGTCCGAAGAATATATGCTTATTAAAAAAGAATGGGGTCTCCAATTCCTTATACTGAGATACATAATTATTGTCGCGTAAGCTAGAGCAAGTATAGTTTACTTTAACATCAACCTCTCTTTGAATCTAATTTTAAACCCAGCTTTGTAAAAGTTACGTCATCAGTCTCATGCAAATAGAATTGTACGCAATGTTATCGGCGAGTATACTTTTAGGCATATATATACATGATTACTCGTGTATGCGTCACTGGGCACGTTTATACACCAGAAGTCTATACAAGCAAAAGTTAAGATATTTGCAACCGAATATCTCTATATAGCTAACTAACTGAATGATTATTAGAACCAGGACTTACCAAATTCACAGATATAAGGAAAGCTGTATATACAATTTGCATCTTCCCACTTGCCACTAACTGGTTCCATAACAATACAATGTTCATGATTCAATGGAGCAGTATTGTCTTTCCAGTTTGTGTACGATAATGGTTCCCCTGTGTAAATATTAATAATTAAAGTATTCGAAAGTAATATCTAATATGTGTTGTCAATGCGGGTTGTTATTTCATTGAATTGACAATATTTACTCCTTCGTCCTAAAAGGCGTGGTCAGTCAATATTACTCGTACACTATACATCGTAAATGTTTTTTCATTTTCTCCACGATCAAATTTGGTTCGAAAAGTCTTCTTATTAGATGCAGTATATAGTGTTCTGAACATTAGTTTCGAAGCCATACTTTTGCCATAATCCAAAAGTACTGTAGTGGACAAATCGTCTTAAACTATACATCTACTTAACATTGATGTAGCAATTAATTACTCAGTACCAATATTGGTGCCGTTACAATGTATAAAATACAAGTTAATTAGTTACACTAGAACGCCATTATCAGTTAGTAGTTTATCATCAATAAAATTAAACATATAAATATCTACATGTTTTCACAATCAAATCCTGATATACCTTTCGGTGCACACAAATGTGAACTTCGTTGTATTGGTCCTCTTGTATACCGCCATTACTTAGAACAATGGTGTTCCGAATAGTTCTGTTACAGATTACTTTTTTTTAATAATTAAATCTTGTACCTGATTCCCATCTGAAATGTCCATTTCTTATGTAGTCGCTCAGGCCAATCCAAGTTTTATGTTGATCGTACGTTAAAACATATCTATGTAATAATTCGTTCTGTGCTGAAGTTTTGATCGTTGCCAACTGTCCGCCATTTCGTTTGCAGTGGTTTACAGCACGATCAAATGACGCATGAAGCTCAATGAGTTCATAACACTTCCTTTCTGCCATGTCAACAATAACGATGCCATCCTCTAAATGGGCTGCTTCCAGTAGATTCTTCGGGCACACTCTCGTTGCTTATATATAATTAAATGTGTTATAAACAGACATGGTCGTAATACAGTATCATTTCTGCTTGATTATAGAGAAACGCTTTATATTTATAAAAAGGTCTGTCCGTGTTTTTTTCTTATAAGTTGATGAAGTTTTGATTAACATTTAATTACTTAATGGAATTAAAACCACAGTAACTAAATAAAATTACTGAAAGTACGCCATTATAGAAGACGCGAGAAATTCATCTTGCAATAATATACGGCATGGACTTATTATTATTTCGAAACATGGGTCGCTTTTATAGACTGAAGGCTATCCTAAACATATTTGTTGAGCGTAACCTTGTCTACACATGAAAATCGCCTCTAATAAACAAATACTTGATGTATCTGCGTGGGACTTTTTAAAATTGATTGACCATAACATGGTGATCAATAAAACAATTGCCTAGTAACTATACGCCTTTTTGTTTCTGTTGTACACTATTATACCAAACAAACCATTTTTAAGGATGTCATTATACCAGGTAACGTAGATATCTCCTGATGAATATTTCCATCAATCTTTTCTTTTAAACTAAACCTTCTATGAAGCCAATTAGGTTAAATATATGGACGATAAATAACCATTATGCAGTAGAAATGTTAACTCGATACACACCGGCTGTTGTTGGTACAGTTGTTGATGGCCGTGTAGTAGTTGGCACGGATGTTGGAACAGTTGTGGTAAGTTTTTGCGTCGTAGTGGTAGGTGTTGTCGTGGTGGAAGGTGTTGTCATTTCTGTCGTGGTGGAAGGTGTTGTCGTTTCTGTCGTGGTGGAAGGTGTTGTCGTTTCTGTTGTGGTGGAAGGTGTTGTCGTTTCTGTTGTGGTGGAAGGTGTTGTCATTTCTGTCGTAGTTGTAAGTGTTGTCGTTTCTGCTATGGTGGTAGTGGTTTGAATCGTAGTTGTAGAAGAAGTGGATAGTAGGGTTGTAGCAGTAGACGGTCTCTGTGTTGATACAGACGTAGTATGTTTTTGTTCCGTGGTAATAGTGGTTGGTGTTGTGGTTTGTGTTGTCACTGTGGAAGATTTTCTGGATTCTGTAGTATGTCCTCCCGGTAAGGGTGAATTCACTAAAACAATTGTTGGGTCACTAGTAACATTAATGGAGTCACTATAGTGAGGTCGATAATAACATTGGTGGAGTCACTAAAACAATTTTAGGGTCAATATTAACATTGGTGGAGTCACTAAAACAATAGTAGGGTCACTAGTTACATTGGTGAAGTCACTTAAACAATAATAGGGTCACTAGTAACATTGGTGAAGTCACTTTACCGATGGTTAGCAGAACACTCACACAATTTGAAAGAAACATACACGTCAATTTCCACAATTCACAACACAAAGTTAAGATCACTAATAACACTGACGAAGAATGATTCACCAGTAACAAATCAGCCGTTGCCTATTAAGTTTTATATATGAAAACAGAGGAACGATATTTCAAGAACGCCCATTAATTTAGATATTGATTGTTAGATCTCACAAGTTACCAAACCGTTGAAGGTAGGTAGATGGGAACATCATAGGTTATAGTACCTCTGCGGCATTTGGCTTCAAACATTTATGATTTGAAAAAGCTAAGCTACATTTGAATCGGTCGTCTGCTGAATTTTATCTAAGATATAATACTACATGTATAACGGTAAAAACAGTAAAGCGTGACCGAACAACAGACCAGAGGACGAACGATGAAAGGAAGTATACACACTTTGCCATTATAACGAAAGTGAAGTTATATGATGACCCATATTGGAGCAACGATCATAAAGTTCCTCTAACAATACTGCAGTAGGTGGAACTATTATGAAAAGGGTACGCGTAGGCGATCCCCTTTTCTGTTCACCAATGGAAAAATATGGACACTATTATGTCAACTCATGTACTCACCTTTATCAGCTAGCGAGGCATTTCCCGCACATATTTGAATATCAACTTGTTCGTTCTGCATCACGTATCCAATCTGTTGAAGCAATACAGTCCGTTTCAGGTAATCATAAGTAATTCTTAGGTAGTTAATTGACATTTCGAAAGATTGACTTATAATTGAAAACAAAAGCAGTAATCTGGTCTTTTCGGTTGTTGGGTTTTAAAATTGAAGCTTATGTCACTCTTCTACTGTTAAATATTAGTATAAGCTGCTGCAAAAAATGGCTCAATGCGCATGGCGAAGTAGAATATAAAAAAACTTTACATAGGGTACGATTATTGAAGACCACATGTCCGCGTTTTCTTAAGTTATTTGTTCACCATAGAGTTGTAAAATTTCGATTTCTAATTGTGCATTTGTATCCGTAACATTTTACTCCGTTTTGTGAGATATCTTTGTTGGGGTCTTATATATCGGTAATACCCTTCATAGTTTCTCAGATTTATGTTATTTGGACAATACACATCAGTCTTTTGTTAGCATTCTCATTTGATTTCTTGGTCTCCCACATCATTGTCCATGTTCCACTGATCCATTTAACTGAAATCCCTTCAAATTTCAACACAGGCGACCATTTCAATTTAAACAATCCTGCATTTCTTTAGCCAACGAATTCACCTTCCGACATTTGTACGCTGAGTACGTCTTGTACGCTACCCAATTTACCTCCTACTTCAGACATTGTTGAGCAGAAGGAATTAACCTCATATAAAATATTAAAACTCATATAATTGTATACACCCAAATCTGAGGTTAACACACATTCAACGCCAGCCAATGATACCTTGTATCTAATTATGGTGTATTCATGTCCATTGTCTCGATCTCATGAAACAAACGGCGTTAAATAACATATTTGAAAGAAGTATTAAGCTCAATTTCTACCCAAACAGGAACAATGTTATACATACAGTTAAAATATCAATAAATATGCATTATCAAAGAATGAACTCATTATGTAATAATCTGTATTTGTTGAAAAAAACCGTTTGTTTTATCACAAATTAAAAAAAAAAAGTTTTAACAAGCTGGTACGTTTTCTAGTTGTGTCTGTTAGTATTAGGATGAATTGAGATATTTTCAATTTGTTAAATACATTGCAATGGTTCTTATTAATGATTCTTTAGCCGATGTATCAACGATACTGGATCAAACTCAAATAAAACAGTTTACCTACAGATAAACAAGATGTTGCACATGTGCAATATTGCTTTTATGAGAACTCATTGTATTTCTTAACTATAATGAGTATATGTACTATATAGACTGTATTAACACATGTCACGAACTATGGTTGCATAATTCTGCCACCCGTTTACTACATAAATAACTGGAAAATTATGTGGTTATGACGTTAAAGGAACCAGCTAACTACATACTCATCATGATAGTTATGTGGTTAAGTAGATAAGTATCGTGATAAATTTGCGTTCCAGATGAATATCTTTACACGAAAAATGGTCAGGTAGTGTTCACAGCTGTCACCTCTTATCCACTAAATCCCCTAGATATTCCGAATGTATGATCTATTTTTCAATAACTGTTAAGTGGTTAACATGATAAATATATAGTTAACTACATACTTTTAGACAAATGTTAAGTGGTTAAGTCTACATATAGTTAACTACGTCTTTCTATTTAAAAATGTGGGTAATTAATTAAGTAACGTGATAACAAGATATATGTTCTAGTTAATTATACGTAGTTTTCTTGACAACTGGTATTTACATTGTGACCACGACGAACTATATTATACGGCTACAAGAGTATACTTTACCTGGTGCTCATATGCGATAGCGGTCCAGGTGTTTGATTTCCTTTCCAAGTGTACAATTTCCTTACAATCGAACTCGTACATGTATCCGACCACTTGACTCGTGTTTGAAGGCTGAAATATGCATTTAATCCGATCACAAAAAAAAGGTAATAAAAACACCACCGCCTGCAAGAACCTAAAACAATTCCCTAAGCCAATTTCGGAAATAAAACAAGAACTCTAGACCTAAACATGTTTCTAGTTAATCAGTTATTGAAGAACGGCATATGCATCAGTATCTACAATTTTTTTCAATTACTGTGTAAAGTACGTTAAGATCGCAACATAGTAGGTTGAAAAACAGGTTGGCATGCGCTTAAACTGGTTAAAGATCTCAGTATCTATACTGACAGTCCCAAGGCTACAACACTGTCGTACATTGTGTCATGATTATTGTTACTCTATCCCCATGTCTTGTAGCGAACCACTGTAATATATTTATATTACACGACGAGGGTCTTAGCGTGGATATGGACATGTCCTGCACTAAGATGACTTAAAATGTTAATAGATAATTCACATATTTAATTTCAACTGTAGCTTTGTATTATTATAACTGTATTTGTCTCAAGCGCACGGCCCACACAGGATGCCCAGGTTGACACACGGGATGTGTCGGGTGGATTCCGATCGAGACAGGTCATGTCTTCCCGTTACATTTGCCTACATTTTGTCTTCATATTCTGATTCAAGTCAAAACGGTGTCAGCTGCTTGAGGAAGGGCAGGTTATTGAAGGTTGATAAATTGATTCCAGTAAAACCATATATAAGTAAAACCATATATAAGTGAAACCATATATAAGTGAAACCATATATAAGTGAAACCATATATAAGTGAAACCATATATAAGTGAACAAATGTGTTTAAACTATAAAACCATATATAAGTGAACAAATGTGTTTAAACTATAAAACCAATAAAAAGACGAACAATCACAAACACACACACAATACAACAACTTCAATAATAAATATCAGAGTCTATAAAAAATCACCTGTTGGAAAACTTGTCTCTCCACATCGTAATTACACAGGCAATCAAAATCGCCACGCACAACACTAATAAGTGTCAGCAAGAGAAGAACTGCCATAGGTTCAACTTCAAAGATACAAATATTTACCATTAGAATATCTGACAATTTATATTCGAATTCAGAATATGCAACGGTTAAAATTATGATTCATTTCATATATGATAAGCATTTTCCAAAATTGGGGAAATTGGTCAAGGATTAAAATGCTTATAAACAGTTGAAAATTTGATAAACACTGCTGCTACTTAATTACTAACTTATCCTGGTATAGAGTTCCGCACGTTTTGAAAAAATATGTGCTTTAAACAGTAAATTCAATACTCACAAATTAATTGTAAATAAGTATTGTCCGCAATTACCTATCTCCTGGTACAAAAAATGTAAATAATTATAATTCTTACTTGACGGCCATGAACTAATTATACAAGCACAATGATGGAAATGAAGTCAGCCACGAAGATATGATTAATTAGGTTAAAGTTAATCTCAGCTATTTATGACTTGTTGTCAATGTATTGTATCGTCTATTTACTGTCTGGTGATGCATTGTACATATAACAGTATTCGTATATAACAACTATACATTGATGTCAACAAGACTCGACATTATTTTGTATTGTAAAGTACAGTTATTTCTTTCTCTTCAATATATCGATGCTTTTAGTTCTGAAACTTACTTACGAGAAAAGTTCAAGTGCAATCAAGAAGAAAAGGGTGATCTAGTTTTCTACTTATTACGGTAATCCAGTAATAGCAAGAGATACGAGAGGTCAATGTCGGTTCGTGTATTTTCAAAGATAAGTAAACATAAAAATGACATCGAACTTGGATAAAAGGTGCATTTTCATTGATAAGCACATACAATCTGAAAATAGTCCCTGTTTAATTTGTGTTGGTCTGCCAGAAAGTTGGCATTGTCCCCGTTCTATGCCCGCTCTTTTTAGCTCTATAGTATAAGCCATCCCCTTTATATCAATTCTTTTTCTTATCGTATGGATCCTCGCAAGTCGTTCTAGGTGATGAAAGAAATCCATTTGTACAGTGAAACCTGTCAAAACCGAACCCTTTATAAACATAATTGCTGTCTAAACCGTACACTTGTCGGTCCCGATATTATCGATCTTTGTTTTTTTTAAAAGCTCCCGAGAATACCGAACACCGAAAAGTTGCCGGGATGAGTTTTGTTTTACTTTCACTTAACACTATTTGAGAATACCGAACGGGCAAATCTGGTTTGTATATTTGTCAACCTACACCCTGATGTGTCAACATGTTGATTGTGTCTGGGTCTCCCACAATTTACAATACTAGCCACTAATTGACGCTAATTGGCAACTGCGAGAATTTATTTTTGAATTTCCTCTCAACAACATTTTGTGAGTATCTTGTCAGACTACTAATTTGGTGTTTTTGTGATAAGGTGGACAGTTTAATTTTTACTCCACAACTGTGCTAATTAATGAAGTACGATCATATACTGTTTTTATCTCAACTTTATGACGTACAAACAGTTGAACTCAATACTGACACCTGTACGTGTTCAAACATAGACAAAAACTGAACATAAGGAGAGTGTGTGATAAGCATGTAATCATAGACAGTAGCTACACATTGCTGAAACACAGCGATAAGGAATGGCAAACTTTTAAGAATACTTCGAGCGGCAGTACATTTTATTACGTAATAAATGCATGTAAAACAGTTTAACTTATTCAATAATAATGACATCCTTGCATCACTAACTGGGACCTGTTTTGAACGAACACAAGACAACCAAATATTAAAATTCTGCCCCAGTTAATTTGTTTGAACTCATGGTACAAACAGTTTGTTACATGTTCAACAAAATGTAATAGAGCACGCTTAAACAATTACATGACCATAGTGTCATTGTCCATTGACATTTCAAAGGTTGCCATAAAATAAATACTTATTAATTAGTATTAATTAAGGTATAATAGATAATAGAACTTTGTGTTGAAACCGTTTGCATATCGCCAATGCTAACGATTGGAAATGTATTAATTACTGTTGAATTCGTCTGTTTTACGTTACATTGATTAACGTAATATCGTTTTGTTTTGCCTCTGCCATAATGATGAAGGGCATAAAGCGTTACCCCTGTTCGTCCGTCCTGCAGTCTTTCCGTCCTTCCTAACATACTGCAAATCGGGACAATCAGCGTCCAGTTCAAAAACGAACTCCAGCTGTCCACAATTTGCATCGACATTAAACTTAAGATTTGATCGGCTTACGCACCACTGTGATTGAAGTAGCAAATGCGAATATTATACGGAAGGGCCGAAAAACTAAAATGAATGTTTTCTTTCAGAGCGCTGCTGAGATTTAGCATAATTTAGCAAATAAGAATACTCGATTAATGTGATGACGTACAGTTAGTTTATTTACTTGAGAAGTGGTCTAACAATTGAAAGGTGGTCGCCCAATGAAAATATATTCTAGAAAGCATTGACCGATGGACACCGTGTACACAATAACGGTATTCTGGAGTATTTTATGGGGCATAAATGGTCGAATGGTTATGTTCGCTGTCTTTAAAGCACACGCGTCACCGCTGTCTGTTCGAATCCCACCCGAATTGTTTAATTTACAAGTGAGAAAGCAATTTAGCTGGATCATGGTATGTCTGCATCCGCCCTTATATCTGGAATAGTCACTACATGACTATGGCTGCGTATGTGATCTAAAACACCACTATTATATAAAATCAACTAATATTGACTCAGTTTATCTGAAATAATAAACAGGAATAGAATCAAAGCACAGAAAGTGCTGACAGCAAGGGGCTCACTGCAGATCACAGACGTCACTTTGTCATAGATTTACCTATCACAGTATGCTATCAAGATTACTTTGTTATGTCAGTATATAAAATAATATAGGAGTTAAACCCACAAGATTTTATACAAATTATTGGTATTGGCAGTCAGTAGGATGGATGGAGAAGTAGTAAACAGTACCTTAATGTTGCTTATATGCCAAGTTTCAATGCAATCCATTGAAAACTGACGTATTTTGCTACAAAGTTATAATGTTATTACATGTGTTCTAAAAGGAGACTTCAGTTCAAAGGGACAGACTTCTAAAACATTTTGATGGATGCACATCAAAGGTATGTTTTCCATATCTACCAGTCATGTTTCATGGTATTATCAAAAAGCATTGTAATCCCTTGAACACTGAAGAAATAGTTAGCCACACAAACTACATATGTTGTATATTGGACAGAACAACCAATCGACCGATCTACCGACAGGATGACAATAAAACAAAACGTATGATTCCGTAAATCGTCGATATTCAACGAAACGAGGACGGAAAATTGCATTTCCCATTATTTCAATATACGTATAATTGTTCGTTGGATATACTAAGTGTTGCACCGTTTTCTTTTATACGTATCTCTGCCTACTGCTATCGTCCGCTGTGTTATCTGCCTACTGTACACAACCTTTTACTATCGTCCGCTGAGTTAAAGTGCGCTAGTTTGTTTTCAGTGCACTGCACGCGTGATACGGCTGCGGCGTAGGCAGACATTTTTCTGTAATTTGCAATATTAAATCAGCAGTCAGCTCAAATCCGTTTTCTAGCTGATATCGCAAATGCTTACCGCTATTTTTTGATAGACAAGGACTACTTCTTCAGGAGTATGTATACTTTGGTGGTTCAGAATTACAGACTTTGGATGATTCATCCGATGAATGTCCGCGGATTTCGCCTACTATACTGACGAGCCCCTTTTTAAGTAATGACCACGCAAGATTAAGAACGTACATTTAGTTGTATTATTCTCTAATTGCTCAGTACAATATTTTAACAGACTCACTTGCACAAATTACCTCCTGCGCTAAGTAAGACGCAGCATTGTGGGGATTGAAAAGTATATTGTATTGCAGGATTATGTGGAAATGTTGAGCAGCTAGCAATTATGTTTAATCTACAAATATCACTTTAACATTGATATATATTTCAAAGGTTGCCCTGTGTATCATATATAATTAAGTTCTGCAAAAAGAAAACTATGTGTATTTAGGGTTTATTTTTATCATGTACATAAGGTAACAGAAATTACAACAAGTTGATGCTACCAAATAACAAAAATGTTCATCCAACAAGAATACTGGACGCATGTGTTGAAATGTCTGGAAAATAAAATCAGTTCGTAGAAATGATTACAAACATTCAGTTTGGAACACATTTCTATATAACTATTAACTATATTTCTAGACCAGGCAAATATTTTGGTATGAAGCAGTGGTGATGTTTCATTATTTTTGAACATCAACTATATGTACATAAAGTGCTGGACAGGACGGAGTACCACATGCAAAATAATACATTATTGTAGGGCAAGAGTTATATTGACAGGGTACGGCTTAGGAATTATCAAATAATATATTACAGTGCCGTATAGCAAAATATAGGGGTTGTATCACGTTTTAATATTAAGAACTAATGTTTGAAATTCTGAATTTCGGTATCCAGTATATCAGGTTTACTTAGACGTTTTCAAGACTTCTTGATGAAACTGCCTTTGCGATAATTATGACACTCAAGATGAATGACATAGTAATAATAACTATTACCACTCAATGTCTTTTCACAATTTCATTGAAAACATGTTGAATATTTAATTGACACATTATAAGTATTTTGTAGAACAGCATGAACAACCAGATGAAGCGTTGACTTACCATATTGACACAATGGTGCGTGTGTCTCTCCGCTGTCACCGAACAGGAAGTATGTTTGACCACAAGGTATGTCATCCCATATTCCATTCTCGTAAGGAACAAACACAACACAATCTTCTA
The DNA here is from genome assembly GCA_032209605.1 of Mactromeris polynyma. Classification (NCBI taxonomy): domain Eukaryota; kingdom Metazoa; phylum Mollusca; class Bivalvia; order Venerida; family Mactridae; genus Mactromeris; species Mactromeris polynyma. The sequence continues at coordinate 33,929,352 of JASFXZ010000004.1, forward strand.
CACTATGACTATAATAGTTATTCCTGTGACCTGGTAACCAGTTTGTGTAGGTTACTGGTTTTCCTGTGGTAAACATAAAAAATTGCTCATACACCAATCAACCAACACAATGGAAAAGAATTAAAGCAACAAAGCCATATAACAAGTTTACTTATAATGTCGTGTGTATACGAGGGATATTCGAAATGTATTGTGATAACAAGCAATTTCCAAGAGGCATTTTACGCCGATGTTTATATCATTGAATATCTCTCTCCAATATCTACGAAATAGATTATTCCAATGAATAACCGGTGTGTACAGTTATTATCATTTCAGTTTAGGTAGGTTTGACCTCTGTTGCAAAAATGGTTTGAAAACGAATAGCCAGGTTGTCCCATCCATTGACCAGAAAAAGGTACGTGTTGAAACTGCCAAAAAGTTGCTAAAATGTTCCCAAAATATGACAAAATTCTTTTTGCAGATGTTGTCAGATGTTTTGGAGGTAATGCCTGGGTACAAAATATGGGCCACAAAACATGGAAAAAGATCAATAATTGCAAAACGCAATATTAGTGCTTTTAATGTTGTGTATGCTTTTTCTTCTCTAGCGAAGGCATAGCAGAACAGATACCAGTACAAAGGGGCTGAAGTGTGGCTGGAAGGTACTGCCGTGACATTGTATTGAAAAAAGTACTACGAGAAACGTCGCCCAGTCACAGGTTTCAAACATGTTCGACTGTTGCATGACAATGCTGCTGCAGTGCACACGTAAAGTAAGGTAACACAATTTTTGAAGTAGGGTAAAGTTACTGTGCTACTACATCCTCCTTATTCCCCAGACCTGGCATCCTGCGACTTCTATCTCTTTCCAACATTGTAAAACAAAATCCTTTCTTGTTGCATATATCGATCTCAACAAGCTCTCGGTTCTGCTGCTCATCAGTATTACGTAGAATAACAAAATCTGCCTACCATGACGCTTTCCGGAAATGGATCCATATACCATGATTATACATGTCTAACCATGGGGAGTACTTTGAGGCTATAAAATGCGAATCTGCATGTTTCGATCATGTTAAGGTCACAAACCACAAATCACAATACATGTCGAACATCCTACGTAGTAATCCACCACACTAAGAGAAATGATTGTAATTTTCTTTACAGTCAACCCGTTTGATTTCGTAAGCCTGTTTCTATCGTAAGCCTCAAATGTAGGTTATCAAGAGTTTTATATAAACAAGCCATGCATTATAGGGATCATACCAGAGCTCCATTCAAAGTGTTCTTCCGTGTTTAAATCATGAAGTCCAATCCACACGGCGTGATCTCGGTAATGACGCTTCATAAATGCTTCTACGAATGCCTGTTCTTTGGAATTTGTTATATATGCTAGGTGTCCACCATTTCGAGTACATATGTCTTCGCCATGAGTCCAACTGACTTTGTTGGTTTGTATAATTTCGTAACATGATATGCCATACTGTCCCACAGAGTGTCCGTTTAATCTTGAATGTTGAATAACTAATGGCGGACACAGATTGATATTCCCTGCAGTAAAATAATTCACCTTGCAATTAACAATGATCGGTAAATAATCAGCTCTAAGCTAATCATTTAACTCTTAATTTCATTTTTTGTCAATAAGGCAACATTGAAAGTTTGATTATCAACAATTGTTTTGTAAAATTGGTAACATAAACCTTTCTGATATTACCAGTAATAACAGTTATAATGAAACCATTTATCAACCATATTTAAAGGTAGATTTTTAAGTTTTATCAAATATACTTCGACGTAAATCAAAGAAAATCTGTGGTAATTGACTTCATACAGATATAATCTAAAAGACTTCGTTGTCACTTTTCTTACATGTCCCGCAAAACCACAAATACACAACATGTCTGATACCAGTAGTTGATAAGTAAATTGTATAAAAAAAAAATTAATAACGTTTAGGGATAGAGTTTATTTCTATTCGACTAGTATATTGTACACTTAACGTAGTGTGATAAAAAGTAAGACTGACTTCCATTACGGACCGTGTAAACATATATTGACTAAAACGGACCATTCCCTTCGCGTTATAATAGGACTCGAAATTTCAGAAATATAATTGTCAGGATTTTTCCACATTTTTTACAAGCGGCAGAATAAATTTTTCTCACTGTTTATTGTATAAACCATCGACTAAGTAATAAATAATTTTATGGCATACCACTTTAGAATTAGTAAATGTGCATTCAAGAGCGGCCTGATTAGTTCTGATGGATCCTTATCGCGTATAAAGAGTCATTTTATCACATGTATCTGAATACATGAAGCCAAGTGTTTCATAAGAAGTTACCATCCGTGTTATAAAGTGTTGATGGTGGTTTTGTCGCTGTCTGGATTGGAGAACCATGACCAGTTACTGCAGCTGAAAGGATAGCAAACAATCTAACTTAGTATTAAAATAGTTCTGCAGTTCTCAATTACATTACCTTATATACAATTTAACACATATTTGATAACGGTCGGTTCCATAATATTTGACTAAAATCTTAAGTAACAGTGCCTGAAAAAGTCGGTTCAACAATTGAAACTACTATATTCTTGGTAAATAAGCAACATTAAAATGTATGCTTATTTTGATATTAATATACCTAACATGTAGTTAATAAATTAAGCATACGGGAGAAGCACATGCCAACACAAGCATATATGCTCAAATATAAATAGATGAGCAACCATTACCGTATTCACAAATGTATGCATAGAACATAGTGCAGTCAGTGTCTTCCCATGTTCCTGTAAGTGGACCCATAGCCACGCAATCTTCCATTCCGTGGAAAAAGAAATCTTTACGGCCTGCATGCCAGTTTGTGTATGTCAGTTGTTCACCTTGGAATTGAAGACAACCATTTTAATAGCACAATGATAACGTGTCATGGGAATAACAGGGTACACTACATGTTTAAAAACAAAATAACAATATCAGCGGTGAATCATTACCCACGCTGCAATTTGTCCGCGTATAACTAATCATTTACTTTATATATTCAGGAATGTTTTGGGCAGTTATCATCTATTGGGTACTTAAGTTTATTATTGCTCTTTTAAACATGTACGCGTTTCAAGGTTTGATTACATAGCGGTGAATACAAATTTCACTATTGATACCTGAAGACCATACAAAATGTTCCTCTCGATCCCTGTCACTAAGACCAATCCACGTTGGGTGTCCATATGCTTGAACATAACTGTGCAGCAATTCATTCTGTGTTATGGAGCTTATCGATGCCAAATGACCGCCATTTTGTAGGCAAATACTTTCGGAGTAGGACCAAGTATGCTTTGCCGGTACAAACTCGAAGCATTTTCCTTCTGTTTTGTCGACAAACGCTGAGCCTCCGTCCGTTCTTACTGATTGTAGTACGTTGTCAGGGCACATAAGCGGTCCTATATAAATGAATATTTTACAAAGGAAGATATCACAATAACAAATCATTAAATATGTTTGTGTTTTGAGAGATGAACTAGTAAATAATGGCACGTTTGGTCCGTACAAGATGAAGAAGCTAATTGTTTTAGAGATTTGTAGAAATGGGAAGTCTTTACTTACGATACATTTCAATCTATAGTCTTGAAGTTCTATACAACTGTATCGATAATATTACATCAGGTTAGAGACTTGGTTAACCTATCTAAATCAGGTCTGGTTTGGCACATAGGTTTATAAAAAATATATAATTCTGAGCTGTCATTCTTAAAATATTTACGAACCATACGGAGCAGTTGATGGTGACGGTTTTGTTGTAGTAGTAGTCGTTGTTGTTGTTGTTAGTTGAGGCGTCGTTGATGCTGTTGTTGGTTGAGGCGTCGTTGATGTTGTTGTTGGTTGAGGCGTCGTGGTAGTTGTTATTGGTATAGGCGTCGTTGATGTTGTTGTTGGTTGAGGCGTCGTGGTAGTTGTTGTTGGTTGAGGCGTCGTTGATGTTGTTGTTGGTTGAGGCGTCGTGGTAGTTGTTGTTGGTTGAGGCGTCGTTGATGTTGTTGTTGGTATAGGCGTCGTTGTAGTTGTTGTTGGTATAGGTGTCGTTGTTGTTGTTGTTGGTTGAGGCGTCGTAGTTGGCTGCTTTGTTGAAACTGAAATGTTTGGAATGTTAGGTTATTAAAGAAGTTTATCGTATGATTTCGTTTGATAATTTAAAACAAACGTTACTATTTATAATTTGGTCATACTGGAGTATACGACTGAACCAAAACAGGAACTTTCGCTAAGTTTAGAAAGGAATATTTCGTTACCTTTTAAAGTGATCGTTTTGAAATATATTTGTTATTGTGAAATAATTTATTATCAATTCATTAAAATATCAAATAGCGGAAAATTATAAATTTCATTGTTGTAGTTGAATTTTCGCTAGGTAGGGGTCTGCTTTGAAATTCTGACATCAATAACGTGTATGACCATCGCGTGCATTGATGACAGCTTGACGTCGTATTGAGTGTACAAGCTTGTTGATATGGTATTAAGGGATATTATTTCACTCTTCAAGTAATGCATCTCGGAGCTTATTGACGTTACCAGGTGGATTTAAGTGTCGCCGCAGACGTCTATCAAGATTATGTCAAAAATGTTCTATTGGATTTAAGTCCGGGCTTTTTATGGCAAGTTGCCTATGGAATCAATGTTGTTATTTTGTATAAACCGAATGTTATCTCGAGCGACGTTGCTCTAGCATTGAAAATGACGCGTGTAGGATAGGGAAAACGTGAGACTATTTTCCCTGTAGCTCTTCTAGAGCATCTAAATTAGACTCAATGACCACAAGTGGGGTTCGATACCCATAACCAATACCGACCAAGACCATAACTGAACCTCTACCCCCATTGTATCCCTCGACCCATTGAAGTCTGTCAAGGCGATGACGGGCCGTCAAAACAGATCCAATATAAGGACGACATCCGTACATATCGCTTTCCGTCAAACGATTACTTACGGTTTGTGCGAAACTCCGGGCTTTGTGACTACCGGGGGTGAGGGAAACTGTAGCCGTTGCAGTAAGGAAGCTTGTTTGACATATAGCGGTCTTGATCTGGCGAACTTAAACGTGGTCGTTCGTAGTCAAACCTTTGTTTTAATTATTTTCTGACTGAAGTCGTCTTATGCAATATTTTGAAGTGAAAATCTTTTCTACATGTTGACCGGATATACATGTCATAATTAAGCTTGAACTTTTTAGATCTACTTAACGAAAGTTTTTTTTCGGTTCAGTATATTTTGAAATGTTATAATGTTACTTGAATGAATAATATGTTTGCTTTTATCTATATTTGGCTGGGAGGACTAAAGTGATCTCTTGGTATTGCTTTCCACTGTCTAGACTTTCCTGTATGCTTTATGAAAAAGTTATTCCACAAATTCAACAGAATATGTTATAGAAAACATATCCTAAAAAACGATTGTTTCTGTGTACTATATACTTGAAGGAATAATATGTTTGCTTTGATCTAAATATACCGAACTTGTTTTTGGAGGACTAATATGATATCTTGGTATTGCTTTCTACTTTCTAAACTTTCATTTAGGAGAAGTTATTCCACATATTTTACTGATTTATTATGTCCTTAAAGACGATAATTTATATGTAATATATTTATCTACCTTTGTCTTCATTCGGTGGATCACCAGAACATATCTGCATCTCAATCTGGTCATCTATCAGTACGTAGCCTATCTTTTAAAACAATGGTTAATATATTATATCACATTAAAGAAAAAAACATCATGCGTGTTTCATTCTATAAAAATGAAATCAGAAGTCGAGCAGTCACATCCGAAGTGGCAACCATCTCAAAAGTGTGAATAGCATAATTTAGCTGTCGACACACAAAAAAATAACAATATAATGTATACCTGGTTAAAATGACAAATTCTTATTCAAACGTCGTACATTATCATGCACAATCATTGCGTAAACTATACAGTTCCATTACAAGAACGCAAATTAAATAATTTCACACTCCATATTGAGTTTATAAGGGCTTTTGTAAAAGATAACATTATAAATAAACACCTGATGCTCGTAGGCAATGGCTGCCCATCCATTGGTTGCCGTCTGTGATTGTACCTTTGCTTTACAGTCAAACTCATACATATATCCTAGTGGTTGTTGACCTGACTCTGCTGCCTTAAAAAGAGAGAATAATTGCATCATATTTTCAAGCTCTTCGAACTTTCAAAATTGTAAAGGTTTTGAGTACAAAACGTTAATTTAATCAACCTTGCGTGTGTGAGTTTTAGATCATGGAAAATTTCTTTCATTTAAATATGGATTATACCATCATACTTGTAGTACAACATGTGGTTATTAACTATGCCATAACGTATTTAAAATGAGTGTTAACCAGTATCGATTCCCTGTCAATGTGAAACGTTTGTCATGCATTTTAACATGTCACGAGACTACTTTTATATGGGATTAATTGCGTTTCAAATATAAACACTGAAATATCAACATCAGCGGCAACATAATTGTCGATGATGTAACAGAAGCAGCAACAACAGATCGAAAACAAATGCAACTTAGCGCCATTGACCGATTTTCGTGTTCCTCAAAACATGATTTTATATAGACACATACGAATGGTGAAGAATAATACTAAAGTTCGATTTTTACGCTTCGGACTTCAGCTTTACAGTATTGTTATAGGGGACCTAGAAATAGGTCAACAAACAAACATCATAACAATAATAAAGATGATTGTAATTATAGCAATTATATTTACCACTGGATAAACAGATTTCTCCACATTATAGTTGCATAAACAATCGTAGTCTGCATGAACTAGACCGAACAAAGCTAATAGTACGAACGGTCCCATCTCTGATACTAAAAAGTACGACATTGAAAAGTAAAACTAATAATGTCTTGATTATTTTAAAAAGTCGATTATTTAATATATTTTAGCATATATACAATATAACATAATAATGTATAATTATTTATTTTATCGGTTACAATTAACACACGTTAAATATAAGCCGCTGCCGATCTTCCTTCATCCCTGAATTATCCCATCCTCTGCTGAATTAAATTGACGCCAAATACATTTGGAAGTGTTTACGAATTAGTGGTGCTTTTCGGACCTGATTTCTTTTCGTTATATTTAAGTATTGATAATTTGAAACCACATAACGAACGAAATATTTCACTAAGTTCAATATTACAACGCGATAATCTCAAGATTGATTGAACACATAATTAGCTACGTTTAAGCACAGTACTTACTTTTTTATATTTCGAAATCATATCTTATTTAAACGTACTTAAAATACAAAATATATACCCCACCTGCTACTTTCAATTACTGTAATGAGTCCTTAATTCTGGTTGTAACACGATGTTTCAGAATTATTAAATGGTTGGTAAAAACCACACTGATAAAGAAGCATTGACATTTTATTAAATTTAACATAGCCATTAGACAAAAGATCAAACAAAACTTACAGACGTTGACACAGTATACTAAACCACAAATTTATGACTTTAGAACGGCCTGGTTTGATCTTGCGGAATTGAACATATGTAGATAATTTCCAGTGATCTTTGATATTAAAATGCACGATTACAACGTAAGGGAACTATGCTGGTTTTTGTTCCTATCTTGGGTTACAAAAACTTCAATTGTACGAAACAAACTTAGCGTATTCTTATTAATTCCAGTATGCTTGAATAGTAATTATATTATTCTTCTAAACACCACCACCACCAAATCCGTTCATGTTCATCAAAAGTACATTTGTGTTTTATGCCAGTATCGAAATTGTTTAAAAGTGAAGGCTACGTTAAGTTTTATAACAGGTTGGACGTATGTAAATTGAAAGAACTCTTGAAACTCTCAATCATCTGTGATATGCTGCAGTTGTCTCCCTTGATAAATTGGACTTAATTTTGTATCTGCGTATTATTTCTGGCATTTGTTGCGAACAAAACCGGTGCAAAACTCTACTTATAGACGCATTAATTATAGCTATCTTGTTGGCCTATTCATTTCACTATTACCTTTCCTGTATTTTTGAGTTTAACACGCCAACAGAGCAAAATGGAAAAATGTATATAGATAGTTCCCACATTTACAATATTTACCTCCCTTGTTCTGAATGGTCAGCCATACTGAGAGAATATAATGTAAACGATGATAAACTAATTAGATATATAAACAAACTCAGAAAGTTGTCACATGCACATTCTCTTGGTATTTTCTTAATCATCACATATTTGGGAATAACTTTTATAAGTGCTTATCAGTTTTGCCTATGAACATGACTGATGATTTCGAACAAGGGAGGTATATATTGTAGATGTAGAATTATACATTGCAACCAATGTCTCAAATAGCCCTGTTAAACTGTTGTACTTTCATTAATTTGTGGGAGCCTCCGTGGTCGAATATGCTTGTTGACTGACTGTAAGTCACATGGCTCTCACCGCTGCCTGTTCGAATCCCACCCGGGATGTAGAATTTGAGAGGAAGCTATCCAACTGGATTATGGAAGATCTGTGGTTAAACCCAGGTGTCCACTACATGACTATGGTTATTTATGTCATCTAAACATCCACTATATAAAATCAACATGATTGTATTGAATCACATTTATCTGAAATAATAATACAAATATACTGTTTAAAGTAAAACAGGAAAGTGATGACCGCGCAAGACTAAGCACATACGTGTAATTGTATAATACTGCTAATATATATATTTTACGGACTAACCATGCACAAATTACCTTCTATGTAAAGTGGTATAAAACTATGTGTATTTAGGGTTTATTTTTATATTCTATACAAGGTAACGGAAATTATAACAACAAACTTGAAGCTAAATAATTCCAGAAAGTATTATCCAACAAGACTACTCGACGCATGATTTGAAGTTACTGAAAAGAAAACATGCAGTACGACAATCCTTTCTACAAATATACCAGGAACATGTTGTTTGAAGCAGTGATGTTTTTATATTTTAACCATAAATGTATGAGATGAAAACACCGAACAGGATAGAGTATCGCAGGCAAAGGACATTACAGTATTGTAAAGCAAAAGTTTGATATACAGGGTAGGGCTTGAACTGGATAACGTTATGCTGGTGCAGTTACGTATACTGCAATAATTATGGTAATGTTGTTGAAGGATCAACTAATGTAACAGAGCATGGGGTTGTATCACGTTTTAATATTTAGAATAAATCTTTGAATTGAAGAAATTAATTATGCAGTATATCAGTTCTACTAAGATATTCACAGGAATTGGTTAATGAAACTGAATTTGCAATAATTATGAATGTAATGGCATAGTAATAATAAATATAATCACTCAATCGGACTTGGATGTCTTTTCAAATTTGCATTTAAAACATATTAGTAATTATTAGTCGCCGACCGGAAGCCGGCGACTATAGTTTTATTCCTTTTTCATTTTGTTCATGGGGCTCGGATTCGAAAAACATTCTTTCGATTGTTTTTTTCTCATTTCTGATAATCCTTTCCATTAACAAAATACTTAAGATTATTGTTACAGATGTTTGATATATTAGGGGGACTAATTGCTAGAAATAGTATCAATATACATGCATTGACACCATTGACGTTATTAAAGTTCCATCACATTATCGAACTATTCATCTCATCGAACTATCAACAAATCTCGACTTTTTCTACGAGAGCGCCACCCATTGTTATCAGTGGAAAATTTATAGATGTTTGAGTACATTCAAATAAAAACATGACTGAGCTGATATAAATCAACCTACATAGTAAAATACCCAACAGAATAATATACTACAAATAAAAGGAGATGGGATTGTCCAACATAGTCAAGTAATTAACCAGACGAAGCATGATATATTAATAATTAAACACAATACAATGTAATACTTCAATGAAATATGGGACCTAACAAATGCCATGTTCGTCCTCTTGATTGGTTCTTTAGTCATGTGATCGGCTTAACTACTACTGAGCAGTCCAACTGACTATAACATGTGCGTTCTAAGTACGACTGTGACAGATCAATGTAAACTTGAAATTAACCAAGTTTAAAATACCACTTAGAAAATAAGACCACTTTATTAATTAGACCGTTCCTGAACCAGTTCGTTTACATTTCTTCCATATTTAACTCGATAATGAGTCCACAGCTAAGACTGACTTTATTAAGAACTATCGGTGTTCTTATTGTTGAGGTTTTACGATAACTGTACTGTTTACATTACTTTAACGCAATAAATATTTCAGTTCTCGGATCATGACAGAAATCGCATCTATTTAGAACAATAATTAAACGCCTATTTATACTTTATATTAACGCCGAATGCTAAGTATATGATGATTTATTGAAATAACTGGTATTTCAAATCTGATCGGTTGTTTAAATAGTATAATTGCTATTACCCGTGAAGTCGGACCATGTCCCGTATAATCATCTAAATTATGACGTCTGAACGTGTTCAAACATAGACAAAACTGAAAATAAGGAGAATGTGTGATAAGCAGGTAAATCATAGACAGTAACTACACATTGCTGAAACACAGCGATAAGGAATGGCAAACTTTTAAGAATACTACGAGCGGCAGTTCATTTTATTACGTAAAAACGGTTTTACTTATTTAAAAATAATGACATCCTTGCCGACGGAAATATTTTATTTCACTAACTTGGACCTATAAACGAACACAAGACAACCAAATATTAAAATTCTGCCCCAGTTCATTTGTTTGAACTCATGAAAATATTCAACAATAACAACATGCGTGGTACAAATAGTTTGTTACATGTTCAACGAAATGTAATAGAGCTCGCTTACACAATTACATGACCATTGTGTCATTGTCCATTGACTATTCAAAGGTTTCCACAAAATAAATACTTATTAATTAGTTATAATTTGCAAAGGTATAATAGATAATAATTGGACCTTTTCACTTTAAACTATAACAATGGTATTGACACCTTCGAATCTATTAAGGCATAACAAGCTTCGACAATAGCTGTCCCGTAGTTCTCTTGATTTGGTCAAGAAAGTTGATTTCTTCGAACACTAATCCTATTTTTACTGAACTTTTTGTTGAAACCGTTTGCATATCGTCAATACTAACGATTGGAAATGAATTAATTACTGTTGAATTTGTCTCTTTTACATCACATTGATTAACGTTACATTGTTTTGTTAGGCCCCGCCATTCGAATAATGGTGAAGGGCATAACGCGTTACCCCTGTCCTTCCGTCCTACAATCTCCGTCCTTCCTTGCAGACTGCAAATCGGAACAAATCAACGTCCAGTTTACAAACGAAGTCCGGCTGTCCACAATTTGCATCGACATTTAACGTAAGATTTCATAGGCTTACGCACCACTGTGATTGAAGTAGCAAATGCGGCTATAATAGAGGTGCGCTGCTGAGAATAATTTAGCAAATAAGAATACTCGATTCATGTGATGACCTACAGTACGTTTTATTTACTTGAGAAGTGGTCTAAAAATTATTAGGTGGTCGCCATATGAAAAAGGTTCTGGAAAGCATTGACAGGATGGACACCGTGTATTTTGTGGGGCAAGCATGGTCAAATGGTTATATTCGCTGACTTTAAAGCACACGCGTCACCGCTGCCTGTTCGAATCCCACCCGGAATGTATAATTTAAAATTGAGAAACGTATTCAGCTGGATCGTGGTATGTCCGTGGTTAAACCCAGATGTGCACATGGGGTCTGCATCCACCCTAATAGCTGGACTAGTCAATACATGGCTCTGGCTGCGTATGTGATCTAAAACACCACCACGGACATCAATATCAAAATCCAAAAATAGACCAAAGGGGATCGAGAAACCAGTGAGCAGTCAAGCGGCAAATGATAGTGATAGCACGAAGGGCGATGGAAAACTGAACAGTTTAAACAACTAATCGGAGACAAGCGACGAGGATGATTATCCTAGTGACGTAGAACTGGAATACACACATATGTAGGACAGCGATGGGGGAACAGGGGTGTTAAATACTGATTGTTGAATGTGCAGGGATTGATTGGGAAAATATACAATAAACTTGATAGTGCAGAATTGAAAGAATTGTTTAAAGAAAATATATTCTTTTATTTACAGAAACATGGTCGAGTAATATGTTCAATTATGATGGTTCAGGTTTTACTTCATACGTAGTAAACAGAGTTTATAGAAGGAAAACTATTAAGAGAGCCAGTGGTGGTATCATTATTTATATTTCAGAAAAACTATACGGTCGTGTGGAGTTTTTAAAAACTACGGATGATTGTCTTATGTGGTTGAAACTAAACAGTAAATTGTTTGACATAGAAAAATATGTCTTGCTATGCTTAGCATATAATATTCCTACTGGAAGCAGTCGAGAAATGTTTATTGAACATAATATTTTTGAATTGATTTCTAATGATATTTATTAGTTTGAAAGTCTTTATGAACATAACTGTCATTTCTTAATAAACGTAGATCTAAACGCGCGTACTGGGGAAAAACCTGACTATGTCCAAAATGAGTATCTGTTCAATATTGATTTATTATCAAACGATTATGTACAAAATACTGAACTACAAAGAAAAACTCAAGATAAATATGTAAATGTACATGGTAAAAACGCTTTAATTTTTTGTAAATCTACTGGAATGCGGATTATAAATGGCAGACTTTGGCATGCTAAGAATATTGGAAAATATACTTGTACGGATAGGAGTGTAGTTGATATGGTATTGTGTAGGAAGACTTTTTTGAATATATAACTTCGTTTGTTGTTAATGAACCAAATATTTTATCAGATCACTGTGTTGTTAATTACGCTATTGGGTCAACATCAGGAACAAGCACAAATGAACTTACACCAAAGCAAAATGAAAATCATAATATACAAGTACCGTATAAATATAAATGGGAGGGTCAGAAAAAATGTTCATTTTTGGACGCGTTAGGAGGTGAGGGAATCAGTGCTAATTTACAGATGTTGAGCAATACTATAGATATTGCTGATTCAAAAGATGACATTGATTTCAATTTGAGTGAGTTTATGTTATTATTGAAGATGCAAATAATCCTGTTTTTACAAAAAGTTTGAATAATAATCCTTGGTATGACAATGAATGCTTGCGAAAACGTACATAATTTTATAGAAGTTTAAATCGATTCAGACATGACAAATGTGATGAGAAGAGACAGAATATGGTTAAAACAAGAAGCGACTATAAGAACACTATTAGAAAAAAGAAATTCATATATGATATAGATCTGACCATAAAATTAGAGAAAATTAGATAATCTAATGCAAAAGAATATTGGAAGTTATTAAAAAATATTGTCTCGAACAGTGATAACTCAAATAAATTATCAGCTGACAGCTTTGCACAGTGTTTTAAATCTATCAATGACCCAGATTCAGTCTTTTTTCAGCCTGATGAAGATATTGTGTACTTCAACGAACGTAATTTGAACAATGAAATAGACTGTATGTTTTAGAACTAAATGTTGAATTTTCTTCCGCCGATGATATAAAGGCATGCAGAGAATTGAATCTAGGAAAATCGGCTGGTCCAGATTATGTTATAAATGAATTCTTTATTTATGGATCACAAAATCGTTATTTTCTAGAATGACTTGTCTTATTATTTAATAAATTATTCCTAAAAGGTTATTTTCCAGAGGCATGGACGGAAGGCTTTATATTAGGGATGTCAACGAATAGCAAATCAGGTATTCGAATATTCGATCAGCCTTTCGAACGAATATTTGAATATTCGATCGTCACAACTTAGACAAATTAAAAAAAAAATCATATTTCCTTACGTGCTGCGTGTATTCTACTTTCGTTTAAACCGGAAGTTAAGACTATGACGAATGAAGTTATTGCAGTAAATAGATCATCATCTGAATGTCAATAATCGTGTTTATGAGTATCTTTGTGAAATATCGAGACAAAACTCCTTTGTCTGTGTATTTTTGCGTTTATTTATCGTCGCCACCGGTTTCCAATATGAGCGACGCCTCCGGAAGAATGTTAGTCATTTTAGATTTTTGGAGTCTAGTGAAACATCCCCCTTTTTAAATATCGGCAATATAAAGTTTATATTGCCGATATTTAAAAAGGGGGATGTTGGTGATCCAGGAAACTATAGGGGAATAACATTACTTAGTACTCTCGGGAAATTGTTATCTAGAGTTTTAAACGACAAATTAAATGATTGGGCAGAAAAATACAATGTTTATATTGAAGTACCATTTCATGACCGTAAATGTAAATCTTGTGAAACCTTGGAAGACGAATTTCACTTTGTTTTAGAATGTCCCGTGTATTATACCTTAAGAAAACAGTACATTAATAAATATTACTGGAAAAATCCAAATGTTTTAAAACTTGCAGAACTCTTAAACAGCGAAAGTAATTCTACAATAAGAAGATTATCTTTGTTTGTTTATAAAAGTTTTGAATTGAGATCGCAAATATTTTTCATATAATAATCCAAATTCTCCCCGTTATCAACTATCTTCTGTTATTTATCTATTAAACTACCAATTTACTTAGTAATTACTTTAAAAAAAGTAAATACACGCGTATGTTATTACATTATATTTGTAAACTTTACTCATATATTTTAGAAATATAGGCACTGTAAATCACCATTGACATGTTGTATTTATTGTATTGTATTTATTCACGTGGTATGATTGGCTAATTGCCTTTTTTCGGAATAAACTTATCTATCTATAAAATGAACTAATATTGAATCAGCTTTATCTGAAATAATAAACAGGAATAGAAAAAACAGGAAAGTAATGACCACGCAATACTAAGAACGTACATTTAATTGTATTATTCTCTTATGGCTCAATGCGATATTTTAACAGACTAGTCTTGTACAAATTACCGCCTGTGCTAATTAAGACGAAGCAGTGTGGGGATCGAAAAGTGTATTGTATTGCAGGATTATGTGGAAATATGGAGCATCTAGTAATTATGTTTAACCTACAAATATCTCTTTAACATTGATATATAGTTCAAAGGTTGCCCTGTGTATTCTATATAATTAAGTTCTGCGAGAAATACAAGACTTGGGGATTTGCACCTTTATGATCTAAAAAGACAACTATGTGTATTTAGGGTTTATTTTTATCATGTACATAAGGTAACATAAATTACAACAACAAGTTGAAGCTACCAAAGTTATCCAACAAGAATACTGGACGCATGTGTTGAAATTTCTGAAAATAAAATAAAATGGTAGAAGTGATTGCAAACATTCAGTTTGGAACACATTTCTACACAATTATAAACATTACTAGATCAGGCACATAATTTGGTATGAAGCGGTAATGATGTTTCATTATGTTTTAACATTAAATGTATGTAGTTTATGTGCTGGATAGGACGGAGTACATCATTGAAGGGCAAACGTTAGATAAACAAGGTAGATAAAGTCAATGACTGTTAAACAGAAACAATAAAGTGCTTGCAGAGTCTTTGGATTTGAAAGAACTGAATATGTCAAGGCTGACAGATAATGTCGTTTGCAAACATTACTAGCGATTGAATGTTACCTATTTTAATAAGCGCCTATCAACTCGGACTATGGTAATTTCCAGTAGTCTATTGTTAGACCCGCGCGAGGATAGAAACGTTATGTCAAAGTGTAAAAAACGTTATGTCACAGCGACACAGGGCAAAACGGTTATGTCACAGGATTTGCGTGTAGCATGTATATGTGAATTACGTGAGGTATAATAAGAGTAAATATAACCACTGAATCGGTCGTTCATGTCTTTCCACAATTTCATTTAAAACATGTACATATATATTGTATGTACATGTTGAATAATTAATTGACACACACTAAGTGTATTGTAGAACAGCATTGACATCCAGATGAAACATTGACATACCATATTGACACAATGGTGCGTATGTCTGTCCACTGTTACCGAACAGGAAGCCTGTATACCCACAAGGTATGTCATCCCAAATTCCATTCTCATATGGAACAAACACAACACAGTCTTCTCTAGTATGGCTGTAAAAGTTATCCATGTGACCTGGTAACCAATTTGTGTAGGTAACTGGTTTTCCTGTGGAATACATAATACAACTGATCGTACATGAATCAACCAACAATATGGAAAAGAAATAACACAAGGAAGTTTTATAACAAGTTTTTACAAAGTTTATTATAATGTCGAGTGTTTATGAGGGATAATCGAAATGTATTCTGATACGTCGACGTATATTTAACTACCTCTCTCTAAATGCTATGCAATGGTATAGAAAAACTGGTTTGTAGAGTTTTGTCATTGCAGTTTAGGCAGTCGTTGACCACTGTTGCAAAAGTGGTTAGAAAAAGAACAGCCATTACTGAGGGTGTCCCATCCATTCAACAGAAAAGGGTACGTATTGGAACTGCCAAAAATTGCTAATATATGACAAAAATCTTTTTGCAAATGTTGTCAAAGGAAAAACATGGGTACACTATTTTGAACCAGTTGGAAAGGTTGGTAACAAAATATGGGCCACCAACATGACAAAATATCAAAAATTGCAATATTAGTGCAAAGAATGTTTTTTTTATGCGAAGGCATAGCAGTACCGATACCAGAAAAAAGTACTACGAGAAAGGTCGCCCAGTTACAGGTTTAAAAAATGTTCGACTGATGCATGACAATGCTCCAGCTCACGCATCTAGAATAGTAACACAATTTTTGAAGACGGAGAAAGTTACTGTGCTTACACATCCTCCTTATTCCACAGGCTTAACATCATGCGATTATTTTTTCTTTTCAACAAAAAAACCTTCCTTTCTCGTCGTAGATATCGATCGTGAGAAGCTATCGCGGTTCTGCTTTTCATCAGTAATTCCGAAGTATAACAAAGTCAGCCTACCGTGACGCTTGCCGGAAATGTTTCCGTAGACCACGATTATGCATTTCTAACCACGGGGAGTACTTTGAGGGTATGGAATGAAATCTGTTTTTAAAGTTAATAATTACAGTACATTTCAAACATGTTTCGTGTAATTCATCCGACTTAAAGAGACATTGTAAGTTTATTTACTTGATGTCAATCCGTTTTATTTATGCATGACTGTTTCTATCTCTATCATAGTCAAAAATAGGCTGTCGAGAGTTTCATTTAAATACACAATAAGCTATCATTATAGTGATCATACCAGAGCTCCATTCAAAGTGTCCTTCTGTGTTTAAATCATGAAGTCCAATCCACACGGCGTGATCTCGGTAATGACGCTTCATAAATGCTTCTACGAATGCCTGCTCTTTGGAATTTGTTATATATGCTAGGTGTCCACCATTTCGAGTACACAAGTCTTCGCCATGAGTCCAAGTGGCTTTGTTGTTTTCGATAATTTCGTAACATGATTTGCCATACTGTCCCACAGGGAGTCCGTTTAATCTTGAATGTTGAATAATTAATGGCGGACACAGATTGATATTCCCTGCAGTAAAATAATTTCATCTTGCAATTATCATTGATCGGTAAATTATCAACTCTAAGCTAATCATTAAACTCTTAATTTCATTTTTTGTCAACAAGGCAACATGGAAAGTTTGATTATAAACAATTGTTTTGGAAAATTGGTAACTTAAGCCTTTTTGATATGACTAGTACTAACAGTAATAATGAAACCATTTATGAACCATATTTAAAGGTAGATTTTTTAACTTTTATCAAAATATACTTAGCCGTAAATCAAAGGAAATCAGTGGTAATCGCCTTCATACAGATATAATCTACAAGAATTCGTTGTCACTTTTCTTACATGTCCCCCTGTAAACATATATTTACTAAAACAGGCCATTCCGTACGTATAAACCATCGACTAAGTAATAAATAATATTATGACATACATGTACCATTTTAGAATTAGTAAATGTGGATTCAAGAGCGGCCTGTCAGGAAATGTCTCAAACTAGTTTAAGAGAAGAAGAAGTAGAAAAAGAAGAGATATCAATACTGTTTATTTCAGTTTGTTTCTTCAATGATTAGCTCAGATGGATCCTTATCGCGTATAAAGAGTCATTTTAGCCAAGCCAAGTGTTTCATAAGAAGTTACCATCCGTGTTATAAAGTGTTGATGGTGGTATTGTCGCTGTCTGGATTGGAGAACCATGATCAGTTACTGCAGCTGAATGGATAGAAAACTTTATAACTTAATATTAAAATAGTTCTGCAGTTCTCAATTACATTGCCTTGTATACAATTTAACACATATTTGATAACGATTGGTTCCATAATATTTGACTAAAATTTTAAGTAACAGTACCTGAAAAAGTCGGTTCAACAATTGAAACTACTATATTCTTGGTAAATAAGCAACATTAATATAACTAACATGTAGTTAATAAATCAAGCTTACGGGAGAGGCACATGCCAACACAAGCATATATGCTCAAATATAAATAAATGAGCAACCATTACCGTATTCACAAATGTATGCATAGAACATAGTGCAGTCAGTATCGTCCCATGTTCCTGTAAGGGGACCCATAGACACGCAATCTTCCATTCGATGGAAGTAGAAATCTTTACGGCCTGCATGCCAGTTTGTGTATGTCAGTTGTTCACCTTGGAATTGAAGACAACCATTTTATTAGCGCAATGATAACGTGTCATGGGAATAAGAGGGCACAATACATGTAAAAAAACAAACAACAAACACTATCAGCGGTGAATCATTACACGCGCTGCAATATTTACACGTATAACTAATCATTTACTTTCAATATTTAGGAATGTTTTGGGCAGTTATCATCTATTGGGTTATTAAGTTTATCATTAACATACTTTTATTTTTATAACAGATGTTCCCGTGAGCCTCACCTAGATGTGCTTATACAAAATCCTTATGAAACTCAAACACTGACGAGAGTTCAGATGTACTTGTACTATCACTAGTTTAAAAAGTACAGTGAACACATTAAATTAATAAATGCATTCGATCAATTGGATGTTAGTTCGCACTATTTTAGACTAAAACACACCAACGATATTAGTAAATGAAAACTACATTACATTTAATTGATCGCATCTCTTTGCATCATTTATAAAATCAAAAGGATTGTAATTTTCATTTAAGTTCTATGTAGTGCTCATACTGCTCAATCGACCTGTATTCTAGAACATTTATGATATGCCAATACCTGCATTCATACATGTGAACAATGAATAGCGATTTGTTTCACGGATCTAGCGGTGAATACAAATTCCACTATTGATACCTGAAGACCATACAAAATGTTCCTCTCGATCCCTGTCACTTAGACCAATCCAAGTTGGGTGTCCATATGCGTGAACGTAACTGTGCAGCAATTCATTCTGTGTTATGGAGCTTATCGATGCCAAATGACCGCCATTTTGTAGGCAAATACTTTCGGAGTAGGACCAAGTATGCTTTGCCGGTACGAACTCGAAGCATTTTCCTTCTGTTTTGTCCACAAACGCTGAGCCTCCGTCCGTTCTTACTGATTGTAGTACGTTGTCAGGGCACATAAGCGTTCCTATATTAATGAATATTTTACAAAGGAAGATATCACAATAACAAATCATTAAATGTATGTTTTAGTTTTGAGAAATGAACTAATAAAACTGGCACGTTTCGTCAAAACAATATGAAGAAGCTAATTGTTTTAGAGATTTGTAGAAATGGGAAGTATTTACTTATGATACGTTTCAATCTCAAGTCATGAAGTTCGATAATATTACATCAGGTGAGAGACTGGGTTAGCCTATTTAAATCAGGTCCGTTTTTTCATACAGGTTCACACAAAATATATAACTTAAAACTGTCATTCTTTAAATATTTACGAACCATACGGGGAAGTCGATTGTGACGGGTTTGTTGTAGTAGTTGTCGGTTTCGGCGACGTTGTAGTTGTTGTTGGTTGAGACGTCGTGGTAGTAGTGGTTAGTTTAGGCGTCGTTGATGTTGTTGTTGGTATAGGCGTGGTTGTAGTTGTTGTTGGTTGAGGCGTCGTTGTAGTTGTTGTTGGTATAGGCGTCGTTGTAGTAGTTGTTGGTTGAGGCGTCGTTGATGTTGTTGTTGGTATAGGCGTCGTTGTAGTAGTTGTTGGTTTAGGTGTAGTTGTAGTTGTTGTTGGTATAGGCCTCGTTGTAGTTGTGGTTGGTATAGACGTCGTTGAAGTTGTTGTTGATTGGGGCGACGTGGTTAAAGCTGTAGTTGGTTGCTTTGTTGTAACTTAAATGTTTGAAATGCGAGTCACAGAAGTTTATCGCATGATTTCGTTGGACAATTTAAATAAACGTTACAATTTATAATACTGGACTATACGACTGAATCAATAAAGGAACTTTTGCAAAATTCGAAATTCTGAAATTATCTATTAAAATATTAACTCGCGGAAAATTATAAATGTCTTTGTTGTAGTTGAATTTAATCTAGGACAGGTCTGATTTGAAATTCTGACATCAGTAACGTGTATGACCATCGCGTGCATTGATGACAGCTTGGCAGCGACCTCGTATTGAGTGTACACGCTTGTTGATATCGTATTAAGGGATATTATTTCACTCTTCAAGTAATGCATCTCGGCGGTTATTGACGTTACCTGTTGGATTTAGGCGTCGCCGCAGACGCCTATCAAGGTTATGTCAAAGATGGTCTATCGGATTTAAATCCGGGCTTTTTGTCAAATGCAATCGATGTAGTTATTTTATAAAAACCGAATGTTATCTCGAGCGACGTTGCTTTAGCGTTGAAAATGACGCCATGAGTTTGTAGGATAGGGACAAGGTGAGGCTATTTCCCCTGTAGCTGTTCTAGACGAGCATCTAAATTACACTCTTTTTCGGTTCAGTATATTTTGAAATGGTATCATGTTACTTGAATAAATAATATGTTTGCTTTTATCTAAATTTTTCCGAACTTGGTTTGGAGGACTAAAGTGATCTCTAGGTATTGCATTCCAATCTATAGACTTTCCTTTATGCTTTATGAAGAAGTTATGCCACACATTCAACAGAATTTCTTATAGAAAACATACCCTTAAATACGATTGTTTCTGTGTAATATATACTTGAAGGAATAATACGTTTGCTTTTATCTAACTTTCCCGAACTGGTTTTTGAGGACTAATGTGATCTTTCATTTATGCCGTATAAAGAAGTTATTCCACATATTCAACTGCTTTCTTATGTCCTTAAAGACGATAATGTTTGTGTACTATATTTATCTACCTTTGTCTCCATTCGGTGCATCACCAGAACATATCTGCATCTCAATCTGGTCATCTATCAGTACGTAGCCTATCTTTTAAAATAATGGTTATTATATTATAACACATTAAAGAAAAACATCATGCGTGTTTCATTTTATAAAAATGAAATCAGAAGTCGAGCAACCATCTCAAATGCATGAATAGCATAATTTAGCTGTCGATACCCCAACAAATAACAATATAATGTATACATGGTTAAAATGACAAATTCTTACTCAAAGTTAAGCACTATCATGCACAATCATTGCGTAAACTATACTGTTCCATTACAAGAATGCAAGTTAAATAATTTCACACTCCATATTGAGTTTATAAGGGCTTTTGTAAAAGATAACATTATAAATAAACACCTGATGCTCGTAGGCAATGGCTGCCCATCCATTGGTTGCCGTCTGTGATTGTACCTTTGCTTTACAATCAAACTCATACATGTATCCTATTGGTTGTTGACCTGACTCTGCTGCCTTAAAAAGAGAGAATACTTGCATCGTCTTTTAAAGCGCTTCGAACTTTCAAAATTGCCATCTTTAATCAACCTTGCGTGTGTGAGTTTTATATCATGGAAAATTTCTTTCCTTTAAATATGGATCAAACGTCAAGTTTCTGGTGCATTATACAATAATACTTATAGAAACACACGTGCTCATTATCTATGACATAATGTATTTAAAATGAATGTTAACCAGGATCGATTCCCTGTCAGTGTGAAACGTTTGTTACATTTTAATATGTCACGAGACTACTTCTTTTATGTGCGATTATTGCGTTTCAAATATATACACTTTGAAATATCTACATCTATATAGACACATACGAATGGTGAAGAATAATACTGAAGTTCGATTTGTACGCTTGGGACTTCAGCTCTGCAATATTGTAATAGGGGACCTAGAGATAGGTCAACAAACAAACATCATAACAATAATAAAGATGACAGTGATTATAGCAATTATATTTACCACTGGATAAACAGATTTCTCCACATTATAGTTGCATAGACAATCGTAGTCTGCATGAACTAGACTGAACAAAGTTAAAAGTAAGAACGGTCCCATCTCTGATACTGAAAAGTGCGTCATTGAAAAGTAAAACTATAATAATGTCTTTATTATTTTAAAAAGTCGATTATTTTAATTTATTTTAGCATATATACAATATAAAATGATAGTGTACAATTATTTATTTTATCGGTTACAATTAACACACGTAAAATATAAGCCGCTGCCGATCTACCTTCATCCCTGAATTATACCATCATCTGCTGAATTAAAATGACACCAAATACAATGGAAGTGTTTGCGAATTGGTGATGCTTTTCGGACCCGATTTCTTTTCGTACTATTTAAGTATTGCTAATTTGAAAAGAAATAGCGAACGAAATGTTTGACTAAGTTCAATATTTCAACGCGATATTCACAAGATTGATTGAACACATAATTAGCTACGTTTAAGCACAGTACTCACTTTTTATATTTCGAAATCATATCTAATTTAAACGTACTTAAAATACAAAATATATACCCCACCTGCTACTTTCAATTACTGTAACCAGTCCTTAATTCTGGTTGTAACACGATATTTCAGAATTAAAGAAGCATTGACATTTTATCAAATTTAACATTGCCATTAGACAAAAGATAAAACAAAACTTACAGACGTTGACACAATATACTAAACCACAAATTTATAACTTTAGAACGGCCTGGTTTGACCTTGAGGAATTGAACATATGTAGATAATTTCCAGTGATCTTTGATATTAAAATGCACGATTACAACGTAAGGGAACTATGCTGGTTTTTGTTCCTATCTTGGGTTACAAAACCTTCAATTGTACGAAACAAACTTAGCGTATTATTCCAGTATGCTTGAAATAGTAATTATATTACTCTTCTTAACACCACCACCACACCCAAATCCGGTCATGTTCATCAAAAGTTCATTCGTGTTTATGCCAGTATCGAAATTCTTTAAAAATGAAGGCTACGTTAAGTTTTATAACAAGTTGGACGTATGTAAATTGAAAGAACTCTTGAAACTCTCAATCATCTGTGATATGCTGCAGTTGTCTCCCTTGATAAATTTGGACTTAATTTTGTATCTGCGTATTATTTCTGGCATTTGTTGCGAACAAAACCGGTGTAAAACTCTACTTATAGACGCATTAATTATAGCTATCTTTAAGGCCTATTCATTTCACTATTATCTTTCCTGTATGTTTGGGTTGAACACGCCAACAGAACAAAATGGAAAAAATGTATATAACCTATATAGATAGTTCCCACATTTACAATATTTACCTCCCTTGTTCTGAATGGTCAGCCATATTGACTTAAAGTTTATAGAGAATATAATGTAAACGATGATAAACTAATTAGATATGTAAAGAAAACTCGTTCATTATTCTCATGTGGGCAGTTTGCTCAGAAAGTTGTCACATGCACATTCTCTTGGTATTTTCTTAATCATCACATATTTGGGAATAACTCTTATAAGTGCTTATCAGTTTTGCCTATCAACATGACAAGGGAGGTATATATCGTAGATGTGGGAACTATATATTGCAACCAATGTCTCAAATAGCCCTGTTAAACTGTTGTACTTTCATTAATTTGTGGGAGCCTCCGTGGTCGAATATGCTTGTTGACTGACTGTAGGTCACATGGCTCTAACCGTTGCCTGTTCGAATTCCACCCGGGATGTATAATTTGAGAGGATGCTATCCAACTGAATTATTGAAGATCTGTGGTTAAACCCAGGTGTCCACCTGCGGTATTCACCGTAATAGCTGGAATAGCCACTACATGTCTATGGTTATTTATGTGATCTAAACATCCACTATATAAAATCAACATATATTGAATCACATTCATCTGAAATAATAATACAAATATATTGTTTAAAGTAAAACAGGAAAGTGATGACCGCGCAAGACTAAGCACGTACGTGTAATTGTATAATACTGCTAATTACAATATTTTACGGACTTACCATGCACAAATTACCTTGTATGTTAAGCCGTATAAAACATTGTCGGGATGAAAATGTATCCCATTGCAGGATTATGCGGAAGTGTGGGGCAGGTAGAAACTAATTATAACCTACCAATATCACGTTGACAGTGATAGATATATCGAAAGTTGCCCTGTGTATTACACAGAACTAATTAAGTAAGTTTTGTGCGATATTATGAAATAGCACCATTATGCGCCGAAATAAAAGACAACTATGTGTATTAAGGGTTTAT
Source organism: Mactromeris polynyma (assembly GCA_032209605.1). NCBI lineage: Eukaryota > Metazoa > Mollusca > Bivalvia > Venerida > Mactridae > Mactromeris > Mactromeris polynyma. The sequence goes on from JASFXZ010000004.1 coordinate 33,953,881, forward strand.
TTTTATATTGTATACAAGGTAACAGAAATAATAACAACTAACTTGAAGCTAAATAATTCCAGAAATTATTATCCAACAAGACTACTCGACGCATGATTTTAAGTTACTGAAAAGAAAACATGCAGTACGACAATCCTTTCTACAGATATACCAGGAACATGTTGTTTGAAGCAGTGATGTTGTTAGTTTTGATCCATTTATGTATTAGACGAAAACGCCGAACAGGATAGAGTATCGCAGGCAAAGACATTACAGTATTGTAGAGCAAAAGTTTTATTGACAGGTTAGGGCTTGAATAACGTAATATTGGTACAGTAACGTATACTGCAATATGGTAATGTTGTTGACGGATCAACTAATGTAGCAGAGCATGGGGTTGTATCATGTTTTAATATTTAGAATAAATCTTTGATTTTAAGAAATTCATTATGCAGTATATCAGTTCTTCTTAGATATTCACAGGACTCTGTTAATGAAACTGAATTTGCTATAATTATGAATGGAATAGTAATAATAAATATTATCACTCAATCGGACTTAAATGTCTTTTCAAAATTGCATTTAAAACATATAAGTAATTATTAGTCGCCGACCGGAAGCCGGCGACTCAAGTTTTATTCTTTTTTCATTTTGTTCATGGGGCTCGGATTCGAAAAACATCCTTTCGTTTGTTTTTATCTCATTTCTGATAATTCTTTCCATTAACAAAATACTTAAGATTATTGTTACAGATGTTTGATATATTAGTGGGACTAATTGCTAGAAATAGTATCAATATACATGCATTGACACCATTGATGTTTTTAAAGTTCCATCACACTATCGAACTATTCATCTCATCGAGCTATCAACAAATCTCGACTTTTTCTACGAGCGCCACGTATTGGTATCAGTGGAAAATTTATAGATGTTTGAGTACATTCAAATAAAAACACATAGTAAAATACCCAACAGAATAATATACTACAAATAAAAGGAGATGGGATTGTCCAACATAGTCAAGTAATTAACCAGACGAAGCATGATATATTAATAATTAAACACAATACAATGTAATACTTCAATAAAATATGGGACCTAACAAATGCCATGTTCGTCCTCATGATTGGTACTTTAGTCATGTTATCGGCTGAACTACTAATGCGCTGTCCAACTGTATATAACATGTTTGCTCTGAGTACGAGTGTGACAGATCAATGCAAACATGAAACTAACCAAGTTTAAAATACAACTTAGAAAATAATACCACTTTATTAATATGACAGTTCCTGAACCGGTTCGTTTATATTTCTTCCATATTTATCTCGATAATGAGTCCACAGCTAAGACTGACTTTATTAAGAACTATCGGTGTTCTTATTGTTGAGGTTTTACGATAACTGTACTGTTTACTTTACTTTAACGCAATAAATATTTCAGTTCTCGGATCATGACAGAAATGCGACTATAAGAGAAGTGCGCTGCTGAGATTAAGAATAATTTAGCAAATAAGAATACTCGATTCATGTGATGACGTACAGTACGTTTTATTTACTTGAGAAGTGGTCTAAAAATTATTAGGTGGTCGCCAAATGAAAATAGGTTCTGGAAACCATTGACAGGATGGACACCGTGTACACAATAACGGTATTCTGGATTATTTTGTGGTGCAAACATGGTCAAATGGTTATGTTCGCTGACTTTAAAGTTCACGCGTCACCGATGCCTGTTCGAATCCCACCTGGAATGTATAATTTAAAATTGAGAAACGTATTCAGCTGGATCGTGGTATGTCCGTGGTTAAACCCAGATGTTCACATGGGGTCGGCCTCCACCCTAATAGCTGGAATAGTCACTACATGGCTCTGGCTGCGTATGTTATCTAAAACACCACCACGGACATCAAACTCAAAATCCAAAAACAGACCAAAGGGGATCGAGAAACCAGTGAGCAGTCAAGCGGCAAATGATAGTGATAGCACGAAGGGCGATGGAAAACTGAACAGTCTAAATTTAAACAACTAATCGGAGACAAGCGACGAGGATGATTATCCTAGTGACGTAGAACTGGAATACACACATATGTAGGACATCGATGGGGGAACAGTGGTGTTAAATACTGATTGTTGAATGTGCAGGGATTGATTGGGAAAAGATACAATAAACTTGCAGAATTGAAAGAAATGTTTAAAGAAAACATTATTCTTTTATTTACAGAAACATGGTCGAGTAATATGTTCAATTATGATGGTTCAGGTTTTACTTCATACGTAGTAAACAGAGTTTATAGAAAGAAAACTATTAAGAGAGCCAGTGGTGGTATAATTATTTATATTTCAGAAAAACTATACGGTCGTGTGGAGTTTTTAAAAACTACGGATGATTGTCTCATGTGGTTAAAACTAAACAGTAAATTGTTTGACATAGAAAAAGATGTCTTGCTATGCTTAGCATATAATATTCCTACTGGAAGAAGTCGAGAAATGTTTATTGAACATAATATTTTTGAATTGATTTCTAATGATATGTATTATTTTGAAAGTATTTATGAAAATAACTGTCATTTCCTTATAAACGGAGATCTAAACGCGCGTACTGGGGAAAGACCTGACTATGTCCAAAATGAGTATATGTTCAATGTTGATTTATTACCAAACGATTATGTACAAGATACTAAACTACAAAGAAAAACTCAAGATAAATATGTTTTTTTTGTAAATCTACTGGAATGCGGATTATAAATGGCAGACTTTGGCATGCTAAGAATATTGGACAATATACTTGTGTTACCAGTACGGGTAGTAGTGTAGTTGATATGGTATGTGTAGGAATGACTTTTTTGAATATATTACTTCGTTTGTTGTTGATGAACCAAATATTTTATCAGATCACTGTGTTGTTAATTACGCTATTGGGTCAACATCTGGAACAAGCACAAATGAACTTACACCAACGCAAAATGAAAATCATAATATACAAGTACCGTATAAATATAAATGGAAGGGTGAGAAAAATGTTCATTTTTGGAAGCGTTAGGAGGTGAGGGAATCAGTGCTAATTTACAGATGTTGAGCAATACTATAGATATTGCTGATTCAAAAGATGGTATTGATTCCAATTTGAGTGAGTTTATGTCATAATTGATGATGTATGTACACCTTTATTCAAAAAGAAACTATTTAAAGCCAATGCAAATTATTCTGTTTTTACAAACAGTTTGAATAGTAATCCTTGGTATGACAATGAATGCTTGTGAAAACGTACATAATTTTATAGAAGTTTAAATCGTTTTAGACATGACAAATGTGATGAGAATAGACAGAATATGGTTAAAACAAGAAGTGACTATAAGAAAACTATTAGAAAAAAGAAATTCATATATGATGTAGATCAGACCAAACAATTAGAGAAAAGTAGATACTCTAATGCAAAAGAATATTGGAAGTTATTAACAAATATTGTCTCGAACAGTGATAACTCGAATAAATTATCAGCTGACAACTTTGCGCAGTATTTTAAATATATCAATGACCCAGATTCAGTATTTTGTAGCCTGATGAAGGTATTGTGTACTTCAACGAACGTAATTTGAACAATGAAATAGACTGTATGTTTTTAGAACTAAATGTTGAATTTTCTTCCGCCAATGTTATAAAGGCATGCAGAGAATTGAATCTAGGACAATCGGCTGGTCCAGATTATGTTATCAATGAATTCTTTATTTATGGATCACAAACTCGTTATTTTCAAGAATGGCTAGTCTTATTATTTAATAAATTATTCCTAAAAGGTTATTTTCCAGAGGCTTGGACGGAAGGCTTTATATTAGGGATGTCAACGAATAGCAAATCAGGTATTCGAATATTCGATCAGCCTTTCGAACGAATATTCGAATATTCGATCGTCACAACTTAGACAAATTAAAAACAAATCATATTTCCTTACGTGCTGCGTGTATTCTACTTTCGTTTTCACCGGAAGTTAAGACTATGACGAATGAAGTTATTGCAGTAAATAGATCATCATCTGAATGTCAATAATCGTGTTTATGAGTACCTTTGTGACGTGTCGAGACCAAAATCATTTTATTTATCGTCGCCACCGGTTTCCCATATGGGCGACGCCTCCGGAAGAATGTTAGTCATTTGAGATTTTTTGGAGGATAGTGCAACATCCCCCTTTTTAAAAATCGGCAATATAAAGTTTAAAAAGGGGGATGTTGGTGATCCAGGAAACTATAGGGGAATAGCAGTACTTAGTACTCTCGGGAAATTGTTTTCTAGAGATTTAAACAACAAATTAAATAATTGGGCAGATACTATGTTTATATTGAAGCACAAGCTGGTTCAGGAAACATATGGGAACAGTCGATAATGTTTTTGTCTTGGATGGAATTATTAATCATATTTCAAATACAAATAGAAAGCTTTATGTGGCCTTTGTTGATTTTACGAAAGCTTTTGATTTTATAGTGAGATATATTTTGTGGTATAAATTGATTAAATTGGGGGTTAGAGGAAATATTTTAAATATCGTTAAATCAATGAATGCTTGTGTTAAATCACGTGTCAAATATGATAATACGTTAAGTGAAGATTTTATATGTTTAATAGGTGTCAGACAAGGTGAATGTATGTCCCCATTTTTGTTTTTAATGTATCTAAATGGCATAGAGGAACATTTTGCTTTGAATGGGTTTGATGGAGTCGATGTTGGCTTGGAATTATTAGAAACATACTGTTCAAAATGGAAATTATCAGTCAATGTAGAGAAAACGAAAATAATGATTTTTAGAAAGGTGGGAAGAATCCGACAAAACATGGAATTCATATATGAGGGGTCAAAGTTAGAAATGGTCAGACAATTCACCTATCTCGGCATTGTTTTTACTACTGGTGGGTCATATACATCACATATGAAGCATTGAGTTGGCAAGCCCTTAAGGTAACATACAAACTTAATAAATATTTGGTAAAATTTCCGAAGATATCTATTAGTCATTATTAAGATTTATTTGATAAACTTGTCTCACCCATTCAGTGAAATTTGGGGTTTCAATAAAAGTGAAAACATTGAAAGAATTCATCTACATTTCTGTAAGCAAATTTTAGGTGTACGAACTCAAACCCAATATAATTTATATACGGGGCATCAGGAAGAACAAATGTTATAAAATATTGGTTTAAAATGCTCAAATGTGATGATTGTAAATATGTAAAACTTGTATACAAAATGATGTTGAATGATTTAGAAATATATCCTGATAAGAAATCTTGGGCAAACTCTGTTAAATGCTTGCTAGAATCATTAGGCCTTAACTACGCGTGGCAGTTTCAAGGCGTTGGGAATGTAAATGTAGTTTTAGAAATATTTAAAATTAGACTCAGAGATGTATGCATTCAAAACTGGAACAGTCAGCTACACAATTTGTCTAGAGCAAAACAAATTTGCTTACTGACGGACTTTCGATTTCAGCCTTATTTGGACATTATTTAAATTTTTAAATTTAGATCATATCTTACAGGCTTACGAGTTGCGGCGCATAGACTAGAAGTTGAGTCGGGAAGATGGCAAAAACCAGTTAAAGTACCATTTCATGACCGTAAAAGTAAATCGTGTGACACCTTGGAAGACGAATTTCACTTTGTTTTAGAATGTCCCGTGTATCATACCTTATGCAAACAGTACATTAATAAATATTACTGGAAAATCCAAATGTTTTAAAATTTGCAGAACTCTTAAACAGCGAAAGTAATTCTACAATAAGAAGATTATCATTGTTTGTTTATAAAAGTTTTGAATTGAGATCGCAAATATTTGCAATATAATAATCCCAATTCTCCCCATTATCAACTATCTTCTGTTATTTATTTATTAAACTACCAATTTACTTAGTAATTACTTTAAAAAAAGTAAATACACGCGAATGTTATTACATGTAATTATGCTTGTAAACTTTACTCATAGAATTTAGAAATATAGGCACTGTAAATCACCATTGACATGTTGTATTTATTGTATTGTATTTATTCACGTGGTATGGTGGGCTAATAGTCATTTTTCGGAATAAACTTATCTATCTATAAAATCAACTCATATTGAATCAGCTTTATCTGAAATAATAAACAGGAATAGAAAAAACAGGAAAGTAATGACCACGCAAGACTAAGAACGTACATTTAATTGTATTATTCTCTTATTGCTCCATACAATATTTTAACTAGTTTTGTACAAATTACCTCCTGCGCTAATTAAGACGAAACAGTGTAACTATGTGTATTTAGGGTTTATTTTTATCATGTACATATAAGGTAACATAAATTACAACAACAAGTTGAAGCTACCAAATAAGATAAATATTTATCCAACAAGAATACTGGACGCATGTGTTGAAATTTCTGAAAATAAAAATAAAATGGTAGAAGTGATTGCAAACATTCAGTTTGAAACTCATTTCTACACAATTATAAACATTACTAGACCAGGCACATAATTTGGTATGAAGCGGTAATGATGTTTCATTATTTTTGAACATTAAATGTATGTAGTTTATGTGCTGGACAGGACGGAGTACATCATTGAAGGGCAAACGTTAGATAAACATGGTAGGGCTTAGAAACAGTTAAAAGGGATGTCGCCATGTTCGTACAGTTTAGTAAAATGCAATAAGGTAATGTTGTAGAATGATCAAATACTTTATAACAGTACTGTTAAGCAAAATATGGCGGTTTAATCACGTTTTAATATCTTGAACAAATGTCTGAATTCATAATTTCAGTATCCGGTATATCAGTTCTACTTTGACATTCTAAAGACTTTGTTGATGAAACTGCCTTTGCGATAATTATGAAACATCAGACGAATAACATAGTAATATATAAATATCAGATCCCATGGAGGGTGATAGCGTATAATGTTAACCCGAGAAGGTTAATGTAAACCGAGGCGAAAGCTATGCGTATGCTATCACCCTCCATGGGATCCGATATTTATTTTATTATACCGAACAAATATTTTGATACTAAAATATAAAACGATAAAGTCAATGACTGTTAAACAGAAACAATAAAGTGCTTGCAGAGTCTTTGGATTTGAAAGAACTGAATATGTCAAGGCTGACAGATAATGTCGTTTGCAAACATTACTAGCGCTTGATTGTTACATATTTTAATAAGCGCCTATCAACTCGGATAATTTCCAGTAGTCTATTGTTAGACCCGCGCGAGGATAAAAACGTTATGTCAAAGTGTAAAAAACGTTATGTCACAGCGACACAGGGCAAAACGGTTATGTCACATGATTTGCGTGTAGCATGTATATGTGAATTATGTGAGGTATAATAAGAGTCAATATAACCACTGAATCGGTCGTTCATGTCTTTCCACAATTTCATTTAAAACATGTATATATATATTGTATGTACATTTTGAATAATAAATTGACACACAATAAGTGTATTGTAGAACAGCATTGACATCCAGATGAAACATTGACATACCATATTGACACAATGGTGCGTATGTCTGTCCACTGTTACCGAACAGGAAGCCTGTATACCCACAAGGTATGTCATCCCAAATTCCATTCTCGTATGGAACAAACACAACACAGTCTTCTTTAGTATGGCTGTAAAAGTTATCCATGTGACCTGGTAACCAATTTGTGTAGGTAACTGGTTTTCCTGTGGTATACATAATACAGCTAATCGTACATGAATCAACCAACCAAATGGAAAATAAATTACACAAGGAAGTTTTATAACAAGTTTTTACAAAGTTTATTATAATGTCGAGTGTTTATGAGGTAATCGAAATGTATTCTGATAACAAGAAATTTCTACGAGGCATTTTACGTCGACGTTTATTTAACTGAATACCTCTCTCTAAAAGCTATGCAATGGTATAGAAAAACTGGTTTGTAGAGTTTTGTCATTGCAGTTTAGACAGTCGTTGACCACTGTTGCAAAAGTGGTTTGAAAAAGAACATCCATTACTGAGGGTGTCCCATCCATTCAACAGAAAAGGGTACGTATTGGAACTGTCAAAAATTGCTAATATATGACGAAAAGCTTTTTGCAAATGTTGTCAAAGGAAAAACATGGGTACACTATTTTGAACCAGTGGGAAAGGTTGGTAACAAAATATGGGCCACCAACATGACAAAAGATCAAACATTGCAAAACGCAATATTAGTGCAAAGAATGTTTTGTATGCGAAGGCATAGCAGTACAGATACCAGTAAAAAGTACTACGAGAAAGGTCGCCCAGTCACAGGTTTATAAATGTTCGACTGATGCATGACAATGCTCCAGCGCACACATCTAGAATAGTAACACACTTTTTGAAGACGGAGAAAGATACTGTGCTTCCACATCCTCCTTATTCCACAGACATAACATCATGCGATTATTTTCTCTTTTCAACATTGAAAAAAAACCTTCCTTTCTCGTCGTAGATATCGATCGTGAGAAGCTATCGCGGTTCTGCTTTTCATCAGTAATTCCGAATTATAACAAAGTCAGCCTACCGTGACGCTTTCCGGAAATGTTTCCGTAGACCACGATTATGCATTTCTAACCATGGGGAGTACTTTGAGGGTATGGAATGAAATCTGCAGGTTTCGATCAGTTTTTAAAGTTAATAATTACAGTACATTTCAAACATGTTTCGTGTAATTCATCCGACTTAAACAGACATTGTAAGTTTATTTACTTGATGTCTGTCCGTTTTATTTATGCATGACTGTTTCTACCTCTATCATAGTCAAGAATAGGCTGGCGAGAGTTTCATTTAAATACACAATAAGCTATCATTATAGTGATCATACCAGAGCTCCATTCAAAGTGTCCTTCTGTGTTTAAATCATGAAGTCCAATCCACACGGCGTGATCTCGGTAATGACGCTTCATAAATGCTTCTACGAATGCCTGCTCTTTGGAATTTGTTATATATGCTAGGTGTCCACCATTTCGAGTACATAAGTCTTCGCCATGAGTCCAAGTGGCTTTGTTGTTTTCGATAATTTCGTAACATGATTTGCCATACTGTCCCACAGGGAGTCCGTTTAATCTTGAATGTTGAATAACTAATGGCGGACACAGATTGATATTCCCTGCAGTAAAATATTTTCATCTTGCAATTATCATGGATCGGTAATTTATCAACTCTAAGCTAATCATTAAACTCTTAATTTCATTTTTTGTCAACAAGGCAACATGGAAAGTTTATTAACAATTGTTTTGGAAAATTGGTAACATAAACATTTTTGATATGACCAGTAATAACAGTAATAATGAAACCATTTATGAACCATATTTAAAGGTAGAATCCCACAAAACCACAAATACACAACATATCTGATACCAGTAGTTTGTATTCTGAGTTAGCACTTGCATAGAAAATGTCTCTACCGCGTGCTTTTCAGTTCCACGAAATCGAAGTTTATAAGTAAATTGTATAGAAAATTAATTAATAACCTTTAGGGATATAGTTTATTTCTACTCGACTTGTACATTGTACACTAACGTAGTGTGATAAAAAGTAAGACTGACTTCCATTACGGACCGTGTACACACATATTTACTAAAACGGACCAATCCGTTCGCGATATAATAGGACTCGAAATTTCAGAAATAAATTTGTCAGGATTTTTTTACAAGCGGCAGAATAAATTTGTCTCACTGTTTATTGTATAAACCATCGACTAAGTAATAAATAACCTTATGGCATACTATTTTAGAATTAGTAAATGTGCATTCAAGAGCGGCCTGTCAGGAAATGCCTCAAACTAGTTTAAGAGAAGAAGAAGTAGAAGAAGAAGAGATATCAATACTGTTTTTTCAGTTTGTTTCTTCAATGATTAGTTCAGATATCGCGTATAAAGAGTCATTTTAACACATGTATCTGAATACACGAAGCCAAGTGTTTCATAAGAAGTTACCATCCGTGTTATAAAGTGTTGATGGTGGTGTTGTCGCTGTCTGGATTGGAGAACCATGACCAGTTACTGCCGCTGAAAGGATAGCAAACTTAGTGTCAAAATAATTCTGCAGTTCTCAATTACATTTCCTTATATGCAATAACACATATTTGGTAACGGTTGGTTCCATAATATTTGACTTAAATGTTAAGTAACAGTACCTGACAAATTCGGTTCTACAATTGAAGCTATTATATTCTTGTTAAATAAGCAACATTAAAAAGGTATGCTTGTTTTGACATCTATATACTTAATATGTAGTTAATAAATCAAGCAAACGGGAGAAGCACATGCCAGCACAAGCAAATATGCTCAAATAATAATAGATGATCGTCCATTACCGTATTCACAAATGAATGCATAGAACATAGTGCAGTCAGTGTCTTCCCATGTTCCTGTTAGTGGACCCATAGCCACGCAATCTTCCATTCCGTGGAAAAAGAAATCTTTACGGCCTGCATGCCAGTTTGTGTATGTCAGTTGTTCACCTTGGAATTGAAGACAACCATTTTATTAGCGCAATGATAACGTGCCATGGGAATAAGAGGGTACAATACATGTTAAAAACAAACAAACAATATCAGCGGTGAATCATTACACACGCTGCAATATTTCCACGTATAACTAATTATTTACTTTATACATTCAGGAATGTTTTGGGCAGTTATCATCTATTGGGTACTTAAGTTTATTATTGCTCTTTTAAACATGTACGCATTTCAAGGTTTGATTGCATACTTTTATTTAATAACACATGTGCTCATGAGCCTCACCTAGATGTACTAATACATCCAATAAAGTGATTAGTATACACGAACAGTGAAAATCCTTATGAAACTTTTATCAGTTGATATCACAAGTTTTCGTAAGTTCGACACATTTAAATGCAAGCGCCTGAGGTCAGGTGTACGTGTACTATCTTTTGTGAAATTAGTACAGTAAACACATTTAAGTTATACATGCATTCAACCAATTGGATGTTAATTCGCACTTTTTTAGACTAAAACACACCAGCGATATTAATAAATAAAAACTACGTTACATATAATTGATCGCATCTGTTAGTATCATTTGTAAAAGCAAAAGGGTTGTAATTTTGATTTAAGTTCTATGTGGTGTTAATAATGTTCCATCGACCAGTATTGATCGTTATTGATACCTGAAGACCATACAAAATGTTCCTCTCGATCCCTGTCACTAAGACCAATCCACGTTGGGTGCCCATATGCTTGAACGTAACTGTGCAGCAATTCATTATGTGTTATGGAGCTTATCGATGCCAAATGAGCGCCATTTTGTAGGCAAATACTTTCGGAGTAGGACCAAGTATGCTTTGCCGGTACGAACTCGAAGCATTTTCCTTCTGTTTTGTCGACAAACGCTGAACCTCCGTCTACTTTTATTGATTGTAGTACGTTGTCAGGACACACAAGAGGTCCTATATAAATGTGAATAATTTACAAAGGAAGATATCACAATAACAAATCATTAAATATGTTTTTGTTTTGAGAGATGAACTAGTAAATAATGGCACGTTTGGTCCGTACAAGATGAAGAAGCTAATTGTTTTAGAGATTTGTAGAAATGGGAAGTCTTTACTTACGATACGGTTCAATCTATAGTCATGAAGTTCTATACAACTGTATCGATAATATTAGATCAGGTTAGAGACTGGGTTAACCTATCTAAATCAGGTCCGGTTTGGCATATAGGTTTACAAAAAATATATAATTCTGAGCTGTCATTCTTAAAATATTTACGAACCATACGGAGCAGTCGATGGTGACGGTTTTGTTGTAGTAGTAGTCGGTTTCGGCGTCGTTGTTGTTGTTGTTGGTTGAGGCGTCGTTGATGTTGTTGTTGATTGAGGCGTCGTGGTAATTGATGTTGGTTGAGGCGTCGTTGATGTTGTTGTTGGTTGAGGCGCCGTGGTAGTTGTTGTTGGTTGAGGCGTCGTTGATGTTGTTGTTGGTTGAGGCGTCGTGGTAATTGTTGTTTGTTGAGGCGTCGTTGATTTTGTTGTTGGTTGAGGCGTCGTGGTAGTTGTTGTTGGTTGAGGCGTCGTTGATGTTGTTGTTGGTTGAGGCGTCGTTGTAGTTGATGTTTGTATAGGTGTCGTTGAAGTTGTTGTTGGTTGAGGAGTCGTGGTAAAAGCTGTAGTTGGCTGCTTTGTTGAAACTGAAATGTTTGGATTGTTAGGTTATTAAAGAAGTTTATCGTATGATTTCGTTGGATAATTTAAAACAAACGTTACTATTTATAATTTGGTCATACTGGAGTATACGACTGAACCAAAACAGGAACTTTCGCTAAGTTTAGAAAGGAATATTTCGTTACCTTTTAAAGTGATCGTTTTGAAATATATTTGTTATTGTGAAATAATTTATTATCAATTCATTAAAATATCAAATAGCGGAAAATTATAAAATTCATAGTTGTAGTTGAATTTTCGCTAGGTAGGGGTCTGCTTTGAAATTCTGACATCAATAACGTGTATGACCATCGCGTGCATTGATGACAGCTTGACGTCGTATTGAGTGTACAAGCTTGTTGATATGGTATTAAGGGATATTATTTCACTCTTCAAGTAATGCATCTCGGAGCTTATTGACGTTACCAGGTGGATTTAGGTGTCGCCGCAGACGTCTATCAAGATTATGTCAAAAAATGTTCTATTGGATTTAAGTCCGGGCTTTTTGATGGCAAGTTGCCTATGGAATCGATGTTGTTATTTTGTAAAAACCGAATGTTATCTCGAGCGACGTTGCTCTAGCGTTGAAATTGACGCCATGAGTGTGTAGGATAGGGAAAACGTGAGGCTATTTTCCCCAGTAGCTGTTCTAGACAAGCATCTAAATTACACTCAATGACCACAAGTGGGGTCCGATACCCATAACCAATACCGACCAAGACCATAACTGAACCTCTACCCCCATTGTATCCCTCGACCCATTGAACTCTGTCAAGGCGATGACGGGCCGTCAAAACAGATCCAATATAAGGACGACATCCGTACATATCGCTTTCCGTCAAACGATTACTTACGGTTTGTGCGAAACTCCGGGCGTTGTGAGGGAAACTGTAGCCGTTGCAGTGAGGAAGCTTGTTTGACATATAGCGGTCTGGATCGGGCGAACTTAAACGTGGTCGATCGTAGTCAAACCTTTGTTTTATTTATTTTCTGACTGAAGTCGTCTTATGCAATATTTTGAAGTGAAAATCTTTTCTACATGTGGACCGGATGTACATGAAATTGGTTTGGAGGACTAAAATGATCTCTTGGTATTGCTTTCCACTGTCTAGACTTTCCTTTATGCTTTATGAAGAAGTTATTCCACACATTCAACAGAATTTCTTATTGAAAACATATCCTAAAAGACGATTGTTTCTGTGTACTATATACTTGAAGGAATAATATGTTTGCTTTGATCTAATTTTACCGAACTTGTTTTTGGAGGACTAATGTGATATCGTGGTATTGCTTTGCACTTTCTAGACTTTCATTTATGCCGTATGGAAAAGTTATTCCACATATTCAACTGATTTCTTTGAAATATGCCCGTAAAGGCGATAATTTATGTGTACTATATCTATCTACCTTTGTCTCCATTCGGTTGATCACCAGAACATATCTGCGTCTCAATCTGGTCATCTATCAGTACGTAGCCTATCTTTTAAAACAATGTTTATTATATTATAACACATTCGAGAAAAAACATCATGCGTGTTTCATTCTATAAACATGAATTCAGAAGTCGAGCAGTCACATCCAAAGTGGCAACCATCTCAAAAGTATGAATATCATAATTTAGCTATCGACACACAAACAATTAACAATAGAATGTATACCTGGTTAAAATGACAAATTCTTATTCAAACGTCGTACATTATCATGTTCCATTACAAGAATGCAAATTAAATAATTTCACACTCCATATTGAGTTTATAAGGGCTTTTGTAAAAAATAACACAATAAATAAACACCTGGTGCTCGAAGGCAATGGCTGTCCATCCAGTGGTTGTCGTCTGTGTTTGTACCGTTGCTTTACAATCAAACTCATACATATATCCTAGTGGTTGTTGACCTGTCTCTGCTGGCTTAAAAAGAGAGAGTAATTGCATCATCTTTTAAAGCTCTTCGAACTTTCAAAATTGTAAAGGTTTTGAGTACAAAACGTTATTTTAATCAACCTTGCGTGTGTGAGTTTTAGATCGTGGAAAATTTCGTTCAATTAAATATGGATCAAGCTTTAAGTTTCTGGTGCATTAATTATACCATCATACTTATAGGACAACATCAATCTCATTCAAATCAGCTCCAGTCGCACGCTCCTATACTATACGCTAACTGGATCTGATGACTCCAATAGAGGTCACGTTCAAGTGACCTTTGAGTAGCCAATCAAATCCTCGCCTGCAAAATGCTGTGGTTTAGAGTTATGAATATTCGTCGATCTCCGACGAGCTCCGTAAATTCTATTTGAGCGTAGATCACCAAGACGTTAAGATTACGTATTTTCGTCAATTTAAATATGGCTGCGCCCATGGACACAACCGCAACTCCTACACGGCAACTTTCTTTGGTTAATCGGTGTTGTATGTGTGGTGTTTTGTTTTTGGAAATATTTATAACCGGAAGCGGCAGGAAGGACGTTAAATAACAGTATAAACAACACAATTTACAATACAAAATACTTTCTTTTGGTCATGGTTACATGTGTAACAACACACAATGTTATGACAGACAGATACCATGTATGGGTAATCAAACAATTTAGTTATAAGTATGCAATGTAAACACAAAACAGAAATAGTTGGCTGAACATTTACGTTTGTTTTGGGGACAACGATGTTTATTTATCAGTGAATGGTTTTAAAAGTTGGGAGAATTTAAATATTTACAATGAAATCACGAGAAAATCGAAGGTCACGTTGTAGGAATTTCATTGATGACTTGGAGATAGTACAATATATGTGTATAATTGTGGATGGTGCTTTTGTTGTTCAATTAAAATATGTTGTGATATAACATGTGAATATACTTGTACTTCAAAGTACTCCGAAAACAGAAACTCCGAATAAACGATAATGACATTTTGAGAAAGACGACAAACACGGTTTTGTAAGGAGAAATTTCATTGGACCACAAACGAGCACCTGGTTAGGCATATCTATTTTTAGAGAGGTTATATGAACGTGACCTCTTACGCAGTGTAGTCAGATCCTAACAGCGGAAAATAATGGAGCTTAAGTTAGGGGCTGATTTCAATGAGATTGAGTACAATATGTGCTTATTAACTATGCCATAACGTATTTAAAATGAATGTATCGATTCCCTGTCAATGTGAAACGTTGTCATGCATTTTAACATGTCACGAGACTACTTTTATGTGAGATTAATTGCGTTTCAAATATAAACACTCTGAAATATCTACATCAGCGGCAACATTATTGTCGATGATGTAACAGAAGCAGCAACAACCATAGCGCCTTTGACCGATTTTCGTGTTCCTCAAAACATGAGTTTATTTAGACACATACGAATGGTGAAGAATAATACTAAAGTTCGATTTGTACGCTTAGTACTTCAGCTTTGCAGTATTGTTATAGGGGACCTAGCAATAGGTCAACAAACAAACATCATAACAATAATAAAGATGACTGTAATTACAGCAATTATATTTACCACTGGATAAACAGCTTTCTCCACATTATAGTTGCATAAACAATCGTAGTCTGCATGAACTAGACCGAACAAAGCTAAAAGTAAGAACGGTCCCATCTCTGATACTAAAAAATACGACATTGAAAAGTAAAACTAACAATGTCTTGATTATTTTAAAAAATCGATTATTTTATATATTTTAGCATATATACAATATACCATGATAATGTATAATTATTTATTTTATCGGTTACAATTAACACACGTAAATTATAAGCCGCTGCTGATCTACCTTCATCCGTGAATTATGCCATCATCTGCTGAATTAAATTGACGCCAAATACAATGGAAGTGTTTACGAATTGGTGATGCTTTTCGGACCAGATTTCTTTTCGTTATATTTAAGTATTGATAATTTGAAACCACATAACGAACGAAATATTTCACTAAGTTCAATATTACAACGCGATAATCTCAAGATTGATTGTACACATAATTAGCTACGTTTAAGCACAGTACTTACTTTTTATATTTCGAAATCATATCTTATTTAAAAGTACTTAAAATACAAAATCTATACCCCACCTGCTACTTTCAATTACTGTAACGAGTCCTTAATTCTGGTTGTAACACGATATTTCAGAATTATGAAATGATTGGTAAAAACCACAATGATAAAGAAGCATTGACATTTTATTAAATTTAACATTGCCATTAGACAAAAGATAAAACAAAACTTACAGACGTTGACACAATATACTAAACCACAAATTTATAACTTTAGAACGACCTGGTTTGACCTTGCGGAATTGAAACATATGTAGATAATGTCCAGTTATCTTTGATAATAAAGAGCACGATTACAACCTAAGCGAACTATGCTGATTTTTGTTCCTATCTTGGGTTAAAAAACCCTTAATTGTACGAAACAAACTAAGCGTATTTTTATTAATTCCCGTATGCTTGAATAGTAATTATATTATTCTTCTTAACACCACCACCACCAAATCCGGTCATGTTCATCAAAAGTACGTTTGTGTTTAATGCCAGTATCGAAATTGTTAAAATGAAGGCTACGATAAGTTTTATAACAGGTTGGACATATGTAAATGGAAAAAACTCTTGAAACCATCAATCATCTGTGAGATGCTGCAGTAGTCTCCCTTGATAAATTGGACTTAATTTTGTATCTGCGTATTATTACTGGCATTTTGTTGCGAACAAACCGGTGCAAAACTCTACTTATAGACGCATTAATTATAGCTACAGTCAATCTTGCTGATGCGACCACGTGTCTTATGCGACCATTTGCATTAAGCGACCA
Organism: Mactromeris polynyma; assembly: GCA_032209605.1. Taxonomy (NCBI): domain Eukaryota; kingdom Metazoa; phylum Mollusca; class Bivalvia; order Venerida; family Mactridae; genus Mactromeris; species Mactromeris polynyma. The sequence goes on from JASFXZ010000004.1 coordinate 33,970,827, forward strand.
CTTAAATTCCCGCCAGAGCGTTTTTACTATATACACTGCGTTTAAATCAAAGTATACTTTTTAAAACTTATAAAATGCTTAAGAATGATGCTGATAATGGCCTATCATACAATGGGAGTAATTGGGCATATAACACAAAGAACATTTTAGAACAAATAGGATTGTCAAATATGTGGAACAAACAATTTAACATGCTTAATAATTACAACACGGTTAAACAACGAATATTAAACATTTTTCACCAAAGCTGGTATTCTTCAATTAAAAACTCAACTCGCTTAGAAACATACAGTTTATTCAAACACTCATTTAATTTAGAAAGATATCTCGACGAAATCAAAGAATCTAAATTTAGAAATGCTCTCGCAAGATTTCGAACATCATCTCATGACTTAGCTGTAGAACGTGGCCGATATTTAAATATACATAGAAACGACAGAATTTGTAAAAACTGTAATACAGAAATGAGAGAAAACGAATATCATTTTCTATTAATTTGCTCAAAATTCTCTGATTTAAGATCAAAATATATAAAAAAAATACTACTACACATGGCCCACGAAACATAAATTGTCTAATCTTATGACAGCAACATCAGACATTATTGTCACCAATTTGGCCAAATGTATATTCTACGCCAATCTAATTAGAAATTGAATAGTTTTATGCTCATATTTTGATATATTTTGTATGTATACATGCACTGTAACATCATGTGCTCTTCAGAAAATCTATGCCTTTTGTCAGAAATATTTTTGTATAATTGCTATATAACATGTTAATATGTTTTGAATGCAATAAACTATTTGTAGCTGTAGTTGTAGTTATATACTGTGATTTTTCAAGAAACGATTTCGGCCTGACAATTAATCACTGTACGATAGAGCATGAAGATAGGAACCTTAAAATAAAAATCTCAAAATACTGTACTACTAACAAACAATTATCGTCATATTCAAAAGACTCAAATGATCCCAAAAGAATTAAAAACTATTGTTCCAAATAATGAGACAAAATATATTCAAAATTTGAACATGAATCACCAATAAAAAAGATCCCGAAGCCGGCAACACCAGTTAAATATGTCCATCGAACTATTGATAAAATCAGTGAAATGGCGATAAAAGATGAATCTGATCATGACTTGAATGCTTACTTTGAACACATGTCACTGTTGGAAACATCAACTGCAATGCAAACAGAACCATGTCTCGTCGTGAAGATAGATGACAATGACGAACGTGACATTGAAACAATTGAGTATGTAATCGAGAAAATTCCGACTGTGTTAGATTATCTTAAATCAGAAATTCAAGTTGAAATGTATGTCAAATTTACAACCCTACTATCCGAACAGAAATTACCATTGTCACTTAACTAAGCAATAGCTATTCCAGAATCCTTAAACTTCTACTGACCGATATGCACGTGTGTATTCACCACTGATCTATTTTTAGATAACACATTACTACGTTATACCTAGCCGAGTCAACGAATAAACATAGGTTACAAGAGACCGGCATCAATATCGATGGGAAAAGTGTTGCAAAATAATTAGTGAGAAACATTAGCAGGGAATATGTAGAGAGAATAAGCCAAACGTGACGTAATAACACAAACAAAAGTGCTAATATTGAACATGTAATATTATTGTGGGCGACATCATCAATTTCTTTGGGGGGAAATGTCATCAATCAGGAACGAAATTCTTATTAATCAAAGAACAAAAGTGCTGTGGGACGGTACCATACCATTGCATACAAGTTTCCGTTTTGTAATTAAACAGTTTTATAATATCAAAGTATGTGTAAATATGTCAGATGGTTTGCATGGAATATGGAATAAAACAAAACATAAGACAGAAATGCGAAAAAAGAATAAAACTTATTGAAAAAATAGTAAACGTTTTTTCAAAGAGATCTTCAATCCGACTTGTTCTAGAAATGTTAGATTTTCAAACCGAAATAAAGAAAAATGGTCAGTAATAATGGCAGAACCTTAAAATTGTAGAACAAGTGAAATGTTTGTCACGATAGTAATTAAATAAATGAAATACAAATATATCAGACACTTTATGTAACGTTTGGGAATATTTAATTATAAAATGACGTATTAAATTATATCAGCACTAAATTAGAGTAAAATCAGTATGCCCAGGCATAAAGTTATGACAACACTAGCTTGCCATAGGTAATGAGTTATCTTGTTGTAGTGGGGGTATTTTCCAATTAATTTTCCAAGCACAGAGTGAAATGTTCATAGAAAGATGACACTGATAATTTTCGTAGTCGTGCACAACGAGACCATATCTACGATAAATAGCAATAACAGTAATCATAATCATCGATTTATATATATCCTTTAAACGCAGTCTGAACCGCATTTCTGTAACGCAGTTTCACCAACCGGCGAAAAGCAAGAATCTGTACTAAACGAAAACAGTCGACGCTCTTAAAATATGCACTTCACAAAATGATAACGATTTATGAAATTAATATTAAAGGAATAAAACAAGATATACATTTAGTATGTATACTTCATGAATGAAGTACAAGAATGAACAGTCTTTTAAAAAATATAAAAGAGACAAACATGTTTCGTTCATTAAATTTTATTATCACATACCCGTGCATGTTTCTACTGTGCAATAAATATCATATTGCACAGTGTGCATATAATATGCAAATGAGCGGAAAAACCTAAATAAAATCCATACGCTGCTTGTTTACATAAAACAAAACGAGTAATAATAAAAAATATCCATATCGATTACGTTTAATGCATTAAATAGGAATGCTCATGTACACTGCAGCAAACACCAAAAGAAATATGATAATATTTACCGTTCACATGCAAGTTATGACGAATCTACTTAGAATGTCCATCAAAATTCGCCCAACCTACATATCCAGTTCAGTAAGTTTGTTCCATCTCAAACGATTCGTCTTTCAGACAACATTCAACACGTCATCAGTGTACACAGGAACTTGAATCAACATATTTATCTTTGTAGAAGAGCTCAGTCCTATATCAATTATAATTAACTAGATTCCGCACACTTGATAGCGATTCGAGTCAGACAGATGGAACAGACTCACTGAACGCGTGTATACTGAATGACGTCATATACTTGTTTATGTGATGACGTCATTAAACATATTTATCGATGACATTTTGAGATGAAAGGTTTTCCTTACAATTTACGTTTTACAGTTACGTTTGATATTAGCGAGTTGTTAAATACATTTAATTTTCAAATATTGATAGATATATGGATAACTTTAGAAGTAATGCTTTTGTGAATCGGGCTACTTTTTCGGCTCATTAAATCAATAGCCTAATTACTTTCGCGTCGCTGTTGTCTGTATAAATGAGGTCAAGTTTGGATGTGGATTTTCTCGTTATTTGTCGGGTATGTGATAAATAGAATATTAAATTCGTGTTGATTAGTATTGAATTTATTGAACTCGTTCAATAAAAAGAATATGAAGCTCGCCAGAGGCTCGCTTCATATCATTTTATTCAACTTGTTCAATAAATTCAATACAAAACAACACTCATTCAATATCCTCTATTTATGAGCACACCCAAAACTGTAAACAAACTCGTGTGTATCAATACATTGCTTTAGAACCCTTCTGAACTCCACAGAAACAGCTAATCAGTTCACAAACCACTTTAGCAGGTCACCTATTCAACAATTCATTTTATTGAAACGTTGATGATATTATTTCGTTCGGTGAACTCTGGAACTACTTCGTTGCGGAGTACTTAGAATGTGGACGTTTTTGAATTGTTACCGGCTTTCAGCCTTTTTTCTGAAAACGGGAACCAATTGTTGTATGCCTCTCAAATTGCCACATTACTATAGATGGTACCTGAGCGGTACCGTCCTAAAAGGGGTCGTTTTTCATTCTTGCTGATGAATTATAATGTGTTTTAAACATTTAGAAGGAAAAATAACGAGATCATCACCAGAAATCACGTAATGAAAATCGCAATAACGCATACAGAAAAATCGCTATAAACATACAAATGAGTAATTCAGTCTGTGCAATAAGTGATACAGTACTAACTGCATATATGTGTTCAGTATCGAATGCATTTTCTGTTGTAAAAATACATTGCGGGGAAAAATAAAGTTTCATGTATGAAAGTACATATTCTTAACATAATATCTGCATGGGTTTAAAAATGAGGTCATGAACATTTATCGCGATGTTTGGTGATCAGTGACGTATTTCGACATTATTTCAATACGTACAAGGCACAATAGCATGCACGAGAATTATTCATTCACCGCTGAATATCATTTATCGTTTGATTATCAAACAAAAAGACAAAAAAGGATAAAAAGTTACCTTTCTCGAAAGACGTGTGATATGGAAATGTGTTGCGCCACTGAAATCACATCGCAACATCCGGAATGATACAGTTTGGTTTATACGCAGTGATATAAATAGTATCTATGATACGACTTTTCTATAACGCGAAGAGCGACCGCATTAAACCAGTCTCACCGATAGTTAAATAATCCAATAACCGATCACATGCACTTAATCCCATGGGACATTTCACACCTGATTCACAACTGCATTCGCGCATTGTCCTTTAACAATTCAATAAAGGCGTGTTAAATGCGACCAGGTAATTACTCGGCGGCACAGTTATAAAACGACGTAAAATCGAGTGGGAATCTTAAAATGTAAATGGATTACACAGCATAACGATCATAATTTCAACAAGAACCAAGTTCGTGTAACGTCGTTGCTAAGCGACTCAAGTTCCTTGATGTCACCGAGGTTTTACATTACGATATCCCGAGTAGAAATATGCGAGATGTACTTTTTATGTCGACTCGCCCGATTTTATCTTTACTTTAAAGATTGTCGTGCCGACAAACTTCATTATACTCACTGAGAGAATGAATATGTCAGACAAAAACACATCGCGTAATTCAACACTGGGTTCAAATGTGTATACACTGACTTTGTTTCGTATTTAATCCTTTTTAATAGACCAAGTAAAATCATTGCCTTATAAAAAAAACGTTCATTACTACCAGCCTGTATTAATACACACGTGAAATATAGTTAGGTCTGTGAAGTTGGCTGTTAGTTTTTAGTTGTTAATTCAGATTTTCAGTCCCGAATACACAGCTATTAGTTGTTAGTTCAGATGTTTATTCGAAAACACATAGCCAGAAGTTAGATGTGAGTTCGGATATGATGTAGCGAATACACAGCTATTAGTTGTTAGTTCAGATGTTTATTCGAAAACACATAGCCAGAAGTTAGATGTGAGTTCGGATATGATGTAGCGAATACACAGCTATTAGTTGTTAGTTCAGATGTTTATTCGAAAACACATAGCCAGAAGTTAGATGTGAGTTCGGATATGATGTAGCGAATACACAGCTATTAGTTGTTAGTTCAGATGTTTATTCGAAAACACATAGCCAGAAGTTAGATATGAGTTCGGATATGATGTAGCGAATACACAGCTATTAGTTGTTAGTTCAGATGTTTATTCGAAAACACATAGCCAGAAGTTAGATGTGAGTTCGGATATGATGTAGCGAATACACAGCTATTAGTTGTTAGTTCAGATGTTTATTCGAAAACACATAGCCAGAAGTTAGATGTGAGTTCGGATATGATGTAGCGAATACACAGCAATTAGTTCAGATGTTTATTCGAATATGATGAGGCGAATACACAGCTAGTAGTTGTTAGTTCAGATGTTCATTCGAAAAAAAACATAGACAGAAGTTAGATGTGAGTTCGGATATGATGGAACGAATGAATACTTTGTCACATTGGATAACTTACGGGGAATTTAAGAATTAGGCATTTGTACATACTTAATGTTATATTGCCTAGTGAGCTAACCGAATGGTTTAAATTTACGAGCTTTGTTTCAAAACATAGATAAGTTTAAACGGAAAGAGGATGGATGGTATTTATACGTACTGATTGTTCAGTTGGACATTTATTTGTTCTTAAATTTGTCGATATCTATTAAGAGACCACTTTGTTAAGCGACCACTTTTTTACTTTCCCTTGGGTGGTCTCTTAATACAAGATTGACTGTATATTGTAGGCTTATTCATTTTACTATTATCTTTCCTGTATTTTTGGGTTTGACACGCCAACAGAACAAAATGGAAAAAACGTATATAACCTATATATAGATAGTTCCCAAATTTTCAATATTTACCTCCCTTGTTCTGTAATGTCAGCCATATTGACTTAAAAGTTTATAAAGAATATAATGTAAACGATGATAAACTAATTAGATATATAAAAATCTTGTTCATTAAGCTCATGTGGGCAGTTTGCTCAGAAAGTTGTCACATGCAAATTCTCTTGTTATTTTCTCAATTATCACATATTTGGGAATAACTCTAATAAGTGCTTATCAGTTTTGCTTATCAACATGACTGATGATTTCGAACAAGGGAGGTATATATTGTACATGTTGGAACTATACATTGCATATCAATGTCTCAAGTAGCCCTGTTAAACTGTAGTATTTTAATTTATTTATTTTTTGGGAGCCTCCGTGATCGAATATGTATGTTTGCTGACTTTAAGTCACATGGCTCTCACCGCTGCCTGTTCGAATCCCACCCGGGATGTAGAATTTGTGAGGATTAAGGAAGATCTGTGATTAAATCCAGATTTCCACCTGCGGTATTCACCTTGGGATAGTCACTACATGACTCTGGTTAATTATGTGATCTAAACACCCAGTATATAAAATCAACGGATATTGACTCACATTTATCTGAAATAATAATACAAATATATTGTTCAAAGTAAAACAGGAAAGTAACGACCACGTACGTGTAATTGAATAATGCTGCTAATTACAATATTTTACATGCACAAATTACCCTCTATGTTAAGCCATACACAACATTGTCGGGGTGAAAATGTATCCCATTGCAGGATAATGCGGAAGTGTGGGCCAGGTAGCAACTAATTTTATCCTACCAATATCACTTTGACAGTGATAGATATATCGAAAGTTACACATAACTAATTAAGTAAGTTTTGCGCGATATTATTAAATGGCACCATTATGCGCCGAATTAATAGACAACTATGTGTATTTAGGGTTTATTTGTATAATGTATACAAGGTAACAGAAATATAACAACTAAGTTGAAGCTAGATAATTCCAGTAATTCTTATCCAACAAGAATACTGAGCGCATGACTTGAAGTTTCTGAAAAGAAAACAATCAGTACAGAGAAAACACACATTAAGTGCGACAATCCTTTTTAAACATAGACCAGGAACTTGTTGTTTGAAGCAGTGATGTTGTTAGTTTTGATCCATAAATGTATGAGATGAAAACGCCGAACAGGATAGAGTATCGCAGGCAAAGAAATTACAGTATTGTAGAGCAAACATTTGATAGACATGTAGGGCTTGAACTGGATAACGTTATATTGGTACAGTTACGTATACTGTAATGTGGTAATGTCGTTGAAGGATCAACTAATGTAGCAGTGCATGGGGTTGTATCACGCTTTAATATTTAGAATCAATCTTTGATTTAAAGAAATTCATTATGCAGTATATCAGTTCTACAATAATTATGAATGTAATGGCATAGTAATAATACATATAATCACTCAATCGGACTTTCATGTATTTTCAAAATTGCATTTAAAACATATAAGTAATTATTATTATTATTACTATTAGACACCGGCCTCCGGCCGTCGACTCCACTTTTATTCCTTTTTCATTTTGTTTATGGGGCTCGGATTTGAAAAAAAAATCCTTTCGATTGTTTTTATCTCATTTCTGGTAATCCCTCCCCACGCAGACCTCCGGGAAAACAACAAACCACAAAACATAAGGCCCTTAGGGGATCAAATGGTACACATGTTAAGGAACAGAGGCACAAGGAATGGCCCGGCAGACCACAAGGAATAACTAGGAGAATCAAAGTGGACAGTGAGGGAAGGGGGAGGGGGGGAATTTATGGATGGAAAAGATCACAGGACAAGTCAAGACAACTGGCCTCAATAGGCCGAAAATGGACAGGAAACAACATGAACACAGTATTAAGTGACAGAATTGCACAGGAGAAAGGGAAATACAAAACACATTCAAACCACAAACACAAACAACAACCATATAGCGAATTACAGCCATGGATATGTCAGCAAAATTTACTGGGGGTTTTAATCGATTTAGCAGCTAGCTAACCTCACACTTAATCGCTATATGGTCCTTGATTTCCAACATATATACATAAATTGACTAAGTAGGCAGTACCTAATCATTTAAAGCAACCAACCATCACGCACATGACAACAGACACAGTAACTAATCCAGCACGAAGGAACAAGCAGCATCAGTCTGACCTTGCTCCCAGTAACTAAACTAGTAACATAAGAATGTGAAATAACCCTAAAATATCAAATTAATAATGCAATTTAAAGTAAGGTCAACTCGATGATGTAGTTAATTATTAAACAATTCTTAGATATTAGTGATAGGGAATTTAAAACTTAAAGAAATATGTCTATTAAAAAATCTAAAACGAAAACACAAAATACGACTGTACCCATTGAACATTAAGATGTGTTATAAAACCGCATTGTAACACAATCCTGAACCAGTTTACATTTCTTCCACATTTAACTCGATAATGACTCCATAGCTAAGACTGACCTTATTAAGAAATATTGGTGTTCTTATTGTTGAGGTTTTACGATAAATTTACTGTCAATAACGAAATAAATATGTCAGCTCTCGGATCATGACAAAAATCGCATCTATTTAGAACAATAATTAAACGCCTATTTATACTTTATATTAACGCCGAATGCTTAGTAAATGATGATTTATTGAACTAACTGGTACTTGAACTCTGATCGGTTGTTTAAATAGTATAATTGCTATTACCCGTGAAGTCGGACCATGTCCCGTATAATCATCTAAATTATGACGTGATAGATTTTGAGTTGAACTTCTAGGTCGATGTTTCCTTGTATAATCAAATGTATGGAAATATCGTCGGATATTTGCTGTTAACTTCGTACGACAGTGAGGTGGATATTATACCTTAATCCGGTTTGTAAGATAATTATGTATTTTTGTTATTTTGTTTATTCTATTTCATTTCTTATTTTTATAAACATGTTTTTATACCGGAGTAACCAGTTAAAAATGAAAATCTGGCATTAAACAAATGATACAGTTTTTGAAAACATCATATATATTGATGCGGAATTATTTGTATTAAGAAAAAATAAAATAAAAATGACAAAAAGAAATTATTATTATATTTTTAGAAGTACATACATATGTTTAAAACTGAATAATTGATTATGTCTTATCAACAGTTCTGCTCAATTGAATTAAGTATTAAAACAAAACGTAGTATATCAATACGACTCATCAATATATATGAGGTTTTCAAAAACAGTATCATTTTTATTCATAAATATACGGTAGCTATTTGTATGCATGGTTCGGTTTGTTATTTAAACTAAACATTTACAGTGAAACCTCACTTAAATATCATCTCGAATTAAGATTACTTTATTCAGAAGACCGTATTTTCATGACCCGGTTTAAAATTTTCTTTCTTCATTTCAACTCGTCCAGACCATCATTACAACTAGACCGACTTTCCTCAGACAAATGATGGTATTAAATATATTTGAGACTGTAAATGTATGCATTCGATTTCTTACCCATTGAGTTATATATTTAACAAAGAATTTAAATGTTCGTCGAGAAAGGTTTAAGCATTTAAAGAATAATTGTTAAGGCTCTTCTTAAAAATATTTTTTGTAATATACCCCCAATATGAACGGGGAACATTACACGAGAAAAACGTAAACGAAACAGCCACATACTATTTTGGTAGGGGTCACTTTTGATGGCTTGACCGGGATAACGCAACAATATTTTAAGGATAAAAATATTGACGATTTAGAGTAAATCTGGCACTTGTTAATGTGAATGGTCATTGCCATGTACTGGACAAAGAATACAATGCAACCACTCCAGAGCGACCATCTCTTGAGCAAATACCACTTCTCAACATTACCAATATTCTTATAATAGAATATGACCTCTCGAGCGCAACAACATCTCAATAACAGTCGTACATTGCAATTCTAAACCCTATGTATCGTGCAAAAATCCGCAAGATTGACACAAACCATAATGTATATGCATTCCGATAAACATTTACTTATCAACGAAAAGGGAGACAGTCGCAACATCTTTTAATGTCGATTTTATCAAGTGAGATCGCATTCGTGAGATTTGTGCTCTAAACTGACACCTGTTTTATTTGCAGGTACCTGTTCGCAATTAACAACATTGGCTGGAATAAGACCCAAACATGAGATACAATATTTGTATCAATATTTATCTGCTGGTATGTAGTATCATCCACGTTATCCCCTTCTGTGACGGGCAAACAATACAAGATATGAAGGATCTTCTCGCTGACAAGTTGGCGGATTATAATACAAATATTCGCCCGGTTGCTAACCAAAGTGACCCAATAGAATTGTACATTGATTTTGAAGTATTGTCCCTGATTGACGTCGACGAGGTTACTCAAACAGTTACCATAAATGCTATGTTTTTTCTTTAATGGACGGATGCTTCGATGACCTGGACACTGACTGACTACGGAGGGATTGGTACCACCTATGCCAATAACGAATTATTCTGGACGCCATCTTTGGTACTTACTACATCAAACGAAAAACTTAAGAAGTTTGGAGACTCTTGGAACGGTGTTCGATTTGATTTAACCGGTTCGGCTTATTATTATCCCGCTGAAATCTGCAATTCTGCTTGTACAATGGATATTACATATTTCCCGTTTGATCATCATGTATGTGAGCTCCAATTCACGCCTTGGGGTCTTTCACCGAATGAAATAGTATTGCATAGTACGTCTAGTAATGTGGGCAAAACTTATTTTAAACCGAATGGTGCTTGGGAATTGACTGACTCGGAACTCACAGTCCGAGTCCTACCCGGAATAACTACATACTTTGTTGTGAAACTTTTCATAAAAAGGTTACCAATATTCGTGGTCGTTAACGTGATTATCCCTTTAATATGTCTGTCCTTTTTGAACATTCTTGTATTTTTAATTCCGACAGACAGCGGTGAAAGAATTTCATTTTGTCTCACCCTTCTACTCTCCATTGCTGTTTTTCTTACAATAGTTAGTGAAGATTTGCCCAAAATATCTGTCCCAATGTCTTTGTTCTGTTATTATTTAGTGGGGGTTCTTTTACTTAGTGCTTGTATCACCATTGCAGTGCTATTTAGTTTGAGACTTTATTACTCGGAAGAACCAAAACCAGTCGGCATAATCTGGAAAAGATTAGTTTCATTGCTACATTTTCAGTATCTCAAGCCTACTTGTCTGAAACGTGCAAATGACGACGAGGCGACCGATGGATACGACAAAAATGTAGTAAAACCAGTCACTGATAACGGAACTATGACTGAAAAAGTACATGCGAGTAAAGAGAATCCATCTATAAAATTGCATTCCAACAAGGCATGGCAGTCACCGAATAAAGGCTACAATAACATGTCAAAGTTGGAAACAAAAGAATCTCATTCTCCTGCCAAGGAAGATGAAATCAGTTGGAAAGATGTTAGTATCGCATTTGATAAAGTTTGTTTTGTATTATTTTCATTCTTACTAATGATAGGTACTGTCACGATGTTCGGTGTATTGGTAAATGGGTCAAGGTAAAGTACACTGACAAAACTGATTTCACGTGATATGTGACGACGAATAACACTAACTGAAGAGTAAACACAATCAAATTTAGAGCCTTTAGAATCCGTTCGCTTATATTCTGAAAGACTATGTTACAGGAAAGTATTCGGAGAGAGTTAAAATATGGACACAGAGAAAACACGTGTTTTGCTACACATAATACAACATCAAGGTTTGTAAATAACGTGTTCGGAAATGATGAAAGTGATCGGAAATGACGCCAGTTTCTGGAAATGACGTGGCCGTCAATTTTTCACCAAGACAATACGGCTTTTATGCAGTACCAGCTTTTATATAATGCCATTAGAATTCCAATATGTCTTCTTGAAAAATATAAATCCTTCAACAACATTATCAATATTAATATTGAGTTTAAATTGAATTGGATAGTGTTTTGTTAGTCTAAGTTGACTTATTTGACTTACGCGAGAAATTGACAAACTTATCAGTGGATTTAGTATTTTATGTGTTCATGTTTAACATGTAGTAACCTTCGAACATGTGAGATACAAACACGTTATGGATTTCTACTTTATTAAGCTCAACAAGAATTATTGTAATATACATAAGATGTTTTTGTTAAATATGTTTTAAATTAATTGTACACACAAATGAATGTGTAACACTTAATCAGCTTAGTAAATAATTTTTTTATAAACCCATTATTTAATGTCAATATATCTCTCCCATTTACTCTTATATTAGATTTGAAGTATGCAGCTGTATAATTGATCTGATTGTTCTGATGGTCATGTACTGATTGTATCTATAATAGAAGTTTCAGTCCACGAACGTGACCCCAGAGACAATGTACAATGTATTGGTCATGACTGTGTTTAAACTATTGGGTGGGGAATTTAGTTAAAATCCCATTAAGGGCCATAAATATTTTATTCAAAATATCTACATTATCCGGAATATTCACTTAAAATTAGTTATTTATGTACTAATTGTGACTCCCAAAGGTCAGAGGATTCAATATCGATGCAAAAGAAGCTATTTATTGTCTTGTCGACCAGTTAATTTAACCTACTTTTTCGCTTTGTTTTGTTTACATTCTATGTATTCCGATGCTCCAGATTGCATCAGACAAAATCATAAATCGGTGACGTCTCATCACGTGATGGCAATTTTAAGTATGAGTTGATGTTGTTGTGGTTAAGCTTGAGGTCATTAAATCTTGCGTTGGGATGAAAAGTTATATTGCACACGGAAATTCACGGAATCATATCGGCAAATTACGGAACTCGCAACAAGGTTAAACATGACCTATTTACACAAGACATGATGTCTTTCGTACTTGTTTTTCGAAAAGGAAATAAAAATATTGTTAACCATCACCCAATGATTGTAAAATTGTATCGTATACATATACAAGTACATGTTACGATTGTTGTGGTTTAAATGGTAAAAAATTGCCCTCATTGGACAAGATCTTAAAATGTATACACATCACTTTCGATGACTGCTGACGGGGTTAAAAACCAGTACTCGCACGCAACTGAGGAATTACAATTTTGATATTGTTCCTATTGTTACGTTCTCATGTGAAATCAAGATGGCCGCCAAATATATTGAAACATGTGTAGAAAATAGAGTGAGTAGATTTTTGGATTTCATTCTTCTTAAATTTTAATTCTGTAATTTTGATATTTTTCCCTGAAGTTTTAATTCAAAAGTATCTTTTATGAAAAATACAGAAAACATATATTATATTCATCAATTTGTATATGTTTATACAATTGTTTTTTCTAGTCTCCTTGTTAATGTTTTAATGGTCGTTATTTTGTTAGCGAATTTGCAATACAGATACAATGAAAACTCGATGATAAAATCACAATTGGTTCCTGGTTTTAGTCGTGAGGTGTCAGATTATCGAGTTAAATAAAGAAGAATGTTTTATAGCAGATCCATTAAAATGTGGTTTTTAATTGAGTGATTTTAATTAAGTGATCTTTAAATGAGATTTTACTATACAATGTTTTGCATTGTAATTATCGTGTATTTGTGTTGTATCAACAATCCGACTTCCCTTTGCTAATGTATTTGCTCATTTTGTTCAAAATATCACAACATAGTTCATATATCCATATTTGGAAATTTCATGAAATAATACCCGCGGTAAATTCGTTTGATGTCTGCATCGACCTATGTTCACATCAATTGTTGATGTATAGGATTTTAAGTTCTTTTGTAATTGTGGAGGCGTATTCATTTGCTTAAAGCAATTTACAGAGAACACACGATAGTCATTACCCACAATAAGCTAAACATTGCTCCATGAGAATTGTTGTGACAACGCCGCCTCGTACAATAGCACATGGGATTGTCACGAGTTATCTCCCTATATTTACGACTGGACTGTTACATTACAATAATGTCATAAAGCATAGCATTGTTTACAGACTAAATACATTCTATAATTGATGGGATTGTCAGAATCGTTTATCAAGCTCCATTTAATTAATTTTCCAATATATGTACGTACTTTACCAATTATAAATATTGATATTTTAATAGCTTCCTTGAACAAATACTATCGTTAGATTGATGCTTTCAACATTAATTACAGTCCGGCCACGTTCATTCGACGACCTGCTATCAGAATATCTGGTACCATCCGATATAAATCTCTGCTCTCGATCTGTCCCGTCAATAGTACTATAATTTGTTTTATTGATCATGCGAAATGCAGTATTCGAACCTCTTGTTTAAATTGAGACTAGTACTGGCCCCCAAAAAGTCAGTATTGTGCATATTTCCACACAGTTATTCGGAAATTATGATTTTAATGCCACGTATTACACAAATATATTTTGTTCACACTCTTACACTCTTAATTGAAGGTCCATTGCAATGTATCGTTAATACATCCCTTGGTAATTAGTTTGATGAACGCTTTGGGATGTTTGCTCCAGTGTAAATACTTCAAGCGGTTAACTCGAAACGGATGTAGAAAAAACACTACAACCTCGTGCAGGTCCAGCGTTCAATAAAAGCCGCTAGAAACACGTGCCATGAGTTTGACACATTGAAGTGTTTTATGACTAATCCTGATACACTGGTATGAAGATTACGTAAGATATTCCACGTCATAAAGCATTTATTAAGGCATTTAACTGAACATGTTGATGTTGTAATGGTTTATGCATTTACATTGGGGCTGTTAAAACTGATGGTGTGCCAACCAATATCGTAGCGAAATGACATTGTAATGTGATTATAAGGGTGGGTATGAGGTGGTTCCCGAAAAAGTTTTTGGGTCAGTTTCTTTATAATTTCGAATTCGTTTCTGTGCAAAGATTACGACGTTTTGTTGCAAATAAATCTGATAACACTGGGGAAACAAAAACTATGATGTATTAGACAAAGTCTTCTCTATCATTTGTGTACATCGATGACTGAAAGCAAATCTGATCTCTAAGTGAATAAATTAAGAATATGATTATGTGAACCAGTTTGATGTTTGTATGACTGTCTATATCTGTGTAAAACCCTAAATTAGGTAATAGTTACTTTCAACTAAATACACAATAAGCCATGCAAACGTGATCATACCAGAGCTTCATTCAAAGTGTCCTTCGGTGTTTAAATCATGAAGTCCTATTCACACGGAATGATTTCGGAAATGACGCGTCATGAATGCTTCCACGAATGCTTGTTCTTCGGCATTTGTTATTTATGCTGAGTGCCCACCATTTTGAGTACACATGTCTTCGTCATGAGTCCATGTGACTTTCTTAGTTTTGATAATTTCATAACATGCTTTACCATACTGTCCCACAGAGTGTCCCGTCAATGTTGAATTTTGAATAACTAATGGCGGACACAGATGAATACTCCCTGCAGTAAAGTAACATCACCTTGCAATGAAGAATTATCAACAAATAATAATATCTAAGATACTCATTTAACTATTGATTTCTTTTTGTGTCAACAAGGCAAAGTAGAAAGGCTGATTATCAATATTTTGTTTTGGAAAATGGATAATATAAACTTTAGTGAAGACGTTTAATGACAAGACCAGTAATAACTGTCAAAGGAGCTTTGATGAAATCATTTTTGAACCACGTATAAGGGCCAACTACGCATACATTCTTTAAAACAGACCGGTCCGGACAATTTTGTCACACCGTGTGTTAATTAGCAGAGAACTACTATATTGTAAAAATTAGAATGTGAACTAACCACAAAATTATAAATCGCACTATGTAGAAGCAACTGGAAATCGTTAGTTTCGCGAATTAACAGCTGTTAGTTCAGAAGTTAATTCGGGAACTCATTTCTGCATTCGTTACTTACTGTCCGAACTCACATCTAATTTCTGGCAGTGTATGCTCGAATTGTAACTCACTGAACACGACAGTAGGTCCACACCAGAGTCTTTGATCAAGTAACCAACCTAATAAAACATAATACATTTTTTATTTACCTTTCAAAACTATTCCGTTTACTCATTTGCCCATCCATCCATCACATACATCCAACGAAGCATACACCATCATAATCTAATTCGTCAATTTGTCAATCTATTTACAAACATGACATTGTTGATTTATTAAATATAGAAAGATGAAGAATATCTGTTGGTCAAAAGAAATAGTCGCCCAAGTGTTATCTAGCAAATGAGCATGAACAACTTCACTGCACTCGTTCATGTCCATATATCCAAGTATTTTACTTGCATTCGACGTCTGAAACATTATTATTAGAAAAAAAACACTTTTTGAGAGTTGCCAACAGATGCAAACTAAATTGATTAGTACCGAATGTATTAAACATACAGTGTGTTCTATAAACCCGGACTAGTTCATATTCATACCATGAAGCGAATACAAACAATTGCCAAGAAGTCAGGGTCATACACAATTCATGGTGACAAGTTATACACGTCTACAAAATAATTTGACAAGTTCTATGAAGGTTAAGAGTATAATGGTGATACGGTTTCCAATGATATAGTAAAATGGCGCAAAATTAAAAAGATAACGGAACAGGGCGGTAAGTTCTATCATTATACTGGAAATGGCGATACGTTATCTAATGACTGAGGAAAATGGTGACAAGTTCTTTCATTAGTCAGTAAAATAGCGACACATTCTAATGATTCAGGAAACTGGCGACAATTCTAAGCAAAGACATTTGACATACGTTACTACCGTCACAATACCATGAACTTTCTGCAATAAACCCGTGATACATGGAGAAGATACTATCGTACATGTATATACATATTACACAAAGCGTGTGCCAATTACCGATTGATAAACTGTTCTCTGGGCATTGTATTTTATTCAACAAGTGTTGTTGTTTTAGAAGGGGTAACCCTGGAAAGCTTGAATGTAATAAAAATTGTTTATGTCAGTATTTTTAGTGTTTTTTTCTCAGAGTAATTGTTTCTCTTACTATATACATGTATGTACATGTGCGGGATTAAGAACAATTATATCGCAGTTGGTTAAAGTTTACAAGCATCTCCAACAAAATATTATACGCCAGAAATGGATAATTATATAAGTCTTTCTCAGCGATAATAAGACTTCAAGATAACCGGCAACATAAATAGTTATTTGCTGCCTCCAGGCATCGTGGTATTGTTACTGTTTATTATTTGTCATTAGCAATTAGTGAATGCAATTATCTACGCTTTTAAACATAGAAGTGCTAACCATGTTCCGAACCATTAATGATAAATAGTCTGACATTATTCAATTACACTATTAAACCTTGGCATTATTTTCCTTATGTATAGAGCTTTTAGTATTAAGGTATGTTTATCATAGCAACGTTTGTCAAAATAAACTTACCTGTACAAATACACTATTACTATATCGGGTAATACAGCAACGGCACTTGTCATTAACTGCGGATGTCTTAGTAAAATGTACTTACGTAACGCA
Source organism: Mactromeris polynyma (assembly GCA_032209605.1). Taxonomy (NCBI): domain Eukaryota; kingdom Metazoa; phylum Mollusca; class Bivalvia; order Venerida; family Mactridae; genus Mactromeris; species Mactromeris polynyma. The sequence continues at coordinate 33,988,523 of JASFXZ010000004.1, forward strand.
ATCTAGTCGGCATCTCTAATCTCTTGACATATTTAATTTCACGACATCTATGAAGCCCCACCAAGCAAGCGTGTGTTAACATCGTGTACGGCCGACCTTTCTTATGCTAAATCATTTCGCCGCAAAGAGAGAAGTATCTGGGAAAGCTGAAGATCATTGGACCAAAATTGCATTCATAAAATTACTCGAATACAATCTAAAAACTAGTCCTTTTTATTGTCATAAGTTTTCTGTTCAAAACATCATAATGATTGACTCTCCTGTTGATGGTAAACTTGTTCAGACTAGATAGATGACTGTTTTACAAGCACTCCTTCTACAAGTAAATATTTATTCAGTACATTCTTTTCATCCAAATCAGTATACAGGGTGTTAAAAAAGTTCGTTCACAAAGTTTGAATTTTAGTATTTTTTAATTGCTCGTCTCATCTATGTCGCTATATACCAACAATTTGCTTCTGCTTGAGAGTTCAATATAAAACAAATATTCATGAAAAAACAGTAGATTACAATAGGCGAACAAAAGCCAGTGTACATAGCATTTCTTTCATTTTATCGAATTGAAACTTTGTGAATATTTATTTCACGCGTTTCGTTAGTATAGCGTAAAATGGTTGTTTTACGCGTAATACATACAGGTCATTCTACCGGACGACTTCATTCAAGGCAAATTTTCATTTTCTATGTTGTTAAAGATGTTTTTCATACAATGGTTTCAAAAAGAATGTGGCCCGACATTCAGGCGATCCGACAGGTAACATACAATGGCATGGTCATCTGTATGGACAAACGGGCACAGTCTCCAGAGGATTTAGCATAAATAGGTTTATCTCTGTTTTTGTCCTGGGCGAGTGGGATAGCAATTTATTTTCAACATGTTCTGTGTTATCGCATCCATTGCGTTTGTTATTACATAAAAATACCTCTCCGGCTGCACTGCCAAATAAATACAGCTCGTCTGGTGTCGCAAAACATGTTGTTGTTGTTGTATTTTGCTGTGTAGGGTGTAGCAAAGACTAAACTTTTTTAACACCCTGTATGTTGGTCAGTCTAGTGTTTTATCACCTTTACAGAAAGGAAAATCTTAATAGAGCATACCTAGTCCCACTATCTGGCATGTCAGTACACCGAGCAGCACGTGTGTATGATGTTCATGCTTCTACATAACGTTGATCTCGGTAGCAAACTTGGAATTTCGATGTTGTTTTGTGACAGACTTATATAAGGTCGCACAGTGTATTATTTATAATTAAATCAGTTGTGCACAACATAATGACATACACCATTATGTGCCAAATTAAAAGACAACTATGTGTATTTAGGGTTTATTCAAAGCATGCATTTAAGGTTACAGAAATCACAACAACTAAGTTGCAGCTACCAATTTATAGAAATATTTATCCAACAAGAATACTGGACGAATGTGTTGATATTTCTGAAAAACAAAATCAAATCGTAGAAATGATTACAAATATTCCGTCTTGTACGCATTTCTAAATAACTATAAACATTCCATTTCTGGACTAGGCATATATGCAGCGATTATGTTATATTACTTTTCTCAATAAATGTATGTACATAACGTGATGGATAATAAAACATTGAGTAAGCAAGATTAAGAGTGATTGGGTAGGACTTAGCAACATCTGCAAAACGCCAGTTTTGTACAGCTAAGTATAGTACAAGAAGGTGCTGTTGCAGAATGATCAAATCATGTATTACAGTGTAATAGAGCATGTAGGGTTGCATCACATTTTAATATTTAGAACAAATCTCAGTATGTGAAAGATTTAATCGACACACACTTTTGTACAGTATGCACAATCAGATGTAGCATTGACTAACCATATTGACACAATGGTGCGTAAGTCTCTCCGCTGTCACCGAACATGAAGGAGGATGTTTGCCCACAAGGTATGTCATCCCATATTCCATTCTCGTATGGAATAAACAGAACACAATCTTCTATATTATGGCTGAAAAAGTTATCCCTGTGACCTGGTAACCAATTTGTGTACGTAACTGCTTTTCCTGTGGTATACATAATACAACTGCATTTGCATCATATAACCAACAAAATGGAAAGAAATAAAGTCAGAAAAGCATATGAAACGTATTCACCAAATTAATTTCTAATGTCGTGTGCACACCAATCAATTACAATTAAAAGACATTGCAAGCTTCCATACTTAAACCAGTGTGAGTTTTTCTGTCAAAATAAGTAATCGTGTTTTTCATTTAATTTCGCATGCATTATAGTGTTCATACCAGAGCTCCATTCAAAATGTCCTTCGGTGTTTAAATCATGAAGTCCAATCCACACGGCGTGATTTCGGTAATGTCGCTTCATAAATGCTTCCATGAATGTCTGTTCTTTGGAATTTGTTATGTATGCTAGGTGTCCGCCATTTCGAGTGCATATATCTTCGCCATGAGTCCAACTGACTTTGTTGTTTTTGATAATTTCGTAACATGACTTGCCATACTGTCCCACAGAGTGTCCGTTTAATTTTGAATGTCGAATAACTAATGGCGGACACAGATTGATATTCCCTGCAGTAAAATAATTTACCTCACAATTAACAATGACCGGCAAATGTTTAAACTCTAGGCTAATCATTAAACTCTTTTTTTTGTCAACAAGGCGACATGGAAAGGTGGATTTTCAACATTTTGTTTTGGAATATGGATAACATAAATTTTAATTAATACATTTTATGATATGACCAGTAATAACAGTCAAATGAGATTTAATGGAAACAATTAAGAACCAATTATCAAACTATACATCTGAGAAAGTTGGTGGTAAATGACATCTACAACTCTTCTGAGTCTGATACATGAATTTTCTATCCTGACCTACGTACCGAGTAAGCGCCAGCATAGGATATGTCTCTATCGTGTGTTGTGCAGTTTCACGAAACCTTTTAGAAACGTTACAAGACAGTGTTTTGTATGTCTAAGTACATTAACATAATGGTTTTCTCAAAATTAAAACTTGACCTAGTTTGACAAAAAATAGGACTGTCAACTTTTAACGACCAACCAAATATATAATTACTAAACCAGACTAGACCGTACGCGATAAGACACCAATTTTCAGCATTTATCAGGACTTTTCCATATTTTACAATGTGCTGACTGACCGTGTCAGATTTGAGTGCTTGTGTGTTGCATAAACTATTGACTTATGGTCTAGTCCAAATAATATAAACGGCTTATTTGATAACAGGCCATTTTAGAATTAGCAAATGTGTATTCACGAGCGGCGTGTCAGAAAAATTCTCAAATATATTTAGAAATCTCAATACTATTCATTTTGATTTGTTTCTTCAATGTTTAGTTCTGATGGATCCTTATCGCATATAAAGAGTCATTTTAGCACATATATCTGAATACACCAAGCCAAGTGTTTCGTAAAAAATTACCATCCGTGTTATAACTTAATGGTGCCGGTGGTGTTGTTGTCTGGATTAGAGAACCATGACCTGTTACTGCAGCTGAAAACAATATAACAAGTATTAAATATATTTCTGCAGTTCTTAATTCCATTGCCTTATGTAAATAACACAATATTTGGTAATTGTAGGTTCCATTATAGTTGATTGAAATCTATAGTAACAATACCATACAAATTCGGTTCACCAATTCGAAGCCGTTATATACACAAGTCTGTAAAGCGTATATTGTTGAGATAAGCATAACTTTAATCGATACGCTTGTTTTGACATTTATTTACTGATTAATATATAGCTTATAAACCATAATACGGGAGATGCACATGGCAGTCTATGCACATATGCTCAAATATAAATAGATGAGCGACCATTACCGTATTCACAAATGTATGCATAATACAAAGAGCAGTCAGTATCTTCCCATGTTCCTGTAAATGGACCCATAGCCACGCAATCTTCCATTCCATGGATAAATATATCTTTACGACCTGCATGCCAGTTCTTGTATGTCAGTTGTTCACCTTGGAATTGAACACAAACATAAGTAAAATATTCATGTTATGAACATACATATAATATCAATATTCACACTTAATCATTTCTTTTGCTGAAATATTGACACGTATAGCGAATCATATGCATCATATATTTTGGGATGTGTTTGACAGCTATCATCTACAGGGAATTAAAATAGAAACACAATTTATGATTAATATTATTCATTAAAACATGCGTGCATGTCAAGTTTTGTTTACATATTATTATTGACATCATGAATTTATAACCGATGTTCCCATGAGCCTCATCTACATATCATTATACCTCCAATACACTGATTATTATGCACAAACAGTGTAAGTCCTGATGTAATTCGCTTTTTTTAATTGATATCACAATTGTTTTGTTTCAAATTTACTTGCAAGCGCCTGGCACTTTCCTAACTTTGACCAGAGGTGGAGCATGAAATACTTCAGATGTACTTAAACTATCACAAGTTAAATTTTTACAGTGAACACATTTAATAAATGCATGCAATCGAACAATTGGACGACACTTAGCACTGGCTAATACACATTAACATGTCTCAATGGTTTTACGTGGTGCTCAAAATGCGCCGCCGACCTCTATTCTATACTTTTTTGAACATTTATTATATGCCTTTACTCCTTTTCGTACACTTTAACAATGGAAAGCCAATTGTTTTAATGACCTAGCGGTGAAAACAAAGATCACTATTGATACCCGAAGACCAAACAAAATGTTCCTCTCGATCCCTGTCACTAAGACCAATCCAAGTAGGGTGTCCAAATGTTTGAACGTATTTGTGCAGCAATTCGTTCTGTGTTATAGAGCTTATCGATGCCAAATGACCTCCATTTTGTAGGCAAATACTTTCGGAGTAAGCCCAAGTATGCTTTGCCGGTACGAACTCGAAGCATTTTCTTTCTGTTGTGTCGACAAAAGCTGAACCTCCGTCCGTTCTTGTTGATTGTAGTACGTTGTCAGGACAACTAAGGGGTCCTATAAACGATTAAAATGATTTACAATGATATCACACTAATAAATACTTGAATACGTTCTTGTTGTAAGACATAAAATAGTAATTAATGGCACATTTGGTCCGTAAGCTATGATGAAGTTATTAATTTAGAGATTTGTATAAATGAGGAGTTTATACATATCTAATACGTTTCAATCTGCAGACATGATGTACTTGACGAATGTACGATAATTAAAAGATTTACGAACCATATGGGACAGTCGATGCTGATGGTTTTGCTGTAGCAGTAGTCGGTTTCGGCGTGGTTGTTGTCGGTTGAGGCGTCGAGGTGGGAATGGTTGGTTTAGGCGTCGTTGTAGTTGTTGTTGGTTGAGGCGTCGTGGTGGGAGTGGTTGGTTTAAGCGTTGTTGTTGTTGGTTGAGGCGTCGTTGTAGTTGTTGTTGGTTGAGGCGTCGTGGTGGGAGTGGTTGGTTTAGGCGTTGTTGTTGTTGGTTGAGGCGTCGTGGTGATAGTGGTTGGTTTAGGCGTCGTTGTAGTTGTTGTTGGTTGAGGTGTCGTGGTAGTTGTGGTTGGATTAGGCGTTGTTGGTTGAGGCGTCGTAGTAATAGTGGTTGGTTTAAGCGTCGTTGTTGCTGTTGTTGGTTGAGGTGTCGTGGTAATAGTAGTAGTTGGTTGCTTAGTTGTAACTACAATGTTTTAAATATTAGGTGATTAAAGTAGTTTATCTTATGATTTTGACTTACATGTTTCAGCAACCAAATATTGTACTAGTATCTGAAGCACATTGTTTAAATATGCAACAAATTAAGACGATTTGATTGGTTCATATTTAAAGCGGAGAGGCACAAAACGGGGTGTCTCGAAAAGATAATTCACTTTCCCGTAGAGTATCCCTCTGGAGTTCCGAAATAGGAAAGTTCTATAGACATCATTCTATCTACGCCTATCATCTTTTATAAATATATTTCTTGCTATAATTTAAAGATTGTTTCTTCAATACATGTTAATGAAACGTAACTGCTAGCGTACGGTCATAATGGAGTCTACACCTAAATCTGGATACATAAGTCTAAAGTTTGAAAAAATAAACTGCTTATTTAATCATCTATACATTTCTTAATGATACACGAACATGACGTTAGTAATGTTACACTGACGGGCAATCGATACTATGATTATAGACGTATGTATCAGACATAGAAGTGCAGGCAAGGTAAGAACATTTTTAAAATGGTACCGTGTTACTCGAAGGAATAATGTGTTTCGTTTTATCTAAATGTACGGACTTGTTTGTGAGGGCTCACGTGATCTCTTGGTATTGCTTTCCACACAGCTCTAGACTTTCCTTTATGTTTTATGAAGAAGTTGCGTTTCACTATCATCAACTTTTCTTTGAAAGATATCCCTAAAAACTAGCTATGTGTACCGTATCTACCTGTGTCTGTATTCGGGGGATCACCGGAACATATCTGCATCGCAGTCTGTCCATCTGTCAGTACATAACCTACCTTTTAAAACAATACATGTATCTAGAGGATCGTATATGAATGGTCATTATTTATTAAACGAGTCATCTACAAACGATACAAGCGTAGCTTTGTCGAGTTTTTGTCGGTTTAACATAGACGTGTTTAATAAATTAAATACAAAAATGAATACTGATGTAAGACTATATATGACTTAATAGCAGAGACGGCTGATTTAACGCCAGACATAAACTTCGTAGACAATGCATATTAATGTTAACAATGTCAACATCATTTGAGTGCTTTAACGTCATATAATTTATCGAGCATCATCGTGCAATAAATGTTTTAGGTATATGGTTAGTTCCATTACAAGAATGCAAGTTAAATAATTTCACACTCCATATCGAGTTTATATGGGCTTTCGTAAAATATAACACAATAAATAAACACCTGGTGCTCGAAGGCAATGGCTGTCCATCCATTGGTTTCCGTCTGTGTTTGGACCGTTGCTTTACAATCAAACTCATACAGGTATCCAATTGGTTGTTGACCTGTCTCTGAAGGCTTAAAAAGAATTGCATACTCTTTTAAAGCTCTTCGAACTTTCTAAATTTAAGGATTGTGAATATATAACGTAAATATAATAAACTCCTCGGTATTTGCCTTGCGTGTTTGACCGTACGTGGCGCATTATTCTTATAGTACAACAATGTGCTGATTGGCAATGACAAATCGTAATTACAATAATGAGAGAATTGAAACATTGTCAGTGTTACACTTTGCCAGGCCTTATATCATTTATGAGACTACTTCAATAACATTATATATCCTTTGGCGATATAGTTATTCCTTTTATCATTTCATGAGACTACTTCAATAACATTATATTATCCTTTGGCAATATAGTAATTAAGATATTTAGAACTATTTAATTGTCTCATTAAACCTGAATTTTAATAACCTCGTGATTGATTCAAATGATCTAATCAATATATTGTCGAATAATAATTGCTTGTTACGACAAACCACTTACGAACAATCACCAGTCTACCGATGGGTATCAAGAGGTAAATGTACTGATGTTTGTTCAGGCAGTGTTAGCAAACTGGTATCAAGTACGTATGGAAATAATGACAATGCCACAAGGTTCTTTTCTTTTATTCAAATTACCTACAGCAGCGGCAACGATTACGACGATGTCAAAACAGCAACAACAATATCTAGTATATATACGACATTGGTGAAGAATGACAGCATATTTCGATTTGTATTTGTTTTCCAGGAGGTCTGTGTTGGAAGGCACTGTCTTATGTATGTGGCGTTCCCTGTTGCAACCTATTCTCTCTCTTTAACTCTCTTGTGAGTTCATCTATGCAGCATTTTAAAGGGACATTTCTTTTTAATAGTTTCAGTAAACTTTTGAAGTTCAATTGCATAAAGTCTATACATATCAACGTTAACAACAATTAATATGTTACTATTTATAGTAATTATATTTACCGCTGCGTAAATTGATTTCTCCACATTGTAATTGCACAGACAATCGTAGTCTGCATGAACTAGACTGAACAAAGTTAAAAGTAAGAACGGTCCCATCTCTGATACTGAAAAGTGCGACATTGACAAGTAATACTAATAATGTCTTTATTACTTTATTGTATACGTTATACATATGTTGGTATATAAACAATAACAATTATAAAAAACTAAATTTTTAGTAGGATTATCTTATTTGTCGGTAATATGTAAAATATAATCCACGGCCCGTCTGTTTTCATCCCTGAATTGTTTTATGATCTACACAATTAAATTGATGGCGCATCCAATAAACAGTTTTTACGAATTTCGATTAGTGGTGATTTTCTTTTCGTTATAGTTAAATTTTGATAATTTGAAATCACATAATCAACAAAATGTAATTAATGCAATCAATACAAAGTTTTACTAAGATCGATATTACAACGCGATAATCTCAAGTTTGAATGAACATATAAGTAGTCACTTTCTGTATTGTTTTTAAGTTTTTTTATATTAGGAAATCATGTTTTGTTTAAACGGGCTTTTAAAACCAATACCCCACCCACTACTTTCCATTGAATACTATGACAAATCCTTAATTTTCGAACAAATTGTGAAAACAAAATCAGAATTATTTTGCAGTGGTTAGTAAAAACCACAATGATAAAGACGCATTCACATGTTATTAAAACGCATATACATAGTTAACTTTAATTAATATAACAGTGTCGTCAGACAAACATTTAAAACAAAAACTTACAGACGTTGACACATATACTAAACTACAAATATAGAACTTTATAATGTCCTTATCTTCATGGATTGACTATATATAGTTCATTTTCTGTGATATTTGATAATAAAATTCACGATAACGACCTAAAGGAAATATTCTGGTTCGTATTCCTATTTTACCACACTGGCTCGAATGAGCTTCCGTTTGTTTTCCGTATACGAAAGTGGTGTGATTTTTTAAACTGGCCGAATGTCCCTCCGAATGTGTTTTCCCCAATGTATCACCGAATGCTTTCCGTTTGGTTTCAGAATGTTTTCAGTATGGTTTCAGAATGCTTTCAGAACACGGCGAATCGACCTAGAATGGACCGAACTCTTTCCGCATGCTTTCCACACGCTTTCCGAACGTTTTCGGCTTACTCTGACGTCCGGCCGAATGCTTTAAGAACCGCCCGTATAACGGGAATTTTTACAACACGCGGTATATTACAAGGAGGAGAGACACACACGAGCATCTTGGATTATATATTTGAATTATTCTACTTATCACACACACAATGCCACCAAAGAGGAGAGCAGGGAGGAAGAAGGCATTCCGAATGCACCAAGAACTAGACGCATGCTTCCCGAACGTTACCGTACATGCCGTATGCTCCTAGAATGCTTCCCGAATACTTCGCGAATACACATGGACGCCACATTCGGATGGTCGAAGAACATTATTTTGAACATGCACAACACATTTATGTTTGTTTGTTTGTTTGTTTGTTTCATCGGGTTTAACGCCGTTTCTCAACGATATTTCAGTTATATACGGCGGCCGGTTCACCTAACCAGTTTTTCCTGGACTGAAACCTAACCAGTACTAACTTACCCTTCCACAAGGAGCCGGCAACGTCTCCACATGAGGAGGAAAATCGACATTTTTATCAATTTTTCATGGAAGGGTATGACCTGCCGCGACCGAGAATCGAACCCGGATCGCCGGGTTACAAGTCCAGCGCACTAACCACTGGACCACGGCCGCGGTGTGCAACACATTTATTGAGCTACCGAATGCCGTTCCGTATGCATCCGTACGGAGCCGAACAGCCAGTATGCTCATAGAACACACCGAATGCTTCCCGAATATGATCCGTTCGCTGCCCGAACACCCTAACTCCTATTCGGAAAACAAACGGAACGGCATTCGGGCCAGTGTGATCGGGCTATTTACAATAACCAGAAATTGTACGTTACAAAATAAGCTTACTTTCAGTAATTCCCGTATCCGGTGAAATATTGATTATATTATTTTTCTAAACACACATCTGGTCACGCTCATCAAAAGTACAATTGTGTTAAATGCCAGTGTCGAAATTATTGAAATGTAGGGCACGTTACTTTTAAAGTTGGAAGGGCATGTGTAAAGGGAACTAAATCTTACAATTCGACTCTCTTGGAGATGATGCAATGGTTTCCCTTGATAAATTCGGCTTGATTTTGTATCTAGGAATTTCTTGCGATCTACATCAGTGCAAAAAGCTAGTTTTAGACTCATTATTGATAGCTTCCTTGTTGGCCAATTCATTGTTGTTATTATCCTTCCTGTATTTTAGAGTTTAAACAACTCGACGGAACGAAATGGAAAAAAAGTCTTATCAATGTGTTATATAGCCTGTGTCCTTTTATTCTCTCAGCAAACATGTGTTGCATAAGACAATATTTGAATTAGTTGCTTAAATACTACTTCGCTAAAAGATCTGATTACACACAAAGTTAGGCACACAAACGCATCGTTTAACATTTGAGGTATATATATCGAACAACCTATGTAAACACTTATTCATACTGTGCACAGTATACTCTTTCCAGAGCAACGTTCGTCATGATACGGAAACTATGACTGGTTGTTGCTACAGAGAGGTAAAACTGGTATTGTCACCGATAATGTTCATAATGAGAGGTTATTACTGATAGAAGGGACGCTCTGGTGAGGTTGTGCTTTACGTATGTTTGTAACAACATTCCTTGAATATTTTATTCTGCTCATTGTTTTGTTCATTTGTTTACCTAAACAAACATGAAAAATATACTTTATCTTGTTAAAACTTCATTTTTTTAAAAAGCGGGTGTTTTTTACTAGTCTTGCCTGTTAGTAATATATGAGTAAACATGATTGTTTTAAACGGTTATACATGGCAATGGTTCTTATTAATGATGCTGTAGACTATGTAACAACACTACTGGATGAAGCCCTATTAAAACATTTAGGTTCAGATGAGGCAGATACATCTTTAAGAAACCACACTTATTATTATTCATTTCAAGTCATTCAGCATAGCATGTCCTGGAACGGTCTAACATATTTCTTCAATTAGCAATTACTGCTTCAGCGTTTGATTCCAGGAAATGCGCTTTTCCAATTAGGTACACCATAAAAAAAAGCCAATATGGGTTTGTATAAGTTGAGGATTTGCGACGTATTTTTTGGTTCACATGTGAAAATTAGCAATTACATAATCCTTTTGTGGATTCGTTAAAAATTACGTTAAAACTATAAAATTGATTTGGTTTAAGAAAAAATCTGATGGGAAAAACATTAATCGAATAAGTCGTCGTGATTATTCACTCTTTGAAAAGATGAATGACGTTAAACATTTACCAATCAGCGTGCTATTTGAAGTGATTCAATTAAACACAATGTTAGGGTCATAGCCAGGTTGTGTGTGTATCGAATACAAACTCAAGACAAAGAAGGAAGTGAAGACTATTTACAGGATTCATTTATGTTTTATAATGTTATATTTGTCAACTGTATCCGATGTCTGCATTAATCTATTTTATTGAAATGAATGAAAAGGAATTTAATTCGATCGTTTTTTAAATTGATTTCTTTAAAGTGCATGCTATTGTCTATGGTGTAATGCTATTGTAACAGATAATGTGCATTGTATTAATTCATCGCAAAAACTCAGCTTTAAAAGTATTTCAATACAATGTATGATCGCAGAAACTCATGGATATTCGTGAAGTAATGCATTTTGGTGCGCTACCTAGAGTAATGATACACACGAGGAGAAAATTAATTTTCACAGTCTCTCAGCAAAAAAAACAACATTTCCATCATCCACAGATTTTGTTGATACTTGAGTATCTTGAAATCCTTCAAATTTCAGGATCAACGGAAATGGATTATTTTTTTCACATTGAATCGAATTAAAGACTAACTTCTAAAAATACGTAAATAATACAAGTCCAAATATATACAAGAACACGTAAACAACACAAAATAAACCCAAATGCATTTTCGTGGCTTGTTCGATAAGAGTACAATACCATTATCAAACACTTTGATCAAGACGATTGGGTTAAAACAACATAATTATTTATATGAAGAGACAGTTATTCAAGGAATTGAACAAGAGGTCTACAGTTTAGAAACACGAATTAGTTTTTTGTAATAAATTAACCACGTTGTTATTAGTTACAGGAGAAATATACTGCACCGTTAAATTAAAGTAGCATCGCATTTTACTCTCTCCTACGATGAAAATTTGGAACCAAATTGCATTTCAATTTACAGAAATAATTTTTTAAATCTGATACTCACGTGTTTGTACATCTAAAAAAGCCGATTTTGATATCAAACGAAAATAGTAATTTATTTTCTGGGACCTTAATTACCCATTCTTACTAATTGGGGATGCTCTTCTAATAAATAGATTTATCATGAATACGAGATGGCGTTAGGTGTCTTACATCATACCATTTTTCATTTTAGTTTTCATATCCTAAAACAGCATGTTTTCTTTGATGGAGCGATAAAATTGCTGATTTATTGCAAACTTTATAAAATTGAGCGAACTAATAAAAAAAACTTGAACCGTTGGTAAGGACGCCTCTCCTTTTGAAATATGTAACAACGTTTCTACGTACATTACATTATTTCCGCCTTAGCTCTTTATGTCTCATTCACGTAGGGTTACGGATATTAAACTGGGCTTTCGTTATAAAAACAACATAACTCTGGAGCCAAGGCACTATAACTTTACTATAAATGTCTAAAAAACAACTTAGTCACGCAACTTGATTAGTACAAATTGTACACTTTATTTGCACTAAGAGTGTTTATATTTCTATGGAAACATTTTGCTGATATCCTAAGGATGTGTTTTCATTCCGATGTGATTGTCATTAAGGTGACTAGATGGTGAACTGCCGGAATGCGGTAAAGATTATATCTTGCAACCTGACATACGAACTACATGAACTACATTAAATTTAGGCTGTTACATAAAATAATTCCTCGAGCGACTCGACGGAACGAAATGGAAAAAAAGTCTTATCAATGTGTTATATAGCCTGTGTCCTTTTATTCTCTCAGCAAACATGTGTTGCATAAGACACTATTTGAATTAGTTGCTTAAATACTACTTCGCTAAAAGATCTGATTACACACAAAGTTAGGCACACAAACGCATCGTTTAACATTTGAGGTATATATATCGAACAACCTATGTAAACACTTATTCATACTATGCACAGTATACTCTTTCCAGAGCAACGTTCGTCATGATACGGAAACTATGACTGTTGAAAGGTTGTTGCTACAGAGAGGTAAAACTGATATTGTCACCGATAATGTTCATGATGAGAGGTTATTACTGATAGGAGGGACGCTCTGGTGAGGTTGTGCTTTACGTATGTTTGTAACAACATTCCTTGAATATTTTATTCTGCTCATTGTTTTGTTCATTTGTTTACCTAAACAAACATAAAAAATAGACTTTATCTTGTTAAAACATCATTTTTTTAAAAAGCGGGTGTTTTTTACTAGTTTTGCCTGTTGATGAGTAAACATGATTGTTTTAAACGGTTATACATTACAATGGTTCTTATTAATGATGTTGTAGACTATGTAACAACAATACTGGATGAAGCCTATTAAAACATTTAGGTTCAGATGAGGCAGATACATCTTTAAGAAACCACACTTATTATTATTCATTTCAAGTCATTCAGCATAGCATGTCCTTAAACGGTCTAACATATTTCTTCAATTAGCAATTACTGCTTCAGCGTTTGATTCCAGGAAATGCGCTTTTCCAATTAGGTACACCATAAAAAGAAGCCAATATGGGTTTGTATAAGTTGAGGATTTGCGACGTATTTTTTGGTTCACGTGTGAAAATTAGCAATTACATAATCCTTTTGTGGATTCGTTAAAAATTACGTTGTAACATGCGTTAAAAACTATAAAATTGATTTGGTTTAAGAAAAAATCTGATGGGAAATACATTAATCGAATAAGTCGTCGTGATTATTCATTCTTTGAAATGTTGAATGACGTTAAACATTTACCAATCAGCGTGCTATTGGAAGTGATTCAATTAAACACAATGTTAGGGTCATAGCCGGGTTGTGTGTATATCGAATACAAACTCAAAGACAAAGAAGGAAGTGAAGACTATTTACAGGATTTATTTATGTTTTATAATGTTATCTTTGTCAACTGTATCCGAGGTCTGCATTAATCTATTTTATTAAAATGAATGAAAAGGAATTTAATTCGATCGTTTTTTAAATTGATTTCTTTAAAGTGCATGCTATTGTCCATGGTGTAATGCTATTGTAACAGATAATGTGCATTGTATTAATTCATCGAAAAACACTCAGCTTTAAAAGTATTTCAATACAATGTATGATCGCAGAAACTCATGGATATTCGTGAAGTAATGCATTTTGGTGCGCTACCTAGAGTAATGATACACACGAGGAGAAAATTAAATTTCACAGTCTCTCAGCAAAAAAAGATACATTTCCATCATCCACAGATTTTGTTGATACTTGAGTATCTTGAAATCCTTCAAATTTCAGGATCAACGGAAATGGATTATTTTTTCACATTGAATCAAATTAAAGACAAACTTCTAAAAATACGAAAAAAGTAAATAATACAAGTCCAATTATTTACAAGAACACGTAAACAACACAATATAAACACAAATGCATTTTCGTGGCTTGTTCGATAAAGAGTACAACACCAAACACTTAGATCAAGACAATTGGGTTAAAACAACATAACTATTTATAAAAAGAGGCAGTTATTCAAGGATTTGAACAAGAGGTCTACAGTTTAGAAACACGAATTAGTTTTTTGTAACAAATTAACCACGTTTTTATTAGTTACAGGAGAAATATACTGCACCGTTAAATTAAAGTAGCATCGCATTTTACTCTCTCCTACGATGGATATTTGGTTGTTTCGAACCAAATTGCATTTCAATTTACAGAAATAATTTTTTAAATCTGATGCTAACGTGTTTGTACACCTAAAGAAGCCGATTTTGATATCAAACGAAAATAGTGATTTATTTTCTGGGACCTTAATTACCCATTCTTACTAAATTGGGATGCTCTTCTATTAAATAGATTTGATCATGAACATGAGATGGCGTTAGGTGTCTTACATCATACCATTTTTCATTTTAGTTTTCATATCCTAAAACAGCATGTTTTCTTTGATGGAGCGATAAAATTGCTGATTTATTGCAAATTGTATAAAATTGAGCGAACTAATAAAAAAACTTGATCCGTTGGTTAGGACGCCTCTCCTTTTGAAATATGTAACAACGTTTCTACGTACATTACATTATTTCCGCCTTAGCTCTTTATGTCTCATTAGCGTAGGATTACGGATATTAAACTGGGCTTTCGTTATAAAAACAACATAACTCTGGAGCCAAGGCACTATAACTTTACTATAAATGTCTAAAAAACAACTTAGTCACGCAACTTGATTAGTACAAATTGTACAATTTATTTGCACTAAGAGTGTTTATATTTCTGTGGAAACATTTCGCTGATATCCTAAGGATGTGTTTTCATTCCGATGTGATTAAGGTGACTAGATGGTGAACTGCCGGAATGCGGTAAAGATTATATCTTGCAACCTGACATACGAACTACATGAACTACATTAAATTTAGGCTGTTACATAAAATAATTCCTCGAGCTCCCGAAATTGTCGTATATATACTTATATTGTTTTCTTACTGTACATTAAGAGGATTTTCATTGATAGCGTATACTACTTCATTACATTAACGATGTTACGGAATATTTGATAAAAGTCTCTGTATGTTTTTTTATGACAGAAGTTGTATTAATCAAGTGATGACAGAATTTTGTATTTATGAGCAATTGATCAAGTGATGACAGTAGTTGTATTTATCAAGTGATGACAGTAGTTGTATTTATCAAGTGATGACAGTAGTTGTATTTATCAAGTGATGACAGTAGTTGTAGTTATCAAGTGATGACAGTAGTTGTATTTATCAAGTGATGACAGTAGTTGTATTAATCAAGTGATGACAGTAGTTGTATTTATCAAGTGATGACAGTAGTTGTATTTATCAAGTGATGACAGTAGTTGTATTTATCAAGTGATGACAGTAGTTGTATTTATCAAGTGATGACAGTAGTTGTATTTATCAAGTGATGACAGTAGTTGTATTTATCAAGTGATGACAGTAGTTGTATTTATCAAGTGATGACAGTAGTTGTATTTATCAAGTGATGACAGTAGTTGTATTTATCAAGTGATGACAGTAGTTGTAGTTATCAAGTGATGACAGTAGTTGTATTTATCAAGTGATGACAGTAGTTGTATTAATCAAGTGATGACAGTAGTTGTATTTATCAAGTGATGACAGTAGTTGTATTTATCAAGTGATGACAGTAGTTGTATTAATCAAGTGATGACAGTAGTTGTATTTATCAAGTGATGACAGTAGTTGTATTTATCAAGTGATGACAGTAGTTGTATTTATCAAGTGGTGACAGTAGTTGTATTTATCAAGTGATGACAGTAGTTGTATTTATCAAGTGATGACAGTAGTTGTAGTTATCAAGTGATGACAGTAGTTGTATTTATCAAGTGATGACAGTAGTTGTAGTTATCAAGTGATGACAGTAGTTGTATTTATCAAGTGATGACAGTAGTTGTAGTTATCAAGTGATGACAGTAGTTGTATTTATCAAGTGATGACAGTAGTTGTATTTATCAAGTGATGACAGTAGTTGTATTTATCAAGTGATGACAGTAGTTGTAGTTATCAAGTGATGACAGTAGTTGTATTTATCAAGTGATGACAGTAGTTGTATTTATCAAGTGATGACATTAGTTGTATTTATCAAGTGATGACATTAGTTGTAGTTATCAAGTGATGATAGTAGTTGTATTTATCAAGTGATGATAGTAGTTGTATTTATCAAGTGATGACAGTAGTTGTATTTATCAAGTGATGACAGTAGTTGTATTTATCAAGTGATGACATTAGTTGTATTTATCAAGTGATGACAGTAGTTGTATTTATCAAGTGATGACAGTAGTTGTATTTATCAAGTGATGACAGTAGTTGTATTTATCAAGTGATGACAGTAGTTGTATTTATCAAGTGATGACAGTAGTTGTATTTATCAAGTGATGACAGTAGTTGTATTTATCAAGTGATGACAGTAGTTGTATTTATCAAGTGATGACAGTAGTTGTATTTATCAAGTGATGACAGTAGTTGTATTTATCAAGTGGAGACAGTAGTTGTATTTATCAAGTGATGACAGTAGTTGTATTTATCAAGTGGTGACAGTAGTTGTATTTATCAAGTGATGATAGTAGTTGTATTTATCAAGTGATGACATTAGTTGTATTTATCAAGTGATGACAGTAGTTGTATTTATCAAGTGATGACATTAGTTGTATTTATCAAGTGATGACAGTAGTTGTATTTATCAAGTGATGACAGTAGTTGTATTTATCAAGTGATGACATTAGTTGTATTTATCAAGTGATGACATTAGTTGTATTTATCAAGTGATGACAGTAGTTGTATTAATCAAGTGATGACAGTAGTTGTATTTATCAAGTGATGACAGTAGTTGTATTTATCAAGAGATGACAGTAGTTGTATTAATCAAGTGATGACAGTAGTTGTATTTATCAAGTGATGACAGTAGTTGTATTTATCAAGTGATGACAGTAGTTGTATTTATCAAGTGATGACAGTAGTTGTATTTATCAAGTGATGACAGTAGTTGTATTTATCAAGTGATGACAGTAGTGGTATTTATCAAGTGATGACAGTAGTTGTATTTATCAAGTGGTGACAGTAGTTGTATTTATCAAGTGATGACAGTAGTTGTATTTATCAAGTGATGACAGTAGTTGTATTAAATAACTAAAGAACAAGTGATAATATAATTTTGTATCTATCAACAATAGAACAAGTGATGACAGTAGTTGTATTTATCAATAATACATAAACGTCTCTGTATGTACTTATATATCAACTTCAGAATTTTCTCCCCTTGTTCTTTATCCTGATTCACTATAGTAACCTATTCTCTCTCTGTTAGTAATACATTCTTCATGTTTTAAATAAAAATGTAACATGTATCTTAATCAGAGTGTATGGATAACAACATGTGGGACAGACGTTAATACACACATCTACCATTAACTTACACTGATGTAATTAAGACTGTTGTATGACAACGATGTGTTTGGCTGCTGGAATCAAACTTCAAGTCTATAACATCAGTTCATCCAGAATACTTCAACACAGAGTTTGAGCTCTGTCGCATATTTTGCACATCAGTGTAGCAAACTAATATTAAAATGTCAATTTGAATATAAGCCGCTGTGCTAGCTGTATTATGTGGCCCTCTTGCATTAATGGTAACATAATTTTCCAAGACATTCCGTCAGAGGATTTGCTCGAAATAAGCACCCTTGTGTGTCTTCAGTTGTCATACATTCCCCAACATTTATGCTTGTATAAAGAAAACTTGGCGACATTTCTTATTGATTTGAGCAGGAATTCTGAAGGACCATTGATGATAAACATGTCCATGGTTTTCTAAGATTGGCATTCCTGCAAATAAGAGTAATCCCTAGAATGTTTATTGAATCATGTCCTTCATCTCCTGGTATCCCAACTACATGCTAACCAATTGATTTGAGAAAATGAAGTACCATTTGCATGTGTTGTCTTCATGTTTAACAATTTTTCGTTCAACTCGATAATTGGAATCGCCTTAGTTTGCGTACCAATCAGTTATATAAATAGCGGTTGCTCGCTACCATATTGCCAGCGATAATAGCTATAATGACAATAAAGAACCTCTTGCATGCCACAAAAAAAATGGAGAACATCTCGCCTCGCTTAACATTTTGTGGGCACGCATTCCGGCAACTCTACAGAAATCATTGTGTCGATATGGGCTACAATGCAACCAGATTTTAGATGACCAGGTTTTAGGCGCTATGCTACACTTAAATCCTTATTCTTACAAACAAAAACAGCCAAAATACGTACCGTTTTGTGATCGGCCGCTAGCTTTTCGTGCCGCGTAGTAAACAAAAAAGTAACGCGTTCACCTACCCTGACATAATAATAATGCTAATACATTTCTTAGCAAACGAATGTGACACATTATAAAAGTTACTCCGAAATCAAAATGCATCAAACATTAAGTTATACAACTTACGTATAACATATACTGGTCAAAAATGCGGTAGTAATATTCCACATACTAGTCTCTTATAAAGCTACTAGAAACATCTTGTGTTATTTGGATTGCAGTAAGCTATAACTTTCATGAATCAAATAATTTCAACAATATACACATTTGATGTGAACCTGTAAAAAGCACATTAACTGTTTTAGCTTCCTCTGTGATGTGTGAATGTTCTTAAAATACAAAATGGCGGGTCAGCTTATTTGATCATTATAGTTCTATATCACGTAAATGCCAAAACAGGAATATACGTAGTTTACACAAATTAACTCATAACACAGCCAGTAATACGTAATCTGCACATAATAACAGAACGTATGTAACTAGGCTGTTACAGAAACGGATGTATACTTTTGAAATACAGTTTAATTGTACAAACTATTTATGTGTCTAAAATGTCTTATTATATAATAAGATATGTTCCGAGTTTCAGGAATCTGACTTTATAACCAGAGTTATTTAGAAGTCGTGCCAAAACATACTTTTTTCAATGATCAGCAAGTACATCGTACAGCTACGAGGGATTAGGAGGAAGTAATGGTGTTTTGTGGCCCAGCGTACTCTTTCACTTTTCTCCCATGTCGTTTCTGAACATACAGTTGCATAAAATAGATTCGGAACCAACAATTGACTAACATCGTTTCTACAACCCACAGCGGATGTTCATTATTTCTGAACACAACGTCGAATAAAATGGATTCTGAACACACAAGGCTCCATAATTGTTTCTGAACCTACAGTTGGATACAATTGGTTCTGAGCCCACAGTTGGTTAAAATTGGTTCTGAACTGACAGTTGGATAAAATTGGTTCTTAGCCCACAGTTGGTTAAAATTGGTTCTGAACCGACAGTTGGATAAAATTTGTTCTGAACCGACAGTTGGATAAATTTGGACCTGAGCCAACAGTTGGTTAAAATTGGTTCTGAACCCACAGTTGGATACAATTGGTTCTGAGCCCACAGTTGGTTAAAATTGGTTCTGAACTGACAGTTGGATAAAATTGGTTCTTAGCCCACAGTTGGTTAAAATTGGTACTGAACCGACAGTTGGATAAAATTTGTTCTGAACCGACAGTTGGATAAATTTGGACCTGAGCCAACAGTTGGTTAAAATTGGTTCTGAATCGACAGTTGGATAAAATGGTTCTGAGCCCACAGTTGGATAAAATTCGTTCTGAGCCCGCATTTGGATTAAATTGGTCCTGAGCCCACATTTGGATAAAATTGGTTCTGAGCCCACAGTTGGTTAAAATTGGTTCTGAACCCACAGTTGGATACAATTGGTTCTGAACCCACAGTTGGATACAATTGGTTCTGAGCCCACAGTTGGATAAATTGGTTCTGAACTTACAGTTAAATAAAATTGTTTTTGAACAGTTAATTACAATTTATTCTGATCCCAAGGTTGAACCACGACACGCAGCAACGACCGCAATTAACGAAAGTGCAAGCGCTTAAGATGCTGCGGTGGCCACTCTTCGTGCGGTCTGCGTGCATATAACGTACGTTGACCTGTGGCCTGCGTGGACAGCAGTGGATTGTGACTGAACCTTATCACAGTTACAGCCGTCTATGCGTTTCCTGTTACATAAAAG
Source organism: Mactromeris polynyma (assembly GCA_032209605.1). Lineage (NCBI taxonomy): Eukaryota > Metazoa > Mollusca > Bivalvia > Venerida > Mactridae > Mactromeris > Mactromeris polynyma. The sequence continues at coordinate 34,009,363 of JASFXZ010000004.1, forward strand.
AAATTTCAACCTACGTGGTCTGTTATTGGGCCATTGGTTGTTGAACGTGGCATTGCCTGTGATAGCATTTTCCTTCCATTTGCAGTGAGTGATTAGTTAACTTGAATTGACCAAATTAAGTACGTATCTCGGTACTGACCGAACGCTGGCAAGTTTAATAAGTGGTCAATGTTGTCCACACATATTCACATGAATGAACAAATCAATTATAATCTTATATCAGTTTACCGGAACATCTGTTATGACGGATTACTTCGTGACAACTTCATTAAATCACTAATGCAGAGTCTTGCTGTCATGCTGGAATAAATAGATAAGGAAGGGCTGACCTCAATGTTTTATATAGTAGTTGGCTATTTTGTATATATTTTTCTACGTTTATATTACTATAGTGCTCCACAAATATTTTATTGACTACTTTGTTTATTATCTTAAGACAAGATTGAGATAGTAATTTATGAATGTAAAACTGCTTAAAACAGTTACCGTGAATATCTTACAAGTATGTTGTAAAAAAAACAGCATGGACATCTCCGAGTGTCGTTTTATACGAAGCATGTATAATAAAATAAAATAAATGACGTCACTAGTGACGTGATCACGATCAATTATCATACAATAACTGCTTCCAAATAGATTTCTTAAGTTATATACACAGGATATCGATTCTAATTCAAGCAAGTTCGTATCTGAATAATATGTGATAGTTCGACAAACGTATGGCAATGTTTTTATCAACCCTCATAAAATGGTAATATAAACGTCATCTATCCTTCTGACACCCCATTGCGTGTCAATCTTATTCACTGTCAAATGTTCGTGACATCCAGTAGAATATACGCATAACATACTTTGACCAATTGCAATGGGTTCTACTCCGGTTTCATAGACAGTTGCAGGTACAAATGTAAACAAACATGATTGCTGTAGAAATAAACATGCATGATGAAACAAGTCATTGCGGAACTTACATTCACCAAATAATATATATCCATTAATTTAGGATCTGCGAGTTACATAAATTATATCTTTAGAAGTATAAACGAAACAAGTATTTGCTTAACATATATCCAGTATTACTTCTTGGAGGCCTAAAGTGCGACTTTGCCCTATAAAAATGGCAGTTTTCTGCATGCCTGTAACATTGTAATGGTGTAATGAGTATTATAAAAAAATCAACGAAAATCAATATAATGTGTTGGTTACAGAGCGAACTATCATAAAACTGAAGCAAAAACATATATTCCCTGCGCGTGAAGATGACATGGTATTCCACCCGGACTTAAAAGAGAGAGAATACGTTTGAAACAGGAAACGCCACATACATAAGACAGTGCCTCCCCACGCAGACCTCCGGGAAAACAACAATCCACAAAACACAAGGCACTTAAGGTTAAAGGGTACACACGTTAAGGAACAGAGGCAAAAGGAATGGCCTGGCAGACCATAAGGAAAAACTAGGATAATCAAAGTGGACAGTGAAGGGGGGGGGGGATTAATGGATGGAAAATATCACTGGACAAGTCAAGACAGTTGGCAGCAATAAGCCTAAACTATGAACTATAAAGTAAAGTCAACTCGATAATGTAGTTAATAATTAAACAATTCTTAGATATTAGTAATAGGGAAATGATATTTATAACTAAAAAATTATGTTAAGTCACACAGCCAAAAAGACCATGACATTCCTGAACGACCAGAAAATCAAGTACATCACACATGAGGAGTTGATGCCGAAGAGTCATGGCGCTGCACCAATGGACTTTGGTAATAGGGGTACTAGTATACTAACACGCAGATTACAGAAGCGCAAAATTACACACTTTCTGGTCTTAAACAGACTCTTCAAGATGAGTGGAACAAACAAACTACTGTCATGGTCCCCAAATTGAACACTTGTTACAATAAATGGTATGTAAGTAAAGTTGTATTGACCATTTGATAGTGTTTCATTATAAACTGAACAGGTCTTGTGGTCGCGCTATACTCAGTGTTTGTGAAGTTTTGCGGCTTAACCTAACCCAAGGCGGGATTCGAACTCGGGCCGCACTAACAAGGATTAAACTATATCCCATAATTATACCGAAGCCAGAAGTATGCATATTACGAAAAGCTGCGTAAGACAGCGTTTGTCAGTTCTATTGAAAAGTGATCTACATCTGCCCGAAAGAAACCATTATAGACCAGCAACCAGAACGCGTACAGACAAATAAGTAAGATATTCACTCGCATACACATTTTGTAATCAATTTGTTTCGAAAGCTCTATTGTGGCAAAGATCACGAATAAATCCTTTCCACATCGGAAATAATTGGTTTAATATATATGCTACAAAACACAATCCTTTTCTATCGTTGTTTTATTTATCTGAATTTACAACACCTTTTATAATCTTTCTTCAATACAAAACTAAAAAAAACATGTTGTTACATCCCTTTATATAGGGAACCAGAAAGCAAGAAGAGCATGACTTACATGAATAGCAAGATAAACAATACTCCGTTGGAGATATATAACTGGAGCAATGTCTCCACTGGAGACATATCATAGATAAAACAAACAAATTCGCGTATTTCGCGACATTCCCCAGGGTGTTAATCGATGTCATTCAATTAACCTTCTCAATTAACAATCGTAAGTTTCAAAATAATCAATATCACCACTTCTTTTCATTATCTTCATCGTCATCACTAATTAATGTATAACTATCTTCACTTCTTTGGTCTGTATTCAGCATGTCTAAACTTATGCTCTCTATGTCTTCTTCAGTAAATTTGTCCGCTGATTCTGAGTTACATTCGCTTACATCCTCTACCAACGGTTGATATGGATTATTACCATTAATTTCACTCTCATTTTCACAATAATTTGTACCAATTTGATTGCTTATATAAGCATCACTATCATTATCTAGCTCGTCCATTTGTATTTTACCATCAATTGCTGTAGCTGTCTCATTTGCACTATCAATTTCTGATTCCTTTGTAGAGACATCTTCAATTTGATTGTCAACTTCGCTGACATCAGTATCACTTTGATTTTTGTTTTCATTTGAAATATAAACATCAGTATTGTTACTATTGAATTGTATGTTTACATCATCATCTATGCTTTGGTTGTCAACTTCGCTGACATCACTATCACTTTGATTTTTGTTTTCATTTGAAATAAAAACATCAGTATTGTTACTATTGAATTGTATGTTTACATCATCATCTATGCTTTGGTTGTCAACTTCGCTGACATCACTATCACTTTGATTTTTGTTTTCATTTGAAATAAAAACATCAGTATTGTTACTACTGAATTGTATGTTTACATCATCATCTATGCTTTGGTTGTCAACTTCGCTGACATCACTATCACTTCGATTTTTGTTTTCATTTGAAATATAAACATCAGTATTGTTACTATCGAATTGTATGTTTACATCATCATCTATGCTTTGGTAGAGGATGACCTCTGGGATTTCCTTTCTGCTTTCTCACGAGCAATAACGTATTCTTCAAGTCTAGTACGCAGGCAAGAAACTGACCAATTTGCCTTTGGACCTTTCATTATCTCAATTTGAAGTGAAACTTCTTCTGGTAGCTTTGATCTTATCATAGAAACAAATACAGCTTGGTCTACGTCTTATCCCAGAACTCCTAGACTGCGTAAATGCTTGTTTACTACGTCTACTAATGTTCTTAGGCTACTGGTTGTATTTGTAGCAGGATATAAATTAATCATCTTGTTGTAATGTATATCAATAACCTTCTGTTTATTCCCAAATCTTTCCTTTATAATTCGTATAGCAATTTCATAGTTTTCATTGGACAATGCTAAACCTGATATGGCAATCAGTGATTCGCCAGCAAGTTTGTTTACAAATAGTTGAACTTTTCAATCCTAGACAATGATTTATTTATATGTACTGAACATTCAAAAGAATCCCAGAATTCAACCCAATGAAGTTTATCACCACTAAATGATAGCATATCTAACTTTGGTAGTCTAACTGAAGATTTATTATCTGAATCTCTCATATCTTGCCTTTTCATTATTTCTTGTTGTTGTTGAAGGTGCTTTATCACAATATCATGCATATCTCTCTGTAACTGCACAATTTCTTCGTCACTTTCATCAATGAAACGCACCAATTTTTCAGATTGATTCTCTAGCTTCTCACTATACAATTTTAGCTTTGAAATGCACATGTTTATTTTCGTAATGAATGACTCCTTGTCTATATCTGAGTAATCCTCATTAAGCATTTCCATACAATTATGTTGTTCCTTTTCAAGAATGCTCCGGTACCTTGTACGTCCTTTCATGTAGGTTAAATTTGTAGCTATAATTAAAGTGAATAACTCTACACGAAATTTGGAAATACGAATGCTAACTTCAATCTTGAATTCACTGTTTCAATTCTCTTGGAGTTGACTTCTTTTTGAGTCCCGGGTTACGGCGCCAAACAATGTGGCAAAGATCACGAATAAATCCTTTCCACGTCGGAAATAATTGGTTTAATATATATACTACAAAACACAATCCTTTTCTATGGTTGTTTTATTTATCTGAATTCACAACACCTTTTATAATCTTTCTTCAATACAAAACTAAAAAAAACATGTTGTTACATCCCTTTATATAGGGAACCAGAAAGCAAGAAGAGCATGACTTACATGAATAGCAAGATAAACAATATCTCCACTGGAGACAATATTATGTGAAATATGATATTAATAGCAAGATAAACAATACTCCGTTGGAGATATATAACTGGAGCAATGTCTCACTGGAGACATATCATAGATAAAACAAACAAATTCGCGTATTTCGCGACATCTATACCATCAACTTTTGCATTTAATTCCAAATATATGGCATTGTAAATAAACTCTGAACATATTTGTGTGGAACTACATTCCCCTACTTTTATAATTTGTGATAGAAAATATATATCAGACAAACATATATATCTTATAAAGCTACCAGTTTGGAGGATTGGAATCACTTTAACAAATACCATCATTATCGTAATGATAACAATCACCAAGCGTGCAAATATTGAATGATATAATTCTCGACAACACCGAACGAAGTTTATTAGAAAATAGCGGAAGACGTGTACCAACAAATTGTAAAAAGATTTCATTTGTTTGTGTTATTACTTAATTTCATCATCATTGTTTGAAGGTTGATGTGTTTGTCTATCATTGTATTGTCTGAAAGTATTTAATCTTGGAGAAAGTTTTGACTTAATTCAAATTAAACTTGAAACTAATATAGATGTATGTATTTAATTTAATGGGAAAATGTAATCAAATCTCCTCCTACAATTAAAGGACATACATCAACAGTACTGTATGTTGTAAACAACATATCCTTACCATGCACCTCAAATTTCCCATTATATTTAATTAGATTAGGACCAAGATGATTATTTATACTGCATAATAAGCTTGTTACAATTTAATACGGTAACACTTTCTACATTTACAGAACATTTTACTTGAAAATGTGTTCAGTACATATTAAGGTAAGAAACGTAGATTTATAAATTTGTATATATTTTTTGTTTGTGTTGTTAAAGAGCGGAATGACAACACGCAACAACACCACAAGACATACCCTTGCTTAACTCACTTGACTGAGTGGTGTACCATTCCTAACCTTCATAGTGCAACTTCGAGGTAAACTGAAGTTACTGGAAGATGAAAACATATCGGTTGATCAAAGACACTGTGATAACATGAATTAGACGTGACACATGCAAATACAATGTTTTTTTAGTTCACTGTTACAACATAATGGAGAAAAGTTTGGTTAAAAGTTTGGTGAAATCGTCTATTGTTCACATTTTAGTATGTAATTCATATTTACGATTAGAAGCTTATAATGATGTAACTAAAAGAAAAATTCCGAATAAAGCAGGTTATCGTCAAAAACAAAAAAACTCAAAAATGAAAACCCTCGTTATTTTCTACATGCCGTCATTCCTAATCTAATAAATGTTTCTTCAATTTACGACGGCTTTGTCGGTTTTAGTCTTATCTGGTTCAATGATACCTAAAATACCGCAAAATTTCCGGGAAAAGTGCAGACACCTAGTTTCCTAGCCTATCATTAGTACGTAAGGACCAACAATTTGTAACAGCTTTATGCTTATTTGAATACCTGCTTCTTAGAGGCTTTCTGACAACAAACATGGTGTTCTTGTTTTGTGAGGTCGTTAATTTGCGGACAAGAGTTAGGCTGACAGATGGCGAGAGGTGTCTGGAAATCATCGCATCATAGTCAGGGAATATGTGTTACAGCAGAGAGAGGACACATCAATTTGTCGAGTTGCGTTATACTGTTCGGTAAATAATATGTCCACATTACCGAACGCTGACGTATAAAAGGGAATGGAAGTCAGCAAGATGACAGCCTCATAAATTGCACAGAATGCAATTGGAACCAACATTCTACTACCGTACGGAATATGTACGGCTCTGACTCGTTACAGAAATGCCACGAAAGGCAATCTGTGTTACGCTAAATTTCATTGTGTTATATATTGTTCTTAGCTTCTAAACATGCCAACATACATTTAACATATTTATATATCTATACGTAAATATGAAGCTATACAAGAGTCGTTGAAGTGGTAAAATACAGAGAGCGATACCATTTTCATAAAAAACAAGATTTCGACGATATCAACAATAAGCTTTGGAAAGTTATGCAAGTTCTAGACGATTGGCTTTTGGTATGTGTTCCCAACTTTTACATTTTTGAATCGTACGCGTATAAAGACCACACTCACCGTTCACGTTCATTTTGGACTCATTGGAGCGACAATAACGCATAACACAATGCTGTTGTTCCAATGAGACGCAAGCGTGCGATGCGAACCTGACAGATAAGCGTGTTGGTCAATCCATGCTATGTGCCTGTGGCGGTAAATTATCGCATTAGCTAACACCTGTTTTCACACCAAACCAATCGATATTATGAACAGAACATTTATTACGACGTGTACAATTTACATAGTCACCATTTACATATAAATGTACAATAATTATAAGTACACAATATAAACACACATATATTGCAATTATATATAAGCATACATTACAAGTCCAAATATATCATAATTGCATACAATACACAATACAAACACAAATATATGTAACATTCACATTCACAGTTTCTTATAAGTACAAATATAAATCAAAGGTGATCTACACTTTTTTAGGATTAGGTTAAATATAAAAAATATATTTATTCGCGTTATCCAAATGCATTGTTAGTGTAGTTATGCAATAAAATGTAGAAGAGGTTGGTAGGGGGGTCATCCGAGTTTTTATTAAGATCAAGTACGTTTTAAGTGTTTTCCACTGTATAATTTATAGCGAAAACGTTTTATTGTTCCTGTTATATGTATTTTTGCATCTCTAGCTCTTTGGTCCATTAATCATTGAATTATGTAAAATGCTTAACATATTTTGGATTTAATAACTTAATATAATACCTTGGTGATATTCTAAAAATATCTACGCAATATATTATTGTTTCACAAGTATTAAAAGGTGCGAACACTATAGTGCGGCCAAGATATGAACAGAACAGAACAGAATATTTATTTCGACGTGTACATTGTACATAGTCATCATTTACATATAAATACACAATATAAACACACATATATTGTAATTATCTATAAGCATATACTATAAATCCAAATATATCAAAATTACATAATATACACAATACAAACACAAATATATATACCATTTACATTCAAAGTTTCTTATAAATACAAATATAAATCAAAGGTCAAAGGTGATCAACACAAAACATTTTTTTAGAATTATGTTAAGTATAAAATTATTAATAGAATTCTATGCATAAATAGAAACTAAGCAACATTATTTAATAAACTGTTTCTCAACATCAAGGCTTTTTTACAATAAATTGCTAACGGAAGTAGAATGTTTTTATCCTGGCTTTTCAGTAGTTGAATAAATTTAAACATGTTTGGTCTTAAATAAAAATATTGATCAAGGTATTGTTTTCTTAAGTTATTATACAACGGACAGCTGATTATAAAATGATATTCATCTTCAATATCTCTAGTATCACAAAAAATACATAGTCTTTCGTTTCTATCTATTCTATTTCTAGCGTATCTTCCTGTTTGTATTTTAAGGCTATGTGCTGATATTCTTATTCTTGTGATAAAAAAACGTAAATTGTTAGGTATAATATCGAGGTATTGTTCATAATTAAAATCTGATTTACAGTTATTGTACAATATCATAACTGGACTTATATTTTTTCTAACATGCCAACCCTGAACAAAACAGTCAATTAACCTCTGTTTAAAAACATATATAAAACAATTACCGTTAAACGTATCAGGTCGTTGCCATACATCGGCAAAACCATATTCACACAATAACTTTTTTACACTATACACCCAGTTGACTTTATTGTTTTCACAGTCATTTAATGATTGCAAGTATACATGTTTGATTATAGTATTATCAGTAGATAACACTTTAAACCAATATTTGATAATACGTACGTATCTAGTAATGAACAAAGGATAACGACCTAACTCACCATAAATACCTGTAGAGCACGTGCTTTTTCGGACGTTCAAGATTTGCTTACAAAATTTTAAGTGTATACGTTCTATTTCTTTAGATTTGGTGAAGCCCCATATTTCTGATGCGTAATTTAAAATAGAACCAACAAAAGCATCAAATAATTGACATAGTAGCCGAGGCTTTAGATTAAATTTCTTACAATTGATAACTAAGACATTCAATGCTTTCAATCCTTTCCCTATAATGAATTCTTGATTTAAACTGAAGCTACCGGTATAATTAAAGACAGAACCGAGGTAGTTGAAATTATCAACCACTTCTATATGTTCGCCAATATAATTCCAAGATTCATTATTTCTTAACCCCCCTCGTTTTCTAAACACTATTATTTTAGTTTTATTTATATTCACTTCCAAACCCCAAGTATTACAGTAACTATAAAGCATATTCAAATTGTTTTGCAATTCCTGTGGTGTTTTTCCAAATATTGCCATATCATCTGCGAATAATAATAAAATCAGAAGTATTTCATCAATAAATATTCCTGAATTACAATCACTTTGGAGGTAAAGTTCTAAATCTTCTACAAATAATGAAAATAAAAGCGGTGACAATATTTCTCCTTGTCTTAGACCAACCGCATATTCAAAAAAGTCTGAATATTCATTACAATTTCTTACACAAAATTTTACCTTTTGATACATATCACGAACAATTCTAAGCATTTTACCTTGGACACCAATATTAAACATTTTATACCATAGACCGTGCCTATATATTGAATCAAAACATTTCTTCATATCTACAAATACACAATACAATCTCTTATTTTCATTCAAATGGTTTTGTACAATATTCAATAGTATAAATAGAGCGTCCACAGTTGAACGACCTTTCCTAAACCCAAATTGAGCATCAGATATAACATTATTGTTTTCACAAAAGATCATGATACGTTTATTAAGAACTGATGTGAACAATTTTGATAAACAACTTACTAATGTGATCCCTCTATAATTGTTCACATCACTTACATTACCTTTTTTATGAAGTGGAATAATTATACCTTCCATCCATTTTTCAGGAAAATAACCAGAATCTAAAATAGCGTTAAAAATATCACATATATGACCAGCTAAAATATCAATAGTTTCGATTATATACTCATTCATAATGCAATCTATACCTGTAGCCTTTTCATTCTTTAATTTTTTAACTGCTTCAAATATCTCGTCAATATTGATCCGATTATCCAATTCGCTAAAAGCGCAATTGGAATTATCAAAATTATGCCGATTACAGAAATCTTCAGCGTCACTGTTGTTGCAATTAAAAATATCGTTTCCTAATTCGGCAAAATATCTTTTAAAATCTGCTAAAGAAATATCGTTTTTACTGCCGGATTTTCGCTTAAAGTATTTCCAAAATTCTTTAGGTTTACATGTTTTTAATCTTTCGACTATATTTATTTTCAACTGATCGTAGTTTCGTTTCTTCTGTTTACAGATATCTTTATAAAGTTTTTTGAAATGACAAAATTGCTGCCTACTAAAATCGTTCTTTAAACGGTTAAACTGGCGCAACGAATCTAGATATATTCTCTTAGCTTCTATACATTCAATGTCAAACCATTCAGCATGATTGGACAACGGCTTATCATTAAAATGAACACAGTTTTTATTATTATGACAAGTGCGAGCAAATAATGGGTCAGCTATTTCCCGTATGATTGACGTAAAATCATTCAACATTGAGTTTACTGACGTTCTACTATTCAAACAAATATTTTCAGTAATGTTATTAAAGCTAGGTAATCTCGAAATGATACCTGCACGAAATGTATCTTTATATTTGTCATTCCATTTATATTTCACGAAATCACTATCTACTTGATTATCAACAATGTTATGACAACAGATTGAAAATGACATAGGTGCATGGTCGCTAAATTCATTGAATGAATTAATGCAAAAATCGATCAACAAGGAAAAACTACGTTCTTTTGTTAACAATAAATCAATCACGGATGCTCCATGCTTTGCAGCATATGTATACATTCCAATGTTAAAATCTTGTCCAATCCGACCGTTACAAATTCTTACACCTGAAGCTTTACACAAATCTATATGCTAAGCGAATACTTAACTAATCTGGCTATAAAAGCACACGAAAGTAAATACTTGAATAAATGTTCATATTTCGAAAATTTTGTACGACACAAGCGCTTATTGACCGAGACTTTAAATGATCACCCCTTTTAATGCAAATTGAAACCGTCGGCTAATTTTTATAAGTATCCAGATATTACTGGTTCGAGCATCACATGTGTTGTTTTTTATTCACATTGATAAATTAGTTTATACTTTAAGAAATATTTATTTTGTAATTTTTATTTCCTTTCGTATTCTTTTCTTTTGTTAACATATATATATTCATAATATTTCGAACAATCAAAGCAATTTCATAGGCATAGCAAACTCTAATAGGAACTATTTCTACGGTTCAGCATGGATTAAAATATCGTATCTTGTGGTGACCAGGGGTTAGTAACCAGTAGCTTTCGTTAAGTTTCCAGCAACGACAACGTTTACGACAACGTAACGAGCCCGCAAGCATTTTTAACGATATCGTTATTTTCATAACCTGAAGCATTCGTTAAGTGTTCGTTAGTTATAGTAACTAACGAAGGTGCTGGGTAGTCGTTTAACATGTGTAAACATTCCGCACCAAAAATGACATTTACATGTCGTTGCATATATAATGGAGACAAAGAAGAGATTGAACAATTAAGAAAATATTTCGTTAGGACATTGTTAATAAAACGACGGACCACCATTTTCTTATATTACTGATTGATACATAGCAAAACAAAGATAATTACGTATATATTTTAAAGGAACAGTACATTGTATGTTGTTTGAAATTAATCGCGATCAATAGATACTCAGTGTATTAATGATCGGTGAATCGGCTTAAATGAAACATTCAAATGCTATTCTGGCACTCATCAATGAAATGAATAAGACATACACAAAATATACAATATACAGTGGAAACTCCCTAATCCGAACACCCTTCGGACAAACTATACAGTTCAGATTAGAGGAGATTCTGGAATGGAGAGGACTCCTCCGTTGAAAGTCTGTAGGCAAACAATTATTTCAGTAATTTGAATAAGTTTGATAGAGGATGTTCGCGGTAACGCGACGTAATATAATAATGTCTGAATGCATTATTTAATTCAACTTTGCAGAGTCATAGGGCAATTTAAGCTGCAGTATTTCACAACAAATATGTAAACTTGAAAATTCAATTTATAGACCAAAAGTATAAGTTATAAAAGATCAACATATTTGTGCTCCTTTCATAAAAGGAAGATTTACAGTGCGATATGCAAAATACATGTGGTGTTAAATGTTGTTTATAGACGCCTCTCATCCGATTAAAACAGTATGAAAGCCTTGAATAAAACTATTTTAAGATTTTGACCCACAGTTCATTCTTACATAGATGAAGAAATTACAACAAAAATACCCCGTGCAGAAAATATATTAGATATTTTGATAGTTTCACTGAATAAGGTGCATATATCAATCTCAAGCAAATATATCATTGAATCATTCAACATGTCAAATGATTTCAAATATAGCTGAAATTAAGTGCGAGAGTTTCGCGACGTTACCGTCCATAAGACCTGACAAGCTACGCACATATTACGATGTATTTTCAAAACGCCATTCTTTAAAACTATGCGCCACAGCTTCATTTCAAAACATATTCGTAGAGGAAAATAATGATCTAGGGTAATACATTTTGAATTGTGAATTGTGTACCCAATAGGCCTTTTTCTGCACTCACAGCCATATCACTTTTTCATTAGTCTCACTGCTCATCGTTTAATCATCTGGGATCATCAATCGCTAAACAATTACCACCGCATGTTTTCACAACATTACTTATCCAATGATTCTTGAAGGATGGTTTACATAATTAGTACACCTCGTACCCGTTCTTACTTTGTTCCCATCAAAATGGAATGGATACTAATGGTCTGTATCCCGAGGCAATTAAAATTATTATAATTTCTTTCAATTCTCAGTCATTGTACTCTTTGACGTACTTTTGCGTAAAATTATCGTCCGGTTTTGGGAGAATTATTTACGTGTAAAAATAACAATCCGGACCGAAAAATTTGTTCGGATTCCGGAGTAAGGAGGATCCGGACTGTGGGGGATTTATTTATATGTTATATTGGAGGAACAAAAACGGGAACGAGAAAGGTGTCCGGTTAGAGGAAGTTTCCGGACTGGAGAGTTTCCGGATTAGAGAGTTTCGGCTGTAATCGTTTATGTATGTCAGAATAGTGTTTATACCATTTCAACAGATAACATCAAAGTGCGTTACTAGTCACGGTACCTAAGCAACGCACTTTGGTGTTTTTCACGAAAGTTGGGTGGACACAATAGAGCGTTCCTACAGCGCACTGTAGTAGAACGTGTGTGTTTCTTCTGCTAGAACTAGATAATGACAAATAGATTCGACATAAATAAGATTATTTAATAAAAGTAAATAATACCTTTATTGCTCACATTTCTTCTTAAAAGGGTAAGATAATGCTCAAGTATATATTAAGGTGTAACATTCATCATAAGGATGCATCGTAAACTGATATAAGCATGGTATCATTTGAAGCTAGAAAATGGGAAAAATACCATAATTATATTACTAACTTATTTTTCAGGGTCTGAAAAATTAGACATGTTATGGACTATGAAACAAAATGAATAAATTTGTAAACATATTTATTAACGATCTTTACACAAATAATTGTTTCTAAACCACAACACAGTAGCATTTCAATTGATATCGAAATTAAAAGGGTTACCCCATACGTACGTACATACGTTTTTCCCAGACTTTCATGGTCTGTTTCAATTGTTTTTAACAAAATGATTTCACTTAAAATACAGCACGTCTTTATAGCAAGAGTTGTTCTTATCGAATGCTTAACGAAGGCTTAGCGAATACTCCGGAGTTGTCGTAATGTAACGAAGACTTCGTTCGTTGAATGAAACTAACGACAGCTTTTGGTTAGCTCATATTTAACTAACGATGACTTAACGATGACATAACGATCATCGTTGGCTTAACGAATGCTTCAGGGTTACTAACCCCAGTACAGCAGTTTTTGGTTGTCTACGCATTTCTCACAACGAAACCCCATTTCCTTCAGTATTCTGTTTCCGACCAGGAAAACTGATCCCTTCTTTAAGCTCGACAAGAATATTTTGCACCGTTGGCTAATGACTCTTGTTTAATATCATATCATTTACTGTCATGCAAACAACAGCGAGATCAAAGGAATCCAATGATATCCTGTTACTTCTAGCTTTTCCTGAACCTTTTTTAACTGCTGTCCTTTCAATGCGCGACACCGTCCTTTCTGACACCCCAGTCATTGAAGCAGTTCGTTTTCTTTAGCAAGACAATGGAATCACAGGCTGCTTCATAGATGCCTCTTGTACACAGAAGTCGTGAACGTATCTGCCTTGCTGCGACAACGCGAAACACTTTTCCATCATTTCTACCAAAATAGTTTTATGATTACACACATTTATCTAGTTAGCTGCGATACACCGACAAATATTTCATGAAAATCATGATACTTTCGCGCTAAAATTAATTTATAAAACAAATATGAATGTCGCGATTCAAACCCGGATAGTTCGTGTTGAGATTCTGATGCGTATTCATTAGGCTATGTAATAAAGACCCAGAGTTGATATCTAGGCATTTATATGTTCGTTTTTAAAAACAGAAAATGCGTTTATATGTTCATGATCAATGAACTACCCTGCAATTTGATATGGACTGATCAAATCAATGACGTCTTGTCAATGTTATTGTGCCTTCAGATCTTTGCCGTACTATATCTTACTAAAACCTTTTCAGTGGTTGCATTGATCCCAATTTTTACCCACTATATTTACACCAATTTAACATATACAAGTATATGTCGTAAACCTTTTTAGTTTCACATGTTTTTTACATTCCTTGCGCGCTAAATGACCGAAGCTGTCGATGCGCCATAAAACCACATATAAATAAATAAGTGGTTGCATTGCGCAGTTGTTTCGGAATGGAATGATCTTAGTAAAGCGATAGCAAAGTCCATAATGCGTTTGTAAAGACCACAGCAGAAAAAGTTTATTTATTTAATATTTCATCGCACTACATTGTCTACTGATAATGGTCAATGCATTTTGACATGATGTACTTCGTCATTAGAAGTTACTTTTTCAGAAAAAAGAACAACAACCGCATAAAGATGTCTTTTAACATGGACATGGAAAAAAGTTCATTTATATTCGTATGGAATCAATTCAATCCGATTGCATAATTATGTTATTTTCGTCTTTGAAATTTTAACTCAGAACATCGAAGTTTCTGAAGTACGCGAGCTTTTTTTCTTCACTGTTTAATGACATGTTACTAGTTTATTATAACACGGACACCAGTTAGACATGGAGTCTGTTTATACCGTCGACTAGAGAAGAAAAGTGCGACAAGTCTCATACTTCCAACACGCCTATTCCAAATGGAATGAATAAAAATGAACACCATGTCCGTCATAACAGGAGATTGATTGTGCAATTCTGGACGCCTATGATGGCATAACATAATACTTTAAACGCGTTAGAGAAATTAAGTATGTGGAGCTTAAAAATGCCTTAAATAAAAGAAATGGCTTGTCCTATGTCCTACGACTTAATAAGCCGAATAAAACGTGGATTATTCCCGTGACTTTACTGGAACTGGGTGTGGAGCACCGGCCACAAAGGTTTACATTAGTTAGTATGATATTTCACTGGTTGCTTTGCGTTCTATACCGTCAACCTCATTGTTGATGTAATATCCAAACAGCTTACAAAACGATTTTGTTATTATTACCATGACAAATGGTTGATCAAGCCCTCGGGACCTTAGGGGCATGCTTAAGTTGTTACAGGAAACGCCACATTCACAGGACGTAGTCTTCTCGCACGGATCCCTGGGAAACATCGTCATACCAACTGTTAGAAATTGAGGAAATGTAAGAGGATATATCGATAGGAATGGTGAAGTAATAAATAGTTGATAGATTGGAGAATTGGTGGGGGCAAAACAGGGGAAGGAATGGAATATAAAGAGGCAGTACATTGCAGAACAATCTTAGGAAGCAAGTTGGTCACAGGCAGGGCATTTACTTTATATTTGCGCCTCTCCGCCTCTGCAGTTGTATTTATGTCATGAAACAAAGGACAACAAACACAGTGTAAGTTGGAAAGGCCTGGCATTAATCATGCCTGACAGTTTATTTTAAAACAAAAGGAACTACGGCAAAATAAAACCAATGACTTCAAATGACCAAAATACATGTACTTTTGGTAACACATGACATAAAGTATATTTTTTGTCTTGAAGACAGTCTGACACTTGTTTGAAATTAAAAAAACCCATACACTTTAATGAGGATCTGTCGCTGATTATTAATTCTAGGAACACGTTTAACGTAGAAAGGAACGTTTTACGCATCCATTGCGCCGATGCATGTTAAACATCAATCGTTCTTTGTTCCGTCTTCGCGCATATTTTACAACCTCTTACAAAGATTATTAGGCATTCCCGGCTCTCATCACGATAATATTGCCCTATTAACAGAAATAAAACTTCAGTAATAGAACTAAAACACGTTATTACGGGACATTATGCTGTATGATATGAGAACATGTCAATAACCCTTAGAATATCGGGGGCTATGCCATTGCTTCAACGGTAAGCGCATGTTAATGTAGAGTTAACGACGATTCATTGGTATGTGTGATGTATTCATGCTGAAATGTACGTTGACCATTCATTTTTACATTGTTTTTATTGTATTAATATACATGTAACCTGACCATTCATATTGACATTCTTTGTTTATATCGTATTTATCTCGATGACTCTTAAATGTTTCCTTTATCAAGCTGTGTATTGACTTTTGAATCATTGACTCTAAAAGTCGTTGTTCTGAACTAATTAAACATGTTTTGGAAATGGTAATGTCATTTTGATACTGGATTGTCGAGTCTAATATCAACTATTTGTACAGGACGGATACAGAGGATCAGTGGTTTCTATCGCCTAGACAACCGTGACCACGACACAGCAATGTCGTTAGAAAGTTACGGTACTTGTTTCCACTGATGGACATGGCTAGGGTAGTACTAGTCTGTCAGTGTGAGGTTAGCTAGTGCGGTATCATATAACTCGTATACAGCGTGGTTAACACATAACTCTGTCTGTAAATATCTGGACATTAAAATGAAGGCATTAGCACATCCTAAGGTGACACAATATGGTCGGTTGAACCAATTCGGTCATTACATGCAAGTTTCAGAAACGATATTTATTTGATTTGGTCATCTTATTCAACTTAATTAGCTGTAACAAAATGTATTGTATATGTATTAACCATTAGGTAACGTTTGTCTTTGAGTAAATATGTTCTGGTATTTGTAAAGTAAAGTAAAGACACTCCTTACAATTAGTGTTGCCTTTGTTAATTTTGTTGTTAGTTCTTTGTTTATTTCCTTGAACATCTTGGCTTATACTGTTTTGCGTTTAAAAGTCAAATGTTCTAGTAGAACCGTTATATATTATGTGTTTGTGGCGAATCTTAATTTGGTTTGATTTTGACGTCGTCATATGATACCATATCAACGATTTACGTTTCATTATTGTGTATATTGATGCACATCACTGAGAACATTGACACTTACACTGTACTTCGAATAAAGTTCCGCAAAGAATAACAAGTTATTGACGCATATGTGGAGTTAGATAACATACAATTCATTTCAACACCTCATCGTACTTTACACATGTAGGTTCTACGTTTGTTCTTTTACTTATTTTGACTCGCATTCCTTGAATACTTTGTAAAGCCACTCAATCAAAATGGAACATGAAATGCAAAAATGAAAGTCATTATTGAAAAACACCAAGTGATCCCAATTATGAAATCATTCAGCAATTGTTTGAAAACCCACAAGTTGGCGTCTGTTGATAGCTACGTTGACTTTCTTGCAGATCAGACAGCCAAAAAATACCCTCACCATAACGCTTGAGATATAATTAATACGGTCTAGCTTATAGTTAATAAATACATTTTAATTTTGATCGTGCATTCACTAAACCGTATTTCGAAGCATATTTAGTAAGACAGAGTTTCTTAACTCAGTCAGCCAATAACCATAAACAATGATTTGCTCATGATACAGAGCTAAATTGCATCTGCTCTTCAAATGACTAGTCATAAATCAAGACAGCATAACCATCTTGACGCTGAAGAAATTAGAACATAAAATATTCATTGAACATTAAAGGCCTCATCATTAGCTACAATTTTATCATTTAGAATATCACACGATTAGAGTATTTATATTACCACTATTAGATTATTCTGATCAATCACTGTACAATACTGCAAGTCTATCAAAAACTTGCAAACTAACAATAACAGTACTCTTCGTATGAAGTAATATGTAAAAGGTAAAATTGGGTTGTTAGGAAAACACACTTGACGAGGCCAATTGAGGGAATACTAACTAAATAAAGACTGGTGTTCAATCCGTAGGTGATGCATATTGTTGAGGTCTCACTTGTATCTAAGAAATGTACACATGATAAAATATCTAAAATGCGAATGTGAGATACCTCTCGAGGATTTTGGGACTGTCACTGGTTATATTATCTGATACTCTCCTTTAGCACTCGTCACTAATACCCATTCTCTTATAAACACAGGGAATAGCATCAGTCTAGAACACGTGTAGTGCTTAATATTCTTAATGACTGACAATTGAAAAAAAATTGAAATACTTCCAACAATAAAGAGTGGTATTCCCTGAACTGAAATTTACGGTAGCTGACTACAATCATTGTATGATTATAACATCGTCGGTACCCAGGCTATTCGTGACATATTTTACACACTGGGAAAATTAGCTAGTGAGGCTTCGTAATACATGAATATTCACTAGCATTTCTTGATCAATGGAGTGGGCGATATCCAAGAAAAAAATCACGTTTGTGAAGAGCTATCGCTAAGAACCACGATTTCATCAGTAGCTCATCGCATGAGGTCTGTGTCTAGCGGCCAATCAAGGGGCTTAATTTCATCTCATTTATTACTCACGAGTACGAGTTTTTTATAGTAAGTTTGCCAAGGGTATCATATATGTTATGAATAGCCTGTGTACCGAGGAAGAATTATATGGGCTTGTATACAATGTTACACCCCAGTTACACAGAGCCATTGGTGATTGATCGGTAGTTTTTTAGCCAAATTATGGAGTGAACCGATGACAACGTATTTAACACCGATATCACCTATTGGTCACCTGTTTTCCACCTATCAACTGCTATTGGGGAAAGATAAGTTTTATCGGTGAAAAATTACCGATTGGGATCTTTAAACATGTTTAAAATTCTCGATCGGTGAAAATATTTACAAATAACCGATTGACAACCTGTCTACAACCGATATCACCGATGAGCCACCTATAATCTACCGATCAACTAATACTTACCACCGATAGAAAAAATATGAGAATTAAAATGTGGGATTTCGTCGGTTTTGATCGGTGGTTAGTAGGGATTCAATCTGTGATCAATTGATTGCCGCCATCGTGTCATCGGTGGGTTTAAATTTGTAAGTGGCCAATCGGTATTCATAAGTACTCATCGGCTGTTGATCGGTTGCCGGACGCTTTTGATCGGTGACCAGTCTGATTTCGTGAGTGGTCAATCGGTGGCTAGTCGGAGACAGGGCGGCGTTCGATTGGTGATGTCGGGTGTTGCTCGGTATTATATAGGTCGTCGCAGTAGTTTTGCTCCAGTTTCTGCAGTAGTTTAATCCACGTCACATTAGACTGAGATTCTCTGACAATTCTGTGAGACGTTTTGTTGTTTTATTATCATGCCTGTAAAAAGGAAATGTAAGAAATCCGACAAAGGCAAGGCCCCCATGACTGCCTCTGATGAGGTCCCACAGATCACGAAAGGCTCCATCGTCAGGGGAAGAGCTTGTGGCCACGATGCCAGGGGTACAGTTGGTGCTACAGACGGAAGCGGTAGTGGCGGATCCAAGCAGCAGCATTCCCCAGAGAACTGCCCAAGGGAGGTCCTTGAACCTCGTACCGTCGCTCCTATGATGAGTGGGAATGACCCTACATTGGTTGGCAAAGAATCCTGTGATTCTGTTCATGATGATGCCTCTGATGGTCATGACAGTGCGGATGGTGGAGAGACACAGGACGGTGACAACCTTGCAGGCGATACCCAGGAAGACGACACTCAGAACACCAAGTCCAAGACCAAGAAGCCCAGGAATCGCATAGTGTTAGTAGCAATCTCATCCGTTATCCAGGCTCCAGGAACAAGGTTGTGCTGGTCATCCTCTTGGTCCAGTTGAGGTTGTTGTAGGCCGCGATACCTCATCCTCATTAGATTGTGCAAGCACACACACGATTCAACTATGGTTGCAGCAACTTCCGGTGTTTGCTGCATGGTCGTGAGAAGCACTCTGAATCTGGCCACCAGGATGCCAAATGCATTTTCGACCACTCTTCTCCCTCTAGATAGCCGGTAATTGGTTATCAGTTTCTCCCTTTTCAGGCCGCGTCTCCCATAAGGCTTCATCAAATAGGTCCTTAACCCAAAAGCATCGTCACCAAGAATGAAGTACGGCGTATCACGGTCATCATTTGGAAGAGGTTCTGGAGGTGGTAAGCCAATGGTTCCATCTTCTAGCATCTCATTGAGCTCTGAATTGTTATATATCTGGGCATCTGACATGTGCCCATGACCTCCGACGTCGATCCACAGAAACCTGTAGTTGGCATCAACAAGAGCCATGAGCACAATTGAGAAAAATCCTTTATAGTTGTAGTATTCAGAGCCGGATCTGCGGGGCTTCCTCAGTGCAATGTGTTTGCCATCAAGTGCTCCACATGCATGAGGGATATTCCACCTCCTTTCAAACTCTTCAGCTATTGGCCTCCATTCTTCAGGTGTATTGGGGATAGGGATGACCTCTTCGCTGTATGTTTGTACTATGGCCTCGCAGACTTCTGGGATAAAGAGGGAAATTGTTGTCCTAGCCACCCTAAAATCATAGGAGAGGGAAGGGTAGGAATCTCCTGCTGCTAGGTGCCTGAGTGTTACCGCCAGCTTCAATCCGGGATCTAGGGCTTTTCTCAAGTTGGTGTCTGACTTCTGAAGTCTGGGCGCGGAGCGTTGCAGAAGCTCGTCGAACATTTCCGGGGTCATCCTCATATAGTTCTTGAAGGAGCTGGTGTCCCCCTCCCTCAACTCTGCAAGAATGATGCTATACTGTCCAAACTGAAGCCTTCTCTCCTGGGTTAACCAGGGCCTGGTCCACCATCTCCTTCGTCTCCGTCGGCGGCGTCTATGATCAGCTATGGGCTGCTGAACGAGCTGAATGGCCTGCCTGACATTGAGAATTGCCTGCTGCTGCAACATGACACCAAATTGCTGGATGGCTCTGCCATCCTCCATGATGTTATTCGGTCAAATCAACTGCAAAAACATCATCGGTTCTCATCACTTAAACATATTGTTTTAATAAAAGAACCGACAGCAACCTATATCACGAGATATGCAAGCTATTAATCATCGATATCGCCGATCGGACAAAGATAACCAAATATGAATCACCGGCCATATCTGATGGAAAGTGTTTAACCACTGATGACTAGCTATCAAACACTGATTAATCAGCGTTACGCCCGATTTAGCTCGATTTACAAACGATAAAAACCGATAGTATTTCAGCATTTTTATCGATGAAAACATCATTATCACCGATCCAACCCCGTTTGAGTTGCTTTCGGTCACCTACCAGCAACCCATGAACTGTTTGTTTAACTGATTGAACACTTGTCCATCACCGATGGCCGTTTACACAGAAAACCAGAACTAAAATCACGCATGACAACCGATCAAAATAGCGAGTAATTTAAAATAAAATGACCGATTGGGGACCGACCGTCTGTGTAACTGGGGTGTTACGGATTATGGATGTCATCTCCCCGATTTGCGAATGCAAATACCATAAATACGACGCTCAATAAAAGAATGCTTCTGTCTACTGTCGTCACATATCAATGTTATTTTCATCGGTTAGAAATCAAATTTGAAGTATTCCCTGTCATCGTGGATCATTTTGTCTGATATCATATTTTGTTCACCCCCCCTCCCCCTTAGGTCCATGACCATCGGGACCCCCTTTCCCCTTTTGGTATTTTTCTTATTCTACTACCATTATTTGTTTCAATATTCAACCAGAAATGTCCTTATCACCCCATCGCTACCTGTGATATATATGCTCAACTACTCGTTTTATGTGATTTCCTGGTATCAAGTATCTCTTGTTCACTGAAACTGTCTTTATTCCTGCCTGGTTGGAAGATTCTGGAGATGATAAAGACGCTAAACAGCGATACAATTTGGTGTGTCCTTAACACGAATATATTTGTTCTGGAGAACCCTTTATTATTGGCAAGCTTTACATAATATTCATCTACTGTAATTTTTGTTTTGCTGATAACTCAAATTCATAACACTTACACCAACTTATATTTACAACAACAAGAAACATATTTCGGTCACGTGTTATTCTATTTTTTTCTTCGACTTGTCAAACACAATCTGTAAAAATAGGAAGTTTCAATCTGCGCCCCAGGCACCATATCAATCAGGATTTAAACAATTATACCGATACCGGTGATTGAAAATAATGATGCAGCAAAAAACATTTTTTCCTGACGACAGAAAACACGTTTCCTTAACCAGGGATACGAGTGTTACTTCAGCAAATTATAAAATACATTTTTAAAGGACTGATGGTATTGATGCATTTTATTTCCACTAAGAATGTTCCGGTACTCGGTAAATTTCTACGAAACTTCGAATTAAAATCAGCAGTTTTGTCGGTCTTACATTTTCCCTAATACTATTTTCAAGTTTATCATCAAATGTCAGCCTATATATTGTTTAATACGACATCACAATGACATTTTCCACTTGTGTAAACAATAAATATTTATTTTAAGTTTAATTCATTCACTGCATTTTATCTTTTTTTTCAATAACGAAATATTTCATGATCAAAATGACAACAATGTGATTTGGCTTATTGACAAATTCGGCTACGGCTATGAAGATAAAAATGTTTAAGTTAATAACTAATAGTGGGTTTTCTGTTATTACGCTTCACCATATCAATAACGTTTAGGTTATTACAGTATTAGACTGTATGGGATAACAATGAAGAAGTGAGACTATCGTCGTTGAATATGGCATGGTCAATAAATGTATTATCAAAACCCATCAGTATTCATAATCAGGAAAACATTAAATCGATATGTCTACAAGCATCATTTCAGATCGCAGCAACAAGAATTGACGTGTTTGCAGTTTAGAAATGCCTTAGCTACAGCGATTTGATTTCTCGAAGAATAGTGTGCACTGATACATTTAATGTGAAGCCTCAATAATTGTGTCTTGCAGATGCCGGTTGTGTGTACCTTTACCAGTATTTACATTGGTTTCCCATTCGTTTCCTTTATGAATATTATTTTCAAGGATTCCTTTCACGACAAGGATCAATCGGAGAGAATAAGTAGCTACAGGGAACGCCACATACATAAGAGAGTGCCTCCCCACACAGACCTCCGGGAAAACAACAATACATTAAACGCAATGCACTTGAGGGGGTTAAAGGGTACATACGTTAACGAAAAGAGGCGGAATGATATGATTGCTACATGGCCATTGATTTCCAACATATATACAAAGATGCATGTAACAATTAGATTAACGTTAACATGTTTGTATAGTTAATTTTTAATATTTGGCATGTACATCTTCTTTTCAATGTACCTATTATATATTTAATAACTTTAAAAATTCATTACGCAATATATATAGTATACTTCTCTTGTGTATGTAAGTAAATAAAGTTCATTAATGAATTGTTTTATTTAAAGATGTAAACATGCTACGATTTCAGTATCAACAGGACTGTCGCAATGATTGTTTTATTGACATGGTTTTGTTTGGTCTCATACAAACCACATCACAACGTTACATGGCGTCAATTGTATGACAGCTATGGTATTTTATGAATGAAATTCAATCTTATCCATATATGTTGTCAATGTTTTATTGCTGTATTTCTCATCATTTCGCCCAACGTTAATTAGGAGAACACGATGATCTACCAAACAAATAACGTGTAGATGAGATTTTCGGAGTAGCTGTATAACATTGATTTGACCTAAATATTTGACTTACCAAAATGTTGTCCTGGAAGCGGATAAATCATATTTTCACCAAAGAGTCACCAAACAGACTTTTCGTAAGATGTGCGCTCGTTAGCAGTTCGAATTTTGTCGGAAGTAGTTAATATATTTAAGCATATATAAAATGAAACTGATAGGTCGATCCATGATTATAGTATATACAGCCCCGGATTAATTTTTATAAGGATTTATTTTTCAACATGTTGCAAAAACGTTATTCAATTTAACATACCGGAAGACATCATTCTATCTACGCCGTTCATATTTTTTAAAGATATTTCTTGTTGAAGTATGCCATAATGGAATAAGATGAGTATAGTGCCGTGAATTTGCTGATACTGTTATTAAAACAACGATCTTAACTGTTTGAAGGCTACCCGAGTTAGACGTTTATTATTTCTGTTATGTCTGATGATTAATTATATTTTGTGTACATTCAGTTAGCTTCATTTAAAAGTTTCTAAACAAAACTGAATTTGTTATCGAAAAAATTACTTTATGCTACTCTAAGAATGTCGACAAGTCAGTGACTTCAGCATGTAGATGTAATACAATGACACTGTCTCTAAACCGGAGAAGAAATTCGAAGCGGGTTTATTAAAACAAATCCTAAGGGAGAAATTACGAGAATAACAATGTTTTGTCACACTATGTATGTGATTATTGGAAATATATCAACGAACTTACAGACTCTGTTACAAATTGAAATAATGAGTGTCATAAGGGCACGGTTAAGTAATATTAAAGAGAAAACTCGTATATTCTTATGTACGTTGTTCAATGTGTGCAGGTGCACGTTATTTCAGATACGTGTATAGTATTCATGTATGTGTACTTGCAAGCTTATCTTGTTGCATATCACTGGAATTAAGAAAGGGACGATCAAGTTCACGTGTCTCAAATGTATGCTTTAACACAAATGAGCAAAACAATAACTTCAAGTTACTTGGAAAATACTTTGCTCTACTATCACTGGTAATGGTATGTGCTGTTGGTTCAAAGAAACTTACCGGGTATTACATAATTACGGAATACCTTACATTAAACGGGACGGTTTAGCACATTTATGCCTCCTCAAATGTATTTGCTTTAGTCCTTGGACGCCGACGTCGTTTAAAGATGAATCTGGCTCATCTGAACATAACATATTTGAATTGGCTTCATCCAGTATTGTTGTTACATTGGTTAAAACAAGTCTAATAAGAACAATTGCAATGTATAACCGATTGAAAATATATTTTTTACCATTTTACTAACACAAAATCTTGTAAAATAGCCCGATTATTAAAAAACTGGAAATTTTTATTTTAAAATTCATGATGTACAAACATCTTTCTTTAACAAATACGCATCGATACATTGTGAGTTCATTCTTTGTTAATGCATGTTTATTGATGTTTAGATATAGGAAATATATGTTCCTTGTTTGTTTAGGTAAGCAAATGTACCCAAAATGAACATAAACTTAATTTATATAATTGGCCTTTAACTGATTTCTTACGGATTTAGGCAATATTATTGGTCCTGAAAACATGTACAGCATTTGTATAATTGTGGATTTATGTTATTCAAAAGAGTGATATTACATTACATAATTGTTTCAAAATTAATGTTCGATGTGATGACTTACCTCGCAATAATCTCCCCCGGTACCATCTGATAATCTAATCAAACGACCATAAATCACGACGCCACTGAACACTGAAAGGACCATCGCTTCTAAACAGATGTCGTTTAAACATTTTCAGCAGACTCATACAGTTCATTCGGACCTCTTCGAAATTTTCTACTTGAGTGGCTTTGGTCTTTTACTTGAATCGTGGTCGCGTATCATCGTTCGATGCACCGATGTTACCCTTTTTGCGTCTCCACCAATGTCCTTCTTACGCCAATTCTGGTCTTTTTCATAATATGTGATGAGCAATTCAGGACATATGAACTTGGCATGCCTGGAAAATATATTTTAATAAGAATAACGAAATTGTTTGCAATTAGAAAATCTGAAAAGACACACCAATGTTGAGAATCAACATTTTAGTAAAATCTATTTCAATATGCCATTGGTAATATGTATTTGTTCATTCAACCAGATAATTAATTACTTCTTTAATGCTACACATTTTATTGACGAAGTTCATGCAAAATACGCTTAAAGCAAAACAAATTATTGGTTTAAATTTGTCACATGATTTGTTGTTGTATTAAACACAATATTGTATATTTGCTTTGCACTTTATTATGTTAGGATGGTTTTAAAATACATGTGACGTTTTGTCCTTCTAATCCAATTACAGACAAAGTCAACAATCTCAAGATAATGCTAATAATGGGTGTATTGCATGCCTAACTGAAGCAAATTAATCTATGAACGAACAGATATTAATGATGTACTGAGAATGTTTGTCTGCAAGTTGTTGTAACACCATCACAGCTCATTATACGACGCCTAAAATATATTAAAGATAGGAAAGTAATTACTCCACAGGCGCCTTTGCGAAATGGGCTATGAATCTTTCATCTCCCTTTATGGTATTCTCTACATACATGAAATAACATCTGACTATGTATGCACATTATATTGCAGTATTGCAGTGTCAAACACAATCCATTTCCTTTCCCATGAATGTGACAGAAGTAATTTGACATTATATCCAAATCGAATAGAGTTAATATTTATTTGCAGGTAAGTAGTAAACCCTCCCATCTAAGAATGACCATACTTGTACAATATTTCTATTCTTAAATTTAGGGGCACATTTGTGCAATTATTGAAACCATTTTACACAAAGGAGGATTGTAACATTGTTTTGCAAACGCAGTTGACTAGAATTGTTCCTGCTTATTTTTCTTGTCACATTTCCGGGTAATCCAAGATAAATTTACAAACAGTACATCATAGTGGGTAGGTTTGCCACTCTCGTATTTGGGCGGATAGCTGTGCTAGGAATGGTCTGGCCGGTCATTACAAAAAACTATGGAGAATTTAGAGGGACAGCACAGGGGAAAGTTAAATCGATGGAATTACATCAAAAAATCAATAAGTGAGGAAGGTCAGTAAAAATAGGCCGAAAGGTGCGGGGGGGGGAGAGCATGCTCATGGGGAATGGAGAACTTAACATGAAATAACAAGTCTGTATTTTCAAACAAAATTGCATATTTTATAAACAAAGAATAGCTGGATTAAATTTACACTTATTACTTTTCAGAATTATTAAACAAATTTATGCATAAATCGATTTTTTGAAAATAAAATGTTAGAAAGGATGAAAATGAAAGCCTATGTCTTATATAATTAATCTCTTTCGTGGACAATAAATTACTTAACCATGTTTTGCTTTTAGCTGTTGTGGTTATAAATGATGTGTTTTCCGGATATAAATCTTATGAAACGATGAATATGTACAAATGAAAGGAATGTAGTAAACTCAAGGATCGTCGAATTTTCGACTAAGAAGAGTGAACCAGGGACAGTATAAGATAGAAAAGTTGGCATGGTTTGATTTCATTTTGACAAACCTAATAAATAAGCATGTTGGAGAGTGTCTCCCAATCTATGTCATGACCTAAAATATACAAGGAAACAAGCGCTGTAGTTGTAGTCACAATACGAGCACATATATTTTGTATTTTGTTCAGTCGATCAAAGTCGAACTTGGTGCAGTTGCTCCAGACAACATCTGCATATTCTAGGATTGGTCTAACGAGGTATCTTGATCAATATTGTGGTTGGTGATAATATTTTCTGCAAACTCATCAAATGCAACTGTGTAAAAAGAAGAGCCGGAGACACTGAGCAACGAACATTAAAATAACTGACACCTTACATTTTAGTATTCATAGTTGTTCAGTACAACTTGACTCTGTATTATCTCGAGATTCATGCGTGTGCTAACAATATATGCATTTTATCATATTTCCAATCACGAAAACTGACAATATTATATAATGTTTACGTAACTAACTAATAATGGGTGGTTTGCTGTTATAATTTCGCTTCACCATATCAATACATCAACAAGTTATTAGTCGGTGCCCCGGGAGGGCGCCGACTATATTTGATACTGTCAAAGATATAGCCTAAGTTAGGGATCAGTTAATGAAGTAGATGAACATTTGTTTTATGTAAAGAAGAGCGCTGTTACAAAAAGAAAAGTTTAGTGATCGTGTAATACGACTATTTTAGTAATGTTGGTTATAAATAAAAGGACTTGTGGCCAGATATAACATACATGTATTTAGTTTAAGGCAAGAAATACTAAATCAGTTTTCAAGGAAATGTAACTTGGCAAATAGGAGCTATCAGAAGAGTAGATAATGTAAGATATCTTTGATGCATATTCACCAACGCATTAAGGAGTTATGACCCATTAACAGAAACTAGTTGTGCAACTCATGGTAACATTCAAGTCTAAGTGGGTGGCTCACTGATGTCTAGTTTTAAGTTTGCAGCCAGCATTGCTCAATGTTTTTGATACTCATTAAATGAATAGAATTAGAAAAAAGCACCGTCAGTGAAATTTTGAGAAATATAAGAAAAATAAAATTATAAATAAAGACCTGCCGCCTGTGAAATTTTGAGAAGTAAAAAAAATAGAAATAGTAATTTTGCTCGCTGACCCCATTGTTTTCTTAAAAAAACCGAAGAACTAATTATTAATTTGGTGTGATCAAATGAGCTTTTATTAAAGCAAGTAAAACACTTAACACATTTATGACATATATACGCAAAGGCTTATTAGTTTAAAACATATACATATATACAGGCATAAGTTGTGTGTTTTAGTTCATAGTCGTTCCTTTTCATTAATACAAAATGTACTTATTTCACTCATTGTGTGCAACGCCATTGCCTGTTGAAATAGCAACTTCTATATTTACCTTTATATTGTCATTTGTCAACTCTGTCTTTCATGTTTCCTTACTTTATAATTTTGGCACTTTATTATCATACCTAGTCATTTTTTTGTGGCTATCCAGTTGTATATTTACTATTACTCTTTTATAGTGCGTTTAAAAGTGTATGCATTCATATTTTGGCACATGACTTTAACTTGCTTGCAAATATATGTACTTATTTTTATATTAGCCATTTCATTGTTATTGATGTGTTCAGTATTTAATGTACTTGTTATAAATATTTTGTTTTTGTTTCTCTTTGTACGTTTGCATTGAAGCTGTAATTCACTATACCTAAATTATTTTTATATACTGTTATGTAAACAAACGTCCAGTTTGATTACTGTTCATACATGTACATGTTTTCTTGTACTTGCAATTTGCACTTTTAAAAACTGTTTCGACAATTATGGTCTGATAAGAATGGCTTGTGTCCTCTGGATTTCTTCGTTTTCAATCCCTTTCCCCCCTGTTGTCTCATTGAACTCTCCATAGTTTTTGTCAGCCAGACAATATCTTACTTTCCCTTTCCCATTGATATATGCCCTTACACCTCATCATTCCCTAATGTTTCGTAGGCTGGTGTTTGACAAAGCTGACATAAGTCCTTTATTTCCCCAAATTCCCCCCTAAAAGTGCTTTCGGTGTTAATTAACAGTTAGTATAATCGCTACATCCGGATATATCACTTTCATCAGATGCCGTGTTTGAACGCCGATAAAGCGTACACAACAATACCTAGTGTATTCTAAATTAAAACAGAACAGAACAGAACATACTAAATCTGACTATTCTCAACAAAAATCGTTAAGAACTAAAATGCTAACAAGAAAGATAATCCACATTACAGCAAAAAAGTGCCATCGAAAGGACATAATTTGAGCAATTCTCGTTATATATATGCGCACAATGTATCTACCTCTATTGGTAAGTATTTAAATTAAAATATAAATTATTGTTTTAGCCGTTCTTAATTTCAATGTGATAAAGTGACCATGAGGAAAAAGGAAATCACAGAAACATATTATTTGCATCACGATAACGTATAGAAAGATAAGTCTGTTACGTTTGTTTGCGCACGAATGTTGATTTATAACGGTTTGAAAATATGTTCCCTTCATTATTCAATAATTAAAATAATTCAATAATAATTATATTCCGCCGCGACAAGAGCGTATCTAAATCATATAAAATGATTTATAATATTTAAAATCAGCCAATAACGACCGGCAATCAATTTAACCCATTGATAGTTACAACAACAACAACAACAACAACAACAACATAGCAGACGAGAATAATGAAAGTGAATCGAGAGTTTTTTAGTACATTACTATCTTTAACAAAGAATGGAAGCAATTATTTATTTAAAATTATAAAAACATCGTGATATTGTTCATTTAATCAAGAAAACAGACATAACTGCTAACAGGTTTCCACTTATTGGAAATTATGATTTATTAGCCCCTAAACATTTGGAAATGGAAAATTTACTGAGTTTTACTCTATATTCTATGTAATGATAGGTGATACTTTTAAAATCAAATTGGAAGCAAGAAGATGTTAAGTTAGATAAAATATTCTCTATAATATATTGATCAAAACTGGTAGAGCTGGGAACTCGATATGGATTTTCGGGTCATTTTCAAGGGAGACAATCAACTGCGATAAGCCAGCTAAAAGGCACGGAAAGCTGCGTATGATGTGTTTAGGTAAATATTTGTACTGCATTTAATCATTTTTTCAATAACGGAAGCTGTCAGTATCAGTATTATAACACTGAGATTTTGATATATTTCGCTGCAGCTTTGGAGATACAAATGACTAATGATGAGGTTTCTGTTATTACACTTCACAATATCAAAGACTTTCAGATGATTACACTATTATATTGCATTAAAAACACGGACGAATGGCAGCATGGGAAATGAGATGAAATATCAATACCCATTAGTATCCATCATCAGGAAGACATTAAGTCAGATGATTCTATAAACATAGTTCATACCGTACCAACACAACAACATAATATAAGGAGTGAGGTATAATTATATTTGCGGAGATTTCGATAATTCGGTTATAAAAACAAACGGACTATTTTAGAGTTCCCGAACCATTTTTGGTCATGAAATGTGTCTACTATGGCTTATGGTTAATGACGTTTGGATTAATTTTAATTAGCTTCATTAACAAGTAAATATTAAACTAGACTTGTTTCAGTCGGAATTGCCTCAGAATCACGATAGTAATAAAGACAAATATTAAAGTCAGCAAGTACAACAATTTAGCCCGATATTCGAAGATCGAAGTCCGAAATAAAATGTCGAACTAAAAACGAATATCGAGCCAGAAGGATGTTCGATATTCAACTTGTTTAGAAGGCGAGTCTCGTGCTGGAAGTAAATATCGAGCAGGATGTTCGATAAGTACCAAGCAGGCAAGCAGCCTCAGTATATTCTTTTCGCAATAACTAAATTACTAATATCAGAATGCGAGAGAATGTTCTGCTGAAAGTGAATATCGACCAGCGAGAAGTTCGATAACGTGTTACTGGACCTAACCAGTACATGCACTGTAATACAACTTTGTCAAACGAGGACATTCAAAACAGGAATATTAAAACAAGCACTATGAGTGTAATAACAAGACTTCATGTGATTCCAACATTATGTATATCTTAATTACTGAATGTATCTAAGAACTCAAAAATATGTTAAAAATTTAAATATTGTATTACTATTAGAGGACACTGGTAAATATTAGACTTATGTAAGTGTTGTAAGATTTACATCAGGAATATATTGATTTCGTAAACATTCGAATATATTCGTAAACATTATTTCAATTGTTGAAAATATTTGATCGTTACATTTTACAAGCTCAAACATATTTTCGAGGGAAGTGATGTCTTGTCATATCGAGATAATGTTATTTCATTCCTCATATCCTTGTTGATGCAATAAAGCTCTGATAACGGCATTATCTAAAAATGTTTAATGTAATGCGACGTAAATGGAGCCAAATTACATCACAAATCCGTAAACAGCCTTTAATGTAATATTACGTCTGCTTAAAGCTTTAATGCACGCGAGTTAATTGACGATGATTTGATGGTTTAAAGGAAATCGCGCCTTTGTAATGATTATAACACAAGAATGAGAGACGATTTGAAACAATTGGAAAGTCAAAAAAAAAAGATTCCACAGATGTGACTTTTCATATAACAGGAGGATTGGTTTCAGAAAATGAAGCAAATACAAAACCAAATCTGAGTTGCACACATTGTAACTGGTGCATTTAGTCCACTCAGTCTGTAGTTGCACACATTGTAACTGGTACATTTAGTCCACTCAGTCTGTAGTTGCACACATTGTAACTGGTACATTTAGTTAACCCAGTCTGTCGTTGCACACATTGTAACTGGTACATTTAGTCCACTCAGTCTGTAGTGGCACACATTGTAACTGGTACATTAAGTCCACCCAGTATGTAGTTGCACACATTGTAATTGGTACGTTCAGGTCGACCAAGCTGTAGTTGCACACATTGTAACTGATACATTTAGTCCACCCAGTCTGAAGTTGCACACATTGTAACTGATACATTTAGTTCACTCAGTCAGTAGTTGCACACATTGTAACTGGTACATTTAGTCCATCCAATCTGTAGTTGCACACATTGTAACTGGTACATTTAGTTAACCCAGTCTGTAGTTGCACACATTGTAACTGGTACATTTCGTCCACTCAGTCTGTAGTTGCACACATTGTAACTGGTACATTTAGTTGACCCAGTCTGTAGTTGCACACATTGTAATTGGTACGTTCAGGTCGACCAAGCTGTAATGGCACACATTGTAACTGGTACATTTAGTCCACTCCGTCTGTAGTGGCACACATTGTAACTGGTACATTTCGTCCACTCAGTCTGTAGTTGCACACATTGTAACTGGTACATTAAGTCCACTCAGTCTGTCGTTGAACACATTGTAACTGGTACATTTCGTCCATTCAGTCTGTAGTTGCACCCATTGTAACTGGTACACTTAGTCCACCCAATCTGTAGTGGTACACATTGTAACTGGTACATTTAGTCCACTCAGTCTGTAGTGGCACACATTGTAACTGGTACATTTAGTCCACCCAATCTGTAGTTGCACACATTGTAACTGATACATTCAGTTCACTCAGTATGTAGTTGCACACATTGTACCTGGTACATTTAGTCCACCCAATCTGAAGTTGCACACATTGTACCTGGTACATTTAGTCCACCCAGTCTGTAGTTGAAACACATTGTGACTGGTACATTTAGTCCACTCAGTCTGTAGTGGCACACATTGTAACTGGTACATTTAGTTCACCCAGTCTGTAGTTGCACACATTGTAATTGGTACGTTTAGGCCACCCAATCTGTAGTGGCACACATTGTAACTGATACATTTAGTTCACTCAGTCTGTAGTTGGTCACATTGTAACTGGTACACTTAGTCCACCCAATCTGTAGTGGCACACATTGTAACTGTTACATTTAGTTCACTCAGTCTGTAGTTGCACACATTGTAACTGGTACATTTAGTCCACCCAATCTGTAGTTGCACACATTGTAACTGATACATTTAGTTTACTCAGTCTGTAGTTGCACACATTGTAACTGGTACATTTAGTTAACCCAGTCTGTAGTTGCACACATTGTAACTGGTACATTTAGTCCACTCAGTCTGTAGTTGCACACATTGTAACTGGTACATTTAGTCCACTCAGTCTGTAGTTGCACACATTGTAACTGGTACATTTAGTTAACCCAGTCTGTAGTTGCACACATTGTAACTGGTACATTTAGTCCACTCAGTCTGTAGTGGCACACATTGTAACTGGTACATTAAGTCCACCCAGTATGTAGTTGCACACATTGTAATTGGTACGTTCAGGTCGACCAAGCTGTAGTTGCACACATTGTAACTGGTACATTTAGTCCACTCCGTCTGTAGTGGCACACATTGTAACTGGTACAATTCGTCCATTCAGTTTGTAGTGGCACACATCGTAACTGATACATTTAGTCCACCCAGTCTGTAGTTGCACACATTGTAACTGGTACATTTAGTTCACCCAGTCTGTAATGGCACACATTGTAATTGGTACGTTTAGGCCACCCAATCTGTAGTTGCACACATTGTAACTGATACATTCAGTTCACTCAATATGTTGTTGCACACATTGTAACTGGTACATTTAGTCCACCCAATCTGAAGTTGCACACATTGTACCTGGTACATTTAGTCCACCCAGTCTGTAGTTGAAACACATTGTGACTGGTACATTTAGTCCACTCAGTCTGTAGTGGCACACATTGTAACTGGTACATTTAGTTCACCCAGTCTGTAGTTGCACACAGTGTAATTGGTACGTTTAGGCCACCCAATCAGTAGTTGCACACATTGTAACTGATACATTTAGTTTACTCAGTCTGTAGTTGCACACATTGTAACTGGTACATTTAGTCCACTCAGTTTGTAGTGGCACACATTGTAACTGGTAGATTTAGTTCACTCAGTCTGTAGTTGCTCACATTGTAACTGGTACACTTAGTCCACCCAATCTGTAGTGGCACACATTGTAACTGTTTCATTTAGTTCACCCAGTCTGTAGTTGCACACATTGTAATTGGTACGTTTAGGCCACCCAATCTGTAGTTTCACACATTGTAACTGATACATTTAGTTTACTCAGTCTGTAGTTGCACACATTGTAACTGGTACATTTAGTCCACTCAGTCTGTAGTGGCACACATTGTAACTGGTAGATTTAGTCCACTCAGTCTGTAGTGGCACACATTGTAACTGGTACATTTAGTCCACTCAGTCTGTAGTGGCACACATTGTAACTGGTAGATTTAGTTCACTCAGTCTGTAGTTGCTCACATTGTAACTGGTACACTTAGTCCACCCAATCTGTAGTGGCACACATTGTAACTGTTACATTTAGTTCACTCAGTCTGTAGTTGCACACATTGTAACTGGTACATTTAGTCCACCCAATCTGTAGTTACACACATGGTAACTGGTACATTTAGTTAACCCAGTCTGTAGTGGCACACATTGTAACTGGTACATTTAGTCCACCCAATCTGTAGTTGCACACATTGTAACTGGTACATTTAGTTAACCCAGTCTGTAGTTGCACACATTGTAACTGATACATTTAGTCCACCCAGTCTGAAGTTGCACACATTGTAACTGATACATTTAGTTCACTCAGTCAGTAGTTGCACACATTGTAACTGGTACATTTAGTCCATCCAATCTGTAGTTGCACACATTGTAACTGATATATTTAGTCCACTCAGTCTGTAGTGGCACACATTGTAACTGGTACATTTAGTCCACCCAGTATGTAGTTGCACACATTGTAATTGGTACGTTCAGGTCGACCAAGCTGTAGTTGCACACATTGTAACTGATACATTTAGTTCACTCAGTCTGTAGTTGCACACATTGTAACTTGTACATTCAGTCCACCCAATCTGTAGTTGCACACATTGTAACTGGTACATTTAGATAACCCAGTCTGTAGTTGCACACATTGTAACTGATATATTTAGTCCACTCAATATTCACTTCATAGGCAGTAACCGTCAATGTTGACTTGCACTCATATCGTTTTTACATTTATCCAGCTGTATAACTCCTAACAATTCTGCTTCTGCTAAACGTTTTACTATCATACTATTTCGATTGACATTTTAGGCAAATTTGCAAGTCTACGAATATAGTTCCGAAATGATATTTGTAGTTTCTAAACCAAATAATTCATTGATGTTATTATTATTCTGTCGATTATAATAGCTTCATTATGACCATATTTAAATATGAAAGGTTGAAGTGGATATCTGTTACAAAAATGGCAATTTTAATACTTTTATTTCTCGGCAGGTACAAATGTTTCAAATATTTCGAAATCAATTAAGGGAAACAATTTTATACAGGAAGTACATCTTGATCGGTTTTGAACAGGGAACTATAAACTCTGATAGCAAAATATGCTGCGAAGTGGAATTATTTTTGTCTTTTTAATCAAAGCCAGTGCAATGTCGGATATTGAACGTTAAAGGAAAAGTTCGGTGTTACCTAAATGACACTGGCTAGTGATGAGACTTAAAAATGTACAATAATGTATGTGAAATGGGATGTTAGCTTGTTTCAGACTGAAGTGCTACAAGTACATTACTCGATCTACTTTAGTTTTCCTGGTTTTATCCATTTACATGTCTTATTTATATTTAAACTGCTTTAATATGTAAAGCGGTGACAATTAAAGACTTAAACTGTTATCTTTTCTTTTTTTCCGATTACAGACCGTGTGAAGAATGTGTATGCAAATTTGCAACAATTTAACTAGCAGCGACAAGAGCTATTAATGATGTATCAAACGATGTGTCATGTAGGCTAGCGCGGATCATTATATTTTTATCACGCATAAAAAGAAATAAGGCAAGGAAAGTATTTATCCTTCGGCGCCATTGCAAATTAGGTAAAACATATTTTAAATCGATTGTTTTCATGACTGTTAACTACGATTCAGAAATAATGCCTAAGAACTTGCAATAATAAAGTGTCACAAACGATCTACCATCTTGCACATTATTATGTGATATAAGTTGACAAAATAACAAAATCAAGCATTTAATTTACACTAAGTGTCAGTTCTTACGTTGATTATATATATATTTATTATATATTTTATATACGAACAGATCAATAACGTTTATGAAGCTGTTGTTTCTTGTTAAGACAATTATACTCATTAGTTAGAATTGTTTATAAGACAGTGCTTCCCCACACAGACCTCCGGCAAAACTAATGAGACTAAAACAACAGTAATGGATATGTAGCATATGCGTTGACATCTCATACCTGGTCTGCTACGTCCTGACCGTAGATAGTCTCCAAAAACACCAAACACTAAGGCACTGTGAAATGATGACGGTTTAATTTTTTCTCCACTAGATGTGTGTTCGTATACAAAAAGTATGCTTTTACCGAAACTTAATTTTAATTATGAGAAATTGTATTTGATATGACTATCAACTGCGGAAACTATTATCTACTTAGCTATTGTGTGTTTAATTGCAGTTCATAAGTTATGAAAAGTAAAGTTCATGTTACCCGCTGCTGTAGTTAAAAGCAGTTTTTCCATAGTTTGACACTTCGGAATGATGGCTGATGCTTGCCAATCATCTGATCTCCAATGTCGACTCCTCCCATTGTACCGTTGTACAGATAAACCATACCAGACGCTATGAATATCTTATCATTACAATTTACCCGAGTCACACATCTGTCATAAATGGTAGTATGTTGTCTAATTGCAAATGACGAAGGTATCGAATTACACAATGTAACTAAGACCCCAGTCACACAGAGCCGAATTTTGAAGACGTACAACGTTAAATTCGTGGTGATTCGTAGCGATTCATACTGACTTCGTATTGGGTCGAACCAATTCGGCATATGCGTGTGGCGTTCGTGGTGCCAGTACGTCAAATTTGAACCTGCTCAGAACATTCGTAGCGATTCGTAGCGCTTCTCGTACAAACTTCGTGTGGCTATCGTACTGGTTTGTGCACTAATTCGGTATGCATCGTACTATTCGTGCGGCATTTGAGCTGTATTGACATGAATAAATACATGTTTTGAAGCTCATTTGTGTTTTTGACTTCGACAAAGTTAACACCACAATTATGGATCGGCAGAGAATCTGTATGGCATAGAAGCTCTTGCCATGGCCGAACTGGCGGAAGAGAACCGAAGATTGCGGCCCAGATGATGTACTAGGGACGACCATGGCTACTCCGACGACCGGTGCTCGTGACAGAGAGATGTAAACTAGTATGTTTCTGGACTTGTCGATTCAGAAGAGAATTGAGCGCTTTGTACACTTCGTGTTCGTTCGCGCTGAATTCATAATAGGTCTTGTGAATTCGTACTGCATTCGCACTGCGTTCGTAGTGATTCGTACAGGTTCCTACTGGGTTCGTGTGACATTTGTATTGTATTCGAGAGATATTCGTGTTGAGTTGTAATGCGATATTGATATAATCGCAACGGTTCGTGGTGGTTCTTATGCTACGTTTACACTATGTTCCCGGCGGCCACGGCAATCACGGTTCAGGCCACCGTTGAGAAAACGGGATGAACGTGAGATAACGCGGGGGGACGGGATAGGCAAACGTTACAGACCGTAATTGCCGTGGATGCCGGGCCAGAATTTTAAACTGTCAACAAATTTGCCACGGCAGCCACGGTGCGGATGAGAAACGTAATAGGCCGTAGTAAAACGGGGTAAACGCTATAAAACGTGAGTGGTCCGTAGTGGGACGGGAATCATATGTATTCCCCGGCATCTGAAGTTCCTTTCCAGTTTTGTCACGTAGTGCTCCGTTTTGTCACGGTTCTCACGGCAAGCTAGGGTGTAGTTTAGCCGTTTCGTAACGTTTCAATTACGGTGCGTCCCGGTGTGTGACGGTACGTCGAGTTCTACTACGGTCTGACACGGTGCTCCTGATGCTCCAGAAGACGCTCCATCTGCCGGCACTCCAGGTTTACTCGTCGAAGTATCTTGATACAATGATTGCTGTTACTTGAGGTTTTTTTATTCCATGGACACAAACGTGCTCTAAAGCTCTCCGGCGTCCACGTTTGATCCATAGGAGGCCTTGACACAACGTCAAACGCATCAGACCTGGATGGAGACGTGAACAACGTGAGGGATCCCATCAGAACCCATCGGACCGGGAAGCAACATACATGCATCCCTGGTAGACCGCGGCCCGAACCTTAGTGCGCCTTGGAGGAACCGCTTCTTCGCCCCAACGGCCCGTCACGGATACCGTGATAAACCGTGAGGAAACTTAGCACAACCTAACAAAACTTGGATATGGAGACAAAAATGGCCAAAATCCCACGGCGCAATACGTTTCGGGCAAACGGGACTGCCGTGGCCGCCGGGAACATAGTGTAAACGTAGCATTACCGCTGTCGGGTTGTATCAAAAAGTCTGCGATTTTTCAAAAAAACATTGAGTCAGTTCTAAGGACTTGACATTCGTAACAATTCGTGGACATTCTTACGGTATTCGTCTCAGTGTGGGGCTTAATAATAAAGTCAGGTTTATAAAGACTGTTTCTATAAATTTGAAAATACCTTTACACAAAGGGCGTGATAATTTTCAAATATGTATTCAAATTATCTGTACATCAATGTGGAATACATAGGAACCGATCTGTTATCATCATGTCCTGCGCTACCAGCTGTAGTAAGGAAAGTCACTTGACAATACTGTTATAGAAGAATCTCGTAGCTTTCATTTTGAACTGCCGACACAATAACCTACGCTTTGACAACACAAAGAGTTTACATACTTTTATTTAGTGAAATGGGATAAAAGAATGACTTGGTGTTTCAAAACAAACTGCACATATTAAATGAATATTCTAATGAACGGTTTCCTAGGCAATGGTAAGTAATATTGCCTTGATATAAGAAACCATATAAATATATTAAGTTGTTTCAGAGAACGCTACATACATAAGACAAAACCTTCCCACACAGATCCCCGGGAAATCATCTACAAACATAAGGAACTGAGGAGGTACAAGGGTAAACATGTATGGGAATAGGGTTGCAAGGAATGGTATTGCCGACTATAAGAAACAACTACGAAGCATTCAGGGGAGGGCAACAAGGTTGGAGTTTAATGGATGGAATACATCACGGAACAATTCAAAATGCCTTCATAAAATTCACTAGTGATTTTAAAGAGCGAGCGATAACCTTTTTGTTAGAAACCAACGTGGTATTATAGATATGACTAGATATCTTGTAAAATGGCACCAAACGCAGTATATGAATCTGTACATCAATAAGAGATGAATGAAATACATGAACACACGTATGAACACGATCGACAAGACTATTACTTAACATCACACGTGTTAAAATGAAACTAAATAACAATTAAAACCCATTCGGATACTGCCAACTAATTGGGACACATATTTCACATCATGGTGCTTAAATTCAATATTTAATTTTCAATATTAATACAGCTGATGTTAAGTGCTGTGTGGCGGATGTAAAAAATCGCCCCGTACTTCGTCCAAAGTGTAGTTAACCTTAATCAACTTTATATTAGTTACATTTACACGAAAATGACGTTAGGTCGCTGTAGTGTAGTGGTTAGCATGACCGACAATCCGTAGACCCGGGTTCGAATCTCGGTAGCGCCATTGACCGATTGTTCGTGTTCCTCAAAACATCACTTTATTTAAATGTAACGAAACATACGTCAACATGTCTCGACAAAATTAATGTTTTCATAGCCTAATTTCTTCACTGTTAGCACAGAAACTGGCAATGTGTTAAGTGTGAGAAGGTCCTCGGTACACTTGCCTTGTTACTACGACATCAATCCATAGTGTTTGGGTTAATGTATACGTTCACGTCAACGAGTGTTATGAATTATACAATACTGCTTCTGGGGTAAGTAAAATCCTTCGTGCAAACTTTGAAATATGAGACTACTAAAACCCTCCGGATTTTTTATTTTAAAGTTGAAACAAAAACGTTACTTTTTACATCCATTCTTTAAAATGTAAAAGGGATGTCCTTAACTTGATATACTACAGTATATCATAATTAAATTGACAGCACATGTCTTGTGTCTGAAAAAAGAGATAGAATACGTAACTACAGGGAAAGCCACATACATAAGACAATGCCTCCCCACGAAAGACTTCTGTCGCTGTTTTCGATCTGCGGTTAGTTGATATCACGTATAAAAAATACCATATGAAATTGAATATCAACTTACGTTGTTTATCAATTGATACTCAGGTGACCCTTTTTAGGAAATCACGGTGCCCTTGTTTTATCACATATAGACATTCAAGAACTAATTTTCGATATCTCGATAAAGCAAAAACTTGGCTATATATAGATGTTTACAAGTTCGTGCGAGTTTAATTAGATTGTTCTAGACATATTGGTATGAATAAAACCATCCGAACTAATACCCATCGGTATCGGAAGATATTTAAATGTGTTTAAGCGTGGGAATTCCTGGCCACATACTGATGAAGTAAGAGGTTTGCATGCAGCCAAATTAGTTTTAAATACCAAATTCTCTTAGCGGTTGTGCAATAGCTGTGAAGAAGTATATTGCTTATTTCCCATTCGCGTTTCTTTTCACTTTTACTGGTTGTGCAGTCCTGAGGCTTGTGTATCGTATATTCTATCTTTGTTTTAGTTTGCTTCGATGACCAAACAATGAATATCACCTATCTGGCACTACTCACTGACGTTAACTTTTCCATCGTTTTCAAATTATCACGCAGCAGAGACGCTCCTATGATTCAATACACATGCAATATCACAGTTACAGATCATGTGTAATGGTAAATACATTTGTAAATCCATTTTATGAGAAACATAAAACACTTATTTTTTTCTTTCCTGAACAACAACAACATCAAACTAATGGTTTTAATCAAAATAAAATATCATCTACTGCGACATAACGTATGGGTTACAGATGTAATATGTTTGAATGTGTATTTATCACAGTTTTTAGGGTCGTTTGTTAGAAGTCGATTATATATGTCATACATCTGAGGGATGTGAAGAACCATTTGCGACGAATAAATGGACCATAAATGTCATAGGAACTTTAGGAATATCTCTTTTATCAATGTATTAACTGTTTATACTGAGATTAACTACACAGCAGGTGCTTAATTTATACATTAGTAATTGACATCGGAGAGTGCATTTCACTTCAGTATTCAGTTCATATTACTGCGGGTAGCGTGGTAATAAAGTCAGAACGTCAATGTAAATAAACTCTATGAAGCTCACCTTGTGCGTTTGAAGAAATAGGTCGTGAATAACAACAAAAAATAAAGAAATATTTATAGTATTTTTTTTTAATATATACTAAAAGAGTTACAAATAAAATAGTTTTGATAAATAAGATATATTGTACAATCAAAATTGGCGGCCATATTTTTGATGCTTGTCGGAGTTGTTGGACAGTGGTACTCTCCTTTCCATCTGAAGTTAATTCCTACTTATGTGCTTTACATTGGACTGGGAAGATAGTTATTATGGCTTAGTTAGACATTTGTGGAAGTATTTCGAGTGTCTACTCAGTGATTTTACTGTAAGTTGATTTAATTACTTGTTTAGCTACATGACTTGTATACACGTTACTGAAATTAGGTGCAATGTCCCTGCATTTTTATGCAAATGTCTTTGCTGATAAACAGTTTAAATTATTCAGATCCTTCCATTGATTACAAGAGTAGTATTGGGATAATAACAGGCTAATAATATCGCGAAACTACCCTTTTGAGACAATATTGAAGTTACTTATGACTAGTTCACATAAGCCTAGTTTCAAGTCCGTTTAACCATACTGACATATACCAAACAGATCTTAAATGAACTTATATGTAGCCAGTTATTATATCAGAAAACACTTACTCGTCTGTTGTCAAAGCAATAATGACCATTCCTCGTTTTCAATGTAGGAGTCAACCGTATGATCATCAGTACATAAACAAGTACTATCTTTAAAACAGATATAATGATGTCTTCCGGTATTGTACATGTAATAATATTTTTTGCAACACGTTGAAAAATAAATCCTTACAAAGAATTACTCGGATCTGTATATACTATAATCAGGGACCCGTCTTATCATGGCCATTTTATGCTTTCAAAGCATATTAACTACTTTCGGCAAGATTTGAACTGTTAACGAACGCACATCTTACGGAAAACCCGTTTAGTGCCTCTTCGGTGAACGAAAACCCCGTTTGGTGCCTCTTGGGTGAAAATATGATTGGTCTGATTTTAAAAAAGGCCGCTTCGAGGACAACAATTGGTTGGTCAACATATGAGGTCAAAATCAATGTTATACAGCTACGCCGACAAACAACAAGAAATGTTGCTGAATGCATTGTTTGCTAAATATTGAAAGTGGAATTGAAATATTTATTATCGTTGGAACGTGTTGTAGTTGAAACTGAAATTAGTGGTATATACATTTGACACGGACAAGCATACACATCGACGATGTATACAATCATTGAGACAAAGATCAAGCTTCGTAATTATTATATTAAAAGGAATGGTGTACACCCAACTGTAATCCCCACAATTTTACTCGTCGTTTCTGCTTGTAACATCCACGTTAAGTTCCAATGTTGTGGACATGTTATTTTGTATATATTACCCAACATACTTATTCTGAATCACTGTGTATAAGTATTATCAGTCACTATTTTAGTGGAACATACCAACTTGCATCAGTACTATACGCTCATTCCTTAATAATATTTGTTACGATGTTGAACAGCATACGTTCCACTTTTAGCTAAATGGTGTATTAAGTTTTCGGCGTAGCTGTATTGATTTTGATTTTGACCTACATTTTTGACCAACAAAATGTTTTCCTCGAAGCGGGTGTTTTAAAAATCTGAACAATCATATTTTCACCCAAGAGGCACCAAACGGGGTTTTCGTTCGACCAAGAGACACCAAACGGGATTTCGTAAGATGTGCGTCCGTTAGCAGTTCGAATTTTGCCAGAGGTGGTTAATATGACTAAGCATATATAGTCGTTCTATATACGCTGTTTATCTTTTTTTTAAATATTTCATGTTACTGGTATAACATTCGTTATGGGCATATGGGATCTTACAATGCGCTAATGCTAGCAATGATACCATGTTAGTTATGGGATATTATTTATCACATAAATGATGCTTTCCATTTGATCATGCGTAGGAGCGTCATGGTAGTATGATTGTCAAATTGGGTAAGAGTAGCACTTTACCAGCCAATGACTGCCAGAGACATGCACATCCAATGATCATTAGAAAATGTGATAGATAGTGTCGTTTTATTCGATCATTGTAAAACAATCGACCAAATAAAATATTGCCGAATATTTAGTGCGTTGATTTTTGTCTGTCATTTTTATCACAGCAATACATAGCGATTTGAATAAGCAATTTTGTTGATACTATTGTTTAGGGAATTCGTTTACTATTCTTAACGCTTTTTCTGATACAATTACGTAAATGCATATTTCTTTGAGAGAATGCTAATGGAAATGTATAATACATTTTGCCATAAAGGAAATACATTGGTATCGGAATGACGACATGTAGTTGTTTTAACAGGCTTTCAGTCTCCAAGCATGAACTGTCATAACAACGGGAGTGTCCTTTATTTAAGCCTCTACTGTATATA
Source organism: Mactromeris polynyma (assembly GCA_032209605.1). Classification (NCBI taxonomy): domain Eukaryota; kingdom Metazoa; phylum Mollusca; class Bivalvia; order Venerida; family Mactridae; genus Mactromeris; species Mactromeris polynyma. The sequence goes on from JASFXZ010000004.1 coordinate 34,053,573, forward strand.
CTGACAATTCCAAAGCTGTGAAACCATTGAAATGTTACGTTTTGTCTGTATCTTATGTTTGATTTTGTGCAGTCCTGTGGTGTCCTCGAACCCCTTCAATTGTATTATATTTTGTTTCCCCTCCGCATTTTTTAACAGTTATTGGTCGTCTTGGGATCAGGCGTTCTTGGTCGCATTGGGATCGGGCGTTCGTGATCGTCTTGGCACAAGGCTTCATTGGTCGTCTTGGGATCAGACATTGTTTCGTGAATGTCGCCTTTCCTTGGTAACTAATTTTCACTTTTATTGGCATCAGGTGTCATGGTCGCATTGAGATCGGGCGTTCGTGATCGTCTTGGCACCAGGCTTCCTTGGTCGTCTTGGGATCAGACATTGTTTCGTGAATATCGCCTTTCCTTGGTAACTAATTTTCACTTTTATTGGCATCAGGTGTCATGGTCGCATTGAGATCGGGCGTTCGTGATCTACTTGGCACCAGGGTTCCTTGGTCGTCTTGGGATCAGACATTGTTTCGTGAATGTCGCCTTTCCTTGGTAACTAATTTTCACTTTTATTTGTATCAACCTATCGATGATGAAATTAGGACTTACACTGTTCCTTTGTATACCGTAAGTACCGATGGTTGATAACATTTTAAGAGTATATTATAGTAATATTGTACAGTATACAGATGTTCTAGCAATACACAACATTAGTACAGTATACAGATGTTCTAGCAATACGCAACATTATAGTAATACTGTACAGTATACAGATGTTCTAGCGAAACGCAACATTATTGATGTCTTTAAATGTGTTCAGTTTGTCTCTCGCCACCCAATGCTGTGGTGTTGTATGTATGTCTGTTTGTCTGTCTGTATGTCATATAGGTCGTATCCGTCCTTGCTTTCATAAAACCATTTGTTGGATTTCAGTAACACTGGTACCAAGTCAGGTTGTGCATATTATCAGCAATTTTGATCGATTTATTGAAGCAGAACTATACTTATTTAGTGATTGATAATTCGACAAATATGGCAATGTCTGCGCTTGTTCTTCTGACCAATTGCTTGGATTACAATGAAACTTGACATGAGTGTTTGGTTCCACACCTTGGTTTGTAAAGTGTTAGTATTTTGGGCGAATTGTTTTTAGCAAAATTATTTCGCTTAATTGATGTAATTAAGACACATTTGGCGGTGTTCTTGCTTTCCTTTATTACATCTGTTTGGATTTCATGACAACATTCCAAAACATATCAATTGAAAAATCCCAATTGATGGAAAAGTGTACTCATTAACAAATTAATCATAGTCATAAAAGTTTTATTACGATTAACCCTTGAAATGCGATTACACAAAAAACGTATAGATTATTCCCGTTTAATTAATTTACCCAGTAATTTTGAAGCTATAAAGAATATAAACGTTGTGTTTCCACGCCAGTTTTAATTTCCAATGTGATCAGTGCCGGTTCCTCGTGGGTATTATATTGGTAATGCCTTCGCCCACCAACTACATTAGCGGAAATTGAAAGCACAGAACTACATCGCAATAGAACAGTTTATCAAAAGTGTGGCATTGCTCACTAGAGCCTTGAGATAAATGTAATAATTGAGATGATGGTGTTGACCTTAAACCAACACATACACACGTAAGACGCAGCTGGATACAAACATGCACACTAAGGAACTTACTAAATAAAACATTACTTGAAATTTATTGTAACATACCCCGAACTTATCGACATATCGCTGGCTTATGGTGGACATAATAATCTGGATATAAATGCCGAAGGCGATATCGAATAAATACCAAGTCACCTGTCGCTAAGAGAAATATAGAAAGAAAAACTAAAAACACTAATTTAAGAGACAACATTGAATAACATTCACACTTCTTTCTGTCGTAATGAAGTATACTTGATTATGATATTTTGTCATGGAAACCAATGTGATCCACTAGGTGCATCATATTGTGAAAGGGTAACATGTTCGCTGAAATGTACTATATTCGCTTACTTTAAAAGACATCCGCCTAATTTGATCAGCCGGTAGGCGATGGGTACGTTTTCTTTGATAATTTGTCTAAAGATAATGTACTCAAAGTTTGACTGCAGATATTTCACACAAAGTTATTTATCCTCCACTTAATGTGAGAAGTCGTCAAGTGCCTATTGAAGAACAAGTTCTACAGACGGCAACCCAGCAACACTCATTAGGTAAAAGGAACAACACTGAAACACTGTCAAAATGTTGAATGCCTTTAACACAGCTAATGCACCGTGTGTATTGCTGTACACATGAGTATACAAGTTTTTGGGTCAGTGAGAAGTGCAATATTGATATCATTAATCATTACCCGGAAGGTGCATCGCTTTTAATGGCCTACTGTCATTGTTAAATAAAGGTTAAGATTTTCCTTAAATGTAATATTTTCCTTAATATCCACAAGATTTTCCTTAAATATGAAGAAAATACTTAAGTGGTATTCACTAAACATCTTATCTTAAGATTTCCCTTCATTATGGCATTTTTGTCCTTAAAAGATAAGGTAGCTTCCACCTTCCTTAAAGTAGAAAAGGAAAATCTTAAAAATGTCGGATGTGTGAAGGTTTGAGTACAATAGACCTATATACATCTTATAAATGTAATAATGCGTTAACTGTACACTCCCCTAGTAGATGCAGGTATATTTTCATCTACGAAGATGTTTAATGTAGATGTTAGCCTGTGAAAAGGGAAATAACTGCTATGTAAACATTGAGATTGAAATGGACGCACATAGACGCTCAGTATTTGTTATTGTGTTCGTTGATAGTATGTCGTTTTCGATGATCGGAAGAACTGGAACTGAACCACATTTAAACTTCAGTAACTCAAACAGGCGACAACTCGAGAACCCCGGATTTGTCGAGGAAATGGCAGAGTCCCGAACTTTATTTCTTCTATTTTCATATAAAATATACCACCGATAACTCAGGCAGAAATAACTCGAAAACTCGAGCACCCTTGCCGGTCCCCAGTACGCAAACAATACACAATAGCTTAAATTACTGGTTACTCGAGGACACATTGTTCAAATGGGAGCTCCAAATAAACAAACAATAACTGTACAACAACAATAATACTTTAATAATAATAATTTGACTTTACTTTTATTTTAACGAGGAAATGTACTGAATAGAAATATGATACTATGACACAAATATGAAACAACTGGTACAAGTGTGAAAAACTATAAAAATAAGGCATTTCATAACAAACACTATAAGGACATGATGGGAACTCTGGGTCACTCGAAACACAGGGTAACTCGAGCTTTTCGGCTGGACCTTCGAGTTATCGAAGTTAAACTGTATTTCAATCATAAATCATCATGGATAAACACAGGATTATACAATGAAGTTGTATCACCGTTTGAAAGGATATGTTATGTTCGACTGCGTTGTGTCATGTGTTTTTCGCGAATTGTGTTGTGTTGAAACTGACAGATAAGAGAAAAAAGAAAATATTTTATTAGTTCTTGGATATTTTTCTTGAAAATACAACATTAGCTGCGAATGCCATCTTTACAGGCATGTTATAACTGTTGAAAACCATTGCCATATTATGTTTAAATGTACCAGTATAGATGAAATCTTGTTTTTGAAATAAATGAATCATGAATTGTGATATGTAAATAAATAGACTTAAATGCAGAACAAAAAAAATGTTTGTGTTCTATTTATATTTGGAGTTCAACATTGTTTTATGTGGTTATTTTGTTTGGCAGTTAATATACATTACCAGTACTAAACGTATTCGAAACAATGTTTATTTGTTGAACAGGATTAAATTCCCATCAAAGTTACGACATTGTAACGGCAAACGTTGATAAAACGCACTTGTCGACTTCCGTTACTATATTTAGATCGTGGAAATTCCAAATATGCATGACAACCGCTTTAAGATTTTCCTTAGATGAAATTGATATTTTCCTTAAAGTTAAGACTTTCCTTTGCTAAGGAAATCCTTAAGTGGCACTGTGGAAAATTTTAAGGTTCAGGATTTCCTTATCTTTAACTAAGGAAAAGAAAATAAGGATAAGGATAATCTTAAGGTAAAACTTAAGATGTTTCGTGAATACCTGCCCTGATCAATATCACAAATGCGTTTTGAATATCAGTGTAATACAATAAGCCTGCACTCACAAAGTTCCCGATCTGAATTATTCAACATAAGAAGTATGTGGCTCGGAAATAGCACCATTTGGATTGCAATACTTGTAAACTATCAAAAACGATTACATCAAAATTGCAGCAGCAGAATAAATTGATGAAGGACTTATTCGAGACACTTCCTGGTACATTTAAGAATTAAATCCTCCACGTAATTTTAACGAACATAAAGGCACTCCCCAGACTGACAGCTAACGCATAAACCTGTACTTAACAGAAGGGAAATAATGAGCTGCATATGTGTGCGTGCCGTTTAAATATTTATAAAAAAAACGGAAACAGTTTGTAAAGCTTGACAATTAAATACCCGAGTTTTAATATCGTTTTAACAATTTGTAAAATTTAATATTCATGTAAATATGATCTAATGGAATTTAGTAGCGTAAGCGCAGCAATGTTTTGCATTAAAAAATCGAAAAGTGAATAATTCTTTGAAGCTAGAAATAGTATAAACTAATAAACTAAAAACGTCTTGTTTGTCATTTGATAAGCATATGTTCGAAGTATGATTTGTCAAATAGAATGCATAACAGAGAAATAAGTACTCATCACTGAAGTGTCCCACAGAGGTCATATTATTGTATTTATTGTGTTGTGGCTGCTTTGTGAATGTGACGTTCTGTAGCAAGGCAGAATATGTTCGATTGATGATGATTTTGTCTAGTCTTCGAATCTAACTAGTCTGAATCTTTGTTAATGACCGAGTCTGGTTTAAAGTTAATGGCTGCTTTTGTAGCCTGTAGGGACTGTAATGGTAGTTTTCTGACTAGTTCTCTTCAATAAAAGTGCGATAACTTAAATGGCTAAACATGAAAGAGGATTTGTAATTTTAAAAAAGTAGCAATATATAAGGAACTAACATACAAATATCCAGTTAGACATTTAATCTGTTCACGAAACGCCTTTATGGAGTTTCTTTTTGGCAATATAGTTCAGACTAAAAAGTCGATATCAACCATGATTACTATGTCTGGAAATGTATGGTCGTCGAATCGGAAGCAGAAGTAATGCCATTAACTAAGTGAACTTATTTGTCAATGGAAACAGTTCATGTGTACGCAATGTTTGTGAAAAGTTCGACATGTTCGTAGTTTACATTTAATTCTCGGCTTATATCATGAAATTGAACAAGGTTGAATATCAGGTGACGCTGTTCAATTTTTTATTTTGGTAGATATACATAGTTTTAAGATTGACGAGGTTCATTATTTTCGCTAACGCTAAGAGCAGTTCCGATTTTAAATGGCTGACAGCTCGCACAAGTCATCCCAAATATTTTATGCTAATAGCCCTTACAGTTGCTCAAGATAATCGCCAGGGAGCATTTTTCTGGGTTATTTGTTCGTTATGATGGTAAGCATTTTTCTGGACAAGACAAGTCATTCCCTATACATGTATATACAAACATGTGACCCCTTTGATCGGAGGGTTTTTAACCCAGTGGCATAATTTGAGCAATCTTGCTAGGAGACCACTAAACATTACACCATAACAAATATCTAAACCCTGGGCTGTGCGGATTTTGAGATGAAGCTCCGAAATGATATTGTAGTTTCTAAATCAAATAATTCATTGATGTGATAATTATTCTGTCGATTTATAGCTACATTATTACCATATTTAAATATGAAAGGTTGAAGTGGATATCTGTTACGAAAATGGCAATTTTAGTACTTTTATTTCTCTAGGTACAAATTTTTCAAACATTTCGAAATCAATTAAGGGAAACAATTTAATACAGGAATTAATTCTTTCTCAGTTTTGAACAGGGAACTATAAACTCTGATAGCAAAAGATGCTGCGAAGTGGAATTATTTTTGTCTTTTTAATCAAAGCCAGTGCAATGTCGGATATTGAACGTTAAAGGAAAAGTTCGGTGGTACCTAAATGACACTGGCTAGTGATGAGACTTAAAAATGTACAATAATGTATGTGAAATGGGATGTTAGTTTGTTTCAGACTGAAGTGCTACAAGTACATTACTCGATCTACTTTAGTTTGTTGGTTTTATACATTCACAAGATTGTCTTATTTATATTTAACCTGCTTTAATCTGTAAAACGGTGACAATTAAAGACATAAAATGTTATCTTTTCTTTTTTTCCGATTACAGATCGTGTGAAGAATGTGTATGCAAATTTGCAACAATTTAACTAGCAGCGACCAGAGCTATTAATGATGTATCAAACGATGTTTCCTGTAGGCTAGCGCGGATCATTATATTTTTATTACGCATAAAAAGAAATAAGGCAAGGAAAGAATTTCTCCTTCGGCGCCATTGCAAATTAGGTAAAACATTTCTTAAATCGACTGTTTTCATGACTGTTTACTACGATTCAGAAATAATGCCTTAGAACTTGCAACAATAAAGTGTCACAAACGATCTACCATCTTGCACATTATTATGTGATATTAGTAAGTTGACAAAATAACAAAATCAAGTATTTAATTTACACTAAGTGTCAGTTCTTACGTTGATTATATATATATTTATTATATATTTTATATACGAACAGATCAATAACGTTTATGAAGCTGTTGTTTCTTGTTAAGACAATAAACCTCATTAGTTAGAACTGTTCAAAAGACAGTGCCTCCCCACACAGACCTCCGGCAAAACTAATGAGACTAGAACAACAGTAATGGATATGTAATATTTTTTCTCCACTAGATGTCTGTTCGTTTACAAAATGTATGCATTTACCGAAACTTAATTTTAATTATGAGAAATTGTATTTGTTAAGACTATCAACTGCGGAAACTATTTTCTACTTAGCTATTGTGTGTTTATTTGCAGTTCATAAGTTATGAATAGTTATATCAGTAAAGTTCATGTTACCCGCTGCTGTAGTCAAGAGGTTTAAAAGCAGTTTTTCCATAGTTTGACACTTCGGAATGGTGGCTCATGCTTGCCAATCATCTGATCTCCAATGTCGACTCCTCCCATTGTACCGTTGTACAGATGAACCATACCAGGCGCTCTGAGTCTCTTACCTGTAGAGTTTACTCGAGTCACAAATCTGTTATAAATGGTAGTATGTTGTCTAATTGCAAATGACGAAGGTATCGAACTACACAATGTAACTAAGACCCCAGTCACACTGAGCCGACTTTTGAAGACGAATGGAGTACAAAGTTAAATTCGTGGTGATTCGTAGTAATTCTTCGTATTGGGTCGAATAAATTCGGCATATTCGTGTGGCGTTCGTGGTGCCAGTACGTCAAATTTGAACCTGCTCAAAACATTCGTAGCGATTCGTAGCGCATCTCGTACAAACTTCATGCGGCTATAGTACTGGTTCGTGCACTAATTCGGTATACATCGTACTATTCGTGCGGCATTTGTGCTGTATTGACATGAATAAATACATGTTCCGAAGCTCATTTGTGTTTTTGACTTCGACAAAGATAAAACAACAATTATGGATCGGCAGAGAATATGTATGGCATAGCAGCTCTTGCCATGGCCGAACTGGCGGAAGAGAACCGAAGATTGCGGCCCAGATGATATACTGGGCACGACCATGGCTACTCCGACGACCGGTACTGGGACAATATGAACGGCTCGTGACAGAGTTGAGAGATGTAAACTAGTATGTTTCAGTACTTGTCGATTCAGAAGAGTAATGAGCGCTTTGCACAATTCGTTCGCGCTGATTTCATAATAGGTCTTGTGAATTCGTACTGCATTCGCACTGCGTTCGTAGTGATTCGTACAGGTTCCTACTGGGTTCGTGTGACATTTGTATTGGATTCGAGAGATATTCGTGTTGAGTCGTAATGCGATATTGATATAATCGCAACGGTTTATGGTGGTTTTACCGCTGTCGTAATGCATTCGGGTTGTATCAAAAAGTCTGCGATTTTTCAAAAAAACATTTAGTCAGTTCTAAGGACTTGACATTCGAACCAATTCGTGGACATTCTTACGGTATTCGTCTTAGTGTGGAGCTTAATAATAAAGCCAGGTTTATAAAGACTGTTTCTATAAATTTAAAAAACCTTTACAAAAAGGGCGTGATTATTTTCAAATATGTATTCCAATTATCTGCACATAAATGTGGAATGCATAGGAACCGATCCGTAATCATCATGTCCTGCGCTACCAGCTGTAGTAAGGACAATCACTTGACTACGAGAAATGTTTTGACAATACTGTTATAGAAGAATCTGGAAGCTGAGTTTACATACTTTTATTAAGTGAAACGGGATAAAAGAATGACTTGGTGTTTCAAAACAAACTGCACGTATTAAATGAATATTCTAATGAACGGATTCCTAGACAATGGTAAGTAATATTGCCTTAATATAAGTAACAATATAAATATATTAAGTTGTTTCAGGGAACGGTACATACATAAGACAAAACCTCCCCACACAGATCCCCGGAAAATCATAGTCTACAAAACATAAGAAACTGAGGAGGTACAAGGATAAACATGTATGGGAATAGGGTTGCAAGGAATGGTATGGCCGACTATAAGAAACAACTACGAAGCATTCAGGGGAAGGGCAACAAGGTTGGAGTTTAATGGATGGAATACATCACGGAACAATTCAAAATGACTTCATAAAATTCACTAGTGATTTTAAAGAGCGAACGATAACATTTTTGTTAGAAACCAACGTAGTATTATAGCTATGACTAGATACCTTGTAAAATGGCACCAAACGCAATATATGAATCTGTACATCAATAAGAAATGAATGAAATACATGAACACACCTATGAACACGATCGACAAGACTATTACTTAACATCACACACGTTAAAATGTAATGAAATACCAATTAAAACCGATTCGGATACTGCCAACTAATTGGGACACATATTTCACATCATGGTGCTTAAATTCAATATTTAATTTTCAATATTAATACAGCTGATGTTAAGTGCTGTGTGGCGGATGTAAAAATTCACCCCGTACTTCGTCGTGTAGTCAACCGTAATCAACTTTATATTAGTTACATTTACACGAAAATGACGTTAGGTCGCTGTAGTGTAGTGGTTAGCATGACCGACAATCCGTAGACCCGGGTTCGAATCTCGGTAGCGCCATTGACCGATTGTTCGTGTTCCTCAAAACATCAACTTTATTTAAATGTAACGAAACATACGTCAACATGTCTCGACAAAATTAATGTTTTCATTGCCTGATTTCGTCACTGTTAGCACATAAACTAGCAATGTGTTAAGTGTGAGAAGGTCCTCGGTACACTTGCCTTGTTACTACGACATCAATCCATAGTGTTTGGGTTAATGTATACGTTCACGTCAACGAGTGTTATGAATTAAACAAAACTGGTTCTGGGGTAAGTAAAATCCTTCGTGCATACTTTCAAATATGAGACTGCTAAAACCCTCCGGATTTTTAATTTTAAAGTTGAAACAAAGACGTTACTTTTTACATCCATTCTTAAAAATGTAAACGGGATGACCTTAACTTGATATACTGCAGTATATCATTATTAAATTGGAAGCACATGTCTTGTGTCTGAAAGACATCTCTCGCTGTTTTCGATCTGCGGAAAATTGATATCACGTATAAATAATATCATATGAAATTGAATATCAACTGACGTTGTTTATCAATTGATTGACACAAAAACCATGGTATATGTCTTACTCAGGTGACTCTTTTTAGGAAATCACGGTGCCTTAGTTTTATCACATACAGACATTCAAGAACTAATTTTCGATATTTCGATAAAGCAAAAACATGGCTATATATAGATGTTTACAAGTTCGTGCGAGTTTAATAAGATTGTTCTAGACATATTGGTATGAATAAAACCATCCGAACTAATACCCTTCGGTATCGGAAGATATTTAAATGTGTTTAAGCGTGGGAATTCCTGGCCACATACTGATGAAGTAAGAGGTTTGCATGCAGCCAAATTAGTTTTAAATACCAAATTCTCTTAGAGATTGTGCAATACCTGTGAAGAAGTCTATTGCTGATTCCCCATTCGCGTTTCTTTTCACTTTTACTGGTTGTGCAGTCCTGAGGCTTGTGTATCCTAGCTTCTATCTTTGTTTTAGTTTGCTTCGATGACCAAACAATGAATATCACCTATCTGGCACTACTCACTGACGTTAACTTTTCCATCGTTTTCAATTTATCACGCAGCAGCAACAGAGACGCTCATATGATTCAATACACATGCAATATCACAGTTACAGATCATGTGTAATGGTAAATACATTTGTAAATCCATTTTATGAGAAACATAAAACACTTATTTTTTTCTTTCCTGAACAACAACAACATCAAACTAATGGTTTTAATCAAAATAAAATATCATCTACTGCGACATAACGTATGGGTTACAGATGTAATATGTTTGAATGTGTATTTATCACAATTTTTAGGATCGTTTGTTAGAAGTCGATTAGATATGTCATACATCTGAGGGATGTGAAGAACCATTTGCGACGAATAAATGGACCATAAATGTCATAGGAACTTTAGGAATATCTCTTATATCAATGTATTAACTGTTTATACTGAGATTAACTACACAGCAGGTGCTTAATTTATACATCGGAGAGGGCATTTTCACTTCAGTATTCAGTTCATATTACTGCGGGTAGCGTGGTAATAAAGTCAGAACGTCAATGTAAATAAACTCTCTGAAGCTCACCTTGTGCGTTTGAAGAAATAGGTCGTGAATAACAACAAAAAATAAAGAAACATTTATAGCTATTTGTTTTAATATGATATTCTAAAAGAGTTACAAATAAAACAGTTTTGATAAATAAGATATATTGTACAATCAAAATTGGCGGCCATATTTGTTATGCTTGTCAGAGTTGTTGGACAGTGGTACTCTCCATTCCACCTGAAGCTAATTCCTACTTATGTGCTTTACATTGGACTGGGAAGATAGTAAGTATGGCTTAGTTGAACATTTGTGGAAGTATTTCGATTTTCTACTCAGTGGTTTTACTGTAAGTTGATTTAATTACTTGTATAGTTACATTACTTGTTTACACGTTACTGAAATTAGGTGCAATGTCCCTGCATGTTTATGCAAGTGTCTTTGCTGATAAACACTTTAAATTATTCAGATCCTTCCATTGATTACAAGAGTAGTATTGGGATAATAACAGGCTAATAATATCGCGAAACTACCCTTTTGAGACAATATTGAAGATACTTATGACTAGTTCACATAAGCCTAGTTTCAAGTTCAAGAAATATTTATAGTAATTGTTTTTAATATATACTAAAAGAGTTACAAATAAAATAGTTTTGATAAATAAGATATATTGTACAATCAAAATTGGCGGCCATATTTTTGATGCTTGTCGGACCAACCAAATGTTTTCCTCGAAGCGGGTGTTTTTAAAATCTGAACAATCATATTTTCACCCAAGAGGCACCAAACGGGGGTTTCGTTCGACCAAGAGGCACCAAACGGGATTTCGTAAGATGTGCGTCCGTTAGCAGTTCGAGTTTTGCCAAAGGTGGTTAATATGTCTAAGCATATATAGTCGTTCTATATACGCTGTTTATCTTTTTTATAAATATTTCATGTTACTGGTATAACATTCGTTATGGGCATATGGGATCTCACAATGCGCTAATGCTAGCAATGATACCATGTTAGTTATGGGATATTATTTATCACATAAATGATGCTTTCCATTTGATCATGCGTAGGAGCGTCATGGTAGTATGATTGTCAAATTGGGTAAGAGTAGCACTTTACCAGCCAATGACTGCCAGAGACATGCGCATCCAATGATCATTAGAAAATGCGTACGATGGTATAATTGTCTCGAACATATTGATAAATAATCGCATTTCAAACGCATTATCATATTCGAATCCGTAACGAAACCCATATAAATAATAAAGTTGAACAGTAACGTTCGTCAGACGTAACAATATTTCCAGGTCGATTGAAGTTAGTATCGTTTTATTCGATCATTGTAAAACAATCGACCAAATAAAATATTGCCGAATATTTAGTGCGTTGATTTTTGCCTGTCATTTTTATCACAGCAATACATAGCGATTTAAATAAGCAATTATGTTGATACTATTGTTTAGGGAATTCGTTTACTATTCTTAACGCTTTTTCTGATACAATTACGTAAATGCATATTTCTTTGAGAGAATGCTAATGGAAATGTATAATTACATTTTGCCATAAAGGAAATACATTGGTATCGGAATGACGACATGTAGTTGTTTTAACAGGCTTTCAGTCTCCAAGCATGAACTGTCATAACAAAGAGAGTGTCCTTTATTTAAAACAGAGAGAATACGTAACTACGGGGAACGCCACATACACAAGACACTACCTCCCCACGCAGACCTCACGAAAAACAACAATCCACAAAACATAACGCACCTATGGAAGTCAAACTGTACACATATTAAGGAACAGAGGCACAAGGAACGGCCCAACAGACCATAAGTAATAATTAAGAGAATCAAAGTGGACAGTAAAAGGAGGGGGAGGGGGGAATTAATGGATGGAAAAGCTCACAGGACAATTCAAGACAACTGGCCACAATAGGCCAAAATTGGGCAGAAAACACTCTGAACACTGTATAAAGTGACAGAATTGCATAGGGGAAAGGGAGACATACAGCATTCATAACACAAACAGAAACAATAACCATATAGCGAATTACAGCCTGGGAACTGTCAGTAAAAATACTGGGGGTTTGAATCGATTTAACAGCTAGCTAAGCCACTACTGTATATACTGACAATTCTAAAGCTGTGAAACCATTGAAATGTTACGTTTTGTCTGTATCTTATGTTTGATTTTGTGCAGTCCTGTGGTGTCCTCGAAGCCCTTCAATTTTATTATATTTTGTTTCCCCTCCGTATCTTTTAACAGTTAGTGGTCGTCTTGGGATCAGGCCGTAAATTTTGAAGCTATAAAGAATATAAACGTTGTGTTTCCACGCCAGTTTTAATTTCCAATGTGATCAGTGCCGGTTCCTCGTGGGTATTATATTGGTAATGCCTTCGCCCACCAACTACATTAGCGGAAATTGAAAGCACATAACTACATCGCAATAGAACAGTTTATCAAAAGTGTGGCATTGCTCACTAGAGCCTTGAGATAAATGTAATAATTGAGATGATGGTGTTGACCTTAAACACATACACACGTAAGACGCAGCTGGATACAAACATGCACACTAAGTAACTGACTAAATAAAACATTACTTGAAATTTACTGTAACATACCCAGAACTTATCGACATATCGCTGGCTTATGGTGGACATAATAATCTGGATAAAAATGCTGAAGGCGATATCGATTAAATACCAAGTCACCTGTCGCTAAGAGAAATATAGAACGAAAAACTAAAAACACTAATTTAAGAGACAACATTAAATAACATTCACACTTCTTTCTTTCGTAATGAAGTATACTTTATTTTGATATTTTGTCATGGAAACCAATGTGATCCACTAGGTGCATCATATTGTGAAACAAAAGGGTAACATGGTCGCTGAAATGTACTATAGTCGCTTACTTTAAAAGACATCCGCCTAATTTGATCAGCCGGTAGGCGATGCGTACGTTTTCTTTGATAATTTGTCTAAAGATAATGTACTCAAAGTCTGACTGCAGATATTTCACACAAAGTTATTTATCCTCCACTTAATGTGAGAAGCCGTCAAGTGCCTATTGAAGAACAAGTTCTACAGACGTCAACCCAGCAACACTCATTAGGTAAAAGGAACAACACTGAAACACTGCCAAAATGTTGAATGCCTTTAACACAGATAACGCACCGTGTGTATTGCTGTACATATGAGTATACAAGATTTTGGGTCAGTGAGAAGTGCAATATTAATATCATTAATCATTACCCGCAAGGTGCATCGCTTTTAATGGCCTACTGTCATTGTTAAGAAAATAGATTCCATAAAATGTAATTTTGAATATAAGCAAAAAGGAATTATCACCTGATCAATATCAGAAATGCGTTTTGAATATCAGTGTAATACAATAAGCCTGCACTCACGAAGTTCCCGATCTGAATTATTCAACATAAGAAGAATGTGGCTCGGAAATAGCGCCATTTGGATTGCAATACTTGTAAACTATCAGAAACGATTACATCAAAATTGCAGCAGAATAAATTGATGCAGGACTTATTCGAGACACTTCCTGGTACATTTAAGAATTAAATCCTCCACGTAATTTTAACGAACATAAAGGCACTCCCCAGACTGACAGCTAACGCATAAAACTGTACTTAACAGAAGGGAAATATTGAGCTGCATATGTGTACGTGCCGTTTAAATATTTATAAAAAACCGGAAACAGTTTGTAAAGCTTGACAATTAAATACCCGAGTTTTAATATCGTTTTAACAATTTGTAAAATTTAATATTCATGTAAATATGATCTAATGGAATTTAGTAGCGTAAGCGCAGCAATGTTTTGCATTAAAAAATCGAAAAGTGAATCATTCTTTGCAGCTAGAAATAGTATAAACTAATAAACTAAAAACGTCTTGTTTGTCATTTGATAAGCATAATGTTATGTTCCAAGTATGATTTATCAAACAGAGAAATAAGTACTCATCACTGAAGTGTTCCACATAGTTCATATTATTGTATTTATTGTGCTGTGGCTGCTTAGTTAATGTGACGTTCTGTAGAAAGGCAGAATATGTTCGATTGATGATGATTTTGTCTAGTCTTCGAATCTAACTAGTCTGATTATTTGTTAATGACCGAGTCTGGTTTAAAGTTAATGACTGATTTTGTAGCCTGTAGGGTATGTAATGGTAGTTTTCTGACTAATTCTCTTCAATAAAAGTGCGATAACTTTAATGGCTAAACATGAAAGAGGATTTGTAATTTCAAAAATGTAGCAATATATAAGGAACTAACATAAAAATATCCAGTTAGACATTTAATCTGTTCACGAAACGCCTTTATGGAGTTTCTTTTTGGCAAAATAATTTAGACTAAAAAGTCGTAATTTTAGGCGATATCAACCATGATTACTATGTCTGGAAATGTATGGACGTCGAATCGGAAGAAGAAGTAATGACATTGACTAAGTGAACTTATTTGTCAATGCAAACAGTTTGTTTGTGAAAAGTTCGACATGTTCGTAGTTTACATTTAATTCTCGGCTTATATCATGAAATTGAACAAGGTTGTATATCAGGTGACGCTGTTTAATTTCTAATTTTGGTAGATATACATAGTTTTAAGATGACGAGGTACATTATTTTCGCTAACGCTAAGAGCAGTTCCGATATTAAATGGCTGACAGCTCGCACAAGTCATCCCAAATATTTTATGCTAATAGCCATTACAGTTCCTGAAGATAATCGCCAGGTATATGTACATGTACATGTATAGGATAATACCTCTTATTCTAACACACGGTTAAACGAGGTTTATATATCTTATTAAAACCATCAATTATATTTATAACAACATTCTAACACATACAAATCCATCTCGACTGATTCAAATTGATAAGGCGAGAACATTACCAGGTAAAATGACAAACGATTGATTGTCTCCTACAAGAAGGAAGTACGGATTTGACATTATACGGAGTTACCCGATTCCACATTAACGGTGGCAAGAATACTAATGTTATTGTTATCAGACACAAGCTCGCGAACTAATTACATTATAATTACGTACAGTTTCGTACCAAACTTTTAAACAGGCATTAGCATGTAGGTGTCGGTAAACTAGTACCGACAGTCCGATATACCAGACATTGGGCAATTACATCGTTTCTAACGATTTCTGATTGTTCTTGTCAGTATTAATACAGAAAAATCAGTTTAATTTACAAGTATAACGCACAAATAAACCAGAACTAAAGCATTGAGGCTCAATCTCACTGACGATTATCTTGAGAAACTCTCATGCTGTGTTTGTTAACCCAAAATTTTATTTGTTATCTTACAATTTCATTACATTTGTTGTTAACCAACCACGTTAAAAGGCGGAATACTCATATTAGTCGATATAGCATCATATGTTTGGGGGTATGTGTATGATGGTGAAACACACATGTAATTCATCTTCTGTAAAATAGTTATTTGGCATATTCGTTTACTTTATTATCAATTAGTCAATATCGTGTTTGTAGAATTAATCATTCGATGTTTACATTAGTTTCCTTACATTAGAGGACTGTATTTTTGTGAATTATTACTTTGAACAAGACAATGATATATAATTACTAATGCATCATTGAAAAAACGCTCAGTTGTTTTCCCGATAAATTCTATTCCATTGAAGTTTTGCAAATTCACGACTGAAATGCCAGGATTTGAAAGGTAATTAGTTTTAACCATTCTTTTGGGTATATAACGAATCTCAATTTCCCCCCGAGTCAAAACACGTGTTATCTGCTCTAAATTATCTATTTGAAAAAAATGTAACCAGTCATGGCAGTACGTTTTATCATAACCATAGTTATTGTAAGAAATCCGTCAAGACCCTTCTCGTAAATCTGCGCAAGTACATCATGTACCGGAAATATTTCTTCCAGATAAAACGTTTACTCAAAAAAGATACGACGTTTCCTTCTTTGGAGATTATATGCCTTCGAACTATTAATTCTATTTCGTGCTATTGGTATCAGTATTGGGAAGTCCTGATTTGAAAATGTTGTCTATTGTTATGTAGCTTCGTGTTATGGTAAGTTATTTTTTCTATTCATATATACGTTAATTCCCGTTACCCAATGTGCAGTTCTTTCACTTAATATGATATTCATGCCCCCCCCCCCTTTTCTGCCTATTGTTGCTTACTTACGTAACCTGTTCCGTGATGTTAGCAATCCATCAACTATATCTTCCTTGTTGCCCCCCTTAAGTATTCTGAATTGTTATTTATGGTTGGCCAAACCATTCATTGCAACATTATTCACATAAATGTATATGTTTTTAGTCTGGTTCCTGCCGTACTGCTATTGCAAACAGTACATAGTGAAAGGGTAAGGAGCTGACATGGTTTATGATAGAGGTGACACAGTCAATGATAGAGGTGACATGGTTAATGATAGAAGTGACACGGTTTATGGTAGAGATGACACGGTTAATGATATAATTGATTTTGCTAATGATAGAAGTGACACGGGTTATGGTAGAGGTGACACGGTTTATGATAGAAGTCACACGGTTTATGATAGAGGTGACACGGTTAATGATAGAAGTGACACGGTTTATGATAGAAGTGACACGGTTTATGGTAGAGGTTACACGGTTAATGATATAAGTGATACGGTTAATGACAGAAGTGACACGGTTTATGATAGAGGTGACACGGTTTATGATAGAAGTGACACGGTTTATGGTAAAGGTGACATTGTTAATGATATAAGTGATTTGGCTAATGATAGAAGTGACACGGGTTATGGTAGAGGTGACACGGTTTATGATAGAAGTGACACGGTTTATGATGGAGGTGACACGGTTTATGATAGAGGTGACACGGTTAGTGATTTAAGTGACACGGTTAATGATAGAAGTGACACAGTTTATGATAGAAGTGACACGGTTTATGATAGAAGTGACACGGTTAATGATATAAGTGATACGGTTAATGATATAAGTGATACGGTTAATTATATAAGTGACACGGTTAATGATAAAAGTGAAACGGTTAATGATAGAATTGACATGGTTAATGATAGAAACGATACTCACAAATACAATTCATGTTTGCGTGTACAAATTTCAGTAAACTGTGACAGCAATTGTCATGATCGGACTTCGTAAACAACTGCATATAATTATGTCCATATCTTTGTTAAACAAAGTTTGTATTATTTAATTAATAGGCTCGTGCCAAAGTTGACCCAAATTCACCAGAAAGAAATAGGCAACATATCCTATAACATATGGGGAGCTTACAAATTCAGTAACTGTATCATAACTTGCATGAAAATTAAAACACCAGAAATTATACCGTTAACAAAATAAACACCAATCATAACTCAATTCTAGGACTTCAGAAATTTCAGTGAAACAATTTCGTTAAGAAACAGAGTTATAAATCAATTTGCGTCAGAAAAATGTTCTAATGAAAACAATAAAAGTGTGTAATATAAAAGAAATCCGCCCATGCCATTTATAATCATACAAAGGCTTATCTCATAATAGTTCCGTTCCCATTACATTCTAACATCCTCACGAAACGTCTAAGGTATTAACAGTGTGTTATTGTCACTATGATTCAAATCAACGAAAATCATGCTGAAATGACAACAATAATGTAGACGTTTATATACTAACGCAATAAAGAAACTGTGAACTTTTATGTTTGCTATATTTGTATAACTACTCTGAATAACGCAATGAAATTTTCGAATATAAGTTATTTGCGTACGAATTTCACTAATGTACTGTACATTAAGCGACAAAAATACAACTTTTTGCGTCAGGCATAAATGTCA
This sequence comes from Mactromeris polynyma, assembly GCA_032209605.1. Lineage (NCBI taxonomy): Eukaryota > Metazoa > Mollusca > Bivalvia > Venerida > Mactridae > Mactromeris > Mactromeris polynyma. The sequence continues at coordinate 34,072,197 of JASFXZ010000004.1, forward strand.
TTGGTGTTGCAATACAGTTAAATATCATCTCAACACAGTTATCTATTCGCAAAGCGCTTTCATAAATCTGGAAGAGTCAGAGATGGCATTCGTTCAGGCAAGTCAAAAATTAGGACTGCTCGCCAGGACCTGTACATGACGTTGATGCATATATCTATATAACAGGTTTACATGTACCGCGGTGCAATATGGTATATCTAGACAAACCTTTCTTAACGGTTTACACAGGAACCCAATAACATTCAAGTCCAGAATATTAATCGGCGTTATTGTAACCTTCTGTGGCGCTGATCTCAATGTATTTTACGCTGGCTTGTGTCCAATGGGCAATGGCGTTGTTTAGCAACGAGCCCCATTTCAATCTAAGCGTGGCTGATGGTATGGTAGTTTTTTTTCTGCCGTCGAGGTGGAGGTGCGCACCGTTATAGTTTTGGGGCAGGATAATAGGGGGGGGGGATATAAAATAGATATGGTCGTCATCTGTACAATCTAAGCCAAGCCAAACGTTATGTTTCCGATATTCTCTGTCCAGTGCATTAGCATCCCAGTGTGCTAAAGTGTGATAATGCATGATCACATTCTGCGCGGCCGTTGAAAAAGTACATCGCCAGGCATAACGTCAACGTGTTACAATGGCTTGCTATCTGGACATGAACCCAGTCGAGCACATACAGAACCATCTTGGACGGATCATGCCATTAACAACATTCATGACATTACAGCTGCTGTCGAAAACGAAATGCCATTCCAAATTACGTCATTCGACATTACTCACGGGCGATGTTCATAAGAGTGGACACATTACAGATATCCAAATACATTTACAGCAAACAAATCAAGAAAATAACCATGACAACTAACAATTCTAAATATGCGAATTTCGATTGTGACCCCAAGTCATTTAACATGGAATAAATAAACGTATTCTAGCTTAATTATGACGAATCACACTCGTGTAGGCGAATCCTAAAATATCTTAAACATAACTAAGTTAAATATGAATTTAGTACAATAGTTGCCTGAAACAAAACAGTGTACATAATTGCACAGTTTAGTTTTCGTGTCAGTATGTGTTGATTTATCACAGTATCAGAAAATGATTAAATGGCTCGACAATACATTCATGAATGGTTTAACATCCTTATATAAACACAGGTAGAAACACTTGTTTATTTGGCAGCGAAATTAGTGACATTTTATTTCACAGAAATACCTGAGAAATTGCATGAGCTGACGCAATCTTAATACTGTTGCTCAGATAAATCATTGGAACAATGTGATAATTCATTACATCACCCTACAATACGATATCAGAATTAACCAATGGGATTACATTTTTCATCATTTCTGCACATATAATGCTACATAATAATTTCACCAAGATAATTATGACAATTACAACACGATATCCCAATTTTCTTTTAACATGGAATGAAGTAAACAACGTAGAATGTACAATTGTGCATCACATAAAATGGTGCCTTCGAGGTTGTAAACATACAACAAAAAACAAACGAATTATTGATAGCAAGCTGCATATAACGTTGCACTTAGCTATCCATTCGGCCAAAATGCTCACTGTATAGGAGATGTCGTATGTCATATTGCCACGAGTCAGTTTGATATCATTGAACACACGTTCTGTTTTCAAACTTGGGTATCCAAAGACAAATCTCCGTCTGTTTACGTGTCTATGGCACAACAATGAATACAAACATGTTTTAGATTGGTTCAAAATAAAACACTTTCTTCAACGCGGTTTAAATAACTTAAAAATGACAATCAATTTGTTTATAAACCCAAGGTATTCAAGAGAATAGACGATTTTCGGTTTTTTGGTGAGAGATCATTAAATTGTTTATGACAAATTCAAGACAATTAGATCGAAATTCACAGGGAATTTGAAATAATTGAAATATCACAAACAGTCTGTGAACAAAGGTTATGGGATAATTTAAAGGAAATGAATCACGCGTGAATATCTGAAGTAGCATGGCAGACAGACGAAATGGTTGCAACCTCAGCATCGCACAACTATTAATGATTCTCAATGCCTCTTCATTCAGTTCGTGTTCATGTTATTATTTTTAATATTTTCCGTCATGCGCATCAATCATCATATAAAATTGTTATTCCTCGACATCGCTTTTGGAAAGCCTTAAAATTATCGATCGATTCCGGATTTTAGTCAAGACATGCAGTTCGTTTCTAAATGATTGTCTTGATGATATCATCTTGTGGATGACAAAGTTCAAGTTGAAAATGAATAATTCGAAAACTGAAATTATCTTGTATGGAACTTAATATCAGTTAGCAAAACTTAACATCTCAAGCGTAATTGTTGGTGGATGTGTAGTAAAGTGTGTTGATCATATGAGAGATCTTGGTGTACATATGGAAAGTACTCTTAATTTTGATATGCATATTAAAAAGAAATGTCAGATTGCGCATGTCCAGCTTAGAAATCTGAAAGACATTCGTAAACATCTCTCACACAAATCAACAGAGATAATAGTACACGGTATTATTCACTCTCACATTGACTTTTGCAATGGACTATTCACGGATATCCCTGCCTTTCTGATTAACAGACTTCAGAAAGTTCAAAACCAGACAGCAAGAGTCGTTACCAATGCTCCATATGGTCATCCTACTACCGAAATTCGTAAATATCTTCACTGGCTGCCTGTGAGGGCAATAATTAGGTTTAAAATTCTTGTTCTTGTATTTCGAATTGTGCAGGGAACAGCACCATCTTATTTTGGCTTTTTGGTCAACCGTGTTCAACGAAAATACAGACTAAGATCTTCTGATGACATTCAATTTATTATCCCAGAATCGCTGACAGATCAATAACTGTGGTTGGGCCAATATGGTGGAATGCTCTTCCAAGAGACCTAAACATTATCAGAAATGAAATTGCTTTTAGAAAGGAACTGAAAACATATTTGTTTAACATGTTTTACGATTGAAGAGTTTGCATGTTTCCGTGTTTGTATATATATAGGATTTTCTAAATACCTGATGGACTGTGTGAAGCGCAATAGAATATTGTTCAATAGTTTTTGCGCTATACAAATGTATTTGTATTATATTGTATTGTATTGTATAACCAAACAAATATAATCCGTGTACCAGCTAGCCGTACCAATAAAAAGTAAGATATATTATATGATTAAAAGTCCATTTTTGGGTGTGTAATCCCCGATTAGAACGTACACATTGAAGAAAGCCTCGATGGGAGTTTATGCTAAATGCGTGAGGACTGATCGGGGTTAACCTTAGATTGAGGTCGAAAATAGTCCGTGATCAATGGTATTTGGGCGTCAAATGCATATGTTAACGCCTCGGAATAGCCAATCAAAATGCACGGTTTGCTGAATTTAGAATTAGTATTGCATGCATGAGATTGTTAGGATGGTGTAGTTAGGCCGAAAGACACCAAACACCTAAAACGATTAATCTGTTGTATTCTCCCAAACGTTCAAAACAGCTTACTTTTAATAAAAAATAAATGATGAAGTAGAACAAGTTCCACATACAGAGGGCACAGACAACCCTCCACATACAGAGGACACAGACAACCCTCCACATACAGAGGACACATACTACCCTCCACATACAGAGGACACAGACAACCCTCCACATACAGAGGACAAAGACAACACTCCACTTACAGAGGACACAGACAACCCTCCACATACAGAGGACAAGACAACCCTCCACATACAGAGGACACAGACAACACTCCACTTACAGAGGACACATTCAACCCTCCACATACAGAGGACAAGACAACCCTCCACATACAGAGGACACAGACAACCCTCCACATACAGAGGGCACATTCAACCCTCCACATACAGAGGACACAGACAACCCTCCACATACATAGGGCACATACAACCCTCCACATACATAGGGCACAGACAATCCTCCACATACAGAGGGCACAGACAACCCTCCACATACAGAGGGCACATTCAACCCTCCACATACAGAGTACACATACAACCCTCCACATACAGAGGACACAGACAACCCTCCACATATAGAGGACACAGACAACCCTCCACATACAGAGGGTACAGACAACCCTACACATACAGAGGGCACAGACAATCCTCCACATACATAGGGCACATACAACCCTCCACATACATAGGGCACAGACAATCCTCCACATACAGAGGGCACAGACAACCCTCCACATACAGGGGACACAGACAACCCTCCACATACAGAGGACACACACAACACTCGACTTACAGAAGGCACAGACAACCCTTTATAATATGAAACCTAATTATGTTTAACCACTTAGCATCATTTCTATTTTTATGGTCAAATATATCATATGTATGCGTGTATTTCAATGTACAGACGGAATACTCCGCCATTTAGCTGAATCTAAGGTGACTTTCCGAACGTTATTATCGTCAATTTCCGGCAACGCAAATAGCGCAATTTATAAATTACAATATGACGCCTGACGCTTGTTATATTCAATTATGTCATAAACCGCTCTAACCGTGCACACAAGGGAAATCATTTCAGTTTCGGCAAGAAAAAACTTTACGTAGAGATAACAACATATAGAACGATGAATATATATTCTTGTTGCGTTCTCGTTAGATTGTCAACGAAGTATCTAAGTCATGGTGAAATGACTATATAATCAAGTCGGATGCAAACACAGGTTTTCGACAAGGTGTTGTCGTATAAGCGTCGAACATTAGCGAGTCGTCCTGACGTTATCGTCGAGACTGATGCTATTCTTAAAGCCGGATGGTTGGCTGTTATTCTATTTACCATGCCACACACGAACATTATTCGAGCCAGACAAACACGCTTATAAACCGCCCATTACACGACAAGATATGTCGACTCCTATGTGTCTGTGGAAAATGTATAATTGATAATAAACTTTGCCAAGAAAATTGAAGAAACTTTTTATAACACTCATTAATTTACAAAAGAATAAACCGATCTTTACACACCATGGCGTGCGAAAATAAACAGCGTTATAATTGCGTTTTCTACTCGAGCTCATCTGTGGAATATATTTGAAATTATCATTAAATAGTGACATGACCGTTTTGGATAAGCTACTGCATATGATGAAGTTCTAGATATAAGCAGATGTTCCGAAATTGAAGACTGCTACACACATATAAAAGAGGCAAATGATGCCTGATGATCTTGAAAGATTTATAGAACATGAAGTTAAAGCGTTGTAAAATGACATTATTTTTGACGCGTGATATTTGTTTTTCCTACATAGATACAATTGCACATGGTATGTTGTGTCAATTGTTATATAATACATGTAGTTTAGTTTCTTTCGGTCCATTTATGCAGTCAGGAAAACTTAGATCACGGTGTTAATTGTCAGTTTTGTGGAAAAGTTTGTAAATCTTAAAACATCTGAATCCTTCGGGAACCAGCAGAAGAATTGTCTACTCTCAAATGATGTATGATTTGTTCACGTAGAATACTCATTTAACTTTGGTGTCGAGTTGATGTTTAAGTGTTGATTTTCCATTTCAACAAACACCAGGGGAATCATCGATATTTACTCTACCTCTCCTATTTCCAATATTTCTGTCTGTTCCCTCGTTTAAGTCAAATTATTTAACTATAATGCGATTCCATTGATACATTATACATAGCAAAACTCTTTCATTTCTCAATGTAAATAATATATTTATATGACGCATTTGCAGCCCTTATCAAATGTATTCAGTGGATTACACAAGAGTTTTCACTAAGACCAATGCCACTTATTACATACCAGACATGTTCAGTATTTGGCAATATTCGCAACATGTTGAATACAGCCTGGTACGTCTGGGGTTTGTCATATATCTTATAGAAGAAATGGCCATTTGTGACGAACAAATGAACCGTAAACTTCATTCGAACTTTATGAATATTTATGTATTGACTTATGTGTGTTGTAATTAGACCAAGTTTGAAGCAGGCATTGCGTTGTAACTTTCGAGACCTTCTGGTCAGATATTTACGACATAAAGACATGTCGATTTTTTTAGTTTATGACAGCAATGTGATAATACATTTACATGGGTCTGACGGTATAAACATTGCCAATTCATTGCCGTGCATTTGTACCGTGATTATAATTGCGGAAGATGAAACATATTGTGCATGCTTATCACGTATCATCACCAATAGCGTGATATTATCGAATAAATCATACATTTATATTGGATTCCAAGGAGGATGTTTACAGCCACATACTGTTTTAATAATAGCGATATTGTTTTGCCTTTATCAATTTCTAATGAATGCTTTGCGCAATAAGCTTTAATGAGTATATGTATTTCTTCTACATTTTATATTGTAGTATTGACTTTGATTTGCTATAAACATTGTAACATGTTCTATGCAATAAAATGATATTGTATTGTATTGTATTGACTAATGATTTGTTTACGTCATTTGTTTCAATTTAAGCTCTAATGGACAAAGATCTGAGAGCTTATGTCATGGCGTAGTTTTCGTCGTCTGTGTGCGCGTGCGTCAGTCAGTTAACTTTTTAATCAAATGTCATCTTCACCGAAAACGCTTGACCAATTTTAACTGCACTTCTTAGGAATGTTTCTTGGTTAACCCCTTTCAAAGTTGTTCAAAGTGTTTGGTCTGTTACATTAATAGGTCGCAAGAGCTAAAACTATATTTTAAAATTGAAAACCTCATAAATGTTCGTATCCAGTACCATTAGCACATTTAGTATGTAACATTGCTAAGTAGTCTTCTACCATGATTGTTCGAATCGTTTCCCTTGGGTAAATAGTGGCCCCGTCACATGGGTCACATGATTTTCATAGGAATATATTTGACTTTATTTATCTCAACAACCAGAAGACCCAGATTTTTGACAGTTGGTATGTAACATTGTTTAGTGTACCCTACCAAGATTGTTCAAATTATGCCTCTAGTGTACAAATTGGCACAGCCTTTGGAGTCACACATTTTGTATAGACTTATAGATGTTTTTCACTTTACATAGTGTTCATGTTATGTTCTCCCCAGTTTCGGCTTTTTGTTGCCAGCTGCCTTGACTTGTCATTTGATTTTTTTCCATCTTTTAATCTCCCTGGTTGCCCTCTTAATTCTCCTAGTTATCCCTTATCGTCGGCCGGGGCATTCCTTGCGTCCCTGTTCCCTTACGTATGTACGCTTGAGACTCCTCAAATGCCTTATGTTTTATGGATTGTTCATTTGCCGGAGGTCTGTGTTGGGAGGCACTGTCTTATATATACTTATTCTCTATCTTTTACATGGGAATATCTTTTGAAAATCTTTTCCTATACCGTACGGTATTGATACTTGGTATGTAGAGTTGTTAATTGGTTTCCTACCAAGATTGCTCAAATTGTGCCTCAGAGGTCACCGCCGCCCTGTGTTCAAATGTTTTCCTCAGAGTTATATAGGGAATATTGCAAAAACGTCTTGTCTAGAAATATGCTTATCAAAGGTGCACATTAAAGCCAGTAGAGCGTCAGCCCTCATGTGCCTTTTTTTGTTAATGACAATGAGATAGTGGAATACCAAATAAATAGTGGCTATGAAAATGGTACACTGTCACCATATTTTATATGTGTTTCTACCTTAGATACTTATATGGTTATTATTATGATTTTACAGAAATAGTAAGTTCCCCTTTTTCTCATAGAATTCTTCGGCGTGATGTGTCTGTGCAGTTTTAGTATGAGTAATATCATTTATTAATGAGGTACATGTGTATATGATTCCCCGTATGTGTTATCTCATTATTTATAGGTATTTTATTTTAAGTTAAATAAAGCTCAATGCTCTAACGTGGATGCATACCCTATGGAGTTCTATCTTTCTCCGAAAGTCTAAAAACAACCCTGGATGTATGATGTTGAGTCGAATTCGAATACTACAGTATTTAGAACACAAAATAGTCATATGATAAATTCGACGTGTAACCGGGTCATATTTTCCATCCGATTAAGTGGTCTGTAGCATATACTTCAATAGCTGATTATTTCCCTTTTCATATATTCAGTTATTTCCCTTGGCGCATATTCTAGTGAAATCCAATTCTTCCCGCGCTTCAGGGATTATTATCCGTAAATTGATGTCACATGACCTAAACTCGTATGTTTGACTATTCCACTGCTCGGGCGTTACATGAGAAGACCTGTTTGTCTTATCCGAGTTTTCTAAACTTGATGTAGCTAGATAGATAGATAGATTTATTTCAACATACATGGGAATATAAATTAAGAAATATATTAGTAACAACAATATGTATGAATCACTAAAGCCAAATCAATCAACATTATATGCTAAGGATAGCACAAAAAAGAGTACAAGTAAAAACCCTTATTTCCATTGTAGTCCTTAATATATAGTATTGTGTGACATATGAAGAATGTTAAGCTATAAATAAAGTTACCACAGTCAGTTAATCAAAGAAAGACATTGTGTTACATGTTTATAAACAAATAGATAAAACGATGAAACAATGAAACAATAAGTTATCTCTGACAGGAATTAAGGATGAAATAGCTAAACAAATACATTTAACAAGGTAGTAGAATACAAATGATAAAACTGTTAAAAGGAAAGACAATACATTATTTAAGACGAGCTTAAAATGTGTTTTTTTTACTTTGCATTTGAAAGAAGAATTACTTTTGGCATCACTCACATCTTGTGGCAGACTATTCCAAAGACAACACGACAAGACAGCTGTTTTAATTGATTAATTGCATTACATTGTTGCAATACAGTCTATTGTCGATTTGCAATTGTGTCGTGCATTGCTAGTCGATATTTTATAATGAAAGCACACCATGTGCCGTGCATGGTGTTTGAAATTCTAAATGGCAACATATTTATTTCTATGCAGAAACTCAACAGTATGTACCTTATCATTACTCTATTCACCTATTATTATTGCAGTAACCATCACGTGAGGCTGAAAGCTGTGTGAAGTGACCGATGTGTGCAGTTTGATCCACAATCGGTAGGTTATGTGAAACTGTTATGATATTATGCATGTTTGTACATTCCTGTGCTATAAGGTATTATCTCAGTAAGATTAAATAATGGTCACTAGATACAATACATACGAACGTTACGTAAAGTTTTATTTAATTTGCTATGAACATAAAAGTATTAGTATACTTGCAAGTTGTTTAATCATATCTTTACATGTACGGGTTCATTCTTTCATTGTCATTTGTTCCTATTGTAAGTATGTGTAATTATGTCTTTTCAGGACTGTATTATTTCGTCGTGCATCCAATCTTGCTGTTGTGCATCTTCGTGTTCTCACCTATTCTCACAGCTACGTCAAATCATCGGGATTATACAATACATGTATTGACAGTGAATAGCTGTGTTCTTTTATATATCTTATCCACCCTCGATTAACTGAGCTATTCGTGCCACGGACGTACTCATCCATGTATATGTTTAATGGACCGATAGCGCACGTGTATCAGACTTATAATTTAAATATCGTGTTATGCATTATTTATAATATATCGCCGTATACATCAGTATGTGAGGTGCCAGACACGCGTTAACATGTTCATATTACTCTGTAAGGAAGGGAATTAACACCTAAACGGTATAAACCATTTTAGTACCAAAGTAATAGAATAATCACAGAGTGGCTGGTCTAAATTATTAAACATAAGTATATCATGCAGTATAATTTCGACAAACTATGGAATGTTATATTTTTATATACCATCAAAATGGTTGTAATAAGAATATCGTTCACAATACTAAATATAGTTTGGGAGAAGGAGCAAGTTGCTACGGGGAACGCCACATACATAAGACAGTGCTTCCCCACACAGACGTCCGGGAAAACAACAATCTATAGAAAATAAGGTACTTGAAGAGGTTAGAGGGTACATACGTTAGGGAAAAGAGGAGCAAGGAATGACCTGGCATACCTTAAGGAATACCCAGGAGAACTAAAAGAAAAACAACACATGCTTGCATGCCGTATGAACCTGAACTAAACAGAAACAATCTGAAGGTCTTGGCAACACGACGACCATACAGCTTTTATCTGTCCTGATAAACACCGGCATCAAAATAAACCGTTTATGATGTATCGGCAGGAAAGTCAATTACAAATTTGAATCGGTTGTGAGAAGATTTTCATAATTAATGTCTAATTGCATTTTGAAGAGTTGTGTAGCAATATGCATTCACAGATAGAGATGTGAGTCATTCTTTTCAGTTAAAATTTTTTACGAATATTTGTGGCGGCATTTTGACAGCGCTTGCTAGTCATTTGAGATGCAGATGTTTGCAGTTTGATATATCAAATTAAATTAAAGGTTGAGAAATGAATAAAATTCAAATGAAATATCCGAGTATGTTCCTGTTATATATTTACGCAATTGTGGATGTTTTGATTGATCAGTAAATGCGCAGTAAGGCAGCAATTTGTTTGATTATCATTAGGTCTAGGCTTTAAATCTTACTCTGATTATTGTTCGTAGCCTTCAGATGGTTTTATTCGTATAATAATCTTGATTTCACTTTAATGACTGATATTTTGTTCTGCAGCGAATGTAATGACGTTTTCGTGTCTAATTCACTTTTACAGCATCCAGATAATATGTGTTATGACCAAGCATGTTTTGCAATGATTTCCTGCGTTCTTAACGTTATTAAATCCCTACGGACCGACATGCGTAAGAGGAATTTTAATTGTTCAATGCAGCAAATTATACGGAGCTGATAACATATTCAGAGAGATGTCTTCACTATTCACGGATTTGTGGCGACAATCAACTAATCTGATTAACTGATAATATAATTTAGACTGAACAATATGAGTCGACACTTAGCAAGATTACACTGACAGCACATGGCTGGACGTCGAATGGAAACCTTTTCCAAAAGCACACAGTTCAACTAATTGCAAGGACACATTGACAACCTAGGTGCTATGAACCCGGAACTAAATTAGGTATACCTTAAAAATTAACATTTCATTTGAAGTTTACTGAGGCGTTTTATCATTTAGTCACTAAATCATTTATTTTGGTGATCTTAATGTCAAGGCCCTCTTGTCTTTTTAACGTTTCACACCGTGTAGTTGTAATGTATGTTATCATGCGATTATTCAATCATATTTCCCAATCGCCCGGCTATTTTCACTTTGATTCGGAGGTTGTCATTTCAAAAACGGAAGTCGTTATCACGAAACCTGGACTTCAGTGTTCCACACGAAAGCACTAATATTGTTTAGATGGTTTGACGAAAACGGTGATTGTACTAATAATCTAAGGTATACTCGAATATATTGCATGTCATTTTGTTGGTAATCTACCACTGAGTAAGAGATAAAACACTGAATTGCGTTGTCTTTCTTTTTATGACAAACTACCAGAAAATATGACCTAGTTAACACACGCCACTTTCGGGTCAGTCAAAGGGACTTTCTCGTGCTATGCATGTATTACTAAAACGATTTTGGTACTGTTTTCATAATATTTTTAGGCTAATGCTGAAATATTAGTGTTGACTATTGTAAATTATCCAATTTCACTCATAGTTACGTATTTAATTCTGTCAAATATGAGAAATTTGTTATTGTTCGTGAATGAAATACTGTAGAGTTAAGTTTGACATTCACTGGTAATAGAACTAGTTCAGTACTAATACAGTTTCACTTTGTAATAATAAATAAAGATTTATTTCATTGAACTTAATAATTCAATATCAGTGCAAATATTGTAATATAAGAGGGGGAAGCGAATGTCGCCGGGAAAGTCGGAACTCAATTGTATTCTAATGTTGATCAACTGTTTATATCTTCAGTATCATGGCCAAACTGCGGACATTTGTCAACGTTCCTGTGATAGCTCTTGGTGGAATGTATAATTGGTGTTGCATTTTGTTTATTTTTTCAGTCTCTAAAATATCAAATAGATTACGAATGACAGACGGGAGCCACGGGGAGTGCATGCACCAAACGTGATGATGATCGACCATATATTTCATGCATTGTGCTACAAAAATCAATTAGCAAAGATTACCATACATACGAGATTATGTCACATGTTGCAGAACCTCCAACACATTTAAACGTGGAGAGAGAATGAATACACAAACATTAAAGACATGAATGCAAGTTGAGTTTTCATATATTATGTTATGCTTTTTATGAAATAGATAATTGAAAGTAATATGTTATACTTCTTTTAGTTGTATATTATTTTGTTTAATTTTAACGAAAAGATGAAATAAATATATTGTTTATACACAGCAGCTGTTCTTTTGTTTGAGATGTCAACAGAAATGTAAATTTGTCACATGAACCAGAAATGGCAAATTCGACCCGAAACTGTCAGATTTACAGCTCCCAGATGTAGACACTGACCACATATTTTAACATAGTAACATAGTTTTTGCATAGTATCATCGTGATGATGAAGTATATATAGAGTAAGTTATGTAGTGTTGTATCTCATATCTTTCCTTTCAAAGAGACACGCTTCGTTATTTGCATTACTGACCCGGAACTGTAGAGTGCACTGTACTGGAATCTCGTGTTACAGGAAGCAGCATCATGTGCATGGGAGAAATGTGTAACACGGTGAAATACAAGAGTTATCTTTTGCAAAAGCATTCATTATTTATCATCTTAGAATTCTTTATAATCAACAAGTCAAGATCGTTTTTCATCGATCATAATTAATCATACCACATTTACGTAAGTGTTGTTGCATTAATGGACTGTAAATGTGTGAGTTATCACTTTGAACAAGACAAGAAAGCTCAATTATAAGTGTAGTAATTGAAAAAGCTAAGTTATTTTCTCGATGAATATTCCTCAAGGAGCTTTTCGTGAACTTATAAGTGAAATATCAGAATTTGGAAGGTAATTGGTTTTAAAATTACTGAAACTCAATTACCCCCGAGTACAATGTTTGAATATGTTCCTAAAAGCATGTTTACTGAAAATTCAACAAGTTAGAGTAATATTTTGCAAGCAGTTTCAAGCATATTGTTTAAACTATAAGCCACGTATGCCAAATATAAATGCATTACTTTCGATTCAGTGGTACTCAGAATACTGTAATTGAGTACTCGTTCATCAATTGCCTGGCAATGTCATTGTATAAACATAAGCACAACAATGTTCCTTAAAATATGCGCAATGTATTCAAAATGCAACGCACTACCTTCAAGTATTGTGGTATAGAAGATGTGTATACAAATAAAAAGTCCAGCCCCTTCTTGCTCAATAACACTTTCTATGAACATCATTTTGCTGCAGGTTTGTTTCATATCATTTACAAGCAATTTGAAATTTCCCAGTCTGTGAATTTTCATACATAATAGGAGAATTTCACAGGAAATGAATCACACATGCATGTCTGTAGAAACGTCGCAGACGTAATGGATGGAATCACTGCGTCACTGAATTATTCATGATTCTCCGTGTCTCTTCATTTAAGTGGTGTGCAAGTTTCATTAAACTGAATAGTTTAAATATTTTCCATCATCCGTATCTATTATCTTAACACATTTAATTCAGTCTCTAGAGTATGTATTCCTGATAATACTTTAAACAATATTTTTCAACAGTTAAGGATTTGTTCTGCAATCGATTAAGAAAACTACGTTCTTGCTTCTATCAAACACTCAACATGAATACTAGCACCCACCTTTCCATCCAGAAGAGAAAGTTTTTTCATGTCTTAGAACGGATAATGTTGTCATTTTCAATCGACTCCAAAACTCTTATACATTTGTAAGTGGTTTTATGTTAGTATATTTTTGCAATGTTTTCTTCTTGTATCTGTCCACTTAAGATATATTATTATTTTTAAGGAAAAAATGTTTTTTTTGTGAATGTGATCATAACGTACATAAGTTGTTCTTTATCTTAACCTTTTAGCCGTTCATAAAAAACAAATACAGACACTTTGTGTCCATTGTTTGATATATTACAAGTACAATTAGTACTAGAGCACATATATAACGATATTAGTGACATTTTCTATCAAATACAAACAAAAAATCTAGTAAAAAACGATATCAATTCAACAATCTCCTAAAACATTGAGCACGATGGACTTGATGGGAAAAACACTTGTTACGTGATATATGTCTTCGTGTTCATAGAAACATTATTTAGAGTTCGGCAAGCGAAGAAATCCAATTATCGTACCACATTTTGTTTCCTTTTACACATCTGTAACAGACGATAAAGAAGGAACTGATCATTAACGTAACTTATTTCTGGTGAATTACACAACGAAGCTAGCGAATAATTAGAAGCAGTGTTTGAAAAGACACAAACACACAACCATATACAATGTTATGTGATTAATGAATTCCTAACAGAATAGCGCCGTCGTGGAAGAAATAAACAACAACAACAAATGAAATACAATTTGGTTTTGTTAATAGATCTAAGTTGTTTTCGGAAACTATTTTGTTTGTAATTTTATCATCGAAGAAATTCTATTTTTCTAATACCACTTCCTCCAAGTAATTCACTAGTAGCTTGTCCTGGTAAAATGTGGGTAAACCATTAACATTATAATAATAATTTATTGACTCTTGATGTGAGATATGTCCACACTTTTTTTGACCGCACACCGGACACTACATTTTAAAGTATATATGATGTTTTACACCACGGTTGATATGGGAGGATATGACATATGAGTATTTAGACTATTTAGACATTAACTTTTGCTCTGGAACTAACATAATGCATTCCGTGGAGTATCTTAAAACTTTTACCCAACCTTTTTGAAATTATACTGTAACTTTGGATTGGTGTTGATTTTTGGTCCTTGTTTCTTTTTGTTATGTATATTGTTTGTCCGTGTGTGTTTTTAAAGCTGTCCTCTCTATGCATTACGTACTTATCATTGAGGTATATCAATCAATTATATTTCTCCAGGCTTCTATCTTTATTATGTGATAAAAATACAAATGATGTTATTTTGCAGTTCTCTCTATTTTGAGGTTTTATAACACAACTTAATCCATTTAGTACAGTCGTTAATTTGTTTCGTTTCCTCGATATTTATCAATTTGTCTTTTATTTAAATTCCCTATCATCAGAATTTAAGATTATGTCTAGATAACATCTAAATAAAGTCAGTTGCCTTTACATAATGCTATTTATTTGATTACTTTGTGGTTATTTTGCATTCTGGTGTGAATGCTTTACTTAATTAGAGCTAGTTCGAAATAAGATTGTTCGTTCTAGAGTACATGCTTATCTAGTATACTTGTTATAATATACGAATGTACAGTACGTAATGGATAATTGCTTATAATGCTTAGTACTGCCTACTTAGTCAATGTATTTGTTATGTAGGACATCAATGATCATATAGAGGTTAAGTGTGAGGTTAGCTAGTTGTTCAATCTATTTAACTCACAGTATTTTACTGACAGACGTTCCAAGACTGTAAATCGCTGTATGGTTGTTATTTCCATTTATGTATGTTTGTTAAGTTCCCCTTTCCTCATGTGCAGTTCGTTTACTTGACATACTATTCATGTTTTTTCTTCAGTCATTCACTTGTTTACCCTTGTTGCCCCCCCTAAATACAATGGTAGGTCAAATCATTCCCTGCGCATTTGTTCCCACGCATGTTTACCCTTGCACCTCTTTGGTGCCTAATGTTTTGGAGACTGTTGATTTCTGGGGTGTGGAGAGGCATTGTCTTGTGAATGTAGCGTTTGTTATAACAACTTAATCTCTCTCTCTTCTATTGTATAAAGTCTGACATACTCCAGTTATATAGGAAATGTTGTCCAAGTATAGAACAGAACGAATACAACCAAACGGATCAACATACATGTGTTGTTTTAGAGGTAAATTAATTCTAAAAAAGAACATGCGTAAATGTTGGCACTAAATTGTCGATATATAATTTTAGCTGTTCTACGACAAAACCACCCGTATAAGTGATTAAAATACGTTTTACATTTACTTGATATTACAAGTATCATTCTAGGTAGAACACCCCTGATTATAGTATGTAATTTTCATTGTATATATATGGTCCCTTAAACAAAACGTGAAACGCAATACACAATTTAATATTTAATTATGATCGTTTATAACCTATTTAAATTATAAAATCCTATTCGAAATTGCGTCAATTTTCTGAATACAAATAATTGCAATTTTAAAAACGTGAAATTGTTCATAAAGTAGGGTAATTCAATGACAATAAATTGACAATATATGAATAAGTTATTTAGATACCTTAAAATTCCTTGATTGAGTTGCACAGTCAATATGTTGCTTCAGGGAACGACACATATATAAGACAGTGCCTCCTCCGGGAAAACAACAATCCATAAAACATCAGGACATTGATGAGACTCAAGGGTCCACACGTAAGGGAACAGAGGCGCAATGAATGGCCTGTCTGGCCGTATTGCTAACTATGAGAATTAAAGAACAAGGCAGGTACTAATATTCTATTTACCATGTCAGTTTTAGTAGTCCGGCACCTTTCTTATATTCGCCTGAATGGGGAGGTAAATATTTGATGGAAAAGATCACAACAAGTCAAGATAGCTGGCAACAATAGGCCGAAACTGAGGAGAAATAACATGAACACTTAGTCTAGTTAAATGGAAAGAAATGCATAGGGGGATGAAACTTTAAAACACATTTAAAACACAAAAATAAATCATAACTAAGTTTAATTGTCTAGAAAAACGTAATACTTTTTGTAAAAAAGCAAAACAAATGAGAGAAATGTGCAGTGTGTTCAAAATGAAATTGTCCTGTAACCGCGCGGTAAAAGTCTCTGACAATTTGTTATATTCCGTGTTAGCTAAATTTAATGTAAATAACTTTATTACAGACACTTTGATGCCCCATTGATACATCAATTTAGTCTAGGTCATATGTTATAAATAATATTTATTTCGAAAGGAACTATGCATATTTCTTAAAATGCAATACACATAAATGTAAAACAACAGCATGTTTATTAACTGTTATATTTCTTTTTTTTACATATCTGATAAGTACAAAGACGTTTTCCAATACAAGAAATATTACAAAATGGGAGATGAAATGTTACTTGTACATTTACTGGTCATTTTTGTATGGCTAACGTTTTTTCCGAAAATGATGTTTTCATAGAAAAAGGATCATACCTTTTCTGGAACGTTATAAATTTACGAAACTTTAAATGCCTATCTTCATTATAGTACAGATTGAATCAATACAAATGTCATTTGTATTTGTAGATATGTTCATTAGGGGAGGGGGGGGGGGGGCAGTCTATCTTAATACAAATCGTACTAAAATCACGTACGAAATAAACCGCCATTTAGACAATTCAGTCTCGCCAGGAAAGAGCTTGATGTCGAAAAAAGACAATATCTGACATTTTGTCTCTTCATTTCGCGTTCCGCTAGAGTGTCAACGAAGTATTAAATGTACTGTGAACTGAATAGAAACTATTCGAACATTAGCAGAAGATCCAATACCCAATTCTTCAAGTTTATACTGACAACTTTTTCCGTTGAACATTTTTCAACAGTACATTGGTCTTTAAGCTCGTTTGTCTTCGGTTATTATCTTTACAGACATATTATTTTAGAGGTTTTCTGGCAGCACATATAAACACTGACATAGACATAGATAATATAATTACGTATTCTGTCTTGCGATAACAATATTATAGGCAATGTGATATCGTACAAGCGGCGAGCATTAGTACTCGCACGGACGGTCTCACCGAGACTTATAACATTGTTCGAGTCGGACAGTTGACCAGTACTATGTGTATCATATCATTACCAAACATCTTTCAAAAATGAGAGAATATAAAGTTGATACAGGGAACGCAACATATTCAAGACAATCCCTACCCAAACAGACCTTCGGGACAACAGCAGTCCACAGAACATCAGGCGTTGAGGAGGTGCAATGGTAAATTCGCAAGGGAACGAGGCGCAAGGAATGGCCTAGCCGACCATAAAGGACAACTAAGGAGAATTAAAGAACAAGGCAGGTACTAATATTCTATTTACCGTGTCAGTTTTAGTAGTCTGGCACCTTTCTTATATTCGCCTGAATAATGCATTTTACTTTGAAACGTTCGTGAAATAACACTTAAACACTCATGTTCCAGCTGGCAAAACGTTCTCACTTCCGTTACCGTTTGACTACAATGAAATGCCAATACTTATCACACATTCATGTAACTGTGCATTATGAAACGTATAACGCATTTAACCGTTTTCAAAACACCTCATGGAAACGAAAACTACATACATTAATTTACGATTGTATAAACCGATCATTCGAACAAACAGTATCGCAAGAAAATGTGTAACGCCGTTATTGTGTTCGGACGTCATGTATTGCTATTGAATGTGTTTAAATTTGTCATTTCAATGGTTTTGGATGACCTGACGCTTACGAGCCTGTTCTGATAAATCTTGGATTACTGCACATCAATAAGGTATCAATAGCATTCTTTTTGCAGCATATATCATATTTAAAGGAATAAAGAGTCTCTACACAGACCAATGACGTGAGTGACAGCTATTGCAAATGTAACAGCTAGACATTTATCAATATTCGGCAGTACATGCTCTTACATTTGCACCTAGGGCTCCTTCCACGGACGATCTCTTGTCACATATTCAAGACTTCCATACAGGTCAATTATTTCTTTCATGTCAACAACGCAACCATTCCTTGAATATGAGTCTGTCTGCCAGCATTACTGATAAATTCCAAGAAAGTGCCATTGTGTAAGATGACAATGTCATGTATGCTTTCTACTAATTGTCCGTGTTATAAAAAAATTGTTAAACGGTCGACCTTTTCATACATTTTATTGGACTCTAAGGCAATTTTCATACAAATGTTTAATTTCACTGATTTTGCTATGTTTTATACTGTTTCGAATAAACGCTTAACGCAATGAAGTAAACTTCACTCACGAAAAAATAACTGTTGTTGTTGTTGGTGCCGTACGTTTTATATTAGTTGATAACGAACTAGTAATTAAATAATAAAAGTTGGTTTGGAAGATTGGATAGTTTTACTACATTTGTTGTTTAATTATGATGTTTTATTTTCAGATATGTTACTCCATTATATACATGATCGTAATGTAATCCGTCGGAAGCCTACACTTGCTTCAAATTGCACTGGTTTTAGTTAAAAATGTACTCGCTCTCCACTCTCAAAGGAATGATACAGGTACTAGCATGGACCTTTGTAATAACATATATTTATAACTTAATTGCCGAGGAAACAGGACTGGAAATCTCTACTCGGACATGTAAAATAAGGACACCATTGCCATCGTGTTGTTTGTGCGCTCAGACATGACATACACACTATACTGGTGATTGAGAAAGTAACATTCCGATTGGCAAACATTCACACACACGAATATGTTATAACAGAACACTTAATTTGAAGACAGAAGTTATATATACATGTGGATTAAGGGCGTGCGTCATGATGGTATATTTTGAGAAATTCCAGATGACCACCAGTATAATGTGGAAATACTGGAGACATTTAATCCATGGTATGATGTAATGCACACCTCTTCAGTTCTACTTTTTGCAAACTGATGTTCCCCTGGTGACCGTATGGGAAGTCAATGTCTCGTGAATGTTTGCGTTCCCTGTCAAACATTTCCTTCCTTCATACATCGGAGAGTTCCAATTATCTGCAGTAGGTTTAACGTTCAATTGTATGTTCTCTACACATATGCTAAAAGTACATAATGCTTGTATATAATCAGTAAAATTAGACGGAAATAACAGTTGACAAGAACCTGTATTATAAGTTGTTGTAGAAAAGATGTTCAAACTAATCATTCTTATATTTTGTAATAGACAACAAAACGTTCGCTTATTCGTTGGTTTGCTATTATTGAATATACATTTACATTGACAGTGGTGATATTGAGCAGAGTTGTGACTATCCAGCTCCACTTTAAATTTTTGGAAGACATTTATTGTCCGATTTGTATATAAACACAGATAAAATTGTTTGAGATAAATCTGTAAGTCGTAAAACGGAACACGTCTGTCAAACATTTCTAGTAAATAAAAAAGCGATCCCAAAAGGCTGGTGGCAATTCTCTTGCTATCTATTATTACGTTCTGTGCATGTGAACCAATTCCAAATTTACAATAGTAAAACCCAAAACATTGTAAGAAACTATCCAATAACAATTAAATATAATTATATTTTCTACCAAACATAATTGTAATAGCGCATTTTGACAAAAGTACGTGAAAATATCTCAGCTAGCTGTGACTGAACCAGGGGATCCTGAGACTGATGAAATAGTTACTGTTCTCAGGCTAAGGATCCACGGGGTTATATGCTGATATAGGCTTCTTAGAGTCGGAGTATGACTCTGATATAATACCACCGACTCCGGAGAAAGCTACCTACTTTAATAGTACACTAACATAAGCCGAGGTATTTGTATGCCAGGGGACCAAACGAAATTTTGAAATGCAAGGAGAACATGGACATATCTTTAAATAAAATTGGCCTTCGGTATCAACAACTTATAAGAGTTCCTCAATGACATTACAACACTAAACAAGAGAAAGTTGATGCAAGGCATCAACGTCGCTGGGAAATCTTTAGCAAAATAATTATTGTGAAATATTTCAAGGGAATATGTAGAACAAATTAACAAAAGTGACGTAATTAACTCAAACTGAATTTTGCAAATATTGAACATTTAATATTTTTGTGTAAGAAATGCACATACACATTATTGATGTAAATAACATCAAAGAACACATATTAAGTTGAAACTTCTTTTTATGCTACAGCAACTGTGTCTCAGTATTACTGATGGTGTTAAATTGTAAATATAACAGGCAGACTAACTTCTGTATGCATATTCATACGTCTTTCTATGCCTCTGTTTTGGACAATAATACAAACAAATACCTCAATTATTAGATCCTTTAGGAATGCTCCGTTACATCACAGAGGTGTCCCGTCATAACCATAACCATAAAATGTATTTTTATACATAATATTACCAGCATGTTATGGACATATTATTCAGGGTTTGCCCATATCGGTGGAAACCACTGCACTATAAACAGCTTCTTACAAACTGACTCACATGACAAATGAGTTTAACTGGTTGATTCCTACTCCTAATCTGAATTCCTCCCTCTTATATAGAATATATTGCTAGCGTCAGCACATAACGTTTAGCGTTGGCCTGACCTATACACAAGACATTAATCAAACATAACGTAATAAAGCTAGCATTGAATAATATCTCGATACATATGGCGTGACACGGAAGGAAATGGTCGCGAATACGCGATGTCTATAATCAGAGCCAGATTTTGGACAGCAGGCAAGGGATTAAGGACGAAAGAAAGAAGTTCAATGATATAGAAATTATATTATTATAATAAGAAAAAAGACTTGAAAAACTAGGAAGAGTTTAAAAAACAGAGAGCAGGAGATTAGAAGGGTTAAAAAACTTGCGGCTTTTTGGCGAAATTAGCTTTGATTAACTCTAAAATCGAAACTGAAGACGCCCTAAAAGTTCAAATTAGATTTAAAATGTTAAATCAAAATCAGATGATCCAAGTCTTTAATTTCTCCCAAGTTAAAAACGGCGAACGTATTCACTTTTTAACTGAGATTGAAGTGAATTCAAATGTTAAAACTCTAATTGTAAGTGCACATGGCTCTGCCACAAGAGGGGAGCGTTAGTGGAAATGTGTTGTTAGGGAAAAATTCAAAGACAGCGACAGTAATACTGAAACCATCCGATAGTATCACAGGAAGGTTAATTTTGTAACGTGACGAGCAAGTGTAGACAAATTAGTTTAAGAAACTTTCTGCTACTTTAATACAGTTTTTGCTATAGATCCGACTTTAAACGACTGATTTAGTATTTTCTGAAGCTACTTAGCTTACTCATTAAACAAACTGATTGACAAGGTCGGAATACTTCCTTTAACTATATGGTTAACAAATGATTAGGTTCCAGATAATGATAAAAAATAACTAAATGAATTACGAAATCACAGCCTCCCAAATCTGTCCCCAAACGATGGTTAACCCTACACGCGTTTCGAACCAACACCAAACCAACACACAACACTGCTTTACAACATCAATTACAACTAACCAACCAAACAACCAACCAACCGACCGCTTCCCAAGCCCACTTAATTCTCTATAACCACATTTCCCACTAGACGCCCGAGACTGCGACCTGGTGTTTTGGATCCTCTTGTATCCAGTGGATCCAGCATTTCTGAACCAGGGCATCATGTATATATGTACTTCAGTCGCACGTATGTGGTTCCACTAAGTACTATCCGACCAAAGCCCTAGCTCAAAAACGTCAAATGTTAATATACGACTTTTTTCATACTCGACAAAACCATCTCGACTGCTGAGCAAAAACTCCCCTCTTTCCCCTACTTATTCATCTCATCCATCTAATCACCTTAACTGCCAACAAACAACCTCCGAATAAACGGCGCTTTATCCGCTTTCATACGCTCTTGCTGGTTCCCGCCTTCGTTCACCGAGGGAAACCAGCTATAAACTGAAACACATAAAATCAACCCAAAGTACCCACAATCACATCTCATATAGACCTTTCCAATGATATGTCACACTCGAGTTCTTTGGCCAAAAAAGTACAATTATTGGAAAATGTCAGACAATAAAAAAAACCTCCCCACACCCATATCCTGGGTAGGTAAAATAAACCATTGTGTTTGTCTCATTTAGACCTATAAAATGATGTATAACAGTATGATGTTATGTGAAAGATTTGATAAGGGTCGCTATAAATAATATCAATGATGTCCAGAGGTTGTGCACTTGGATCTATATTTGTCATCGCAGCCTCCAATCAGTACAGTATGTCATAATCTATACTGGTGTCATACCATATTTCTCCTAACCTAATTATCACTTGTTGCAGTATCCCCGACGTATGTCATTATGTGTGTAGCCAAGAAATAGAAGTACATGATATCTGTATGAAAACGATATGTATTTATATGGATGCGAATGATATGATTCGACTGTGGTATCATGTTAAATATTTTACGGAACAGAATCGAGCAAGATAGTCCATCCACTAAGTGCACAACCACATACACAGCACAAAGATACATTACAGTAAACACATATTTGTAAATATTTAGTAAGGCAAAATGACCAGAAAACATAAACACAGATGATAATTGAATAAGAGTACTGCGTGATTAAGGGTGCTTATAGCATTTCTTTCGCCCAAAACAAATCGCACAGCGTAAATTGGAAATTCTGGATTTGATATATATAAACATTAGACCCATGAAGCCAGTCGTTATGTGTCTAGTTTCAATAATAAGTAGCTTTTAGATTACTGTCGTTTCTCTTACTGTCTGTGTAAGCAGAGCTAATTTCTGCAATTGTATCCTCATTTCTTCTGTCTGGAAAGTTCTTGTTTTATAATAATCTTCCACAAACTCGATTAATGGAATGGAAAACACAGAATCGCAGTACAAAGGAACAGCACGCATTAAATGCACAGTTTGTTTGTAGTGCTAATTTATGTTACGACATCAGTGAACAGTGCTTACGGCGTTGCAGTCGTCATAATAGGTAATGGATAATTTGATTGAAGACAATGTCATTTGTCGCTCACGTCCGATTTATGTCATGATATCAGTTGCCTTTCTAAGGACTTGATTGTAACCCAGGAACACTGGTAAACACTGTTAACTGCCAGTCGTGCCCCCAAAACAACCAATCCGTTTCTTTCACAATAACTACTATAAGGATTGACAAACACGAATTAGTAATGCAATGGTAAATTAAAATTTATATTAATTTATTTATGATTACTGTATGTATTATGTTTAAAACCGTATGGATGAGTATGTAAGGCGCCAGTCAGCAACACTGACCCAAAATGAAAAATTTACACTTTATTTTTTTGAATATTTGTTTTGTTGGTATATATATGTTGTTGTAAGTGTTACGCATGTTTATCGCGATTTCATAGCGGAAGACGATTATGCAATTGTTTTAAACATCGCCGGTATATTCATGCGTCCAAACAGGAAACAGTTTTCCTTACTTTGCATGTGCGCAGTAACATTGGTTTCACTTACAAATTTTACACTGACAATTAATCATTTGCTGCTTAGCACAGATAAAAAATATTGAATTTGTTTTAAAAATCAATTGCATTTAGTGATGCCACGTCTTTCTGTAGATCAGAGAAACCATGCTATTGGTATGCTACGGGCGGGGTCAATGGTAAATAACGTAGCGCGTCATTTTGGCTGCTCCAGACAGACTATTCGTAATCTTGCGAACCGGTAGCGTACGTGCTACAACGTTACGTGCTGATCGCGTTATCACATTGACACACCTACGTAATCGTTTTTTACCAGCAACCATTACGGCGTTACGGGGTTCATGCACAGACGATCATAAACCGTTAGAGACAGAACCGTGTTCATATTCGTGCTCGTCGTCCATATACTGGACATATTTTGACAGCTCGTCACCGACCTGCCAGACTGTTATGGGCACAACGCCATTTGCATTTCACGCACAACCAGTGGCAATCGATACTTTTTAGCGATGAGTCACGGTTTACTATCAGCCATGCATATGGCAGAACACGCATCTATCGCCGTAGAAATGAAAGACTTGCAGATTGTTGTAGTCAGGAGAGAGACAGATTTGGTGGTGGCAGTATTATGGTCTGGGTGGGCTAATAGGGAATCTGAAAACTGATCTGGTCATTATCCTCGGAAATCTCAATGCTCAAGGTTATATCAATGTTTTAAACAATACAATGATACCATTCATGCACAATAACGGACCTGGCACTTTCCAGCATGACAATGCAACACCTCACAAGGCGCGTATATCTACACAATTCCTTGTTCAAAATAATGTTAACGTCTTGCCTTGGCCCGCTATATCCCCAGACTTGAACCCAATTTAACACATATGGGATGAATTGGGTCGGAGAGCCAGGTCCGAGCATCAAATTGATACCATAAATGACCTCCGAAATGCACTTGTGTTAGAATGGCAACACATTTCAAACGCGGTCATACAACGTTACGTAAATTCAATGAGGCGACGTATTCTCCAATGCATTTGTAAAAAAGGCGGTCACACTGGTTACTTATGATTCTTATAAAATCACTCAGTCAGTACTTTCTTTTTATCCAAATGTTGTGAGATAATTTACATTTTTCTGGAATTTTCATTTCGACCCCTCTCCACTTAATTGGTCAAACAAAAAATACAATGTCTGATTTTTTCCCAGTAAATTACATAAACACATTGATATTGCATTGAAGCTTCAATGAAAAAAATTAACCCTGAATATACATTTATCAACAAAATATATACTTTTGAAATCGATGAAAAGTTTTCATTTTGGGTCAGTGTATATGTGGACTGGCATATATACTGAATAGCACCACACGGTTCTTCAGCGTCATTTTCTGGCGTGTATAGTGCGAACAGTCACTTAATGATTCGAGTTTAAATTTCTGAGACAAATTTTATAGATAACAGTTTATATATTTTAAAACGAAACTTAGCGTAGCGATTTGTATGTTTATGCATTAAAATATCTAAAAGTTCGATTTTTAATTGGTCGCGATACATGTATAAACACGGATAATATCATTCAGATGGTGTTTTTACTGCAATAGATTATCGTCCGATGGTTACGAAAGTGGAATGCATACAGCATGAGGGGTCTTCGAGACATGGAGTCATTTTGTCTAAGAATTGATTATCGAATATTCGAATGTGTGTTCGAAAGACGGATCGAATATTCGAATTCCTGGTTTGCCATTCGTTGACACCCCAACACATATCTAATTTAAAAAGTGGAAGAAGAATGCGTTAACTTTATTGTCATAACTGTTTATAAGAATGCGACTGGTTTGTCTAATCGACGAGTACCTTCTGTATGTTTGATTGATCATTTTGTTAAGTCTCACAATCCAATTCAGATTAATTATGTAACGTTCAGCTGATTAAGACCGTATAATAGTCTGATTCTATTTTAATTACCATATCTCAATCCATGTTAATGACTGATATTTTACTCTGCAGGGACAGCAATGACGTTTGTCTGGCTAATTCACGTTTAAACATTCAGATAAGTGTAATGACTTCAAGCATAATTGCTATGTCTGACAGGTCTTGATGTCGATGATTAGCATATAATATGATAACTAATCTAAAGTTCAGTTCAACTATATCAAAGAAACATAGGTCGTTGATCGCAACCAATACTCGGTTTTAAGGTAAGGCCACCCTAATGAGAATGTAAATTTTATTTTTTTTGGAATACCTTGGTCAATATCAATCCTTAGCCTATGTGTTAAGCCTCTTGCCTTACATGCGAAAGGTCCAGGGTTCAAATCCCCGCAAGGCCCAAATTTTTGTCTGTGCTTTTTTCATGAAATTTCTTGTCTTACTGACTTTTTTGACAAGGAAACTGATATAAGATTATAAAATATAACATATCAATTTGTTTCTAAACAAATGCCATATTTCTCCAAATTTTGATAATTCTGCACGGTAAAATTTGATAAATACATATTACAAGATGTTATCAAAGCAAAACTGGACGGTAAAAGTTTTTCATTTTGTTAAAGAGGTGTTAAGGATAATTTTGATGTCCATTATATTAGAGTACTCACGTTATTATGTATGATTATGCTACCTTGAACATTGACATTTCTTATCGTGACTTAAACAATTACGTCATTTACAGGAGGGTGTATGCATATGAAGTACCACCTATATTTTTTACAAAGCATATTTACAGGAGGGTGTATGCATATGAAGTACCACCTATATTTTTTACAAAGCAGATTATTTTTGATTTATTTTCCGTATGATATCACTAGCACTTTCTTTTTAAGAATAACACAAACAGATGATAGAAAGTCTAATTTTTGAACTAAACAAAATTTATGCATGAAGAACATGAGTGGAATTTGTTACCCCCCCCCCCCCCCCCCAAATCAAGTCGGTTTAATCTTTAAACTTGAAAATCTTTAAAACGGCACGGTAAAACTTTGTAATATTTTGCACTTAGTTGTATTATGTGATCCAGAAACTCATGGAAACAGTTTAGTTAAGATTCTTGAAGATGAGTATTAGAGTGGTCTGACCTTAAAAACTCCAGTAGAAAAAGCGTTTAATATTTACTAGGATGTTTATGGACACATACTATCATGATCATTAGATTTTCCGTAAAATGTAATATGCTTAACCGAGTACTGGTACGATTTTATGTCCAAGGCTCTCTCTATTACTTGATATTCCATAAAAATTCGGTAATAATTATATAATTAATGCTACATGCGATTGCGAATATTTGTATTTATAATATTACATTTCGCTGTTTCCAAGTCAAGTCGATTTCTGGAATTATCTAATTAATTTATATAGCATCATAGGTGAAATGTATACTAACATTCAAATGCACATGTCTTTCATCATTTGGAAAACATTAGATTTGGCTATTTAATCATCATCTAGTCAAGATCGTTTGCCACCAAACAAAATAATCGTACGATGTTTTCAATAGTTTAATTACATAAAAGGGATGTATGAGGTGTGTCCAACAAAGTCGTGGATATTTCTATTCAGCGATTAGCGTCATTATAGTTGGCTATAGAAATGTAACATACACCACAATATACGTCTGCTGAACAAATGTGACTATAATATATTGATTTACAAGAAATGTATGCCATACCGCAACCAAGGTAGTTCTGCACATGTTGTATGTTGGTTTTATGGTGTTGTTCCAAAGTCATTTTCCGAAACGTCGTCTTTGTCAGTTACGAGAATACGCTTAAACTTGCACTTATCGTTGAGTTGTCTGATTATTTGTTTACAAAAACTGCGTCATTAGACTTCGAAGAACAACAGACAGTCATGAGATTGTGTCTCCCTGAATAAAACTCCGACGCAAGCTATGATTATACTCGGTCAACATATGGAGCGCCCGGAGTTCCAACCTATGACCTTCATATGGTCGAGTGCTCTACTGACTGTGCTTACCGGAAGTACTGGATAAAGACAAATGTCTTGAAATCTCCAATTATGCCCATCAATTATGGTTGTGTCTTGTGTCCATTTCGCCTTTTTTATTGAGTACATGTATGCATGTATTTGTATGCCCCCTTGTGCATTTGGGTAGCTGGACACTTTATTTTTAAGACATTATATGGTAAATGAAACGAATAACTATGACAAATAAGTCTATACATGAACCATGACGATATTTAAGACTGAAAAGGTAGTGATAGTCAAATCGAACTTTGTTTCAAGGCATTATTACTATCCTCGCCTGTGAATTATATTACCTTGTGTGCGTGTGTCTTTTATCTTTGTTATTGTTTATACTTTTATGTATCCTTGCGAGTTTTGGGTAGCAGAGCCCTTGTGTGAGTATGTGGCATTTCTTTCTCGACTTCAGCTATTTTTATTTTCGCCACGATTTTGAACGGACCAATCCCATGTTTGTCTTAAATCTTAGTTTCAAATATAATTCAGTACAGACGTCAATAGTAGATGCCATTACGGCACATGAGAAAATATAACAAGGGATTGTGCAGCTTCTAACTAAACGTACGAGACAAAAACAAAAAACATAGCACATACTATCTGGTATTTTGATACATTTCAGTGATATAGTATAGTATACTGGACATTCCCTACGCTTCTCACCGTCCATTAACTAAAACATTATCAAACTTAACAACTCAATTCAAGAATATCAGGAAATTACTGTGACACAAGTCTGATACACAATTGTAAATCCATTTGCGTCAGTAATAAAAGTGTGTCAACCAACTGAAATAAGGGTATTAAACCTCATTCTGGGATGATAAGTAATAAACATGCAAGGTTTTATCTCATACATCCCCTTCCAGTACATCAAGACATTTCTCTCGGTAGGCATTAACATCGCATTATTGTCACCATGAAACATAAATCGTGTAGAAATGCAGTCATAGATGAGATGTTTTAACACAATATTAGAATATTAAAAGACATTAAATTCAGAATACAGGTTTGACCTCCTTATATATGAGATGTTTTAACACAATATTAGAATATTCAAACAGACATCAAATTCAGAATTCTGGTTTGACCTCCTTATATATGAGATGTTTTAACACAATATTTGAATATTCAAACAGACATCAAATTCAGAATTCTGGTTTGACCTCCTTATATAATCATGTTCAGATATACTTTCGATTGTTTCTCTAGCAGGGAAATAGTTGGGTTTTTTACGTAAGTGTTATTGGTTACTATTCAAATGCCGTTATACGTAATTAGCAGTATAAGCTGTAGAATGACCATTAGAATAATGTCCTATCTATGGTACATTCTGCAGAAATACTTGCGAGATACTATTTACAAGTACAGGGTGGGTGAACACGTGACTTTTTTGTTTACTACGCGGCACGAAAAGCTGTCTGCCGATCACACAACGGAACGTATTTTGGCAGTTTTTGTTTGATAGAAATAGTTTTTAATAGCCTTAAACCTGGTCATGCCAATATCGACACATATATCTCTGTAGATTAGCCGGAATGCGTGTCACAAAATTTAAACGAGGTGAAATGTTCCGCGATTTTGGTTGTGGCACGCATTCCGGCAAATCTATATATAAAAACATAGTTTTTGATAACCTATTAAACACTATTTCTAACAAACAAAAACTACCAAAATACGTACCGTAAACAAAAAAGTCACGTGTTCACCCACCTTCGAATATTATACGTCTGAATACATTAATTACGCTTCGTTTTAGTTTAGAATATATTAACTATATCATAAAATAGTGACAAACGCAGATTGAAGATACTAACGTATGAATGTCCAAATTAGTTTATAGTTACTGTGTTATAAGTTTTATGTTCATACAAGACGCAGCTGTTAACCAGTTCAACTACGGTCTGATTCTGAAGTCATTTTTTAATTGTGCATTAATACCCGTTTTGAAATTTTTATAAACATTATTTAATTCGTTTTTACAATAAATATTTACGATTGTTCCTTGGTTTTATAAGTGTCGATAGTGTGTACGTACAATATATATACGTTGTATGACATAACATTTTTTATTTAAGAATTATGTCATTATTACAATGTTTGAATAATGTCTGCATTTTTTCGTCGCAGCCGTACTAACATGGTTTCGATAAAGGGTACGTACCTTACCGAAATCCACTGAATTTCGGTGAATTTACCGGAATCCCTTTTTTATCTGGAGTGACCAGCATTGTTTTATGTTGCACAACAAATCTTAACATTCAAATTGCGTCGACTATATTTTGTCAAGATATGTCCCGTTGTTGTATAGTCCCTTGTAACTAAATGTGAGTGGTGATATACATGTTTTGAGTTATAATCGTTGTAGTTAGTAATATGTACAATGTATATTAATGATAATTAATTAATAACATCATCTGATACAGTATCTTACACAGTATATGGTAACTAGAGGATGAACATGTGACTAATGCGGAACGAAATATCTAATACAGTATTAAGTGATAACGCCTTATATGATAACACACATCACATTAATAGACTAACGCATGATAAGGTTACTTACACGGAATAAAGAATCATTGAGCCTTTTCAAGTGTCTTATGTTTTCTAGATGGTTGATTCCCGGAGGTCTGTGTGGGGAGGCACTGTCGTATGTATGTGGCATTCCATGTAGCTACTTATTCTCTCTCTTTTTGCAGAAAATATACAGGAAATGTGTAGACGGTGCTTATTATTACGAACTAGTAAGTATATATAAATACAAACACATTATTGACATGAAGTGGCATGTTGCGTGAGGGCCTAGCTATACATTCGGTTAAAATGTTTTAAACTTTAAATTTGGTTACACCATTTACTTTTACATATAATTGTTGAAGATAAAAGTTGTGTACAAATAAAAAGCCTAACTTGCACAAACACACTTGCTATGAACATCTTATTGTTGCAGGTATGTTTCATGTCATTTAACAGAACACAATCTTTTGTAACAGTTGTAACACAATCCAATGTTATTTTAAGTGTGTCTAGTGTCTTTGATTCATTGCTTCAAACACAATACATCCTGCAAGGCGGCTGAAATTAACATAACAATAATTAAAACATGACGATCAATCAGTTTAACTCAGACAATGTGTGCAAGAAAAAGACAAATTCCAGGCTGTTCGTGATAGATTATTAAATTCGTGATGCAATGACAATATTTCAAGAAAATTAAACCAAAAATCACATGCAGATTAAAACAAATACATTATCTAAAGATATGATTTTTTCGTCTGTGAACTTCAATACAAAATAAAACAATTTCACTGGAATAGAATAGCAAAATTAGCTTAGGAAACCTCGGAGACGCAATGAATGCAATCGCTACATAGCAAAATAGTTCCTGGTTCTCAGTGAACGTTATCGTGTGTTTTGGTTGCTCATTAATCTGTTATTTAAATATTTGTCATCATTCTTTTCAATCATATTTATTTGGTTATTTTAACTAGAATGTATGTTTCCCTCACTTTTGCGACAAACTGCAGATGATTTTTGAAAGCAACCAGAAGTAGCGCTCTATTGAGGCAATTCATCACTGGCGAATGTCATTGTTTGTAAAATCACGCGATAAATGCTAATGGTCGAACAACCGCACAAGTGAAATTAAATTCCAAGGGAATACTTGTTCACATTTAAAGTGATGGTTGTTGCATACAAGTGTTAGCATTTTTTTAACTGATTAGAATCGTGTCATTGGGAAGTTATAAGACCACCTTTCAAAGTACTTGTTACAATCATACATATGTATGACCGAGAACGTATTCGTAATAGTTCATTAATTACGTTATGAATTTCTACATTAGATAAGTATATATAGTTTTGAGAGAACACTAAAATTGTATCTTCATATATTTGCTGTTGGGTGCACACTTTAACCAGGTTTAATTACGGGGTTGTCGCTCACCGATTCAATGCGTTTATGCATCAAATTAATCATTTAGTATCAATTTATTATCTAACTAGTCTAAGATTCCTTGACGTTTTTATAGGCGTTACTCATACTTAACCTAAATGAATTACTATGTGCACACGACTTTAGCTGCATGTATATCAGGTACCCTTCCAAGTATTTTGTCTTCATGTTTGGCCATATACCATAATGCACTGAATAAAAATGCTAAGTACTCTACAACATATTTTAGGATATTGCTATCAAATTTAATATCAAATAGATGTTTTATACACACAATGTGCATTTTGTATGTAATATTTCGATGACATTTCAGCGCAAGCTGCAGTATGTTCATTGAAATCAAGCCACTGATAAAACACCACACGGAAATAAAAGTCACATATTCACTGACTCGGTCATTAAGCGTGGTTAACGTTTGCCAGTGATAATCTTTCCATGTTTGATTAAATTAACCAGAACATGCCCCTAAAGATATTAAGAGAATGGGCAAATATTCCCCAGAATTGTGTTGTCAATGATAAATAGATGCCAAGCCGTTAACACGATTACAGGCGAACGGCGGTCACACTCAATAATGACCTATTCAATTAATCTATGACTTTTAATTCCTGCGTGGTGTTAAGCAATTGGCTAAACTTCACAGAATTATATTCGTTATTACATTATGCCAATGAGAAATAGATTCCAGGTCTTTATCTAGGCCGACGGTTAATTTTCACGGCAGCTGCAAGTTATTTCATATTCTAAACTGTCATTCACTATGTAATTTAAAGATGTGCTTTATTGCAAAAAATAATAATATAAAAGTAATAATAGTTATGTTATTATTAATAAAGGGATGTAATTCCCTAAAATACTTCAAAATATTTTTTTAAATGTTAGTTTAAGTCTTGGAAGAGACACAATTTGGTAGTAATGTCAATTATATGTCTCACAACTACGATGAACTTCATTTACCATAAAAAGAATACTTTTGAAAGAAATAAGAAAATTGCAAATGCCAGTTTCATCATGCGTTTTTTTGTAAAATGTAGGCATCTTTCTGTTTTTAATATGATTTTTTTTGCAAAAACTAGACGGTAAATGTTA
The DNA here is from genome assembly GCA_032209605.1 of Mactromeris polynyma. NCBI lineage: Eukaryota > Metazoa > Mollusca > Bivalvia > Venerida > Mactridae > Mactromeris > Mactromeris polynyma. Next base: position 34,105,382 of record JASFXZ010000004.1, read on the forward strand.
CTGAAATTTGAATATATAGTTCATGTTATATGTTACAAATAATTGGTATTGAAGACAATTTGATGCCCAACTGATTTTGGGGTTTTCTAAAATAGTCAACATGTGAATGTTCAAATGAAATAGTCCCCTTTTTAAATATTTTATGACACAAATGTTTTTTTGTTTTATTTTCAATCATTGCTTTCCATCGTCTTATTTATAATGGCTATTTTTTCAGAGAAGAAAAATGGCGATTAATTTTTTGGAAAGGTATATTTTTTAAAATTTTATCCGCATTTTTATATCTAGTTTTAAGCAACAAATGCTTCATTTTCCGCTGTATTATGCCAATGATGGATAGCCAACCTTAATTCCCGCATGGTGTTATGTTATTGGCTGATTGCAATGAATTGACTGTATTTAAGCTGTTTAGTACAAGCATTACAGGCATATTAAACTCTCTGTGTACAAAATCTCTTTGATGCATTCATATATGATTGCAATCCTAAAATGTGTCAAGGGGGTAATTCAAACGGTTCCTTATCAACATATTCAAAGAATGCTTTCACGTTTCCACGAAGTACGATAGAAAATTGCGGTATATTTATGTTGGTTTTGAATAATTATATAGAGATGCTGACGTTCACTAATGTTTCCATCAATAATTAGAATACATATTTCTTTGAATTAAGTTTATTCTGTTGTCTTTTTTAAACTTTTCCAAACTATGTTTACTGTAAAGTGTCTTCACTCACCGGCCATGCTGTACATAAATGCATAGTTGCATCTCTTCACTATCAATATCAAGTTATTTCAAAAAGTTAATGTTGTACTACATATTGTAAGATAGACACAAGAGATCATCAAGTACACCAGTTATACTTTAACCTATAAACGGCTCACCTTTAAATCTAATACCCACGTCTATATTTTATGTTAAAAACAATGCGTTAATGGCTTGAAATGAAACCCCTAAAATATGATTGACGCAATATTTCTGAACCAAAACATTTTATAATACCTAAGTATATCTAATAAAGAAGCCAGGCACATTCACTATTTAAAATTAATAGGTGTGCGAAAAAACTATCATTCAACATACTTCTGAAATATGAAGCCCAAGGCACTCTTTAAGGGAGAACACTTATTACATGAAATATATCTGTGTGTTCTCGTAAAAGAAATAAACCAGGTTTCGTAACACATTTTGGTTACTTATTACACATTCTTAACAGATGAAACAGACGTAACTGATACTCCATGGGGTAAGAATTAACTAACAACTGATGAACAATATAAAGAAATGAAACAGAATTAAGAAGTGTTAAAAATCCTCTTGTTAAATAAACACAAAAAGCATATACAATGTTTCTGACTTTTAAATTTACTGAGTGGCCCTTTGTGGGACTTAAACAAAAATAAACTAACTAGTAAGCCGTGTAAATAAGTTGCCAACGACATTCATGCTTTCGGACAGCCTTATCAACCTGGATAAACATGGGTTGGTTCCTAGAGAGCATCAATAAAATAAATATAATTATGTGCTGTTGCATTCCGATTGATGACAAAACTGTATAACTGCAGACGTTTCCTGTACCGCATTTGCCCTCTTTTGATTCTATAACATATTCTATTCTTGAGTTTACTTCCTTTTCTAGGGGTTTATGTGAGGAGAACTTTGTGGTTAATTCTGACATTCCCTGCGCTTCTCTCTCTTTACTATAAAGACACCAATCTGACATGCAGATGATAGGTTGACGATTGGTTATCTTTGTGTGTTTTTGTCCACCTTCATATGGCTTTCTTTTAAATCAGTGATTGGATATGTTTGCGTTAAATGCTTATCTAATTGATGTTATAGACAGCAATAGAGAAAATACATTTATAGTTTATGGTTTCTGAAAAAAGAGCATTTAATTGGAATCTTAATGAAGTATAATCACTAAGAATAATTATATTTGTATAATAATCAGATGTGTGATGTAGTTCTCAATGCGACATTAATGTTCGGAACAAAGCACAATTTAGTGGAAGTTAATATCATTGTTTGAAAGCGAATATTGCCTGCTGTGTTTGTAGCGAGATTTATAAATTAGAATACGACGCATGATGCTTGTTCAATTACATTATCTAATGAACGAGTCTACCTACGAACATAAGGGAAATCAATTCAGTATTGGCGAGATAAAGCTGGTTGAAGAGAAATACGCTGTCTGACATTTGTCTCATCTTTTCGCCTTGTCATCATTTCGCGTTCTAGTTTATTGTTAACGAACTAATTATGTTGTCGCCGTGGACAGACTAGCAACACATTGCACTAAAGTACAACATTCTAAAAGACAAGTATGCTCCAATACACACTGCTACAAAGGTTGAATGGTATCCGGAAGACAACATTTTCTGTTGAAAATTGCTCCACTTTGATGACAAAGTCATTGGCCTTCAAGTTCATATCTGTTCGGTAACTATCCTTACTGACATTGTTTTAGGAGTGTTCTAATGGCAACATATATCATATATACGTATATATACGTCGTACGTCGTACAAATAAAGAATATAATAATGTATTCCGTCTGTTAAGAACAATTTGGCAATGTGACATCGTGTGGCAAGCATTTGCAAGCCGGACAGTTGACTTATATTCTGTTTATCATATCTTTACCAAGTATCGTTGGAACCAGACATGAACTAATCTTAAATATTATTCAATTTCCGAGTGTGTTTAATGGAGAACCGCCCGAGACACAACAGGTGTGGCCTCGGGCAGACGGCTTACTTCTCAATTTCCACGCAGTTACACAACATAACATTAAATTAAAAATGAATATACGAGTATAAACCGTTTTTTTTTTGTACAGGCATTAACAAACGAAAAAAGCTCAACGTCATAAAAGTGTGAAGTCGAATGTTTAAACACTATCTCCAATCATTTTGACCTATAGTTTTGACCAACCAAATTCTGTCCTCGAAGCGGGCTTTTTAAAATCTGACCGATCATATTTTCATCCAAGAGGCTCCAAATGGGGTTTTCGTAAGATGTGCGTTCGTTAGCAGTTCGAATTTTGCGTAAATAGTTAATATGTTTAAGCATGTATAAAATTACCCTGATAAGACAGGTCCCTGATTGTAATATATATATCCGAGTAATTTTTTGTAAGGATTTATCTTCCAACATGTTGCGAAATATTATTTCATTTAACATACCGGAAGACATCATTCTATCTACAACGTTTGTCTTTTTTAAAGATATTTCTTGTTTGTTATGACTGTGTGCTCAACATGAAGTTCAGGGTATGACCCGATGTTCAGAAAATGAGAATCTTTACCCCTGCATAAGTAAGATGTAGCAAGCAAAGCATGAGCAATGTTCCGATTGGATGCTGACCAACTAGAAATATTACAAGAATATAACGTAAAATAAAAGTAATACAATAATTATGATTTAAAACGTATACAACCGTTATTGAACTTGTAAACTGCATCATACGACATTTTAATCCCAAGTGGCGATGATAAACATGTTCAGTCTGAATAATATGATTAACATTCGAAATCATTTCCAATGTACTATAGAAATGAATTGAAGAATGTAATGTCGTCTATGCGACGTGAATGTATCCTTATCGTGAATACTAATGATACTTCACAAATTGCACAATGTATAAATTGTAACCGGCGTCAGATTCATATGTACAGTCTATTGTATTGGTTAACGTTGAAATGCCTTTGAGAGTTATTATTAATACACTTATTATTCACGGTACAATTTCGTTACAATTTTGAATGATTGTACGCCTGTTGTTGGCTATTATATTTCATAAGATACGCTGGTCTTCTTCAGTTTTGCATACCGTGACTTTTAAAAGATATCTATATGAGTAAATAGAAATAAGATTTTTGTGTTAATTTCTGTATTATAATAATAAGAAATAAGCAAGCACATACATTGTAGAAGTCCGAAAGTAACGCGACAGAAATGTAGAAAAACAAGTCATTTGAGCGGCACTTTCACAATAACTGAGTATAGTAACAGACAATCATGCAGAACAGTTAAATATCATTAAAGACGTGTCAAAATATAACCACATAACTACAAACGAATAAATAATTACAAATAACTTAACAATGTTTAGCTTGATAAAGTCTAAGGATTTCTGTGATCACAATATTTCACAACTTTTAAAACGCCGGCTTTTGTATTCCGTGAATTACATCGACCGCCTTTAATCACACCAATGACAGTCTCCCATGGCTATTTAATTTCACTGACAAATGTCAACAAAGTATTGATGTACTACCTATGTCGTCTAAATGGAGATCGAGTGCTTCGTTTACGTTTTTTTACAGACATTGTTTACGGCATCGCGCCAGTTCTGCAAACTGTTAGCATAAAACAGACAGATTGATTCACGCGAAATTCAGAGAGATTGTATTACCCTGCAAACGTGCCAGAGATTTCAGACTTTGTTCCTGACAAATAATAGGAAAGCCTAAAAGGTCCTACCCGCAGCATCCACCAAACAACGACATAGTTTCTTTTATATCACAATCATTTCAGTGGGGAAACGAGTCTCACTGCAAGAAATTATACTATGAATAGAACATATACAGTAGAGAAGCCCGAAAAGCAATCAACGTGACGAGTTTAATAGTGTAAACTTAATATACACTAACTGCACTATTGCGAAATCTTCACATTCAATAGAAACATGACAGTGAACTTTCTTTGAGGTAGTATATGTATTCTTAATTTATTTCCATCAGGTTGATTAGGTAAGCGCAAATTAAGGTCGGTGTAATGTTGTGCAAATGAAAAACGACATCTTAACCCTTGGGGAACCAGCAGAAAATTACCTACTTTAAAAGTGTATACTAGGATTTCTTCATTAGGGAGATTCATTTTGGCATGGCGTCTAGTTCATTGTGAATTTTCCATTTCAACAAACAACAAGGACATGCATTTTAGCACATTTAATCAAACAAAAGTGTTTCAAACAATACCTGACATGACATGATTGACAGCTATTACATGCTGGCCACGTATCAATATTCGACTACATTTGCAATTGCATGTGAAAAGCACAGCCCGGTGTGTCTGGGACGCTGAGGAATATCTGATAGATGAAAGCAAAGTACGATGTTTCACTTTCAGTCCCTTTTGACGGGCGTTTTCTTGTCTCGTAACTTCAGACAAGTCAATTTTCTGCTTTTATGACAGCAATGGGACCAGACGGTTAACATTATGCATTAATTGCAGACAATTTATAGCTGAACTTAAAATCATTGCTTGAGATGACAATGGTCGTGGTTGTTTTGTACAACATGTCAGCGTTATAACAATTGTGTGACATTATCGCAAATTGAAAGACTTCATTGGACTCCAATGTGGAAATTTTCAGAACAATAGATTTTAATAACAGAGAATTTGTTGTTTTCCTCAATTTTGAATAAACGTTTGGCGCAATTAGCTGTAAAGGTAAGATATAATAGCTTGTTTGCTGCATTAGTTTGTGTATGGCCATAGTATATGGTAAACACATTATGAATATGAAATAATGATATATGAGTATTTATTTGAGATGCCATAATCGTAGTTTGTTATCTGACGAAATTTCCCTGAGCGAGATGAAAATGAGGCTCACTCTCAAAGGAATGATCATTTACAAATGTATACTGATGCTTTTGAAGAATTTGTTGCTGAGGAAACAGTACGGGGAAATGTACTCGGGCCAGCATTACGTGCACTTATATATGTACTTGACCAATGTACCGACAACGGAAACATCGGAAATATGTTACTTAGCGCAAAGTCAAATGTTCCGTTGATGGTACAAATTTAATAATAATATATATATGAAATATACATTATAAAGAAACTGTTGTCAAGTGTACACCCTAATGGGCATGATGTTTGCTGTGAATGAAGCAGTTGTTGATTCAATTAATACAATAATCCGGATGTTTTTACCGCGCTTATAAAAAATATACATTGCATTTTTTTTCATATGAAAAATATTTTGATGTAGTGAAATTACCTGTGTACTTGAACATTTAAGAAAAGTAAGAATTATGTACAAATAATAATTGTTTGGGGGGGGACATTTGTGTCATACCGTTTTTAAAAATGGGAATATTTCATTTGAACATACATCAAGTATCTATGTTAGAACACACACATATCCGTTAAGCATAAACTTATCTTCAATGGAAATTATTAAACACAATGCCGTCTTTTTTATCCAACGCATGAGGAAACTGGAATTTGTAATTTTGCTTAATTCATTCAAAAGTATGATTTATTTATGGCAAATACACTTCATTGTAGTTGTAAACCATAAGAAAATTGACATTGTCGCCAAATTATGTCTCTTTTACTCGTAAGACTTAAACTAACATTTTTGTAATAGTTTGAAGTATTTTAGTGAATTAGCTCCCTTAATTAATAATACCATACCTTTGTTTAGCTTTTAAAATAACACAACGTTTATTGAACGGCGTGTCAACGCCGTGCATATTGAGTTCTGTTAGCGTCGTTTTGCAATGGACTCGGTTAAGAACAAAATTTGGGGAAAAATCGAACAGAGCCTAGGGTGGGACTAAAATCCGGGACTTTAAAAAAATCCGGGACTTTAAAAAAATCCGGGACTTTGGTGGGAAAATCCGGGATCGATATTTTGGACTATATCGTAGGTATCAACGGTCAATAACGGATAGAAGAACATTCGTTCACACCCTTCAGTTAACATATGTTCCACTCGAACAATTTTTAAAAATCGATCCCGGAGAATCACGGATCCCGGATAACGGGTTTCAGTCCCACCCCAGAGCCTATTGTCCGCCTGCGCAGACCGGCGGGAATATATGTCGGGAAGCGAACGATTGTACGTTGTAACGTCATTATTGATTTTGTATGCTACAAAAGCTAAATTAAGGTATGTGATTTTGTTGTATATTATGATTGATGTCATTAACTAATATTTTCAACTGTATAATTATTGAATTTTATCGTTTCAACATTGTGGTTGACCCATCGCGTGGTTGACCTACATTTTATTTGTTATTGTTATGATGCAGCCAGCATTCGTCTCTGTGCTCTGTTTAATATTTTGCAGTATTTTCCCTCAATCATAAGTCATGTATCGTTCAAACATGCGTGATAATTAACATGTAAACGTTTAAACTCGCAGGTTGTATTAAATACACTGATCACATGTTCTAACCTTACAGCGATTTTCCGAAAATGTACTTTCAGTTTCAACTTTCAATTTCATTATTACATGCAGACTGAATGTGTCTAAGTACATAAGCGTCGCCTCGATTTAGCATATTCCTGTATGACCTCCAATACTTGGAAATGACCCTGGCCTCGGATATGAAATTGCAATGACTTTCAATTTTAAAAGTCCACGGAAAACACTGCCAATGATAGATGGAGAATCTCAATTAAGATAATTGTCTGATGACATCTTTAAATTGATGTCTTCAGATACACGATCAGCAAATGAATGGCTGTTCTAAAACATTATTTGAGATGAAAGGCAAAATGCATTATTATCCATTGGAAAGTCTAATGCAGTATTTTATTGATTTACCTTTTATTGCAGGAAGTTCCGAAGAAGCTGTATGTGAGGTACTGAGAATGTCAAAATAAAGAACATATATTTTGAAGATGCAACAAACAAATGTTAGGTGGCCTTATGGTGCAAATGTGTGAATGAAACCTTTCAACCTGGAGATTTGTCATAACAGACAGTGTTACAAATACCTACAGAAATGAAGTTTCCCTTTCAACAACATCCCAGACCTTAGTCACGGTATGTCACATGTATGGTTCTCCTACTGTATAATAAACTCACTTTAAACAGATAAAAAATAGTGACTTTGAAAGCCTTGGAAAACTTGCGTTGAAGTACGTGTAACATTTCCTTGTATATAAGTTCATAATTTGAAGTTAGTTTAATACTTAAATGTTCATGGAAAAAGTTAATTTGAAAGACATGTTGAATGAATAAAATAGCAGTACAAATGCTGTTTTGTCCTTGAATTTTGTGAAAATACCCTTTGAAGAGTCCTTGAATTTTTTTTGGGAAGGGTGGGAAATCTGATTTGTGTTGTGTCTTGAACAACAGACAAATTGTGAGGTTAATTATTGCAATTATAGGAAATGATACATTGATATTCTGCTATACAAATTTAAATAGCAAGTTCAAATTATTGCAATCCTGTCGCCTGTTACCTTAAGCTAAAATAAGATATTGCAAAAAAATTCTGAATGTACTTTAGTACAGTAGTTATATCATCAAAAAGGCATAAAGTTTTTTTTGTCCATTCAGATAGTTTTAGTTTAATAATTTTAGCAGCTGTCAACTGATACTTTTGAAATATATTGTTATTGGCTAATGCTTTTTAATACCATTAAATTTTACATGGAGACATTAATATGTCATGGTTATAATAAACATGTAACTAAATCCATTGTTAAAGCAGAAAAGTAAAGAAATACACAATTAAAGAACAACAAACCGTCAAAGAGTATATGCAGCAGCAAGATCAAAGTAATACATTTTTTTTTTATCATAAACACGATTGGGTCACTTATCCTCACACTCCATCAAAAAGAGCTTTAACACTAGGCGAAAGGTTCAACACCTAAATATAGCAAAAATTGTTCAGATATTTCTTAAATATGTTTCATTAATACCCTTACAATATATCTATACTATTGTATTTTAACAGAAAACAGAATTTCCAGTAGAAGACGTAATTGATGAGGTGGATAGTGTTTGTCAGGAAGAAGATGAGTTCTCCTTCTTAACAATAGATGACAAAGTAGTTGTGGTACCTGTAGGAATGGTGAAGCAGATGTTCCCAGATATGCAAGATGAACATTAGAGCTTCATAGTGTTGATTTGTGTAAACCTTACATAAGTGTCACTTGCACTTACAAGGACAGTGATCCCTTATCTATTCGGAACAACTGAGACTGCAATCAAAGTTATGCGAAAAACTAGATACTATTTCTGATATCATTCGGTATTTATTCATATCCCGGTATTGAAGGTGCTAATTTTTTTTAATTTGAAGACATGATTCCCTGTGGCATATTCAAAGTACACACCAATTTTGATAAAAAGCATGAAAAATTATGCAATTGCTTACAAGTATAATTTCTTTTGGAATATTTTTGTTGCCAAAATTGAAAACCTGTTGCCAAATTATTGTCTTTTTCACATTTGATGTTATTGGCGAATGACAGAAGGAACCCTAGAAACAAAAAATGTGGATTTTATTCTTGATTTACGACTGTTTCAGAGAGAGAAAAAAAACTCCCCTCAACAACCTCTAACACACCACTTTATTATTTTCTTCATTGGTTGCTTTTAAAAATTGAAATTTACCATTAGTAGTAACTTTATTTCTGTAGGTAATGGGGTTAATATATTGCATCCTGTGGAGTGCAGTATTTTCTGGCCCTTTATTCTTAAATGTATAAAATCAGCTTGTTAGTGCAATGAAATTTACTTCAGGGACAATATTTATAATATTTGTGCATACGCCTTGGCATGTAACCAGGAAAGTACTGGGTAGATTCCAGGAAAGTACTGGTTAGATGCCAGGAAAATGGTAACTGTACGATGGGTCTCATCGGCACTATGCAGTGACCGTATTTGGCTTCAAAAATTGTCTGTTTGACCTATACTTCTCTACTGGCATCAAAAAAGTATATTTATGGTGTGCGGCAGACATACCGGGTCGACCAAATTACCATAATGTGCATTATAAAATGTGCGCGGCGACGGGCGACCTCATAAACACAGTAATACTATACATACATACCTTTTTACTGTATGGCAAAAGTTAAGTATGTCAAAAAACCACATGTAAAAAAACCCAGTCAGCACTCAAAAGTTTTAAAAAAACCAAGCCCTCCCTTATTTTGATTTAATTTTTGCTTGGGCCTCTTATTTGAATATATTGTACTGTGTTTTGATAGTTGACTTTGCTTGTCTTTGATACTTGTAACAGTTCTTACATTAATGTGCTTTTGCAATATTCATGTCTTGCCTCAGTCTTCAGGTGTTTTATTGCTGTTTGTTTCACTTTGATATTTTTTAATTATTTAACTCATTCGAGATTTGTTCATTGCATGATTGTCCTCAAATATTGTGTCACACAGCCCCACTCAGCCCCACTCGAATTCCAAAATAGCCACTTGGGCTTCTGATTGCCAGACATTTTTTCTAAAAAAATATATTTACCCTTTGGCTGATTTGCTATGAACATGGCACATGATTGTACTGTACCAAAATTACATCCAACATCTGATTCGCTGACATATTTTGGATATTATATCTAAAGCTGCTAGAGCAGTTTAAACCAAACCGGGTAAAAATGTTCCTTGAATAGCCCTATGCTGTGTCTGCAGTCTACTTTCAACTTTTGATACAACTGGTCTAACATACTTTTTGTTACTGACTAAGCTCAAAGTAGTTTCCTTTAAAACAAAGCTTGGATGATTTGACCTGGATTCATGTATAAACTATATAAAAGATGATGTTTTTGCAATTAAGCTACATATGAAGTAAACAGTTTAGTACTAATATTTAACTACAATGTATAATTATATAAACTTTGTTATTGCTTGTACATATGTGTTCATCATCTTGTATTTATTATGTCTCCACATGTTGTATGTTTGTCTGTCCAGTCTGCCTTGTTCTCCCTTTATCTCCAAAATCCAGTAATAGATTTTCATCAACTTGCTGGGAAGTATCAGTATGAAGTCTAGTAGTTCATATTGTAATTTGGGGTCATAATGTTAAAAGTCAAGGTCACAGGTGTCTGTTTTGAAAACCTTGTCTGCTGTTCATCTCTAAAAAAACCTATTACATTTTCATCAAAGTTGTGCTTTGAAAATTAATTGGAAAATACCCCACTGCAACAAGATAACTCATAACCTATGGCAAGCTAGTGTTATCATAACTTTATGCCTGGCCATACTGATTTTACTCTAATTTAGCGAGGATAGAATTTAATATGTCATTTCATAATTAAATATTCACAAACGTTACATAAAGGGTCTAATATCTTTGTATTTCATTTATTTACAATCGTGACAAACATTTCACTTGTTTTACAGTCTTAAGGTTCTACCATTATTACTGACCATTTTTCTTTATTTTGGATTGAAAATCTAGCATTTCTAGAACAAGTCGGATTGAAGATCTCTTGGAAAAAATGTTTATTCTTTCTTCAATAATTTTTTATTCTTTTTCACATTTATGTTTTTGTTTTATTCCATATTCCATGCAAACCTTCTTACCTAGTTACACAAACTTTGATATTATAAAACTGTTTACAGTCAAACCTGTCTGTAAAGACCACCCATGGGAACAGCAAAATGTGGTCTTTGTTTACAGGTGGTCTCTATTAACATATTAAATATCATTTAAATTGGTCTGATGGGAGATAAAATTGATGGTCTTTGCAGACAGGTTTTGCAATAGTGGTCTTTGTTCGTAGGTGGTCTTTAACACATGTTTGACTATAGTTACAAAACAGAAACTTATATGCAACGAGTTGCCAGCTTGGCTACATAGACAAGTGGTACAGTCCCACACCCCATTTGTTTGCTTTGATTGTATTGAGTAATCGTTTTTGCTTTTTGGTCATTATTGCATTATTTCTTTCTACTGTTAATATGTATGTGATATATGTAAATACGTTTATATTTCTCTTTGCTATGTTCTTTTTGTTTACTTCTCTAGTTATTCATATACTAAGTCTGCTAAATCCGTCTGTGTACACCTCCTATCACTTTTGTAGATTCAGGTATCATTTACAGTTTTCATTTACATATACAATTTCACCATTATCCAGTCCTCCACAAAGTTTATACTCATTATACATTCACACTGCTTGATAACTTATCCAGTGTGTGATTCTAGCATGCGGTTGTTACATACTGAAGTGATATCATATTTTGACAAGGTGCTATATCATTTAGTGATTAATGTTTTTGTATTGAGTTATTGTGTTGCATTTTGGTCACTTTTGCATTATTTCTTTCCACTGTAAATATGTTTGAGATATAAGTAAATACGGTTTTATTTCTCTTAGCTATGTTCTTTGCCTTATTATAATAGTCATTCATAAACTACGGCCTGCTTTCACTTCCTACCACTTGTTCATTCAGGTAGCATTTTATAGTTCTCTCTTTTTAGCTATCATTTACATTAAATTACACTATTTTTCTAACTTTCAAAATGTCTAAACTCATTTTACATTCACACATTGCTTGATTAATTCAGTGTGTGATGCTGGATGTCTGTTTGTCCACTGACATGTTGTTAATTAAACTGTAGTGCTCTCACATTTTGACATGATATGCAATATCATTTAGTGATTATTGTTCTTCTTTTTAATTTTTAGTAAATACTAATTATGTAAATTTGTCGGTATTTCTTTATTTATTTCTACCGTGATAATGATTGTGATTTATGTTAATATGTTTCAATCAATGTTTTGCATTTTGAGATGTATAATGTTGTCTTAATTTACATGCATGATGTTCATTATCATGAAAGTTTTCCGCACTATCAATTTCTATTTCTGTTTAACTGTCCATACAAAAACTAGTCTGTTCCTTAATAAATTCCTACTACTAAAACTACAAATGTACTTTTTATACATTAATATATAGTTACACATTAAAGCATAATAAACACATACTGTTAGTTCAAATTGCAGTTGTTCTATTTCATTTTGTTTACGCCGTGCACCCACCTTTGCTGCATCAGGCAGCAATTTTTTACTTGTTAGTATACAGTGAAAGACTATCAGGAATATTAAATAACTTGTGTTACTGTGAAATTAATTTTTAACATATACAATGTATAAAAATAGAAATTACCCAACTCATTAGAGTGTGAAACATATCGACACGACACAATACACATACCTGAAGGCAACTGTATGTATTCATGCTGATCCGGAAAGTAGGCTTCGCCGGTGGTTTTATGTTCGATATGTTCACGAGTAAGTCGCACAACCACCCAGTACACAAGGAAGGTCTGTGAAGTTTGCAGTTAGTTGTTAATTCATATGTTCGTTTCCGAATTCACAGCTGTTAGTTATTAGTTCAGAAGTTTATTCGAAAATGCATAGCAAGAAGTTAGATGTGAGTTCGGATATGATGTAGCGAATACACAGCTATAAGTTGTCAGTTCAGATATTCGTTCCTGAATTCACAGCTATTAGTTGTTAGTTCATATGTTCGTTCCCGAATTCACAGCTATAAGTTGTCAGTTCAGATATTCGTTCCCGAATTAACAGCTATTAGTTGTTAGTTCATATGTTCGTTACTGAATTCACGGCTATTAGTTGTTAGTTCATATGTTCGTTACTGAATTCACAGCTATAAGTTGTCAGTTCAGGTATTCGTTCCCGAATTCACAGCTATTAGTTGTTAGTTCATATGTTCGTTACTGAATTCAAAGCTATTAGTTGTTAGTTCATATGTTCGTTACTGAATTCACAGCTATTAGATGTTAGTTCATATGTTCGTTACTGAATTCACGGCTATTAGTTGTTAGTTCATATGTTCGTTACTGAATTCACGGCTATTAGATGTTAGTTCATATGTTCGTTACTGAATTCACGGCTATTAGATGTTAGTTCATATGTTCGTTACTGAATTCACAGCTATTAGTTGTTAGTTCATATGTTCGTTACTGAATTCACAGCTATTAGTTGTTAGTTCATATGTTCGTTACTGAATTCACAGCTATTAATTGTTAGTTCATATGTTCGTTACTGAATTCACAGCTATTAGTTGTTAGTCCATATACTCGTTCCCGAATTCACAGCTATTAGTTGTTAGTTCCTATGTTCGTTCCCGAATTCACAGATATTAGTTGTTAGTTCATATGTTCGTTACTGAATTCACAGCTGTTAGTTCAGCTGTTTATTCGAAAATGCATAGCAAAGAGTTAGATGTGAGTTCAGATATGATGTAGCGAATTATGTTCTGTGTTCAGTTTCTCTGCGATTGTTCTAACATATTTTATATGCACAGAGCTGTTAACGCATTTTTCTCCGTTGTCGTCTTCAGTTATATTGGCACAGATCGATAAGCCATACATATTTGGTCAAAACACGAAAATTATATGACATGGTAAGTATTGTTAATTATATACAATATTTGATAAAAAATGGCCATAACTCTTGATCTTATATCCCAAAAGCTCATAACATCATTAAGGTCAGAACTGGGACCAAATAATATTTGTCCCAGGTCAGAATATAAATTATACCCAAGTTTGATAAAGGTGGATTCAGGCATTTGGATGTTCAAGATGTGTAAACAATCAACTGTGAATGATAAACATACACCGACATTCCTTTCACACATTTTATGCTCAGGAGAGCAAATTTGATTTGTAAAAAATGGTTTGAAAGTTAATATGTATAAATTACCGTAAATTGCCGAAAATAAACGGAAATTAACGAAAGTAAATGGAAATGGACGAAAATTAACGGAAGTAATCGGAAATAGACGAAAATTGTCGAAATTTGACGCAAATAAACGACTATAAACGAAAAAAGGAATTTAACGAAAATAAACGGAAACTGTCAGAAATAAACGGAAATTGCCAGAAATACACGGAAATCAATAGAATTTGACGGAAATTAACGAAATTAGACGGAAATTAACTAAACGGAAATTGTCGGAAAAGAAAGAAAATTGCCGAAAATCAACGAAAATTAACGAAGACAGACTGGAATGTACGGAAATACCCGGAATTTAACGAAAATTAACGAAAATTATCTAAAATTGTCAGAAGTTAACGAAAACAAACGGAATTAACAAAATTAAATGGAAATCGTCGAAACCGAAAACTCTCGGAATTTAACGAAAAAAAACGGAAATTGCCGACAAGTCACGAAATTAACGAAAATTGTCGGAAATTAACGAAAAATAAACGGAAATGTGAATTCGGGAAGGACATCTGAACTTAACACCTAATTTAAAGGAGCATCCTACCTCACCCTTCAACAATCACCCAAATAAAACAAACAGTGCAAATAGGAAAATCTTAAAATACGAGATGGAGAACAAAGGGTAATGCAATTGACTGTAGATATATACACAACAGACCGATGAAGCCAGTCGCTATAGGATAGGTTCATTACTGTGTTACGTAACAAGTCTAGGTTCATTACTGTCGTACGTTCAGATCACACCCTTTTCCCTTACCGTCTGTTTAATCAATGCTACTTTCTGCAATTGCATCTACATTAAGACTGTCTGGCAAATTCTTGTTTGATTATCTTTCACAAACTCAATTAATGTAAATGGAAAACATAGAATCACATCTATATTAAACCAATGTACTATAAACACGCTCTGTTTGTATGGCGAATATCTAGAAAGACCTGCACCGTTTCAATCAATGCGTTGATTAAATGATGTAGTGGTAAAAGTACATTAAATAGAATATTAATTTGTTTCTTCAGGCACCGACACACTGCAATAAAACTACATAGTTTAGTTTTTCCAACCAAAAAATATTTGATATCAATGTAAAATAAGAAATTATCGAACTTCTTATCTTATGATAAACCATTAATCCACAAGCATTGAAACATGCGTTAGTTTGAGCATGTCAAGTAAACTGATCGACGTTACTGCAACAATCATACAAAAAGTTAACAACCTTATATTTACTTCACGCTCTAGATAGTTTTTAATCATGTTCTTCAAGAAATAAATGCCATGATAAACAACATAATAACGTCCAATAATTGAATACAATTTTGATACCATCTGGACAAAGTTGAAATGATAATAGTGTATATATGCGTTCGTGCTTCGCAATCTGTTCATATCCCTCGTTCCGCCGAGTAAAACCAGAAATACTTTTCAGTGTTTCCCACCTAACATGGTACTGGTATGTAAACAGGAAAGTACTGGGTAAACTCCAATATTGTACTGGTTAGATGCCAGAACAAATAGTAACTGATGGGTCTCATTGGCACTGAGCAGGGACTGTCTTTGGGTTCAAAATTGTCTGTTTGGCCTAAACTGCTCTACTGGCAGGTAAATTCCCCCCTAAAAAAAGACCATTTATTGTGTGCGGGGTACAAACCGGGTCGACCGA
This sequence comes from Mactromeris polynyma, assembly GCA_032209605.1. Taxonomy (NCBI): domain Eukaryota; kingdom Metazoa; phylum Mollusca; class Bivalvia; order Venerida; family Mactridae; genus Mactromeris; species Mactromeris polynyma. Next base: position 34,121,525 of record JASFXZ010000004.1, read on the forward strand.
AATATAGTGCATTAGGAAAAATGTACGCGGTGAATGTCGACCACATATACACAGTAGTAAAACGTTTAATTAAAATGTGTTCATATATAACTCTTCTGTGTGACTAAGAACATCCGTGCGAAAAGACACATATCCGGGGTATCATGTTATTATGCTAAAACGGGGATATCTTATGTTTTAGCTATGACAAGTCCCACGTGACTTACATTATATTAGTATTATAAGTATACCACGTAAACTGCTTTACATGTATTGGAAAGTAGGTATGGTCGTGTTTACTACCGACTTATCTTAACTTAGTTATAGATTGTTTAATCGGCGCACACATGTTGTTTATATATCCTGATGTTGCGTAATCACATTTAAGAAACCGTGCGATAAGATTTTGAATTATTGAAACCGATCCAATATTTCATTTTCGTCTTGCAGTTATTCCGTATAATGTGCATTTCAGAATATTCTGACTAATTTGTTGTACGCTATATCAAAGAATACTTATGATGATTCAGTTAAGGCTAGGGAATTTCTCATCAGTTAGAATATAAAGGTTTAAAATGTAATCATTGTAATTAGATTTCTTGCAGTTAAAATATTCGTTCGTTCCTACGCATGACGAATTCAGTATTAACATTACTGTTCCATCGCACATATTGTTCACAGCACGAGAAAAGGAGAGAGAAGAGACGTTTTTCACGAGCGGAATACATATATACAAAATAGGTTTCTAACGTATAGTGAAATAGGAAATAAAACGCTTAAATAGTCTGCCAGGGTAATGTCTGACGGTCCCCGGAAATCACTTACTGGACCGCACATATTTACCGAACTCGGCACTACAACAAGAATTTAGTGAGCAATTTCGTGAGATTTTTACAATCTCTCTAGCACTTAACCGAATGATTTTGAAAAAGATTTCTGTCGTAAAAAGCGTGTCATTCGTCCAAGAACGTCTCGCAGTGTTATCTAATTGTCTCAATGAATGACGAGTGACATTTATTGGTGGATACATGTACATTGTGTGCTCCATTACTGGGAAAATTCATTCAGGCTTTCAAAGAAGGTCTTAAATCATCACCCAAGTGTCTTAATTGTGTTCAATAGCCTCAGGATACGCATCTTTTTGATGTGGCACACATCCATAGAACAGTGAGAAGCTATGATTGGCAATTAATGCTTATATTATGTTGTTCATAACCTACAATAAGCATTCGATATTTCTCTTACTTTTTTCCATATTGGAAGTTTTACCCCAGTACAGAGTTTTATATTACGAACTAAAATAAAAAATGGGATGAAGTATGCGTCTATAAAATCCAAGTACATGTCTATCATTTGCCTATTTCATTTTCCTATGCGTTTAACATGGAACATTCTACGATATTGGTGTGTTGAGAACGATATATTGGTATGCAGGCGGACTACTTTTTTACCTGGGGTGGTATTCACAAAGCATCTTAGATTTTTTCGTAAGAAATTATGTAAACTCTAAGAAATTTCTTTGCTAAGTACTATTCAAGACGCCTCGTAGGAAATATCTTAGATAAAATATTATCCTAAGTTTGAGAAATATCTTACGTTACAATTTTGTCCCAAGACATTTCTTAACGTCGTTGCTATGTAAAAGTGGAATTTCCCAACCTTAATATAGTAACGGAAGTAAACACAGGAGTACATATATGACAATCTCTGTCCAGAGTTGTCGTTCCTGCATGTTTTAATTATACACATTAAAGAACAAGATACTTACAATTTGCATAGATGTACCATACATTACATGGTCTTGAAGCAGCATTTTACTTAATTTACTCAACATGTTGTATACGGAATCAGCCTTGCGTTCAGTAACAGCTAACGCTAGCCGCTCGAAGTTTGCGTCACAAATAATTGTATTGAACGCCTCGTTTTTATTCTGGTTCCCTGCCTCAAAAACAGTAAAGACAGGGAACCAGCCTAGCATTCATTTTGCAATTTGATTCCCTGTGTGCAGTCATTGTGATACGGTTGGGTAGGGCAGCCTTGCGTTCAGTTACGGCTATCGTTCCAAAACGTTGCGAAACAGTGGGCGAGTATTGCTATTGACCGGCGTGTTAGCGAAAAACGTTTCATATCACTCGCTATCGCAACTCGGAGATTTGAGCCTATCACTGCGTTCAGTTACGGCTAACAGTCACTCAGCCTTGCGTTCAGTTACAGCTAACGCAAAACGCTCGAAGTTAGCGTCACAAATAATTGTATTGAACGCCTCGTTTTTATTCTGGTTCCCTGCCTCAAAAACAGTAAAGACAGGGAACCAGCCTAGCATTCATTTGGCAATTTGGTTCCCTGTGTGCAGTCATTGTGATACGGTGGGGCAGGGATACAAAGTGACTGTTAGCCGTAACTGAACGCAGTGATAGGCTCAAATATTCGCGTGCTACCTCCGAGTTGCGATAGCCAGTGATATGAAACGTTTTTCGCTAACACGCCGGTCAATAGCAATACTCGCCGACTGTTTCGCAACGTTTTGGAACGATAGCCGTAACTGAACGCAAGGCAGGTTTTGTTTTGTATCCCTACCACACCGTATCACAATGACTGCGTATTTTATGTATTGATATTTGAGACTAAAATGGGCTATTTAAAAAATTCTAAGATGTTTTGTGAATAGCTCTTAAGAAATATTTTAAACTTAAGTCAAATTTTGTCATATTTGTGAATTTTCTAGCAGATAAGAGAAATATTTTTATCTAATATGCTTTGTGAATACCGCCCAGGTAAATCATATATTAAAATGGTATTATTATTTAAGCATTCCATATTTACTTGCAAATGAACAATATTATATTTGTTCAGTAATCACTTAAAACTAGGAATAGGTTTGTTGCAAGGTTGTTTATTTACACATCCATCAACTATGGAAGTGTCACTGTGGATGCTGAGATAGAAGATATTAAAATCACAACTTTGTGAGTCACTTCAGTCACATATTAGCTGTATATATGTGTATTAAATGTCCCTTCAGTTACAGTTTAGTATACATTAAATAAATATTCATTACTAGCCTGACTACTTTCAAACAAATATATTACTTTGGTTGTTTAAAAAGTACAGAAAACACATTTATTGAGATACATGAAATGAATCATGCACTTCCTACTGCTTTATATGTGTGCTGCATAATTTTATCCAAAATCTTCATTTACAAGAGAGCTAAACATTTCTGTTTTACATATTCTATTTGGTACAATGTTTTCATATTCTATCCTGAAAATGATGTAACTCTAATTCCATTTCATGTAATTGTGCAATGGTGTAATTATTATATTGCACATCATTTTGCATGAAAACTTACTCAGCTAGGGATAATGTAAATAAAATTCTCTTTAATGGAAACCATACACATGAGTCACAAAAATAGGTTTGATATATTAACATTATTTAATTGCTGTATATTTATGCACAGTTAATAAGTATTAACTGAATATTAAACATTTAAGTAGAACATTATTTCAATTTTGTCTGTCTGATTAATTATTTAGACAACATGTGTCCTGTAAACAATGCTTGGGTAATTGTTATTTAAGTTATAACTGAAGGACTTTCCCTATTACACCCTAGTAACTGTACATTGTATTGTGTTATATTACAGCAGGCAACACATTTATAGTGTACAAAATGCCATTAAATTGACGGCAACACAAAACCAAGTAATTGATAAGTGCATTCTTAAATGTATGTTTATATATATATATATATCTTTTATTAAAGTCTAATTCTTGCACATAACACAATATTTCAGTTACACAATGCATACATACTCATGCAAGACTCTTCTATAAGAATTATAAGAGACTATGGCACACTAATTATAGACATTCTATTCACAATCTGAATAGAATTACACTGCTATACAAATAGAGTGTGTGAAACACAGACTCCGGAAATCTCATTTATGTCAAATTATCGCAAGTATTGAAGTATCGCTATCGATTTTGTTATTGATAACATATTGATGATATCATTAGTATACAACATGTTGAGTAAATTAAGTAAAATGCTGCTTCAAGACCATGTAATGTATGGTACATCTATGCAAATTTTAAGTATCTTGTTCTTTAATGTGTATAATTAAAACATGCAGGAACGACAACTCTGGATAGAGATTGTCATATATGTACTGCTGTGTTTACTTCCGTTACTATATTAAGGTTGGGAAATTCCACTTTTACATAGCAACGACGTTAAGAAATTTCTTGGGACAAATTTGTAACGTAAGATATTTCTCAAACTTAGGTTAATATTTTATCTAAGACATTTCCTACGAGGCTTCTTGAATAGTACTTACGAGTAAAAAATATTTTACTCTTAGCTAAGAAATTTCTTAGAGTTTACGAAATTTAAATCTAAGATGCTTTGTGAATACCACCTCAGGTAAAAAAGTAGTCCGCCTGCATACCAATATATCGTTCTCAACACACCAATATCGTAGAATGTTCCATGTTTAACGCATAGGAAAATGAAATAGGCAAATGATAGACATGTACTTGGATTTTATAGACGCATACTTCATCCCATTTTTTATTTTAGTTCGTAATATAAAACTGTGTTTTGGGGTAAATCTTCCAATTTGGAAAAAGTATCCTGAGGCTATTGAACACAATTAAGACACTTGGGTGATGATTTAAGACCTTCTTTGAAAGCCTGAATGAATTTTCCCAGTAATGGAGTACAAACTGTACATGTATCCACCAATAAATGTCACTCGTCATTCATTGAGACAATTAGATAACACTGCGAGACGTTCTTGGACGAATGACACGCTTTTTACAACGGAAATCTTTTTCAAAATCATTCGGTTAAGTGCTAGAGAGATTGTAAAAACCTCACGAAATTGCTCACTAAATTCTTGTTGTAGTGCCGAGTTCGGTAAATATGTGCGGTCCAGTAAGTGATTTCCGGGGACCGTCAGACATTTCCCTGGCAGACTTTTTACGCGTTTTATTTCCTATTTCACTATACGTTAGAAACCTATTTTGTATATATGTATTCCGCTCGTGAAAAACGTCTCTTCTCTCTCTTTTTCTCGTGCTATGAACAATATGTGCGATGGAACAGTAATGTTAATACTGAATTCGTCATGCGTAGGAACGAACGAATATTTTAACTGCAAGAAATCTAATTACAATGATTACATTTTAAACCTTTATATTCTAACTGATGAGAAATTCCCTAGCCTTAACTAAATCATCATAAGTATTCTTTGATATAGCGTACAACAAATTAGTCAGAATATTCTGAAATGCACATTATACGGAATAACTGCATGACGAAAACGAAATATTGGATCGGTTTCAATAATTCAAAATCTTATCGCACGGTTTCTTAAATGTGATTACGCAACATCAGGATATATAAACAACATGTGTGCGTCGATTAAACAAACTATAACTAAGTTAAGATAAGTCGGCAGTAAACACGACCATACCTACTTTCCAATACATGTAAAGTGGTATTCTTATAATACCAATATAATGTGAGTCACATGGGACTTGTCATAGCTAAAACATAAGATATCCCCGTTTTAGCATAATAACATGATACCCCGGATATGTGTCTTTTCGCACGGATTTTCTTAGTCACACAGAAGAGTTATATATGAACACATTTTAATTAAACTTTTTACTACTGTGTATAGTTTGTTTAATCGGCGCACATATGTGGTCGACATTCGCCGCGTACATTTTTCCTAATGCACTATATTTCGGTCGACCCGAATTGTACCCCACACACAATAAATGGTCCTTTTTAGGGGGGAATTTACCTGCCAGTAGAGCAGTTTAGGCCAAACAGACAACTTTGAACCCAAAGACAGTCCCTGCTCAGTGCCAATGAGACCCATCAGTTACTATTTGTTCTGGCATCTAACCAGTACAATATTGGAGTTTACCCAGTACTTTCCTGTTTACATACCAGTACCATGTTAGGTGGGAAACACTGAAAAGCATTTCTGTTTTTACTCGGCGGAACGAGGGATATGAACAGATTGCGAAGCACGAACGCATATATACACTATTATCATTTCAACTTTGTCCAGATGGTATCAAAATTGTATTCAATTATTGGACGTTATTCTGTTGTTTATCATGGCATTTATTCCTTGAAGAACATGATTAAAAGCTAGAGCGTGAAGTAGATATAAGGTTGTTTACTTTTTGTATGATTGTTGCAGTAACGTCGATCAGTTTACTTGACATGCTCAAACTAACGCATGTTTCAATGCTTGTGGATTAATGGTTTATACTAAAATAAGAAGTTCGATAATTTATTATTTTACATTGATATCAAATATTTTTTGGTCGGGAAAACTAAACTATGTAGTTTTATTGCAGTGTGTCGGTGCCTGACGAAACAAATTAATATTCTATTTAATGTACTTTCACACTACATCATTTAATCAAAGCATTTCAGTCAAGGTGCAGGTCTTTCTAGATATTCGCCATACAAACAAAGCGTGCTTATAGTACATATGTTTAATATAGATGTGATTCTATGTTTTCCATTTACATTAATTGAGTTTGTGCACTTCGAATAAGTTTAGAACCACGTGTTTAAAACTTCACGCGCTCGGGTACATCAATCATGCGTCTCATTGGAACCACAACATTTTGTTATGCGTTGAAAATGTTCCAATGAGTGTAAACTTAAAACATCGGGGAATGTAGTTCCACATAGGATTGCTTATACCTTATGTTTAATGTAAAAGAAGGGGAACAAATACCAAAAACCCGATCGTCTAGAACTTGCATAACTTTCCAAAGCTTACAATGTTGTTGTTCCGATGAGATGCAGGTGTGTGCATATGTGTGCATAGATGCATTTGCGTTAACGTTACACATTATATTTTTTAAATTTCAGGGAAATGCTCTTTCTGGTTTCCCCATGTTTCGACTGAAAGTAGGAAATAAATGTAAAACATTAACCAAAATTATGCTTGTGTGTAATGAATTTTGAAGAACGTATGTAATATAAATGCCAGTTACTTTGCATCATAAAACATGCTCTTTGTCCCACGAATCTCCCATAATATCACTCCGTGGCGGACCTAGGGCATATTTCACGTTAAAGTAAATAACTTATATACATATATGTTAAGGACTGGCATCAATATCGAGGAAACATTTCCCCCCTGAAATATCTTGCATTGAATAGACATTTGAATTTGACACTGTGCTGTAATTGAAGAACTCTAGTCAGAAATATTGAACGTGCTGCTTGCTGACATCAAACATCATTCATTTTAACAAATTGAGAAGAATGTCTTTCATTCACGTACTACTATATACATTTTGCTTTCATCCGTTTATTCAGTGCAATAACGTTCTTGTTTTACATTATTTACATAATTCTTCTGGTGTGGGGTAGCAAATTATTTGCTACCCATCATATTTTGTTAATGTGGTTAATTACCCACCTTTGCCTCCATATTTGAGATGTTGAGATTATTTTTATATGTTTTTGTCTTTTTTGTCAAATTTAAATTAAATTTTGATACGTCACTTATACAAATAAATGACATGTCCACTAGCTTTGTGTTGTTTATAATTAATCAGCAAATAGAACCAGATCGGTTTCAGTGGTTGTGTTGTTGCCAAGTGGTGAATCAAATATTATTTTTAATTTGTATAAATTGAGCCGCTACTTCTAATGTAGGTGTTTGCTGTAACTAAGAAGACAGTTGTAGAAATACGTTATATAGCATGATCCGTTTGCGAAATACAATATACCATTAATAGAGACGACTGTTACCATAACAACGGATTTTTTCCTGACTCTTGTCAGACAAGAGAAATTTTATTTATAAAGAATACAATACAATACACGTGTAATTCAATGCGTATATGAACATTATTTCTGTAATTCGATGTAAAATCTGTTACTATAATGATGGCAATTGTTTAACCGCGTTATCTGAAATAAACGCACATGCAAGTTGCATTCCGACATTTATTTTAATATGAGCAAACACTGTAATTAATGCTAGTTTTCAATTTGTTACAAAATGTGTCACGCATTTCAGACAGATTTGGGTTATTGACAACATAAGTGACAGAAGGTGACGGCGAGCTATATATTCCTCGCCGTTATATTAACAATATTGATAAAGACAAATGTTATAAGCAGACAGATTACCTAAATAGGCGCAAAAATGATAATTTTATGTTCAGAAATAAAGATAATTTACAATAAATACATATAGTTATGGTTATTTAGCTTCGCTCATAAACTGGTCCAAAGTGCTAACCCAACAGTAGTATTGCATTTAGATTCCAACATTCTATTATATGCATCTATCGTTGAACTTTGTCATAATGTCGTGAAGGTTCTTTTATACAAAAATCTGAGTTAGCTTTTTTGTTAGCATATTTGTTTTTCCAACACAGATGATGAACGATACGTTTCAAAGATGACCATGTCTTTTTTGCAGGACGACACCTCTCAACACAGACCCCCAGGGAAACGACAGCCTACGAAACATCATGGATTGAGGAGATGCATCATATTTGGGAATGGGAAAGCAAGGACTTGTCTGGTTGACCATCAAACAACCATGGATAATTTAAGGGGACGACAAGGGGGTTAGGAATTGAATGCATTGAATACACAACAGGACAAACCAAGAAAACCAGTGTCCGCGTGTCTACACACGGGGGGGGGGGGGAGAACACGAATATTAGTACGGGAACTGAGCATGGAGATATGGGATATTAACATACATCAAAAACATAAATACAAATAAAAACCACATAGCGGTTCACAGCCTTGGAAATATTCGGGGTTTAAAACATTTTCACTAGATAACCTCACACTTAACCGCTTTATGGTATTTAAGTTCCAGTAATTACGCATAGACAGACTAAGCAGGCAGTAACTAATCATTTAACTCAATTAACCATTACGAATACAATAGCATATTCACTGCATATAATCTAGAACGAAAAAATAAGCCGTCTTATATTGATATAGACAGTTTATACCAAACCTAAAATCTTTCAGTTAGATAACCAAAGGAAATGAATGTTCATCGTGAAACACATATATAAAACATGTAAAACCATCCATTCTGCACTATATCTCCGTGCTGTCAGATAATCACATAAACCACTTCCGATATTCACAGAAACGAAGACAAAAAGTAACTTCAATTAAAAAAAGAGTTATATACTCCATCTTGTTATTTCTGTTCTAGTCATCGTTGTCATTTCTGAGGATTCGTTGCCCAGATTATTTCTTGATGATAATAACTCACTGATAAAATACACTGATTTGCGTTAATTTCCTTTTAATAATGACAGAATACATTTGCTATTACTTACAAGTTTAAGTAATAAAAACATTGGTACTTTTTAAAATATATTATGGAAATTTCAATGTAAAAACATGACGTTTTTAAGAAATGTAAAAAAATTTAGTCCACAAATTCTAATTTATTTGCATTTGAGGACTGTTTTCATCTCTTGCTGAAAAGTCTGATTGAAAAATGCGTAAATAAATGGATTAGCAACATTGTAAATAAAGTACATGTAGAATATGATCATATTAGGCTTGGCTATAATTTTTGTTGCCATCAACCAAGCGGGTAAAAAGGCTATGATAAAAACTAGGGTTACAGTGAACAAAATTCCAGCAGTTTTGATGTTCGCTAAGCGGTGTTTCTCTTTCACAGATTTCCTAGTGTCCTTCCTATACATGTTATATGACGACACTTTAAATGTTTCGTGGTGAGTTGCTGTTGTATTTCCCCGTTCGTCAGTTTGCAACAAAACTGATTTATTCACATTTTTCTCACGTTTCTCGCCTTTCTTGAGGCAACGACCTATTCTCGTCGTGCGTTGTTTTCGTGTAGGAGCTTTTGTATTTTCTTTTGCTACTCCTAAATCGTTCGGAGTTATGTTAATTTTCGAAAAACCGGTTTCAGCCGAATTGCTGTTTTCACTTTCTTCTTTGATGATTTCGTTGGATAAATTTCGGTGGCTATGTGAGATATTGGTTTGAGCTACCACTTCTTCGGCTTCTTCTTGTGGATATGACGTCACAGTTGACGTCATGCAAGTTGCTACAGAAACTGGGTCTAATGAAGTGTCAGAACCGGTCATTTTTCTTTCGAGTGGGCGCTTGTTATTGAGGTCTGATGAACAAGGCAACATATTTAATGTTTCGGGATTGTTTGTCCTTTTCGAGAAAAGAAGCGAAAAAAAAGACATTTTCTTCTTCTTTTCTTTTTTCAATTTGCCACTAAATGAAGATTTAAGACGTTTGGAGCGACGATTCAAAATCGATCTCAAAATCTGAGCATATAGTATGAACACAAGCAAGAACATTATAAGAAACAGCGAGGCGTAAAATGTTTGATAAACTTTTCGAAATTCTTTACTTATTAATATTTCCGTAGGATAACAATACCCGGTGAAAACAAAATCTCCCACATGCCTTGTTGCGTTATAATTGACATCAGAATTGACTAGCTGGCAAGAATTATATCGACTAAGATTGTTCTCATGTTTCCACGAAATTGAGCAATTATCTAACAAGTCCTCATTATATGCAATTGTTTCCTGAATTCCATTCCTGTTGGGAGCGTCCTTGGTGTCCGTTTCCGTAGAAATGCTCCCGTTATAAAGAGCTGTTTGTCTTGTACTCACCATTTCGTTGGCCTTTCGATGGTAAATACCGTAGGCAAGACTCGTTATTAGTCCAAGGGTTAATGCAAATACCAGAAGTGATGCTATAATCTTCTTTGCCGACTTTATGTCAAGAATTTTCATCCACGGTCGACAAATGCAAAAATATCTATCGAATGCAATCGCAACCATAATAAACGCACTAAAGGGTACATTAGACGTGAGGAATAACTGATATATTTTGCACATTATATCATTGTCTATTTTCTTGTACTGAAATTCAACCACGATTGTAAATGGTATTAGAATTAGACAGGTGACGAAATCAATCGAAGCCAACGCCAGAATAAATACTGTCGACGTGTTTTTATCTTTCTTACTGGAGAAAACATACAAGACGAAGGCATTTCCAGTGGTGCCTACGACGCTGAAAACGGACAGCATGCACGTGATGAATATAATGGCTGGAAAGTCTTTGGTGTCTTGATAGAGCACTTCCCCATTATTTGTTAAATTCGGCATTTTGTGTTGTCAAGGTTACCTGAAAAAGAGAGGTATGTTCAGTACAAAAGCGTTTAGAACGAATGAATGTTTGTGTCACAGTATTTTGCGATATTTCAAATCTGGCTAAAATATATATCTATATATCTATAACGACTTCGGTATTGCAATAGATAGCTACTTGTTTGATTTTAAAAAACAGATGGTGTATTGTATTTAAGGTATAGAGAAGATATGTGGAGTCTGCGGAAATGTGTGCGAAGCAGAATGGAGATGATTTATACAAGGATAGAACAGAGCAGATTAGAATGGAGGACATTCCGGACGTTATCTGTGTCTGGATTAGAATGATGAGCTCGTGGTTTTGATTGTTAATCAGGAACTCATTTAGACAACAATACTGCTAGAATAAACGATTGCGGCCCTACATATTGCACACAGAAGGCATACCTGAACCTACTATTCATGGTTAAAAAACTGGAAATTTATCTCAAATCGCATTCCCATATTTTAATTTTCTCAAGTTTATAGCGGCATTATTATGAAATTTATCACACATTACACAGAAAGTGGTATACTTAATCCGGATAATCTTCAACACACAGCAAAATATATACATACATATTATTGAAACACTATTTGATCGCTGTGGTGGGATTTACATCTTCTGTAATTGACGATATTTCAAGAAACGCAACATGTGATGTCTCTATTTGCAAGCAGGAAACATTATTTACTACACCTGCTCACTTCGTTTCTATATTGCCATACGGGATAACTATTGCTTATTGTCAGTACATGGTGACTTCACATGTGACGTTTCCTGGAAATAACGACACTTAAAGAGGTTGGGCATCGTACAGTGGCGTTCATTTAATCAATTAATCGTTAAAGACAGACAATTGGTTGCAGCAAGGAAACTGATCTCAAACTTTATAATCCTAAGACATAGGTAACAACATGATCGGTTAGATACCATCACTGAGGATTAAGTTCTTAAATTTTGTGAGTAAGCGCAGTGGTCGAGTGAATAAATAAACAACGGTAACTGTACACTGCTGACTATATAGTAAGGCTCATTCCCTGTGGCTAAGTGTAAAGCTACTTAAATACTTATACTGACAAATCCTGGAAGCTGGATAAATTTGTAATTTAGATAAATTGGCGAGTTGCTTAATGCCTATATTTATCTGGAATCTGAATGACCATGGGTTATATATTTTAAATAGAAAATAATGCGTTTTAAGGTACACGAAACCAAGGGATTTATTCTAAATAATTGAGTTGAAATTGAATTGTATATGGGACTAAATAACAGCAACAGTACAACACAAAGAGCGAAATCACTGAAAATCAGAAATACAATAATAATAGGAAGAGCTAACACAAATACCGCACCGACAGAGACAGCGCAATAATAATAGGACGAGCTAACACAAGTACCACACTAACAGAGACAGCGCAATAATAATAGGACGAGCTAACACAAATACCGCACCGACAGAGACAGCGCAATAATAATAGGACGAGCTAACACAAATACCGCACCGACAGAGACAGCGCAATAATAATAGGACGAGCTAACACAAATACCGCACCGACAGAGACAGCGCAATAATAACAGGACGAGCTAACACAAATACCGCACCGACAGAGACAGCGCAATAATAATAGGACGAGCTAACACAAATACCGCACCGACAGAGACAGCGCAATAATAATAGGAAGAGCTAACACAAATACCGAACCGACAGAGACAGCGCAATACTAATAGGAAGACCTAACACAAATACCGAACCGACAGAGACAACGGAATAATAACAGGAAGAGCTAACACAAATACCGAACCGACAGAGACAGCGCAATACTAATAGGAAGACCTAACACAAATACCGAACCGACAGAGACAGCGCAATACTAATAGGAAGACCTAACACAAATACCGAACCGACAGAGACAACGCAATAATAACAGGAAGAGCTAACACAAATACCGAACCGACAGAGACAGCGCAACAATAATAGGAAGAGTTAACACAAATACCGAACCGACAGAGACAACGCAATACTAATAGGATGAGCTAACACAAATGCTCAGGACACAAGAAGGTGAAAGTCAAACATAACGCCATGGTGAAAACAACAACCAACAATATCACATTATGAGCGTTTTATGACTTAATTGCATCTTAAGATCGGATAAATTTTATGTTGTGTATGTACAATTGAACTGAATTAATACTACAGCTTTTAAATGCACTATGTTTGTTAAACTAATGCCTGTATCCTGAAAATGAAGCATCTTATTTTCATGATTTCAAGGTGAAATTGCCATTTCTAAATAGGATTATGTGGGCATTTTTTCAAAACATTTGACAGTATTTAAGGTAATTAATGAGGAATGCCATCTTTGCAGACGAAAATATTTTTATGTCGCTGAATATGACAAACCTTGCCAGAAATAAGACAATTAAATCCTAAATGTCGTCTGGAAATCGCATTACACTCGCTCAAGGTGTAAGCGTTTGAATGTGTTATTTTCTGATATGAAATAGGCATGACAAATGTTTTTGATATACACGTATGCTTAATACAGTTCCCTGTTCCTAATCAAAAAGATAACTAAGCAAATCCTCTCAGATTTATCAGCATCTCAAACAAAGGTCACAAAATCTCCCTAGTATCGAGTGCCATTTTTTGTGAAATGTAATACAATTTGCGGGAATTGAAACCATCATATAGTCATCAGAGAAACGAAGAAATAATGTCATTTAATGACCACGCATAAACATATTTCTCCAACAAAATTTTGCAACTTATCAAACATTTTGTATAAACCGATCTCTTAGCAATTTATATTTATGTTGTCTACATAAAGTATTAATATTGCAGAAACGTAACTTGCAAAAAGGTTTTATTTTCCGAAGCTATATCTCAATTTTGTCAAAACGGAAATTGCAATGGAATAAGATATCGTGTCTATCTCCAAACATCAAAACACTTAATATAAGGCATGGTTGCGTGATAGTCAAATATATCCATCAGTTATTTCGTGGGCAAATGTAATACACTAAACTACATTCTCACCAAGGCAACGCTGTACGTATAGTCTCTCGGCGCCAATGAAATATCGAAAATATATTCCTATTCGAATAATAGTCGTCTGTAATGGAAAAAGCTATGAAATATTTGGGATAATTTCCTAAATAAGGTAATTAAGAAAGCGAATCACGTAAGGGTGTCTAAGCGATGGTGACAATGTTTTGTACATGACAACTAACATATTTCATATCGACAGTGTAGGCTGTATTTTGATCCAATGCCAAACAGCGCAATATCTCCTCAGTAACATTCTTTGGGAAACTTAAATTGTTGACTGTTGTTGAGAGGCTGTTGCTCTAGAGAGGTTAAAATTATAGTATATCATAACTACAAGGAAATTGACACTGTAGCTAAAGAGAGATTTTGCGTAATATGTAGTGGTGTCAATGTGCAATCACTTTATATACGGCAATAATCGAGCTAACCATTTTTTGAAATTCAAATCAGTCATACTATATCCCACCAAACCAACAGAGGGTTATATCACAGTTTGTTTCAGACAATTTGATATTTCATATTTAAAGTTGCTAATCCCTCAGACTGACAGCTAAGCACAATACGTAAACACCGTTTGCTGAAATACCAACGATTCGTTGAAAATTCACTACATCTGGCTACGGGATTATAATTGATACTTACACTTAGCATTTAAATCACGAACATAACTCTTTGAGCGTTGAACATACGTGAAAATGACAAATTACTGCTGACTGTAATTGTTGGTCCATTTTCTTCAAGATTTTATGGTAAAAATAAGAAATGTGGGTGAATGATTGGGCTTTAGTGCCCCACTCGACACCACGTAAGACTTAATAATTACTCAAATGTCAAATAATACGCAAGTTACACCAGTATAACAACGTGAATTGTAAATGTGAAAATAATTGCCGTTATTTGGTTTGATACAATTTATCCTCAAGCTACTGATAACATTACCACCAAGGAAAAAGCATGGCGATATATTACTCAGGGAATGTTGTGTCGTTTTCGCTGGGAGGTAACTCTTGCCTCTCCCAGGGATAGTGTATGTGATAGAAGCTTAACATGTGGCCTTTAGTGGATCTTACCTCTTTATGCTTTATTGGACTAGAACTGAATTAAGCTTCATTCACAAACATGCCTCGAACGCACGTTTGTATTAGATCGGAATCGTATGACGATATTAGATACTCAACCAAAATACCGATCATTTCCCCATATCCCCTCCTCAATGACACTTTGCTTATTGACATGTCAGCTTCCTTCTTCGTTTTCAAATGGTGTTTGGCTGAGGTAAGGAATTTGACAAGCCTGGTGCCTAATAAACTGAGCCCGACATAGAGAACAAACGAATGGAACATGCATTGTGAGCGACCTTGCATACAATAACTTCTTGATTTGTGCTCGAGTGCGAATACCCTTTCTTACATGTGAATGAGAACGTTTGGTAGCATTGGACAAACGCGTTCATGGTGCAATGCACTTTTCTTTGAGACTAGTCGTGATCCATACGAAGTATAAGATCGCGAAGTCAGCCTAAACAGTCGCAAAATAATAACGTAATAGTCCAAGAGGCATTTCACTTTTATTTTGTAAAAAATGTACGATAAGTCTTTTTTGCATCTACATCAGACACATTTGAATTATTTAAGTCTATGTAAGGCTTTACTCAATGACCAGAGAATACAGTACAGAGCAACCACTACAGAACGACCGGATGTAAAGTGTACGACCAATTATCGACATATCCTCTCAACAACAGCCACAATATGCATAACCTAAGGAGGGTAACTTGGGAAAGGTTGCTATGGTTTCCCCCATTAAAATACGTAAACATGTTGAAGCTATATGAACTAATGTATTTGCCTATAGATCAATGAATATAAACAGCTGTATGTATCTTGTTTTAAGTATTGAACCAATTATTTTGGCAATACAGTTAAAAAACAGTTACTTAAAATCCCTTGTCCGATATATGCGAACAGATTAATACTTAAATTGTTCACCATACACATTGTCAGTGCGTCACATATCGGTTTGAAGTGTTTGACTCATTATATAGATTTATCTTGTTAAAAAAGAGCTGGTTCATATGCCAGCTCATTGTCACACTACAAAAGAAATATAACAGACACATGCTAAAACGTATAGGTAGTACCGTGCAGCCAATCTTATCAATATCAAAAATGAATATATCTTTGATTATCAAATTATTCCAAACAATGCCCTTAAATTGTTAATCGGAAAAAAAACGAAGGGAAACTTTCAATAAAGTTTTTATTATAAAAATTTTTTATAAAATCTTCAACAATAGTAACGTTCAATTTATTGCTTAATATCTTCTTAATTACTTTTATTTGGATTAAAATATAATTTCCATAAATATCTTAAGATCATATTTATGAATTAATTCAAATTCCATATCGAAATATTTAATGGCATATACTCATTTGAAAACTGCGGTAACCCAATTGAAATCAAACCAGTTGTTAACATACAAATTCAAATCTTTAAATAGGCATTTCAATTACATATATTCCGCCACTATTCAATAGTCAAAACGCAAAGTAAATTGTTGAAAGTGTCTTACCGTAACTTTGAGATATGAATCCACTTTAGTGCAAGGTACGTGTTTCTCAAAGCATTCACACAAGCCAAGTCAATATTAATCTTGCTTTTTCTACATCCATTCTGAGTAGCATTGCGCGATCAACGACAAACGAGTTGGATCCAATCACGAAAGCAAGTATGAGATAAAAATGCCAATAACGAAGTTTCTTCAATAGTTCTGCTTTTTTCTCCGCATTTTCGCGAGATATACCACATAGGAGAAAAAGCCTTATTGAATGTAATATTCGGAATGGACATTGTCAAATCTAATAAATCTTTCAATATCGGCATGTCTGACATTATGACTATGAGACGCAGTACTCTTAGCACATCTATTGTTGCTCCTTTATATCATAGTGTTGAGCTTAAGGAGACACTTACTTAATATTTGCTATTTGTTTTTGTATTTTCAATCACTTACAGCTTCTTATTTCAGTGAATCCTCTCCAGACCAACACCCTTTGGGAGACGGGAAGCTGTTGCTGAGAGGTTGTTGCTCTAGAGAGGTTAAACTTAGTGGTAATGGTTTACTACACGACAATAAAACTGTTTTGAGCTTTTAATAGCGATCTGTAAAGGTTGCCCTGTTTATACGAGTATCATTTGTTATTTTAATGATTTATGGAAAAAGGGGAAGTCTTTGCAATGTCAAAGTCATATTAATTAGGTTTTTCAGACCTTCAGACGAAGTAAACGAGTGCATATTTCATGTCTACTTTATTCTCGGGACTGTTATACCCAAACACTCTTGCCTCAATCTGTATTCATCGCATTATTTAGTTATATTTCAGTATTGTATTAGACTTTATGAAAGCGATTTGTAAATTTTGCTTTCTACAAAACAATAATGCTGCCGCGTTGTCATGTCGTCTTGGCGTTCTGTCGCCCAGTCATTATTACGCAGATATATGGCGAAAATATTGGAGTACAATAAATGCCGTTGTGTCGTTCTGTTGTGTCGTTCACGCTGATAACGGCGTCCTGAATCGTCCCCAACGACTTATAAGATGACAGAATCACGACACGACACGACAACGTGGTAGACATCAGTCATTTTGCTACGATAAGAGCTGAAATTAGTCAGTGTGCAGTAAACGTCGCATTCCAACACTATGATAAAATAGAAAAACATGTCTCGAGCATACAGTCTCCAGCGGCCGAGGTGTTAAGACGTTTTCCTTATGATTGAAAAGTCGAAGTTTCGAAACCGGTAAGATCCCGTTCCTATATGGCACACGTAATACAAAAAAACTTAACCTTCCTTTACAATATACTGTTTTATAGTTTGATACAAGCAACAAAGCTCTTATTGACATGAAAAAGAATGTTACATCTTTCAAAACAACAGTTAACACAATGTTTAATTAAATGGCACTTTTAGTATGGTGGAGCTTGTCCTAATAAGTGATTTAAAGAAAATGCTCTGTGACCACTCTTCAATACTTTAGGCCGTGTCGCATTTAGTTCGTCACGCATATAGTTCGTGACAAGGCGAACTATCTGCGGCGAAAAGGCATGGTCATGCCGCATATAGCTATTAAATGTATTGTCATATTGAAAGTCATCATCATCTTCTGTTCTTATTTAATGAAAAAAGTGTTTCCTCAAACTGCCATATACGCATAAACAAATAATATAACATTGTTTCACCTGACATATATTGCCCGCATCAGACCAGATCGGGGTAAGTTTAAATAAAATAACAGAAAACATATGCTAACATATAATAAATAGTTTGATTTAGTGTTGCTTGCTTAAAACAACAACTTCGAACAGTTAAAAGCGAGTAACCATTTACATATTATTTTATCACATCGCCATAGCCGTAGACGGTCGGACCCGGGATCAAACCCGCGACCTACGGACTGCAATTTTAGTGCGATACCGGCAGCGCTAGACGGGAATTCGTTATAAACAGATAACACCAATGTGCTTTTGCAGTTTACATGCTTTTGTCGTAATTAATACAAATGTTTAAAAAATGTGTTTTGACTTATTATTTCTGTGAGGTTCTTTAAAATCAACAATTTGGTCTCACATGTACAAAGCGAAGCGCTGACAAACATCTATATGCCCACTATAATGCATTTGTACATAAAAGGGTCACAACTCCTTCGACCGACAGTGGTTGAGAAACAATGATACTTATGTCAGTTTATCTCCTTTTCAAATTTAACATTTTGATAGTGTTATCTTATTCAAATACTCATTTCAAAAAACATCTTTAAGCGAAGTGAACTTAATGCGGCATCGAGGCACATGCCCGCCGCATAAAGCTGACGTGAACTAAATGCGGCGCTCTTTGCGCCTATATGCGGCGAAGTGTGCCGCATTTAGTTCGTGCGCGGATTTTATGCGGCACAGACTATATGTGGCACTACAATGCAAAATCTACATGAGTCGTACATAGAATGTTTTATATTTATATCAAGTTTATTAGTTAATTCAGACAATAACATTTTCATTACACCACTGTCTTTTTATTCTCGATTAAAGTCGTATGGACCGCAAGGAGAAAACTCTATGTACCCCATTATAAACGTTATACAAGAGCAAAGCACATGGCTTGATTTGATCATACTAAATGTCAAACAGCTATACGGTCGTTAACATACATCTGACAATACAATTGCTGTTAGCAGGAGAAATGAACTTTTTTAACAACCGTTGTAAAGTTATTTAAATGTCAACTGAAAGTCTCTTGCACATTTAGGATAAACGTATTTGAAATAAAAGTCGAACAATCTAAATAACTGTAGGATGCTTGCTGATTTATGACCGTGTTTGTTTCTCTCAACATAGATGATATATGGAGAATCACTAATAAGGCATAACCGATTTATTCATCTCAGATAACAAAAGAGATACTGTCACAACATGCTGCCCACATTCAGCTGCCTCATTGAAATACATTTGACTACAGACAAACGAATACCAAGGATATATTTGAGAAACAAAAAGAACAAGGTTACATGTTAGCCGTACTATCAAATTATCAAACTGAAGTCCATTGTAATAACATCGCCACTGTCATTATGGGCATACCAACCGGTGGCGTTTTTTTGCGCATTTCACGACGGAAAAAATGTTATAATACATTGCACAGCTGTCCTCTGACCGACAACCTATCTTCAATACACTTGTCCATTTTACCCGTGGTAATACAAAATGTAGTTGCTACCAATTTAGCCTCTCTTGAGCAACAATAGCAATACACAAACATCAGTATGTAATGACATGGCAAGATGGCAAAGAAAGCATAGGCGTTGTCGAGAGAGACTGAGTGAAAGCTATAATATATTTTACTTATTAATGTCACATACATATTTTTATTATATAGTGTTCATGTTATTTTCTGCCCAAATTCGGCCTATTGTTGCCAGCTGTCTTGACTTGTCCTGTGATCCTTTCCATCCATTGACCCCCCCCCCCTCCTTCACTGTCCACTTTGATTATCCTAGTTATTCCTTATGGTCTGCCAGGTCATTCCATGCGCATTTGTTCCCTTCCGTATGTACCCTTTAACCTCATCAAGTGCCTTATGTGTTATGGATTGTTGTTTTCCCGGAAGTATGTTGTGCGGGGAGGCACTGTCTTATGTATGTGGCGTTCCCTGTAAAAAACGTGTATTCGTTCTCTTGTTTTGAAACACCAGTGCAGAAATGTAAAGGTATATTACATTGCAACATTAATTAGAACACTGCAATAACGCTGTGACAATTAGTTGTTGAAAAATCGCCAGTTTAAACAAAAAGAACGTTTTCTGTGTTAACAAAGTTATCGCTTAATACTTTTCAATGACTAATGACGTTGAATATCTTCCACGGGCCTAATATGCACTATTATATGCTATGTCAAAATTTGAAGTGCGAACATTTCTACAAATTCAATTTAGATTGCAAAAATCACATATGAATTCTGCTGCTAATTTATTGATTTAAATTAAAGAGAGGTACACAGTTTTGTAAAACTGATGCTAATTTAATCATTCTCCCCCAAAAAGATATTAGTTTCATACTTGTCAATTCTTTACCAAAAATGTTTCAATAAAGAAATTTGTCTGGCATATGCCGATAATGCTGTATCCCTTATAACAATGATTCTACAAAACTAAGTTATTATTTAGAATAATGTTATATATTTATGTTAAATTTCCCTTCCCCAATGTGCAATTCTTTCACTTGGCATAGTGTTCATGTTATTCCCCCCATTTCTGCCTGTTGTTGCCAGCTGTATTGACTTGTCCTGTGATGTATTCCATCCATTAAACTCTCTCTGTTTGCCGTTATTAAATCTCTTTAGTCTTCTTTATTGTCGACCAGGCCATTCCCTGTGCCCCTTTTTCCTTGCGTATTTACCCTTGCACCTACTTAAATGCACGATGTTTAATGTACTGTTGTTTTCCAGATGTCTGTGTGGAGAGGTATTGTCTTATGTATGTGGCGTTCCCTTTAAGAACTTATTCTCTCTTTTATTCTGCATGTTTACTGTTGCAATATATCAGTGTTTCAGACCTTTACCGTTGAAGGACTATATTGAAATATCACAAAGAAAGCTCTGTTTGTCAGAC
Organism: Mactromeris polynyma; assembly: GCA_032209605.1. Lineage (NCBI taxonomy): Eukaryota > Metazoa > Mollusca > Bivalvia > Venerida > Mactridae > Mactromeris > Mactromeris polynyma. Next base: position 34,142,944 of record JASFXZ010000004.1, read on the forward strand.
TTTCTCCTAAATGCTGCCAATGGAGCAACATTATTCACCAACTATTTAATCCATAACCATAAAGTGTATGCATCAGGTCAAGCCATTACCACTAAACCACAACAACTTTCCCTTTAATTACCAACTGGATGTGTCCTGTTTTTTTCCAAATAAAAGACGAGTCACTAAATAACTTATTGTTTGGAAGTATTTTCATATCGAAGCAAATGCGATTAGTTTCTTGAATTGTGTTGAATACGATGCGCTTCATATATTATAGGGCACTTCTTATGTCGGTTCAGATACTTTAATATTGATATCCCTTTCCCTATCAGCTTATTAAACTCGTTGGTAAAAATACCGTAATGGTACATATTGCATAAGACTTCTGTGAGAAAATATGTAGAAGCTATAATTATGTAATTACTAGGACAATACGACTTTATGTGTATGCAGATGTACCCGTCACATTTCTTACATGTTTACCAAAACCACAAAACAAGTGTTCTATACTGGTATTTTCTATCATGACATATTTGCAGATCCAGGAATATCTGAGAAAAGTTGCAATGCAATGTTTTAGAGTGGTATCTGCGTGAAGGCATTAACATGCCATTTTCTAAAGCAATTCCGATATTAAGTACAATATGCAATCGTAAGCTACAAATGATGACTTCACTTCAGCATGTACTCGTACGTACTTATTAAAATATATACTGCTCTTCAAATGAAACACAAACAAATTATGCAATTTTTATTAATACTTCCTCGTTCGATTAACTAAATAAATCGCAATTCAGCCTCCACATAATGCTTAGTCTGTGACGTCAAAACTTTGCTTTGTAACTTTAGACGTCATAACCAACGTCATTAATACAAGCGCTCAAAGTGCATAGATGCAATTATACGAAAGGGGCACCAGAGTTTAGAAAGAAGTTTTAAAATTTATTTGTTGAAACGAACACCGTGATGCAATACTAATTACATAACGACAGGTAGAATACGGACACAATTTGGCTAGCTCTGGTAATATATTATATCAGAAAAGTCACGAAACGTTTTACAATTTGCTGATGCATTAATCAGAAGAGAACGCGTCTCTTGTAATGGGAGATAAGGATGACTTGTTACTTATACAGTGCATCGGTTTTTATAAACGCATATTGTATCTTTAAGCAAATATAGTTCAAAATTAGAAGAGAGAATCAGTTGCTACAATGAACGCAACATACATAAGACAATGCCCAACCCGGGAAAACAACAGTATATATATACACCAGGCATTTGAGGAGGTTTTTCTACCTGTTTTGTGTCAGTAATTGTCACATACATCAGTTTAAATGCCTACAGTTCTTAAATGGCAGCGACATTTCTAAGTGTTAAACGTCTTGTTTATTGCAAATAAAATAAAAAAATCATCGGCAACAATACAGTTCCTTAACAAATATGAAAAATAGTTATTTACTTACAATAGTTGTAATTAGTATGTAATTCTGCTTTATTGCAAGTGGTTACATATTCATGTTAAAGATAGTCGCCTTAGTCTTGTAGAACAAGATAGAACTTACAACAAATTCAGGTTTAGGTACGCTACGTATTATGTACCCTTGTGAACATAAATAATTATGCATGTTCTTTCGTCTTCATATTTCTTTTTTGGAATGTACGCTGTTGTTCACGTACCAGCTATGCATAGGAAAAATATCTTAACAACTCGGTTTGCGTGTGTACAGTTTCTGCGGTGTTCCTCTTTCCAGTTTTCATTTAGTTCCAGTTATGCAGACCGTTGTATTACCTTTATTCGCATGTTGTTTCGTCACTATGCAGTCTTGAGTCGTTCTATATTCATGTATTTCAGTTCGTTGATGATGAAATGTTGTTTTATTGCCATGCCCTCCGCCTTTAGGTCGTGCTTTTATTTCCCCTCCCTGAGTCGGGATTACTGTCCGTTTGGTCTTGTTATTGTTGTTTTTGTTTTGTTCTGTACAATCACATGATGTCATTTGGTAATGTCATAAAACGCTATTTTTATTTACGACACAACATCCAGGTATCTGAAACCGAATAAACGCGCAAAACGGCACATCAAGGAATGCCACATTCCCCAACCAATCAGTCTGCTTCATAACACAACTTTATGTTTCTTTAGTGTAGACGTTTATTGCATCTTTTCTCCATATAATGAATTATATTGTGTTCATTTTGTCCAATTATTAAATTTCCTTTGTGTATTACCATTGTTAACGAATGTTTATCTCTCTAGATTTTGTCATTCTCTCGCATTCTGGTAGATCTATAAATGTTTTAATTACTGAGAGGAAGGTCAATATGAGGCTCCTTGTACTTGGCTTCTTGAATATTACTGTGCGAGTTTTATTGCATGAGTAATGGTAAATAGGTTTTTATGGATAAGTGACTGCCAACCTAGTCTATGTATGTGTAAATGTTGGAAATTAATGTCTAAATAGCGGTGAAGTGTAGGGTTAGCTAGCTGTATTGAATTAAACCCCGGTGTTATAGCGACATATATAAAGCTGTAAATCACTATGTGATCGGTATTTTCCTTTAGGTTGTTATATATATATTACGTTTCCCCTTAACACAGCTAGTATTCATTGGCCCGATATAAGTGTGAGGTAAGCTAGTTAGTTAATTCAATTGAAACCTACAGTGTTTTACTGACAGTTATAACAAGAGAGAGAATAAGTTGCTACAGGGAAAGCCATATACATAAGACTGTGCCTCCCCACGCACACCTCCGGGAAAACAACAATGATTATCAATAAAACATAAGCCACTTAAGGAGTTCAATGCTAAACACGCAAGGGAACAGAGGCGCAAGGAATGACCTAGCCGACAATAAGGAATAACAAGGAGAATCAAAGTGGGGGAATAATGGATGGAAAATATCACAGTACAAGTCAAGACAGCTGGCAATAATAGGTCAAAATAAGGCAGAAAATAATATGAACACTATAAAAAGTGAAATAATTGCACAGGGGAAAGGGAAATATAACATACATTTTAAACACAAAAATAATTAATAACCGTACATTGAATTAAAGCCTTGGAACTGTCAGTAAGTTAATCGCTGTGTAGTTATTATTTCTAGTTATGTTTTAGATGTATTTAAATTCCCCATCCCAAAGGCGGTTCTTTCGCTTGATGTTGTGTTCGTGTTTTCTTTCCCTTTCGGCATGTTGTTGCTTGCTTTCTTGGCTAGTTCCGTGATGTATTTCATCCATTTGATTGTTTACTCCTTGTGATGTTTGCCATAACACCAACTCAACTCTCAGTGTACATCTTAATCATTCCTAAGCAATACAATTCCGAATGAAGATGTATCACAAATTTCACAAGATAAAAATGGTTTGCATTTAAGAAATATAAAAATGTAGATCTACATTTCTGCCACTACTGTTATAAATTAAAATCAAAATCAAATATGCAGATTCGTGTACTTTTAAATTGCCAGGCTCATAATAGGTGTGGTGGGTACCAATAATTCAGAGCAATCATAATGTCACATTTTCCAGTAACTGCCAGTAACTTTTTTCATTCAAATCGAAATTGAATCGAAAATATAAAAATGTAAAATGCGTTTTCATGTATTTTATGGTATCAATACTTAAATCTTATTAATCCGCTTAAGGTTTATCTCTAGCCAAGCTTTACACTGGCAACCACAATCTAAAGAACGTTGTAATGTCAGATATAGCACATATTTGCATGTAAATATTACTCCGACAAGTGTTTAACTTAATTATCTAAACACTGATGTTTCAGTTGTGCTAATGATATGATGTAATTGTGTGGAGAGTGCAAACTCTTCTTGACGATCATCCATTGAGTACCTACCTCTCTTCTACAGCATTATCAATTTCCCCGTGACAAAAGAATATCACCAATTAAGCAACAAGATCACAACAAAACCCAAGATTTGCAACTCCAAAATGGCTTTGCTCTAGAGAGGTTGCAATGAATGGCAACTTGCTTATCGTTGAAGACGTCTAGCAGAATATGCTAAATATTCATACAATACACCCTTCCCTACATCATGCGGTTGTATGAAAATGCATACACCAACGATCATTGATTAGACTATTATATGAACGGTCGAAGATTGCACAAAATTGTGTCCATAACACCGTGAACCACCCGTGTCTATTCCCAATATGTATAACAAATCCTGCTGATTGTAAATCACTCCATTTCCTGGACAAATACCAATTTCAATTTTCAGAAAACGATATAATATAAAATATAATGTTACCGAGTGTACCTATGGGAAATCATTTTATGTTTTATGTTCATATTCATTTGCTGCAATCATTTTGAGATGTATGTGCCGAGCAACAATAAACAAACACCAATACATGGTGACATTGCAAGATGGCGAGAGGCATGCTGCAAGAATATAATTATCATTTATGTTCTCGGGAGAGACGGTGTAAAGAGTAAGAATTGCTGTAAAGTGGCATAAACATGTTTCTCAGAAACATCGCCTTGAAGCACTAACTATAGCTAGTGCACTAATTTAAGTTATATTCAGTTGCAACATGAAATAGTATAATTCAGAGACGATGTTGCTTGTGCAGAAGCAGTGACAATATATTGTCGTCTTACAGTCATTATGTGTAACTATCGACTTTAAATCAAATTGAACGTATATCGGCGTGCAAGTGACTTGGTTTAACTAATTTTCTACAAAGTAATAGTTCTGCCCATACCAGTATAGTGCGGAGTCCCAAAACAAACAGATAATCCGTTCAGTTCAATTTAATCAGTTTCAAACCTTTTATATCATGTCTATGTAGAGCATGTACCTCTACGCTGGTCAGTGTTTAACTTGATTAAGATGTTCAACTTCTCTGCCTGCGATGACATACCATAACCAAACAATTCAATTTTGCAAGTTGGAAAATACTTAGTGTATGTCTAGTAGCGGCGTGTAGCCATGAGGTGTCAGTCTACCTTTGTCATTTTAAAGTTGTCAGGTTCCCTTGGTACATTTGACACCATAACCAACTATCATGGCCATGTTTGCACTTACAGGTGGCCATATGGAGGTCACACTCTGTACTTGTGCGCTCATTATGCGTCTTTTATTTCATGCATACAAATGTGTGAATGTTACGGCTGTTGAATGTACGTTTGATCATTACTCTTGTTATAATGTAGGACAATTGGCTTGTCAGTCGTTCATAAGAATTCATTTTGTGATGTAGTCTTATACATACAACACAGATTTTAGCATTTACTTGTATTTTATTACATTGCAGACACATGTATATTTAGATTCGTTAATACAGAATTCAAACAGTCAGTTGGACAGGTGTGCTGACAATGGCAATGGCGTGAGGGTCATCATGCGCTCATTTTTAGTCCAGACGTGCCTATTTGTAAATATTCCGACTCTTTGAATTCACGTATAATTGTAACTCATGTTATAATATAGTAAACTATTGTGTTTCAATAATGTTTCAATATTTCATCAAATGTTCATGATTGCAATTTGTCAATATTTGACAGTGATATCAACGCTAAACCAGGTCTGGAATTGAAGTTGGAGATTACATTATATAGGAAATGTTGCTGTGCAAGCAATATTTTTCGGATTTATATTTTGACGCAATTCAAACATCAAAACAGAATTTGAATTCTCCTGCAGCTTTCTTGATAACAACTAATGCACAGTTATGCTTATTGGTGACAATGCAATAATTCTGCTATGCAACATTTATATTTTAACGCTTGTCTAGTCCTTTTTCTGTATAATTATTATTTCTATTTATGTGTTAGATGTATGTTAAATTCCCCTTCCCCATGTGCAGTTCTTTCTCTTTACATAATATTCATATTTCTCCCCCTCAATTCGGCCTATTATTACTGACTTTCTTAAGACTTGTTTCGTGATGTATTTCATACATTAAGAAATCCCCCATTGTTGCCCCCCCCTTATTTCCCCTCAGTTGTTCTTGACTGTTCCAGACCCTTCCTGGCATCTCTATTCCCTTACATGTTTACCCTTGCACCTCCCAAGTGCCTAAATACATTGTATTGTGAGCGTGGCATTTCCTGTAACAATTAAATATCTCTTTCTAACAAATAGGTTTATTGAAAAAGCAAGCTAGTTTGACTTATGACGATGATATTGTATCCACAATAGCTCTGATTTAACAAAAAACGAATTTTACATTTATTTCACTTTGCACAATTGCGATGTAAACCATAACACCAGTTTCCTATATAAAACAAAAAGGAAGTGTCTTTTTTTCTCCAAAACTCGAATTCAAAGTTCGACACTGATATTTAACATGTATATATCTCGAATGGTCACCTTCCTCCAACATTGATGGTGCTTGTCAGTTAAGCGATAACAAATAAAAAGTACGCATACAAGCTGCTCTCTCCGTCCTTTTCAAAACACTCATTTAGTTGAAAACCATAAACAATGATAATTGATGGAAAAAATTATTCTCCTAACTTCTATGTGCTGTGTTTTGTCTCCGAAGTCTGAATTACAATGTTTCGTTTAATAGCAATATCACATTTCCGATCCTACATTGTCATGAGAAAGATACGAGACAAACATTTGTGTTCATATTTCTTTACATTCTACAACTATGACATCTTTACAGGTTTAAAATCAGATCACTCTTTTGCTAAAGAATCATAGAAATGATAATCACATTAATAATGATTTTTTTCGAGATCAACAGTAGTATTAATTTTCAAGGAAATAATAGTGAGTGTCTGCCTAGTTTAAGTGTTATTCAAATGTTTATGCAAACATCGATCACAAAAGAGCATCAGACGAACCCTTGTTATATTCACACTAAATATTTAGTTATATACAACGTGATCTAGTGCCAGTACAAGAAAGGAACGGTTCCATTCATAATTATGTTCATAACGGAGGTCTGTGTGAGGAGGCACTGTCTTATGTATGTGGCGTTCCTTGTAGCTACTTATTCTCTCTCTCATATAAGTATGTACCCAATAATGTGTTTATTTACACCAATAAAAATGTTGTACGACCGTTAACAAAAATGCCTACTTGTTTCATCTCAAATGAATTTTCATCTTCCCGGTGATTTTGTTATACAATAATATGACGATTAGGGTTATCCTGATACTTGTTATCACTTTTATCAACTGGAGGCGTTTAATTAAGAACTGGACTTACAATGGGAAAGTAGCGTGTGATAGATCGATAATAAGGTAGATATACTTGTAAGATAGTGTATTGAATAAGATTTAAGTCGTTATTTTCAACCCTGTATACGTATGTCAATGGGAATACCAATCCACGGTCGAATTGGAAATGCTCTTTGAGATCAGATGGTTATTAAAAAGGCCACACTCCTATGTAATCAATCACAACAATCGGACAAAGCCTGACGTTATGTTGATAATTTTGTGGATATTTACGTTGAATTGTACATGTATCTTACAAATATACACACTGGTTCCAAAAATTTTCTGACATAAGTCTTGTAAAATAAGTATTCAGTACAGTGGAACTAACCCACGACATAGCAAATCTATGCTCTACATGAAAAACACTTTGTATTCTCTTTCTGTAACAGGAGCCATCATGACATATCTGGAAAAAATCATATGGGACAACCACGTAACAGTATCGTTAGTTGTTATCTAATAAACTATCAAATTGCACATGATGGTATGATGGGAGGTTATGAGTCGAAACATCGAAGAATTGGTTTGGAGTTTAGTGTATACAAGTCAGGCTAATCTGAGTAAAAAATAGTAAACATAAACTAAATATTAAGGCCGTAGACGCAAACTGTTGCCCAAATCAAATAGCCAGATATGGTTCATGATTGTATTCACTTCAGAATTGAACAACTGTGCAAAAGGGTTTGTGTATCTAAGTCTTGCAATTTAGTGTATGTTTACTATTTGTTAAAGCCTGTCATTTATATACTGGACTTCAAACAAATTATTTGATGCTTCGACTCTGATCTCCATCATGGGAAATTGTCTTGATCATTTTATTAGAAGATTCATTATTCAAACATGTGGACAGGTGTATTGGCAGTTACAATGGCGTGAGGGTCATCATGAACTAGAACTCTATTTATGAAGGCAACTGATATACAAGTGTTGACAATAACATAAGCTGTGACACATCTAACATTCCAAGGATTGACATCATAAACGACTGATCGTACTCTACTGACAGAAATAACTTATTTTAATGCGTATCTTAAGTGTCTTTATGTGTATTTTAGCGCGTGGACTAGCATGATAATTGAGTAACAATCCTTACCAACTGTGTCTTTGCATTATGTAAACTAAACTGATTACATACTGTTGGAGTTTGTATGATTAAGCAGACAGGTTTTAGACCTGATATTGTATTTAACTGTTAAGTTGAATCACACGCTTATAAATTATATGTTGTCTGTTTGTGGTTCTTATAGAGTTTGAACGTCTGGAAATTATATATTAGGGGAAAATTTGCAGTGCAAGCATTTTTAAGATGTATAATCTGACGTTATTCAAATTGCAAAACAATTCAATTTCAGCTGCTGATTTATTGATTACAATGAAATGAAAGACTAGTGCGTAGTTATGCTTACTGGTGCCAATATAATAATACTTCTCATCAGAAACGGTTTTATGTTCACACTCATCTCGTCCCTAACAAATAGGTCTCATGACAGAAACTAGCTTGACTTATTTTGGAAATAAAACCTATGACGACGACTCTGTATCCACAATAACTCGATTTAACAAAAAAGATGAATTTTCCATTTATTTCGTTTTTTTACAATTGCGATATAAACCATGACAAACATTTCCTATATTACCAAAATAGAAGTGTATTGTTTAAACAACAAGTAAAAAATTGCTGCCTGATGCAGCAAAGATGTGTGCACGGCGTGAACAAAATGAAATAGAACAAACACTTATGTGAACTAACTGTATGTGTTTATTATGCTTTAATGTGCAACTATAAATTAATGTATATGAAGTACATTTGTAGTTTTATTAGAAGTTTATGAGGAATTAAATAAGGAAAAGACTAGTTTGTGTATGGACAGTAAAATATAAATAGAAATTGATAGTCTGGAAAACTTTCATGATAATAAACATCATGCATGTAAATTAAGACAACATTATGCATCTGAAAATGCAAACATTGATTTAAACATATATATAAATCACAATCATTATCACGGTAGAAATAAATAATGAAATACCGACAAATTAACATAATTAGTATTTACTAAAAATTAAAAATAACAATAATCACTAAATGATTTTGCATATCATGTCAAAATGTGAGATCACTTCAGTGTAATTAACATGTCAGTGGACAAACAGACGTTCAGCATCACACACTGAATTAATCAAGCAATGTGTGAATGTAAAATGAGTTTAGACATTTTGAAAGTTAGAAAAATAGTGTAATTTGATGTAAATGATAGCTAAAAAGTGACACCTGAGAGAACTATAAAATGCTACCCGAATGAACAAGTGGTAGGAAGTGTAACCAGGCCATAGTATATGAATGACTATTATAATAAGGCAAAGAACATAGCAAAGATGTTTATGTATGTATGTTTTTATGTTCATAGGTTAATGAGTTACTTTCAATAAATAAAGTTTATTATTATTATCATTAAAGAGAAATGAAACCGTATTTACTTATATCTCAAACATATTTACAGTGGAAAGAAATAATGCAAAAATGACCAAAATGCAACACAATAACTCAATACAAAAACATTAATCACTAAATGATATAGCATCTTGTCAAAATGTGAGATCACTTCAGCACGTAACCTTGTTACCGCACCTTGTTACCGCATGCTAGCATCACACACTGGATAAGTTATCAAGTAGGTGAATGTATAATGAGTATAAACTTTGTGGATGACTGGATAATGGCTAATTGTGTATGTAAATGAAAACTATAAATGATACCTGAATCTACAAAAGTGATAGGTGTACCAGACTCGTTTAGCAGACTAAGCATATGAATGACTAGTGAAGTAAACAAAAAGAACATATTTACATATATCACATACATATTAACAGTAGAAATAAATAATGCAATACTGACCAAAAAGCAAAAACGATTACTCAATACAATCAAAGCAAACAAATGGGGTGTGGGACGGTACCACTTGTCTCTGTAGCCAAGCTGGCAACTCGTTGCATATAAGTTTCAGTTTTGTTACTAAACAGTTTTATGATATCAAAGTTTGTGTAAATAGGTAAGAAGGTTTGCATGGAATATGGAATTAAACAAAAACATAAGACAGAAATGTGAAAAAAATAAAAGAGATCTTCAATCCGACTTGTTCTAGAAATGCTAGATTTTCAATCCAAAATAAAGAAAAATGGTCAGTAATAATGGTAGAACCTTAAGATTATAAAACAAGTGAAATGTTTGTCACGATTGTAAATGAATGAAATACAAAGATATCAGAGGCTTTATGTAACGTTTGTGAATATTTAATTATGCACAACTTTGATGAAAATCTAACAGTTTTTTTTAGAGATGAACAGCAGACAAGGTTTTCAAGTTTCAGACACCTGTGACCTTGATCTTTAACTATATGACCCCAAATTACAATATGAAGTACTAGACTTCATACTGATACTTCCCAGCAAGTTGATGAAAATATAACACTGGGTTTTGGAGATAAAGGGAGAACAAGGCAAACTGGACAGACAAAAATACAACATGGGGAGACATAATAATTACAACATGATGAACACAAATGTACAAGCAATAACAACATTTTTATAATTATACATTGTAGTTAAATATTATTACTAAACTGTTTACTTCATATGCAGCTTAATTGCAAAAACACCATATTTTATAGTATATACATGAAACCAGGTCAAAGCATTCAAGCTTTGTTTTAAAAGAAACTCTTTTGAGTTCAATCTGTAAAAGAATGTTGAAAGTATGTTGACAGTATGTTAGACCAGTTCTATTAAAAGTTGAAAGTAGATTGGGGACACAGCATAGGGCTATCCAAGGAACATTTTTACCAGGTTTGGTTTAAACTGGTCTAGCAGCTTTAGATATAATATCCAAAATGTGTCAGCAAATCAGATGTTGGATGTAATTTTGGTACAGTACAATCATGTGCCATGTTCATAGCAAATCAGCCAAAGGGTAAATAGATTTTTTAAGAAAAAATGTCTGGCAATCAGAAGCCCTAGTGACTATTTTGGAATTTGATTGGGGCTGAGTGGGACTGTGTGATACAATATTTGAGGACAATCCTCTAATGAACAAATCTACCAAATTTGATTCAAATTGCCCAAGTGGTTTTGGAAATGTAAACGTTTACGACAATGCTAGCCAGAGGGCAACAGATGGTAAGTGATGGCAATAGGTAACTTGGTTCAGGTGAGCAAAAGACATGGAATTAAGCTTACACTTCTGTAAGGTACAATTAAATATTCAAGCAGATGTGTCTGAAGTGTGACTAAATCAATATTCTACTAATAAAAGACATGTACATTGATACAGAAAAAACATATACTTACATGTGCACTATAATACTTAATTCAACAAAAACATTGTTCCATTTCTTACATACTGTATACACATAAATGTATAATTGCATATGCAGTGTTAAACAGAGAAATGAAGCCTTAATGAGGTTCATATTAATATGAAGAACATTACTGAGATATTGCAATATACATGATAATATTTCAATTGGGATAGTGATATGTCGAAGTAATCATGATATGTCTGCCGGGGGGGGGGGGGGTCATTTCGAATGAGTTAAATAATAATAAACAAACAGCTATAAAACACCGGAAGACTGAGACAAGACATGAATATTGCAAAAGCACATTAACACATTAATCCTAAGACTAAATATCTTACAAACTATCTATATTCAACATATTCAAGTAAGAGGCCCAAGCAAAAACTAAATCAAAATAAGGGAGGGCTGGGTTTTTGTTTTTTAACTTTGAGTGCAAAATGGTTTTTGTACATGTGGTATTTTGTCATATTTAACTTTTGCCATACAGTAAAAAGGCTTATGCACAAATGTTATAAAGATTGTCCCTCAAGTACATTTCATTGCACTAAAAACAAGCTGATTTGATACATTTAAGATTAAAGGTCTGTTCCAGAAAATACTCCACTCCACAGGATGCAATATATTACCCCCATTACCTACAGAAATAAATTTACTGCTAATGGTAAATTTCAATTTTTAAAAGCCATTTATGAAGAAAATAATAAAGTGGCATGTTAGAGTTTTTTTCTCTCTCTAAAACAGTTGAGACAAGAATAAAATCCAAAATTTTGTTTCCAGGGTCCCCTCTGCCATTCACCAATAACAACAAATGTGAAAAAAACAATAATTTGGCAACAGTTTTTCAATTTTGGCAACAAAAATATTCCAAAAGAATACATATTTGTAAGCAACTGCATAATTGTTCATGCTTTTTATCAAAATTGGTGTGTACTTTGAATATGCCACAGGGAATCATGTTTTCAAATTAAAACAAATTAGCACCTTCAATAACGGGATATGAATAAATACCGAATGATATCAGAAATGGAAGTATCTAGTTTTTCGCATAACTTTGATTGCAGTGTCAGTTGTTCCGAATAGATAAGGGCAGTGAACCCTTATCTATTCTGTGCAGGTGACACTTATTTACGGTTTACACAAGGCAAAATATGAAGCTCTAAATGTTCATCTTGCATATCTGGGAACATCTGCTTCACCATTCCTACAGGTACGCAACTATTTTGTCATCTATTGTTAAGAAGGAGAACGCATCTTCTTCCTGACAAACACTATCCACCTGATCAATTACTTCTTCTAGTGGAAATTCTGTTTTCTGTTAAAATACAATAGTATAGGTATTAGGTATATTGCAAGGGTATTAATGAAACATATTTAAGAAATATCTGAACAATATTTGCTATATTTAGGTGTTGAACCTTTCACCTAGTGTATTCTGATGAAGTGAGGATGAATGACCGATTCATGTTTATGATAAAAAAAAATTATTACTTTAATCTTGCTGCTGCATATCGACCCTATGACGGTTTGTCGTTCTTTAATTGTGTATTTCTTTACTTTTCTGGTTTAACAATGGATTTAGTTACATGTTTATTATAACCATGACATATTAATGTCTCCATGTAAAATTTAATGGTATTAAAACCATTAGCTAAAAACAATGTATTTCAAAAGAATCAGTTGACAGCTGCTAACATTATTAAACTAAAACTATCTGAATGGACAAAAAAATCTTTATGCCTTTTTTGATGATATAAATACTGTACTACAGTATATTCAGAATTTGTTTACAATATTTTATTTAGCTTAAGTTAAAGTGCGACAGGATTTCAATAATTTGAACTTGCTATTTAAATTTGAATAGCAGAATATCAATGTATCATTTCCTATAATTTCAATAATTAACCTCACAATTTGTCTGTTGTTCAAGACACAACAAAAATCAGGGTTCCCACTCTTCCAAGAAAAAATTCAAGGACTCTTCAAAGGGTATTTTTCGCAAAATTCAAGGACCAAAACAGCGTTGGTACTGCTATTTTATTCATTCAACATGTCTTTCAAATTAACTTTTTCCAAGAAAATTTAAGTATCAAACTTCAAATTATGAACTTATATAAATGTACAAGGAAATGTTACACTCACTTCACCAAGAGTTTTCCAAGGCTTGCAAACACTATTTTTTTCTGTTTAAAGTGAGTTTATTATACAGTAGAAAAACCATGTGACATACCGTGATTAAGGTCTCGGATGTTGTTGAAAGGGAAACATCATTTCTGTAGGTGTTTGTAACACTGTCTGTTATGACGAGTCTCCAGGTTGAAAGGTTTCATTCACACATTTGCACCATAAGGCCACCTAACATTAGTTTGTTGCATCTTCAAAATATATTGTCTTTATTTTGACATTCTCAGTACTTCACATACAGCTTCTTCCTGCAATAAAAGGTTAATCAATAAAATACTGCATTAGACTTTCCAATGGATAATGATGAATTTTGCCTTTCATCTCGATGTTTTAAAACCGCCATTCATTTGCTGATCGTGTATCTGAAGACATCAATTTGAAGTTGTCATCAGACAATTATCTTAATTTAGATTCTCCATCTATCATTGGCAGTGTTTTCCGTGGACTTTTAAAATTGAAGGTCATTGCAATTTCATATCCGAGGGTCATTTCCAAATATTGGAGGTCATAGAGGAATATGCTAAATCGAGTCGACGCTAATGTACTTAATCAATGACACATTCAGTATGCATGTAATAATGAAAGTGAAAGTTGAAACTGATACATTGTTGGAAAATCGCTGTAAGGTTAGAACATGTGATCGGTGTATTTAATATAACCTGAGAATTTAAACGTTTACATGTTAATTATCACGTATGTTTTAACGAAACATGACTACATCAAGAATGGCTAGGTCGGACAACTTCCTACCGTTAGACCGAGTCGGTATTTTCAGAACAAAACTACTATAAATCGCTATTCACCTGACGAACGACTTAAGATTTCAATAAGAAACATTTAAAAAAGTATATTTCAATATCAAACAACTTACAAATCAACACACAGACGCGGAGATCGCTATTTTGTTCGCTCTCAACTTTCGTTTTACGCGAACGCAGCCATTTTGAAAGGTGGTACCCGGCTCTGATTAAGAACACATTTCGTAAGCCGAAAACCAAAAAACTTGGTTTTCGGCTTACAAATGTGTTCTTAAGCAGAGCCGGGTACCACCTGTCAAAAAGGCAGCATTCGCGTAAAAGGAAAACCACGAGTGAAAAATAACGATCTCCGCGTCTGTATGTCGATTTGTAAGGTTTTTGTTTCAATGCGGGTTTTAAATGTCATGGCTACGCACCGGCCACCTGTGCATAACAATAGACTAAGAAATAAAATGTAGGTCAACCACGCTATGGGTCAACCACAACGTTGAAACGATAAAATTCAATAATTATACAGTTGAAAAGATTAGTTAATGACATAAAGCATAATATACAACAAAATCACATACCTTAATTTAGCTTTTGTAGCTTACAACAGCAATAATTACGTTACAACGCACAATCGTTCGTTTCTCGACATAGATTCCTGCCGGTCTGCGCATGCGCACAATAGGCTCTGTTCGATTTTTGTTCCCGTTTATTTCAAAACCGAGTCCATTGCAAAACGACGCTAACAGAACTCAATATGCACGGCGTTCACACGCCGTGCAATAAAGTTTAGTCCCTACATAGCTCATAATGTGCATGTATATTTATATCTAGTACGTTTAGTTACTCGAAATGGGTCAATAATAATTCTTCTTACGTATTTTGCGTAATATCATTTTTCGTTAACTGTAACACTAACTTTGAACAGTTACATGTCTTGAATGTTCAGTGTCCTCTACCATAGGTGGTGCTATTTAGTAAATCGTTCACCACAAAAAATACGTGTACAAGTTGCTCTTACTTTATGATATAAATGTTGATTTTTGTCGTTTTTTTTAATGGCGATTACATAAGTGTGTGATTCGTCAAACATACACAATATCAATGCGAGTAGTGGATTCGAGCGCCGTCGGAATCCGAATAAAAACACAATTGTTACAGGAGAAGGACGTACATCAATTTCTTTTTAAACAATCATTTAGTTTAAATCCGTAAAAAATAATACATGATGGACGATATTTCTCTCCTCTCTTGGAATAACAATGTTTCGTTTAATTGCAATATCACATTCCTGATCCTACGTTGCCATGAGAACGATACGAGACAAAACATGTGTCTTTCACACAGAGCGTTGAGTTATAATCTCGTTCGTAAAATCAACTATACTGAAAACATAGTTTACAAGACGTATGTCTGAACATGTTTGGAACATGTGGTATATTTGTACAAAGTTGTTGTACGTAAATACACACAAAAGCTGTGACAACTCTAAGTAACGAATCCATTCCCAGACGTTCCCTTGATAATATCAATTATCAACATATCGTCAGGCTTTGTTTACATAATCATCTTAGTCCGAAGTTTGTGACAGATTACTTAGGACAGTGGCATTTTAATAACCATTTGTTCTCAAAGAGCATTTCCAATTCTACCATGTGTTTGTATTCTCATTGGCATACGTATACTCAGTGCACTGCTAGTACTATATGAGTCTCATTATTCTAGTATCGATCTATCAAACGCTACTTTTCCTTTTCAAGTCCAGTTCTTAATTAAAGCTTTGATACAATGATTACAGGTATCAGGATAACATTAATCGCCCGTTTCTTGTGGAACAAGAATGTACTTATAACAAAATCACCGTGATGATTAAAATTCTTCGACACGACACAATTATGTCTTTTTGATAACGGTCTTACAAGACTTTCGTGCGGTGTGAATACATAGACTATTATGTACATATGTGCACGTAGTTATGCATGTTCCTTGCTTGTATTTGTACAAGATCACGTTGTGTATAACTGAATCTGCGTGACTATGGAATGAGTTCGTCATGTGCTCTTATTTGGTCGATATTTGCATAAACATTGAATCAACACTTTAATTAGACAGAAACACACTATTATTTCCTTGAAAATTAATACTGCAGTTGATCTAATACATCCTTTTTCTCGAAAAAAAATATTCGGTGTTAGAAATAATTTATATTCAAGCCATTTTTCAAGCCAAATTGAGTTCCGACGATGTTAACGTATTGGCAATCTATATAATTATATAAATCTTTATTATCTTAAGTATAGCACTGCTATTATTAGATATTAAGTCTTAAATTACCGTGTTCTTCGTTGCAAGATATCATTAATGTGAGACATACCGCGTCCCTAATGTTTTTCAAATTAATTTGTTTACTCTAAATATGTAACGCGCTTAATTATGGTAATAATGATAGAATCGGAATGTGTGGAGAGATAATAATGATGCCATGACAGAAGTAGTTTTATTATTAAGGCGTCTGGTAGTGATCGTGGGGATGGTAATTAACATTATTATTATTGTTAAAGTTATCATTATAATTGTGATGACCAATTTTACGTTAATTATGCAAAGGAGTGTAGAATTGTTGAACACTATATTTGTATTCTCTTTAATGTTAAGAGCCAAGCATGGCGGATCTGGATAATTGTGTTATAGTCTGACTGAATGTTGTTACAACCATTGTTGACTCTCTTTGTTTAATGTTGAATCACTTTTTACATACGTTAAAACATATGTTTAATGTGAAACGCTTGATATATAGAAAAAATTGTCTAACATTCGATCGTCGTTCGGTTTTGTTCGTTTACCTAACGATAGCGATTTCCTCAATAGAAAGTACTTATGGGAATGCTGCAATTCTATACTCCCATTTAATCTGTCCAAGCATCATATGTAAGCTAATGGTTTGTAAAGTAGTGATTAATAAATTGATCAGTATATGAATATCAAATCCCATGGATTGTGATAGCATATAATGTTTACAACGAGAAAGTTAATGTCACCAGAGGCGTAATCTCGAGGGTTAACATAATATGCTATCATCATCCATGGGATTTGATATTTATTTTATAATACTGAACAATTATTTTCATATTGAAATGTAAAATAATAAAGTCAATGTGAAACTTTTGAAGCAATTTTTGTGAAAGACCTGAATATGTCAAAGCGGAGTACGTCGTTAGCAAACATTACAAGCGCTTGATTGATACCTATTTTAATAAGCGCCAATCGACTCGGACTATGGAACTTTCCAGTTGCCTATTTTTAGACCTTCACGAGGGTAAAAAGGTCGTGTCACAGGGTAACATTACGAATTTGCTTATAGCGTCTATATGCGAGTATTGCATTGACAAATCACGTGATGTATAATAACATAAAATAGCCCATTGTTTATTTAGTGTATTTAGTCTCAAATAAGAAAGTGCCATACATGTTTTTAGCAGGTGTGAAAATGAATGAAAAAGTCAATAAAGGAAATGCTACATACGCACTGCTCAACCACCTTAATACACAAGGAGGCAGGAAAATATACACATGCAAGTTAACAATTACAAAATGAAACAGGGAAATACACAAACACAAATATGAGTTATATACATGTATATACAGAAAACGTGAGAGTTGTTGACACATCAGAGTTTGTGGATAACAGTTCTTTGTCTGCATTGTTCAGTAAACAACATTAATTAGGTTGTGCAGAATGGGTGATATGTTTCCGTGATGAATACTTTATTCACTTTGTCAAGGTCTAAACTGAATTAGAATATATACGAGACTGAACAGGCAAGAACTTGACATACTGGTAGAAATGATTCCAGTTTAATCTAATATTAAATGTTTGTTTCTCGAACTGATTATGATACACACAAGAGAGGTATGTAGTGAATTGCATTATTTGTGAAGATCAAATACTAGTTAAGTTAGGTGAATACGAACACGAAACTATGATTTGATTTCAAGAATAGTTTCTTGTAAAAAGGCATGTACAAATTGCCATACGGTTAAATTTATAATGGTCTGAAATGGAGACAGAACATCTTTTAAATAGGGAATGTACGTTGTTGTTCACGTAACATTTAGCTCATCCACTCTCGAGTGTATTCCGGTCTCTGCAGCATTGCAGTCTCCAGTTTATATAAAGTGCCAATATTGTATACCGTTGTATTACCATAATTCGAACGTTGTTTGTCTTGCAATCCTGATGCAATGACCTGTAAAGCGATGTAAATATTTGATGATGTGCCGTTGTTGACCTTTCAGTGCATTTTAGTCCGTTTAGTCTTATTTTGATTCCCTACTTATGTGTGTTCCCTCTTTCATCTCTTGTATTGATCTTACTGGGTATTTTTGAATATGACCTTTCTTGCTCTCCATTGTTCCGTATTCATGTGGTTCGGTATTTAGATGTTCCATGTCTTAAACAAAACCAAAATGAATAATATATCTATTTGACAAACATCACTCCTAATATGAAATGATTTGGAATCTGCATCTAAGTGTTTTCCTTCATTATCGATACAATAAAGATACTACAATCGTGTCGTCTATAGAATCTCTTGAACTTTTACTTTCCGAAAACAAACGGGATTCGTGACAGAAGGCAATTTATGGAATGTTGCAATCCGAGCTTGTAACATGATATTTATCAACAGTATTTCGGGAAAGACAATGACCTGTCAACACGCGGGCAACTGTCATAATGTACCGGTATGATCAAATGTCAGATGTAACCTTACAAATTTATGTTTATCGCAGTACTAGTTTCAATGAAATGGCTCTCAAATAATCGCATTTAGGTCGATAAAACACAAAAGAATAAAGTACTCATGAAAACGTTACTGAGTTAGTGTGTGAACGTTATTTTTAATTGGTTTACGTGCGATGCAATCCAATTAAGGTATACGACGCAGAAAAATTCACGCAAGCAAATATAAATGATAACAACATGAAAATCTGAGAAACTAAAGAACCACGAACTGGTGAAATAATTAATGACATATTTTGTAATTTATCATTTTGTGTTGGATTATCCAGGATAAACATGTAACAACGAAACACGGTACACGACATTATACTGTTACAACATAGCCCGGTGGACTCTATATCAAGCGCTTATATACTTCAATAACGAATATCATGACATGACTCAAATGTCCGTATATGGATGCTGACGTATGGATTATACGACTTTCACAACATAATCCGTTACACAGACTGTTGTTTGGTTTGGCTGTCCATGGGCTTCTAAGTTATAAGTCCCTCAATGTACGTTCTGTTTGCAAGATGGAAAGAGCAAGGAAAGAATACAATCAATAATTGAATGTAACATATACAGTTTTTTTTCATGTACACAGCCCCTATGTTGTACTATGTTTCACAAGAGACATAATCTACAGAAAACATTCCATAAGATAATGTCCCTTTTTGTCTCAACAAACATATGAGTAACAAGAGTCAAATCAACAGAACCAAATTATATCTACATGTAGTTAAATATAACAACAATGGCGAAAGTTAGTCGCCCGACTAGTAATTCATTAGCATATTATTGCAAAAAGCAGTGGATAAATGATGCTGCCGTTGTATCTCTAACATAGCTTTACAGTGAAGCTTCATTTATATCCCCAGTCATCGTCATATTATGGCGTGGTCCAAAGCTATCATGACTTGAAATTGCGACATCAGTTGCTTGGAAGCAAAGATAAGTGTCACTTGAGAAGGTTTGGCAACTGCTGAAGATTTCTTCATTCTACACTCTATCTATTTCCAAAAGGAGAGTTTTCATGTCAGATAGCACTAGTCTGAGATATAGAAATATATTCATTTTCGCTAAATTATTAATAAACAAACTGGATTGGATTTAATGGGTGGAATACATCAGAGAGGTGGCAACAACAGGCCGATAAGGTGAACATTAAGTAACATGACCACTATATCAAGTGAAAATATTGCACATAGGGAAATGGGAATTCAACCTTCATCTAAATCATAGAGTAGCAATAATAAACTTGCAGCGATTTACAGCCTTGAAACCTCACACTTAGTCGCTATGTAGTCATTCATTTCCAACACGCACACATAAATTGACTTAAGTAGGCAGTAACTAATCATTAAAAGCATTCACCATTACGTAAATAACAACAAAACTACTGTGTATAATACAGCACGAAGAAACAAGCAGCCTCAGTCTGATTTTGTTCTCAGTAACTAATTATTTACATCAGAATGCGAAATAACCACAACATAAAAAATCAATAGCCTCATGCAAAGTCAACTGGAAAAAATGTAGTTAATAATAATAAATAATCTAAATACTGGTGATAGGGAAAGGAAATTTAAAATGAAGACAAATATAAAATATAAGATGATACATATTGAGAAAACAAAACAAATTTACGACTATACCAAATCAGGAATAAGTTGAGTTCTATAGAAAAAATTCCATTGTTAATGTCAAATGTCGTCATACGTTTTTTCATTAAACGACATCACAATAAAGAAAGAAACTTGACGTCTCGATATAGAAATATCCCTAAAAGGATGTAAAAATTCACTCGATCTCAATATCTTTGCAAAACTTGGACTTTTCCAAGCGCAAAAACACGATATTACACAATATCAATATACAATAGGCTTGTAAGTGTATTCATCAAATGCAAAATCACATCAAAGGACAACTACTGGTTTACGAGACGTCAAAGGCATTTTCATGAAATAATGTCATAATAAAGAAAGAAGCTTTGAGAAATCCAACTGATAGATATGCCTCAGCTTAATACAAACTTAAAATAGTCAACCGAACCTATAGTACTTCGACACACATAAACAAACGATGGACAGCACCAAATGAAACAAGGACAAACACCAACGTAAACCCAACACAGTACAGACACCATAGTACATTGCAAAAGGGTTGGGTAATCGTTTTAAGATAATGACGTTAGGTCGCTGTGGTGTAGTGGTTAGCATAACGGACCGGCAATCCGGAGACCCGGGTTCGAATCCCGGTAGCACCATTGAGCGAGTTGTCGTGTTCCTCAAAACATGATTTTATAACAGTTCCACAAAAATGACTAAAATGGTAGAAATGATCCTTGCACCATTAGACACTACCTTTCAATTGATTTCTGTAAATTGGTCAAATTACAATAAATATATATGCACTCTTGTACTATTATGCGTACATTCTTATCGATATTATACTGACCGAGCGTTAAATGATGCGGTTAGGTTCAACTGCGTGAGAGAAATCATAAAACTTCTAAGATAGATACCAACAGACAAGATAATGCCGGATTCTAATTATTGTTGACAGAGTTATACTTTCGGATACCAGGGCTTGTTTCGTAAATAGCTAATAAATCCATCAGAACGGGAAATATCGCCTCTAAAAGGTGGACAATGGAACACTCTTAAGACATATATGATACATGTATATTGTAAATCTTTTATGTGCTGTGTCTTACAGAACATACGTCATGAGGTCTACGTTTATCACTTCGTTGTAATAGAAATACCAGGAAAGTCTCTACATTAAATAGCATAAGGTTAAATAAACACGACCATTAAAAGTCCCCTGTTTAACACATCTCTTCAAATAAACATTAATTAATTAAACAAAACCGTCAGTGACAGACAGGAATATCTTTATGGGCGTTCATTTAACTGGAAAAAGAGTTCACCAGAACCTGCTTACCTTCAGGCATGTTAAGCCGCGGCCGTGATCCAGTGGTTAGTGTGCTGGACTTGTAACCCGGTGATCCGGGTTGGATTCCCGGTCGGGGCAGGTCATACGCTTCCATGAAAATTTGACAAAAATGTCGATTTTCCTCCTCATGTTGAGAAGTTGCCGGCTCCTTGTGGAAGGGTAAGTTAGTACTGGTTAGATTTCAGTCCAGGAAAAACTGGTTAGGTGAACCGGCCGCCGTATATAACTGAAATATCGTTGAGAAACGGCGTTAAACCCGATGAAACAAACAAACAATCAGGCATGTTAACGAATTTAGTCTCAAAATGCGAATGACGTTTTGTATATCACTACTTGTATTCAAATACAAGCCGTGTGTACGATCCGCGAGTATGTTACATTTCAAATGTACGATCCGCGAGTATGTTACATTTCAAATGTACGATCCGCGAGTATGTTACATTTCAAATGTACGATCCACGAGTATATGTTACATTTCAAATGTACGATCCACGAGTATGTTACATTTCAAATGTACGATCCACGAGTATATGTTACATTTCAAATGTACGATCCACGAGTATATGTTACATTTCAAATGTACGATCTACGAGTTTATGTTACATTTCAAATGTACGATCTACGAGTATATGTTACATTTCAAATGTACGATCCACGAGTATATGTTACATTTCAAATGTACGATCCACGAGTATATGTTACATTTCAAATGTACGATCCACGAGTATATGTTACATTTCAAATGTACGATCCACGAGTATATGTTACATTTCAAATGTACGATCCACGAGTATATGTTACATTTCAAATGTACGATCCACGAGTATATGTTACATTTCAAATGTACGATCCACGAGTATATGTTACATTTCAAATGTACGATCCACGAGTATATGTTATATTTCAAACAAAGGAGCTCTGCACTTGCCTGGGATGTCTCATATACAATAAATTCAGTTTAGATGGTATTGCACCGACACTCGCACACACTATTGGTATACCGGTACATATACCGGTACGTATAATTATACTAACATTGGAAAATCTAGCCAATATGTAGTCTTTCTACATAATCTTACAATAGACTTCGCGTCGTTTACGCCGAACTACACAATCTTCATATAAGTCTGCTGGCAAGCCACGAACTTTCAGTTCAAGAAAAACATCTGTAAGATTGGATGTAGTTTGATGAGCTTATTATTCAAATTCGACTAAATTATCGTTGATACGTTCTCGACCTACGAGAAAGGACGATCTTAAAACGAGTATGCAGTAAAGATGTGATTCTTTACGGGAATGTTCGAATACGTCGATTGCAAAATCATATATATCGCAATATAATTAAAACGACCATTTTAGTAGAGATGATGTACGTAACATCCGCTGCTACATTTTGTTTTAAGTTTTTAGCTCACCTGAGCACGAAGGATCGATGAATGTCCGTCGTCCGTCGTCGTGCGTCGTTCGTAAACATTTTCTTTAAACAACATCTCCTCCTCTACTACTGAATGGATTTTGTCCAAACTTCACAGGAATGATCCTTGTGTGAACTTCTTTCAAAGTTGCATAAATCGTACCGGTCTGCAGCATAAGTAGGTCACAGGAGCTAAAATAGATTTTGAAAGTGTAAACTTTGAAAATCTTCTTGTCCCAAACCATAAGGCCTAGAGCTTTGATATGTAGTGTGTGGCTTTGTCTAGTGGTCCTCTTTCAAGATTGCATAAATTATTAAGTTCCGTCAAAAAACATGGCCGCCAGGGGCTTGGCCGTGTTCCCTATATGTATATAATGGAAACTATAAACAACATCGCCTCCTAAACAACGTATTCTCTCTCTCTCTCTCCTTCAATAGTGATTGTTCCATCAAACATTGGCTTTATATATGTTCTTTATAAATACAAGTTGAGCATGAAGTGCCGCACATAAAGTACTCAACCACCGCTAAAACAACAGGAGATGTGAGAATATATCAATATGTGTAAACAATTACTTAGGCACAAGGAGAACGTGGCATTGACACACAAGATAAAGGAAAATATTGTTATTTTATGGTACAGAAGCGTATATTAAGTATTATTTGAAATGTTTTGCAATCTAATGAACATCTAGCAATATAAACAGGACTGGTGCAATTTGAATTCAAGACTGCTTCATCAGTATCGGTGTGTGTGTGTGCATCCAACAAAAACGGTTAAGTTTCAAAATGTATTCGCATTAATGCCATGGAGGCTGAGACTGTGCTGTTTTTGTATTTTAGTTTCTGATAGCATAGTTATTGCGTTAGAGGACAATGTAACACAATTAGTGTCTGTGTGGAAATGGTTAAACAAGAATAGAAAAATGATTCACGACTAAAACGATTAAATCTTCAAATTTAATACAACTGTTCCGACAAATGTAGACAGTTGCAACAGAACATGCTTTATTATTCTACTTGAATGGTATTTCCGATGTGATTTCATAGAAAATGCGAGCGATTGTGAATCAAAATGTCTAAATGTTGATTTTGATTATTGCGTTACAAGGACTACAGATTTAATTCGGACATAAAATGTTAACCTCTATTTCTTAAACGTCAACAAAGCTTGACATAAACGTCAATACGCCGTTTACTTTCAATTGCTATTGACAAATTTTACAATTATGACGTGACATTTTTTTGCCATGAATCACACAGCTTATGAATGTTATAACAACTGGCTTATTCAACGCGTTGTCGTTAACGAATGACGAACACTATTGAGTCATCACCTTAAGCAGTCGTTTCTTTCGTCCAACGATATATGATAAACACTAGTTGTTCTGTTATGCGCCTGCTTTCAACCTCCACTGTTACATACGCCACGTTCATGTTTTATAATAAAAATGTGTGTTCATACTTATTTTATATTCGCTGATGCATTTTATATGGGGGATTTAAGAAAGAGTAAGTTGTTACAGGGAACGCCACATTCATAAGACAATACCAACGCACACCCCAGGCAAACAGCAGTCTACAAATCATAGGGACTGAGGCTGTGCAAGGGTACAGACATAAGATAATAGGGTTGAAAACTACGAACAAGCCAAGAAAGTCAGTAATCATAGGTCATTGCAAACATAAACAATAATGCAATTCAATAGTTTTTAGAGCATCAATTTCCTATTTAAAGTTGTCTGTGTTTGAATAATAATCACACTCACGGAAGTCATTACAAGAGAAGATTCTAGATTTGATAGAGATATCTTCAAACAGAATGCCTTCTTTCTTGGAAGACATGTTATGTATAAAATATTGTCACATTCCAAATCGTTGTTCATGGTCATGGCTAATCGTCACACAATTTCTTGCGTTATTGTCATGTCATCTCTTTCTAATTATGAAGGAATAACAAGTCCCTTTTCCAGTATCCACTAGTCTTTTCCACTTAAATCAGTTAACTTTATTATTTTAGAACATGTTTACTATTTTATCATTTCGCCTTATACTTACTTTCTCAGAAGTTGAACGCAATATCCAATATATCCGCTCAGATTGTAGATGAACTAATAAGTGTGTCCTCTTTGACGTAGGAATTTTTTCTCCAGTATTCATTGTCATTTATTATTGCATTAATAACAGGCAAATCAAACCTGAGATATAATAATGTAATTAAAGTATGTATAAAGTAATATACAATGTAGTAGATTATGTTTGTGTATTGTTAAATAAAGTGTGATTGTAGATATATTTATATACCTGTACATTGGATTATAAATAAACCACACAAGACATAAGAACATTTTTGGAACAAACGGAAATGCTTTTGTAAAAAGTTTGTTAACTTCAATTGACTATGATGATTTGACGATTTTTTCTGTCCGTGTACAGTCTAACAGTAATGCGACAAAAATGAACCACGACGACTTTTTACGTTTTGTACACAAAACATTTATTGTGTGTATGTGGCGTTCCCTGTGAACCACGGCACTTCATAAAATGTCCACCGCATAAGCAAGACACAGAAAATATCATGATAACATATGATTGCTTTAGGTTTTATATCTTCATATTCTAGCTCAAAAAGACCCAGACTTTTTTTTCTTTCTTTTCACCTTTAATTCTTTTTTTTATAATTATATACAAATAACCCATTTAAGTTTAGAACACTACACATACGGATACTATTGTAATCAATTATTTAATGTCATTAATATCAATGTTACACTACTTTACTTATTGTGTATTAATCTGTAATTTTCAACATTATTGTATGTGCACTGTATAAACTTAAATGAATAAAGAAATATAAAAAAAAATGTCCACCTCATCTTCGTCATTCAGTACTTTATTTGTAGAAACATCTTAACAAGCAAAAGAGACAAAAGAACAACCCCTATCAAGATAAATGATCATCTACATGCTGTACCAAGCATATGCCATATTGACTGGTAGTGTAGTGTGTGAAAATAAGGAGTTTATGTTTACAGTAAAAGTGTAAGTTCGAACGGTTTGCAGTCTATGTCAGTCATTCACTTGAGATGACAAACATAAATGAATACTTATATGGACAAAAGTATATAGAGTATACTAAAGTACTGTTTTATATTAGTATTGAATTTATTGAACGAGTTGTTTAGAATGATATGTAGCGAGCTTATGTCATACTTCATATTTATATATGGTTTGTTTCTATCGACTAAGTGTAATCACACATATTGATAAAGAGGTACCAGCAAAACACCGGGGTCGGCAGAGGCTCGCTTTATATAATTTTATTCAACTACATATAGTTCTATAAAGTCAACACCAATATAACATGCATTTCATATCATCTATGTATAATATGAAGTTCTTTTGTTTTTGTCATCAAGCTATGTGTGAATAGCAGTTGACATTTTCTGTCAATGCCTATTTAAAGCTTTAAGAGGCATGTTTTAACGGGTAAATGAAAAACTGGTATGAGTAATCATATACAACGCAACACAAAAGTGGTAAACTGTGAAATAAAGTGGAATTCAACTTCGATTTTATTGAAGTTACATAGGACATATTCAAACGTGTTCCTACAGATAAACTATCTTTCCTGAATGGTACGATTCCTTTATGGCATCTAGAACACCACCAACTCCTTCACACTGAGCTCGGGGCACCTCCAGTGTTGCTTTGCCTACAAAATACGTACACAATATCATAATCAGTAGGTTTGTTGGCTTGTGTTAAACATTCAGTTCGTGAAACATTCATTTTTACAAAGCAGAATAAAACAAAATGAAACTTAATGAAGCAGAACAGAGCAAGAAAGAACTATTATATTGTATTTCAATTAATTATTAAACTTTTCTGTATGTTATATGAAGTTTCATTGATTGATTTGTGTGAGTTTTACAACTACATATTTATATACGTCTGTTTCAATCGACCGATCGTACACATATTGATGGAGAGAGACCAGGGAAACACACAACCAATGATGAGCTAATCCCTTTGAAATGCGACAAAATACAGTGAAGACAACAAACCCTGAATGACATCAACAAAATGATCCAATTCTGTCACATAAGCCTCTCGAAATCTGTCCGGGAATGATACACAGAAAGGAGCCTCCTTTTGTCCTCCGGTTGTAAACTCTTGAACTGTGGTCTGTAGCAAAGGGTTCATTTTAAGCATTCCCTTCGACCCGACTACCTGTCGAATAAAAAATTCATTCAATTTTACAATGTTATACTACCAACTTCCATGGGATATCCGCTCGGTGGTGAGATGTTTCAAGGCAACATTCGCTTATTATTTAATAATCTGACATATAATGCACTACGTCCGATGATCAAACTCGGGCTTTGGGTGTCATGTAGCCTAGCTCTTTTTAAAATCCAACGACAACTTGAGTAAAACTGTAATATAGCAATTGCAGACATAACGGAGTATTTAGTGGGAGGTTTTATTTATAATAACAGGCCAGTATAAGTTTGTCCTAACGTCCATTGATTGATAGCATAATCACTATGTAAGTTAGCAATACATGAACGAATACATAACGCAGAATGTATGTACCGTATAACACCAAATAGTATGTCGCATATAATCACGCTTTTGATTGACTGTATGAGACTTGAATGCTTTTAAATATGTATTCGTTCGCTGAACAATTCAGAGTTCCACACGTAATTGCTTAAGAGATTTATTTACTGATACACATATTTCAATCATTCCCTCATACCGGAGTATGTCAGTGGTGTTAGATAATTTTTTAGCAACTCATAGTTCTATGTCAGAGAAAGGGTACGTGACAGCATGTAACGAATACCAATGAAAATACGTGGCAAACAACTTCACTGTACTAAATGACTGTGTCCCGCCAACAATTGGTAAGGAATTCTGAGAAGGCAGGTACTTGTTTTGAATGTTGTGAGTATGTCCCGCCAACAATTGGTAAGGTATTCGGAGAAGGCAGGTACTTGTTGTGAATGTGTCCCACCAACAATTTGTAAGGTATTCGGAGAAGGCAGGTACTTGTTTTGAATGTGTCCCACCAACAATTTGTAAGGTATTCGGAGAAGGCAGGTACTTGTTTTGAATGTGTCCCACCAACAATTTGTAAGGTATTCGGAGAAGGCAGGTACTTGTTTTGAATGTGTCCCGCCAACAATTTGTAAGGTATTCGGAGAAGGCAGGTACTTGTTTTGAATGTGTCCCACCAACAATTTGTAAGGTATTCGGAGAAGGCAGGTACTTGTTTTGAATGTGTCCCACCAACAATTTGTAAGGTATTCGGAGAAGGCAGGTACTTGTTTTGAATGTGTCCCGCCAACAATTTGTAAGGTATTCGGAGAAGGCAGGTACTTGTTTTGAATGTGTCCCGCCAACAATTTGTAAGGTATTCGGAGAAGGCAGGTACTTGTTTTGAATGTGTCCCGCCAACAATTTGTAAGGTATTCGGAGAAGGCAGGTACTTGTTTTGAATGTGTCCCGCCAACAATTTGTAAGGTATTCGGAGAAGGCAGGTACTTGTTTTGAATGTGTCCCGCCAACAATTTGTAAGGTATTCGGAGAAGGCATGTACTTGTTTTGAATGTGTCCCACCAACAATTTGTAAGGTATTCGGAGAAGGCATGTACTTGTTGTGAGTATGTCCCGCCAACAATTGGTAAGGTATTCGGAGAAGGCATGTACTTGTTGTGAGTATGTCCCGCCAACAATTTGTAAGGTATTCGGAGAAGGCAGGTACTTGTTTTGAATGTGTCCCGCCAACAATTTGTAAGGTATTCGGAGAAGGCAGGTACTTGTTTTGAATGTGTCCCGCCAACAATTTGTAAGGTATTCGGAGAAGGCAGGTACTTGTTTTAAATGTGTCCCGCCAACAATTTGTAAGGTATTCGGAGAAGGCAGGTACTTGTTTTGAATGTGTCCCGCCAACAATTTGTAAGGTATTCGGAGAAGGCAGGTACTTGTTGTGAATGTGTCCCGCCAACAATTGGTAAGGAATTCGGAGAAGGCAGGTACTTGTTGTGAATGTGTCCCGCCAACAAGTGGTAAGGAATTCTGAGAGGGCAGGTACTTGTTGTGAATGTGTCCCGCCAACAAGTGGTAAGGTATTCTGAGAAGGCAGGTACTTGTTGTGAATGTGTCCCGCCAACAAGTGGTAAGGAATTCTGAGAAGGCAAGTACTTGTTGTGAATGTGTCCCGCCAACAAGTGGTAAGGTATTCTGAGAAGGCAGGTACTTGTTGTGAATGTGTCCGCCAACAAGTGGTAAGGTATCCTGAGATGGCAGGTACTTGTTGTGAATGTGTCCGCCAAAATTGGTAAGGTATTCTGAGAAGGCAGGTACTTGTTGTGAATGTGTCCCGCAAACAAGTGGTAAGGTATCCTGAGAAGGCAGGTACTTGTTGTGAATGTGTCCCGCCAAAATTGGTAAGGTATTCTGAGAAGGCAGGTACTTGTTGTGAATGCGTCCCGCTAACAATTGGTAAGGTATCCTGAGAAGGTAAGTACTTGTTGTGAATGTGTCCCGCCAACAATGGGTAAGGTATTCGGAGAAGGCGGGCATTTGTAGTGAACGTGTCAATCCAACAATTGGTAAGGTATTCGGAGAAGATAGGTACTTGTTGTGAATGTGTCCCGCGAACAATTGGTAAGGTATTTGGAGAAGGCATGTAATTGTTGTGAGTATGTCCCGCCAACAATTGGTAAGGTATTCGGAGAAGGCAGGTACTTGTTGTGAATGTGTCCCGCCAACAATTGGTTAAGTAATCGGAGAAGGCGGGCACTTGAAGTGAATGTGTCAATCCAACAATTGGTAAGATATTCGGAGAAGGCAGGCACTTGTAGTGAATGTGTCA
This sequence comes from Mactromeris polynyma, assembly GCA_032209605.1. NCBI lineage: Eukaryota > Metazoa > Mollusca > Bivalvia > Venerida > Mactridae > Mactromeris > Mactromeris polynyma. The sequence goes on from JASFXZ010000004.1 coordinate 34,173,452, forward strand.
ATCCAACAATTGGTAAGATATTCGGAGAAGGCGGGCACTTGTAGTGAATGTGTCAATCCAACAATTGGTAAGATATTCGGAGAAGGCAGGTACTTGTAGTGAATGTGTCAATCCAACAATTGGTAAGATATTCGGAGAAGGCAGGTACTTGTAGTGAATGTGTCAATCCAACAATTGGTAAGATATTCGGAGAAGGCAGGTACTTGTAGTGAATGTGTCAATCCAACAATTGGTAAGATATTCGGAGAAGGCGGGCACTTGAAGTGAATGTGTCAATCCAACAATTGGTAAGATATTCGGAGAAGGCGGGCACTTGAAGTGAATGTGTAAATCCAACAATTGGTAAGATATTCGGAGAAGGCGGGCACTTGAAGTGAATGTGTCAATCCAACAATTGGTAAGATATTCGGAGAAGGCGGGCACTTGAAGTGAATGTGTCAATCCAACAATTGGTAAGATATTCGGAGAAGGCGGGCACTTGAAGTGAATGTGTCAATCCAACAATTGGTAAGATATTCGGAGAAGGCGGGCACTTGTAGTGAATGTGTCAATCCCACAATTGGTAAGATATTCGGAGAAGGCGGGCACTTGTAGTGAATGTGTCAATCCCACAATTGGTAAGGTATTCGGAGAAGGCGGGCACTTGAAGTGAATGTGTCAATCCAACAATTGGTAAGATATTCGGAGAAGGCGGGCACTTGTAGTGAATGTGTCAATCCCACAATTGGTAAGATATTCGGAGAAGGCGGGCACTTGTAGTGAATGTGTCAATCCAACAATTGGTAAGATATTCGGAGAAGGCGGGCACTTGTAGTGAATGTGTCAATCCAACAATTGGTAAGATATTCGGAGAAGGCGGGCACTTGTAGTGAATGTGTCAATCCAACAATTGGTAAGGTATTCGGAGAAGGCGGGCACTTGTAGTGAATGTGTCAATCCAACAATTGGTAAGATATTCGGAGAAGGCGGGCACTTGTAGTGAATGTGTCAATCCCACAATTGGTAAGATATTCGGAGAAGGCGGGCACTTGTAGTGAATGTGTCAATCCAACAATTGGTAAGATATTCGGAGAAGGCGGGCACTTGTAGTGAATGTGTCAATCCCACAATTGGTAAGGTATTCGGAGAAGGCGGGCACTTGTAGTGAATGTGTCAATCCAACAATTGGTAAGATATTCGGAGAAGGCGGGCACTTGTAGTGAATGTGTCAATCCAACAATTGGTAAGATATTCGGAGAAGGCGGGCACTTGTAGTGAATGTGTCAATCCCACAATTGGTAAGATATTCGGAGAAGGCGGGCACTTGTAGTGAATGTGTCAATCCAACAATTGGTAAGATATTCGGAGAAGGCGGGCACTTGTAGTGAATGTGTCAATCCAACAATTGGTAAGATATTCGGAGAAGGCGGGCACTTGTAGTGAATGTGTCAATCCCACAATTGGTAAGATATTCGGAGAAGGCAGGCACTTGTAGTGAATGAGGTATTTTCTTTTTATAATACGACAATGTAAACATCAGGGTCAACCGGTTGTAGTGATTTCCTTCATATGCCGAGAGTAGGCGAGGAAGGTTATAATACCTTTCTAAACAAACGTTGATATGTCGTGGCCATGGACACTACCACTTGCCCCACACGTAGTGAATGACGAACCACTGAGCAGCAAAGCTCATGTCACTATACGTAACCAAAACCTAACACCTCGCGATATGACGATTGTCAGATATAACACTGCGACATAATCAAAACATTTGTTCTCATCGACATGTCAACCGGAACTTTCTACTGAAACCACTTTGTATAAAAGCGTTAGAGTCGATAAGAACACAATCCTAACACGCTGACATAGAATCCTTACGTGCATTAGAATCGTAAACATCGCGTTGCTGACAAATCATACAATCTATTGGAACAACAATCAACTTTCCATAACAATGTTCATGAAATTAGGTTTTGTAATACACTTGGAACACCTTTCTGGTAGATCGATCTATACTTACGGAGTGTATGATTTTCATTTTATTTCCTAAAAATTATAACAAATGGCTAATTTTGAAATAGAAAACGGATGAATATTTGCATTTTAAGACACAAATGTCGCTCAAGACGAGCTGTAACATGTTTAAATATTAATCTGGGCAGATATGACAATCAGGGTTGAGAACGCTGATTGGCAAAGAAGGTGGAAAACATCAAAGATCAGATAATATCCTTTACACCTTAAACAAAAAATATCATTTTGCTTGTATCATACGAAATGAGGAAACCAGATAAAAAGAGGGAGCTTCTCATTTCTAAGCAGAACAAAGAGTAACCAATATGAAGAGTAAACGAGCGTATTGAGGTTATACGAGGGGTGTTCAAAACGTTCGTACGTGATAGAGAACCTAGTACACATTTTTACTGACGACCATAAACATATATAAATGCTATCGGGTTAAATGGAGACCATTAAATTACAATGAACATCCAAATTCAAATGTTCCAACTACAATGCATCATTTTCATATGTGACGTGATAGTTATAGTTACCTCCAACCTGATATCGTATCCATAGCAACTAAAACGGTTAAAGTCAAGTATACCAATCGTACCATTAGCAAACTTCATCGTCACCACAACACAGTCTATATCATTCTTGTCTTTAATCTCCTGCAATAACAATGAATAAATGTTATGTTAAAAAGCTTACACAAGTGTATATCGAAAACAACAAATAACAGTACACTATTGATACTTGTACTTTCTGAAATTCTCTTTAACACCAGACACCATGAATCGTTATTGCTTATCAGTATAGGACAGATAACGAGCGAAGTTGTATATATATAATTGAAACGAGCCTAACGAGGTTCAATTTGTACAGACAGCTCCGCGAGATATCTATCCGACTTAAACCACGTGACCACACGAAAACCACGTGCAATTCGATCTAAAACAGTAGGTTATGTCTATACGATATAGACGCTCCGAATACAATAAATTACTGTAAAATCTGATATTTTTGCGCGGCAAATATTACGCGTATTGAAGTAATCAGATTGCCTAGCGAGGAGGTGGAATGTTGTCGAGTTTGCGCATTTAGTTTTGTCGCGCAATTAACACAATTATGTTCAGTCATCATTCATTTTCTAAAATATGACGTCCTCATGAAATACGCAAGATTGACCCCTCGCAAACATTTCTGACTTTTACAATACAGTATTACTATGATTGCACATTAGGTCATGCTGTTCATCAGCCAATAATATTTGTTAATACAGTTTGTCTCTTTTCAGTTGTTCTTCATTTTCTAATACACACAGCTATCCAAACTTAACCACTCTTTACCTGGTAATTAGCTGAACCTACACACACAACGCTCACAGGTAAACTTCCGGCAAACCACGTGACAATGTCAATATCGTGACACAAGAAAGTCTGTGACAATGTCTGTGCTCCCATCCACATGGGCGTGTCCCTGAATGTACTACGGATCATGTGTATATCACCAATATCTCCCTGACGAACTTTGCGATACATGTCCCGATAGGAGACATCAAACTTTCTGAAACACACAACCGATAATGACGATGATGAATGTGAACAGGGTCCTGATTATGATGATAGCGATGAGGGTAGGGATAAATGTATTTGTAGCCTGGATTCAGGTGCCGATATATATGGTCCACTTTGTATATTTACGCCTACCGTGTTGTCCACGGTACCGACGTCTTGGCATGGTATGGTTGCAATGGTCCGGGTGATGTGAATAGTGGTTGTGGTAGAACAGAAGTAATATAAAATAAAATGGTGAAGTTAGCAAAATTATATATGTATTTGACAATAGGTGATTGGATGGGCGTGTTCTTTTTATAATAGGAAGACATGTTAAATTAAAGACAATTTAATGATTGTCTCGTTTGAAAGAATCGTACATAATATCCTTTAGCAAGTGTTACCACCATATATACATGTAATTTATGGGTCTTGAATCATTATTTCAATGTTAACTAACCTATTAAAGGCGGCCATTAAAACCTTCCCATTTCTATCTGCAGTATCATAGCATTCCTTTATTTGTGACGTCACTTCCGATAACGGTTTCTCGCAGAGGACGTGCTTCCCTGCAAATATAACATAAAAATGTCAAGCTATAAATAGGAAAAATAAATAATATCATAAAAATAATATTTCAAATAAACTTGATACAAAATATGTCGTCAAAGAATACGCGCTAAATTCATAAAGCCAGTATGCGACAAGAGACACGTAATCAACGTCCATTGAGATTTTGTTTTACTTATTGGGGGCAAATACTTGTTCATTAATCTCTCATCTTTCTGATATTATAAATAACGATTGCATTTTAAACACTCTGTCATTAAATATCAGATATTTGATTTGAAAGTCTAAACATATGTCTGATCTATGTAAATACATCTAGTGTAAGGCAAGAATCGTAAATTTCTATTTTGTTATACATTTACGAATAACATCACTTATTATTTAACTGTCATTATTTGGTCGATTATCTTATTTTAAAATTCGTTTCGGTATACACTTGTTATGAACGTGAAAATGACGCGAACAATATCCCTCACAGAAAGGTCAAAACAACCTACTCGGGTCTAATTTCGAAGGATCGCGTGGGGTACAGTAAAATTGTATCTCTCAAAGATGGCCTTCTTCATTCGCCTTAGTCATTCTTACTCATTCGCGAAAACATTATTTCTACACATTCCTTTTGTAACAAAGATCATTCGAGCGTTTACTATTAAACAAACCCAACTTGTTGCTTTATGTTGGTCAAGGTAATTGAGGAGAGCCGCGGCCGTGGTTCAGTGGTTAGTGCGCTGGACTTGTAACCGGTGATACGGGTTCGATTCCCGGTCGCGGCAGGTCATACCCTTCCATGAAAATTTGACAAAAATGTCGATCTCCCTCCACATGTGGAGAAGTTGCCGGCTCCTTGTGGAAGGGTAAGTTAGTACTGATAAGAATTCAGTCCAGGAAAAACTAGTAAGGTGAACCGGCCGCCGTATATAACTGAAATATCGTTGAGAAACGGCGTTAAACCCGATGAAACAAACAAACAAGGTAATCGAGCATATGTTACCTGCATTGAGTGCCTGTATGGTAAGGCTGGCATGGGAGTCTGTCGGCGTACATATAAACACTGCGTCAACTCTGAAAGTTTGAAAATCATTTAGTAATATTAGAATGATCATTGCAATGCAACAATTCGGCATTTCTCATGTGAATTCGGAAATTGGCCACCACACAATGGTTTTTTTTTTAAAACGTTTGAATTAACAGTTAAAACATTATAATTAACTTTTAGTAATCACATGCGCAAAATAATGTGTTCAGCAGACAGTCGATACATTATTATTCAATTCATTAAATGGGGGTTTCAATCCTTTCAAATAATGACTTCCCACAATGCGGGAGAGATTTAGTCTGCCGACGGTCAGCCCCGGACTAATCCTCCTAAAATGCTGACTCAATTTTAACCAAAGTTGGTAGAAAACACATGCACCAGCTTTCTCGGGTGCAATGGGTTTGGTGTAGCAATGACCTTTTCAATTCTTTAATGACTTTGTTAAGTCAATCCGGCTATCAAAATTAATTCTGACCTATTTGTACATGTCATTTGACTGTATGGCACATATAAAGCAACGGACTAGTGCGACATCCAGTTTTCTTAAAGCAATTAAATACGTGTTTAATTAGTGTTTGTTAAAAGATATACATTGACAACGATGCGAGCAATGTATCTAGTCGAGACTGGTATTCTAGGAAGACCAGCTATTGAACAACACGTGCTCTATGTACATACAAGAAGAGAAACATTCAATTTATATACATATTAAGTTTAGTAACTTCTAAAAGGAAATAACGCTTACAGCCATAGTACATGTCATAATCAAAGATAACGTAAACGATAATGTAAGAATGTCTGTGAGATTCTGTACCCTTGCAACGTTGCGTTTTGTTTTACCGAAAGCCCCAAATGGACGTGGTATTACACATAAATCACCGTCAGACCCAAAACATGCAATGCACCGCTATGTGCAATTCAAACACATTACATGTATGCAGTTGTAAGAAAATATTAAGTGGATATTACGCGAATCAATATTCATGTATAACAAATTACGCCAGTAGATGGAAATGCCAGATGAGTACTAAGTGCAGCTTTGTATTATGCTAACGGTACTACATATGGCTTTATAACACAAATATATGCATCTTTATCATCGACACATACCTGCAAGTGTTGCATACACAACATAATACTAACTGAAAGGAAATGTGCACTGCAATATTATCGATTTAGAATTAACAAATGTATGTGCAACGTCAAGCATTCGAAAGGAAATAGCTAGCAATAGCTACTCGAGTGTAATAAACTAAAGTAACTAAATAGTGTTCTCGAGAGTAATAATATTATAACAGTTACCTCCCCTTCTTTGTTCAGTTCCATTACTAGTCATATTAGTAAGCCATAGTATGTAATCATTGCAGTCAACGGATACATAGGAAGGCTTGTATATACGGGGAAACAAACACATCCACATAAACAGAACATTGTTACGCATGTACACACAAAGAATAAGACCAACCAAGTGTAGCATTCATTTATTAATCATCATGGTGACGGTATGTGTACGTAAGTGACGACCTGTACGCTTAGCTCCGTCTGTAGAGGACTCCAATGCCAATATGGAGGTAGTAGATTCGAACCCCGATGGAGACGTAGATTCTCCGGGTCAAATTGAGTGATGATAATATACTCTAAGTCATTTGCGGAAGAACATGTTAGTATAGTGAAGTTAGATTGACCGCCAACAAGTGTACATGAACTTTCAGGACTGATCCATGTTTATTTAGGTAAGGAAATACTCTCGTGCATAAACCTATAACTGCTGTTAATTTTCTATCAAAACCGCCAAGTTTACAGACGAACACAAACATTTCAATACACCTATTTTGAAATGTAATTATCCCGGTAATATTCTCAACGGTAACTGCCCGTTGTACATAACTGAAACGCTGACCGATGTAACAAACATTGAGGACGATGTACATGCCATCTCTTGCAGGTATGACCGATGTAACAAGCATTGAGTGCGATGTACATGACATCTCTTGCTGGTATGACCGATGCAACAAGCATTGAGGACGACGTACATGCCATCTCTTGCTGGTATGGCCGATGTAACAAACATTGAGTGCGACGTACATGCCATCTCTTGCTGGTATGGCCGATGTAACAAGCATTGAGTGCGATGTACATGCCATCTCTTGCTGGTATGACCGATGTAACACACATTGAGTGCGACGTACATGCCATCTCTTGCTGGTATGGCCAATGTAACAAGCATTGAGTGCGATGTACATGCCATCTCTTGCAGGTCTGACCGAGGTAACAAGCATTGAGTGCGACGTACATGCCATCTTTTGCAGGTCTGACCGAGGTAACAAGCATTGAGTGCGACGTACATGCCATCTCTTGCTGGTATGGCCGATGTAACAAGCATTGAGTGCGACGTACATGCCATCTCTTGAATGCCTGACCGATGTTTCAACCACTGAGGGCGTTGTATACTCCACATGACCTTACTGTAATGCACCTAATTTATTTACGTCCGCCATATTGACTTTGTTATAAGTCATATTATGTTTCATGAAGAGATATTTGAACTAGTAACATAACTACTTAGTTGTTATTGAGATAACTTATACATAAGTATTCGCTTTATTAAAAATAAATCGTATAAATGCGTGCGTATTAATTATTCATGCCCTGGAGATTAACATTTTTCCTTTTGTAATGTCACACCACTTGAACATGTGTTGACATGTTGTGCACAAATACAATTAAAAGTGCTAAGTACTCCGCTGACATTCTTAGGATATTGCAATTAAACATGATTATATCAGATTAGAATTTGATACACGGAAAGTTCAATATGTCTACGTAATTCCAGTCCAAAATAAAGCCAATGAGTTGATTAATGATACTTGTCACAATACATCTAAGATACTTAATTTTCATTTATTTAGATATATCAATGTGTCAAGCATTTGGAATTAATAAAAAGTATTTGCAGATAGCATGATTGAATGCATTTTCGTACACTCCCACATTAAATGTCCATATATTATTGAATTAAATCAAGTTCAATCACGTATACTGACGAATCCAGGTACATACATGTGTGTTTGCAAATTATTAATTATGATAAAGTTCGAAAATAAACAACGCAAAAATATATATAGCCGCTAACGAAACATAGAGTGTGTTAGTAACACTTTCAATGTCAGTCACTCAGCAGTGTCTTCTGCTGGTTATATAGTGCTACACTAACTAGCCTCGGATCCATGGCTTCAAACATGAGTACAAGTTTATATACGGTAGGCGACCCGAATACTTTCACTATCAGTACAATTCACATGCATTTAAAAAAAAAATACCTTGGATCTTTTAACACAGTGTCTGCGTCCGAAATACCAGTAACTTTCACACGTGCACCAATTTCACGAATCACCGTTTCTGCTGTCTCAGGATACTGATCCACGATCCACTCTAGACAAATTCTCTTATTAGATAACAAATTCTTCAGATGAATTTTACCGATTCGACCTACGCCAAAAAGAGCCACGCCAATACACTCTTTAGATGCCATCTTATCCTCTACTTCAAAAAAACTTAATTAAACTTTATTTATAAGTACGTATAGGGTCAGATATGCTCAGCGGATCAGCTAGTGTTCTTATCTACAACTGTAGAGTATTTATACATTTGTATAATTGTAAAATTTCACATTTCATTGTCGCTGGTTAACAGCAGGGACCGTATATAGTGTGTTCCCGTCAACAGTTATCAACCAGACAGGTCACCTTTGTTTTATCTAGATTAAATTCAAACTTGAAAGATACACATTTACAGATTGTCATAGAAACTTATTTAATTGTTCATACAACAGTATATGCTTTAATCACCATGGTTATAAGTCAACTACATGGAACATATACAGCAATAATCAAATCCAAAAATAGTAAGATGCCGACACATTGCCCTGAATAATATCAGCAGTGCCACTATATTATTACTATATATTGGTTCCAATGAAGCGATTTCTGACTACCCCCATTTCCTGTTACCCCCAATAACTTAACATTGTGTTCAGATCAGTAGAATGAGATTTATTTCAAATTACCTTAGGATGTAACTTGGAGGTGATTTGGAGCTACGACTTCTGATTTGTAACTTCCCTCATTCCATTATCTATGTGTTATCTTATACATGTTTTCAATGCATATATTAACAAAAGAACTTCAGTATAAGATCACGGACCTATAGACCATATGTTTATAGGTCCGTGATAAGATATAAAAAATGTTAAGCATCAAAACAACAAAAATAAAATATCAGCAACAGGAAGAACAACAGTAGCAGCAACACCAATAACCATAGCAGCAGTGTAATTATACCACTCTTGTTCTGCAGTTTGAGACTTAATTGCTTTCAATTTTCTACGTTTCAAATTTTTTATTCAACTAACTTTATGATTTCCAAGAATTTTAGAATTATTACATCAATTAAGCTCAATCATTGAGAGGGTAATCTAAACTTGGGTATGTATCAGGTTCAGGTCACCCCTGGGACGATGCAAGGGGGGGGGGGGGGTAGCATGCATGAACTCGTTACACCGGTCCTGCTGAATATTTTAACTAGAATGCTTTATTTTAAAAATTAAATTAATATCTTGTTTGTATTTGAACATTCATTTTGGACTAGCTACGTCCCTGTTGGTGGTTCATGAAAGTGTCATTTCTCTTCACTAAGACAACTGTCTTCAGAGTAGACTACAAAATGTATCACAGTTGTAATAGAGAACCAGTAATTTATTATCAGGGTTCTCATTCTTATCCCAGACAAAATTCAAGGACTTTTCAAGGGTATTTTTCACAAAATTCAAGTATCAAAACATCATCTGTACTGCTATTTTATTAATTCAACATGTCTTTTAAAATAACTTATTCAAAGAACATTTATAAGTATTAATAAACTTCAAATTATGAACTTAAATACAAGGAAATGTTAAACTGTAAACATCAAGTCACTTATTCAGAATAATTAAGTTCAAAAATTCAATTTATGAAATCTCCCATCACAAGTCTGAAACATCAAATTTGAACTTATTCACACCAGAGATATATTGGGTTTCTGTTCACACTAGTCTCAAACATTTATCCACATGAAGTCTTTTTAAAACATCAATTTTAAACATAGAACCAAAGAACGACAACTCCGTATAGCCTATATAGGTTAAACACCTCTAAATATGACTCGCGCGACAGAGTTGTCTTTCCTTACAGTTTCCCAAGTCGCTATTTTTATTTGTTTAAAGTGAGTTTTTTAAAGCACACAATAATATTTCAGAAAATACAAAATTCCCGAATTTTTCCCGTTTTTCGTTCTTTTTTTAAATTCAAGCACTTTTCCATGCCTGGTAAATGACATGAACAAATCAAGGACTTTTCCTGTTTTTCCAGGAAGCGTGGGAGCCCTGTATTATACATTAGCACCGTTTCATGATATCAATCTGTTTCATTACTTCCAACTGGTAGTTACATCTTGGTATACTTGTAACACTGATTCTAACTGGACAAAATCAAGCTAACTTTTTACCTTCAACTTTTACAGGACAATTCTGATTGGATGATCATTTATATGCTTGCTGATTCTAACCTGTAACTGGTGTTTTGATTGGTTGTGCAATTGATACCAATTTATAAATAATTCCAACTAGACTCCACTATATACAATAATTTATTAACAGGAAGATTATTAATGATTTTAAACAGTTGATCAAATAAGTGCCAGTCCTGTTAGCTCAGTCAGTTGAATGCATGACTGCTATTCTAAATGTCATATTTTAACCCTGGTTTGTCCTATGTTCTGTATGACCATTCGATAGAAGATAATTCATTCAGACATCTGTCTTCCACCATCGCAGGAGAAAGACCAGGTCAGAACTAGTTTGTAACCCACTAACACTGCCAGGGGCGTACCTTGACGATTTTGAAGTGTACGCCAAGTGCGAGCATAGTAGGTGCAAAACGAGCAGCAACCTTGCGAGTGGTAGGTAGGTTTGGGAGGGGTACCCCAAGAAAAATTGGGAGGCAAATGGTGCATTTTCGTGCTAGATAAAAACTGTGGATGAATAAAGTAAATTACAGCATCAAACAACTGATATATTCAGGCGACTGTTCCCATTACACCATCCCCCCCTCAGCCTTCAGTTTCATTTCATTTTGTTCACTTTTTCTGACGAATTGTATGCATTGGCATCTGTGCGTATGCCTGGATATGCAACTGACTGGAAGGGTCATTTGACTGTTCAGCATAAAACTCCAAAACAACATGACAATGAGATCCCTAGATACACAAGCTTAACAAAAAAAACACAAAATCAAAATATGTATATATGTTTATACTTTAATAACAATTTCAATAAAGAGATATATTGGACCCATGTAACACAACATCGTACAAAATAACAATCATAGACACATTGAACCTTCATGGTCCACAGATTAAGTGCTTGCTAAAGATACCAATACAAAAAAAGTGTGGAAGTCCATGCTTGACAATAATATGGACTCGTACAAAAACATAAATTTAAGAGCTGTGATATAAATGGATCAATTGCTTATTTTAGATAAATACGAGGGTTCAGTGCAAGACTATCATAACTCCTGTATAAATATATAGGAGTTATGATAGTCTTGCTTTGAACCAAATACAGAATTAACCATGTTAGTGTATATATGTTGAATTTCTCTTGTTTCAATATTAACTTAATACAAGAATGTATAAAAAACACAAAGCAATGGCCTGAATTTTCTTTACTCAGGTCCAATAAGTAAAATCCCTGAAAAATATGCTTTATCATTTTCAGTCAGTAACAATAATGTAAAAAAATATTACAACATTTGGTAGTCACAACCAAATAGAAATGTTGACTCAATGAATTAGGTTAAACTTTTATTATTTTGTGAATCAGTTAACAGTCACTTGCTTCATATTCATAAAGTAGGTTGATTGTAGCATCTATATACTTCGAGGTCTAAGTCTTTTCTTCAGCAAAAACTGTAATACTGCTTAGTATTGTGGCTTGATATTTGGTCTATAGTCTCAAAGGTCAAAATTATTACACTGAGTTTTGAGAACAATCTCAGAGGACATCCTTGTCATTGGTCAGTGTATCACGATTATGCTCAGAACTGTCAGAATCTCAAGTGTTTTTTACCAAATAACTTGCAGCAGCAGATGTTTGAAGTACAGGATGTGTCATGGTTAAGCACTTGATTTGGTTGTACATGTAGTACAGATTACATCACCACGTCACACTGTCGTCAGATGCTGCTAAACATGAAGCTATATGACTATCAATATCAACCTGGTTTTGTCTGAAATATGATATGGATAAATAAATATTAAGCCTAATATATTTAACTCTTAATCAGACTCATGTTATTATACAGGTACAAGTACGTAATAAATTTGAACTAAAAAAGTCGTAAGTGACAGATATTCTTATAGTGGAGTGGGATTGTCTGCGACGGTGTGACCGTGACCTTAGACTCACAGATTAGTACTGGTGTGTGACACACTTTTTGATCATGTTTAACATTTGTGTTAAGTTTCACAGTAAAGGTGAAAGGCAATCAACGAGTGTAATATGGTCAACTAAATGTTCACAAATTAATTGTATTAAAATTACACAGCCATGTTTAATGTTGCTTTAAATATTCCTTAGTGACCCAACATCAATTTTTTTTCAGATAATTTTATCAGCAACTCTTAGTATAAAGATAAGATTGATGTGCACAGATATACATATAAAATTACATTGTATTTTTTTAAAGTAGACAAGACTAATCAAAATATAGCTAAACTATTCTAAATTATAACTTATAAATAATGCAATATAACTATAAGTTTCCATACAAAGCTACACATTACGTTGTTGGGGTAGTAGACTGTAGATATATATTTGTACAGTAATATTTGGAACAAGGAAACATGGATACTGTCCTTGCTGTTTCAAAAAAATATATTTCTGGCATTAGGTTTCTTCTATGCAACCAAGTCATCTCAAACCTATACTTTATTACTTACGCTGGTTTCTCTTGAACTTGCTATATATTTGTTGCCATTCGGTGTACATTTATTGTATGTTAAGAAAGTAAGTTTTTGTTTATGTGCATGTTTGTATATATATGTTGTCCTTATAGGCCGATCAAATTGAAAATAAACTATCTATCACACTTAAATGCTTCAATGTATCTTGACTTTGAAGTATCTGGGCAGCAAATAAATTAAACAAAATGGAATGGTCTGACAAAATGGAACAGCCAGACAAAAATTTAAATGGAATGGTGAGACAAATGGAACAGTCAGACAAAATGAGAATAAAGAAACCATTGTGTTTGTCAAAGGCACAAATCTCCACAGATACTGCTTCAACCACTATCCTTAAATTGTTTGTCCTTGACAATAATGACTGGACAATAATGCATGGTCAGTAAGTCCTAAATTTACCTGTCTGAAAACTGTGTTTGACACAATGGACAATTCTTCAGTGTCATAGTGTCTTGAGGCATATCAACAATCGACTGATCCTTGGAGCTACTTGTCTTGTCTTGAGCAGAATCAGAATATTTCCTGATCACAACTTTTGAGTTAGTTTCCAGTTGAATACAATCGTCTGAGGCAGAGTGTTTTGAGGCATTCGGTTTCACAACCTGGTTTTTATACTGATCAGCAATTGACATGTTTTCTCTTTCAGCAATAATAGGATTAATGTTCGAGCTACTATCATTTGAGTCAATGATAGAAGAATTCTGAGACTGTAAAACATAGAGATTTGAGTTTCTGTCCCTGAGCAAGTTGCTGTTATTTTCTCTGTATGTAGAAACATCATTATTCCGTTTCTCCCTAGTGACTGAATCAACCTGATTTACTGAGGTAATACTTTGTTCACATTTTCCACTGTTTATATGTGATTTATCTGATAATTTAAATTTGTTGGGTGAATCAACGGCATCTCTTCTACTAGATGCTGCAGATTTTTCTTTGGAATTTATCAAATGTGGACAAACTTTAGGAAAGGGAGATAATTCAACTGCTTCATGCACTTTTGATAATGATGGTAGTTTCCCTTGAATCGGTTCAAAGCTGGCTGTTTGATCAACATCCTGTTAAAAGATATAATAAACGAACTCAGATAATTATATACAACATTTTGTCAATAACATTGAAATGAAAATTGGAACAGGATCAAATTTACAATGATTTACATACAAACAGACACAAATCCCCCCCCACCCGAGGGGGAGCACAAACCTGTACATCAGACAGGAGACTTCCCCCATCCCACTAGGACTAAACATTGATTGGTACACAGCATGTACATCAGACAGGAGACTTCCCCCATCCCACTAGGACTAAACATGGATTGGTACACAGCATGTACATCAGATTGAAAAGCCCAAGTACAAACTAGCACATTTTTTCTAATTCTCAACAAACAGAGAATCAATCATGATTTTTATCACTTAAAATACTTAACCAGAGTTTGTGTACAACAAATCAGTAATAAATAATTACCACAAGGACATATAAGATAGGTGTAGATGACAGAGAATTCCTGGAGCGTTCAACTCCTGGAGAGCTAAAATTTATATAATATATCTGTACATTCAAAATTCTGCATTGTTTGTGATTCATTCATGTAGGTAATGTCATCTAGATCTAGCTGTACTTGACACATGTATCAAATTTTCAGAAACCATGTTGTTAACCAGAAATTAAGACAATATCATCACAGGCTGCAAATGGTTTCAAGGAGGAGGGTATACCCCTAGACACACTCTACACAAGGAAACTGTTCAATATCAAGCTAGGTTTTCATGGTAGGAGTACATCATATTATTACAGTTTCTACAAAAGAACATGTACAAATGCATGTAGCACAGAAAATCAAGCTATACCACTACCAGGGTTGACCCTCAATTTGTTTACAGGGGTCATTATGAGTATGACCCTAATAGTTTGACCGAAATGGTAATTTTCAAACTTTCAAGTGAAGTATGAATATGATGAGTAATACTTGGAAGCAGGACAGTCAATTAAAAACATTCAAAGTATCTGTCTGAGCAATGCTGCTTTGATGGCGAGTAATGAAATTTTGTTACACAACTGGAATGAAATGTCTTTACCGAAGTTTTGGGTTGTCTGATTTGGTTTCATACAGGACCTACATATCATTATACCATCATCTATATTTAATGTAGTATTTGTTTAACAAATTTTAGCAAAACCCTATGGGCATATAGAATTTTATGAAGTTCAAAAATAGAAAGATACATACACATACTGACTGGTCTGTGTAGACTGTAGGAAATTGTGATATATTTCTGTCCTTTGGAGCTAAATTCAAAATCATTTGTCGCAATCTATTCAAACTTGGATCACCCGTGTCAAGGAAAATACTGGAAAAAAAGCAGATAATAACTAATAAGAGATTTATAAATTGAAATGAATTTAACAAACCTATAATCAGACGGCCATCACTATACTAGAATGCTTACCTGAACACCAGCACTGATTGGATGATACACAAGTTTAAATATTGAAAAATATTCCAACAAATATTCTGGAGAGATATAAATCTAAAATGCACTGTATTGCATTTAGGCATATGATATATACTCTATGTTTTGAACATAAAGGGAAATAAGTGTGACAATATGGGGTTTAAACCTGCATCATATACAGTACACTTAACGGTGCTTTACTGACTGAACAAACCGGCAGCCAAATAAACAGTATAGATGCATTGTGTGGATGTCAGAAAGGACGTGGACTAATTTCATGATTTTATTTGGCGTTGGAGTGTGGCCATATGACGAAGGGATTTCAATCCAACAAGACGTCTTATCGCTTAGATAAATCTTTTCTCTCAAGAATTATAAAAAATACAGTAATTTGCTTGTTATTCACTCCATCGTGACATTTTTTGTTTAGCATGAAATGATGAATATCAGAATTATGGACACTTTGGTTACAACTATGTATAACTGATATACCAAGTATTTGTTTACAAGTATTTATTAAAATATGAATAATGTTGAAACAAATTGTTAACTAAAAGTATAAGTCATGGTCCAAAGTGTCCCTATAGATTGCCCGTAATGTCCCCAAACTGAAAGTGCCCATATGGTCCGAATTGTCTGGTCCGAAATGTCCTGACGCCGAATTTTGCTTTAAATATTATTTTATGCATATTCATGAGTGAAATGAAACTGTCCAGTACCTAAGCAGAGGACTAGACGATTTTAATGAGAGTGTGGTATATGGCAATAGATTTTCTCCAACCTATCAAGTAGTTTACCTCTTCTTTTGAGCGACCAGAGACAGCTCGTCAGATTCTCTTTGTTCAAGAACAACTTCATTTTTACGAACTTCCGATTCTGAATTCGTATCCGTCACTCCATGATCTGATGCGCCATTAGAATAACCTTTGTGTCGTTTAATATGGTGTTTTTCTTGAGGTAGTTTGCGTTTAAGGCTCAATTTGTTCATCTTTCCGAATAATTTACATACCCGCTTCCGTTTGAGTAGTTACCTCCCTCTTGAAGAGCTATTAAACGTGATACGTAATACTATGGCAGTCGTGAGAAAAGTAAAGGGTGTTATACTACTAAAATGAATGGAGAAGTCGAAGGAGCAATGCTCTATGTATATAAAATACACAGCCTCTCCAAAAGCACACGAAGACATGAAAATATACAAGCAAGCAAACAATCACAAAATCATCTATGTGTAAAGTTCGGCTTCAGCATGATATCATCCGGTGTTTTAGTATTTGAAGACCAAAACATGCAATTATGACAGGAAATGGTAAACGTCCCTTAATGACATGTACAAATTAGAACTGAATATTTCTGTTGTTTGTGTCAAGCTATGTATCAATCTGTCCTGCAAGTGTATTATAAATATATGAGTACAAAGATATATAATAATAATAATAAATTCTTTATTTTCAGAAGGTAACATCTTAAGGTAAACAATAAATTGTATATCTTAGTTTCCATATGGCCTTCTATTAACAAGATAAACGACCAAAACACACGCACAAACACCCAAGCATTCACACACGCACAAAAACACGCAAGCATTCACACACCCACACGCACAAACAATAAATTGTACAAGTAAGCCTACATCATGTATTTACATCAGGATTCAAATGAGATTATTAAGACGTTAAGACGATCTGAAAATAAAATTAAAATAAAACAACCACAATTTTGGAGAATTTAACTATTAGTATAATTATCATTGAAAGTTAATAATCATAGTTTGGATGAAATAATTTCAGATATTAATTAAGAGGTTATCAAAATCAGGAAGCTCGGACGAAGACAATAATACATCGACCGATAGAGTTAATATTAGTAATTATCAGTATGGATGTAAAATAACATGAAGGAATGAAATATAAAAACAAGAAATGCAAAAAGATACATACAGTTTCATGTAGGTATGGAGATTAAACCTACAACTTACATAAAACTGTAACACAGAAAAGTCAAAATAAAGCAGTTAACATTAATCTACTATTGATATTACGAAACACAGAGTTTGCCAGTCACCATTTAGAGAATTCGCACAGAGAAGGTGGCTTCAACTGATATTGCTTGCATGTTACAATACATTTGGGTATCCGAGTATGTCTGTTTGAAACATTATTTTGCCAATCGAATAAATATAGATTTTCTTACGTTTCAATCTTAAACCATTATCAAGGGACGTGTTTAATTTGAATATTTGTTGGAGATTGTCTCTTTTAACCAAGTTAAATGACGAACATATGATGTATTAAATTTGGGTTTCGATTAAATGTTCGTGAGAGTGAGACAAAAATGAAATAGTGTTTGAAAAAGGAATAACAAGTTATGAAAATGATAAATTTTAATTCAAGTTTTAGATTTATAAGTGGTGTTGTGCGAATCCAAATTCGTCAGGGAAGTTCTGTTTAAAAAAAACAAAGTGATGCGTTTCGAAAAATCATTTAAAAGCAATATACTGACGATGTTCAAGATACATTTCAAGCGAATACAGAAGTAATTCCGTTCTGAAGATTATTAGAGAAATTGCTAGTGTTTCTTTTTCAAAATTATGCCTACTCCCCATTATTTATTTGTCTGCTATTCATTTGAAATTTAGCATTGTTTCCCTTCATATAATATTAATGCATTTTTTTCGTACTCGAGTTCGAAAGATCTACATAAATAGACAATGTTTGTGAATATGACATTTCTGGTGCTGCTTTCACTCACATGTCAGCAAACCACGTGATCAAGTCACATATGTAGAGACTCCAGAACAAAGACTATGTAAGTTTAGTGATAATAATTATGTAGAAAATGTTAAACATTTCTTGTTCGATTGTGAACTTCGGGACAAAATAAGTTTAATAAGTTATTTATTACAACTATTTTATTACCAGTTGAATAACGTTTAAACCATGTTATGTTAACCTAGCAAAGACTCTTAGCTACATTTCTTGTACACGCCTATATGATCAGACGAACATTTTTAGACTCTTAAAATGTATGTGCATTAACTAAAATTGTATTTATATGTTTACTATTTGACATTTTAATTTTGTTTATTCATTTATACAGCTATTAATATAAATGATCGCTTTTGAAGATCTTATTTGTATAAAGTGACTTCAAGGCCTATTGGTTTGTTTATACACAAGTCACTGTAATAAAAGATTTACTCACTTACTTACTTACTTACTTACTTATGTATGATGGCGTAGATTTAAATAGAGGATCTTATATCTATAATGGCATACACAACAACTAGCTCGACATATACACGCATTAATCATTATGAACTGCTTATGATGTTTATCTCTGCATTGGTTATAAATGCAAGTCGCAATTTGTGACATATGATAGCATAATTCATGAATATTTGAACAAAATGGACAACTCATTCGTGCGCTTGTACGAACGTTTGTTCATGTGTGCTTGTGTTGTTGCTTTAGCTTGTGAAAATGTGTGTGCGTTCGTGCACGAGTGTGCGAGTTACCCAAAGCTTCAAAATACTTCAAAATCTTTGTTGATAGGGCATTATATGAGTCAATATTTTTTTTTGCAACATTTCTACTAATAAAAAAAATGAAAATAAATTGTTTTAGTTTATGCAGTTCTCGTGTTCTAATGATGTACTAATGTGTTTCCAATATTTATTTTGACCTAATCACCCAAACACAACTCAATATTTTGTGGTATAGAACTTTTTTTCAGGACAATGTATGTGTTATGTCCTTCCTGTAACACATATGTATGCATCATTTTCTTAACAAAACATTCTAATAAACAGAAAAGGCTATTTGCATTTGAAGAGAAGTGGTTTCCTTTTTTCCAAAATATGGTTGGACTTTGTACCAATGACATACTGAAAAAATAATCTCAATATTAGGGACATATTGCGAAAAGACTCAATTTAATAGTCATTATACTATTGATCTTTTCTATAATTTTGAATTTTGTTCAAAAAAAGTCATTGATGTGTAAATCGCATACTATTGGGATGTATATAATAACTTCTAATAATCCATATTATTTGAACAATTGCAAAAAAACAATAAAACATATGATGTTACATCAAGGACATGTAGGTTACAGGAAGGACATACTTTGTTATGGGAGTGACAAATGACAGAGTATTTTATTTTTTTGAACTTTTAATTGAACATAAAACAGAAACGCAACATTTAAATAATATAAAATTGAGTGTTTACTCAGTCGTAAGGGTGTCTCATATATACACCCCAAAAAAACAACTAGTTTCAGCAAAACTATAAATGAACTGTTACAGGAAAGAATAGTAGTATAACAGTAGTGACATTTGCTCCAAAATTGCGTGACAACTTCTAAAAAAACAAACAAACAAGTAAAATGTAACAACATTTTCAAAATACAGTACTTGCGGATGCGTAAAACATATAACTCAAAATGTATAAAAGCATTAAAGAACATGTAGCAAGGGAAAGTGTTACAGTAGGGACAACTATGCATGAATACAAGTGTCAATGTGTACACATTAAACGCTAACAATTTGAATTACACAGGTCAATTGTGTATATATGTAAAAATACTGGTTATATACTTCGTGGAGTATACTACCCTTTAAGTATTTATCAACACAGTATTAACATGTACTAGTATATAAGATTGCGTTTATCCCAATGTTTTTGAAAGATAAATCCAGATTGGATCATCTATTTTGAAATGCGACTTCCTGTCAAGACTAATAGGTCTGGGAATGATACCAATGACATACTCTAGGGGGTACCAACTTCTATCTTGTACTCTCTGTGGCCATGTATAACAGTTATCATATTTTCTGCCAGCTCTTTTCATACAATTTACAAAGAGAGATGTGTCATTTACATCTTCAACTAGACCTGGGTATGGTCTGTCATTATATTCAATAACAACATATTTTCCAAGGCATTCATGAGGTTCTGTAATACAAGTATCTAACCCATCTGGAATATCTAACATGTGTTCCTTTGGTTCACCGGGTGTATATAGGTTCGCTTCGTCCAATACATCCCTTACATTACTTTCTTCTGGTTTACCCTGTGTGTCTTTAATAGGTTCTTCTGTTTCAACCAATGTGTCTTTGTTCAAATCCTTTGATACATCGTGTGTGTCTATGTTAGGTTGTACTAGTTCATTCAGTATGACTATGCTAGGGTTTTCATCCGATTGGTCTTCACTTGTTTCTTTGTGTACTACAGGGGTGTTTATTATGAGCTCAGTTTCTTCTCGTTCATCTAGTTTGTCTGTATAAATATGTTCGGGTTGATCAAATTTACGTGTGTTAGACTCTTCTGGTGTATCCGGTAGCATTGCATGTTGAACTTCTGATTCACCTGATTTGTCCGTACTAGGTTTATCAAGATTCTTAAGTTCGTCTGACTTTGTTTCTTCTGATATTGAATAATCGTGTCTGTCTTTGTCAGCCTCTGTATATCCTTCTGTGGTTAATGATTCAACTTTACACTTTCTGTCCTTTATTTCTGAATCATCAGTTATCATTTCCTCCGGGTGTTTGTTAGACTCTTCGGATATTACTGTACCGTCAGGCTTGTAGCATTGGTCCTCATGTACATTACTGGTCGCATGCAATGTACCTTTGTTGATTAAGTCAGCGATCGGTATACCATCAGATATAGAGTCCACTTCATCTGGGGAACGATCATACACATAAACGTGTATGACATTGTCATTCTCGTCTCTATTCGGACTCTTGTCTTCATTACCATTCACAAAGAAAGCCGTTTCACTGTTGTCTTCTGAGTCAATAGAACTATCAGCAGGTGAATCTACATCATTGAGAAAAGGCAACAAAGGGACAAAATGATTTGGCACCCAGTGTTCATATGTCATGTCTTCCCTATTTGATGTCCATAAAATGTAAACAGGTTGTTTATCTGTATCAGTAACGGGCAATATAAGTCTATTGAGATCGTCTCTGACAGATTTGTTCCCTAACTTAGGATATACTGAAAATATAGGTGTTTGAAGAACTGTTGCCAATGCATGCAGCTGCCAGATTCCCATGAATGACTTGTCTTTCCTTACTGACATAACTTCCTTTCTGAACACTTGTTGGACCAGTTTTTTGTTCAATTTAGTTCCAGGAATGAAGGATTCTGAGTATTGGGCATATCTCATTGAATGACTAGATTTATGTATTTTCTTGTCTGTTACCCTAACTGCATCTCTTTCAATTAAGAAATTGTCGTCCAGATATTTTTGTTCATTCTTTATCAGTTCAACAACAATCCTTACTCGTATTTCTTCAACTTGATCTATCGCCCCAAACGCCAACACACTACCACAAGACGGCAGACAATTACCATCTGCACGAACCTCACAAGGGAAAACATCCTGAACAGAAGGAATATCATCAGGCATATTTTCAACAGAATCAAAATCAGATTCGAGATTGTTTGTACAAATACCTATATCCATGGTGCTTATGTACAAACCCTCAACACTTTTATCTATTGTTTCACACGTCTTTTTCAACTTAGCATATGTTTCACATGCACTTATTTTTTGTAAAAATGTTTTAAATAACTTCTTTCTTTCATGCACTACACTTGTTTCTTCTTCGGTATCCACTTTATTATCATCTAGTGTTTTTACGTCTGATTTATCTTTATCCTTCTTAACCTTTTTGAATTGGTTTTTAGCATGATCATTTTCTCCTTTTCGCTTTCTATTTGAACACTTCTCATTTTCAATAAGGTTTGCAGGTTTTAATGCTTCTCTACAAACTTCACAACTGTCTATACAAGTACAGCTTAACTGTCTAGTAGACACCACACCTTGTGAATTAACAACAACTTGATGTAATTTCATTGTTCCTTGTACAGGTTTAAGGTTGCTGCTGTCAAGTTTGTGCTTTTCAGTCAGTATGTCATCATGTGTCAAAATCACTAATTGCGGTTTACAATCTTTTAATAACTGAACAAACACTTCAGCCGAGGTAATGTCGTGTCCGTGTCGGACTTTTCTGTCGGCTTCTCGCTTTATTGCACCCCCAACAGCATCTGGGATACCTTTCCCGTGACCTGCTTCAAAGAAGGACCATTTAGCGGTGGTAAATCCGAGGCGATATGGTTCAGTTGATAGCAAAAAGAAGTTTCCCTTCTGGCGATATTGACTGGTTGGTCCGTCACTAAAGAATTCAACACTTTTAACACTAGGGTAGGTATTTCTTACATCAGTCAGCAATTTATTTAGATGTGCCCAAATAGCACTGGGGCCATGTTCCAATGAATTGGAAACTGCACAAAATGTTTGTCCTTTCCTTTGACCAACGAACAAGACACCAGTATGCAAAGACAGCTGCTTTTTGGACGCACCAAAGTGCATACTTTGGATTTCTTGGGACATTTTACAAACATAATTTTCAGAGAAATCAACATGTACTAAACACTCATTCTCTGATAAATTGTTTCGCCTCTCTTTAAAATAACCGTATTGAGACCAACGATTGAAGATATGTCGCATGTAAACTTTAAACGCCACAGTAAATTTAGTTAATAACTCACTGGCAATAGAGTTCATCTCTTCTTTTACAGTTATCTGAACTTCCTTCTGCTTGCTTTCCTTACCAGTTTGTATTGTTCTCAACTCTTTCTTAGTTCTCCATTGTAACCAAGAAACTTCTTGTGTGCTATTCAAATTTGATTTGCAGGTTACTGTATTGTCTTTACAAACGTTGCATTTACCATACATGCATTCATAATGCTTAACATTACATGTCATTTGG
This sequence comes from Mactromeris polynyma, assembly GCA_032209605.1. Lineage (NCBI taxonomy): Eukaryota > Metazoa > Mollusca > Bivalvia > Venerida > Mactridae > Mactromeris > Mactromeris polynyma. Next base: position 34,196,894 of record JASFXZ010000004.1, read on the forward strand.
TCCAGCATGTCTTCAGGCTTGTTTGACACAATTAAATTTGCTTTGTACAGAGATGTCGTCATTAACATAATGTTATCACATGTTTTACACAAACAGGTACTTCTATCGGTCTCAGTTGCAAAAATGACCCAGAAAGGTCTTAGTTTACAAAACAGTGTATAGCTCAATTGTGTCTTTCCCTCTGATAGAAATTTCTTGTGGAGATTCAATAAACTATCACACAGTATTCTTCTCTGTTTCTTTTTCTTTCCTCGTGTTATTGTCTTTTTAACACCTGCAATGATCCTGGTGTTGTCATCTCTTAGGTAAAATCGCTTTACCTTTTCGCAAATTCGCTTTGTCAAATTATTTGTGTCCTTAGTATGTCTTCTTGAAACATTAATCCCAAGTATTCGGAAGGTAGATGACTGCAGTTTATATTTTTTCATACCGGACACAAATTGGGTAAATCTTGTTTTTTCCCCTTTGTGAAGTTCAGTATACTTCTTTTTAAGATGTTCAACTAAAACATTATACTGAAAGAGTCTCTTTCTGGCATTTGTCGGTGAAAAATGCCTTAGCAGCTTGTTTGTTTTAGTCCTTGGAGTATCTACTGTATCCGTTTTAAGTTTCTCCCTTGTCCATCGCTTTTTATACATCATTATCTTTTTTTTCAGATTGTTAAGTTCTTTGTCCTTAGAATGAAGGTCTCTGTAACATTTGGAGACTTTCCTTCTACTTCTTTTGTCGATTCTTCTTGACCCATTTGGCTCATTGTCTTGGTTAGTTTCAGGTGATTCAGGTGGAGTTATTATATTATCGTGTATGTTCTGTGCATCTTTCTCTTGCTGTCTGCATTTTCTCTTACGTATACGCCATTGCTTTCTTGCATGTCTTCTCTCACGTTCTGTCATTTCTTTAACATTCTTTTTCTTCCCGTCTTGTTTATCATCTATATATTTAGTTTTGCATTTTTCTAGGTAATGCTGTCGACGAAGTGGATCTGCATCTCTTAGCAGCCTAAACTTCCGTTGACGTTCAGCATTGGACATACCCATGATCTGCAATGGATACATATCATCATGTAACACATATAAAACAACCGGACAACACTCAAAATTCGGAGCTTTCACTAAGGGAGATGATAAACCTTGATACCGATCAATACAAATGTGTCAGTCTTGTAAAACATTAATTCAAATCCCACTAATGCCAAAGACAAGAGCGAACACATTTTGTTTACAGACAGATGGTCGAATCCTCAAACTATAGTCAATTATTCATTTGCACTGTAATGTTTATCCAAATACCAATTATTACTTGTGAGATGTTCCAATGGTTTAAAAAGGGAAAACACCCTGGATATTATTTCTAATTCCTTACTGTAACGGTTAAATACTTTGTGACTAAAATACGTGTGTTAATTATTAAAACATTGGTGACAGAACTTAAATGAATTTCAAACTGAGTAATACATAATAATTTATTTTATAAATCAGCAAAACTAAGCAATATTTAATATTTATGCAGTATTTTCCTTCCTGTAACGTATCTAAGTCTTTCATGTAACATAGAACTATAAAAATGCATTGATATATTTTGTTTGTAAAACTAGTATAATGAATCGACTGTAGTTAAGACTATTCTCGAATAAATTTCACAGTTATCCACAAAAGCTTTCTTAAATATTACAGCATTAAAAGATATTTTATTGTTAACAAGAATATGTCTCTACTGTAACAAAATATAGTCACTCATGTAACAGGCAAACACGAGTCAAGACATATTTATAACTATACACGCACAAATGTCATTTGTTGAACACTTCTTTTGTAGTTGACATAAAACTTCACTCATACCTGCTAATGACAGTGCATATGATAATAATATAATTAAGTATTCAGTATTTAAACATACATATGTCTTTCCTATAACAATGTTTGTCTTTCATGTAACAAAACAATCCGCTACAGGAGTGACTGTTACATGAGTGAATTATTCTTAGTATTACTACGATAATAAGCATACCGTATTCCTGTGGGGTGGAACACGTGCGTTTTTGTTTACAATACAGCCTTAAGCGTACATTGTCTGCCAAACATTTTATAAATTTTGCTTGTAACAAATAAAACACTCCCGTTATAGTAAAGACGATTTAGAAAATACGCATCTACTTACCAACCTTCGATATTAGTTTTATACTGTTTTTCAACTCTGTTTTACGACGCCACGCATGACGTTTCTTTCCGGAAATCCTACTCTTCAAAAAGAAGGCGAATGCTTTTCCCCAAACCGCAGGAAGATGTGATTATTTTTTATATTTGTGCAATTGTTACATGAAAGACGACGAAGTGGGGTACAAACTTTAAACACGATTACTTTAAAAAAAACAGTAAGGAATGGCCACTTTTTGTATTTAATCAGGCTTCAGAAATGTGCATTTGATGTTTGTTAAGAATTTTCTTCATACATTATATCCAAATAGGTGTGTATGAGTCTGTAAATATAAAAGTTATGGACGAGAGACAAGCAAAAACAGCCTTATTTACTACTTTAAGAATATGGAAATGCTATTTCTGAATGAATTATTGCTAAATAAACTACCTGAAGTTGTAAAACTAACTTAGTACTACCAATCAAAATGACATACAATGGCATTCTTATTACGATGTAAGCAATATTTCACTAGGACAAGAAATGTTGCAAAAAAAAATAATGACTCATATGGATATCAAGTAATACTATCAACTATTGGCTTAATCAGGCTGTAGATTGATATTTATTTACTAGACTAGGCATGTACGTGCATTAGCTTAAAAGCTCTTGTTACTACAGATGTGCACATCATTTAAGTTTCAATACCCCTGCGTAATCTTGAAATTGGATTGGATTTTGACTTGTAATGTTTGCGACACTTTGTTTCGTGAAAATTTTAATCATTGTGAAGACATGGTACGGTATAATCTTCCTCTAAGACAACAACAACTCAAATTAAACAAGTAAAACATCAATTTCAACTTTAATTCAGATCTGTACATGGGTGTACTGTGTGGATATGGAATAAAGGATGTCATGAAGAAAATATCAACATACAAATGATTGGTCATCCTATTCATATACATGTAACAATAAGTAAACTTCCGTAAAACCGTAATTAGTAGATATGTGGCGAAACGAGTACACCAGAAATGTTCACAATGGTTTAAAGACATGTTTACCCATAAAACTGCGGGTAAACTAATGATGAATAAGCAGACATCTTTCCCTTCCAGATTGCACACTGTCCAAGTTTCTTAATGTTTTTGTAAACACTGAAGCCTTAAAATAGCTCCAGGACACGATAGCTTCAAGGATAACTGAAGCGTTCAAAAATGTATACGATATACAATAAGACTGTTATGTCTACAGACAAGAATATGCGAGTCTTTCAGGGATTAACAACAGTAAACAATACATAATAAATGGCTTCCACTGGAATATAAATGGCATAACAAAAGTTACACAATAGTAAGGTCGCTTTATTTGCCCTTCATTACAACGTTGGTATCACGATGGTGACCGATATGACTGTAAATATATAAGCGGACCTCAAGAATGAGAATATATATCGGTGAATAAACTCATGATATTATATGCTTGTAAGATGTTAAAGTTTATTCCAAAGTGTTAATTATTGTAATTGTGTACACGATGTCTATTGATCAATATTTTCCAAACATATGTCCATTGATTGACCACTTCAAATTTGTTTTCAACCATCTTTAAGTTATTAAAAGTATATGTCGTATCAACCATTTGTTGACAGAATAGACAGTAAGCATTGTTACAAGGAAACAATATTAAGTCGGAAAGGAAAATTAAATTTATGATACATATATTACATGACTGTGGAGATATGAATGCGTGTAAAACTTCCAGATGATCAGACCAGCCCATGGTGGGCATAACTACACTCAGACATTCAATGAAGCACCACTACAGTCGACCACAACAATCAGATCCAATGTCCGTGTTCAAACAAGTGTAAATAATAAAATATGTGACATAACATATACAGCAGATCTCTTAAAATAAAGCAGCATGAATGAATGATTCTTCGAGACAAAAGTACACATATTAAAAATGAAGACATACCATCATCTACATTTATATACATGTATGTCAAAAAGCGTGACATGTATTTAACTGCAATATTAAAGTATGTAAGTAAATTAAATGTGATGAATGCATTACAGGCATTGCATAAATGCAGTATACACATGTATACGGCATGTATAGCAATAATAAACATCATATTTAATTGTCCAAGATTGTCACAAATAAATTAATCAACATAACGCAGTGTTATAAGGCATGCCAACAAGCAATTTTAGAAACAGCAGTGTTTTTCCTTGTTCAATCCATCTTGTCGTAGAACTGTTGCCTAGTTGAAGCATATCTGTGTTGATTTTATCACTTGCGCGAGCGACGGAATAACAGTTTCTCTAACGCCATTGCCGGGGCCTCAAATGCCAACGAGCAGACAAATGCTACCATGTACGTTATACAAAGATGGCCAAGGAATAGGTATATCTAAAACAATACATTATATTATATCATTAAATCAGTCTAAGGCAGAACAGAACACACCCGTCGTAACTCTTGTGTATTTACAAATCAAACAGTTGTACATACAACGTGCACGTAGGTAAACAAGAGGTTGTTTTGTTAATAAATTTCGTCGACTTAATTCCAGAGGGACGTAAGTCATTTTTTTGCAATATTGAGTTTTTGGTATCGTTTTGTTTGTCTCTTTGAGATTTAAATGATGGTGAGATTTGTTACCCTGTATAACTGTTCTAAATAGACTAAACTCCAATTCCACAAAGACGTAAGTATAAAAAGTCATTGACTCTTCAATATTTAAACTCTTTTTTTCTCAAAACTAATAAAATGCTACTTACGTCAGTGTAGAATTAAGGCGACGTTATGTCATATAGTTTTAATTTTTAGATATCTGCTATTCGGTTTCATATTTAAACTAAATATCTGTCAGTGCGAATGACAGATGTCATGCTTGGAATGATTGGCAGAAATCAACAATTTCGAACCGTAAATGTGATTCTTCCATGCAACATTTATTTTTCATGTTTGTGTCATAATATTACATTGAACTGTCAATTAATGGGCAAAAACGTTCTCTCAATTATTGTGTCAACATTTAATGCCTATAATTGGCGCCCTGTCGTCTGACTTGCGGAAGGTCGGTGGTTCAACCCGGATTAGGCGTGTGATCTCTGCGACAATTTGACAGCAGGTAATACATTTAAAGTCATATTTGCTCCAACTCTAACTCATATGGGAAAATTGTCAGTTACGTGCGTAGCAACACTTTGGTAAACAAAGAACAATGATTAGGTCAATTGACCTCCATACAAAACGCAAATACTGTTGATGTATGAAGTAAAACACACATGCAATGTCTTTCAAGTTACAATGAATGATAAATGAAATATAACACGTATGCTGGGTGTATTGCTGTTAGCATAAGTATTTCGGTTGCCATTGCCATAATGACACGTGATAGTCGTAATTGTCCATATAACATTAAAACTTCCAATTAAATCAACACCCTGAGTTTGTTGTCCAGACATATACTGTGATCAGTTGGTCGATCAAACATAGGCCACAATACGACAGCCAAACAGATCTGAAGTCGTTATCATAGAACTTATTACATTGTTCTCTTTGGGTGTTGGAACAAATAACGAAACAATTCAACACTATAACTCTTAAAACAGACTTACAATACTATAGTCGTTCACGTAGAATAGAGTTCTTCTTGAAGAAAAATATATCATCATACAGATTGGATGTACTAAGTAGGCGGCGTACGTGAGACGTGACAGTGGGATAAAACCATTCCAGGATAAAACGGAATTAATTATTCCTGCAAATATAACAATATAACTATTTTTCGTATTCAGTCAGATATTGCATATAATTCACGCTCGATTAACTGACCTAACAACAATTTTGATTCGTAAACAATAAATGTTGTGCAGTAAGCTATACTTTTAGTATAAAATGTATATACAAACTCGTAATTAACTAAATATTTGCTCAACTACATAAAGTAAAATATCACTCAAAGACCACCTCAATAACAAGACCACTTCAAAATTAAGAGTTCAATTTGCCAGCACACGTTCACTGTTTTACTCTTTATTCAACCACCTCAATAGGAAGACCCGTTTCAAGAGTCGTCTTATTATTGAGGTTTGACTGTATTTCGTTAACTGAAGGAAAGAATCGTGTATTATCGACAACAATACTAATGTACATATGTTATACTTAATTAGTTAACAGTATCCAGACTTTTGTTTGAAAACCCAAACATAATTATCGATAAAAGGTCTGGCGTCTGTGATTATCTTGGAACAGATTGGATGTACTTAGTTCAAGACAGTAATCTTTTCGTCTATCTTAGGAAGCTACGACAAAATATTTATTTGTTTGCATTGCTGTTCAAATGTATATACTAACAATTGCACCGTGTCCTCCCCATGTGAACAAATACGACACTTACCGCATTTAATGTATTTATATTTTGAAACAAAAACGCTGGAGTGTATATTAAGAAAACTCTTCATTTGTATCGACTGAATACGTTCCTACACTAGTGATGTTGCCAGTACGATCGACACATCACTGTTCAAAGATTCTAGTTGTAATGAGAGTTTGCCAAGTTCTAATACATTTTCTCCAATTATTCGAAAAAAGCTGTACGGGTCAACTGTAGTCTTGAATTGTTGAAGAAACTGTCTATGAGAAATAAAAAGGTCTGGCGCTCATACGGGTTTTGTCTCTTATTTTCTCACGTAAGATGTTATCCAAAATGAACGAATTTTCTTACCACAATCAGTCATTTGTGAATTCTGTACTAAATGTGACAGTCGTAAATTTGTTCAGGGGGTGGCCACGGTGAAATGATTCATTTTCTACCACACATAACAGAATCTTAAACACTTGCCTCCCATATGACTATAGCATGCGAATATAACCCATGATATACACATTCCCCATGCTGGCCGTCCTAGTGCTTCGTAGAAGGCATGCTGGGTGTTATTCCATTTCTCGCCATCTTCCTTATTCTCATTGTATGGTGAATAAACAATCACCATGGCAACAGCAAAAGCAGCGGCCCAACCAGCAAAAACTAAACGCTAAAAAAACAAGAACAACGTTTTTTTGAGACGATGTATCGCTAGATTCAAATGTGAAATATTTTTTTTTAAATCAAGTACTAATCTTAACAACGAACTTCGTGAAGTTGGATGATCATTGCGAAGCTTGGTGTAACAATACACAAGTTTTAACCCTAATGGTGATTAAGTAACTGACCATTCTGAGGTCACCACAGCACTCATAGTTTCACACATCATTTACGTTTGTGTCTTGTTTTTTCTGTCGTTGTATTAATTTTGTTTACCTGTATGGATTTATTTATATGCCTCCGCGTGGTTACTGAGTGGCTGCTTACTCGTGTTTATTTATCATAGTTTGACCCCCAATACTTTAAGGGCAAACTATTTCTGGCTTATCGGACACCTACTTTCTGAGCACATTCACTTCCCGATTCCTATCCTTTAATGCCAGGCACCTGGCAGGAAGGCGCACGGTAACCATTATATAACTAGCTGACGGCTCACCAACCGGTCATATCAGAACGGACCCCAACCAATATTCGAACATTCGACCTCCCGCTCCCCAGGCGGATGCATTAACCACTCGGACACGGGAGACGGTGTGGGGCATGTCCTGCTCGATCTCTTCATTTCTTTTAAATTACATATTTTCTATAGACTTTTAAGCCACATATTACGTTATTTCTTCTTGTACAGATACACATACAATGTGGATTTTCATGAACAGTTTCAGATTCATGTGCAATTTATATACAAATCCACATTATGCAATTGTACCTCATAAAACCTTTTACTTCGTTTACCTTTGTCTTTATTGGTTTTCGTCCCCTTTTAAATAAAATAAACCCTAACAGCATACCAACAGCCCATGCACCGACACGACACCATGGGGCAATATACACGTTCTTCCAATAAGCACCGCCATCTGACATCATGCTGGAAATAAAAGGTGTGTCAATATTAACAAATGGGTGCGCGGGACTTTCGGTTGAGTGTTGGTTTCAACTAATAGGCATTGACGATGTTATGTGTGGATAGCTAACGATGTTGGTAATATTGACACGTTCATATGTATGTTTACTTTACGACTGAAAGACTGTGCACGGCAACGCTTATTCTCAGACATAAGTACATCCCCAAAAGCAATCAATTATAAACTTTTCAAAAGCACACTAGGTCCAGAGAGTTATCTGTCGTTACCACTAACATTTATACAGAAGCGTATGCTTTCTAACTTTCGTTGTTCAGGTCACAGTTTAATGGTTGAGCAAGGCCGTCATAGGAATATAGACAGAAACTTTAGATTTTGTACATTCTACCTCAAACGAAATATCTATTGTATAGAAAATGAAGTTCATTTCCTCATAGTGTGTCCATTATATCAAGAACTAAGATGTACTAATTTTAAACCAGAATGGCTTAGAGCTGTAATATGTGAACAATTATACATTCAAATTATGTCCGATGTAAGAAAAGATAGCATTTTTGCACTGACAAAATTTATCGTGAGTGCATCTGCGAAAAGAGACGCTGAGTTAGAAAATTGAAGAGTATTAGTAACCATTTATTCACCAGAATCCTATCGATTCGGTATACTACAAGACAAATGCTATTTTATACATATATAAACATGTTCTGCCTTATCTAATACCGAAATATTCACCATATGCTGTTATATACTCATGTAATTAATATGTTTATTTTATGTACAATATACATGTTGATTCACTATATATATGTAGTAGGATAGCGATATGTATGCTGTTGTATTAGTATATATATACAGCTATTTTAGTATGTTCTAAAATGTTATATTTTCATGAACTTTTCTTATTATCTCATATCACATTTATCCAAGTAGAAATGATCCATCGATATTGATTGTCAATATTTATGTTGATGTGTTGCACATTTGTTAATATGTACTTTTTTTCTCGCTATCATTGTCTAAATTATATCTACATAACTACTATACATGAAATATCATGCAGAATTGTTTGTATTTTGGGCCAGAGGCCTTGTATTGCAAATAAAACACTATTGTATTGTATATTGTATTGAATGTGACGCAATTACACGACACAAGCTTACAAAAAAATAGATGAACTAACAACAATAGGCGTACTGGGCAAACACTATGAAAGTGCAGTAAATGGGTATCTTCTTAGATGAAAATTATTTCTTTCCGACATACATGTGGACATAGGGAGTGTGGACGGACCGTAGAAAACCAGTAAATACTCACGTGAAGAAAGTCCCATTAGCTTCGTATTCCTTCCAGAAAGTTAGACTCATTCCCATACACAACAAAATTGAAGTTATGATTACACCAACTACTGGAATCCTAAATACATAAAACATATTTCATATCAAGCACTGGTGTCTCGAAAAGGTCTCAAACTCATGCTTTCTAAAACTTATAATCTAGTGATAGACAACACAGTCATTCAAAATAGCGACATTTCAAACTGATTGATGTATGACATTAACTATGTTAGTGACAGTGGTTAAAACGTCGAGTATTTCCCAATGATTGTAAATACAATGTATTGTTCCTGATAAGTGTGATGTCATTAGCGTCGTTTTTAAATTGTGTGACATAATCAAATTTAATCTTAATGTTTCCAGTGACCAGTCATGTCACGAAGAATATGAATTGCACAAGCTTCGCCCAAATTACCGTAAATTACAAATAATATTTCTTGTCAATCTAAAGCTATGTCTGGACTGAATAATGCCAGTGTTTCAGTAACTGATGTGAACATAGCATTGTTTAAACACTAAGTAATAAGACGTAAGTGTAAGCGACCAGTTTCAATTAACAAATGACAGGCGGTATGAGAAATACATATAAGATAGTGGTGAAGTATTTAATGACAAGTCTGTCTTTTTAAAAAGCCACATGCTTTCTGTTTAGTGTATCCATATAAATGTTTCATTATAGAGAAGATGCTTTCTTGTTTCTCGTACACTTGCAAGGCTTGTTCTAAAATATGCAGCTTTTATAGATTTGCAACAATAGCTTCTTTACAATTTTGGATCAAAATATCAGCTTAAAGCGACAATGCTTCCGAATTGGATGCTTCGCGATAGAATATGATATTATAATAATGCAATATCCTTTATTCACATGGGAATGCGGTTCTCAAAACATCACTGATAATTCCTGGAATCAGTTGTAGACAATATTACCGGTCCTGATTATATTCTAAAATCAATGATATCGGCTTGAAAATTATACACATCACAGTTTATCGAAGTGGGTGTCACACTGTGTGATTGTATATAATTGAAGCTATCGCTGAAATGACAGGTAACTTATCTTAGCGAGAAATCAGCTAGACGGATTATTTTGGATAACAGTCATTTCCTCGGATATTGGCGTAAATATCTTGAAATGACCGGAAACTAGTTAATTTATAGAAAGTCCACAGTTATTGATAACGGTGACAAATCAATAGACAAACGTGTATGGAATATATATCAATACATACATAATCTTTCCACGAAATAACATCGCTAAATTAATGAATACAACGCTACCCAAATATTGCTATAGACAGCTAGAACAACAATAATGTAAAGAACGGGACACAGCAGAACAGAAAGAATAAAATCCATATAAACATACTTATAAATTGTAATTGCTAATGTGTCACTTTTTCCAAAACATGGTAATACAAATCAAAATATTGTTTAAACTCATACTGACCATGCTTCAAGCTGTTACATTCATACATAAATGAACAAAAATATCCACTACAAAAATAAAAGATATAAGCAGCAGACACTAACGCTAGATAGGTCGCTTAGACACGGGCAGTATTGTATGGAACCATAGCAGCGCATGTGGCGGGATGTAGCAGTAATGTGCCGGCTCGGCCAGGCTGATTAACAGGAGTCGCATGTTTGACCCTCGTCAAAATCTCAACTGAATCATCTCAAAAGAAACAAGTTGATGTGTTTTCCAAGACGAACCAGAAATTGATACAGCAAATAATTATGCTTCAGTAACAATTAATCGTGTATATAGGTTGTTGTAAAGTAACTTAAATACTCACTTGTACATGAAGATGAGGAACAATGGAGAAATGATGTAGAATTGCATGTCATTGGCAAGATACCACGACCATCCCATACACTGTAAATGTTTATATTTATATAATTTGTGTATAAAACATGCATCTCGTATATTGAAGCAAACACAGATTGTTTACGTAAGTTATGCATTAGTGATGATAATGATTATTTCTTCAAACAGCTACATAGGTGTGTTTTCAAAAATAAACATATCTTAGTCGATGATTGTTGGTGACGAGTTTTATTATGTAGTTTTTTCTAGGTAACACTTGCTTATAAAGAACACTGATTAAAACACTTGGACATAAGGAACACTAAATCTCTAAGTGCACATTTTATATTAAAACAAAAAAGAACCGATATAGAGAGTTTCCAGGTCCCATGGGAGTACCGTGTAAATAGGTTTTCAGAGTATCTCAGTATTTTAAGTTCAACTATATTACAGTGCTACCATTATCTGCTCAGTCTCTGGAAAAATATGCAATATTTCATGTGCATGCACTCTCTGTACAATAAAGTACTGAAGTAACGACTTTCCATTAAATATTTAAGAGATTCTTGTCTCTTTGGCGTCATCTTTCATATAAATATGTGGGATACATGAGTGCATCATTATACATAATTAATTAACAAATAAATTTAATTTATTTATCACTCTATTAACTTTGTTTATTACAATTATCGCTTTTTATTGCTTTTGTCATCTGCATATTTTATGATTATATTAATGAACAGTTTTATCAAGAAGATAAACCTATTTATCTAAATATATCTGTCTGTCTGTCTGTCTTCCGCTCGTCTTTCCATATTTTATACAATCTGTCTTTCATAATTTGATAGCCGGATTTTATTATTTTACAGAAAGTAATTTCATTTAAGTGTTATCTTAACATCTTATACCATTGTCGTTAGATTAATAAATAATCGAATAGATTGCTTTTCATAAATTATGTCTTGAAATGCAATTACAAATGTATGTAGCTAAGTGATCATAAGTATCTGAATTCCTTTATTTTGAAGAGCGAATAGTTTAAATTCGTCTCTTTAGTTAAAAGGTAGTATCAATAAAAAGATTATTTCACATACGGCCGCATCCTGTTCAACAATATTGTTAACATAAAGCAGATTGGTCCACCAGTTCGTCTTACAGTGCTCTGCTTGCCAGATGACACTTGGCCAGAATGGACCAGATCCAAGATATTGATACAAGCAGCCAAACATCATCAGAACCATCATGTAAATAGGGGTCAGTCTGAAACATAACGTTAGCAATAGTTTCAAATAAGTAAACCTACAAACGTTTCAGGCTAAAACAAATAGACACATTGTCGTAATCACTAAAAAGTGTGTTTTTTCAGCGACAGCTGCAGCTTAATTTTAGATTCATCGAGTTTCAGTCACAAGCAAAATCTCGACAATGTTTATTTGCTCCCCAGAAAGATCTTTATGTTTTATATAGAGGAATAAAATACATTTAGTTAAATAATTGATCTAGCAAATGCCAAAGTTGGTAGAGATGATTACTGAACTATGGATACTCGTGATTATACTGGTGGTATGATACCTAAAACGGTGTTATATATATGGTAGTCAAACCATTCAATTTCATGTCCAATATCTCCACTTAATTGTGCTATTGTCTCTACAAAAAGTTTGATAATGCAAACAACAATGACAATCGCTTATAGCGTTACGTATACTATATTACAGTATTAAGCTACATTTTACTAGATTTCAGACGGATCGCGAGGGGGATAATTGAGGATTGCCAAAAAAAATGTTGTTACAATTAAAAGTCAAGTATGTAAAGTACTATACTAAGAGCACTTCTGAGAACTAGACATTGTAGGTATTACGTGGACAGCAATCCTGGTAAACTTGATCACATGACCATCATTTGTACAAAAATATTTAAGATAGAAAATCACATAAAAATGGCTCAGAAGATGCAGCAAATATCGACTTAAGTATTGTACTAGAAACCAAATGATGATCTTACCTCCAGAAACGATGGAAGTAATACATAACCACCACGTTAAGAGACAGTAGATTTTTCCGTCCTTCTATTTCCTTCAACTGTAACCACGTTAACAGAAAAGCACTGAAATAAAGATAAAGATAGAAATGATTGCTGTTTGTAATGATTTAATATAATGATAAATATGATTAATACTATAGCCTCTCCAGATCATTACCCCTTGGGAGATTGACTTGTTGGTTGTTGTTGTGAGGGTTCTGTTCTAGAAAGGTTTTATGAATTGTCATTGTTTTCTACATGAAAACATATGTTGTTGTCGGTAGGCTGTTGCTATAGGAACGACCACACTGACGTGGTTACATAACATATAATTGTACCGCTTGTCATATTTTATTAACAGTAGTTCACATCGTAAACCAATGATATGAATGATATATTGATGTAGAAAGACACAGTTACCAGTAAATAAAGGCAACAAGGTAGCGCACGAGGCCTAACATCTCGATATATAACTTGTATGTTATACATGGCTATCAATGGGCGGAAGTTTAGGATTTAAGAAAAACATGGAAGAAAGTAGGAGCAGGAATCAAGAATCACCGCTTTATCAGAATATGAATGAAATCTCATACACGTATGTGAGAGTTGATATCCGAAACGGTGTGAACCTAGAGAACATCTCGAACAATACCACATACCATGTGTTTGGTACATGAAACTGTCCGAAGAGTTCCGAACACAGCCAGCTTACGACGATTGACAGTTTTTTAAAATATGTTATCAATACCTGAGAACGAAGAATGTATCCACGGCAAAACCCCCACCCACCACAGCTTGAAATGTGAACCGTTGCATTATGGGTACAGCATCAATTAGATTATCTGAAAGTGAAAATCATCTTAAAGTTAATGGCAAATCTATAAAATAACATACACTGCTTAAATATGATGTCGTATAAGTATATAATGTGGAGTATGACTTCATTATTACGTTAGATAATATTGTATTACTGTTATATCATGTAAGATGCATTCAACTGGAATATTGTAATTTGTTAATATTCATAACCGATGATTTGACATTATCGGAGAGTTTGTTTATATTTGTCACCCATTTCATTACAAAATAAAAGTATTTGAAGGCCGCTGTACGATTTCCAAGTTCTTCTTTAAGTGTCGTTTTTTTTCCAGAAAACGTCACATGTGACGTCACCATGTACTGACAGAAAGCAATATTTGCCTCATTTGGCAATATGAAACGAAGTGATCAAAAGAAGTAAATATTGTTTCCTGCAACAGTGACATCACATGTTGCGTTTTCTTGAAATGACGTGATGTGTTTTTGATTTCCATTCGAGCCATTCAAAGAGAGGCAAATATCAACAAGTAACGACACTCGATTCTTGATAAAAGCATTAATTGAATCGTCGCCGTTCCAATTCAGTTTTAGCTAATACTAGAGCATCGTTGAATTGCTAGAAATAACTAAGTTTGAGTTTTCTCAATCTCCTGAAAAGTGATGATAGATGTCATACATGAGGTCATCAACAACAGCGATGCCTCCCCATGAAATGGTCAGTTTTTAAAACAAATTATGATACTTGCCAGTCGTAAATGCCTCCTGTTGTGAAATTATTCCATAGTTGTATGTGTGACCTAACACCACCCACGTCAAACTGAGAAATCGTATACCATGGATACAGGAAACGGCACCGGAAGAGGACTTGGCGTTCAGCAGTTTTGGAATATTTGTGTATAGAGAGAAGCAGAGGACAAAACGTGCCAAGAATGGTTCTGAAGCAAATTAGAAAATCATGATTTATTTTTATAAATTAATAAGGTAATTAGAACTGGATATATGCTTGTTAACCAACCAATGTTGTGCGAGTTTGCAATAATTTGTACCTTACATCGATTGTGAAACAAGTTCTTACAAAATCTACTTACCACTCTTGATGACAACTTCTGGGTACATAACCACTACTCGCGTCCTATCCAGGGATTTAGAGTTCTAGATCAAATCACGCTCATCGCGTAGCTTGAACTCACGAGCTTCGAATCATAAGTCACTCTACACTCGACCATTAAACTCAAATAACATATTTGTGTGATATGGCTAGCTCTGCATTATTGTTCTTTTAGTAAAATCTCACTTAAAGACCACCTCAATAATTAGACCACCTCGAAATTAAGACCAGTTTAAAGGGTCCCTAGGGTGGTCTTATTATTGAGGTTTTACTGTACATATATAATGTCGAAAACTACACGTTGTACACTATTTATTAACACGATTCATTCGAATACGTGTGTTATCATTTCAAAAGGAAATGTGATGAACGGCAATTGAAGTATACATTACATAGCCCACACACGTGGTAATACGATGACAATCCATCTTGTTCCCGCACATTTAAAGACTAATTTACAACAGGGGAATCAGGAGCGGACATTGTCAGCAGGTGACCATTATTGAAGATGACCGTTAGCACTGATTGACCGTCCTTACAGACACATTATAGGATTATGATATACACCAGAATTGAGGGCAATTTAATTATCATCTTAAAACGAGTATCTTACGTATTTAGGACCACCAACATTTATTCTATACCATATTAATAGGCGTATGACTGTGTTCTAAAAGACAGTCAGACCTCGTTTATTCTACAAACTTCTTTCCGAATACTTGGTATCATCCGAAATAAATATCAGGTCCCGAGGTATTTATTTAGGTACGTCGATTTGAGCTAGGCTATACGAAACCGTGTATGATTCGAAATAAACATGATTCCGGTCCTGATGGTTCGAATGAACGAGGTCCGACTGTATCAACAAGTATTCTCGAAATCTTGGCTTACCATTACATACGCCTCGAACCTACCTTCTGCTGGTTGCTTCGACTGTCCGCCGGCTTCCATCGTCTGTGCACTTGTGTGATTGTTGTTAGTCATCTCCTTTTCTTTTAAGTTTACAGTGCTTCCTGATTGCAAGGCACAATCTCCATCTTTGTGGGACGTGTATCCATTCTGTGCATCTTTGTAAAATAACAAATAAGATGTCTTATGTACATCCATGCATTTATACAGCGATACTGTAATACATTGATAACTCGAGCCTTAATAAGACGATATGCTGCTTTAGTCGAAGACGTATATTTGGTTGTAATGATAATAATAACAGTAACACTAATGATAATAGCTTTATTTCAAGATGATGAACACAAAAGACAGTAAGCTTTCGAATAAAAATGATAAATAATGATATTAAACAATTTTCTTCAATTATTTTGTTTTGATCTCCAGATACATGTATAGTATCATTAATTTATAGTAAAGGAAGAAAAGTTTAAATTAAATAATAAATAAACGCTCATCGTCTAACATACTACAAACTCAATATACGTATCTAATAATTGCGCAATAATTTAAGTAAAACGTTAAAAAAGTTCCTGATGGAGATAATCATACGACGATAGTTTGTGTTGGTAGGAAATATAGTCCCATGTTAGAATAATAAAAATGGGACAATACTTTACAATACAATACTAGTTAAATGTCAATTTAAATAATTACACTATCAATCTCTCCTCGTACATTAGAGTTTGGGATCGAATGAAGTTCGATTACGCTTTATAGTCATCTCGTCAAAAAATAAATGCATTTCATCCAAATATAACGAAATAAATGAGAATGTTTCACGTAGAACACCATTACGCCATGAACAAGAGACAAGAATATTGGACAAAGACAATACATATCATAATCAACAAATTACATGACGACGTGAAACATCATATTTAGTTGATAGTGTGTCGACCGGCATTCACTTTTGCGGCCTGATACGACAATGATTTCCCAACGGGCCAGGTCAGATGACGGTTGATAATACGAAAAAGCAATATGAAATCAGACATACCGGTCTTGTATTGAATGGTAATCACTTTGATCGGTTCTTCTTTCGGGACTACATTTACATATTTACTACTGGTAGATATTGCTTCAAAATCCTTTCGATCATTGGTCGGTGCGGCCAACGTTCGGTAGATATCGTACATCGTACCAAGCAACATCAGGACACCGAACATGGACACGACGCATCTGAACATAGAAAACTTACCGTCACCACCTTTTAGTACGGCATTTACACGCCTGCGTCTCATTGGAACAACAACATTTTTATATGCGTTGACAATGTTCCAATGAGTTTTGCGTTGTCGCTGCAATGAGTCCAAAATGGACGTGAACGTTGAGTGTGGTAGCTGTTCCCAACTTTTACATTGAACATAAGGCATTAGCAATACAATGTGGAAATACGTTCCCCGATTTTTGAATTTACACGTATAAACCTCTAAAAGGGAAACAATAAAACCACACTCACCGTTCACGTCCATTTTGGACTCATTGGAGCGACAACGCGAGACTCATTTCAACGCATAACAAAATGATGTTGTTCCAATGAGACGCAAGCGTGATTTATAATCCGTACATATTAATAGACGCATCTAGTAAGAAAACTTACGCCAGAGTATTACGGTTTCCTACAGTTATGTGATATTGGCCAATGGTTTTTAGTTTCTTCAAACATTCAAGAAAACCGACAGATACGGTCAGGTTACAAATAAAAACTACATGATTGATGATACTGTAGTATTACAGGACAAAACACCATTGCTACAAGAACTTTAATGATCGTGCACTCAATTTGTAGCAAGCTTAAACACTGAAAAGAAGCTATCAATATAAAGACAATACTACAGCATTTTTACTATACAAATATATTTAATACATACATAGCAGCAATGGCGGACTTGTCTGACGTCAGCACCTTTTCTTCATCACAATACGATGATTCTAATGTGAGATTGAGTCGCTTCAAAGGTTCTGTAGGCAAACATAGAATTGTGAATGCTTTTGTTCGCCATTGCAATTACTAAACGCGTTTGTTTTAGACATACTGTGTAGCTTATGAAACATGCTGGCATTCGAACTCAAGGCAAAGTTAATCACACTTTTTACGTTACTAACAATTATCACATTTTACACGCCACTTTGATTTAGGCAGCAAATATACATTCATAAATAAGACCATCCTTAAAAATGTATGCTTGCTGTTACGCGACCGACTCATGAAAAAATACCGCGACTCAATTTATTGTTTTAGGTTCATCGATGAAATGTTGTTCTCGGTCTGTTAGCCATTACAGTACTGAACTAAGAAAACTATCTACCTACCCACTGTTAAAATTCCGGGTCGCGTAACCGCAAACAAACGCTTTTTAATGATGGCCTAAGGTTGCATACATCGAAATTCGTTTCATCCGGATTGTTACGATGTATATTCTCCTGCTGTTAGGAGGTTACTACATGTCAATCATCATCTGTTCGATACTTTTTGTAGAATATTTACTTTCAAATAAACCTTTATTGTAATAATTTAAGCGAAATCGAACATTTAATGCATTAGTGTGACAAATTATATGAATAGTAAGGTTTAACATCACCTTTGGAATCTTCATTACACGGTTCTATTGATAAGTATATGGATAGTGTATATTGAATACTTACCTAACTCAAAGAAGCCTTTGGCATCCTGACTATGGCAAGAATCAGGAACACACAATCCCCAAGTCAACTTTATATGAACACCATGCGTATCCTGAATAAATCAAACTTCATTAAAATTTGGCAAAATTGTCAAAACCATTAAGGAAAACATCATAATTATTTTGTTGTACTGTTTATTACCGTTTATTACGAATAAAATATAATGATATTAATATAAAATGCAAAAGCATATTAAAATTTGTAAACCATCCCTATATCAGAATAGGTTTTTATAATATATATAATGCAAAGAGTGATTGCGAAATGCCAGTTGCAACACCGTGGCTTATGTTGCTGTATCAACGTCGGCAAAAGTTTTGTTCTACATTTCGCTAAGCATTTTAGTTACGAATTCGCAGTATTAACAGAGATGTGCAGATAGTAACACATGTTCGTATGTCTGCAGATTTGTGGAAGAGGAAAATCCTTACAACATCGAGTGAGTTGATCAGACTCTCTGGTATTTCTATATCCACGCGACAAAATCTCGTCTTGAAGTCACGTGACTCTGTGTCTGTGTCAATACGAGGTTTGACCATGTAGCATTGGTCATACGAACCAGCGAAGTAGAATGCTCCACGTTCAATACCAGGCACCATCTTCCCCTGGGCATCCAACACTGAAAACAAAATAATCAAAGTGCTGAAAGGACCATAAACGAAATCACCTAAACGTTTAATTGCAGTTGCTTAACCACTAATTAAACTTTAATTGACCACACAATCGTGCTTGTAGATCGTATTCACTACTTATCTTATAAAGTTTGGAAAAAAAACTAGTTCGTGCCCTTACATACATTTTCAGGTGGACACGCACATGAAATGTTTTATTGGAAATACTGTAAATACATCTTATTTCCTCCAAAAACAGCAAGATGTGATTGACGTAGGTTGCTTAGTTTGTACAAATCTAACACGCCTTTAATAAGACATAGAGTACAAAATGTGATCATTGATCTAGCAACTTACTATCTATGGCCCATGACTTTCCCGCCAAAAGGCTATCAATTGAATGAGTGACGTCATGGTAACATGCATTGCTTACGTGTCCACTCGCTTCATTGCGCATGGCTGAACTTGCCACATATGACGTCAATAATGTTCTTATCAGCTTGACTGGTTGAATCAGTGATAAATACGAAGAAATGTCATTTCCAATGGTTTGGTTATGTCTAGCAGCTTCAGCCACTCCCGTTGTAACCTATAATAATGCGTAACTTTCAGACATAATGAAGTCTCGCGAGAGTCGACTCGTAAAATCTTACATACTGATAAAAGTGTTTATAAGATCAGGCTTAAGGCAATAAAGTGTGACCATAACAAGACGATGTAACTAATTACGTCGTAAAATGTTTGAAATAATTGTTCATGTCGTGCGTCGTAAAATATTGCAACACAAACATGTATGAAAGCCTATCAATGCAACGACCCTTTTTAGAGTTACATCAACGTATAATGCAAGACAGTTACCCTGTCAAACATGGCATAAAACTGAGTTTATAATTGATTTTACTTGACACACATTAGTACCTATATTAAGTCGATCTAACACGTAATTTCTTCCTCATAATTAGAAATTTCAAATGTTGATTACCTATCCTAATAAAGCATATTTTGTTTGAACTTAGCACAAGACCTTTCAATTTCGAGAGTCTAGCTACTATTAATAGACCAACCTGTTAACTTAATATTGTTTTAAAAGATTAAGATTAAGTTTCATAAATGTATTTAAAATATCAATGTATTATTAAAGGTACACACAGTACCCGCTATACGAAGCAACTTGTACTTCAGAGCAAACAATATAAAATAGCATGTTAGAATGGCGGGTGTACCTGGTAATGTAGTTTATACAAATAAGGCTATTTCAACAAATATACGGTGTTCCGTTCGAGATATCGTTGTTTCGCCCCTTCGCGCACTGGGCTATGACACAATGCGATGGCACGATGACACGAAGCGATAGAACTATGCGATGGCATGATGACACGATGTCATAGAACATCGTACCATCGCATCGAGCCAGCGTGCTATCGCATAGTGTCATCTTGCCATCGCATCGTGCCATCGGATCGTGTCATTATGCCATCGCATCGTGTCATCGTGCCATCGCATCGAGCCATCGTATAGTGTCATCTTGCCGTCGCATCGTGTCATCGTGCCATCGCATCATGCCATCGCATCGTGCCATCGCATCGTGTCATCGTGCCATCGCATCGCGTCATCATGCCATCGCCCAATGCGCGAAGGGGCGAAACCACGATAGCCCTAACGGAACACCGTACACATAGGAGTATTAAACTGCGCGTTCTTATATCATATCTCTTTATTTTCGACTCTCCGAGTGTCCGTACCTTCAGTACTATGATTTTATCATATCATTCCTATATAAATAGTAAGCTCGAAGGTTTTGACAATGACCACACTTAGTGTCTACCTGTTTAAAAACTAGTGTTGCAATCTGACGTAACATTGGATTTTCAAGAATTGACGTCATCAGACCATTTGTTCCGGAAGAGCTTGACTCACCAGTGACGTTGTTGGATGAGCTGTTTGGACGATTCACTTCCGGTGTAGGATTTTTTGCAAGATTACGCATGCCTAATTTGTAAAAGAAAACGAATGTTATTGGTGACAACTCAAAAAGTCGAGAAATTACAAACAATGATTAAAGACACTTAAGCATGCGTCTACAGGAACAAGATTGTGTCACCAGGCGCTCATTAAATGCTAATCATGTACATTCTCAAGGAAAATCCAGAATATAATACGAATTCCGTGGACCGAAGATCTATCACTACTAAAGGTGTATATTCACATACTGACAGTAGAAGAGCTAAATGTGTTATTTATTTCAAATTGTGTCAAATTTAGTGAAATAAAATTTTCGTCGTCAAACATCCCAATACATGTACTTACCAAATATGTAAAACAGTTTTAACATGCAAAACATATCAAATGAAATGCCGCTTTAAAAGAGAGAGAATAAGTAAATACAGGGAACGCCACATACATAAGACAATAAAACTTCATAAAACAATATTTACATACATCTTAGCAAGATATTCCGCTGTTCAAAATAATTATAAACAATAACAGTATGTGGCGTTTTTTGTTTATAATATTTCTAATCATCCGTAAGAAAAAATGAAAGCTGCTGTACGATTTTCAACCTCTTCTTTAAGTGACGTCATTTCAAGAAAACGCAATATGTGATGTCACTATTTGCAAACAGGAAACAATAATTACTCCATATGGTCATTTCGTTTTCATATTGCCATGTAGGGCAAACATTGCTTACTGTCAGAACATGGTGACGTCATATGTGACGATTTCTGGAAATGACGCACTTAAAGAAGAGGTAGGAAATGTACAGCGGCGCTCTAATATTTTTGAAATATTACCATTTAAGAGCACGTTCATTAATGGGTTTACGGTGACCCCTGGCACTTCGTCTGGCATGTCCTTAGCTTCGTCAATAAACGTCTTTATCTCTGGATAAGTCTTACATTAAAAGAAATATTGATATTATGTAGCAAACAAAATTCTCATCCATGTATGCATATCACATTATGCGTCGGACTACTGAATAATAAGTCTAGACACATTTGTTATGATGACGTTAAAGATATATCTGGCTCATCTGAACCTAACCATGTTGAATGAGCTTCATCTAGTTTTGTTGTTATATAGTCTCAAACATCATTAATACGAATCATTACCATATACAACTGTTTAAAACAATCGTATTTACTCATAATTACTAACAGACAAAACTATTAAAAACACCAGCTAGTTAAAAACTGGAAGTTTTGTTTAATTTAATGATAATACAAATGTCTTTTTTCTACAAATACAGAGAATTACATTCTAAATGTATTCTACGATAATGAATATTTATTGAAGTTTTAACTAGATAAAGTATATTTTTTGTTTGTTTTGGTAACCAAATGAACCAAAAATGAGTATAATATATCTTTAATAATTACGTCACAAAGATAGAATGAGACCTTGACCTTATTTGATTGATGCTTTTATATAAACGGACACAGTATAATGGAGATAACCATAAAAACAAAACATATGATGTTTGTAAAACATCATTATACGACTTTAGCTACATATAGTGTATGTGAATATATATATATAGACTACATTGTGCAAGGGGTAAATGTTTGATTGTCGGCAAGTAAATGAAAACAACACAATACGCCTATCAGAAACAACATCAGCAATATCACAATTATGTAAGGAAAAAAGGAATTTTGTCAAGTATGGAAGTAAGGTACCTTAATCAACGCATGCATGAATATCGCTGCTTGTATTTGTTCTTTCGTTAGAGTTGGTTGTGTCTGCGCATGCGCGACCGGAATGATTAGCAGCATCGTTGACAATACGACATAGCACGCCGCCAAGCTTGGTAAAACAGCCATACTGTACTACTTTATGACTGAAATATAAATGTTTTTCGAAATGCAAGGTCAAATTATTTTGGCGATTTGCCAAAGTATGTATGTATAAACAAGCACAAGCGTCCAAAAAAATATCGACAAAAATATGATGGCATTAAAGATAGAAAGTTGTTCGTCAAATACCATAATGATTGCGGAAGTATATACATGGTCACACATTATTTTTGAAAGTTGACTTTCCTCAATATATTTGGGGTGTTTATAGGGCAAATGTATTCAATAGGACGTTGACCTTGGAACTTAATCATGAGGAAAAGGCAATTCTCGCAAACGGCGGTAAAATCGAGATTCTCCGATTGGAAGCACGCTGAATGTGTCCTGTCTGTCTGACACTGTCTGACGAAAGTTAACATCCATGTTGAGGCAGCACATTTTCTAGATCCAATTAGAAACATAATAGTACATTTTAACTATCTAGAAAATCTACTTTCAGCGTTTTAGATACGGGAAGAAAAACAAATCAGCGTTACCCGCATAAATTCCGTATATTTTGGCAAACTACTAATGGCAATTATTTAAATTCAGACTTGTTACATTCATCGAATTGACATAAAACTGAATTTAATTGCATTTTGCAATTAAATTACCTTGTAATAGGATTGAAATAAACACTGGCGAATTAATGCCATTTAAAGTTATGTTTAAGTTTCATTGTAAGCGCTTCTAATTCTCTCTGCAGTGCTGCTTTGTCCCTGTGTTAGACAAAAAAGCCACGAAATGGTGAAGACGTGTAATTGTTAATCATGCATTATTGATAAATTAGTTACCACTTGTCGAATTTAAAATACATTGGTGTATGCCTTTGCTTGGTAAGGTCTATCGTATGTACAAATCGTTCGTGATATCAGATCGTATTCAGCCGAGTTTATATTCTAGAACGATCACGTATATTATACGTGGAAACCGAAAGTTGATGTGAAATGTTTCCAAAGTAGGATATACTATATTAAAAAAATATATTCTTAAATGATAAAAATAATAGATCTGACGGAATGCAGAAGATAAGAATTGGAATGATTTTAGATAATTCTATATAATATTTACAGTATAATGAACGCAATAAATATATTTCCCATCTATGACTATTGCACATACATTAAAGCCTAGGTCACAATTGAACCACAACAGGAATATGCAGGTTCACGACGAAAGTTTTTGGGATTTCGGGGCTTGTCTTGCGATGTTGTACGACAGCCGTAGGGAACAATGGGTGTCTTGCAAAGATAAATCTGTCGTTGCTTGAAATTCGGACTACCTTATGTTATGCCACGACAGATTCGTCGATTTTTTGTCTTGCTGGTGTCGTGTTTATATCGTACGACAATAATACGAAATT
This sequence comes from Mactromeris polynyma, assembly GCA_032209605.1. Lineage (NCBI taxonomy): Eukaryota > Metazoa > Mollusca > Bivalvia > Venerida > Mactridae > Mactromeris > Mactromeris polynyma. The sequence goes on from JASFXZ010000004.1 coordinate 34,221,527, forward strand.
CACACGACATTCGTACGAAAACTGACATGTCGTGGGTGCCTAAATATTGGTGTTATTATTGCTACAATATCACGCAATACTCGTGCGAAATTCGCATGACACTCTCATGTTACTGCTGCTTTACTTCTGTGTTATTCGTGAGTCACTCCTCCATATATAAGCTTGGGGTGAACACTTCATCAATTATCTCTCTCTCGTCGCTTGAGCTTTGTAGTAAAGGCTGTGTTTGACATGTTCACGTGACAATGAGCCACGACAGGTCACGACAGTCGCAGCTTTGTCATACGATTGTCGTACGACAGACTTGCGACATAACCACGAAATGTTCTGCCTTCTCTGTCTGTTCCTGTCGTGAAAGCATCTAAAATTTCAATTGACCACTTCCACAACATTGTTCATGTCCTACCAAATTTAACCACGACAGAAATATGTATATTTCGTTCGACAAAATTATCGTGGGTTTCATTGTGACCGAGGCTGAAGCAAACAAACATTTCTGTCAGAAGTGCCAATTTCAAATTATACTTGATTTGTTTGGATTTATTTTTATCGGGTATTACGACATCAACTAGTACTAGCTTAGTCTTCCTCAAGCAACTGACAACATCTCCATATGTGGAGGACATGGCCATAGCCAATGTCACGAAAGAACTTAATCTGCCCAACACGGGAATCGAACTCGGATCTTCCGGGTGTCAGTCTAGATATCTACCAACTGAGCTAGCCGGGTGGGCTTAAATTATACTTGAACAAACATATAATTATGTTCTCGATATCCGTAATTGTTGTTGGTAAATACAATTAAAATACACAAAGAGTTCAGCCACACCCTCCCCCAAAATAGCAATGAGACTTGAAAACTATAAGCTATGTGTGAACAACTAGATGTACACATTTCATAAAAATATTTTTTGCACATTATGTTAAATGATTGAAACTGATTATAAAAAAATATTATTTTTATCAGAATTTTTATTTTCATTTAAAAAATTCTTAAAAGCACGCTCAGAGATAAAAAAGCGTACACGTTTTATGAATGGTTTAATATTCGGATACAAATCAAGCTCTCCACAATGTTCGGCCTGAGGACTTTATTAAGTATTAAAACGGATTTTCTGAGCTTCTGATTTATTTAAACAATTTAGATGATAAAGACCTCTTGGCTGAAACGTTTTAAAGAATGTAATACTATTTGTATATAAATGGTAAAAAATCCTCCAGGCTGTCATAGACGTTGATGAACAGTTTGATAATTAATTAACAAGATTTGAAATGCATATGTCCAGATTACGATGCAACTTTAATGCAACATATAACAAGCAAACATACCGGTTGTTACAAAGTATACACTTATAGCTGTTTTATTGGTTTAATGAATTATCATTATAAAATAGCAATAATATAACGTTAAGATAATTTAATGACAATCATCGTTTAAGATTTTCGCATTATATTAATGTTCAAGAAGAACGTTTTCAGAAAAAATATTTACCTTTAATAATACGAATCAGTTCATAACATTGAATATAGACAAACGCACACGTTTATTCTCCGATGGGTATAACATGAATGATAAAATATCGTCAAACTTTTCTTTTATTGCCTCAAACACCTTGACGTTTTTGTCCGCTCTATTGCGATGTACACATCTACCAGACAGTGTGGGAGATTTTAAAACATAGGACTAATTTAAGGAATTTCATTTCCCATACCAAAGCTGGAAAATTTCGCCCGATAGCTGAACTATAAATAGAATATGTAAAGGTTGTGTGCAGTTCACATTGATGACAGATGATAGCGACTGAAATAGATTTAAACCTTTCCTTTCATGTTTTGTTCAAACTTAATTCGGCTATTCTCTAGCGAACAATTCGTGTCACTGGTTAGCTTGATCGATAGAATATTCAAACTATACAATATGACAAAGTCTAGGGTAGACTGGTTTTCTTTGGTTCTGTGTGGGTAGGCATTGTCTTGTGCATGTGGCGTTCACTGGAACCATTTAATCTCTCGTTCACAATAAAAATGTCTATCGGTTAAGTGAGCGTCACATGCTGTGATGTATGATAGCATAAGAGTATGACACTAATATCGTTATAACTCGATGTTTTGTTGTGTCTATTTTTGGTGAGCAAACGCCAACAACATAACTAGAGCAACCAACCTTCACCTCATTCGTCTTCATTTACTGCTGTCATTGAATCAAACGCTTATAATGTTGTTTATACTTCCAAGGTTTCTCGTATTCCGCTATATTCCTACTTACAATCTATTTACATGATCGAGGATGCCACTTTAAGCTTGACACATGTGTATGTATCTGATGACATATGATCATTGTTGTGAAGTTTGGTGTACAAATATGTGTGCTTTCTAATTTTCTTTCTTTTCTCATCAGAATGGTGTTGGTAATGTTCACCATTGACAGAATACACCGAATGAATTTACGGAATTAACAGAGTGAATGATCGTAGAACAACGACCACACGTTGCAATCCTAAAATAGAGACTAACTTGCTACAGGGAATGCTACATACGCAAGACACTGTCTCCCACACAAACCCACGGGAAAACAACATACCACAAAACATCAGTCACTGAAGAGGTGGAAGGGTAAACACGCAAGGGAACAGGGGGATTGGAATGGCCTGGTCGGCCAAAACGAACAACTAAGGAGAATTAAGTTGGACAACAATGAGGACAAATAGTAGCCAAGAAAGCCAGCAACAATAGGCCGAAAAGAAGAAAAAAGAACATGGATATGATATAAAACATATACTAGAACTACAATACACGTTACATGTTTAAAGTTCAGGTTGGTTGGAATGTATTTAGAAAGTACGCCTAACATCGGTCGATCAACTCGCTATGCGTGTACTTGAATATGATTCATTCATTTACGTGCATGTGGCCTCGTGGTCTTGACTGTATATGTCTCTGCTACGGTCGTGATTTGAGCATGTAACACAATCCTAACTAGAGACTGAACCTATGTTATGTTGAGACGTAACCATAATCAAACGGTAATTTGTAACACCCCACCACGTAGCCCATGTTTCTACTTACACGTATGATCCTCTATGTAGATAACATAACTCATGCAATGTACTGATCAATGTACATGTTCGTACCTCGGTTATGATATTCATCGCAGGTGCTTGTTTCTGAGCCAAAAAGACGAATAGAAATCGTACAGATCTGCCTACTTTCATAATTATACATTATATGAACTTATCTTTGGTTGCACTTTCACTGAAACCCTTGTCCCTGCTATCGGATACGAACACTTGAGAACAGTCTCAAATCTCAAATCTAATTATCTAGGCCATAGTCTTATTTAGTTTCAGTAAAACCGCACTTAAAGACCACCTCAATAATAATACCTCAAAATTAAGAACACAATTTTCAAGCTCATTTTTACTGTTTTGTTATGTATTCAACCTCATTATTAAGACCACCTTAATTTCAGACCAGTTTTCATGGGTTCCAAAGGTGGTCATATATGAGATTTTATGTATATGTATGACACCAATATTACAGTGTTCGCTCTTCGACGTAATTAATCAAACTGTTAACTAAAATACATGTCAAAAGTATATGTTTAAAAACTTTAAACGTTTATTTATCAGCGAGTTTGGTCGAAGTAACTTAAGCACTAAGCTATGAGTTCTGACTCATTCAGCAGCGGGTGTTTATTCTTTGTGATATTCTTTAAATTATCTCGTCAAAGTTGACCTCTCCTGAACAATACAAACAAACAAAGCCTACTTTATGTTCTGCCTTGCGCTCAGTTATGGCTAACGGAAGTCGCTCACGGTTCACGTCGCGAACAAGTGAATTGACCGCCTCGTTTTTATTTTAATTTATACTAGCCTTGCGTTCATTTTGCAATTTTGTTCCCCGTGTACAGTCATTGTGATACGGTGGGCCATGGGTACAAAACAAACTTGAGCGACTGTGAGCCGTAACTGAACGCAGTGTTTGGCTCACACATTCGCTTGCTACATCGGAGTTGCGTTAGCGAGTGGGCGTAAAGTGCGCGCACACTATTTGACAAACAGTGCGTTTAGTAGCAAAACGTGTGCACAGTCTCGTAACGTGAGCGACTGTAAGCCTTTACTGAACGTAAGGCTGGTTATGATATTGCACACGCATTTAACTGTAAAATGACTTGGCAATTTTGCACTAATCTACTAACAAATATTTGAAGAAATTGTGATTCACAATTTGGTATCTATAATGATTTTATTCGGTGAAGGATTGGACTTTGGAATGAAGTGAAAGAACGCATGAACTTTATCATACTTGAACATGTGGACTTTGATCATTTTCGAATCTGCAATAAGCGCATTATGACACGTTCAATAAATGTTTTGTGCCACCCAATGTACCGGTCAAAGTCCAACATACAGATCTAGATACGTGACGACAGAAGCGCTCGTATGGTCGACTTATTTGACAAATCAATACTATATCATGTATGATATTCACATTGTAGAACTGCAGCTAAGTGTAAATGTTGCACATTTAAAACCAACAAGACAAGTACAAGACCAAGCCCTCAATATGATGAGAACACAAAGTGTATCCTTAAAGCTATATGTATACAAACCATAGTCTGGGATTACAAAGTTTGTGATTAGTCTAGAAGATACAAGATATATTTTTTTAATTTAAAGTCGGTCGTACATAAAAACAAGGTTAGCTATGTTTAGCTATTGACCGACATGGATATTATAAGATATATTAAAATAACAAACAATAGTTTAACCTCTATACCGTTTCACCTCTCAGCACTCACTAGAATATCCAAACATGGCTTGAACATTTATTTTTTTGAATTTATTTCTGTAAAATGTATATTTTTGTTTGTTAATAGTAAATATTCAGATTATTTGCTGTCATGATGCAGTCGATTCGAACATTGGATATTGCGTATTTTCCTGACAATTTGAATGAAGATAATGCATCCGAGGTAACATGTCGTCCTCCCCCTGATTCATGTGCCCAGTCAGTTATTTACGGATAAACGAGTTACTTGTAATTGTTGGCATGTACTTATAACCGTTACTCACCTCTCTACACTCACCACTCACCTCTCACCACTCACCTCTCACCACTCACCTCTCACCACTCACCTCTCACCACTCACCTCAAAGCACTCAACAATCACCTCAAGCCACTCACCTCTCACCACTCACCTCTAAGCACTCAACAATCACCTCACGCCACTCAGCACTCAACACTCATCATTCAGCACTCACCACTCAGCACTCAGCATTCAGCTCTAACCTCTAAGCACTCACCACTCAGCATTCAGCTCTCACTTCTAAGCACTCAACACTTACCTCTCACCACTCAGCTTTCAAAACTCACCTCTCAGCACTCACCACTTACATATCAGCACTCACCACTCATTTCTCCGCACTCACCACTCATTTCTCCGCACTCACCACTTACATATCAGCACTCACCACTCATTTCTCCGCACTCACCACTCATTTCTCCGCACTCACCACTTACATATCAGCACTCACCACTCATTTCTCCGCACTCACCACTCATTTCTCCGCACTCACCACTTACATATCAGCAATCACCACTCATTTCTTCGCACTCACCACTCATTTCTCCGCACTCACCACTTACATATCAGCACAAACCACTCATTTCTCCGCACTCACCACTCATATCTCCGCACTCACCACTCATTTCTCCGCACTCACTACTTACATATCAGCACTCACCACTCATTTCTCCGCACTCACCACTCATTTCTTTGCACTCACTACTTACATATCAGCACTCACCACTCATTTCTCCACACTCACCACTCATTTCTTTGCACTCACTACTTACATACCAGCACTCACCACTCACCTCTCAGCAAGCAGTTTATATTATCTAAGATTTGAGCGTGAATCTGAGACATGAAATAAATACTTATTTCATTAACTGTATACAATGTATATGACACAGCGCTCATTTCCAACAACTTACACTCAATTTAAGATTCAGACAAGGGCATAAACTGGGACACACGTACAGGCTTCACAAATATCTCACCTGAGGGCCGCCTCTAAGTAATAAATGAGGCACACCAGGTCACATGATCATAGATATTGGCCTCACGTTGTCCATATACGTTTATGTACAGTGCAAATTTGTTACTATATTTAGTAACACATGCAATAATATCATATATACACACTCGATCAACAAAGCATGTATGTTACCAAAGTTCCGAAACACAAAACATATCACTGGTGATACTTTCCATTATACGGGAAATGAAATAAGTCACTTGAGAGAAAAATCTCATTTTGAAAATGTTGTCAAACCTGATGTATGGTCTCTCGTATAAGTATATATCAGTAAAAGAAGTCACACAAACACAGATATACATATTGTCTGTCTTGACTAATGTGTATTTTTACGCGATTACTTTTCGTGATATATCTGTCTGACGAATGTAAATATTGCGATAGTGAGTGTTTATGTTAACGTTTTTTATAGACTGAATTAAGCGTATTCATTTTTTGACGGTACCGCTCAGGTACCATCTATAGTAGTGTGGCAATTTCAGAGGCATACACAATTGGTTCCCGTTTTCAAAACATAATTCAATATGTCATTTTATAATTAAATATTCACAAACGTTACATAAAGGGTCTGATATCTTTGTATTTCATTTATTTACAATCGTGACAAACATTTCACTTGTTTTACAATTTTAAGGTTCTACCATTATTACTAACCATTTTCTTTTATTTCGGTTTGAAAATCTAGCATTCCTAAAACAAGTCGGATTGGAGATCTCTTGGAAAAAATGTTTACTATTTTGCAATAATTTTTTATCCCTTTTCGCATTTCTGTCTTATGTTTTAGTTTTACTTCATAATCCATGCAAACCATCTTACCTATTTACACATACTTTGATAACAAAACTGTTCAGTTACAAAACGGAAACTTGCATGCAACGAGTTGCCAGCTTGGCTACAGAGACGAGTGGTACCGTCCCACAGCACTTTCGTGCTTTGATTTATTAAGTTATGAGAAGTGGCAATATTTTATCGAGTGTGGACATGTAGCACTTTACGAACCATAGGCGAGTACGCTTCTCCAAGTCCCGGGGGGGGGGTGCTGGGACCACCCAAAACTCTCATCTGTACATGTTCAACTTTCAGCCGCGGGCTATACAGCACCTTTTAGGGTTCTAAATCTTCGAAAAGTCGTGGGGATATTCACGGTTTGCCGTTCGAATACCCACAAGTTCTCAAAGCGTTGGCCCCTACGCCGCCCATAAACTGACAGGCAGACTTATGACACGTATGCATACGGATCAATTATGCATAACGTAATTCATACGGTTTCGCACACAAGGTACGGTCTGTGTATTATCTGAACGCGCTATTTTAAAATTATGATACTTCCTTAATATGGAGAAATCGCAAAATTAAAACAAAACTTAAATTGTAGAAATACATGTTCATGGGAATGGTTTAAAGTCCTGTGTTATAAAAAACATTACCTATAAATTGGCCAGTGTTGGAATAATAAGTACACATAATTATATCCCTGACCGAGAAAAATATCTAAGCCCTATTATCATATAGTGTAGAATTAGGGTTATGATTTACATTTAACTGATTTATAACTAAACTTCGTTGTTAGCTAATATCGGTTAGTATGCTATCAATTAACACACATACTTTTATGAAGTATGTTAAAACCTAGCAACTGTTGCTACATGAATTCATTAGTTGAGCAATTTAGGAACCGTCCATATAATGACATTGATTCGAACGTACTCTCCGTAAATTCACGTGTTGGCAATAATGTCTATGTTTACATGAATTTATTATTACAAGTAAGAGACTTCAACCCTTCAAAAACATAAAATTCTAACATTTCTGAGCAATGTAACACGCACTCATGCACGCATGCGCACTTAAACACATCTTTTAATGAACATACAAATATATACCACATATTAGTTAACTAGTTGTTTAAATGATACAACAAGTTCTGAGAAAATCCAGTAATTGTGTATTGTAAGAATATCTGACATTGGAGATACTAAAAAAACTAACTTCCGGTTTGGTGCGATGAAAAATGAAATGCTGTCCAATTTCTGACCACTGAAATAAATTGTACGACATAATATCAGAAAAAAACCCGACATGGAAACATGTGTTAGATAAATAAGCCGTACCCAAGCGCATACCTTGACTTTGATGCTTTCGTAAAACAATATCCGGTTTAACACAACATCCCAAATAAATGTCCACAAACGTAAGCGCATATGTTAATTTAGCAGAGACAAGTTAAATTTAATTACATTTTAATAGGTTTACCAACCCAGTGGACGTCATATACATGTCCACTGAGTTAGTGTATACAAGTAAGGTCAACAGGTTAGAGCTTGAACTGTGTGCGGACATTGAAATGTCATAATTAAATCTCATTCCAACCCTCGGGGCTAGTCAAAGTGTTAAATTCAATAAATTTATATCATATAGGATAAATTTCATAAATTTCTAATAACATTAATTTATAATTGCCGTGTTTAAGGCCTGACATAAATTTAATGTGAATGTATTACCTTCACGATAGGTATATTTATTTTGTCTGACACTGTATGTATATTTTCTGTATTACCCGTTAAATTGTGCTTGTCCATTTGTCAGTTTTTCGGGAAACCCCCAGTATTTTTTGCTGACAGTTCCAAGGCTGTAATTCGCTATATGATTGTTGTTTCTGTTTGTGTTATAAATGTGTTTTGTATTTCCCTTTCTCCTGTGCAATTCTGTCACTTTATACAGTGATCAGATTGTTTCCTGCCCATTTTTGGCCTATTGCGGCCAGTTGTCTTGACTTGTCCTGTGATATTTTCCATTCATTAATCCCCCCTCCACCTCCCTTCACTGTCCACTTTGATTCTCCTAGTTAGTCCTAGTGGTCAGCCGGGCCATTCCTTGTGCCTCTGTTCCTTAATATGTGTACCGTTTGATCCCCTTAAGTGCCATATGTTTTGTTGATTGTTGTTTTTCCGGAGGTCTGCGTGGGGAGGCACTGTCTTGTGTATGTGGCATTCCATGTATTTACGTATTCTCTCTGTTTTACAAGTATCTACCATACTGTGATATTATTGCTGATGATGATAATGATAATAATTGTTGCTTCTATTATCATTAAACATTGTGGCAAACACTACTGTTGATGGTGCTGATGAAAATGATCATGGCATAATAGTCGGTATTGATACAACTGATGTTGCCGCTTATCCTGATCATAATGTTTGGTAATGATTCTCATTATGATGCTGCTGCTAATGATGATAAATTACTAATTGTTTATGATGCTGTAGCTAATAAAGATACATTACTGATTGGTTATGATGCTGCTGCTAATGATAATAAATTACTGATTGGTTATGATGCTGCTGCTAATGATGATAAATTACTGATTGGTCATGATTCTGCTGCAAATGATGATTAATTACTGATTGTGTTTATTACGCTGCTGCTAATTATGATAAATTGCTGATTGGTTATGATCCTGCTGCTAATGATGATAAATTACTGATTGTTTTTTATGCTGCTGCTAATGATGATAAAAAACTGATTGGTTATGATGCTGCTGTTAATGATGATAAATTACTGATTGGTTATGATGCTACTGCCAATGATGATAAATTACTGTTTGGTTATGATCCTGCTGCTAATGATGATAAATTACTGATTGTTTATGATGCTGTAGCTAATGAAGATATATTACTGATTGGTTATGACGCTGCTGCTAATGATGATAAATTACTGATTGTTTATGATGCTGTAGCTAATGAAGATATATTACCGATTGGTTATGACGCCGCTGCTAATGATGATAAATTACTGATTGGTTATGATGCTGCTGCCAATGATGATAAATTACTGTTTGGTTTTGATCCTGCTGCTAATGATGATAAATTACTGATTGGTTATGATGCTGTAGCTTACAAGATAAATTACTGTTTGGTTATGATGCTGCTGCTAATGATGATAAATTACTGATTGTTTATGATGCTTTAGCTAATGAAGATATATTACTGATTGGTTATGATGCTGCTGCTAATGATGATAAAGTACTGATTGGTTATAATGCTGTAGCTTACAAGATAACTTACTGATTGGTTATGATGCTGTGGCTCACGATGATAAATTACAGATTAGTTATGATGCTGTTGCTGATGGCATTGATGGTTACAGAAACGATACACAAGTTGTTGCAAAGACCAGTTGAAATACTTTTGAAAACATTCATACAGGTATTGTGTTAAATGTTATATTTAAATGCACAAAGGGTGTCAATGAATTGCGGTATCGCTTGCGGCATTTAAAATGTCACCCGCTTCTGAGTGTTATTAAACTGAGCTGTGACGCCAGGTTTATAATGTAACATTGGCCTTGATCAATGTCAAGGCTGAACCCTGAACCAAACAATCAGATGATTGAGTTATAAGACTGGTCTTAAAACGCAGATTTATAAATTCATGTCCGCGTGTGTTTGCAAAAAGTGCGAAGGATCTCAAGCAATAATGAGTTCCTTTATATAGCGTTAAGTAAATACGGATGATTTTTTGCAAGGCCAGCTTATATCGTCATATAGGCAAACATGAAATACTTCCATCGATTCAATATTTTGTTATCAAACTGGGTATGTTTCACCCAGTGACTTGAATTCTTTATGAGATAAAAAGTACGAAAGACCTTGGTCGTTGAATCGTGTTTACAAATAAAAATCAGCTGTTTGTAGCACGTGAACCTAAATAAGGGTTAGAAACGATAACGGTTAGATGACTTGTGACAAATGCCTTTGTATCTAAGAGATGGCTCTGTATAGTACAAAATGGAAAATTTATCAAGGGTGATATAATCCTGGTTAAACGACTTTTTACAGTAATGAAATCAACGTGGTAGGCAGTTAAATTGTTCTTGTGATTAAACGAAGCCCACCAGGTGGCGGTAGAAGGGACGTAATTGTTTTTCAAAAAGTTGGACTACAATCTGCATATAGAAATAATAAAAACCTACGATGACTTGATTTTAAAAGTTCATATGCACTTAGCGGAGTAAGAGAGATGCACCCATGGTCGGTTATCATTTGTATCATGGGTCAAAGTCTACCCTGTTTTTGACACTTTTTACATTACTCATATATATAGATAAGTTTATTAAGAAAAAGGTTATGAGCCCATCCTTCCACATGAATAAATACAACATGTCAACAAGTTCTATGAGTAGAGTTTACAAACATAATTACGTACATACATGTATAACATGCACGTGTATTTTCTTTCTAAGAAGTAATCACTAATTAAATTGGTAGTTTAATAAATAAATAACAGATAGTTGATAGTTGATACTGGGGAGAAGTGGGATTATTATAAGAAATATATTTGCGATCTCAATGCAAAACTTTCATAAACAAACAATGATAATCTACTTATTGTACAGTTACTTTCGCTGTTAAATATAAAAGTTCTGCACATTTTAAAACATTTGGATTTTTCCAGTAATATTCATTAATGTACTGTTCTCCTAAGGTATGATAAACGTGACATTCTAAAACAAAGTGAAATTCATTATAATGTTAAGGATAACACAAACAGAGTTCAAGTAAAAACTCTTATTTCCATTGTGGTTCTTTATATATAGTATTGTGTGACATAGGAAGAGTTTGAAGCTATGTATTAAGTTATCACAGTTAGTTTATCAAAGAAAGACATTGAGTTACATTGAACAATAACAAGTAGATAAATCGATGAGACAATACTTTATATTCGACAAGAATGATGAATAAAAAAGCTAAACATAACAATGTATTATGTAACAAATTATAAACTGTTGATAAGGAAAGACAATACATTATTTAAAACGAGCTTAAAACGTGTTTTTCTCCTTGCATTTAAAAGAAAAGAATATTTTGGCATCCCTCACATCTTATGTCAGACTTTTCCAAAGACAATAACCATTGAAAGCAAAATATGTCTTTCCAAACCCTATGACATTAGGAATTACAAATCTGCTACATTCGGACATTAAATAATTTGCTCCATCGGGCGTTACATCAGCCGTAACTCTGAACCTGGTAGGATACTGGTGCTTTCACTGATGGGGGTAAATTGATCCATTACATAAGAAGGGGAAAGTTGGGAATGGTAATTATATATATGACATAAAGTAATTTGATTCACTCTACTTTCTACATTATCCTTGTTTACTTGGTGCATATAATGTAAATTTAAAGAATGCCTTAGACGGACGTTCAACATTATCCAAAGGTAAATGCCTTATGATAACCCAGCAATTTACATGATAATGGCAGACATGGTACAAGTTCGCTTTGGGAGCTGGTATTAATTATTCACGCAATATCTAGTTAATGAGACCTTATTAACAGCTAAATTGGTGCCGTAAATTTATCATGAATTTGTAGCCGTGAACCAACCACGTGACATGATGTAATTAGTCCTGGTATTTACGCCGTCATTATATCAATAAACAGTTGATCAATGTCTCATCGGATGTTCTATTACTGGCTTAGCAGCCGATTTATATTAATTACATTCAATTTATGAACAACTGTCCAGGCCGCCGAAGCTTATTATACACTTCCTTGACGTTTTCATTATAGTAAAGCTATGTGTGAAATGGTTATGCGGTTGCGAATATTGTGGACATAGCTCGATACGTCAGGAGTATTTAATATTTAACTTGTACCTAGGAGTAATTACAATCAAGTGAAAAATTAAGCACAGACCATACCCTTATCTCATGCAATCCCAAATCACTTGCCTAAAGCACGCCATTCTCAATGCATCACTAAAAAACACGTTCTCGACCGACCCAAATCCGTTACCTTACGAAATCGCGGTGAATATCTAATCCAATTCCTAACACAATCTCATGAAATCAAAACTTTCTAACCTAACGCGATCCCAGTACACACGTCTGTGAAAGAGTTTCTATACGTATTGTTTTGTAGGTAAATGCATTAATATATCACATGGTTTAAAGTAATTGGACATTGGGCAGACATCAAAAATTACATTATTAGCCTGGCTAGCTAAATGTAAGAAAAATAAATATTTTCCCTGGTTAGTTCATTTTCATATCAATATAATATAAAATTAGTTGTGTTGCTATAGTACATTACGTCAATTTTATAGATCGCTATGAATAAAACAAGGGTAAGTGTCTGCTAGATGAAATTATGTGCAGTCCCTTAATTTCTTTTATTTCATTTCCTATAACGTGTGATCACATACCTCACATTGTGGTGATTCAACAGACAATGTATTAAGTGGACTTCTGCAAAATGAGAGAAATGCAACAACTGGAGAAGTTAAAACACAATAAGTATCTGTCTGAGAGATGAAGTCCTCAGTTATAACACGAGAAGTATCTATCTGAGAGATGAAGTCCTCAGTTATAACACGAGAAGTATCTGTCTGAGAGATGAAGTCCTCAGTTATAACACGATAAGTATCTGTCTGAGAGATGAAGTCCTCAGTTATAACACGAGCAGTATCTGTCTGAGAGATGAAGTCCTCAGTTATAACACGAGAAGTATCTGTCTGAGAGATGAAGTCCTCAGTTATAACACGAGAAGTATCTGTCTGAGAGATGAAGTCCTCAGTTATAACACGAGAAGTATCTGTCTGAGAGATGAAGTCCTCAGTTATAACACGAGAAGTACCTGTCTGAGAGATGAAGTCCTCAGTTATAACACGAGAAGTACCTGCCTGAGAGATGAAGTCCTCAGTTATAACACGAGCAGTACCTGTCTGAGAGATGAAGTCCTCAGTTATAACACGAGCAGTACCTGTCTGAGAGATGAAGTCCTCAGTTATAACACGAGCAGTACCTGTCTGAGAGATGAAGTCCTCAGTTATAACACGAGCAGTACCTGTCTGAGAGATGAAGTCCTCAGTTATAACACGAGCAGTACCTGTCTGAGAGATGAAGTCCTCATTTATAACACGAGCAGTACCTGTCTGAGAGATGAAGTCCTCATTTATAACACGAGCAGTACCTGTCTGAGATATGCAGTCCTCAGTTATAACACGAGCAGTACCTGCCTGAGAGATGAAGTCCTCAGAGAATTTTGACGTTTCTAGAAATAAGTGTGTTACCAATCATTGTACTTATACCCATAACTGTGTCCACACCGGCTTTCGTTTCACGCACCTCACCGACACTGTTCCGAAAGATTGTTTATAATTCAACTATTGAATTTCCAGCCTAATAAATTCGTGTTGATCACCCGATTGACTTTGTTGAGGATCAAGTTGCGATGAACCAAAAGGTTTTGATAACAGGGACATATGTATGTTGTGATTGAACAAACGATCACTATTAAACACGGACGATCCTGTTCTATTGAAAAACAAATAAAATAATTCTGATAAAGTCTGTATGATTCAAAACAGGAGGCCAAACGCTACTGGTGCGAGGTAGCTAGATTTCTAGAAACATTCGGGCAAAGACAAATAATCAGAATTACTGAATTACATTTTTTAAAAACAGCAAGGTTCTCAGACACTTTATTCCCACATATATCTACGGTGGCATAGAGGTGACATGTGTGAAATATTGTTTATCTCATTTCCACGATTTAAGAACTCGTTTCCACGACATACTATAATTATAATAATTCCACACATGTCACCGTATCTATCATACCGGCAACCATATTGTATACATTATACAGACCTTTGCCCGAATCAATCGCGGAATGTAATGACAATGGTGATTAAATAAACCCACAAATCAAAGTAATTAGAATGGAAATTGGTACTTTCGCAGATTTTATATACATTCAAATAAGGCACGGTTTCAAAAGTAAAATTTTGGAAGACAAATAGTGAAATCACTATATTTGGTAATTAACCTGATACCAGAGCGATAATACCACGTCTCCTCGGTTATGAAGACGTTAAAGCACTACTTGCTTACACAACAATACATTCAAACGAAATGTATTGCTCCACACGAGAAAAGACTTATAAAAAGATAAATAATAGAATGTCCCATGTTAACTATTTGCGTAAATCAATAATTAATTATAGTGACAGAACTGGAAATTAAAGTTCTTTGAAAACATAAAAATAATAAATAACAATGAGTTGTGTTGCTTTTGATAAAAATTAACACATCTATACAGCGCCAGAAACAACCAGTTGTGAGGAAATAATAGATATTCCATATTGTTCGTTGTTAAATGATTGATATGTTGTATTTTCTATTGTTGAACAATTCTCTCAGTGGTGATTAATCAATATTCCTAAGTGTCATGTTTTATTGCTCTAACAATTTCTTGTCCAGTGAATGCGACAAAGCTGATTGTTAATTAGATGCTAAATCTGGCTGACATTCATAGTCATGTTCCCCATGATTGACTTTAACGTTTCATTGGAATCGTCAATGTATGCGTCGAATGAAGTGTAATGGAATGGACCAGTAATCTGACGAAATTTGCATATAAACCAATTGACAACTTCCATAATGAAGTTTACATCATGTTCTTAAGGTTTCTTGTCTCAGTTTGAAACATCAAATGCCTAATAAAAGTATCAACGTTCATTATTTTAAACAAATCCATTCGTTTTAGTCTGGTAATGAATGCACTGAAGCGATAGATTCAGACAACATAAACACGTATTGTAAGTGTAAAAGACATAAGGATGTGACACATGCGTCTTGAATAGAAAATTTACTTTGAACCATTGTCTCGATTTGAAAATAATGAGACGTTAGACAAATACTAAGTATTAGATGTGTTTGTCGCGTGTTACATTTGAACTCTTCTAACTTATTCAATGCGAAATGTATAGCGTACTATTGTCAAAATATATCTCTTCGAATTTTAGTCTGTTTGGTGAAATCTCTATTTTACATACACAATGTCGAGTTAAACAATCATAAACTGGAATTATCAGGACATACATCGGAGATTTTTTGTTTCATGATAAACTTTAAACAGCTATACTCTTTTATTAACACACTTGTGGAAAATTAATAAAGAATTGCAGAGTAAACAATCGCATGTATTCAAAATAAATACATCATATTTGTTTTATGCATTTATTTAGTCTTAAACAATACTAAAGTAACATCCAAACAATTATATTGCATGCAAATAAATGCAAGAAGTTGACCATAAACCATACTTTTATATCGTCTAAATTGTGAAAACATGTTGAATTGAAATACTCATTTTCCATTTATCGGTTCTCGCAGACGAAAATCTACTTGATGTATTAGATTTGCGAATATTGAAACACAATTCCTCAGCTTAGTATGGTTACATTTCCTTTATTTTGTATTTGACATTCACGCCTCCCAATACATTTCATACGGTGGAAAATTCAATATGACATGCAGAGAAACCATTTCTCTATTCAAATGGTTTTAATTTTGCCTATGTTCTCACGTGTAATTGCTTTCTAAAATGATTTAAAATTATCCAACAAAGATTTTCCCACGTTAGCGTGTTATTTATGTGGCATCAATTATTTAACGAGAATCGGAAAAGTATGCAATTAAATATTCTTAGATAAAAGCTTAACATAAACTTTAATAACTTGGAAATAGCTCCTTCTTTTCCAAATCAAAGGGAGAATTAACTACGCAGAACATCAGTACGAATCAAAGCGCTAAAAGCACTGAAGTTGTTCGGTATTGAATTATGGTTTTGTATTTAACACTTCCAGATTCACAGAAAGTAAAACATTGTTAAACCATTAAATTTAATTGCGCAGCAAAGATTTCTACCAGTGTTGTGTATGTTAAGCAGGTTACGCTCAGACGTTGAACTAGTTTAACCGATTCACTAACCAGTTGTTCGTGCGACGCTTTCGGAAAAAAATGTTCGTAGTTAAGCGATGCGACTGTCGAAAATTGCCATAGATCGAACAACTAAACACGTTAAGAGTGGAGAAGGCCTTCATTAATAGTCAACTTAAAACTAAACTCAGCACAAATACACACATAAGTATTGAAGCAAAACGTATACCATGTTATAATTTGAAGATGAAATATAAATACATGTACATGTGTTTTTGAGTGTTGCTAAATAGTAATGATGGCACGCCAGTAACATGTCTTATTTCTCTCGCAAATATCTTGTTAAGAGGGGTTGATAATTCTGTAAGATTATTGCTTTGTAGTTTCATGAGATACTTTCTATCAATGAAGATAAGAACCATCAATAAAGGATCAGTCACACCGGGCATACGACCAGGTTACGTCCTAGCTGCGATCGAACAAATTTGGAATCGTGGGCAAATCGTAGATAGAGCGCACGATTGGTCGCAGAGGTCGTGGGTGATCTCCAGAGCAAAATCTGTCGCAGCAAGGTCGATGGTCATGTTCAAAACTTCTGACCTGCGATTCCAAATCGAAAGAGGTCGCAGACAGGTCTTATATGGTCGTACACCAGTCGCGCATGGACGCACCACCAGTCGTACATGATCGTGGATCATCTGCAGTGATTTCACCTGTATCGGTTGGCGTTTACCCGGTGGGGTCATCCAGCTTGGCCGTTACCGGGTGAATCTCTGGCTCTGTCTCTGGGTGGGTTATCTTCCCACGGCCCCTTTTCTTCTTGGGAGGCCTTACGAAGTATAATTATGCGATGTGTACACCTTGAGAGCTAGGTGACTACTGATGATGACGTACGATCGTGTGCTGATCATGCGACCCATCTCACCACTGGTTCGACTGGTTGCGATCGATCGTGCGAGCGGTCGCTGATCACCAAGATTGATCGTAGAGTGCCAACACTAGTCGCACGATTATCTACGAATGATCTTGCTATCGACCTTCTCCAATCGTTGGTGAACGCACGACCACGCGCACCACCGATCGAACGACCTAACGGCACCCGTCTTAAGAACAATCGCAGTATGCCATCGCAAATGGAGATCGAAGATAACATTGCCGATTGGTCGCACTTCGGCCAAATTGTCACCAATCGCACGATCCAGAAAACGTACTATCCGGTGTGACTGAGGCTAAAAATTAGTCATGGCTAGTTCTGCCTTAATTGACGCAAATTTATTATTTCTTATATTTATTTGTTATTTATCATCAAGCTGTTAAAATAACACAATGATCTACAAGCATGCTTTGATGATACAGCTTTATTTGATGACAGGATAAGTGTGACATTGTATGCGCACTAAATTCAGGTGTCAACTTAAATTGGTGTTTTGCCACTGACCGGTCTAAGGTGGTACTCCTTTTTTCATCAATCATTTCCGTTTGAGTTTTATACATTTGGCCTTAGTATGTGGTCTTAGTATTTGTCCTTTGTATTTGTCCTTTGTAATTTTCATTTGTATTTTCATTTGTATTTTTCATTTGTATTTTTCATTTAGCTTTTATATTTGGCCTTTTTTGCATTTGGCCTTTATACTTGACCTTTGTATTTGGCCATTTACATTTGGCCTTATGTATTTGACCTTTGTATTTGGTCCTTTTTTTGCTTTTGGCCTTTGCATTTGGCCATTTGCATTTGGCCTTATGTATTTGGCCTTTGTATTTGTCCTTTGTATTTTTCATTTGTATTTTTCATTTGTATTTTTCATTTAGTTTTTATATTTGGCCTTTTTTGCACTTGGCCTTTGTATTTGGCCATTTACATTTGGCCTTATGTATTTGACCTTTGTATTTGGCCCTTTTTTTCTACATAAGGCCTTTGCATTTGGCCATTTGCATTTGGCCTTATGTATTTGGCCTTTGTATTTGGCCTTTTTTTGCATTTGGCCTTTGTACTTGGCATTCGTTTTTGGCCTTTTGCATTTGTATTTAGCCTTTTGCATTTGGCCTTTGTATTTGGCCTTTGTGTTTTGTATGTGGATTTTCACGCTCGGCGTTTTATATCCATTTTATTGCAAAATCATACATTTTTTTGCAAAATACGTCTCTTAAATCCGCTAATAAGTTTTGTTTAATTTCACAACAACTTTCTGTATTTAACTAGTAGATCTATTGCAGTGGCCTACGTCTTCTACCGCTGTCAGTGTATCAAAATAATCAAGGGGGGAGAACAAATTACATTTAGATACATATTGAATCATCTAGGGAACATTACGAAATAACAAGTATGCTGTGTTAAAGTATAGAAAGAACAAAATTGGCTCCATGATAGACGAGGAGTGATGTGGGGCATGACATTGGTGCTCCCTGTAGGATCGGTTGATAATTATGGAGAGATTTTCAATAATACATTTTTTCATGATATGGTAATTAGCTGTTGACTGATAAATTTGTAATATGTAGATAGTAGACTGTGCTAAGCATGTTAGTGACTGTAATCATAACAAATTGGTTATAAATGTCAAGGGACAAAATACATATAAATAATGTAAATAGATGTGTAAACCATTGAAAATCTGTCGTTAAGATAAGTCTCAACAGTTTGGTGTCCTACTAACAGACATTTTAATCTTTCGAAAATGTGACACCTAAGCTATTTATCCCTAGTATGCAACTCGAAATACTTGAATACTTTCGACACAAACTGTTTGGCCACTACCACTTGTCAACTACACAATGTTACATGATGGTATTACCAGCCTGTACAGCATATATGTCAACAGTGATAATGATGTCCGAGATATGATATGTACATCCTTTTGGAATAATCAAATCTCCATATATTGCTGGTGCTACATAGCAATCAATTAGATATGAATGTCAAACG
Source organism: Mactromeris polynyma (assembly GCA_032209605.1). Taxonomy (NCBI): domain Eukaryota; kingdom Metazoa; phylum Mollusca; class Bivalvia; order Venerida; family Mactridae; genus Mactromeris; species Mactromeris polynyma. Next base: position 34,241,282 of record JASFXZ010000004.1, read on the forward strand.
TTCGTCAAATTCATGTAGCCTTTTTGCGATTCAATTATCTGAAAACGTTACATACTATCATATTATAATATATAAATATTTATACCGTTTCTGCTTCTCCTGGACTATCTGCATACTATCTTGATCTAGCCTTCATTAATATAAATTGTCAGAATGAGATACTTTGCCATTTGATGAATACGTTGATACAAACAGATGGCTTTTGATGTATCAAACTGTCTCATTAAAACAAACACGCGCTCACAATCTGATATAATCGCAATAACATAACATGTCTTCTTGTTTCATTTAAGTCAGAATTTGTCACTGCTTCATGCAGAGTTATATGCCACTACGCGAGTATTAGTACTTTACGAGAGAAATAAGATATACTACGGAAACATGCAGGATAAATCACCATTACGGATATTCAATAAACTATGCACATATCCATATAGTATTATCAAATTACGACAAGACATGATTTATTGCTCAATTTCACATTTATTTGATTTACCAAATGTGAATTTAAGTTTAGAACAGATAAACCTACTGTTCGTTGTTTAAACTTATTAAGTTATGTTATATATTGTATAGACTCTTGTACTAAATCATACTGTTCAAAATAACGTTAATAATAACTGCGACATGATTACTTTCAAACGGGAGAAAATTTATATGGAAACATTTTTACAACAATTTTGAAAGTAGAAGCAGTCAGACTTTTGAATCTTAGCAAATCCCTAAACATCTACAACTAAAATGTATATCCACTTCCGTTCTTCAACATACTTTCAGCTCTGGTCAGGGGCCTGTTGACCTAACACGTGGTCCAGTGGCCCAGGGTCACCTACCACCTCCAACCCGTTCTGTCGCTAACAGCTGACAACTACCCTTTTATAAATCAGAGGTATAAACAAACGAATCTGATAGTATAATCTTCAGTCAAATTGTCACTGAAAATATTTTCCCGGCAGGATTCAAACTAACGATCTCCAAATTGGTCGTAAAATAGTCAACCGGCTGCTTTACCGGATAGGCAGCCTTCATATCTCGTTAAAATCTTCGACACTACCATTTCTGCTGATTTGCATAAATATGTTATTAATATAAACAATAATTAAGAAGTAATACAAGTATTATTATTACTCCGGCTCGGTGTTTTAAGTGATAAATACCATTATGTCAGCTAATATGTTAACATAATGTTGAATGCTCTATAAAAGTCCTCATTAATTCCATCATCTACAACAAATGCTTAACGGAAAACCAACAACACTAGCCATCATAGGAACAACTGCAAAACTTACAAGAGCATCAGCAGCAACGATAAGAGCAAGTACAAGAACAAAAACTATAGACAACAACTATAAAAAAAACTATAAACAACAACTATAAACAACAACTGTTAACAACAACTAGTAACAACAACTATGAACAACAACTGTAAACAACAACTATGAACAACAACTGTTAACAACAACTAGTAACAACAATTATGAACAACAACTAGTAACAGCAACTATGAACAACAACTATGAACAACAACTATGAACAACAACTATGAACAACAACTAGTAACAGCAACTATGAACAACAACTATGAACAACAACTAGTAACAACAACTATGAACAACAACTGTAAACAACAACTATAAACAACAACTATGAACAACAATTGTAAACAACAACTGTAAACAACATCTAATAACAACAACCATTGACAACAAATATAAACAGCAACTATAAACAACAGCTGTAAACAACAACTGTAAACAACAACTATAAACAACAACTATAAACAACAACTATAAACAACAACTATAAACTACCAGCGTCCGTTTCTATTTTGACGTCATTTCATGTCTGTAAAGCCCTGTCCTACTGTCACGACTTCGGGCACGAATGCCGGCGAGTAGGAGAGAATGAAAAAGTCGTAGTGGTTCGCCGTGTACTGACCATAGGTAGAGTTCCATTTCAAATATGTTGTGGCGAATAGAGGAGAACTGCCCCGAATCACCAGGACTCCCAACAATACCCTGTTCGAATTATGAGGAATGTCCGCGATTTCTACATTCGTACCATTTCGCCACTCAAAGTCGTGATGGTGGGACTTAGGCTTAAGTTTACATCATTACGTCATTTAACGTCAGCGACACTTTCTATCTTGATACAGTTTCAAACAATAGTTTTGTTTCCTTAGTAGAGTCTGGCGTTAATTTGCTTCTCCGTGTATTGTTTTAAATTGTGTCACTTTTTGTCTAGTTATTTAATTTCTTTAAACATATCACCATTATTTAAGATGAATAATGGTTGTTGTTTTTTACGGATAAGTTACTACCGACTAAGTCGAATTGTGTGTATATCTATATTTAAGACATTAATGACCATTTAGCGATTCAGTGTTAGGTTAGTTAGCTGTTAAATCGATTTAAACCCCCATTATTTTTACTGATAGTTCCAAGGCTGTATTTCGCTGTATGGTTATTATTTCTTTTCTTAATGTATGTTATGTTCCCCTTTCCCCTGTACGGTTCTTTTACAGTGTTCATGTTATTTTCTGCCCATGTTCGGCATATTGTTGCCAGCTGTCTTGACTTGTCCTGTGATCTTTTCCATCCATTAATTCTCCCCCAACTGTTTGTCCTCTTTGATTCTCCTAGTTAACCTTTACGGTCGGCCCGGCCATTCCTTACACCTCTGTCCCCTTACGTTTGAGCCTCCGCAAATGCCTTACGTTTTATGGATTGTTGTTTTCCCGGAGGTCTGTGTGGAGAGGCACTGTCTTATGTATGTGGCGTTCCCTGTAGTACCTACTCTGTCTTCTATAAGAAAAACAATGTCTGGAGTTTAGAATGACAGTGTGCTTCACTGCTACTTCTAATGTTACGCATTGTACCATAGGTTTGATAACAGAAAGCAGAACGTACACTGAGACGAAAACGAAATATATACCGGCGACAAGATCGCACCATAAAACGTGGCTATTGTTCTTAGTTTACTGATTTATAGATGAAACACAGTCCCAGCGAAATAAATCTACAAGTAATTATACATAAAGCATTCCCATAATTGCCATTTAAATTCCATTAAATTTTACGAATGAATTTACAGCACTGTATTTAATCTCAGTGTCTGCCTTGATCATTACAAACACGAATTCCACAACTTTGAAATACGGAGGTTTTTGCTGACTGGCATACGGCATCTCTGCATGGAAAAAATGAAGATTATAATTCGTTTTAACGGAATCAAATATGAATGTGTCAGTTATTAGACTTCGAAAAGATCAGATTCGACCCGTTGGAATGCTTCACTATAACACTTTTATATTAAATATTTCGGGCGAGTTTTAAAACATTTGGGAGTGATCTTCAACAATATTTGTTAACGCGTGCAAAATTATATTGTTACTTCAACGATCATCATAAACAGTTACTTGTGTATGTTCCCCTGTCTAGTCTCTGTATTAATTACAATCACTGTTTAGAAAGGACTTTGTTGTTTTTGTATGTTAATATGCATTATTAAGAGCCATTGTATCCCTTGATAGTTAGAACTAATTTGTATTTGTTCGCACCAGTGGCAGTTATGGTGAAACATTCCAAGTTAAGCAAAACATGTCATCAACATGATCAAATACAAAGTACTAGCTGATCAAAAACTTTGTTTCCGCACAATGATCAATTGATAATCCCAAAAGAGTTATAAGAACAGAGAAATTACTTTTGTTTGGCTGTTGTTGAATTTAACAAAAATGAATGTATTAGTGAAGCAGGAAATGTCCACAACAAAGTGCACAGGCATGTCGATAGCTCATTATGATCAAATATATACATGTGTAAACGAATACAAACGTTAAGGCAAATTGGACAGGATACACATATACATGTTGGTGACAATAGGTGTACCGCATTGGAACGATCAGGTGCAAAAACAACACTTATGGTTAGACTTGGGCTAAGTGAGCACCCACTAGTACAGTTAAACAACAATCACCCTAATTGAAAAGGCACTTTTCTAGACTTTATGTATTTCAGTTTCAAATATGGCGACTTTTTGGGCAACTCATGGCTTCTAACCAGAAGGAATTACTACAATAAGTTACCCACCATAATTGGAGGATGAATGACATGTTTTTTTCGACAGCTAGTTCACCATTGTGGACATATGACAACGTTTCGTGATTCCGACCAATAGATTGACTGCCGAGAGCTTTACTGACTGGGCGGCTATACTTGGCAACATGAACAATCTATCATATTCATACTAACATTCATATTGTCCTTATTTGTCGAAACATCATAACTTGACATAAGCCGGACGCCCACATATTTCATTTTTCATGAAGGACGATGAATGTGTCACGAGAAGGAATGCAACTGGATTTAGTGTCGCTTCGGGGATAGGATCTAGTTAGCAACTAATAACATTAATACTCTGAACACAATATTGCAGTCAGTATAAGTGTATTGGGCATTGAATACAATATATTATTTCTCACAGCGGGGTATAAAACAAAATGTTAGCAGCGACATTCGAAGAGAGTGTTACATTACACTGAACACAAACACAAGGCGATACGTCACGTAGGTTAATTAATTAGACGATAGTTTACCGTAGAGTGTGCTAATGTAAATAAGTAATTGATAAAAGTACCAAGTATAATAGTAAACCATGGTGAATACAGTTGTTCTCATTCGAATTATGGTCGATTAAGCTGCATTTCGATGAATATGTCCTCGTTGAAAGTTCTTTGGAAAAATATTAAAATACTCTTTATACCCTGGTACCGGCACGTTGAAACTAGCTGACAAAATAGGCCATTATTTCATTACTAGTATCATTTTACGGGTCCTGTAAGGGCCAAACCGCTGATAGCCGGTAGGTAATGTCACGGCATGCCTTGTGGCCCACACGAACGTTCGAAGATTGTTGGACCCATAGGGTCGTATAGCCGATGGCTGAGAGTTGAGCATGCGCAATGTTCATGCATCGATCAGATGAGACATACGAGTGGTCCCGGGCCGGTATGATTCGGGGCACCTTACTTGTCTTTTGCCCATGGGGAACCTATACGCCGAGAGCTTCGTGTAATGGAGATACTCAAACACAATAATTTATACAAAAACGCGATAACGCATACAATTCATTTTAAGGGGAACATTACTCTGGCAGATTAGATGTGGTGTATAATGAAAGCTGTTTGAAACAAAGACCGACAAACAACGCTTAACACTTCGTTAAAATCGTGACATATGTTTATTTGGAAACACAACCCCCGTGTTTACCTGTTCAAATCATGTCTATTTCCACGGAAGATATGCAATGCAAATAACAATGATTCCATAGTCTAAACACGTAATATTATGTTTCGTTAAACATTTATTTTACTATTTAGCATTTATTTGTATCAGGTCCGATTCTGTGAAAATGTGACATACGATTTTTTTCAAATTTACAATTCAAAAACATCTGTCAGAGAGAATATTATTTCAGAAATATTTCGGTTTAGATATTTCGAAGCATTCCAAACTGTTTTAACAAGTTTTAATTGATTCGGAAAACACAGATGTCTTGAAACGAAGAAATAAAACAGTTGTAAGAATGTTAGGCAAATAAATTGAATTTCAAATGGCCTTCGACGTGATGGAGAATTTAATATATTGTCTCCCATGAGATTTGATTGAACTAATTCTTCGAGAAAAACAATTAAATTTCAGAGTCTACACACGAAGGGCCAATACAAGTGCGAAGTATGGAAACAACTGTTGTAAAACTCATTTGTAATAGAAACAATACTACCTTTTTAATGAACAGTTGTATCATTGAAGAGTTTATTTCATAAGGTATCTTTTTTAAATGGTTATAGAATTTGGTCAATATCCATTTTCTTGACTCGTGCCATAACACTGTCAGTAATGGTTTAATCTTTTGATATCGCAAAATGTGACATCAAAATCATCATTGTCTCGAACAGAAATTATTTAAACTTATATCTGAACACTAACGACGTCTCGCTTTTTTACAGCTTCGTGCTTCTGGGAAAGAACATTGTAAGAGAAATAAATCACATGGTTTAGTGCCATCACGAACATTGAGGCTCCTTCAACAAGATAACCCACTGAACATTATACAAGTTGAAATCACGACTCTATATGTATAGAGTATACATATTTAATCAGTTTGATTGACTCCGATCCATTGGGCAAACTTCAACTTATGTTTTATTTACACCATAACGTATCATAGAAAGTCGTATTTTGCAGTAAAGGAAAACTAATTGGCGAAGATAATAACAGTAACGGTTATCCTTCATATGCCCTGTTGCAGTCAGTCAGTTGCCTGCGAACAAATATAGACTATAACACAATACATCTAAGATGCCACTTGTTATATAAAGAACGAAATCTATAACTCTTTCTAAGGGTTGCAGGGAAGCCATATAGAGAATGATTGGTTGTTGACGCAGATAGAAAAAGGTTATCAGACGAGGCGTAGGAATTTATCGGGCGAGCCACTTTTCCTGTATGTATATATAGTGGAATGGTAAAAGGTACAAAAACTACAAGCCCAATTTTGAAATAATATCACGCAAATGATCCTTTGGTGACCCCCCATACCAATATTGCTTAAATTGTGCGATTCATTAAAAATGCTGATTCAAATAATCTCAAAGATAAACGATAAAATAAATTCACTATGTTCACTCTTCCGGCAAACTCATATTGTCTTCTGTTAACCTACATGTGAAATAAAGAGTTCCTTCCTTCTTTTGGTCAACTTAACTTATTGTCCCTTCCACCTTTTTGTCCCGTCTTTCTATTACTCTCTGTCGTTTTTTGGTAATCATCCAGACTATTCCTTATCTCCGCATCCCGGTAGATGTTTTCTGTTCCGAAACACCGTTGTTTGTTTTTTTGTGCTGACGTTTCCCAGGGATCTGAGTTGGGAGGTAATGTCTTATAAATGTGGCGTTCCATACACATGTACCAACTTAATCCTCCGTTTGAAATAGCAGACGAAACACTAGTTATATCTACTCGTCTTCGTTTTAATTTCAGTTATCGGAATTATGTGTAATTAAATTGCCGGAGCCTCATCTAATACAGTTCTATGGTATCGAGAATATAGCGCTTCGTAAGTTGTAAGCCGCTCGTGAATAATTGGGAATTAATTATTCTCCTAATGGTGAATATTAATTCTAGAAAAATATTAGGGGGTACGTAGAAAAAACCTATGTATATTGATGTTAGAAGTCTTTGTAGAATATGGATTTTGCTTGTATCGTTTGCAATGAATATTTGGTCTACGTCACAGTGATAACAAAACAATACGTGTTTAGTTTTAATTTAATAATAAATTAAAATAAACAAACAACATGCCATGTACTCATCTACTCACTCGCATACTAATATTGAACATATACACCAAGGTAACAAGGAATTAACATATCAAACTGATCAAGACGAGAACAATTATAGATACGTCAGAGCTACTGACGTATCAATATGACGTACTTTAGTTGTCACATGACTGCCATTCTACAATGGTAAGCTGCAAAGTTGTATAGAGCAAATGTTTATCCTCCTGATAGACGACTGACCGTTAGTCCTTGCAGAAATGTCCTTTGTCAACAAATTATGTCATATGATACGTTATCATTAATGATTCCCTGTCTTAAACTCCCTTTAGGATTGTTGCATATTGGTATCAAATCATGAGTTTATTTTATTCCTGTTGTATTGTCGCTGTTCTTGTTGATTTTAAAAACATTTATTTTAAATTGATTTCACGTTTCGCTGTGACGTGTAATGTGTTGTTATGCATATTTTGTAAGTCCGAATAAATCCATTTCATTACAATTATGTTGCTAAGATGTCAATGCATTTAGAATTTTATATGTTTCGCTTTGCAAGGCCATATATCTTCTAAGAGAGCAAATTCAACATAAAATATAATCGTTGTGTTGGAAACAAAAGATGAACACAATTTTTCCCAGTTTTACCATCATGATATTTGCATAGACGTCAATTAAATTACTGAAATCATTCCTAAACTATTGCACCAATGTAACAGATTTCATTTTTCAGAACGTTTTAAATGTATAAACGTACCGAATTTCTCCAGTATAACACAATTCTAACGTTTACATATCTAATAACCCGTTCTCAAAGTTTCAATGGGAATTGTGTAGTTCGAATTATCTTGATAATTTGACGAATTTGCTGATCAAAAAAAAACTTGCAATTCTTGGTTTTGCTCGCCAGTACCAGTTCTGGTAGTTCTTGATAACGTTATGCCCACCATATTATCCAGACGGATACACAAATATGAGGACACAAAAGCAATAAATCGGATCTTTGGAGACACATATATAAATCAAATGAACATAATCTGTTTGTATACCAGACAGTACTAGCCCCGTGGTAAATAAAAGAAGATGACAAGTGCAAGAAAGTACACACGTATACGACAACACAGTGCTAGGAAGTCACGATAAGTACACGGTCAAAGTTCCAAATGCTATGGTACATGAACCTACCAGAGTGCCTTATTAACCGCCGAAACAATTTTATCTAAACATCAACCAGTGTTTAATGAATCTGGAAACGAGGATAGAAACACTGACTCAAGCTTAAGTGAATGTTTCTCAGCAGTGTTCCGAGATAAAAAGATTGGAGTCACATTTAGCCTGACACCAGACAGCACTTTCACCAAAGGTCACATAATTTTCTTACTGTGTCATATATCTCCTCACAATTGTTCTTCAGACGTTGTATATTTCGATTAAATACCTACTCTCCACATAATGTATTTCTTCATAAGGACATTGCACTACAATATGTCTTGTCGAGACAATTTTTAACCTGAATTTCGTAGGAGGGAAAATATGGGCTGTGTCGTGTCGCTCATATTACAATACTCATTGTACTTTAAATATATCTATTTTGGTTTTAATGCTATTATGGTTTAAAGTTCCATATCATTCTTACTGTAACTCTAATATATATAAGCACTCATATGTAACAGTAAATCATACGTATTTTTCCAGTATCTTTATTTAGTAAATTTAAATAAAAAATCTCATTTTTTCTAACAACAAAGGTAAACCACTTTAATATATCAATCGTTTGAATAATAGGATGCTTAGACAAAATAATATTAGAATGAATGTGCTAAATGTCATGTACTTACTATACATGCAGCTTGCTTGTGCTTACACACATTTCAATAGCGTGTGTCCGTCTTATTAGCCCGGTCGAGCGCACTATTTGACATGTATATGAAACGAATATACGTCGTGTGTGGAGATTGATTATTCGTTAAGGGGTTGGGCATCTAATGCATTCACTATAAATTATCACAGTTTTCAATTCCGTTTTCTCAAAGCGTTTTCAGTCAAAAATAACTAAAACTGAGGAATAAATGTCTAACAATGTATCCCAAGTCATTTAAGATGTGACACTGATGTTCATTAATGTCGTGTGTGTAATACTTTGAACGGTCAGGAGGTCAGTCAATGAACCCTAATATCATTACTTCAATTTAATTAAATTCAACATTTCGAGTTTGGGAGATATGACTTTGTTTAAAGCTCAGTTCAAGTACACGCCATCATTACCTACTGTTGTATTGTGTTTTCATGGTACACTTTTTTTTTAAAAATCGTAGTTTGGGAATACCGAAAACAAAATTGTGACCAGCTCGTGATTCATTCGTGACGAGGTTTTGACGGAGGTACATATTATTAGTTTTACAAATATACAATGATAAGTATGCATCACTTCCCTTTTCCTTAACTCTTTTAAGGCCATTTATTCGTGTGCATAGTTTATAGTAGATAACTTGTATGGACAGGTTACTGCATAAGTAGACAATTAATACTTATATCAATGAACGTATAGCGGTTAGGTGTAAAGTTAGCTAGCTGTTAAATCGATTTAAACCTCCAGTATTGTACTGACAGTTCCAAGGCAATAAATTCCCCTTTCCCCATGTGCACTGCAGTTACTTGACTTGATATAGAGTTCAGGTTATTTTCATCCCCCAATGAGGCTCGTTGCCACTGGCTTTCGTGGCTTGTCCGTTGATATATTACATCTATTCAAAGGCCCTTGTTGTCCCAATAAAGTATCCATCGTGGTTTGTAGTTAGCCAGCCAATTCCTTTTTCATCATTCCAATACATGCTTGCCCTTGCATCTTCGCAATCCCAAATGTTTCGTAAGCTGGTTTTTTTTCGTATGGGTCTTTGTGAGGAGGCATTGTTTTGCGAATGTAGCATTCCATGTAACAACTTATCGTCGATATATGTCACAATATTCTTGCAATGAGTTGTTTTAATAGGCTGACAACAAGTTGTTGTCTCGTCCACGTATTGTTAAGATCGTAGGCTAGCATCTCAACACCATCAGCCCATTTATAAGGCAAAGAAAATTACCAAATTACTTTTATGACTTAGGGCATGCTGTAAGCAAATTGACAATGCAATATAATTGCTGACCTGAAAAAAAATAACTGCCGTAAATATGCTAAAAGCTTTTCGCGCTCTTCATTTGCTAAGGTTTTCCATAGATTTCCCCTATACCTCCACAATCCCTCATGTTTCGTAGGTTGGTGTTTCCCTAGGGTATTTGTGTAGGAGCATTGTTTTATGTATACGGCGTTCCTTGTAACAAATTAATATTTCTACAATGTCAAAAACGTTTATTTGAGTCGATATATACAAATTGGAAGTCGTGAGACAGCTTGCAAGTTATAAACATAGTAATTGTATGTCTGAGAAATGAATTCTTTGGAGAAATTAACAATTTGTTGCATGCACAAACCATGTTATTATTTTGCGAACGTCATACTTATATTCATAAATGTGTCTATAAGGAACCCTATTTCGTATACATCAATCATAAAGTTCGCAAGGTATGACTGAAATATAACATCGTTATGTATGTTCCGCCAAATAATGTGTCATTCGTAATTATGCACCCCTTCGAAGAAATAATTTTCGCACGTGTCATTTTTCCCGCTTAATTGATCTGTTTCACTCATAGAACCGATACGAACTTCATAACCGGAAAATGTCTAAATGAAATATAAGGTATGCAGTGTCTTAATTGTAGGACTAGTATAGGTCGTGAATACTGGTTAAAAACTGTTATCGTATCAACAGTCCGTCGAATTCGAAACTGAAACTAGTAGATGTATTACGGACAAGTTGCTTTAATTCCGATGATCGTTGGACAAATGTGAGTTTAGGCACACACTTAAACTGGATTTAATTACACTGACCGTGTAAAGGCGGTACTCTTATTTTTCACCCTTGGTCCACAAAGTTCACACACCTGTTGGCGGTCAATCTAACAGCACTATATGTGAGATCAGATTTGTTGTTTAACCAGCATGCATATATTTTGTCTTACAACTCATTAGATAATTATCAATTAATCATTTTTGATAATGAGTGTTTCATCATGTTGATGACACGTTTTGTTTTGTTTGGACTGTTCCGCCATAAATGACATTGATGCGAACAAATACAAATTAGTTCTAACTATCAAGGGATACACTGGTTCTTAATAATGCATATATAGGCATACCAAATAACAATGTTCTATCTTAACAGTGAGTGTAATTAAATCAGAGACTAGACTGGGTAACTACACGGGGAAATGTTCATCTTGACAGTCGAAGTAACAAAATTAGCCGAAAAGTGCTTAGAAATAATATTGTTTGAGGTCACTCCCTAATGTGAACGCGCTGTGAACAGCCTGAACTATTTAATATAAAAACTCTAGTATTGTGAATTATTCCATCATGTTGCCTAGGAAGTCTCGTATGTGTCATTTCAATGTTTAATTCGTTTTTACGAATTGGTATCCCCATAATTTTATCTAACAAGAAATATCTTAAAAAAAGATGATCGGGACAATTTGAAGGTTAAGATTTGTTGTGCAACATAAAAAATGCCGAGATTGTTACGATCCCGTAGAGTTTGGTAAGGTAACGTCCCTTCATCGAAAGTTTAACCGATCCGCGTCAATGTTACAAACGTTGTTCGGTTGATGCGAAATTGCCTACGTGGTTAACGTAAGATTTGATTGGTTTACACAACACTGATATGCAAATAGTAAAACCATGTTAGTACGGCTGCGCCGAAAAAAGATGGAGTGTATTTCAATTTCGCGGATTTTTACATCTCTTGATACTATACCTTATAACTATGGAGACATTTCCAATGGTACCCTTGTGTCGTAGAACTCGTGCTTGTAATGCTCAAAATAAAGAATAATATTACCCACAGCGCTGTAAATTCATTAGTCGAATGTAATATAATTAAAAAGAGCAACTATGGGAATGCTTTATGTATACATTCTCATAGATTTATTTCTCAAGACATTATTTTGCTTATAAATCATTTAAGTAAGAAAGTGTTCAGTGTTTGAAGCTTGGTTCATGTCACCGATATATATCTTCGTCTCGATACACGTACGTTTATCTATTATTAAAATCGTTTTAAAAAGGGTTGTATAAGATCTATCCGTCAAATACACCACAGACTAGAATCCAGACTTCTTCAGTAGTTTTATGCTGTCTATTGGTTTATAGTTGTGTCTCATACTTGTGTTTTCCTCTTCTTATAGTTATTGTTCTTTTGTAGTTGTTTTATGGTTGTTTTAGTTGTTCTTATAGTTGATGATTTTTGAAATTATTCGTGTTGCTATTGTTCTTGTTGTTGTTAATGCTATTGTTGTTTTTCTGTTGATTAGGATTCTGTTATGTTGTATTGCATGTTTTAATTGCACTCTTTGACACATCAAAATCCTAACGGCAACGACATCTTCCATATTTTGTCAATTATTGCTGCAGGACAGATCGTGCAATCGTTCAAAGAACCATAAAGAATAAGTTATTACAGTGATCTCTAATAACTGAATTGCAGAAAGGCAATAGGATGTTCAGCAATTTGCCAGGAAAGCTTTTCACGATTTTTTGACATTTGGTTTGATACGTTTATCAGGGCGCTATGTAGTTTCAGCAAATTATGTATATTTGATTAATCCCAAAGTGTGCATGCCGATATATCTGACATCATCGCTCGTACAAAATGTGAAGCTCGGTAACACTAGCATGCAATGTAATATTGTCATTTGATAACTGTGTTTGGCAACGCATTTTCCCAATCAAGTCTTTCCAATTGCATACCAGGCAGATGTGCCCAAGGTTTCACATTTTCGACAACGAAAACTCTATTCAAAGGGCATTGGAATGTTGACAATCATTTCAGAAACAGTTAATTAATGTTTTATACATCGACGTATATTATTTATATATATTTTATCCCTTGACATTTGGAACACATTTGTTTAGATCACATACACGTCACTTACATGTGAAGCACTGTATATTATATGGAATGTTAAATATTCATCAAGCAACAGGTAATTAACCATATCATGAAATAAAGTATTATTCATAGCCACTAGAGAGTTACCAACTGACCATGTAAGGAACATTAACGTCTTGGCACATATATCAACGTCGGTATAGGAAGCATGCCCTTTTTATCACTCTAACCAAGCTTACTTGTTTCATCATGATTTCTTAACTGAACACCCGAGCGAGGAGTATGGTCGCTTGATAATTCCATTAAACATTAATACGTCATTTGACTCATTTCTCCGTCCCATTTGATTCTCTGGATAAATTGTCAATAGTAATAGAGGTCGCCGGTTTCAGTTAGTCACTAATAATATACAAATTTGGCGTGAAAAACCCAAGCCATATAAACATAACATGAACTTTAATATATATATTTTCCTGATCATATTGATGCTTTCAAAACTCCAATTGATAACTCATTACTGATTTAGCAAACGTATTGTATCCTTAAACAGATGTGACGTGTTGATATAACTCTCTGTGTTATGCATGTGATTATTGTTTTAAGATGTAAGTGTAGTAATGCTGCATTACGGGTATATGTTTGGCAAGGTCATAGCTCTTTCAAGACAGCTAATTCTCAATATGAAATTCAACGTGTACAGCACAGTAGCCCATGTAGTATACTCATTTGCCCATCTGTTTCCATTACCACAGTTGTATAGTTATCAATCACATTACCGAAACGTATTACGACAATGTTTTGCTCAGACCATGTCAATTGCGAACGACTATACGAAAATATTACTATACATTATTGGATTCAGTAAAAAACGTTTTATTTTAGGAATGGAACGTATCAGCGTATAAACGTGTAATTTAGCATGATAGCTTTACGCTTTCCTATTGAATAACCGACCAATCGATTTCCAATGGGAATTATATTATACGAATATCCTTAATCTTGATACATTTAATTTGGTTAATATGTTAATGCAATTACATTTTATTGTTTTGACTCTTCAGTGTAAATCATTGAAGTTCTGGAAAGAATTACACCCACTGCATTTTCCAGATGATTACTAAATGGATAACACTAAACATTTAAGCTGTACTTGGGATACGACTATATGAACAAAATGAAGATATACAAAATGAAACTAACCCGTTGTAAATACGAAGTTGCTGACATGAAGGTATGACTTGTATGATACCACAGTGAACGAATGTCTCAATGAGAGCACCATCGTAGAGAAACAAGATATATCTTGACGAAATGGTCGGCGCAAATTGAAGGTTAAGATTTGTTGTGCAACATATAAAAATGCCGAGATGTTACGATTGCTGAACACTCCAGATCCAACATCGATTTCGGTCAATTCACCGAAATTCAGTGGATTTCGGTAAGGTACCGTACCCTTATCGAAAGGTTAACCAATCTGCGGCAATGTTACAAACGCTGTTCGGTTGAAGAGAAATTGCCTTGGTGGTTAACGTAAGATTTGATTGGTTTAAACAACACTGATATGCTAATAGCAAAACCATGTTAACGGCTGCGCCGAAAAAGAGGATCGGTGCAATATGAAGCAAGCACATTATTTGTAATCTGTAGGTTAAGATTTGTTGTGCTGCATATAAAAAAAGTCGAGATGTTACGATTGCTTGTTACTCGATTATGATATTATAATAATTATAGTAACTCCGATACATGTAAGGGGATTTGACTTCGTTGGAGACTGGATAAAAATAAGAGATTAAAAATAGACATTAAAGTCTGTTTCAATATAGTACATCAGTACTTATTGTATCAGTCGTGAACTCACAGATTCGTGTTTAGTAACTTGTGACATATCGATTTATCTGATTAAAACAATACAAATCTTCTTTATTCCAACGCCGGACAATTTCCCAAGGGGTTCACTAGCAACACTACTCACAAGATAAATATTGAAATATAGTATATATCTTCTTTCAGACGCAGTTAAGGCAAACAATGTTATTTTAACATTATTTTGTCGTGTAAACAATAATAAAAATAACGCATCTATTGTGATCAAAATGTATTATTTGCAAATATATCACTATTAACTTTTGGTTAGATACAATAATGTTATTCTTCAATTCCAGTTAATTCCAAATTGCTACCTTATCATCATGTGTTCCGAATCATCCATTATATTCACTCGAATTCGGAAAGACGTGATCAATAAATCTACAGCAAATATCATTTTCAAAACTCATTAACAGAAATGTTAAACGCTCCTTATGCCAAGCATATAAAAGGACGCTTGTTGTTTTAAATGTGTTAAAATGGGTAAGAATAGCAAAGCCTAGTCCCTGCCAGTAACCCTCATGCCGGATTTTTCCATCTGCACTCGAAGACAGTGATATAATAATTTTTTATTATTCTTTTTCTTGCATACCTATTTTAAAAAAGGTCGAGATAAAATAAACCGTCTAAAGTTTTGAGGGATGTTTGCTTATAGCAACGTATTATTTTACAAATTCATTCGAGTAATTATTCTATGTTACGTGACGTCGTCAGCGCGAGACTCATCCGACACGGGGGGTTTGAGATAGAGTGTTCCGGCACCGATGGAAACAAGGAAAAGCCCATTCTGGTATGCAAGAAATGTCAATTATAAATTAACTCGTGGCTGGTACCAATGCAAAGCGATCCTGAGGACGTTCTGTAAAGGCAATTATTAATAAATTCAACAATTTATCGCAGCTGTTTATGGCTCGACTTCACATCTGTCAGAACGTGTTAATTTTGTTATCGTGAGATTGCTTGATTTGAAAACACGGGCTCTGAATGCACAATTTTGAATAATGGTAACATGAAGCACAAAGTATTGCTACAATTAAAATTATTTTGACATTGGCTTCAGAAACGATCGTAACCAACTTTGATGCCTACGCGTTTATTATACTATTCACTAAATGCAAGTTGTATGTAGGCCTACGCACGTAAATGGATTTGATTCACACATTCGTCTGCTAATAACATATTCAACTTTTCCTACTTTATGTGAGTAAAATGTTGTTTTAAAGATGGTAAATATGGCTGTGAAGATAAGCCTACGACCTGTCATATCCACAGAATACATCGCTGCAGTTGTTGAAATGATAACTGATAACCAATCATAGGCAAGATAATTAAGAGCGCCGAGGATATTATTTACTTAAGTTTCTTTAATATGGAAGGTGCTGTTGTTCGGATTCCCGTTCCACGTGGACGCACAGTGACGGACATGTATTACAAAGTAATGGTGTTATCTAAGGTAAACTAATTCAAGGACGGGTATTTTCTGAACCATGAAACAGTTCAGCTCTCTCATCCTCCGTATAGTCCGGACTTGAGCCCTTGTGACTTTTCCGCGATTGAAAAGGACCTAGTCTGAACGTAGATATGACACTCTTAGTGACCTTTGTAGCGCAATATTTTAGTGTTTAAGGGTATACCCAAAGAGTACTATTTTCAGCTTTCAGACAATGGATTTCTCGGTTAAAAAGGTGAGTCTATGCTAAGGGAGAGATTGCTTTGAAGGATTGAACTAGTTTTGAAGCATGACTGTTGTGTTTTTTTCTCAATAATAATGCAAATGACAGAACGTGTTGAAAGGCCCTCGTAATTACATAGTTGTCGTTTTGAAAAGATAATGCTTATTATGTTGTGATACTGTAGCATTAAGGACATAGCCGTGTATGTCCCATAATTCAGGTTGTACACATATACAATAAAACTTCTTGCAATGTCGAAAACGATCAGTTTTGACGATCTGTACAAATTGGGAGTAACATCTGGCAAGTTCTTAACGTGGTAACAGTATGTCCGAGAATTGAATTCTTAAGAAAATGACGATCATTAACCTTGTAATTATGTTGCTAACGTGATGCTGATACTCATAAACATGTCTGAGAGATGCTTGATTTCGTTCGCATCATCCTTAATGTTCACAAGTCATGTCTGTAGCTTCATGGCATTATTGTCTGCAAAACAACCTGTCAATTGTAATTACTTAAAGGGTGCTTTTAGTGAATGAAAAATGATCATGAAGCAAATTTTGGCGATCATAGAGATTCCTATTAGAACGAATGTGTTTTATGCGTGAATGGGTCCTACTTGTAAACCCTGACTATTTTAGTTAAGAATGACATGCCAAACATTTGTTTCGTTTGAATGGAATTTCAGGCGTTCGTTGAATGCAGACTCCGAAATTTATTATTGGTTGTTTTTCTCTCTCCAACAATAGGTTGATATTATTATTACAGACACTTTGTTCAATTGTCTGTCAAGTTGAAAGAATATTTAGAATTAAATTAATTTGTTTTGCAATCATAAATGTGTTCTGTTCCTTCAATTTTATGATGTCTTATTGTTCTCCTATGCAGAAACTGAATTGTCCGAAAATAAATTTCCGAATCTAGGCAAATATCTACATGGAAAATTATTTAAAACAATTTGCATCCTGGGATATTTGATCAGCTGGTCGCCGACAGAGAAACTGAGATACATGCAGTGTAGAAAAGTGACTTTAACTTGGATGATTTTAGGACAAGTGTGAGGTTAAATACACCATAGGTTGAACCAGGATTTAACACCAAGTGGTGATTCCATCGCTCGGTGGCAAGACTCGTATATTCACCCATCATGTGTGTGTGGTCTGTCCCTTTTGCCATGTTTGTTTACTGGTATAATTATCTACATATTAAGTCTCTTTATGCTTCTTGGGCGGCTGTGTACATGGCATTCCTGCTCGATTTCTTCTTTCAATTTAATTGAAGATTCAACCACAGTGTTGGTTCATAAGCAAGCATGTCATTTGTCATACAACTCACTTATGATTATTCATTAAATACCTCTCGGAAAGACATTATTTTTTGACAAGCGAACGCTATACTAAGTATTCATTCATGTTGATGACAAATTTGTTTAATTTGGAATATTTTTGTCCATTAATGACATTGCAGCGAACAAATACAAATTAGTTCTAATTATCAAGGGATACAGTAGTATTTAATAATGCATACATATATTCAAAACAACAAATTCCTGCCTCGACAATGATACAGAGTAAATAATACAGAGAATATACCGGGGATCTACGCGGGGCAATGTTCATAATGACAGATGGAGTAACAAAATGACTTCGCTTTTGTTAAAAAGCGCCGAACTATTTCAGGTTAAAACACTTTAATTGTGAATCATTTCGTTACGACGAATTTGATTTTCCAAAATCACATACGAGATACATTTTTTGTATTTCCTTTTAACGAATTGTTATTTAGTCTAAGGACCTGGTAGATTTTAAGTTCGAATTAGATTTCTCTAAAGTGTAATATAACATGCATCTAGAAATTAAGCTTTTGAAAATTTATCTTAAGACTGTAGAGACACGTGGGGCACTTATACTATAGAATGTATGCTTGTATCGATCACGACTAGGTACTGAGATAAATCACAGGATGGTTAATTCGTAAACAAAAGTTAATATAATTTAAAATAGAAACTATAGGAAATGCTTTATGTACATATTAGCGTCGATTTATTTCTCTGGGACTTTGGCTCGTCTATAAATTAGTAAAGTCAATTACGCAGTACACCGGTGTAATAGCAATTACATTTTCCGTAATCTAACCCCTACCAAAACATGTCCCGTGACAGAGTTATATATTATATAAATATCAGATCCCATGGAGGGTGATAGCATTTATGATAACCAGAGAAAGTTAATGTCAACCGAGGTTTAAGCCGAACGTTAACTTTTTGAGGGTTAACATTAACGCTGCTATCACCCTCCATGGGATCTGATATTCATTTTTACAACTAATTTGATATTAAAATGTTAAACAAACACGTCAAAGTGAAACATAATTATTTTTATGTGAAGCCATTTTTGTGAAAGAACTGAATTTCTCAAAGCTGGCAGATAATGTCGTTTGCAAACATTACAAGCTCTTGATTGTTACCTATTTTAATAAGCGCCTATCGACTCGGACTGTAGGAATTACCTGTAGTCTATTTTTAGAACCGCGAGAGGGTAACAACGTTATGTCACAGGGTAAAACGTTATGTCACAACGTCACAGGGTAAACACGCTATGTCACAGGGTAAAAACGATATGTCACAACGTCACAGGGTAAAAACATTATGTTACAGGGTAATATTACGGATTTGCTTATAGCGTGTATATGTTAATTTTGCGTGGACAAATCAAGTGAGGTATACTAAATTTATTTATCCCACAACACACAATTTCAGAATAAATATAAAAGTTGCTTTATTGCCTTTTTATTGTTACTTTAAATGTATTCATATCGACATAAAGGGAACTCAAATTTCTATGAAGAATAAGAATTCACATAATAAATCGGCTAATATGTATCGGGTGTTTATGAAAATGAAGACACATAGTTTTGATTGTTTCAGATTTCTCATAATCTGTGCAGTCGAGTTATAAGTTTAATATCCCGAACCTTTCCGAACGGTTATCATGTTTGTTTTTAAATACATGTAGTTATTTTCGAAATGTTGGAACACGTATTGTAATGGTACCCCCTGAGCTATTTTCTTGGCAAGAATCCGTCTAAACAACATGGTCTGCTTTTATTACTGTGTTGCGATGCAAAACTGACCGAAATTAATGTACAATCCTGTGGGAAATTAAACGATTAGGTTTGTTTGATGAGACACAGGGATGTGTACACAGTATCTGTGAGATTTCTGCTGACACGACGAGTTGTAACGTGATAAAGGAAGGATTAAATTGTTACAGTGAAGTTGTATCTCATGTGCGTTTCAACAATTTTGTTCAGGAGATTATTGTATAGTCTTTATTTAGGTATGTCCAGATCGAGGGTATTCTTATCCATAACGTACAAAGTACAAGTTAGTACTAACTGATGGTTAGTTATCTAATACATTTATATATTAGTTACATTTAAGTTCATTGATAACAACATATACATACTTACCTGCTCCTCTGCAAGCAACTGACAGTTGAACGTTTATCAAGGTTCTGGGGGTTGGCTGCCAAGGAAGAATGCCATGTCGCCCGGTCTCAGATTACACCCAATTCAAGTTGCCACCGGGAGTTTGCATGATCGATTTCATATTACCCCTGAGGATAGCTTGAATGTGATCTCAATATATCCCCTACGATTTCAGATTACCCCCTCATTTCCTTTAGGTGTTTATTTAGATAATTGTCCAAGCATTCATTGTCAAACACAATTAACATCAAAACAACAACTATAAAGTAACAACAGCAGCAGGAACGGCAATGATAGCAGCCACACCAACAACGATTATAGCAGTAACAACATCTAACATTTTATTAATATTTTTGTGACTAGCTTTAGCTCAGAAATCAATGGGATAATCAAAACTTTCCCGGGGATTGACAAGATACGATTTAATATTATCGGGATGTAATTAGAATATAGGGTGGTAGCTTGAACTCTTAACACCGGGTTTTAGATAAGCAGTAGAGCATTCTACCGACTGAGCAAGCCGGGCTGGCTCTATGTACATACTCAAGATTACTAGTACGACTGTTATATGTTGGTCATCAAAAGAGTGTGGCCTTATTCTATGTTTTTATAATCAAGCATTGAATTTAAAGATTTGTTTCTTCATATTTGAAAAGTGCTCCCTCTCTTGATCCCGGTAGCCATATACCGATTGTTCGTGTTCCTCCAACTGTGATTTTATATTTATATTACAGTTTTACGTCATTTATTTTTTATTTTCTCTTGTTCTGGTTCTGGTTCAGCAAACCTGATTTGACGTTGTACATTATTTCTGTTATCCAGACGTGACATTACTTGAAGTCTGATTGAATCACTACATACATCTTTAAAATTTAAAATGTTTTTATTCAAATTTGAAACTGCTTTCATTATATTGAGATGGTAATGACTTTAGTTTTGGCTCGTAAAGTAGTTTCATACTGGAACGGCTCCAGTCTGCTTGAAATTGTTTATGACCCTTTTAATGAACGTATGAGGTTTGTGGAGATACTGCGGTTTCCTTTATACCGTGTACTATAATGTTTCACAATTGAGATATTTGCCTATATGCATACTTCTTAAACAAGTATTTTAAGCGCATCTTCGTCTGTGGGTAATAATAAGTGTTCAGATGTTTCTACTGATATTTTACAAAATGTGAAAGGTTCAAGTACTCTCAAGTTTATTCAAAACATGAAAAGGTTCTCTATTTTACCATATATTGAAACAAAGGCTATTGGATTCTTTTGAGATATAGTAAGGTATGGTAATATTGTGTGCCAGATTTATCATTTAATTGGCTAATTAATATTTCAGATTATCTTGACGTACACGATGTAATCATTTAGCTAGTATTAATACATCGTACATCGGCTTAGCATCTTTTAAATCTTACAAGTTCATTAAAACATGAAAGAAAAAAAAACTGTTTTATTGATACCGTGTCACACTTATATGTGTGTTATGTTACAAATGGAAATCAGAGATCATGTTGTTAATGGAACTTGTAAATTACGTTCAAAATTGACTGAAGTTTATATCACTGGTTAATATTTCTAGAACCACTTAAGTTGTCATTGTTGTTTCATAAATCGGTCATACAAAACCTACGATCACAGACATAAAGAACCCAACATCACTGTTTCCAGCGTTTTGTTAATGAAACCAATGATCCAATAGATATCCTAGGTAAGACCCATGTTGACCTTAGTTGTACCCATGTTGTAGGTCACCAATCTGGTTTTATTCGACTACATATTTTTTCTTCAGCAATGTTTTGACAAAGTTTGCCACATAACATACACCGGTGTATATCACGAACAGAGTACAGTCTAGTGGATGTACCCTCGTTTGGATTCAGTCATTCAGAGTTGGCATAACTCAAATCGTTTAAATGTTCTGGAAGATCAGAAATCAGATAAATGATATTTTATTGGTCAATAGTACTTTTCTTTTCGTGAATAGTCTGCTTGAAAATGTTGAGACCTAAATTATACTTTTTGTAGACGTCGTTACTATTTACCGTATCAACAACAACGCTAATAATTGCCGCCAATTACAACATTGTAAACAATATGATAATTAGTATGTAATGGACTTGAAATACAATCTATGGGTTCATTTGTATTAATGTTACAAACGAAAAATCGACAATTTGAATACAAAATGAGATCTCGCCACGCGGAAAAAACACGGATATTTTCTTCATTTTTGAAACCGTACATTCACAAGACAGCAGACTAACAGCCAGTTTAAGAAGATTCAGAAGAAAGGCACATCGTCAGATATTTATCATGTTGATATGCAGAAAAATCAAGAGATGTCTGAAGATACCGTTGTTCCTGATTACAAGGAATTCATACGGAATCAAGCGGAAACAGAAGTAATTGCAACCAACGTCTTGTCACGTCTGCAGACAACTCACAGAATTCTTTATTTATTAGCGAAGAATACTGTCCAAAATTAAAGTTTAATCGGAACGAAAACACTCATTCGGAACTCTTCTGCCCATATTTCGTATCACGTCTCGGATATATATACACGTTGTTGTAAGTGTGTGTGTGGGTGGGTGTGGAGCGATCTGTGATTTGGGGTTGTGTTTTGTTAAACGGAAATTAATCGTAAATCAATATTGCACCAAATTGTAAGGTTATACCCACCATTCGGAGTAAAAGGCCTATGTCAAAAACACTAATAGCCGACAACTGTATATATATATGTATATGTATATATTTAGGATACTACAAACGTCTTTCTTTCGACAAATACAGAGAAATACATTATAAATGTATTCTGTGATAATGCATATTTATTGAAGTTTTAACTAGATAAAGTAATTTTTTCATGTTTGTTTAGGTAAACAAATGAACAAAACATGAGCATAATATAGCTTTGAGTTTTTATTGTGTCTGTGCCATTGTGATAAAAATCATGTTTTGGGGAACTCGAAAAATTGGTCAAAGGCGCCACCGGGATTCGAACCCGGGTCGTGTAACTCGATTTGAAATATGCGGTTGTAATATTTGAAATAAATTGAGTTGCAATTATTTGCTAGTCTCTTTAATGCATGAATTATCTAAATGAATATTATGAGATTATTCTCTAGTCTGACATAACACTGACATAGTAACACAACGTGAGTTTTATATCCGTCGAACTGTTTTACACGATTGTATTTTATTCCACAAAAAGCAAATCAAACAGATATCTTCTTAATTTTCCTTATGTATCTGTTAGTCATAAATTAGAACTCTTTGACAAATTGATTTTGCCTATTATGAATTATTCCTGTGAAGTGTGGGGTTTTCACAAAGCAAGTAATGCAGAAAGGGTATATACCCAATACTGTAAACGAATTTTGAACGTTAAAAGATGTACCCAGAACGACTTTGTATACGGTGTATTAGGCAGATTTACATTGGCATACTATAGATACATCAGAATAATTAAATATTGGCTGAAAATACAATCATGCAGTGAAATTAAAATTTGTAAAATTACATACAACGTGCTGAAAGAAGATTCTTATGTCTTTCCAAATAAAACTTCATGGGTTACATTAGTCCGTAATCTTTTGTCAGAGTTATGTTTTTACGAGGTTTGGTTAGCATAAACCGTTGGTGACACTAAAATATTTTTAATCATTTTTAAGCAACGACTTATAGACGCTAGTATTCAAAATTGGCAAGTCGTTTAGAAAACTCGAGAAGGGCGCATTTCTTTAAATATGTTATCAATTTTGAGTATCTTTTTTATCTTAAATATATTAATATTAGTAAATTTAGGATCGCGATGTCAAGATTAATAGTATCATCGCATAATTTAAAAAGGGAGTCTGGTAGATGGCATAATCCTAGAAGTATCCCAATAGATGACAGAAAATGTTTAATCTGCAACAAAATTGAAGACCAGTATCACTTTATTGTAGAATGTTCTTTATATATTGATCTACGCAAGAAATACATAAACAATATGACTGGTCACGTCCTAATATGTTTAAGCTTAAAGGATTATTTGAAAGCAAAAACGAGTTTTTAATAAATGGCCTGAGCGCATATATATTCAAAGCTTTTCAATTACGTGATTCACTGACCTAATTTCAGTGTGAAATGTAGTTATTATATAACTAGCAAATGTAAATATATATGTTTTGTGTTGTTATGTAAACGATGTATGTTTATTTTCTATGTTTACAAATTGCTGTTAGTCTCATTTCATTTGTTCCTACAAAATGTTATATCAAGCAAATCACTATATACTAGTATTGCACACCTTCTCCACCCCCGCCGAACAGTTTCGCTTCCTTCTTTTTTCTCGTCTTCTCGTATTCTTTAATGTGACTTTCAATGACTCAATATCTAAAACATGTAACTTCTGTGTGAATATCCAAAATGATTTCTGGAAAAACGTTTGGACTAGTTATGTCTCACTTTGTGAAACTCACACTGTTAACTCTTGGCATGAATTCCTATCAATGCCAGTTTGGTAAAATGTCAAATTCAAAATTGCTGTTAAACCTTTCTTTGATAACAACTTCTGAATCCTTAATAATGGCATATTCTTAATAAATGATTTTATGAAAAACAATGGCAATTTTTATTCTTATGAAGAATTTCAGTATGGAAACATTTGAAAACATTTTGGCTCCTTTGGCAGTAATTACACAGACACCGGACAGGTAACGCTAATAATTAATTGCATTTATCTAAACATTTGTCATGGAAGATCGCTCTTTGGCTCTTTTATCTACCTTTCAAACTTTTTCTACAGTTCTAGTTAATTCTTAAACCATCCACCAGAAGTCTTTGATCTTTAGTTATTTCTGTTTTTTTTTCTTGAAAACACTTGGTAAAGCATAGTTTAAACGTATGTCTTTGCTAATAACTCCGAGTATATACATTATGGATAACAATAGCTGAGATGTTCTAAATATTGTTTGCCCTGAGTGTTTACTTAAATAATAATGTATTTACAATTTTCAAAACCTTTATTTATCCATCTTAGGTGGTTTAGCTATTTTCGTTTTCGCTGCCTAGACCATCCTTCTTATGGTGGAGAATACTATTTTTCATCTCTTTATATAATAAATTAACAAACCTCTTTGACTTAAAACTTGTATTGCTTTATACAAAGGAAGAACATTGAAAGAAAATTATAATTTTACAATGAATTATAAAAACCCTTCATAGTTCCTTTATGGTTAAATTTTATATATACTTGGACACTGACTATGTACACATTGTACATTTATTATTTCTTGAAATACATATATGTATGAATTGTATAATGTAATATGCTTACCTGAAAAATAAATAGTTACAAAAAAACAACTTCTGTTACACTTATTTCTTACATTAAGATACATGTATATGTCTTCTTGATATCGACTAGTTGCCACTTGTTACGTCTGTATTTGTGCAATTTTATGTACATGTATTTATGCTCACATGGGCCTTTGGCATACTGAAATTGCAAAACATTATCTATCTATCATAATGTTGGGGCTATGTATATGAATGACAAGTACACGTTATAAAGATAAGATTATTTGTACTTTAAAAGTTCATTTTATTATTTAAAAAGAATGGAGGAACACTAAATGTTAGAATGCTGGGAATACGACGATAAGGGTTGCTTGGATCACATGTTCACATATTATCCAACAGCTTTCCTATTCCTTTGAAAACAGACATAATATTAACTTAAGATGCTCCGAGTCATCGTTTCGATCAAATTAATATAAATTAGCTTGATAGAATCCCTTGGGTGATTGCTATTCAACTGCCGTCTCCACATTTCTTTTCCAACTGCTGCTAGATCATTGAAATTAAAATACGAAAATTGAATTAAATTGTCTAGAACAAGCTCATGGAACATACATATTGTTAATTAAGAATAATCAATACGCTAGATACAAAACAACTGAATATTCGCAGAGTTTTATGAGTGTATATTTAGTCCAAAAATAACTCGTATATCGAAATGTTAAGTGTCAAGAGTATGATAAATATGTACTGCCACGTATTACTGTGATAAATCAATATAAAGGGTGTTAAAAAAGTGTATTCACAAAGGTTAAATTCAGATATAATGAGAATAATGCTGTTGGCTTTACTTCGTATAATGAATATTACTGCTTTTATAATGAATTTCTGTATTATTTAGAATTCTCAAGCTGAACTAAACAATTGGTCCATAGTGACATGGATGAAGAGTGTCCGTAGTGACATGGATGAAGAGTGTCCATAGTGACATGGATGAAGAGTGTCCATAGTGACATGGATGAAGAGTGTCCATAGTGACATTGATGAAGAGTATTTTTAAAACTATTAAAATTCAAACGGTGAGAACGAACTTTTTTAATACCCTGTAATACACAGTTCATTAATTTTGTACATATATAATAAGAGTCAGGAATACCATTTTTCCTTTATATTCGACTCAAGCCGCACTTTTTAGTTCTTATTCGAGTATTAACACTTTGGTTCATAAGCAATTGGTATAAATATCTCAATGTCAATTGGTGTGTCGTCTGCCCAACAGACAAGAGCGATAGTAATTTCAAATTATGTTCGAAGAATCAGGAGAAAGACGTGAAGACAATATCTAATCCACCATCTTCACAGTATAAGAGAAATGTCATGTACCATGTCATTTATTTGATGTGCAAAGTCTCATTTTGTACGATCGTATTTCTTGTTAAGGCTGTGAGTAATTATTCAAGTGTGCGATACCCCGGCCGAATTATACAAATTGGTCCTACTGAATGTTTCTTGTTTTTTTTCTGCGTAGTTTTGTTTCTCGTTACATTGCCTCAGTCAGCAACAGAGTTTGACGTAATCGGGAAAAAAAATCTTTAAAGTGTAACCGGCCTACCGACACGTAAGAAAATATTCCGGACTTCTATGCCACTTGACTTTTTACGTTCTATTTGAGATTAAATATTCTCGTTGAATTTCCGGTTTTGTAGAACAAGTTGAAATAAGTTAATGCATAATCGATACTGCTTTGGTAGACGTTAAATACTAAATTGAATATTAATTTAACATATTGCCTGAAAGCGTTTGAAAGAAAACATCGTAATATGTTGTTTAGTTAGTCTGGTTATTATCAATGAATATTTAACAAAGCATTCATTCTTACTTTACAAATCGCAATGATTATCTGCTAAAGGTATTCCTCAGTATCGTTTACTTAAATATGAATATAACCTTACAAAGGAATGATGGTAAGATATTTCTTAGTTGTTGGGGACAACAGTCGAAACATTATGTTTGGTTTGTTGTATTCTGATGTTGTCAGTAGACAACACGATTAACCATCTGTAGGCGAAGAGAACACGTGTGTTTTCAGTGTTGAAATCACCCGTTCTGTACCTCTGATAAAGATGTCTAGAACAATATGTTACTATACCTGGTTGGAATATCAGTATCCATAGCAAGCAAGGCAAACAAACCAGACCGAGCTAATATTTAAATACACATATTGGAATATTGTCAGTTGTTTTCGGAAGCAACATATCCCTCGCAAAAGTAAATGTGTCATTCAAGTTTTCTTATGTTTTAATTTAAGGTCAATCATAGCAAAATGTGTGAGGTAACCTCCAATATTGGGGAAGGGCAATGTGTTTATTATTTCAAGGTCGCCTTAAAATGCACACATGAGTCAGGAACCAAGCAAACGTCTAAGGATGGCACAAGGTTTTAGCATTAGCAACATGTATTGTCTCGTAGTTTTGTGGTATAGATATTTCCTTGATATTACTTCAGATATTGGCGGTTAATTGTCTCTGACGCCGATGGCAAAGTTTCACCCTATTTGCTTATCATTGTAAACAAGCGCTCCAGCTTAAGTATATATTATGCTCATTTTTTGTTAATTTTTTTACCGAAGCAAACATGAAAAATATGTTTCCTACAGTTAAAACATCAATAAACATGCATTAACAAAGAATGAACTCACAATATATTGATCATTGTTTGGTGCAAAAAATGATGTACATCATAAAGTTTAAAAAAAACTTCCAGTTATTTTAACAATCAGGCATTTTTACAAGTTTTGTCTTTTAGTAATATGGTACAAAAGATATTTTCAATCGGTTATGCATTGCAATGGTTCTTATTAGAGATGTTTACCCAATGCAATAACAATACTGGATGAATCCAATTCAAACATTTTATGTTCAGATGAGCCATATACATCTTTAAATAAAAAAACATTAATACATTATATTCAACATACAAGTCAATAAACGACAATTAAACAAGGCTACACAACAAAGGTTTAATTAATTTAAGAAATGTTGTGTCATGTCTTATTTGACATCAGCCACATCATTCAACCATTACCAATAATGTAACGCTCAGCTTCTAGACTCGTTCTGAATAATGCTTTAGCTTTTATATTTCCAATGTATCACATATGAAAGGAGATAAATGAATTGAAATGTATTGTAACCTGTCGCGTCGCCATGTACACACCACACCCGAGGACCGATATATGGCCTCCTGATTATTTATTGTGTACTCTCAAAAACTAACGTATTAGGCTCATGTTTGATTTCGACTTTTATTATCATTAGATCATTCGCTGAAAACTTTTAAAGGTCACTTGATACAGTACGGGATTCTACAACATTGATTTTATATCATAGCGACTGTCCAAGAACCATTCGTCTTTTAAGTAAAAATGAATGAAGAGGTCGAACAGGAAATGCTGCACGCAAAGAGCAAATCTATCATAGAAGCACAATGCGTCATAAACATTTACACGTATATATGTGATTGTAAACAATTACAAAGGAAACAAGGGCGCAAAAGGCAAACATAAATGATGGTTGGAAGTAGGCGTACCGCCTTGGACAGGTCAATGGCAACAACACCAATGTGGTTTGCAAAACCGTACAGGGTGGATAGTCTCTTGACTAAAGTTAATACTTCTGAAGCCAATTGTCCTCATATAACCCCTTCATGAAACATTTTATTCCTTGTTGGAAATATGTAGCTAAACTATCGTTTAGAAAATGTCATCAAAACCACAAATTGAACTATCGAAGTGAAGGTTACTTAATAATCAAACATTATGTATGAAACAACAGCAACAATGGTACTGTCATTTAAATGGTGTAATATTCTATATTTTATCATATATATTTAAAATATGACAGACCTATGGATACATACTATAAAACAATTCGTTTGTTTGACTTACTTGACATTGCCATTTTACAGGAAATAAAAAAGGAAAACAATTCTAATTTAAAATTTAACTAAAGTAAAGGATTTGCACATTTTTACCTGTATTCTATTTTGTGTAATATCATTGCTCTTGAATGGATGATACATTCTTGCTAATAGCTATCGCTAGGACTTGATAATCCGTTATCGAAGAGTGCTAATTTTCCGATAGAAGCAGAATCCATCGAGTGTCGCTGGCGTACTGTGTACTACGTTACCATAATCGGAAATACCAATGATGGCAGTAGACGCTTTCTTATGGCTTGTGCTGGGTTTGGCATTACAATGTCAAATTCTGGTATGTATTTTTAGTATTATTACTTATTATCAAACAATATGTGTATAGTTTAGTAATGTATTTAACTTCACATCATTTAGTGAATGGTGTGTTTATGTCAATATCTGTTGTTTTCCATTACTGAATTGTTAATTTCAACATAACACTAGCAATCGTTTTGGCTACAAGTTCTGTTCCTGTTGGCTTATTGTGGAATTTGGTTTGCTTTCTAGTCCAAGTAAAAATTAGGTTCTTTAAAGGTGTTTTTTCCATAAAACTATTTGGTGCATCAAAACAGCATCTTCAGGGGGGAAAAGAGATATTACTTAATGTACCAATGTCGTTGCACGTATTTCAATCATATTTATAATCTAAGTAGCCTTGATTTATCTTGAAACTTATATAATTAGGTCTCTTCTGAAAAGATCAAGTGATTTCAATTCCTTCCGTGACATTTAGCTACCACCTCTGCTTAACGCGGAAAAGTCGTCAGCCGTTTAAAGGGCAAGTTAAACTAGTTTATAATTAATTCCGGACAAACAGATTATGCCAAGTGACTGCCTTGTACATTTAACTGGAATTATGTTGAAAAAGCGTTAAATCCCATTTAAAAACAAAATAAAGCGATTAAATTTAAAAAAAACACACACGCAAAAGTCCGTGATTACTAAATGTCGTTATGGTAAAATAGTTATGTCATATTTAATGTTCGCTTTGACAAAGTTGGATGGGCCTTATTGGCGAATAATCTGTCAGTATAGATTTAACTTTATTATGCATTGTGATCTTATCAAGATGACGCGTTTTCTGTTAGAACGTCGTTTCTAATTCATGTTTGTACACTATTTTATGGAAGACGTATTTTCGTCCATAATTCGAGAAAATTTCCCCATTAAAACGTCAACGTCAAAAGAAAATGCGTGCAATTGTCTATTTATAAAAGTCTATTATGTACACACAAACAAAACAGAGCAAACTCTCAAGAATATTTATATAGCAACTAATCCTCTTACAATCATCATTGTGATACATCTTTACAAACAATCAAGATTCGGTGAAGCATGAAACTGTCAACAACAGCCGGTGTTTGGATCATTGGATCTCCTAACGTGTTATGCTATGGAGAGGTTGCACTGTATAAATCAGTCCATGCTTTCTCAAGTGGCAAAAAGCGCCATTATTGTGTTATAACTGGCGTATAAAACATTACGTTACTTTATTTTCACATTTATTTTAGAAGCTTTTTTAATTAATTGAGATAAAAAAAATGGAATTTGTTACTCTTAATAGTGTTTTATTACATTAAACATTTTGTTAGATTTCGACCTACAGTTTATTTGTCATTTCGATACAAGGTCATTCCTTAAAACTGTTTGTATGCGGTGCCCTAATTTACACCATTATTGATAGGCGATAAGTCGTTTTCAACAGATTTTAATACCAAAAGAGATACTGCACGCAATAACCAAAGATTTAGCCCGGTCAGATACATTAAGTTTTGCTTCCCAAAAAATGTCCATGTGATCAACAATCAAACATTCCATAACGTAACCGAAGTATATTGTTTACGATTACGGAAAATTAATAAACTCGTTATATTGTTACCCAAGAGCAACTTAGTAATTGGATGAATTAATTAATTTAATAAACCCTCAATGAATGAATACGTAAAAATGTGTAAAACGTAGTGCGTGTTCCCAATGCTCAAAGCCAACACCTCGTTGTGTGCAGGTTCGTAGTACGTACGATTCCGGAAGTAGGCTCATTCAAAGAATCCCTTTATGATATTTTGCCTCAGCGCTCGACAATTGACCGTATGGATCGTAATAACATGCTGCTTAAACACATTTTTATTGTATTAATCAACAGTATAAAAAATATCATGTAAATCTTAGTCCATCGGTTTGTTTTAGAGCTCGTGTAATTTGCTTTGTAACAAAAACTTGTCATTTTCTGGACAAATTCTCAATTGTGTGTGTCGTTGATTTCCCAAAGTAGTCGTTTTTCCTCATTTTCTCTAAAAGCTGTTAATTCTTGAACAAAAAAGAATAAATAAAACTTGGTTACACACTTCTTGAAATCCCTTGGTAGCAAGAAAGCACTCTTTCTCCGCGGAATTAAGTTAAGCACTGCGAGGAATAAATTGTTCAAATAAAAAGAAACAACAAGCATGTTGGAAAATTTAGTAATTTAATGTACTTAACGATTTAACGAATTTATTTTTGTTTTTACAAAGTAAGTTACTTTGCTTCTCAATTGTTACTTTAATGTGAGCAAATATGAAAACTACTGGTACAAACTTGTGTCGGCAGCATACTTGTTTTAGCGTGTTCTCACCGTGTCCTTCTGTGTTGTCTTTTTAAAAATGTAACTTCTCGTTTTGATGATAAGCATGTTCAGGTATCAAACGTATGACCGGTAATAACTAGTTGATCAAAGTGGATTTACATCATTATATCCATCCTAGCCAATCAGGGTCTGGACATGGGTTTCTTTCCTGATTATTATGTAGTTTAACTTTCGCCGATATTTCAAGTTCTCGCACGACATTATTTTTGTGCCTTCACAAACAATAGAGCGTTTGAATAAATCATAAGATTGAACTTTCAAATTGTTTAAGTTATTTACTGTAACTAAATAGGATTTTCTTGGTTCGATTCCTTGAATATTCCTTGTGACAAAACATGATAAGCTGAAAAGTAATCAACCAATTATAAAAATGATGAATCGAACAGACGTGTTCCAATTTCTAAATTTCTAACAAAGCATCAGTTTATTTGTGTTAAAGTAAATAATTGTGATTTGTCTGGGCGTTACCTTACAACTGACGGACGACTACATACCAAACAGACGTTTGCAATGGTCGATAACGACGTGTGGATCTGTTGTAGTGTTCACAGATTTACACCATGATACACTTGACGCTTCTACAAAGTGGGCAATGTAATGGTCGTATCAACTGTAACTTAACTCAATCAGTACTGCAGACAGTGAGACATCCGACACGCCATCACCCACTGTATATTCCTATTGAACCATTAAAACATTTAAAGTGTAAACTTTCACTAATATATTAATGGTCTGCGCACAGTCTGGTATGTGAGGACATCGCTTAGTTGTAGGCGTTATGTATATGGTGACTCGGCATTAACATATCGTCGCCAAGTTTGAATGCCATAGTTTGGCCAAATTTTCTGTCTGTGACAGTGCTAAAATAACCGTTTGGCTCAAGTCTCGTTATTGTATCTGGTCATTAATATAATTTGCCATCTCCTGTGTGATTCTAGGCGGGCAATCGGTTAATTTCTACTGCACATACTCATCAGCTTGCGAATACGTAATTGCAACTAAGGAAACTCTTCAACGCGCTTGAATATTTCTGTCGAAATTCTTCGCAAATGTTTGACATGTATTCTATTTTACGTATTATTGTAAAGGTCGGTAATTATGTTCCGTCGCAATACACGCATTAAAGACAAGACTTTGACTAAAAGCCGTTTTGTTTTCAAGAGTACGGAACATGAATATCGATCTTTTTGTACAGCGTTGTTCATTATATATGTGTTATTATTTTGGAGTTTTAATGTTCAATTATAAACATGATTCCACACTGAAACTTGAGCATAAAATAAGTCAATACAATATCACTCTATAATTGTAATTCGGCGTAATAGCCCTTTTCTTTACCGAAACATGACATTGCGTTGATCAAATCACTGTTCCCTGATATTTTTCTGTTTGAAAGCGTTAAAATGTTCTAGGCTTCTCGCAAACAACACAGGAACAAGTTCAGAAAATAATAATAGAGTAGGCCTAAGATTTTATATTCCGTGGTATTTATTTTGTATCTGATGTACATGGCAGTTTAATTTCAAGAAAACTACATATTTCAATTTACGCACGAAATCAACACCTTATACTTCCAAACTTCTTGCAAATTCATTCTACAAAGACATTATCTGTCTTTTATGCCAACTAAGAACATTTTCTTGTCAATTGATAGTGACAGCTACAATGGTCTTCAAACTATGGAAGTTGTAAGTAATGTACGCAAGGATGAAAAGCCGCTTTTCGGGTGAAATTGCTTCCAACTAAGTAAAGATGTCACGCTTTTGCTATTCCGTAATGTGTACTCTCATTTCTGAATTGAAGTGTTTCAGTCTTAAATTGTATTTAGTGTAGCTATAGGTGAAGCTGTAGGTGAAGGGTGTATCATTTTCGTTTTGATCTACTATAACAACAACACAAAGCAAGTGATCGAAAACGCCCACCGCGACGTATAAGAGGAAAATGATAATAGTTTAGATACGATTCAGTGTCTGGTTGTTCCGTGTACTATGTATATAAAGGTTTGCGAATAACTTTAGATATATGGGCATGTACCCTGGAATGAAGACACGTAGCTGGATTTGGGAAAGTAATTGATTTACTACAATGTCCTCAGTCAATAAGATGCGCGGATGGGCGTTGTTTCATATTTTTGGCAGTCTCTGACATATTTGGCCCAAATACACTTGGTCTCTTTTCTGAGAAAAAACGCACCAAAGATGACGTCTTGTTTTCACATTTTGACGTCATTTATTTCTTATTTTTTGCAACAGCTAGTTGAAACAGTTGAGTTAAATATTTATGATTCAGCGACAAGCAGAAACAAAACAATTAACATCGAGACGGCCCTTTTTTTAGGAAAATAATAATATACATTTATTTGTAAAATATTATTGTATCTGAAAACATATTTGATGTATTAAAATTTCTCAGATTATTTTGTAGATCTAGTCTTGATGACCTTATTAAAAATGCTGTAATTCCCTTTAAAGTGTCGTTTTGCAATTTTTTTGTTTTCTAGTGACTTACAAATATCCTTGCATTCAGAAACGTTAATAACTCAATTTCGCCCAGATATGTCATTTGGGCCAACAATCTCATAGACTGACACATTTTGGGTTTCCGTTTACATGGCATTTCAGTAAGCATTAACTGACTCATAAGCTGATATTATTACGAATGTCATACAGAACGAGATCACACATCAAAGCGTCTACCTCCGTCATAAAGCTGGGGTGCAACACTATTACTCCAGAGGTCACGGGGTATAACCTGATGTGCATCCCACTGTGTTTTGCGTTTGCGACCGAGTGAAGCGTTCAAGACTGCTGAAATTATAGCTTGTATCGTCCATTTAAATTCTATATACGGAACACATTCATAAAATTACCATCAGCTGCTCGATTTAAGCGTTTTATGATAACATTCAATAATTTTACTCCATATATCAAAACAAATATCATGGATGAACGAATGTAGCGAGTTGCAAGTCTGTCAGCACTCTTAAACCGATATATGATCCTTCCATGGGGACATTGGGATGCACAAATATGATGACGTTAACCATAGACGGTATTGTGCATTGATGACGTTTTCGGCTTAGGAGCGAACATGAACGAGCATGGAATGTTTAAAAGAATCTTCAAGGCCATGCACGTTTGCAATCCATTGATATTCACTATTAATCGTCTCTCTGTTAAACCAGAAATGTCACGGGTACTCAAGAAGTGAATGTTTGGGGGCGAGTTCTTACATTTGTCCATATGTCAAATTCAAACAAACGACGCCAGCTTTTTCCACAAGACATCGCTTTGTATCAATTTTAAGATGAATTTAGACATTCGCGGTCGTTCAGACGCTAAACGATCATACAGAAACATCCAAATAAGTATTGGTCAGAACATTAACACTACTACTCACCTCGCTAAAACGATTCCCTCTGTCGCAAACGCATCACCTGATGGAATACACATCGGGTCATACATCAGTGTCAGTTTAAATAAGATAAATATAATATTTGGTTTTGATTTATTTTGGTCATGTTTATCCTTCTTATTTGCTCTGCGGCGAGAAAGTATACGTCGAGACATGAATATTTAAACAATAATCAATGCGCTAACACAATAACGACCCGGTGTAAATGTGATTGCTACGCTTAGCTTAGAATAAAAACACGTGCAATTATTTTTTATACTTTTAGATCGCAGATACATCTTCCAATGAGCGATTTAATGCTGGATTAACCTCACAGAAGTCAGAGGTCAGTGCTATAAACGAAATTAGTCTTTCGAAAGAAAATGGAAACTTGAACGAAGAAGATGACAATGCTGTGAAAAGGCACATTGGCAAGTTGGAGAACGCCATGCAACAGAAAGGCGAAGAGTATGATGTTACAAGCGAGAGAGAAGGAGTACATACCAACAAAGATGGAGCAGCCTTCGAGTTTGAACACAGTCTAACAAAGCGATTCACGGATACTGACGGTGGTTATGAGTTGGCAAACAGGGATGACTCGGTCAATGGTATTGGCCTTGAAGGGCTTTACGCGTTGGATCCGTATGGCTATTACAATGTATATGCTCCAGATACCGTTGGTAATTCCGACATTGTTGATAGTCCTATTGACAAGCGTCATAACTCAAGATGGAGTTTGATTAACCGGAAACTGGCAGAATTGAATGGCAATAATAAACGTGACAATGCCAAGAGACAGGGCAGCCGGTGGCTTATTATTCAAAATAAGCTTAATCAACTGCACAATCGGAACTCAAAGCGTGGAATTGGAAGATGGAATAACAACAAATGGGCGTTGGAAAAGAATGGCGAACAGAAGGCGTGATTTTCAAAACATTATACAGAACATGTATACATTATAAAAGTTATATAGGATATTTGTAGAGCATTTTGAAGCCAATAATGCTGAATAACGCAGACAGAAACCATTTATTGAATTGGTCATCTTTATAATGAGCTCGGATATAGAATAGAAACTCGTATTTCGTGAATTAGAAGACAATCATAATTACAGCCTAGTGTGTTTAACTACGAAGAAGAGTGTTTGAGATGTATCGCAACTTTAAAAAGACGGTTTCACACAACACAATGAAACAATTTTGACATCGTTTACCACACATTGCTCTGATGACTCAATAGCTGTGCGTTTACTTCATATGAAAACATTTTAAGCATTTATGTAATAAGCAACAGGTCGTAATAGAGTATTAATCCACACTTCCACATCATTACATAGTAAGTTAATAAAATGAATGCAATATCACTTTAAGTTAGTAAATTCAGTCAAAATCCAAACGTGTTAAATATTTTGTATAATTTCAGTAAAAATGTTGACAATTATATTTCCTCCGCATTCTTGATTTTAAATTCGTAAGTTAAGGATAGATCTGTGTGCATAGTCGTTAGTTCGCTTACCTCGCCAACTCTTAACTGTAATACATTGAAAAAAGACACAACGCAAGTCAGTAGTAAAACCATACAAAGAACATCGATTAACAAATGAACGACATTTATTCAGAACAGAATGGCAAACCAAATTCAAAAGGGGAACAACTCAAGCGATGCATATGATAAAACCCAATATACCGTGTAGCACATAATATAATAACGCAAAATTTATAAATTGATTCTTGAAAAGCATAAGAACCGTTATGGATTTGGACTGAGCGTCATACAAATTTATGTCGAGTAGTTTCAATAGCAATTCGTATACTAACGCTGTCGCTTTATTTTCGCTTTTTTTTCCGAATGCGATGGATTCGCAAATGCTAAAGTCGCTTGAAGAACAATACACTATACGGAATGATCGATTTTGCTGAGAATAGCAGTGGTACAAGACCTAAAGACGAATCGTCAATTACGATGGAAGCAAAACTTTTACCACTTTGGCATTGCAATTGTCTTTATACTTACTTACGAAAAACAAAATATCCATATTTGTCATGCACTCATTTCATCAATACAGGTGCCTGCAGTGACTCAATTTAGAATATATTGGGGAAATGATTAAGTAGCAGTATATATGACCATGTGCAATGCAATCAGATCATACGTGCCCACGAACACTGTGACACATCGTATTATATATAACGGAGCATTACACGTAAACTAGTAAACATCCCATATCTTTGCAAACAGAACACATAAAGAATTTGACGCATCGTATTACTTGGCGAGCAGAACATACACGAAACTTTGACATACCGTATCACTTGGTGAACAGAACGTACACGAAACTTTGACATGCCGTATCACTTGGTGAACAGAACGTACACGAAACTTTGACATATCGTATCACTTGGTGAACAGAACGTACACGAAACTTTGACATACCGTATCACTTGGTGAACAGAACGTACACGAAACTTTGACATACCGTATCACTTGGCGAGCAGAACATACACGAAACTTTGACATACCGTATCACTTGGTGAACAGAACATACACGAAACTTTGACATGCCGTATCACTTGGTGAACAGAACATACACGATACTTTGACATACCGTATCACTTGGTGAACAGAACGTACACGAAACTTTGACATACTGTATCACTTGGTGAACAGAACGTACACGAAACTTTGACATGCCGTATCACTTGGTGAACAGAACGTACACGAAACTTTGACATGCCGTATCACTTGGCGAACAGAACGTACACGAAACTTTGACATACCGTATCACTTGGCGAGCAGAACATACACGAAACTTTGACATGCCGTATCACTTGGCGAGCAGAACATACACGAAACTTTGACATGCCGTATCACTTGGCGAGCAGAACATACACGAAACTTTGACATACCGTATCACTTGGCGAGCAGAACATACACGAAACTTTGACATACCGTATCACTTGGCGAGCAGAACATACACGAAACTTTGACATACCGTATCACTTGGCGAGCAGAACATACACGAAACTTTGACATGCCGTATCACTTGGTGAACAGAACGTACACGAAACTTTGACATGCCGTATCACTTGGTGAACAGAACGTACACGAAACTTTGACATACCGTATCACTTGGTGAACAGAACGTACACGAAACTTTGACATACCGTATCACTTGGTGAACAGAACATACACGAAACTTTGACATGCCGTATCACTTGGTGAACAGAACATACACGAAACTTTGACATGCCGTATCACTTGGTGAACAGAGTATACACGAAACTTTGACATGCCGTATCACTTGGTGAACAGAACATACACGAAACTTTGACATGCCGTATCACTTGGTGAACAGAACATACACGAAACTTTGACATACCGTATCACTTGGTGAACAGAACATACACGAAACTTTGACATGCCGTATCACTTGGTGAACAGAACATACACGAAACTTTGACATGCCGTATCACTTGGTGAACAGAGTATACACGAAACTTTGACATACCGTATCACTTGGTGAACAGAACATACACGAAACTTTGACATGCCGTATCACTTGGTGAACAGAACATACACGATACTTTGACATACCGTATCACTTGGTGAACAGAACATACACGATACTTTGACATACCGTATCACTTGGTGAACAGAACGTACACGAAACTTTGACATACTGTATCACTTGGTGAACAGAACGTACACGAAACTTTGACATGCCGTATCACTTGGTGAACAGAACGTACACGAAACTTTGACATGCCGTATCACTTGGTGAACAGAACGTACACGAAACTTTGACATACCGTATCACTTGGTGAACAGAACATACACGAAACTTTGACATGCCGTATCACTTGGTGAACAGAGTATACACGAAACTTTGACATACTGCATCACTTGGTAAACAGAACATGCACGAAACTTTGACATACTGCATCACTTGGTGAACAGAACGTGCACGAAACTTTGACATATCGTATCACTTGGTGAACAGAACGTGCACGAAACTTTGACATATCGTATCACTTGGTGAACAGAACGTGCACGAAACTTTGACATATCGTATCACTTGGTGAACAGAGCATACACGAAACGTTGACATACTGCATCACTTGGTAAACAGAACATGCACGAAACTTTGACATACTGCATCACTTGGTGAACAGAACGTGCACGAAACTTTGACATATCGTATCACTTGGTGAACAGAACG
Source organism: Mactromeris polynyma (assembly GCA_032209605.1). NCBI lineage: Eukaryota > Metazoa > Mollusca > Bivalvia > Venerida > Mactridae > Mactromeris > Mactromeris polynyma. The sequence continues at coordinate 34,281,131 of JASFXZ010000004.1, forward strand.
TGCAAGAAACTTTGACATATCGTATCACTTGGTGAACAGAACGTGCACGAAACTTTGACATATCGTATCACTTGGTGAACAGAGCATACACGAAACGTTGACATACTGCATCACTTGGTAAACAGAACATGCACGAAACTTTGACATACTGCATCACTTGGTGAACAGAACGTGCACGAAACTTTGACATATCGTATCACTTGGTGAACAGAACGTGCACGAAACTTTGACATATCGTATCACTTGGTGAACAGAACGTGCACGAAACTTTGGCATATCGTATCACTTGGTGAACAGAACGTGCACAAAACTTTGACATACCGTATCACTTGGTGAACAGAACATGCACGAAACTTTGACATACCTTATCACTTGGTGAACAGAACAAGTTCTATTTTGATCGACATGTGCTGTATGCATTAACAAAGGATAACTTCCTTAATTTAAGGAGTGTCTCATTTACGTATGCTTTTGTATGATGATCCGATGTTTCAGCCGGGTGTACTCCGGTATGACAGTGGTCATTAGCAAAATCAATATGTAAATCGTAAATAGTTTGAAAAAATTAACATTTAATAAAATAGTGTAATGTTTTTCCTGAATACTTGGACATGTCTGTGTTTGATACGGATTATACTGAATACAAAAGTTGCATGTATAAATGTCAGGGTATAACATTTCTTAGCACTTGGACTACTTGTCTTGTGGAAGTTCTACTAACACAATTTGAATCAAAGTAGGTTATAAATTCATCCAAGGTTACTAGACTAATGCGTTCCTCACTTTACTATTTCAAAATATACTGCGTCACCGTTCGGGAAAATTTTGGACTTGGACCGGACGACAAACTGAGGAAATAACTTACATAATCGTATATGTTTGGCAATTTCAAACGGGATTTGTAGAACAGTAGAACTATTATAAATTCAATTCAAATTGCTGTTTCATGTCGGTAAAGAGAGCATTGAATAAGGCAATCTATTTACGGGATTTATTTACTTCTTTGAATGAATCCGCATTTGACCCTAGCGTATACTTGCCCAAAATTAAAATATTCCCAACTCCTTTCACTAAGTTTAAACGAAAATATGTTGTTTCCTGATAATAGTGCCTAGGGGTATTGCTGAATGATCATCCATTATCTATACGTTATTTGAATTGGTTTGGTGTGCGTTTCCATTAACATTTACTTTGCTAAAGATGAATTAACTTGCGACAACAGGACGTGAACTTTCGCCTAATGAAGTCTTCATATTGTATTATCGGAAAGGAACATCACTCCCATGTTCATAATAAAAGACATTGCATTAACACAACCAACTAATTACTGGTATACGCACTATGTGTTGTGTGAGTTTTACTGCTATTAATAAAAGTCAATTCAATGTTCTACTGGTATTCAAAATACTTTTTCTTGCGTTGTTATGGCTTTATTTACAAACGTAAGGCAGTCTAATGGTTACGTCACTCTAAATACATTTTTCACCGTCGTTTCACATTTAAGCACTTTATAGCTTGCCAATAACCATTGTATTGTCGAAGACACGTATTTTCGGATGCGTTATCTCCCTTTAACAGAAAATGTCCGAACGTGCTCTGCATGCCTTTAATTAAATGGCCGTATATAGTCAGTAAAGTGCAGCGTGCAAGTTCAAATCTTCGATGTAGGTTATAGTGCTTTTTCGAGTTTTTTATCGGTTTTAGATGACAAGTTTAATAAATTCAATAAATCATGAACGCGAATATAAGAATCTGTTCATGATATAACAGCAGAAACAGCTGATTTTCGTTCAAACATTACCTTTACAAAAGTATGGCGTGTGTTATTCGGTCTTTTGTAAACAAAAGATGACACAACAAAAAGTAGTTCGAACAAATATATTTTCATTTCTCCACCGGAAGATACTAGTTCAAATAATTGTACCACATTTCATATTCAAATTAACTAGTCAATAATTATCAATGAAACAAAATGTCATACTTCGTATAAAATAAATATTGAACAATGTAGCGTGTTTACGTCATGTTCCTTTTGCTTTATCGTCACGCACGCGAGTTGTTATTTTATATAGTGAATTATACATGAGTGTTATTACGACACTACACCGTATTATATGATATAAATATGGATATCATTTTGAAATGTTGCTAATATAATGCCGCACACATTATTCGTCTGCACAAACATAATACAATATAGATTGCCACCTATTTGACGCGTTGTGGTCTTTAGGACAATGAATATATTATGTTGTCAATGATCGTTTGTTTCATCGAATGTGCCAAACGACACGGTTTATACTGGAAAGCACGTTTATAGCCTGTTTATATGCCATGTGTACTGAACTGCTGACCAGAGCCTATTGTTCACCAGCCCCAGAATGCAGAATTTCGTTATCATTTCAAGACTGAGTCAAACGTATCATGAATCAGATGCTGCAGTTTCGAGACTGATAACCAAACTCAGATGTTTAACGTCTGGTCCTGGTTAACCTACTTCGTTCAGGCGATCTTAGAACATCCGAGAAATGAGAAAGCTCTAATTGAAGCGGCCCGGAGAAATCCCTATTTTACTTGGGAAAAACAAATGGAATTCAAGACACTACATCTCAGAAGTCTTATTCATACTGTTACAGTCAGACATGTATGTATCGATCATTAAGGAAATAACAGGGCGGTTGCCAGTAGTCATTTTGATTCCCTGAGCGGATTACCATCTGCTGCAAGCGGCACTATAACTAGTGTATCCAAAGCGCTGTATTAACGTGTACAAACCATAATTATCAAAGTATCTCGCATTACACAACAGTCACATCACGACCGTTATACAAAAATCGGTTCATGTTCGATCCAGCCTCGTTTTCGAATATTTTCATAACAACGCGTGATGCATATGATATAACTTTATATCCTCCACATATACGGAGAGTATAACATATATACAAGATATTATAGTACATGTACATGCAATGTGTAGTGCTTGCAAAATATTAAACATGGCAACCAAACATGATAAAAGCACACGCACTCACGCACTCACGCACGCACACAAGCACGCATGCGCACCAACACACGCGCGCACACACACAAATGAAATCAAATAATTGTCTATTAGACCTATAAGACCTATATGTCATGCAGGATAGAAAAGTGCATTAATAAATCGTACTCAATACATCGATATGTACACAATGTTTAAGGTTATAGCACAATGTCTGAGCTAAACACTATTTTATGTCTTAGCGAAACGAAAATCAAGACAAGAATAAGTGAAAAGTTGCGAAAAAAAGACATGCAACATGCTCAAAAACAGACAAGATGTATAAAAACAGAAGTAACAGATACATTAATCAATGTATTTCTACCATTGGTATACAGAACGCAGTCAAGAAAGTGGTTTCTCGGCAGTACGGAGATCGCTGAAAAGGACAATTATATCCATCTTGGGATTAGGCATAACAAGTACATGTGTTATACCGATAATGTGATTGACTCCGGAAAAACGCTACGCGGTACACTAATAAGCATAATGAATAATTCCTTCAAACCGGAAAATCTAAGTCCAGCAACATGGAGAACTATATACAAGCACATCGTCATACCAAAATCTCTATATGGATGTGGTTTTGTGGAACAACTTATCATCGTCAAGTGTCCTTACATTAGAACGATCTCATCGCTTCTGCTTAAAACTAATTCAAAATCTTCCATCATATTCTGACACTGACTTAACCCTCAGTATATTTGGAGTCCCTCCAGTTGCAACAGAGATCGATTACCAAAAGTTGCAGTTTTTCGGTCAACTATGCCGACTCCCGTGTTCTTATCTGCCTAAACAAATCTTCACCAAACGCCTGATTCACTATCTAAAAGATGAACGACAGGTCTTAGGTTTTATACCAGACATTATACGGATTATCAAATTGTACAACCTTGAAGATCATTTGACACTGTTCGTGAATGAAGCTCAGTTTCCGACGAAATATCAATGGAAGTCAATACTGCGTGAAAACGTTTATGAAGCGGAATTTGACCAGAGAATTGTACGAATCCGTCATAAACATCCGAATATCATCACCAATGACATATTCTTTGCTAAAAGACCCTGTATCTTTTGGCAGCACAGTAGAGCACTACCAGGGTGTAGAAAAGCATTTGAATGTTCAGCAAGAACTCAGGTCAAGCTGCTCTCATTCAATGGGACAACCGTATGCCCTAAGTGTAATGTAGTGAGTGAGAATTTGAACTTACACCTTATTTTCAGTTGTCCTCTCTATGAGACGATAAGAAACAAACTCTGGTGTGATTTACTTACCATTATAGGAGCCAAAAACTATATCAAACTCATTAACCAGCCAATCTCAAGTCAGTGGTGTGATCTGCTCTCAGGCAACTGTGAAATTACTGATGACATTTTCGAGACACAGTTACTGTTCGCTAAATATTTACAAAAAGTTTCTGTAATGAACTAAGATGTATCCTTGATACTGTTGTGTGACCGGATCACATTGCTAGTGTAAATATCATTGAAATGTGCTATATATGTGTATATATGTCGGACATATTTGTTATCATACTTTGTCATACATGCTGAAAAAGACTATATTGCCTTACTGTATCATTGGCACTTAATTGTATGCATTCACATGATATATATCCATTATAGTATATATATATATCTTTACTACGTACCTTATAGTACCTTTCATTTCCATGGGGATTCTTCAATAGGAAGGTCGTGAAGACTTATTCCTTTGAAGATATAGTCTGATAAGATGATCTTATTAAGATAATTTTTCTTGTTTGTTTCACAAGACTGTACTAATCTCTTGGGAACATTAACCATGAGGTAATGAGCATTTCTGCTAAAGTTATCCTTGGTTGGGGGGTTCGGCTCAGGTACGATATACTTTGTAATTAGTGTAAAGCGCACTTTTCCCAACTTTAATTACATGTTTTCTCATGTTTGTATAAATTTCTTGTATAACTGTTGACCAATGTTTGTAGTATGATAATGTGCTCTCCATCAGTGGAGGTAATAAAAGTATATATACCTCCGGATATGTTCACACTGACTCATGATATTCAATTTCATCAAATCACAGAACTGACTATAACCACAAACTGATATAATAGCGTCCCATAGTTTTTGACGTTCATGGAAGTTTTTTATGGCGGAAGCAAATTAAATGTTCCGTCATATTTTCAATTTGTAAAGCACATTTACGACATAACTGTACATACTGAAATAACCGGACGGTTGCCAGCAGTCTTTTTGATTTCCGGGTTATCGTTTTTTGCAAGCGACACTATAACTACTGTATCCAAAGCGCTGTATTAACGTGTTCAAAACATAATTGTCAAAGTGTGTCGCATTACACAAACCTAAATAAGTCACATTTTTACAAAATGTAACGTCTTCAGTCACATCACGACCGTTATACAAAAATCTCATGTAAAATCGGTTCATGTTCGATCCAGCCTCGTTTTCGAATATTTCCATAACAATACGCGATGCATATGGCGGCCAAATCCCGTCATGCAATCCAAAAACGAATAGTAATGACGTAAGCGTTAAATCATGACCAGAATATATCCATATTTTCGGTGTAGGTCGCTGTTCTGTCAAATGTTTAATCCTTTCTGATATTTCTGTCAAGACTGGTAACATGACTATATTCTGCATCGTTCCTTTTCTTGCGTCATTTCCGCCCAGATATCACTGATCAACTTCCGGTCAAACATGTGTTTCCAATCAGAGGTATGGCGTACATTTGGTGAATCGTGACATACCTCAGGAACCAAAACATCAGCGACCGAAGAAAGGCTTGGTAATCTTGAAATATCTAAATTAAAGATCTCTCCGATTTCATTATAAATTCGGGTAAAATTCTTCGATTTCGACTGAACTACCGTTTCAAATCGTTTGTAACCATTCATCAATTCCACAGCATGTTTACAAAAGCACTTCATTTTTAACCAAGGCTTAATTTTACAAAAATAAAGACTCGGAGAGTGTTCAATTACGACATTGGACAGATGAAAATCTGGTACAAAACCATACAGCAGAGCTATAACACTTTGATATGTCCTGCGGGTACTCGTGCACTGTACGTTAATCTGGTCTTTAAAGGGCGTCTTTGGGTCAATGAGGTACAAATACGCCCGTGAAAAATGTCTACCGAGGTTCAAATGTTGTAAACATCCTCGGCTCGTTAAACTCCCTGCAGAGCAAATGTCTTTGTTTGGGTATAGAGGCCAGTTGTAAAAATGGTTGCCTCTTTGCCATTGTTTCTTTTGCATTTCGTGCATGCGTAAAGGAAACTGTTTAAATAATTCGTCACTTCCGTTGTACCATGATTCGAAGTGACAACTTAATTTCGGAGAAGTGTATTCAGGTATGTTTTGTAAAGACGTTCGGTCACCATGACGAATAAAAACATGAACCATTCGGACAGAAAATCCATTTGGTGTTTTTCCTGAAAAAAACCTTTTGATTTAATGACGTAAAACGTGACGTAACAAAACCCATCGTATATGGTCGGATTTCTATAAATAAACGTTGTTAAAAATATGTATTACAATATATTATTTATCATAAAATAAGACGTGGAATGTGGTATTCCTTACCAACACATTTGTTTTGAGGTCAATACTAGTATCGATTCAAAATTAGTGGAGAATGCAGTATGTTTACAATTGTTCTATCGTTCAGGACCGATCCATGTCAATTCAGGTGAGGAAAGCTGTAACTGCTGTTTAGTTTACTTTTCAAACAAAACAGAACCCCGCGACTTTATCTCCGACAAGCTTACGGACAAACAAGAACATTTCAATACACCTATTTTCAAGATGGTCCAGGTTATATATTCACGTTCGCGGTTAATATAACATCACTATGTAGATGGACTATAGCGTGTTGTTTTAGTATTGAAACACTAATTGAAGTTTACTTATATCAGTCATAAAGTTGTTTCTAGCTGATATTTGGATTTCACAAATGAATTGCAACTCCCACACACACATTGGTGACAGTAAACTTAAAAAGCATGTGACATTATACACAGCAATAATGAAACGCATCATATTACTTGACTCGAATAGCTGATATCTGTAACAGATACTAACTAATAACAATGCAAGAGGAAATAAAAACACATGACAGAAGCAATATGGAAATCGAGATTAATATAAATGGAAGTCATCTAGGAATATATTGTTATTCTCAAAACTGGATTGTAGCAAAACATCGCACAACAAAATTTCCTTTTATTTAATTAAATCTGAATTATAAAAAAACACGAACCACGACTCTAAATCATAACCTTGATCACGCTGTTGGTGGTGGTTTGCATTCCACTATTCCGCAATTACATCTCAGGAAGACGGACACAAGTTTTAACATACCTTCACTTCCTATGGTTGGTTCAAATGGAGAATTGCAGTATTTTTCTACAGATTCGAGACCAGAAGGAATAAAGTTGCGATGCTCTCCATCGGGGACAGAATGATGATACTTAGAATGTTGCTTTAATTCCGCAGTAAGGTTAACATCGATCTTTACACCACTTATATGATTTCTGGAGGATTTCCAAAATAGATATACAAATGAACCTGAAAGAAAAATCTCTTTAATTATAAACAATACAGTTCGTACAGACAGTTATAAACCACAGACGAGGTTAACAAATGATAGATCCATTTTAATTGATTTAGGTCAAGATGCGTTACCATCACCAAGTCAACCGTTTGTCTTAAATTTGAAGATTAATAAAGCTGCATTCTGTGACAGATTTCCACACTCGGTGTTATAACCCTTGACCCATGCCACTTAACAACGTGCGACAGATTTTCACACTCAGTGGTATAACCCTTGACCCATGCCACTTAACAACGTATGACAGATTTCCACACTCAGTGTTATAACCCTTGACCCATGCCACTTAACAACGTGCGACAGATTTCCACACTCATAGTTATAACCATTGACCCATGCCACTTAACAACGTATGACATATTTCCAAACTAAGTGTTATAACCCTTAACCCATACCACTTAACAACGTACGACAGATTTCCACACTCAGTGTTATAACCCTTGACCCATGTCACTTAACAACGTGTGGCAGATTTCCACACTCGGTGTTATAACCCTTGACCCATGCCACTTAACAACGCATGACAGATTTCCACACTCAGTGTTATAACCCTTGACCCATGCCACTTAACAACGTGTGACAGATTTCCACACTCAGTGTTATAACCCTTGACCCATGCCACTTAATAACGTGTATCAGAAGTGAGGACAAAATATTTAGATTTTTCGTTTATGTACACATAACATCATGACATGAACGGAAATTAAGAAACTGATGACGATGACAACCTCCATAATTAAGCATTGCAAGGTAAGATAATAACGTAACATTAAAACATTTAGAATCGATGCCAATGAAGATATACGTTTAAGATACAGTAATTGTGATACAGATGGAGGTTATGTCGATGCTGATGCTGTTGGTGATGATGATAATGATTACGATTCTAATGATGATGAATGAATTTGACGTTGATGATGTATAGTGATGATACCGATGATGATGACGATGTTGATAATGATGATAACTATGATGACGTTAATAATGTCAATGATGATAAATTATTACTAACTGATCATTATTATGATTCTAATGATGACAATGATGATGTATGGTAGTGATTGTGACGCTGTTGATGCATTATGATGATGACCATGACAATACTGATGACGATGATAATAATGATGACGATGATGACTATGACGATGATGTATTACTTACTTAAAATTGCTGAAGTAACCAATAGAAATAATGTACTTTTCATAGTCCAACTACGAGACATTTTGAACAAAGTGCGTCCTCTCTGTCCACAAATTATTCCAACAATAATCCTGTACACCATTGTCACATCTGATGGTAAATATTGCCTATAACAAAATAACGTTTCAAGCATATATTGATAGCAACATTCAACAAGGAACACTTCAGCTGGGAATATACTCCGTACAACCAGCTGTATCGATGGCTGCTATGTTGACTGATGGCTGTTCTATGTGCAAGGTGCGACATCGACGAAGGGTAAGTTGTTTGCGTTTTATTTGTTGATTTTAAGAGTAGCCACTTCCAGGTATCGTTTAAGCAAAGAAATGTAATGTCTACATACCGTTTGTGTGCGAGTGAGTGGCATATTTACCGAGATAACAGGTTATATGAACGCTGTGTATGCGAAAATGTCGACGTTTTCTTAGTTGACATCGACTTCCTGGCTTAATATATGAAATCGAACAACATTGCATAACTGGGGATAAACTTGAATCATCCTGTAGTTACCAAGTGACGCTGTGCAATTTTTTATTTTAATGCAGATACAGAGTTTTAAAATTGACGAGGTACAATGTTTTGTCTAACACTAAGGGCAGTTACGATTTTACATGGCTAACGATAGTTTCCCAAAGTGATCGTAAATTTTCCGATGATCACCTATTGATATCTGGTATAACACATTTACATATAGCCTCGGGCTATCTTAGATATATGCATCCGATGAACGCTAAAAACATCATGTTTTATGATCATAAAGAGAAAACTATTGGAGTTCGATTGTGTTGATGAAACCTGGGACCAATATACATGTATATATTGGTCCCTGATGAAACACGAGATTATTTTATCATTGAAAATTAACCTATGTGTTAGGCAAATGTTTTCTTATGAAATAAAATAGAAATAAAATAGAAACAAACAAGGAATTCGTTTCACTTAAGATGTGAAATAATGTGCGATTAAAATTGAAATTACAAACTCATTTCCGGTAGATTAAATACGCAAGATACTGTGGTGCCCGCTCATATGGATAGTTTTAAAAGATACTCGTCCTAATTCACCATATACAAATCATTTTGTGTTTGTTTGTTTTTTTCATCCCTAATAATCTTTTACAAAACTGCATATCGTCGACGTAATTCTAAAATGTCGTATGAAATATTTGGCGCGAACTTTTTTATCGTCCGTTTAGAAGAAACTAACGCTGATACATCTTTTGCGAAGTCTTTCGTTTTGATAACCAATCAGTTACTTCATATAAAGCATGTGATATTTTGTCGTATTATTTTTGGTCAATTATTTTGTTCTTCTAAAAGGTCGTATATTATGTTTTTAAAAAACCCTTCTGGGAACAGAACAGAACATAAAGTGTGTATGGGCTTAAACAATTACAGCTCATCGTCATTAACAAATATGTACACAAATACATCATCATGTGATGTGGAAAAATAACATATATATATATTAATGAATACCATCAATTACATAGTAATAGTGTTGTTCTTATATTTCTATTACAATGTACAAGTATTTCATACGTAAATATGAATATTACAAGTGATTGTATAAACAGATTGTAACAAAACAAAATATAATCAAAATGTTCTACGTAATGTTATGTGTAAATGAAATGTTTCAGAACCGAAATATTCAACTAAATGGTTTTAGATGTGTTAGACACGTGGTGCATTTATATATTCAACGAAATTAGAATTTTATCTACCACTTAATTGAAAATGATTATGAAATATGAAAAGGTGCGAATGATATTACATTTAGCAAAACGTTTTTAAAATGCTAATACCATTCTATTGATTGCTTAACTCTTTTGAAATCATTAAAAAAAAAACTTTATGTAACACCTTTCGAAAAAAATATATTTGTTGAACGTAATTCCGACATATGAAATGGTGCCAATGATAACACATTTAGTAAAATGTTTTAAAGTGCTTAATAACAAACTCTTTTAAAATCATTTTCAAAAATCGTTTACAAAAATGTAATGAAAAGAATTATTTTAATACCTTGATTTATGATACCAATTCATTAACATAATATTATGTTGACTGTCTGACTGACTGACTAAAGAAGCTTCATTTCTACAGTATTTAAATCACAAAGTATATCAGATTCAAAACACTGATGAAAACTTTATAACAAACAGTAACTGCTGTTAAAATATAAATGTAATCTAACAAAACATTTTTAGAATACTTCATCTTATTTCAATGTAAATAATAAAAGATGCAACGTCATGTTGACTGACTGACATGACTCTCACTGACTGACTCATTGGCTGACGTGACTCACCTAACTGACCTGATTTACTGACTGAGTGGCCTGTCTCACTCATTGACTGACCTGACTCCCTGACTGACTGACCTGAATCACTAAAACCCATCGACAATCAAACGATTTAAATTTGTTGTAACAGAAACCTTAGAACATATAATTTGGTGTTCCTTTTTTCACAAAACAATGTGAAGTGGTTTGTATGTATTTCCATACTCTAACCAATATACACAGAAAAAGGAAAAACACGCATTACACATACCATTCCTGAACTACGGAACGAAACAGGCAACACGATATAAAATAGTAAGTGTCATAACCTCTGATTCACTGAAATAGTTCTAACACAAAAAAGTACTTTAAGTGAAGAAACATATCTATAGTGTATTTCTTACATGAAACAAAAAAGTACAGATTTTGATTGCAGTATTACTTTGACTATATCTTAATAGGGAACTTTACCAGCCTTAACCGAGGAAACTTGTACCGGCACTATCATACAGATACATTTTGAATACTGCTCAATTTTCTACATGTAGTAGAGATATAACAAAATAGTAAAAACTCTCAACGTGAAGCTAAATGTTGGACATTTTAAAAAAATGAGTAAAAAAGAGAGAGAATGCGTAGCTACAGGGAACGCCACATACACAAGACAGTGCCTCCCCACGCAGACCTCCGGGAAAACAACAATCCACAAAACATAAGGCACACTTAAGGAGGTCAAAGGGTACACAAGTTAAGGAATAGAGGCACAAGGAATGGCACGGCAGACCACAAGGAATAACTAGGAGAATCAAAGTGGACAGTGAAGTAAGGGGACGGGGGATTAATGGATGGAAAATATCACAGGACAAGTCAAGACAGCTGACCTCAACATGCCGAAACTGGGTAGGAAACAACATGAACGACAGAATTGCACAGGGGAAAGGGAACTACAAAACACATTCAAAACACAAACAGAAACAAGAACCATACAGCGAGTTACAGCATTGGAACTGTCAGCAAAAACACTAGACACGTGACATCATGGTACGTTTTGTGGATTCCAAGATGGCCGACAAGATGGCCGCCAAATATTTGAAGGGAGACTAGAAAATATACAAAATGAAAATTTATAATATTATACGTTTTCTTGATTTTCAACGATTGCCAGATTGGACAAGCAATACATTCAACACGGTGTAGGTTTTATTTCAGTCGTTTGCATTTATTCGTCTCGATTATGTATTCCTTTCAATAGGGGATAACGCCGTGACGTCACGCGCACCTGTTATACGAATGTAAACATTGCTGGTGGGCAGAAAGTCGATATCCGGTTACAGCGCCATATTGTTTATAACGGTTTATCTAAATTGTTAATTCTTTAAGTTATGATTCAGTCTTTCATAGTTGTTGGTTGTACACACAAGCGGGGAAAGGGTTTATGATTTCATGGCACAGAATTCCTAATGAGAAGAATTAAGAACGAAGGAAACAGCTATCTGCCATTGACAGGAAAACTGGACCCGTCGACTCATCAACCTATGTAATGTCCGTCCCCTTATGTATAATATTATTAAGTGTGAATAAAAGTCATTTTAGGAAATATTTATGTACATAGACAACTTTTATTTTGTCCAGAAAGAAAGTAAAACTTCATAGTTGATCATCTAACATAATTATTTTAAACTACTGCAACTAAAAATGCAAAGATTTGTCATCTTTTTTATAATATAAGGATATTGTGTCTATTATAATCATCCAAAAGATTTTATAATATATGTCAAAAGTTCATGTAGTAAAAATTATTTCTTAAATTTGACAATTATAGTTAAAGCAAATAATTTAGTGTGGGGACGGACATTACAAAATAGGGACAGACAATAATTTACACTATTAGGATTATTTCCGAAATCTTCAATAAATCCTGCAACACATACTTCTACAAATTCCAGAAATTATACGTATAAGATAACATGATAAAAATGAGAAACCGAGGCAGAAACAAGGCCAGTATTGTGTTGGACAACTTATATAATGTTATGCAATAAACAATAGTGTCCCCGGTGTGCACTATCTAGATATCAATCTTATTCAGCCCCCTTATCAGCATTTCACAGTGTCTGGGCCAGTGGGAGTCCAATATGCATCCAATCAGTTTTTGCTGTCACCATCAGTCGCATATATACAAATTAAGTTGAGAAGTGTCAAGAAGATAAGTTTCAAACAATAAAATACGTCATGTAAATTACTGGATGTCATTAAAAATGTTGTAAGATGTGTGAAAACAAATCAAGCAGAAATGAGTGGTATCACCACGGACCTATATATATATATGGTATATAGGTCCGTGGTATCACGTGAGTTGTACAGGAATTTAGTATAATTTAAAACTAAGTCTTGGCTTTGTAGACATTGTCATTGGTAGAGAAAATAAATATGCACAGCCGAACAATGATAATATGCTTTATGTATTACGTAAAAATCTAGGATAGCGCTAGCCATGAATCCATTAGACTCCATTCAAACCAATACATTTCACTAAGATTTATTCCCATACAATTTAATTGTTTATCACATCTAACTACCAACTCTTTAAACCTAGCACCAGCCAAGACAAAGTTGATTGACAAACTGTTAAACATGTGATATATGTGTATTTATTTATCTATCGCTATGTCTTAATATGTGTGTGTATGAATGACACTCAAATAAATGCTAAGTATGTTTAAAGGCTAAATTAAGATAAGGTAAATAAAAGCACAATTAAACATATCACGTTGTTGTCTTTGTTAGATATGCGTACATGTTAACAATTACTATTGATGCATTTCACACATAACACATTATTTATGCACATACACATACAGAAAAGTCAGTCATTTAAAAAAATATTTTCAGAAAACTTGCACATTTCAATATTTTACATTGTTAGAAAGCTGGGTGCATTATCTTTCATTTGGTACCATCTTTATTCACATATAAAATTGATTAATATGAATTATAATACCCACCGCCGTGTTTTTCGAACCTAAACGAATTGAAAATAATTTGTCGTAAAATGTGCTCATTTTCAAAGTCACATTCTGATGCAGAAAATTCACCGATTTTCAATAAAAAACAATTATTTTCGGAAACCTTATATCTGGTATGGATTTGATGCACATATGTAAAAATGAGAATTGAAATACCTACGGCCGTGTTTTTTGAAACAAAACAGTTTGAAATTTATTTCACGGAAAAATGCCCATTTTCAGAGTCTTATTTGAAAACCAAAACAACCTCTGATTTTCATTATTTTTATGTCGTGGGAAAGCTGGGAGCATTACCTTTCAATTGATGCCAAATTTATTATTGTATGTCAAACATTAAAGAAATTAATGGCTACCGCCGTGTCATTCATTCTATATTAGTTGTATAGTACGGCGCCGCCGCCTTTAACCCTTTTGCCCACCAGTTAACTGCGCATGCGCGGAATCGGGTTGTTTTGTTTACAAACACGTTATCCCCTATATCAACATTGCAATATAAAATTGATCATTTAGGTAATCTGTATTTAATTAACCACCTTGATTACTTGAACTTAATTATCTAATAACAGTTCAGTATGTTTGCTTTTTTCGGGTTATGTAGACATTGTTGTTTTACAATACAAGAAAATGTAAACATTTTCTCTTCAAGATATGATTTCAAAATTAAAAATAATTGCAATTATCATTTACTCAGATAATTTACAACCATTGACTGGTTGGATGAGAACCCCTGACGAACACTGGTACATGGTCAAATACCACAAGGGTCATGAACCAAAAAAAGAACCGGTGAAGATGTAGTCAATTATAACCCATACCACCAATCTGTTGTTATAGCAATTAAGATCCAATCATGACAGACAGATGCTCTAGCAAAGTGAAAAAATCAATTTACAAAAATATATAAATTGACTACCACCAATCTGTTGTTATAGCAATTAAGATCCAATCATGACAGACAGATGCTCTAGCCAAACACTAATTAGGTGTGAAAAAAATCCATTTTACAAAAATATATAAATTGACTTTATTTACTGTATATAAAATGTATATTTTAAACTTATGATTCCAGTTGTTTAATCGAATATGCATTCGAAAATCATTTCTTCTGAATAACACAGTGCTTTGGATCAAATTTTTCCATCGAAAGGTCTTGAGCAAGACGCAAACTTTATTCATGTCCAGTTTGAAGGGATGATTTATAATGGACATATCCATATTGGGCCAAAATTCTTGTCCGGTTTCCTCAATTAAGGGGTTTCCGGATTAAAGGGGTGATTTATATGTAAAAAAGTTGGGACCGTACGATTTGTCCGGTTTAACGGGGCATACCGAAGAATCTTCATCATCAGATAAGCCGATAGTTATCGATGCGAAGATCGCAAATCAGTGGACAAGGTGGTCGGAAACACTCGGAAACACTCGGATGCCTCCGTGATTTACCGATTTATGATATGATTTCATGATCATTATCGTTCGCGACTTAATAAGCCACCCCGCTGTGTTTAGCCAGCATAATGAAATTGCACCGGGCAGTACTAATTTATCAGCATTGTATTATACATTCATGATACTTATTGTAGCCTGTTTCGAAAAAAATATATTGAATTATGAGCAGGACATAACATTCACGAAGGGGATTTTGTCCACCTTGTACAGAATGAGTAAAGGGGATTTTGTCCGGAGGGGATTTTGTCCTACATTAAGAATTTACATTTTTATTGATTTTTTAAATATGCTTCCAAAAACAATCGTGGACCATTAGCTAACATTATAAAGTCTATTATTTTCAATATTATATCTAAATTTAGCTTTACTTTTAGTTTTAGTAAATATTGCTCTTGCTGTTATAAATTTCAACTATTTAAGTAAATAAAGCTAGCCGTTTATATAAACCAACAATTAAACACAGACTAGAAACGGACAATAAGCTACGGTCCATGAACTCAAAAAGGCGAAAGGATTAATGGCATTATTTATATACATGTAATTTGAATAGAAAAACGAATAACATCGCCCCGAGTATCTCCGAGTTTTACAATTATTTTAAGAATATCATGAAGAAACGCTACTAAATAATGAAAACATAATTCCTTTTACACACACAACCGATTCTTTGAATAAACAGATTAGTATACAAGAAATTTTATTAGCAATTTCTCATTCAAATAATGGGAAAGTACACTCATCAGGATATAATTTTAAATGTATACCTTAAATGTACAAAAGATACTATGACTCCGTTATCTGAAACTTTTTAATTATATTCTCGAGTATCATACAGCAATCATGGTCGATTGGCAGCATTCAACGAATTTATAAAATGAAGGTTGACCAATAGATCGTCCAATCAGATTATTATAAATCTTTACGTCTATCTTGAATACTAGAATTAATGATGTATATAATGAACACCAATTACTCAATGAAAACCAGGCTGGTTTTAGATAAAAAATACTCCTCTACTGACCACATTTTCAGTTTACATTTTCTTATTGAGAAACTAAGATCCGAAATAAAAATGTTTTGCTCCTTTAGCGATTTTTCAGCTGCGTTTGATTCAATTTGACCAGACCAACTACGCGCAATCGATTCCTTACAGTTTGGGGTGAATGTGGCGATTATGTTGCGAACCGCATTGATAGCGGTTCCAGTGGCAGTAATGTGGCGATTACGCAGGTGGTCAATCCCACGGCATCATCTAGGTAACTTGTGCGGTTCCGTGGGGCGACGTCTTGCTGATGTGGTTGCCAGTAGAGGTGGCCACACGCGCTACTGATTGTGTCAATGAAATTGCTCTGACCAGTCAATTGAAATTCAAGATTTGAAGCATAATGTGACCATGAAATACTGTCAAATTAATCAACAATTCTGTTAAAGGATCAAATTTGCGAATGGAATTATTCTTTTCTAATCTTGAATCACAGTTAACAACATTTTGTACAATGAGTTAGAATGAGGCGTTTCTTTTTCTCGTCAGTATATTTATATATTACTCAATACGTTCCTCACGGTTAGCAAGTGACATATGTACTAACATTCTCTGTGTGGACCCTTTTCCAACTACAACGATTTGCACTAAGTACAGTGTTTACAACAAAAGGGGTCATATTACAAAATAATTGTAAGCAACATAAAATGGGTCTGTGTCTGGAAACGTTCAAACAATAATCATCAGCGATATCACAATGCTCAATAAAATCAATAACTTCATAAGTCATACATATACATGTATTATCAATCATCGAAGTACAACACCCGTCATACATGAAAGTTTTAATATCTACTCTATTTCACAGAGTTTATGACGAAATGGCTTCTTAATCACTTGTGACAAGGGTTTTTACTGAAGGCTGACTGGGAGTAGGTACATGAGGGGCTGTCCCCTGGAAATTAGTTAAAATGTTGGTACTTGTATGATTTGGTCGTTCTGTATTTTTTGACAAGATAATACTAGTGCTATTCTCATGAATGACACCTAAATGTTTAGACCCCCAGAATGCATCAGAAGCCACCATTTCATATACATGGTTAACTTTTTACGGGGAAGATCCCCCGGACCTCCCTTAAAGGAGGGGGATAATCCCCTCCCGTACCTACCCACACTTGGCGCTGCGCATCTCAAGTGGGGGCATTTCATAATGTTTGGCCCCCCAGTCCGGAAATTCTGGATCCGGGTCTGATTTTTAACCTAATACTTAATATTTTATATAAGTTTCCGGATTAAAGGGGTTCCGGTTTAAAGGGGTTCCAGTGTACATTTTATTATAACATATAGATATAATCAAATTATAATCACTTCATTGTGTATATGTAGTATAATATAAGCTCAGAAAGTAAGAATGTTGTTAAAAATCTGTCATTGTTATCCATGAAGCTTTTAACCTAAGAAATAAGTTACATTATAAATAAGTAATTCATTTGTATTGTATTTTCTCCTCGCTGTTCGATTATGTTCACATAATGGGCTGATGAATTAAAGATGAAATACTTTCTTTTATACAAAAATAATGCATAATAAAAATAGGTAAAAAATATGCCGATTTTGAAGCTACTTACCCCACCCACTTGAAATTGTCGTATTATTGCACTTTTTATATTCATTATCAAGCAAAAACGATATAACTGTAACACAAATGCATTAATCAAATGATTTCAGCATTAACGAAATAATATTACAACATCTTTTGTAAAATATAAGTAAAAACTATGCAATATTTTAGGGGCATTTTGGGGCATTTTTCCTTTACTTTTTAAAAAAATCCCCATTAAGTCAGCTAAATTTGTATGTAAATTGAACACATTTATAAGTGTACCATTAAATGAACAATTTTATCGCACTTAAATCATATACACTAAATGAACTTTTTTTACACCAAGTAAACATGTATATTCATCACTTAACTTATTACAAAACTTTACTCTAGACTTACCAGATTCATAGATAGCCTTGATAATGTTAAAAGTTTATGTAAGTCCAAGCTGTAATAACTTGTACCACAAATGTTCACGCACCACATAATCAAGTGCTTTTGTGTTATCAACAAATAGTGTAACGAGTTGTTTTCCTTGGTTCAGAACCAGAGTCATTAAACCATTTATTTCAAATATATTAGCTACTGTCAGTCTTAACCTCATAAAATATCCCGAAATATGATTTTCCAAACATATGAAAATGGAGGACCGATTATTTTGATATCGATTCATTCTTAAATTCAGTCAAGGTCAGCTCGGTCAAAAGAATCATACCGGAAATATAAATGCTTAATGCAAAATAATTTATAACATTTATATAAATATCTTTTAATACGTATAATACTTGTGAAACAGATGCAGATAAACTGAAATTTAATTTTACATTTCTCTGCATCCTGGCGCTCAATCAAACAAATTCAATAAGCCACTATCCTAAAGAAATTATATGGAATAGTTCAAACATAAAACAGACAAATGGAAATTTGTTTCTACATAAAAATTGGTTGGAAAGAGATAGCTTATACATCGAACATTTTTTTACTTCTTAACTAAATATTTCTTAACTTTTGAACAAATGCAGAACGTATTTCATTTAAATTTATTGATCAATAAACATGTGCTTAATAACCCGGATAATTACCAATCGCAATTATGGGTACTTATTTCTTTATTTATGATTAAGTCAAGTATATAAATGAGTTTGACAATCATCGTTCTGCAGCAATGATTAAAGAAAAGCATAGTCTTTATAGGTATTGGTATTACTGGTTCAATGATATAGTACTTTTTATATGTAACTCTTTAGTAAACGGGGGAAGAAAAGTTGTATATACCAGGGCGTAGCTATGCTGAGGCACACCGAGGCAGCTGCGTTGGCTAAAATTTCCAAACAATCGTGGAGGACTATAGTATTAATGGTTTGGCACTTTGTTTGGTTTGGTTTGTACACAAAAACATGCCAATCGACTACTTGGACATTTTTCAGCTGTGGGACGCTCCGGGACATCAAACATTGCCATTGCTTTCGATTCATACGATTAAAATAAAACAAAATTGCACTTGATAAATCACTTCACTGGTACATTAAATAAACAGAAAATCCTTCTGTACGCATCCCCCAAGGGGGGAGAACACTCCCAGACCCCGCATTCATTGCCTCGGTTAAATCAGTTTTGCCTCAAGCTACGGGCCTGAATATATATATATATATATATACATGTGCAAAATGTATAATATAATATACCAACACTAAGTCATGGTTGATTCTCGATTTTTTCTACATTCATAAATCTACTCTGTTCTGAAATATGAACCTAGCATCCATAAAAAACATAATAATAATCATTCTTGTAGGACTTTATATTCTAGTTTATTTTTGATTTTTCTACCGTTTACGTCGTTAACTATACTAATGCCTGGTACTGACATTTTAAGGATTGTATAATATCATTTCAAATACTGAGCAAAGCAATTATATATATAGAAATAGCATTAATATTATAATTTAAAACAATTAAATAATGTCAACGCAAAAAATATATTGATTGTACATGCAAGGTGTCCTGTTTTTTGGCGTCAATGAAGAAACTTTACCACCGTACTAATTGTGACTCATTGGAACAGCTTCAAAATGTTGTCTACCACCAAAGTAGCAGTCAGATACCCAGCGTGGCAATAGCATTTCTTGCACCAATCTTAAAACCAATTCGTGGAATAAGGTACTTATAGGTGATTTGTTATTACCATTGTGATTACGGTGATTATGAAGTCATAATGAATAATAACGCATGCTTGAGTAAAAAGCCTTAATTCATAAGAATGTCCTGTCTTCCGATTCAAAATAAAGCAAATATTTAACTGTGTGTATTCGAAATATATTGCCTGAATGTCTTACATTTGAGATATAGATACATTTCCATTGAACAACATGTTTTCGAGAAATATAAAAGATAAAAAAAATACAAAAAATATGGTTCTAATTAACAATGTAGTTACACTTAATTCTGATAATTCTGTGTGTTAATAAGTGTTCTCATCAAGTTGATATCGTAATTGTAAGAATATCTGTTTCAAAATTAAACAACTGTTAGTACTGTGTCTATAATTGTCAGATTGTCAATCAACACATAACAATTGATTACGATTTAATTATATTTTATATTTATAATCGTCTAATTCCCTTTCTTGTGACATTGTATAAACAGGAAAATATGAGTACTTCAGGATGTCATCAGATGAACCAGGGAGTGTAACCGTAAAAGACAACTGTAGTTCCTGTGAAACAACAATTAACATCCTTCGGTGTCGAGACAACAGCTTCACACAAGATGTACTCCCACTAGTTATTCAACCACATTGACTAAGCCATGAACGAAACGAGTACTTATACAAAGCTGTAAGACCGTATGTGCGACTTGTCCAGCTCCAACAATCCAGTGATATTATTGACTGCTGTATTTTGTTTGTCTATGATTTTGTAATTTTCTAGTCATAGTAAGTATAGTATTGATAAATAAACATGTGCGCCTTGTTTGATTTTCTTTCATTTATTTCCTGATTGTGGATTAAATTCACCTTAAAATACTATCACTGAATACTATCCCGAACAAAATAAGTATATAAACAAAAGCTATAAGTCCATTACATCTAAAGGTATATGAAAATGATCTGTTAAAACATGGGTGAAATGAAATGGCCAACAAACCCACTTCCGTCATAGAACATTCAATGATGTTCAGATGTCGTCGCCAAAACAAAATGACGTTGCTGTGAGCATGACGTGTTGTCTTTAAAACATTATAAAATGACAATGAAGTCGTATAGAGTCATACGTATTTCATTTTTAAGGTTCTTAATGTTTGAGGCAACAGAAATTGTGAAAACCTGAAAATCGAAAATTTGTCATTAAGCCCCGTTTTCTTGGAGAACGACCCATATATATTTTTCCCGGTCTCTTCAACAAAATCGAACTCCAAATGTTTGTTTCTTTATGATAATAATACATAATGTTTTAACCGTTTATCGGATAAATAGATCTAAGGTAGCCCGAGGCTACATGTTAATGTGTTATACCAGTTATCAATCGGTGATCATCGGAAAATTTACGATCACTTACGGAAACTAACGACAGACAAATTGACTGCTGACCAAAAGCCCCATCGATATCGATCTGATTTATCTGATAAGCGATATTGTTGGGTACCTCCCCCAGTTGTGCGTATCATCAAAAACAGCCCAGCTACGGCCAATCTGCCACTTTCTCCTCCGATGGCTGTTTCTGTTGAGCGCTTTTCAACGTGCTGATCTCATGAAGGGCATTAGCAAGCAACTTTTTCATTTCCTTGTAATGCTCCTCCATGGGGTCTTCCATAGTGGGCGCTTCCGGTAATCCCCCAAAGATACATGTTTCTACCTTGGGGGTTTGTTCGAAATATCTCTTTAGGGACGCCGCCCTTTCCGACGAATCAGCCTCTGAAGAGCCGTGACTATTCCCATGACTCCTCAGGCCCTGTTCGCCGAATTGCCGGTGACAGACCTGGTGCGGAGAAATCCAGCATATCTACCATTTCATTGGATAGCTGTTTCCTAGCAACAGCCTCCAAAATACACAGATCAATTTTAGTGCCTCCCTCCCTTATTCTAACAATGTGTGCTCTTCCATCTGGTCCAATACCTGGAATGACCTGGAGCTCCTGTTCATCATACATGTTTACATATATGGGGAGGGAGTTATCTGGGAACTGGGCCAGGCCCGTAGCTGGGCATACGCACGTACGCCCGTGCGTATCATCATTTTCAAAAGTCGAAAAACTAAAAACTTTAAATCAGCATTAAAAATCGAAGGCTGAGGGGGATGAAGGGTTACAGCGCAGCTATTGAACTATACGTACATATATTGACATTAACCAAGTACATACAACATCGCCATTATCATGTCCAACTTTCTGGCTCATTGCAAATTCCCAAGATCTGATCGATTTCGGCTCCATGCTATAACCAATTATATATATACGATACTTTAACGTCTCATAATCATTATCGTTCGAGACTTAATTAGCCACCCACTGTGATTTAACAGAATGTAATATACATTCGTGATACTTATTGTAGCCTCTTTCGAAAAAGATATATTGAATTATGCACCATAAAACTTTGCCTTGCATTTTGTTTCGGCAAGTTAGGCTGTATAATGGTAGCTACTAAGCTTTCCAGCATCGCAAACATACATTAGTCTCTTTTCTATCGAAAGCCGGAGTTCACATTTCCGATGGTTACTATATAACTTATACCGACGCTTAGAGCATAGTTAACTTACTAAACCCGACGCTTAAATTATCGGGCGGTAAATTATCTGTCGGAAAAATCAGGCCACAAAATTACCGCACGGTAGCTTACCGCGCGGTAAATTACCTGGCGGTAAATTATCTGTCGGAAAATCCGGCCACAAAATTACTGCACGGTAGCTTACCGCGCGGTAAATTATATGTCGGAAATTTATCTGTCGGAAAAATCGGGCCACTGAATTACCGCACGGTAACTTACCGCGCGGTAATTTCGTGGCCGGATTTTTTCCGATAGATAATTTACCGCCCGGTAATTTTCCGCACGGTAGCTTACCGCGCGGAAGCTTATACGTCGGATCTCAAAACCCGAAGGTCCGATAGATACACTATTCATTACCGTGCGGGATTTAAGAAGCGGAGTTCTATATATAGTAACACGCCCGACGTTTAGCTATACTCTTAACCATCGGGATTTAGGAAGCGGAGTTCTACATAATTGACCTACTCCGCAGGGTAATTCAACCAATCAAATGGCGTTCCGACGGTTAGCGTCAGCCAATGAAATACGACAACAACCACTCATACGGAGATGTTTTGACATTTCCCACACCCTGTTACGGACGGATATCAACGGTAAGTGATTTTGTTAATTCTCGTTTCCCTTCATTGCATCTTCGTTTTGAAAGGAAACACATGCAGTTTTTGTAATTATATGCATTGGAATTCTTGTGCAAATAGGTATTACTTGGACAAATTTGGCATTAAACGATATTTTGGCCAATTCATGCAGTAGCGAAAACATGACAATTTGTTTTCAAAAAACGAATGTTTCCCGGACTCTGGAGGTTTTATGTATGTGGCGTTACCTGTAGCAACTTATTCTTGTGTTGATAATGCGCTCGCCACATGAATAACACAAAATATGGTACCAATAAACAACAATATTCGAGTTGTCATAATTTTCAACGTGTGTGCACCCCATGTATCATAAATCGTTGAACACAGTGTAAATACTAGTACAGTGCTCTACCTACTGAGCTAACCGGACGGCCGTCTAACCCTACACCACTACACCTCCCATTCCGGCATTTGAGACTCAACCACCATGGGCCGTCAAACACCGCTGCCACCATTGAAGTAAATCAATGGGAAAACGTATGCCCGATGTGGGGCTCGAACCCACGATCCCCTAAACACTAGTACGGCGCTCTACCATCTGAGCTAACCAGACAGCCCTCTTATCCCACACCACTACAGTGGAAAGGATGAAACATATGACCCTTATTTCCTGAACATTAGTGTAGTGCTCTGCTGAATCAGATATTTGGGTGGTTGTCTACCCCTATACCATTACACTGGCATCATTTGTTATCTGTGGCACAGCCACTAATTGAGAACTGTCAACACAATTGGCACCCTTACATTTTGGGGATTTTTCATGGCCCCCTCAGCACTGGTAACAATAATTTGAATAAATGAGCTACCCGCGCAGCTGTCTAACACGTACCACTCCATCATAAAACTATTAAATTGGAACACGCCTGCTAATATATTTTGTTGAAATTATTCCTGTAATGTGCTTTCACCAAGATAATTTGATTTGCCCAAATAATACCATGCCATGTTTGACATTATAGTATTTGCAATAGAGCTGTCGTCAAAGGAAACGGTATTTTATTTTTTATCGATCGTTTATCAATTCACATTTTTTTTAAATGCACTTTATATAAATAATAAATTTACATCTCTGAAAATGACAAAAAAACATCAAAATTTGATAGTTTGATTCAAATTTGTTCAAGGAAAAATAAATAACTGAAGTTTATTAATATTTTTCTTATTTAGTTTGCATAAACACACATACTTCATAGTAGTGGGGAAAAAAGATGGCCAAAGTAATACATCTAAGCATGTAAAGACATTACTAGAAGTGAAAATATTTGAAATAATGAACCGCAAGCATGTAAATGACATTTTAGTAAACGATACTTGATGTATCAATGTATCGTCGATATTTCTCATCGGTTTATCAATATCATAAATGCGCATTTTGTCGAATTTTGTGCCTCTTCAATTTCAGATAAACATGTTTTGTTCTATGTGTGGAATGCGGAGGGGGAGGGGCACAGTTGTGTGCTACTTGTGGGAGTAAGTACAAGGTAAATATTATAATATATATAATACAATTGGTGATGATTTCAAAATGTTATTAGTTAGAATCATCTTGTCTGCAGAAAACAGTGAATTTATTTATTTCTTTTAATGCATTGACTGTTCCTGTTGTGAACTTACATGAATTTAGACCTGTTTTTAAGGTACAAATATCACTTTCATAATGTACTTCTTATGATTAAATGTTGATACCATCTTGATATAACTTTACACATACATGCCTGCCCCCTTCATTCTTCTATTGCAATGTCTGAAGAGTCCATAAATATGGACATTAGGTAACATAAGAATTAACCAACTAAGAAAATGATGTTGATGAAAATGTTACTTGTTATTTAGAAACTACATTCAAATTATGTTCTTTCCATTACCTCATATTACAATAAACATAACTGTATTTTTTTTAAAAAGAAGTTGTGCATTTTAAACTTGATTGTCATATTCATACACATGCTTGAAACAAATAACAGTTTCAATGAAAGTTACTTTGTCATGAATTGTTATAAATCAATGTTGAGTAGTATTCGGATAGACTAAATTCGGACTTTCGTCAAATCACATACCCGCAAAAAAAAATTATATGTTTTTTTATTTATGACTGCAGGTGCATAAGCAGGGTTTTGAATGCTCATTGGCAAAAAGTCACACAAAGTTTTAAGTGATAATTGGCATGACCAACATGTTTTGAATAGGAAAACTGACTTGATTTCTACAACTTGGGAATTGTTGATCAATGTATAATACCATAGAAATGGTCAGTTATGTGTTTGTGTTGCTAAAATCCAAGGTTGTGGTGTCCATGACAAAATGAAACAATGATGGCCCTATGTAACAGACTAAAAGCTTGTAATTATGAAATAAAAGATAAAAATTAAAAGCTCCTATTGTTTGCTTGAAGTTGATGCATAAATACAATTCATATCTTAATGGGCATCACAAAACAGTGATACTCATCCCCTGAATTATAGAAGTCAGTGGAAAGGTTGCAACATGAGACTCTAAATCTCCTTAATAATAATGAAAAACCTTCTTGGCTGTCAAATTTTTTTGGGAAGCATGTGTTTTAAAAAAACAATCTATACAACAGCAAATTCATACTGTTTGCTTAATTTATCTTGCATCCAAACAATAACTTTGGTAATATGAAGTCCTTTATTCCCCAATTCGGCAATTTACAATGCAAAGTTCCCCTTTCAAAAGGCCCAGCCATACTTCCCCAAAATCTGAAAAAAGGGCTGATATATGTATGTGATAAGTACACTGATGAGATTAAAATAAAGATATACATATATATAATTATATAGTTAGTACCTAAATTTATATTTAATAGATAAAAGATAGTTTCCCCACTGAAAATTTGACTGGGAATCCCACTGGGATAAGGGTGGGATCCCACTGGGGTAAGGGTGGGATCCCACTTGGATTAGGATGGGATCCCACCATTATCCCAGTGGGGAGCTAGCTTTGCATGCAAACCTTAACATTAGGGTGTGACGCAGACGCTTTATTTTCTTCAACTAAACCAATAAACTATCATATTTAATAACATATGCCAGTATTTTAAGCTGCTCTGATGATCAAGGTTATATAATATTATATAATATGAGTATTAATAAATAACATAATTATCGCGAAAACCCATGACAATAAATGTGTGCTGCACATATTTCGTTTAAAAATGGTTTACTTTGATCAGTTGTGAATCGATTTTAACCAAATTTTTGGCAGTTTTGTTCTAATGGAGTTTTGCCTTTAAATATTTGCAAAGAGAAAAGTCACCTCTATATATTTTGAAATATAATTAAATGAAGGTATTGTGGGCCTTTAAGAATAAACTGATGTATTAATTTGTGAATTTAGACTAAGTCAATTTTCTAGTGAAAATTTAATGGGATAAGGATGGGATCCCACTGGGAAATCTACTCACCAATCTCAGTGGGATTGACATACTTTTTTCACCGGGATCCCAGTCACTGGGATCCCAGTCACCAGTATCCCACTGGGATTAATTTCCATCCCACTGGGATCCCGGTGGGATCCCAGTTTGATTTTCTGTAGGGCAGCAGTACTCAGGACTCGTCTGAAATTATTACAAGTACTCGTACTTACTCAAGTACTGAAGCAAAATGGTCAGTATTTATGAGTACTTAGCGAGTATTCTCTGAGTACTTCCACGCTTATGTGTGAAATGCAAATTAAAGTGACATAATTAAGTAAAAATATATATTAAAAGTGAATGGTAAGAATAATTCATTATAACAACAAATTGGACAGGCTAATTAAAAGAAATATGCCTACTTCTGTAATGTTTTATTAATGCATTATAAATAAATCATGGTCAATGTAGCTATGGTAGAAATATCTAACTGTAATCTACAGTGTATACAATTGTATGCTTATAAACAGAACAGAACAGAACTGATAAAACATCAATATCCAATGCATTTTGTATTGATGGAGTCAACAGAGGTGATCTCTCATTAATATACCTGTATACAATACAATATAGCAATTTGCCAATAGCAATCAATTATGGTATAATCACCTTACCAAACAGGCAGCTCTCATTTTCACAAATTGGTCAATACAAGTAATACTTTAAATGCTGTTTAAAGCAAGCTAATAGATTGACCTGCTCAGGATTTGAAGCCACTTTCTGTTTCATTTGCAAACCTGTACTTGAATGTATCAGTCATGTCAAAATCAACTGTGTTGAAAGACTTTGAGATTCTTGGTAAATTTAATTTTTGTCTACTGACAATATGCATTATTAAATTTATTCTGCATAAATTTGGATAAGTTAACATATCGTGTTTTTATCTGCGACCCATTTTAGACAGTTATATATTATACAATAATAATTTAAAACATTCTGTACTCAGTACTTACTCGAGTACACCCACATAAGTGAGGACTCAGTACTTACTCGAGTACTCCTTAAGCATCCAATACTCGGTACAGCAGCATTTCATGTACAGACTGTCATGACAGTCACGTGAACATGTTATCTTCCTTGGAGTAACAATGTCATGCATACACCAGTCTTAACCACTAAACAAGACCACCAACCTTTAAATATATACACTAAGCATGGGAAGACACCTCAACTGCTCAAGAACAAAGACTGTCTGTAATGATTTCACGACACGAAAAATGATAATAGCGCCCTCCCTGGACAGTCACATACACACAGTACATAACACATTCCAACCTGAGCTGTCTTCAACTCAAGAAATGGCTTCCATAGCTAATTCTAACTAAGGTGCAGAAATTTATCATTACTTGCTTGTGATGAGTGCAGCTTCCAACGATAAAAGTTGATTACATTTCATTGTATCTGAAACGTGTATGTATTCGAAACATGCACTATATCTACTATATTGATGTCAAAGTACAGAACAAAAATATTATGCTTACAGTTTCCATTCTTTAGATGAAAACATATAAAAATAAACATGATCAAGTACTCATACTTTCATATCTGCACATATTATCAGGATAATAATGAATATTCAAATTAACAAAATGCAGTTCTAAGTCAGACCAACGCCATGATTGTCTCGCATGGTTGAATTTGATGGGTTAATTTTTGTTATGGCCTTGCGGAAGTACCCTTAAGTCATGAACTTGCCTTGCGTCTTTGTGGAATTGGAGTTTAGTCTATTTAGAATAGTTCTACAGGGTAACAAATATCACCATCATGTAGAGCTCAAATAGACGAACAAAACAATACCAAACACTCCATATTGCCAAAAAATGTCTTACATCCCTCTAGAATTAAGGCGACAATTTCTTGGTACATAAACCTCACTGGAAATAAAACTGGAGCTCAAACCTAATCAATATTGCCCAATTCTCATAACAGTATCACCCTACTTTTATGGAAAGTATGTAAATAAGCTTTCTGAACACTTTTATTTTTGACCCTGTGTGACACACCTTTTTGCATTATATCTTGGCAAAGGCGATATCAATGGTCCAGTTTAAGCTAGTCATACATGCACACTTTGAAATTAACATTACTTGTAAGTGAACCAGTCCCTCTTTCCATCCCGGAGTGAGACTGTGCAATGCTTCTACAAACTCTTGTTGACAAGTCTTTATAGAACACTGCTTCAGTCTTTCTGCACTTTCAGCGCTTTGATTTTGGTTTTGTTCTAAACCAAGTTTAAGGGGTTATATTGGAGTCTCTCTGCTGGTTGTCTGGATGGTCGGTGGGTTGGTGATTATGAATTGATAACCTTGTATATAACCATTTTGATGCCATAGTGGTGTACAGATAATGTTCATGCAGTTACTCAGACTGTTTAACCACATAGTCATATACTAGTACATGTTCATATATCCATAACTTCTCTGGTATACAGAATTGTCATATACTAGTACATGTTCATATATCCATAACTTCTCTGGTATACAGAATTGTTTGAGTTAAATAGCGAAATCACTTGATTTGATATTGTTGGGACCAGATACTATTGTTTCAGATATATTGGATAGGCCTCTTAATTAGTGTTTGACAATGCTGGTTATAAATTAGCATGTTAAAATAACGCACCATACTGCAAAAGAAGTTTCTATGCATAATTTGTGTCATAATTTAAAAACGTTACACTGATCTGCAACTTTCTATTGTTCTCATTTGTATAGCCTGTATCATTATTGTTAAGAGGTCATTTAGTTCTAGAGTGAATTATGCATTATCGGTGTCTAAACATTGTCAGAGAAAATATTAACCAATGCTGTTATAGTATACCATGTGCATAGTAGTAAAACTTGACACTTGGAAAGTCAAAGATAACCATAGACAAGTAGTCAGCTGTGAATTATGCTTATAGAGGTCAAGAGAATCAGGTTAATTTTAACAGGCTATATAACTTGCTTGTACATAATCAAAATCAACAGGAGATGATGTACCCAGTAGCTTTTTAGAAACCATGTGAAATAGTACTTGGGGGTTGGAACTTTTGAGTTTGACTTAACAGGTATAAACTTCTTATATTATCTAGCAATTATAAGCTACATTTTTCTTATGTTCTGGTTTCTTGTTTTTCCTATCTTTATTGTGACTAAACTTCATTTTGGCATAATTTATTATTGGAAGCTTAAAATTTGAACAAATATTGTGAAGAATTTCCTGTCCATATTTCCATTTATTGGCTTGCAAGATAAAATGAACTTTGAAGCTGTTACTTTATGAAACTGCTGTACTGTAAATAAGTGTAGGCATGTGTACTCTCCAAAATCCAGGTATATAACCATAGTGATGAAGGTTTTTGATAGAAAACATTTAATCTCTGATTGACAATATCAGAATAATAACATCCTTTAATTGTTTCTAAAGGTATTTATTTTGCATGATGCAGTTTTCATAGATATGCAACAATAGCATTTTAAGTTTTATGAAATTCTGAACCATAAGATGACTTCAGAGAAGGGCTATCAATAAAAGCCAGTTAAATTACCCAGTATCTTTTCTTGTATGAATGATCATAATTAAGGGAGTACCGCTGAGACTCTTGTCTGATTTTGATGATTTTCCTGCTAATTCAAGAATGAGTGACACCCTGTATAATAGTTTAATTTAGAATGTTTGTTGGGGGTCAAATTTTAACACTACTATTGAATTTATTATAACCTAATAAAACAAAATTGGCTGGTCAGGTGCCCAAAAGGTGAATGTTAACTTCAGCATCTTTAGACTGATGAAAAATATAACTATTTAACAAGTTGAATGTCATACACATAAATATAACTATTTAAGTTAACAAGTCGAATGTCGTACACTGGAAGTTTCCTACCAAATGCATTCCAACATGTATCTCGGACAAGTAAATACAATGTACTACATGACCTACTGAAATTCTGAATACATGGAATATTTGTATCCCAAATAAGTGAAATTTGTGTAAAATGTGTCTATTTTAATCCTTGTTGTAAAAGCACTGCATTGCTTGATAGGTCTGTTTTGAGAACATAAATGTGTATAGAAGAAACTATTATATTGTTAGTAAGGCCAACCCTAGGAATATATTTGTTTCCCTGTCCTGAGTGACCAATGTTAGTGTAGGTTTGGTAGGTTAGTGGGGAGAATATATTTTTATGTATTCATTTCTTTGTTGATACAATTTTAAGTAAGATAAATTTAAAATACATTGCAAGATGTAAAGTCAATCTGAGTCATCAGGATACTAGATCATCACTGTGATTTGAAGTATCTATTTAAACTGAAGTGAACTATTAGTTTATAATCAGGTCTATTTAAGCTAAAGTGAAATATCTTTTTTAGAATCACAACCTCAAGTTTTAGCAGATATCTTATATTGCTATAAAATAGTTTTGGTAGGGACAATTTTGTGGGTAGGTACTGGGAGGGGAAATACATGCTTTAGGCCAAATTAACAGTTTAAGAATGCACTTTAAATAACTACAAGCGCGGATCAAGGAATTTGCGTCAGGGGGTCCAGGTTCTGATACAGATAGGGGAGCATAAGTCACGAGATTGAGGTAAAAAAGGAAAGTCTGCACATGTTGCCCGTTTTGAATCAAACATTAACCAGTTCTAGCTACAAGGGGACCTCCATATTTAGAACCATATGTTTTGGTGGTTTTCTTTCAAACATTTTTTTGGGCTTTTAATTTTAACTTCACCATCTTTATCAATACACTGCAACTCCGTTATACCGCGATCGGTGGGGTCCAAGGACTCACGATCGCGTTATATCCGAACGCGGTATAGAGACAGAATACCAACTTACCCCACCCACACAATATAGCGTTGTGCGTACTATGTTTTCATATATTTCGTATTTGTTTCGTATTTGTTTTAATAAATAGGTAGAGGATAATATATAAAATGTATTTATGGGTTATTATTTGAAACTATTTCAAAACAAAACTCATTAATTATTTAAAACAAAGCTAAAATATGATCATTTCTCTTTCGGAACCGCGATATTTTGGCGGCGTTCGTATTATTTGTTACCCGTGAAAATTACCCCTGTGACACTCTCGCAAAATACATGTGAACATTTCAGATTTAGAGTGAGCATTAATTAAATAATTATATCTAATTGTATTTTCGTACCTATCGATATTTATCCGTTATTCACCAGAACAAAAGAATAATCCATCGCGTATAAATGTTGTTTAGACCAACAATCACGCGTGAAAAATGCGATGGCCTACAGTTTTTGCACCAAGCCTGGTCGTATCTATATTAAATACGTCTAATAAGGCATTTCACGTCAATCAAAATGTGCATTTGACAAAATCACCACCCACGACGGTCGACCTCAGAAACTAGAAGAGGACGCGGCGCCTTTGAAGTCTGCGAGTAGAACATTTTCCATGTGCGTCGCATCAAACATTGGACCGACTACTTGATCTAACAAGTCAAGACGCGGCGCCTTTGTAGTCTGCGAGAACATTGTTTTTGACTTAACTACTTTTTGTGACAGATTGAGAAATATTCGACCGACAATCTAATAGATATATGTGAACAACAAGTGCTGTATTAATCGTATTTAGCGCATCCGGATACCATTTAGTTTATTGAGGATTAACACTGCTTTGTTCCATGATTGACATCCCCTACTGTCATTCATTCAATTAAAAGAAATCTCGCAGGTTTGCGATCATCTAATGGTTCAAAGTAAGGAGAATAATTGAACGTGGGCGTGTTAGACTCAACATCAGCTACTCCTGTGACGTCATAGATTCAGCACAATCCAAGGTCAAATTACGTTGATGTTTATGAAATGTGTTGAAAAACATTAGGTGACATTTGTGTAAATATTTATGGTTATCATAATTGGACATATATCTTTTATGGTGCGTATATTCAGTTTAAGTAATCTTGTTGATTCGCGATCGCTTAGTAAAATAAACTTGTCAACTTAACAGCACGTGATTTCGCGAAAGAGCAGACAGCAAATCGCGAAAAAATACGATTTTGATCAATTTTTCTTCATTTTTTGACACATTTTAGGATTTTTCATGAAAATAATCGGGAGCCACGACGACATCGCGTTATAATGGATATCGCGCTATATCCGACCGCGGTGTAACGGAGTTGCAGTGTAGAACCATAGTTTATTATGATCTATCTAGGGAAAGAAATTTAGAATCTTATAAATAGGATAATGTGCGTTAGCTTGACTTATAATGTATTAGTCCTGCAGTACTTGCATCAATTTTCGTTATAGAATTAATATAAATAAGTTTTAAGCATAATGCACTAATTTCAGGAAAAATGTGTAAATAGCGCGAAAGACACTCTCTGACACCTCAAATATTATTTTCAAATTTGAGCAGCAAGAATGATGTAGGTACAGTCAAACCTGTCTGTAAAGACCACCCATGGGAACAGCAAAATGTGGTCTTTGTTTACAGGTGGTCTCTATTAACAGATTAAATATCATTGAAAATGGTCTGATGGGAGATAAAGTTGGTGGTCTTTGCAGACAGGTTTTGCAATAGTGGTCTTTGTTCGCAGGTGGTCTTTAACACAGGTTTGACTGTAGTATAAATAAATGAAGTCTGCTATTTATGTAATGAAAGCAGTTCGAAATCGATTAGATAATTATCCAATATCAAACGATATTACATGCAAGAAGCAAGTCAAACAAGTGTAGCAGAAATGATCTATTCACTGTACAATATTTTCTTTACTTCAGTATTGAAACCAATATTTTTATGGCCTTGCCTCGTTGTGTATCCTTTTACCATATAACACATGGTTATCATGCTTTCCATTCACTCTGATGGTCTTTTTATTCAAGTAATTAGAATTGTAACACAATTTAGGTACAAGAATTGCATGCTCTCTGCACATCAGTATTTCCATGAAGTTTCACATTATTTGGTATATATTTCATGAGAGTCATGATTGAATTATCAAGTATTTGGCGGGAAGTTTTACTATATATAAGACATGGGTTTAGCAAATCTTTGCATTTGTCTCCAGACACTCGAGGTAGGGTTTACAAATTTATTATTTGACTGACTTCTTTAATCTCATTTTTGTTGATTTAAGCTTTAATAATTGAATATTTTGTCTAAATACTGCTTGGTTACATGTTGAGAATCATTTGGCAATGTAAAGTTTAACTTCAATTTATTTGACTTTGATTCTATTACTATTGTTTTGTAAACTCATTTGTTGTCATCTGTACAACATGAAGTATGATTTAATTATAAATAATTATTTGATTATTGTTAATATTTAAAACATTGTCAAAATTTAGGGAAGTAGATAAACATACAAGATCAAAACCACAGCATAATCTTGTTTGAGACAGCTTCTGTTACCAGAAGTGCTTGTCATTGTGGTACTCTATAAATATCTCTATGGTGATCATCTCCATGGTGACTGTGTGGGTTACCCCCCATAGATTTGTTGTAGATGTATTGTATTTCTTGAAAAATCTAATTCTGAACTTGCCAGTCCTGCTGTTGTGGCATAAAAAGTAGTTCAGGCAGGGATGTGCAAATTGTTAATAATTTATCAGGCCTTGCAATTATCATTTATTTCTGCTGAATTTGTATTGGTGAAATTTACTGGATATAGGCATGTTTTAATAACTAAGTGGTATTCACAATTATATGTTGTGATTTTTGCAAAGACTACACTGGCATTGAGTGGATTCAATTTGATTTTTTAGTTGTTTTGATTGTTAATGCTTGTGTATTGAATCCCCTATGGGCGAGCATTCACTATAACAGAGGTTTTTACTGTTATGTATTATAATTTTGAGCTTAAACTATAGTGAATGTGTGTGTGTCTATATCTAAATTATCAAAGGATCAATTGTTTATTCAGATCTGTCTTCAGACAGGTGTCCTAGCAGATTAAGGTTTTTAAAACTGTTAAGGTGTGTATATATTGTGTGATATGATACAGGCTTATTCATTGGTCAACAGATTTGATTTTGTCCTATCAGATTAACTTATATTTTGATGGGAAATTCAGTAGTTGTTAGTGACAATTAGGACTTGGACACTAGGAAGATTTTGTGAGTGTTTTTGGATATTCTTAATAA
Organism: Mactromeris polynyma; assembly: GCA_032209605.1. Lineage (NCBI taxonomy): Eukaryota > Metazoa > Mollusca > Bivalvia > Venerida > Mactridae > Mactromeris > Mactromeris polynyma. The sequence continues at coordinate 34,316,271 of JASFXZ010000004.1, forward strand.
TTTAATCATGGGACAGTGTGTTGGTGAACAGATTGTGTATTTACAGCTAGTGCATTTTTATATTTCTCTGAATTGGCTGCTTTAGTAGTTTTATCTGAATGTCTGATTATGGAGGACATACGCAATGCCATCTTGAGTTGTTGTTGTACCATAGATTGTACGATGATGGTAAAATGGCATAAGCAATGTATTGTAGAGTTGTTATAACATAGAATGTCTGATGATGGTTGGCATAAGCAATGTATTGTATAATTGTTATAACATAGAATGTCTGATGGTAATTTAGTTAACTGATGCAGAAATGACTCTGTTGTGTTGTATGTAATCATCATTGTGTCTCTAGTATGCATTTACTTATAGAACTATCAACCCAATTCAATAAGGCTTTCATTATTGATTTATCCATTATATTGGGTATATGGAGAAAAGGTTATTTAAATAAAATTTTCAATAATGAACAGATGAATAGGTTGTATACAATGCCCCTATAATCAATATTTAGGTAAACAGGATAATGATAGTCTGCATAACAGGATTGATGGATTGGAAGTGTGTGCTGTCACCAAATTGATCATCTTCAATCGACTGCATCATCCTTGCAAGTGTTGGTTCTAATGTTAAGTCTTCCTGTGTATGCTTGCAGTCTCAAAAGCAATTGAATTTGGAGTGAATATTGGTTAGTTACCCAGAACTCGGTTCAATTTAAAGTGCATTTGCTAGGGTTCTTTTGTATTCTAATTATCTGAACTTCCAAATGTCTTTTCTCATGGGTGCTTATAGGTATTATGTTAATGTGTTCATTTTGTCTTTTCTCAGTCTCGTTTCACATGATGGAGAAGATGATGGCGAAAATGTTTCACATGATGGAGAAGATGATGGCGAAAATGTGGGATGAAACTGAGATAAGTTGTCCTTATTCTAAACGATTTTCTTGAAATAAACCAAATAATGACAGAGCTTGATAATTTTAGTTTCTGTTTATTGGGGCTGCAGCAGTTTCATTACCTTTGAAATCCTGTACTTTCATCTTAAATGGACAGGTTCCAACTTTGAATATCATCAAGACTAGTATCCAACCCTTGCCATTCCTTGCTCCAAACCCTTGCCATTCCTTGCTCCCAACCCTTGCCATTCCTTGCCCCCTACTTATTTGTATTTCACCAACAGTTTCATTGTAAATGTAAGCTATTTTCTTCAGTCTTGAAAAGTATTTTTATGCTGTAATCATATCGCTGTGTTGTAATAAGTTTTGACTAATATTGCCACTGGTAACGGTCTGATCCACCCGACGGAGGAAGTTGGGTTTGATTCAGGGTACCATTGCTATATGATTTGGGTTGTGCTTAGTCGGGATTGATACATGCACTACTAGTGAGCTGGTCAGTGCCTGGTCATATGACCAGGACACTGTTCAACAGAGCAGTTTACCAACACAGTGTAGGAGCATGTAACGGGCAGTTTTTTTCCTCTAATTATGATCAATTTTTAGTCATACATTTTGAATAGTTTAACTTATTATATCTGCAGCGGTATGTTAACAGCCCTTGCTCCCAACTCCTGCCATTCCTTGCTCCCAACTCCTGCCATTCCTTGCTCCCAACTCTTGCCATTCCTTGCTCCCCACTTATTTAGATTTCATTACTACGCAATGTGCATATAATGATTGGCTCCCCACTTATTTAAATTTCCCTACTATGCAATGTGCATAATGGTTGTAGATGGTTATCTGTTGGTGTTTTTGAAACTTCTTGGCATGTGTAAGCCTCTGGGCACACCTAACGAGTTACTATTCCTGATATATATAATCAGTTGTATATATCGGTGCGTTTAACTTGTTGGGTAGGGGTTTGCAGTATGCAATGGAAGTTGAATCACACAGTAAATGCTCCCCTATTCCCATACATCTTTCCTGGGGTATGTGTGGGGAGCCATTGCCGTATGTATGTGGCTTTTCCTGTAACAACTTAATAATTCCTCTTTCTGGTCTTATTAATTCCAATTGTGAAGTTATTGCTTGATGTACACATAAAATTATGATAGTTAGTCTGAAAATTTGTCATTACCAGTATTCTTGGTCCCTTAGAGTGGAGGCATCAGATGGATTAAACAGAAATAACGGCTTCGTTCAGATCTTTCATTTTGTGGAAGCTAGGTCCCCTCAACATTTATGGCCGCAACATCTACACCTGTACTGAGCAAAGTTGATAACGCAACTTCTGGAAATTACCTTAATTTATCATGTCTGAATAATATGCTGCTTAAATAAGTACTTGTCTCACAATAGCATATCCATGTTTTGTTTATTCGACAGTGAAGTAATACATTTATTTACCTGTGGGACAAGAAATATGTCATCTAAATCATCAAATAACGAACGTGTTGTGTTAGTAAAGTTGCTCAGTATGGTTCTGCACGTGGGATATTGCAGATGAGGTTTAAGTGTGTTCCTTGCCAATGTTTCTGTTACTCTGTATTGTGTGTTCGTTCTACAGTCAACATAACTGGATTGATGGATTGGAAGTGTGTGCTGTCACCAAAGTGATCGTCTTCAGTCAACTGCATCATCGAGACTTCGTATCCTTGCAAATGGTGGTTCTGATGTTAAGTCTTCATGTGTATGCTTGCATTCTCCAAAGCAATTGAATTTGGAGTGAATATTTGTTAGTAATTCAGAACTTGGACCGATTTAAAGTGCATTTGCTAGGTTTCTTTTGTATTCTAATTATCTGAACTTCCAAATGCCTTTTCTCATGGGTGCTTATTAGTATTATGTTAATGTGTTCATTTTGTCTTTTCTCAGTCTCGTTTCACATGATGGAGAAGATGATGGCGAAAATGTTTCACATGATGGAGAAGATGATGGCGAAAATGTCGGGATGAAACTGAGATAAGTTGTCCTTATTCTAAACGATTTTCTTGTTTGTTGGGGCTGCAGCAGTTTCGTTACCTTTGAAATCCTGTACTTTCATCTTAAATGGACAGGTTCCAACTTTGAATATCATCAAGACTAGTATCCAACCCTTGCCATTCCTTGCTCCAAACCCTTGCCATTCCTTGCTCCCAACCCTTGCCATTCCTTGCCCCCTACTTATTTGTATTTCACCAACAGTTTCATTGTAAATGTAAGCTATTCCCATACATCTTTCCTGGGGTATGTGTGGGGAGCCATTGCCGTATGTATGTGGCTTTTCCTGTAACAACTTAATCATCCCTCTTTCTGGTCTTATTAATTCCAATTGTGAAGTTATTGTTAGATGTACACATAAATTATGATAGTTAGTCTGAAAATTTGTCATTACCAGTATTCTTGGTCCCTTAGAGTGGAGGCATCAGATGGATTAAACAGAAATAACGGCTTCGTTCAGATCTTTCATTTTGTGGAAGCTAGGTCCCCTCAACATTTATGGCCGCAACATCTACACCTGTACTGAGCAAAGTTAACAACGCAACTTCTGGAAATTACCTTAATTTATCATGTCTGAATAATATGCTGCTTAAATAAGTACTTGTCTCACAATAGCATATCCATGTTTTGTTTATTAGACAGTGAAGTAATACATTTATTTACCTGTGGGACAAGAAATATGTCATCTAAATCATCAAATAACGAAAGTGTTGTGTTAGTAAGTTTGCTCAGTATGGTTCTGCACGTGGGATATTGCAGATGAGGTTTAAGTGTGTTCCTTGCCAATGTTTCTGTTACTCTGTATTGTGTGTTCGTTCTACAGTCAACATAACTGGATTGATGGATTGGAAGTGTGTGCTGTCACCAAAGTGATCGTCTTCAGTCAACTGCATCATCGAGACTTCGTATCCTTGCAAATGGTGGTTCTGATGTTAAGTCTTCATGTGTATGCTTGCAGTCTCCAAAGCAATTGAATTTGGAGTGAATATTTGTTAGTAATTCAGAACTTGGACCGATTTAAAGTGCATTTGCTAGGTTTCTTTTGTATTCTAATTATCTGAACTTCCAAATGCCTTTTCTCATGGGTGCTTATTAGTATTATGTTAATGTGTTCATTTTGTCTTTTCTCAGTCTCGTTTCACATGATGGAGAAGATGATGGCGAAAATGTTTCACATGATGGAGAAGATGATGGCGAAAATGTCGGGATGAAACTGAGATAAGTTGTCCTTATTCTAAACGATTTTCTTGTTTGTTGGGGCTGCAGCAGTTTCGTTACCTTTGAAATCCTGTACTTTCATCTTAAATGGACAGGTTCCAACTTTGAATATCATCAAGACTAGTATCCAACCCTTGCCATTCCTTGCTCCAAACCCTTGCCATTCCTTGCTCCCAACCCTTGCCATTCCTTGCCCCCTACTTATTTGTATTTCACCAACAGTTTCATTGTAAATGTAAGCTAGTTTCTTCAGTCTTGAAAAGTATTTTTATGCTGTAATCATATCGCTGTGTTGTAATAAGTTTTGACTAATATTGCCACTGGTAACGGTCTGATCCACCCGACGGAGGAAGTTGGGTTTGATTCAGGGTACCATTGCTATATGATTTGGGTTGTGCTTAGTCGGGATTGATACATGCACTACTAGTGAGCTGGTCAGTGCCTGGTCATATGACCAGGACACTGTTCAACAGAGCAGTTTACCAACACAGTGTAGGAGCATGTAACGGGCAGTTTTTTTCCTCTAATTATGATCAATTTTTAGTCATACATTTTGAATAGTTTAACTTATTATATCTGCAGCGGTATGTTAACAGCCCTTGCTCCCAACTCCTGCCATTCCTTGCTCCCAACTCCTGCCATTCCTTGCTCCCAACTCTTGCCATTCCTTGCTCCCCACTTATTTAGATTTCATTACTACGCAATGTGCATATAATGATTGGCTCCCCACTTATTTAAATTTCCCTACTATGCAATGTGCATAATGGTTGTAGATGGTTATCTGTTGGTGTTTTTGAAACTTCTTGGCATGTGTAAGCCTCTGGGCACACCTAACGAGTTACTATTCCTGATATATATAATCAGTTGTATATATCGGTGCGTTTAACTTGTTGGGTAGGGGTTTGCAGTATGCAATGGAAGTTGAATCACACAGTAAATGCTCCCCTATTCCCATACATCTTTCCTGGGGTATGTGTGGGGAGCCATTGCCGTATGTATGTGGCTTTTCCTGTAACAACTTAATAATTCCTCTTTCTGGTCTTATTAATTCCAATTGTGAAGTTATTGCTAGATGTACACATAAAATTATGATAGTTAGTCTGAAAATTTGTCATTACCAGTATTCTTGGTCCCTTAGAGTGGAGGCATCAGATGGATTAAACAGAAATAACGGCTTCGTTCAGATCTTTCATTTTGTGGAAGCTAGGTCCCCTCAACATTTATGGCCGCAACATCTACACCTGTACTGAGCAAAGTTGATAACGCAACTTCTGGAAATTACCTTAATTTATCATGTCTGAATAATATGCTGCTTAAATAAGTACTTGTCTCACAATAGCATATCCATGTTTTGTTTATTAGACAGTGAAGTAATACATTTATTTACCTGTGGGACAAGAAATATGTCATCTAAATCATCAAATAACGAACGTGTTGTGTTAGTAAAGTTGCTCAGTATGGTTCTGCACGTGGGATATTGCAGATGAGGTTTAAGTGTGTTCCTTGCCAATGTTTCTGTTACTCTGTATTGTGTGTTCGTTCTACAGTCAACATAACTGGATTGATGGATTGGAAGTGTGTGCTGTCACCAAAGTGATCGTCTTCAGTCAACTGCATCATCGAGACTTCGTATCCTTGCAAATGGTGGTTCTGATGTTAAGTCTTCATGTGTATGCTTGCAGTCTCCAAAGCAATTGAATTTGGAGTGAATATTTGTTAGTAATTCAGAACTTGGACCGATTTAAAGTGCATTTGCTAGGTTTCTTTTGTATTCTAATTATCTGAACTTCCAAATGCCTTTTCTCATGGGTGCTTATTAGTATTATGTTAATGTGTTCATTTTGTCTTTTCTCAGTCTCGTTTCACATGATGGAGAAGATGATGGCGAAAATGTTTCACATGATGGAGAAGATGATGGCGAAAATGTCGGGATGAAACTGAGATAAGTTGTCCTTATTCTAAACGATTTTCTTGTTTGTTGGGGCTGCAGCAGTTTCGTTACCTTTGAAATCCTGTACTTTCATCTTAAATGGACAGGTTCCAACTTTGAATATCATCAAGACTAGTATCCAACCCTTGCCATTCCTTGCTCCAAACCCTTGCCATTCCTTGCTCCCAACCCTTGCCATTCCTTGCCCCCTACTTATTTGTATTTCACCAACAGTTTCATTGTAAATGTAAGCTAGTTTCTTCAGTCTTGAAAAGTATTTTTATGCTGTAATCATATCGCTGTGTTGTAATAAGTTTTGACTAATATTGCCACTGGTAACGGTCTGATCCACCCGACGGAGGAAGTTGGGTTTGATTCAGGGTACCATTGCTATATGATTTGGGTTGTGCTTAGTCGGGATTGATACATGCACTACTAGTGAGCTGGTCAGTGCCTGGTCATATGACCAGGACACTGTTCAACAGAGCAGTTTACCAACACAGTGTAGGAGCATGTAACGGGCAGTTTTTTTCCTCTAATTATGATCAATTTTTAGTCATACATTTTGAATAGTTTAACTTATTATATCTGCAGCGGTATGTTAACAGCCCTTGCTCCCAACTCCTGCCATTCCTTGCTCCCAACTCCTGCCATTCCTTGCTCCCAACTCTTGCCATTCCTTGCTCCCCACTTATTTAGATTTCATTACTACGCAATGTGCATATAATGATTGGCTCCCCACTTATTTAAATTTCCCTACTATGCAATGTGCATAATGGTTGTAGATGGTTATCTGTTGGTGTTTTTGAAACTTCTTGGCATGTGTAAGCCTCTGGGCACACCTAACGAGTTACTATTCCTGATATATATAATCAGTTGTATATATCGGTGCGTTTAACTTGTTGGGTAGGGGTTTGCAGTATGCAATGGAAGTTGAATCACACAGTAAATGCTCCCCTATTCCCATACATCTTTCCTGGGGTATGTGTGGGGAGCCATTGCCGTATGTATGTGGCTTTTCATGTAACAACTTAATAATTCCTCTTTCTGGTCTTATTAATTCCAATTGTGAAGTTATTGCTAGATGTACACATAAAATTATGATAGTTAGTCTGAAAATTTGTCATTACCAGTATTCTTGGTCCCTTAGAGTGGAGGCATCAGATGGATTAAACAGAAATAACGGCTTCGTTCAGATCTTTAATTTTGTGGAAGCTAGGTCCCCTCAACATTTATGGCCGCAACATCTACACCTGTACTGAGCAAAGTTGATAACGCAACTTCTGGAAATTACCTTAATTTATCATGTCTGAATAATATGCTGCTTCAATAAGTACTTGTCTCACAATAGCATATCCATGTTTTGTTTATTCGACAGTGAAGTAATACATTTATTTACCTGTGGGACAAGAAATATGTCATCTAAATCATCAAATAACGAACGTGTTGTGTTAGTAAAGTTGCTCAGTATGGTTCTGCACGTGGGATATTGCAGATGAGGTTTAAGTGTGTTCCTTGCCAATGTTTCTGTTACTCTGTATTGTGTGTTCGTTCTACAGTCAACATAACTGGATTGATGGATTGGAAGTGTGTGCTGTCACCAAAGTGATCGTCTTCAGTCAACTGCATCATCGAGACTTCGTATCCTTGCAAATGGTGGTTCTGATGTTAAGTCTTCATGTGTATGCTTGCAGTCTCCAAAGCAATTGAATTTGGAGTGAATATTTGTTAGTAATTCAGAACTTGGACCGATTTAAAGTGCATTTGCTAGGTTTCTTTTGTATTCTAATTATCTGAACTTCCAAATGCCTTTTCTCATGGGTGCTTATTAGTATTATGTTAATGTGTTCATTTTGTCTTTTCTCAGTCTCGTTTCACATGATGGAGAAGATGATGGCGAAAATGTTTCACATGATGGAGAAGATGATGGCGAAAATGTCGGGATGAAACTGAGATAAGTTGTCCTTATTCTAAACGATTTTCTTGTTTGTTGGGGCTGCAGCAGTTTCGTTACCTTTGAAATCCTGTACTTTCATCTTAAATGGACAGGTTCCAACTTTGAATATCATCAAGACTAGTATCCAACCCTTGCCATTCCTTGCTCCAAACCCTTGCCATTCCTTGCTCCCAACCCTTGCCATTCCTTGCCCCCTACTTATTTGTATTTCACCAACAGTTTCATTGTAAATGTAAGCTAGTTTCTTCAGTCTTGAAAAGTATTTTTATGCTGTAATCATATCGCTGTGTTGTAATAAGTTTTGACTAATATTGCCACTGGTAACGGTCTGATCCACCCGACAGAGGAAGTTGGGTTTGATTCAGGGTACCATTGCTATATGATTTGGGTTGTGCTTAGTCGGGATTGATACATGCACTACTAGTGAGCTGGTCAGTGCCTGGTCATATGACCAGGACACTGTTCAACAGAGCAGTTTACCAACACAGTGTAGGAGCATGTAACGGGCAGTTTTTTTCCTCTAATTATGATCAATTTTTAGTCATACATTTTGAATAGTTTAACTTATTATATCTGCAGCGGTATGTTAACAGCCCTTGCTCCCAACTCCTGCCATTCCTTGCTCCCAACTCCTGCCATTCCTTGCTCCCAACTCTTGCCATTCCTTGCTCCCCACTTATTTAGATTTCATTACTACGCAATGTGCATATAATGATTGGCTCCCCACTTATTTAAATTTCCCTACTATGCAATGTGCATAATGGTTGTAGATGGTTATCTGTTGGTGTTTTTGAAACTTCTTGGCATGTGTAAGCCTCTGGGCACACCTAACGAGTTACTATTCCTGATATATATAATCAGTTGTATATATCGGTGCGTTTAACTTGTTGGGTAGGGGTTTGCAGTATGCAATGGAAGTTGAATCACACAGTAAATGCTCCCCTATTCCCATACATCTTTCCTGTGGTATGTGTGGGGAGCCATTGCCGTATGTATGTGGCTTTTCCTGTAACAACTTAATAATTCCTCTTTCTGGTCTTATTAATTCCAATTGTGAAGTTATTGCTAGATGTACACATAAAATTATGATAGTTAGTCTGAAAATTTGTCATTACCAGTATTCTTGGTCCCTTAGAGTGGAGGCATCAGATGGATTAAACAGAAATAACGGCTTCGTTCAGATCTTTCATTTTGTGGAAGCTAGGTCCCCTCAACATTTATGGCCGCAACATCTACACCTGTACTGAGCAAAGTTGATAACGCAACTTCTGGAAATTACCTTAATTTATCATGTCTGAATAATATGCTGCTTAAATAAGTACTTGTCTCACAATAGCATATCCATGTTTTGTTTATTCGACAGTGAAGTAATTCATTTATTTACCTGTGGGACAAGAAATATGTCATCTAAATCATCAAATAACGAACGTGTTGTGTTAGTAAAGTTGCTCAGTATGGTTCTGCACGTGGGATATTGCAGATGAGGTTTAAGTGTGTTCCTTGCCAATGTTTCTGTTACTCTGTATTGTGTGTTCGTTCTACAGTCAACATAACTGGATTGATGGATTGGAAGTGTGTGCTGTCACCAAAGTGATCGTCTTCAGTCAACTGCATCATCGAGACTTCGTATCCTTGCAAATGGTGGTTCTGATGTTAAGTCTTCATGTGTATGCTTGCAGTCTCCAAAGCAATTGAATTTGGAGTGAATATTTGTTAGTAATTCAGAACTTGGACCGATTTAAAGTGCATTTGCTAGGTTTCTTTTGTATTCTAATTATCTGAACTTCCAAATGCCTTTTCTCATGGGTGCTTATTAGTATTATGTTAATGTGTTCATTTTGTCTTTTCTCAGTCTCGTTTCACATGATGGAGAAGATGATGACAAGGAGTTTGGAGAAGATGATGGCGAAAATTTCCGGATAAAACTTATTATATCCGCAGCGGTATGTTAACAGTCCTGAACCATCTTCATAGCCAGATTATCATGTGAAATAATTGGGATTAGGCAGTTTCTTTACTCTTGAAATAATTAAAGACTAGTATCCAACCCTTGCCATCCCTTGCTCCCAACCCTTGCCATCCCTTGCTTCCAACCCTTGCCTTTCCTTGCTCCCCACTTATTAAAATTGCATTACTTAGCAATGTGCATAATGATTGGCTCCCCACTTATTTAATAAACCTAATAATGACAGAGCTTAATAACTTATTTGATAGTCTTAATTGTAAGTGTAAGCTAGTTTTCGAACTAATTCTGCTTTTAAAGAATAAGTTTTAAATTTATAATTTCATTAATAAATAGATCAAATTTAACTTGGTAATAATTACTTCCATTAATGATATTAGGATTATTCTAGTTTCTGTTTATTGTTGACATGTCGGCCACTTTAAAAGTCTCAATCTCCCACTTTACCGGGAGCAATCTCCAGATTGGCCTCCCTGTCTGGTTTCGAACTTTATGTATCTGGCGTTCCCTATAGCCACTTATTCTCTCTCTTTTCCTAACACCTATAATAGACAAGGCCATAAATATATATAGATATTGATTCTAATTGTAGTTATTTTAGATAGAAGCTTAATCATGATAGTTATCCTGAAGATTTGTCATTACCAGTAGTTTTGGTTCCCGAGAGTGGATGCATCAGTGGGATTAAACAGAGAAAACGGTTTCATTCGCATCTTTCATCTTTTGTGTAGCCAGGTCCCCGCAACATTTATGGCCGCAACATCTACACTTAGATCTGCACGTGGGATATTGCAGATGGAGTGGAGTTCATTGCCAAATTCTCTGTGACTCTTCATTGTGTGTTTCTACTGTCGGCATCACTGGATTGATGGATTGGAGTGTGTGCTGTCAGCTAAGTGATCATCTACAAACAACTGCCATATCAACTTAGTATCCTTGCATATGATGGTTCTATTGTTTAATTTTCCTTTTGGTAAATTTAGTTTCAAAATTAATTTAAAAGTCCAATTTGTTAGGTTTTTTCTATTCATTTTAAATCTATTATAAACCATATTCCTATAGTACCAATGTAACCAGTCTGTCGGGATTCGAACTTCCTAGTAGCCCTTTCTCATTGGCACTTGTGCTGTATATTAATAATTTTTTCATTTTGTTTTTTGTCTGTCTTGTTCCTGTGATAGTGAAGTGTGTGCTGACAATGATGTCGAAGATGTCAAGAAGAGGAGTTTAAAGAATTAAATTGTTTCATCGGGTTTAACGCCGTTTCTCAACGATATTTCAGTTATATACGGCGGCCGGTTCACCTAACCAGTTTTTCCTGGACTGAATTCTTACCAGTACTAACTTACCCTTCCACAAGGAAGCCGGCAACTTCTCCACCTGTGGAGGAAAATCGACATTTTTGTCAAATTTTCATGGAAGGGTATGACCTGCCGCGACCGGGAATCGAACCCAGATCGCCGGGTTACAAGTCCAGCGCACTAACCACTGGACCACGGCCGCAGCTGCTTTAAAGAATTAAAGATTTGTTTAATGGATTGGCTCATCTGTTGAACGGGATATTGAGGTGTAAGAAGATAACTGCCCAAGACTGAAATATGAACAACAGCAACAAGCTATAGAAGATGAAGATGATGTGAGGAACATGCCTGGAACATGGATGGGATGCAACTTGAAGAAATGCATTTAACCAGGCGAACATTTACCAGTTTCTATAACAAAGCAATAATTCTTTCTTTCATTGTTATTTGTACATCTAATTATTAATGCACAACCTTTCTATTCAATAAAACAAGCAAATATTATCCGAAAATTGTGTTCTAAATTTTGAGGAGGTCTTATTATAGAGGTGATCTTTATGTGAGGTTTTACTGTATACTACTATATTAAATGATTTTAAATGAGTATGTTCGGAATGCTGTGGTTGCCCCTTTTTCCCCAATCGGTTATCTATAAAGTACACACACATGTTTGTTTTTCAGTTATATTGTATGCAACATTGAATATTGCTGATTTGAAAATTTGGTATTGTTTCACAAAAAGCATATTTTAACAAGTGTTTTCATTTACAGTGAGATACTGTTCGTTGATTCCCCAGTTACAACTTCTCAGGCAGGTACAGGATAAGTCACACATATTAATGCACATATGTTGTCTGTTCAATATAAAAGCAAATATCAATATTTGAAAAACTTCAGTAGTTTACTATAATATCTAGAGAATGAATTCTATGCTGATATTCTATATTAAATGATTTTGAATTAATAGGTTTAGAATGCTGTGGTTGTCCAATCTTTTGCAATCTCTTGTCTATAAAGTACCTATGCAAGTTTGTATTTCAGCCATATTTTATGCAACATCAAATATTGCTGACCTGAAAATTTGGCCTCGTGCTGCAAAATAAATAATTTAATAATTGTTTTCATTTACAGGAAGATAACCTTTGTTGATTCACCAGTTACAACTTCTCCACAGATACATGATACATTGTGACATCAGCTTTTACATTAAGGTATGATATTTATCATATCACAAACTTTCAATGTTGTTGTTTTAAGTTCATAACATTGAGATGTTTCATTCATAAGCAAATCTGAAGTCTCGCTATTGTAGCTGATGAAACACTTGTCCAAGGACTTGCTTGATGATATTATAAATTGTATATGGGCTTAGTCTTACCTTTGTCATACTCAACTTTTTTATTGATTACACATTTATGCACTTGAACAGGTGAGTTGTTTTTTATTAATGTCATAACTATAACTACCAAGGATTGTGACCATTTCAGAACTCAAAATAATAGAGGCATTGTGGTGATGATGGTGGATTGAGCTTGTGTGTTGGAAAACCAGATTTCTCCAAGCAGCTTTGAAGTGAATGTCTAGATGCTCGGTGACCATTTCGGAGTTGTGCAAATATATGTATCTATATATTCAGAATAATGTGAAGTAGTCTCATTCAGCAATGTGTCAGAAACTTGTTAAGTGAACATTAGATGAGCCAAACTAACTTTAAGGTTACTGAAACCAGCAAGTTTTGAGATTTTACTTGGAACTATTTTGAGTATTCTAAAAATGAAACCCTGAAGAAACAAAACAAAACATTCTTGTGACATTAACGTGTTGATATCTAATGGAACATCATATGATCTCAACATGATAAGAAGGACTGACTGATTGGAATGTGAAGACATTTTTTGAAACTTTCCCTACATTGTAGAGATTTGTGCTAGATTTTGTTTAACATGGTGTTTGTACTGTTACAGTGCATATTTAACTTCTGACAACTTGCAGGTATGTATTGGTTTAACTTGACTCCTTAAGTCATGAAGATTTAACATTAGGCTAAACTTAACATGTTGTTTGCTGAACCCGACACAAATGTTGCAATACAGAATGAGAAATCTCGGATTTTCTAAAAATGTTTATAACCGAATACCTGTGAGAATGAAATCCAAAAGTTTTCAAGACATAACTGTTCAACATTTTTATTATTTCTGTTTATATAATGTATGTTAATGGCCATGTGTACTGTTTGTATCACTTTGTATAAGGGGTAATTCCTACTGTTCAGAAACTTGGATCAAAGTATGTGTAAGGTAATGACAATATTCAAATTGCATATAAATGGGTCATAAAAATCAATAATTATTTCTGCTACAATTAATGTCTGTTATCTAGGTTTTGTTGCTGACGCCATGTTTTTGTCATTCAACAAAATAACACCGTTTCTTTTCCAATAATGATGGTGTTCATCTGCATATTGCCGTGAAAATGTATGTAAAATGGACATTATTTGACAGAATATTTTAAAATTATGTTTTTGCACATTTTTCTGTGATTGAAACTTTGTCAATGATATTGTTTACATAATGATGTGTGCTTATCAACCATAACCCCTCCAATAAACGAAGCCTTGCCAGCAGCAAATCAGTGTTTGTTATATGAGTGAGTTAAGACTATACAATTCTTGTAATAAATTGTTTCAGATGCACTAAAACTTTGGTAATGATAGTAATATCAAATACGACTGTATAAAAGTAATGTTTGGTTTGAAACTGTTTTTGTTCATACTACATGTAAAAACAAATTGTAAAAATAGAAGTATTGCAATATTTTAAAAGGGTGTAAGGGATGGCTGTGAGTGGAGATGGGGAGGCCATTTAAAAAAAACTTTTTATGATAGGCACTGCACATGTATTGTAACATTTGTATGCCTTAATCTATTTAGTTGATATATATGTAATAATCGGTAATTATTTGTGTTAATTTGTCTATATGAATGTTTATAATTAAATATTTATAATAAAATTTTGAAATATACTATTTATATATATGTATTATTATATCTATTATGAGCAATAAAATACACAAGTGTTGTAATTAATCTTGTTGTCATTGTCTTGGTAGTACATTTATATATCGCACACTGTGGAGTTCATAGGTGATGATAAATTACCAGAACTTGGTACATGTACCGCTATGATTTTGGCAGTTTGGCAGTCGATTTATTATGAATGCTATGGAAATTGCAAATGGAAATATCAAATTTGCATGGAAAACTTGACACTGTAATTGATGACCACTAAAGACTATGATCCTGTATTTACTTGATATTCTAATCGAACCAACAACAACTGCGAAAACTTCTTCCAGAAATTTCTTTATTTTACAAGCTGACACAAATTGGCATGAAATGACATTAAACTGCAAAAACAAATAAATGTGAAATACAATTCACTGGACAAGATGTGGGTAATAACCAAAGACCTAAATTTAGGTCTTTGGTAATAACACACATGAACAAAAGCACTTTTCACTTTATTGGCCTTGTATATAAATGTAGCCATTATTAATTACTTAATAGATATAACTAGTATATTTTTTCATGCAGACAAATAAAATGACTAACCATTAGTTTGAGTTGGTCATATCAGTTCTGAGAATTCAGTGTTCTCACAGCAATATTCATAAACGAAATCAAAATTAACACATGCATGGAACAGATGGCAATATACAAGTTTTATTCTGTAAGACTTCATAATAGCAGTTCATTAATGTCAACAACAAAAATTGTATTGTTTCAAAAACATTATTCAAACAATGCTCACAGAATACATGCTCAACTTGTGACAATTTTCCGCATTGCTTTTTTTCTTTCGAGCGTTCACTTTAAGTATGTATATCTGTTATTTTTTGCCAAAAGTGTTCATTAAAACAAGGACGAATCTGGAACACACTATAACATAGTCCCTGGATGAATATTTCAAGCAATAAGTTGATCGAAAAAATTGATAGGAAATAATATAATGTGATCATGTTTATTCATGCAAAACTCTTATGATCAGACCTCTATACATTTTACTCTATTTAGCCGAATGTCGAGCATGACTGAAATTACTACTACAGTGAATCATAAAGGCAACTACAGAGGACATGCGACGTAAACTGTGGTTTCGTGTCGGCCTCATATACTTCGTTTTTGGAAGATGACAACGATATATACTAAAGTCAGCTATTAGTCAAATCCAATATGGCAGCTTCCCTGATTTCCACTCATGGGTACCGCTGACGGTCAGCGTTTTAGATGTACATTCGCCGTTAGTATATATAGCTCCAGCGGAATGCTGTTCGCTTAATATATCAGTGATTGGAATGTTTTGTAAGTAGTAAACTACATTGTCCCGCATTTCTTGCGTGATTTAGTTCCTTCATTCCTCAAACAACCGGATTTCGACCAGAACCTAATTTCGACCAGTACCGGACAATTAGGTCGCCTGACCAAAATATGCGCACGCACATTTGTTTACCTTGGACACAGGAATGTCGAATTATGTAAGCTGGTGAAAAAAGGAGATTAGAAATGCGAAACACAAACCTTGCCGTTAAGATATTTTGCACAGTCAATTAACCAGCTCCGGCACTCTTTCCGACTATTTTCTGCATATATATTCACCATTATATTATTATACAGATTACATTATTTTTAGCCGTTTTATTATTATTTCAACATAATAAACTTTTAACAAAACAATATAAATAGAACATTGCTCAAATATCACCAGTTCGCAATATACCTGTATATCACATTGTCCAAGTTGATAGGCGCTAATTAATGACATTCAGCATATTGAATTCATACATAAATTGTGACTTGGGAAGCAAATGGATTGGTAACAATATTAATACCTTTTTTTTAATTTCAGTGTCATTCATATTCTACATAATTATTGACTACACATCATGACATGTCATTACATTTGTAATCTGTGTGAAATGTAAAAATAAAGGAATTGTTCTGTTCTGTAAATTCAAGGGGAGTAAATTTACAGAATTGGGGTTTGTCAAAATCAATGGAAAACATGGAAAACTATCAAAATAATTAGATATTGAGTTGAATCGTACCGCATTGAATTCTAAAAAGAAATATCTTCCAGAAATGTCCATTTTACTCGTCCACAACGCAAAATTTTGTGAGTTTTCCAAGAAAAGAACTGTTTTTTCCATTTTCAATAAATATAACTTAAAAATTATAATTAACTTTAACATTCGCTCCTGAAATTGCCTTTTTCAGTTTTTGACAACACAAAGTTTGAATTTTCGAAAGACAACCATATTGTGCAGACAATCGGTGCGCGTAAGATGGTCGCATTGTGTAAACAGTAGTGGATGTTGCAAAACCCATCTGAGCCGTACCGTATCGGGCATACAGACCAACACACATGCCTTCTACACGGACTTTTAATCGCGGCTCATTATAAGGCTTGAGGAAAACCAAAAAGTTACACCCTCCCCCCCAACCCCTCAAGACAAAATCCTGGATCCACCCCTGACTATGGTAATACATTCTCTCAATCAAAATGTCAATTCCTCTTATTAGTACTTATGATAATATGCTGTCAGACATACCCAAGGTTAAAGCCGTGGTCCAGTGGTTAGTGCGCTGGACTTGTAATCCGGCGATCTGGGTTCGATTCCCGGTCGCGGCAGGTCATACCCTTCCATGAAAATTTGACAAAAAATGTCGATTTTCCTCCACATATGGAGAAGTTGCCGGCTCCTTGTGGAAGGGTAAGTTAGTACTGGTAAGAATTCAGTCCAGGAAAAACTGGTTAGGTGAACCGGCCGCCGTATATAACTGAAATATCGTTGAGAAACGACGTTAAACCCGATGAAACAAAACAAACAAATACCCAAGGTTAGTGGTTACATCACTTAGCTGTCACTTATTTCAATGTGTTTTTGAAGTTGGTTGAGTTTGTTTGTTGGTTCGTTGTTCATTGTTACATGAGTTTGTTAACTGTTTCTCCCAAGCTCAAATGGCATGTTTTTGTGGTCATTATGATGTGAATGGCTTACTGTAAAAGTTCATTGGGTAAGTCATCATGATTGTAGTGATTACACTGAACCTATGAGGCCTTTGAGCATTGGTTTGTTTGATTCATTTCAGACACCAGCAAAGGTGGATTTCATGTGCAGTCGTAAAAAAACAGAAGTCATCCTAGATCTGTATTGAAGTTAATATGTTATTATAGTGAGTCTTAAATTGCATTGGAAATACTGAATAAATCTGAAATGCACTGCTCATTAAACAGGCCTTCATTACATGAATCAACTGGTTCAGAAGTGTGGAACCAGTCTTACTATATTTCAGCCGCATCATTTTGAGTGTAAATAAAATTATCGATGGTAAGGAGCTAACAATTGTTAAGGTAATAACTGAGGTTTTATTTGTAAATGATGTGAGTAAGATAATTTATTGATTAATTTTGTCTGTATGCCATCAATAAGTTATTTCAAACTTGCCATAAATATATTAACTCCAACCATGAACTGATTTAGCATGGGAAAGTATTCACCAAATTCATTCTTGTTGTAGTAACTTGTGACTTGCCAAAAATTGTATCAAAGTGCAGATATTGATGGCTGGTTGAATTATCAATCTTTTAATTTTGTTTTGTAACTACGACTTTACCTTCTTAGGATAGCCAATGTTACTCTAGAAGTCAGTCTTAGAGACCTAAAAGACAGCTTCAAGTTTCTAAGAGTAAGAAGCTGGGTTGAACAGCAAAAGTACAATATAGAATGCTACATGTGGTATGTTTTCCAGAGTTCAAGGTAATCTAACTAGTATAGATGTATTCGGTAGCATTCTGATATTTGAAAGATACAGTTGGACTTTGTTCATTTGAATTTATGGGATCCAAAATTGTATTAGCCCATTTCAATTCGCCTAAGAAGATACATCAAGACCTGATATTTATTTCAGATCATACCAGGTAATCAGGTAGAAGGTTGTCCAATGAACAAGGTCCATCAGTA
Organism: Mactromeris polynyma; assembly: GCA_032209605.1. Lineage (NCBI taxonomy): Eukaryota > Metazoa > Mollusca > Bivalvia > Venerida > Mactridae > Mactromeris > Mactromeris polynyma. The sequence goes on from JASFXZ010000004.1 coordinate 34,334,565, forward strand.
TGTTAATTATAAAGAAATCTGCATTTGTGTTTGAACATAGTTTTTGCTTGTATAAATTCATTTTATAACAAAATATAAGTATTGACCAAAATTGTGACTGTAGTATAAACTTTGTTCATACACAGTCAATCTTGCTGATGTGACAACAGTCTTTTGTGGCCATTTGCAGTAAGCGACCACTTAAATTCCCGCCCGAGCGTTTTTACTTTATATAAATAGTATCTATTAAACGACTTTTCTATAACGCGACCAGCGACCGCATAAAACCAGTACCTACAGGTAAAACAGGGCTCGAACTCACGACCTTCAGATCAGGAGTCGGGCGCTCAACCACTGCGCCTCATCTAAGTAGTGATAGATGCCAGTGAATTTAATGTCTTACTGGACTACTTACTACCAAATGTTACTCAAATGAACAGAAATGCTTGAAAAAGTACAGCGAACATGAAAACAACTCCTTTCATGCTGAACTTGCTATTGTCTGTTGATATTTCAATTGCTTATAATACTAATGAATTTGTCCATGTATGTCTTCTTAGTTTGACACACAGTAAATGCTGCTTCACTGTATTGTTTATGAATTTAATTGAAGATCCAAGTTTGGAATGACATGTTTAAATGTTGAGTTAAAACAAGGTAGCTTATTGACTATAAGTATTGTAAGTATTTGTTTGATCTATTGTATGTCATTATTTTCATATACCTGTACAGAAACACCTTTTCTTTCAGTGTTATGTGATATATGGTCAGGTGGAGAAACTGAAGATGCTATTATTGAATTTGGGCATTATACCATTGACATCAATTCCTTTCATTACATACTGCACACTGTCTGATGAGATGAAATGTGTTTTCCTTTTCAGGAGATTGAGTCCTGTCTGCATTTACTGTGCGTGCAAAACAGAAGACATTAATTATACATATGTGATGACTGCCACATCTAGTGCTCATGGAGACTTATCCCAGGTAATTTTGTATCTGTCATCTCTTGTCTGGTCCTGTACATCAATATTGCTTTAAATTTAATGTTCTGCCTCGTTCATGGTTCATCTTTATTTCTCTATCACTTGTTAAAAAAGGAACATTGACCTTTCTTTATATCCTTTATATTTTGGATGTCCATTATTCATGCTTCAAGTTACCTATAGAAATGTCAGCTGTACATGTTATTTACCTAATACAGTGGATCATACGTCTAAGAAATTTCTGGGGACCTGAAGATTTACTTCATTATATCCAAACTTTGTTATATCCATACAGCGAACTTTTGGTACACTTGTATGAATGTAACAGATTGTGTTATAACATCCATTACTGTTGACTTGTTGCTTGGTTACACCTGAACTAGATGTGTGTGTAGTGATATAACATCCATTACTGTTGACTTGTTGCTTGGTTACACCTGAACTAGATGTGTGTGTAGTGATATAACATCCATTACTGTTGACTTGTTGCTTGGTTACACCTGAACTAGATGTGTGTGTAGTGATATAACATCCATTACTGTTGACTTGTTGCTTGGTTACACCTGAACTAGATGTGTGTGTAGTGATATAACATCCATTACTGTTGACTTGTTGCTTGGTTACACCTGAACTAGATGTGTGTGTAGTGATATAACATCCATTACTGTTGACTTGTTGCTTGGTTACACCTGAACTAGATGTGTGTGTAGTGATATAACATCCATTACTGTTGACTTGTTGCTTGGTTACACCTGCACTAGATGTGTGTGTAGTGATATAACATCCATTACTGTTGACTTGTTGCTTGGTTACACCTGAACTAGATGTGTGTGTAGTGATATAACATCCATTACTGTTGACTTGTTGCTTGGTTACACCTGAACTAGATGTGTGTGTAGTGATACAGAACATGCATTGTATTTAGTTCATTAACAGATGAAATAAATAACAAAATTGTTGTTATTGCATTAACATACATTATTACATATACAGTCAAACCTGTGTTAAAGACCACCTGCGAACAAAGACCACTATTGCAAAACCTGTCTGCAAAGACCACCAATTTTATCTCCCATCAGACCATTTTCAGTGATATGTTAATAGAGACCACCTTTAAACAAAGACCACACTTTGCTGTTCCCATGGGTGGTCTTTACAGACAGGTTTGACTGTATATACAACAACAGCAGTAAATGAAAATAATAATCAACATTGTTGGTATGTAATTATTTGTAGTATCGTTATTGGTTTTAATTGATGAATAAATGTCCTGTGTGACAGTAAGTGATAGGCTTTTAGGTTCTGTTCATCTTTATGTGCTTCCACAACTGTATGTGGAGGTCACTATCCACTTAGATTTTCCATTGTCCATCCCCGAGTCAGTCCTCCCGTCCATTCTACATAACTTGTGGTTCATATCTCCTGAGGTCAGTCCTCTCGTCCATTCTACATAACTTGTGTGGTTCATATCTCATGAGGTCAGTCCTCCCGTCCATTCTACATAACTTGTGTGGTTCATATCTCCTGAGGTCAGTCCTCCCGTCCATTCTACATAACTTGTGTGGTTCATATCTCTGAGGTCAGTCCTCCCGTCCATTCTACATAACTTGTGTGGTTCATATATCCTGAGGTCAGTCCTCCCGTCCATTCTACATAACTTGTGTGGTTCATATCTCCTGAGGTCAGTCCTTCCGTCCATTCTACATAACTTGTGTGGTTCATATCTCCTGAGGTCAGTCCTCCCGTCCATTCTACATAACTTGTGTGGTTCATATCTCATGAGGTCAGTCCTCCCGTCCATTCTCCATAACTTGTGTGGTTCATATCTCCTGAGGTCAGTCCTCCCGTCCATTCTACATAACTTGTGTGGTTCATATCTCATGAGGTCAGTCCTCCCGTCCATTCTACATAACTTGTGTGGTTCATATCTCCTGAGGTCAGTCCTTCCGTCCATTCTACATAACTTGTGTGGTTCATATCTCATGAGGTCAGTCCTCCCGTCCATTCTACATAACTTGTGTGGTTCATATCTCCTGAGGTAAGTCCTCCCGTCCATTCTACATAACTTGTGTGGTTCATATCTCTGAGGTCAGTCCTCCCGTCTATTCTACATAACTTGTGTGGTTCATATCTCCTGAGGTCAGTCCTCCCGTCCATTCTACATAACTTGTGTGGTTCATATCTCCTGAGGTCAGTCCTTCCGTCCATTCTACATAACTTGTGTGGTTCATATCTCCTGAGGTCAGTCCTCCCGTCCATTCTACATAACTTGTGTGGTTCATATCTCCTGAGGTCAGTCCTCCCGTCCATTCTACATAACTTGTGTGGTTCATATCTCCTGAGGTCAGTCCTTCCGTCCATTCTACATAACTTGTGTGGTTCATATCTCTGAGGTCAGTCCTTCCGTCCATTCTACATAACTTGTGTGGTTCATATCTCCTGAGGTCAGTCCTCCCGTCCATTCTACATAACTTGTGTGGTTCATATCTCCTGAGGTCAGTCCTCCCATCCATTCTACATAACTTGTGTGGTTCGTATCTCCTGAGGTCAGTCCTCCCGTCCATTCTACATAACTTGTGTGGTTCATATCTCCTGAGGTCAGTCCTCCCGTCCATTCTACATAACTTGTGTGGTTCATATCTCCTGAGGTCAGTCCTTCCGTCCATTCTACATAACTTGTGTGGTTCATATCTCTGAGGTCAGTCCTCCCGTCCATTCTACATAACTTGTGTGGTTCATATCTCCTGAGGTCAGTCCTCCCGTCCATTCTACATAACTTGTGTGGTTCATATCTCCCGAGCCCTGGATCTTTAGTCTTCAAACTTTATAGCAATAGATATCAGCACAAGAAGTTGTGCAATGGATAATTTTCATGAATAAAATAAAATTTCATTGGATATAGTAAATTGGTATTTTCCCAATTTATTGACATTTGTACAGGATAATATTAATGAGAAGTAGATTATTGTATAAAAATATGAATTCAGACATTAACAGAGAATGAATCAAACTTGAACTGAAGGAATAACTCGTTTGTCATGTACTGCTGCATAGGACTTTGTCCACTGTATATGTCCATTACTTTTTGGTACTTTTATTGATTGATTGTTTTTGAAACAGATTGTTAAACCCAAACATATATACACTATTCTACATTAATCCAATGGTTGAAAGTAGACAATGCATGAAACAGTTTCTACTGAACTGGTGATAACTTTATTTCTTGGAAGTAATGTTGTCATTATACATGTAGTACTGTAATATTATATCAGTGTTGTTGCATAGTTACTAAACATAAAATAGAACTTGGGAATAGATCAATGTAATTTACCATCTGCATTCAATTGACTACTTTTGGTGTACTTGTTACAGTATATTACTTGAAGAGAGACAGGCTGCTGATGGTGACTGTCTGGATGGGGAGAAATGGAATGTTCTCACAGTACCACATGCTCGACAGTTTGATGATGTTTTGTGTTTGGTGGTGTGTATGTATTGAAGGTAATTTTGCCTACAAACTGTTCTCTTAATCCTGAACTTTCCTGTGTTACCTACCATTCCTAGCCAGTTCCTCGGCAACACACTGTGAACTTTCTGGTGTTACCTATCAGACCTAGCCAGTTCCTCGGCAACACACTGTGAACTTTCCTGTGTTACCTATCAGACCTAGCCAGTTCCTCGGCAACACACTGTGAACTTTCCTGTGTTACCTATCAGACCTAGCCAGTTCCTCGGCAACACACTGTGAACTTTCTGGTGTTACCTATCAGACCTAGCCAGTTCCCCGGCAACATGCTGTGAACTTTCCTGTGTTACCTATCAGACCTAGCCAGTTCCTCGGCAACACACTGTGAACTTTCTGGTGTTACCTATCAGACCTAGCCAGTTCCTCGGTAACACACTGTGAACTTTCTGGTGTTACCTATCAGACCTAGCCAGTTCCTCGGTAACACACTGTGAACTTTCTTGTGTTACCTACCATTCCTAGCCAGTTCCTCCGCACTGTGAACTATCTTGTGTTACCTACCATTCCTAGCCAGTTCATCGGCAACACACTGTGAACTTTCTTGTGTTACCTACCATTCCTAGCCAGTTCATCGGCAACACACTGTGAACTTTCTTGTGTTACCTACCATTCCTAGCCAGTTCATCGGCAACACACTGTGAACTTTCTTGTGTTACCTACCATTCCTAGCCAGTTCCTCGGCAACACACTGTGAACTTTCCGGTGTTACCTATCAGACCTAGCCAGTTCCTCGGCAACTAGCTTGAGAATCCATATTTATTCTCAGTAAATGGCCATTGAGATGATCTTTAATATTTGAAGTATTATTTTTTGATAGTCATTAATTTGATTTGGATTGCAGCATCAGTCGGGATTCCAAGAAACTTTTCTATGTCCATATTCTGACTACAGCAATGCTTATCCAATCTTCACCAAACTTGCTATGAATGTTTATTGGCATTATATCTTGGCCAAATTTGATAACCAACCGTATTATCCCAGTCATTAAGGAGTTATGCCCCTTTCAATACTGAAATTATCCAGAATTTGTACCATAACACCATGATTTTATCTATCATGATGAATGTGTTTACTATACCTATACTTCTGTCAAAGAAGGTATTCAATTGACAGTGATTCATAAACGAGACAGGTACAATTTGTGACAGTCGCTGTCATTATTGCTAATTTTAACTCTGCCAGACTCGGGCCGGGCATATTGTTTGACAGTTTGCATATCTTGTTATCTAATGGTTTACTTATAAGTGTAGTTGGGCTTATACGGTGATATCGATGATACATTGAGTATCAAGTATCGTTTACTTAAGTTTCATTTACATGCTTGCAGTTCATGATTCCATATATTTTCACTTCTAGTTATGTCTTTCCAATGCTTATGTATTACTTTGACCATCTTGTTTCCTCACTAATATGAAGTGTGTGTGTTTTTTGTAAAATGTATAAGTGAATTATGAATAATCTTTAGTTATTTATTTTTCCTTGAACACATTTGATAGGTATGGCATAGCCTTTAGATTTTTGTTTTGGGTGAATTTTCGTTGTTTTCAGGCATATGATTATTATTCATAAGTATCGAATTTTAAAAACTTGTATCGATAATTGATCGATACTTTGATATCGTTTCTATCCATGACAGCTCTAGTATATGTGCAATACAGTTCTGTTATACTCAAAAGCCAATTTTAATATTGCAAAATCACAAATATTTCCTTGCATATTTGCTATATGTAGTATACTTTTTACTGTATTTTATCCAAATTAATGACTTCTGCAACAGACAATCACAATCACGTGTGAACATATATTTTAATCCTGTCATGAAATAATTCATTTCGTTACTATGACGTCAGTTTAGCCAAGGTTTAAATTTGTGCTTTAAAGAGGCCATAGCAGACATTATGGCTACATCTTTGTCAGTGCCATACTCTGACACAGACAGTTGCTTGTTTTTGATTGAGGCCAGAACTCTGTCCTTGGCCCTGGACAAATCGTTATGTAAGGGTATGGCTATGGTGTAAAACTTAAATGAATATACTGTTCTATGAAAAATCATCTAGAGTGATGTAAGAGAAGCTTCATATTTCTTATAACTAATTTATATCAAGGGTTTTTATTCTTGTTATGATGTTCCTGTTCCTACTCGATAGTATACCTCTACATGATATTTATTGGTAATAGGGCAAAACAATGCATATATAGTGCATTACAATAATGGGTGATTGTATAGGTACAGTCGACACTACATTGTGTAATATCGACATTCCAGTTCAGTCGACATATTTTTAAAGTCCCGATTCCTGCTGCTATATATTGTATAAGGAAAATGATTTTTATGTCGACATTTCTATGTCGACGTGATTTCTCTGGCCCAAAGAGTGTTTTCACACCTTAATGTACTTGTTTGTGTCGACATCTGCGCGATGTGATTGAAACTTTAAAGGTGTCAATTGACCGTGAATACATTAACAATTTTATCTTGACCTATTGTTTGTGTCGCAATTGATTTGTTCGCAATTTCAGTTAAACTAATAAATTTAGTCACTTTATGATGAAATATTGTTGAAACAAGGACATTAAACCCGAAAAACAACAAAAAAACAACTATATATTATGTCTGTGCTATTATTTATTTAAAGTATACCAATTATCAGGAGTCAATTAGTTTTACAGCTCCTGCAGCAAAACACGAATGGTAAGATTTACGCCATAGCAAAAATGCGAACATGCAAACCAAGTAAGTTTGTCAGTACTGGAATCGGATATTTTGACATTCGGATATGTCGACAAATTTTATCAGGTCCCTACAATGTCGACATAAGGGTTTCGGCTGTACTATCAAATATGTGAGGTTGATGATGAAGTGATATAGATCCACACTATCTATAAATAAGAGCTTGTGACTTTTGTTGCTAAGACTTATGCATATTCATGATTTCTGTGATAGAAATATTCTTTTCTGGTTGTTGTATTTTTCCTTTCAAAGAGTTATGTATGAAACCTGTTCCATTTCATGGATAGTACCTTTTTTTTCCATTATACAGGGAACTACATGTATTGGCCTTGAATTGGTTTAATTTGCCCTATTTGGCACTTCTAACATTATTAGTAGTCACATTTCTCAATTAATAATTACATAGAGTGAAAACCAAATTAAACACTCCCAGATGCTCTTGTAAAAGATGCAGGGTTCAAAACTTATTCAAAAATATTTTAGCCGTTTTTAGATCATGGGATTTCTTGAAGAAAAAAAAGGACATAGTTTGTTCACTTGATCGTCGTCGGCAATAGTGATGATGACCCTATGTTAATCTTTATGTAAAAATATTATTTATTATTGTTTTTAGCTCACCGAAGCACAAAGTGAACTTTTCTGATTGGATTTTTTTTGTGTGTTTGTCCATGTTTGCGCATCAACAATCATTTACAATATATTTCCTCTGAAACCATGGGGGCAGAGTTTCATGAAACTTTGCTGGAAGCTTCATGTGGCACCACTCTACAAAAATACAGCAAGGTGTCGCAAATGATCAATAACGCAATGGCCGACTTCCTGTTTTGCTTCTAAAAACATCTAGTCTGAAACCAGTTTGCGGAGTTTTACAAAATTTAAGTTAAAGGTTACTAGGGGTAACAAGGGGTTTGGATTCATCTTATATGGCCGCCAGGGGGCAGAGCCCTTTCTCCTATATGTATATACAGTAAATCCTCAATAATAGGACCACCTTTGGGACCCTTGAAAATGGTCTTCTAATTGAGATGGTCTTAATATTGAGGTTGAATAAAAAACAAACCTGTGAAAATGGACTTAAAAATTATGTTCTTAATGCTAGTGTATTTATATTACCGGAGAACATAAAAACCTCGAAATGTTAGCATATCTAGCTATTAGTTTGAGCCATCTATTGTTCGAGGCATCTATGGTATACATGCGTAAGTACAAACTGACTGTCCCTACAGTGTACAGTTAAACCTCATTATTAAGACCACCCATGGGACCCTTGAAAACTGACCTTCTTATTGAGGTGGTCTTACTATTAAGGTGGTCTTTAAGTGAGGTTTTACTGTACAATGCATTATGAAAAGATTAAGATAATAAATTTCGGGTCAAATTTATACCCCTTTTGACGGATTCGGATGGAATGTTACACAAATGTTAATCATTATGAGATGTGTTGATGGCAAAAGTTGGGCCTCTACCTCCAAGGTCATAGACAAGGGCACTACACTTTGGTGTATCTGTCAATTGTTAGTCACATCTCTTGATTTTGTGTTATTATTGTTCATTTTTTATGCTGACCAGACACCAGCGATTGCTTTCATGTTGGAATGTTTATATTTTCAGTTTGCCACAAGAGCTTTGAGTGTTGTTGATCTTATAACAAATCTCGATATGGCTACTGTTCAGACGCAAGGTGGTCTTTCATCTTTTATTTATCACTTTAAGGTACTTGCTATTTCCCTTCGCTCTCGTTTACATTCAGTCAAGAAATAAAGATATTTCACTTTTGTTTTATTTTGCCTTTATGTACGTGCAAAAACAAAGGATTGTTTCATCAACAGTGACTGCTTCCATTAGCATTAATCTTACACTTATATGTTTTTGTGTGTCTTGTTAGCATGAAGTTAGGATCTGAAGAACTACTCAGCCATTTGAAATCCGTCCTCATTATCTTGACTCATCAATGGCGTCACAGCCTGAGTGGCATCCTCTTGTCATGCAAACAGATGCTACTCCTAGGCCTGAGAGCCTTAGCGATGTTGGTACTAATGTTGATTTACCAAGGGAGAGCAGTGTGGATGAACCACAGCCTTCAACTTCCAGTGGAATTGCTTCAGACTCGAGCCATCCATTTTAACCTGATTTTTCTGCTGCTGAAAACAGGTTTGTTGCATTATTTTGTGGTGTGACTTCTCGGTTATCTACATCAAACATATATGTTGAAATTATATATAAGATGTTTTTTGTTTGAATTGAGCATTCACTCTTTGCGATTTGCAATGGTCAGAAATTGTAAGTGCTTACTGATTTTTGTCCTTAAAGTTTAACATTTAAAAATTCTTTGAGAACATTCACTGAATCGTATTTCATACAGACTCCATTTAAATAACAAAAATCATGCCAGTTTTAAAGAAATGTTTTCTTTTGTCTTGAATTGGTATCAAAATAAGTTGTTTAAGTATATTTTACGGTTTGATACAGATGGAACAATGGATAAAGACAGGTCTCATGATAACATGCAAACAAACTTATTTTGAAAGAAAGTTATGCTAAGTGTAGATTATATGATTATACACTGCCCTCCAAAAGTTCCTTCACACGTCAACAATTCCCATTGCAATTAATGTATTTTCATATTTGTTTCAGATGCAATAAATCGAAAATCTTTTTAACACAGCAATAGTTTTCTGATGAAATATTTATAAATTTGTACTGAATCAAATTATCATATTTTCTGTGTCAGATCAATCAGTTACATACATATTGGTTAAGGGTGCAGCTGCCGAGATGTGCAAATTGTTAATTCTTAACTATCCATCACAGAAGTGGGATGAATAATTTTACTTAACAGGAAAATATTTCACTCTATTAATGTTCAGGTAACAAGAACTCAGTTTTATAATTATACGGTGCTAATGCATTATAATTTATAATAAGTTATAAAATTACATTAACATTCATCAATAATGTATTAATTTTTAACAGGAAATCATGTATGCTTACGAATACATATTTGTGCCTTGTAGACACCATTATATGTATAACAGCGCAAATTTTAATGAGTTCATCCAGTCTCACTAAGATGCAGGTGTAACATGCAGCTGAATATCAGTGTTCTCTGCAACAATTCAATTGTGAGCAGCACTTACTAAAGTAAGCGATGGGTAAGCCTCAAGCCTGATTAAGGGCAGATTTCAAATCACATTAACTCAAAAATGAGAATGGTTGTGGTTGCAATTTGTTTTAACAAAGGAGCACAACGTTGAGAAAAACATGAAGGTAATAATGTTATGTTGCTAAGATGATAGATGAGTCAGAACGTTGACAAAATAACGATTTAAAAACAGGCCAACTCACACAAGCAAAATAGAAAAAGATGATTATTTACAAGACTGTGAGAAATGGTGATTGATAAGCATTGTTGCCCAGCTAACTCCACAGACAATGAGGAAACAGGACTCAAATCTAAACGGACTCGCGCAAAATGAGCAATGTGCTCACCCGTGACTCCAGAGTAATTGCCCTTTAATTAGAGAAATTACCTAAAATTGGTCTTGTCCGATTAATAACTTTAGAATTCTTTGTCCAATGGGCACCAGATTTGTTCAGAATGTGTATTGGCATGATATCTTGGACAAGTTCAATAACCAGCCATATCGCAGTGGTCACTCCAGAGTTATTGCCCTTTCATTAGAGATGTTACCTAAAATTGGTCTTGTCCAATCAATAACTTAGAATTCTTTGTCCAATGCTCTCCAGACTTGGTCAGATAGCAATTTTTATTGTTATTAAATACATTGCATAAATTTCGAAAACAGTTGTTGAAATATTTTTCCCAGAGGTACTTGGGTCGATTCTATGCAAATGGATTAAGTGGGGTTCAAACCTAGGTCACTGAACGTGGAGTCATAGGAGAATTTTTTTTATAACAAACGTATTTTGCGATGGTATGCACTCTTGTTTTTATTTATAATCAGAATTCAATACTTGTACACAATTATTTTCCAAGACTATTTTTGTAAACCAATTCTCATTGTGTTTAGTGAAAATTAAAAGAAATATAGACTTTGAATAATGACTGAAACTACAATTTGTTTCATTCAATTACACATATTGCAGGTGAAATATGATGGTATTGTGTTGGGTGATTCTGGCTATCCATGTAGAAAATATCTTCTTACACCATACTTGGCACCACAGACACCAGTACAGGTTTGTGTATACATGTATATATAACCATTTCTAGTTCAATGATAATCATTTATCATGATGTACAGACTTTGTATTTTTGTGTCAACCAAATTTCTGCCTATTGCATTATACATCATCATGCATCAGTATTGTTTATTGTTTATTTTTACACATCTTTTAATGTGAATACCAAGTGATGTTAAGTCTACTGTTAACATAAAATAGTTACAAACGTGTTACAGTCTGTTGTGTAATGTCAAACTTATACTGAAGTACATCAAATTGGCAGATCAGATAAGATAGAAAGTCTCAATTTCATTGTCATTTCAAATGAGAATAAAATTCATTGGTTAGGTTATGCATATTTATTTTACATTGATTGTGAAACAAGTTCTTACAATTTAGACTAATCACTCTCGATGACTGCTTCCTGGCTACCAATCAGGACTCGCGCCACATTCAGGAATTGTGAAGTTCCTGATCAAACCACGCTCGTTGCAGGGCTCAAACTCATGACCTTCAGATCAGGAGTCGGGCGCTCAACCCCCTCAACCAATGTATTATCCTGCAATTCATTGGTCGCATGTTGCACTTGCATTTAATTGATTCTTATTGTAGGTGTATTACAGTGTAAATCATCCTATTTCTTGTTTGATTTCATTCATATTCCATACCCTTTACATTTCATTAGGTGCGTTATAACAACTCGCTTTTCAAGACTCGAGTCCTACTGGAGCAGACCTTTGGCAAGTTGAAGCGTCGTTTTCCTTGTGTATAGTATGGATTGAGAATGAAGCCAGCAAAATGTACCAAAGTCATAGTTTCCTGTGTTATTTTGTATAACATTGGCATTGTTTGGAACGCTGTGCTGCCAAGGGAATGTGATAACAGTCTACTTACAATGGACCTGGTACAGTATCCCAAGACAGGGATCTAACATTGCCACTGCCTTTTTTACTTGAATGATGAAATACTTGTCTTCCCATACTGTGATTGTATATTGTTTTGCTCTTGTAAGCTGGTTGTTGAAATATCACTTTCCAATACATAAGAATGCGTGATCATAATGTGATCAAACTTTAATAATAATAATAAAGACTTTATTTAAAGAGGTGACACAGTTGGGCAAGCCCAGTCTTCACTGTCAGCTTCTTTATACTTTATACATAGATGTCTATAGTTAACAGATGATCTCTATGATTGATATGGTTAGTTTACCACAGCACATTTACCTCAATACTGATCTCTATCTGATAATCTAAAATTGTAAAATGCTTTTAATATTTTTATTAAATTAAAAAAGAATAACAGTCAAATTTTAGTCAAAATGGATTTTGAGTGATCTCCCCTTGACTGCTTCTGTGTGAACCCTCATAAAAGGACCGGCTATATTATTTGGGTCGTTTAATGTAATATAATACACACTTTGATGCCATTTTTTATACGCCCGTTTGAAAAACGGGACGTATTATGGGAACACCCGCGGCGGGCGGGCGGCGTCAACATGGTTTCCGCTCTCTAAGTCAAAGAGTTTTCATCCGATCTTTACCAACCTTGGTGAAAATGTTTGTGGGCATAATATCTCGGCCAAGTTCGATAACCAGCCACATCCCCCAGGCACTTCTGAATTATGGCCCTTGAATTATCCAAAATTTGTCAAATTAGCTGTGTCCGCTCTCTAAGTCAAACAGTTTTCATCCGATCTTTACCAAACTTTGTAAATTTGTTTGTGGGCATAATATCTCGGCCAAGTTCGATAACCAGCCACATCGCCCAGGTACTTCGGAATTATGGCCCTTGAATTATCCAAAATTGGCCAAATTAGCCTTGACCGCTCTCTAAGTCAAACAGTTTTCATCTGATCTTCACCTAACTAGGTGAAAATGTTTGTGGGCATAATATCTCGGCCAAGTTCGATAACCAGTCATATCGCTCATGTCACCCGTGGAGTTACCACCCTTTGATTTTAGAAATAACCTAACATTTGTCTTGTTTTAACTCTGAGCTCAGACTTATGACGGGCGTATTTTGTGACAGTTTGGCGCTCTTGTTGAAAAATAATTAATTTTGTATTTTATGCTGAACATAATGTTATAATATTCATAATTGGGCCGTAAATGTATATTACAAGGGGTGCAGGTGGGGGCAAAATTTGTTTCCTTGATTGCTGCTGTTTTGTTGTTGTTGTTTTATTAGGCAATGAGCAGTTTTGCACTAAGACTATATTTCATTTGATGAAGCTTTCCCATTTCGGCCAGCATTGGGCCATCATCAGACATTCTGCCATGACTGTGATGGAGCTCCTTCCCATTCACACAAAGTTTGTCATTCTCTTATTAGCGAACTCCGCTTTGTTTCCCAGAAACACTACATACTAGGTCCTGGTTCATCTAGTTGACCTTTCACGTAATCCTCATCAATGTTCACACCTGCAGCTCTGGCTTGGTGGTATGACATGTATACTCTTAACTTGGCTCGCATGTTTTGATGGCGGGTTTTGAACTTTGTTATTTGTTGAACTTCTCTGTGTCGTTGAGATCTTCTTGATGTAGTGTACATCTTTTTTTCAGGCTTGAAATGTCCCCCCAGCTGCGTGTCTCTTCAAGTTTCCCTTGACCATGTTGAATGATATGCATGTTATTGAAAGATTCAAGTTAATTATGCTGAATTGATAGGTATAGTACAAACTGTGATGTTTTATAGAACTTTAATGTCGCGAGTGTATAGCTGAACGCTGAGAGACGATTCTGGAAAACTGGTCTGTACAGAAGGAGCAAGAATAGTTTTATCCAAAGATTCCTTTATTAAGTCGTAGATGGTTATATAAAAATGTTTACAAAGATGTAATATCTATCAACATTGCTTTGTCGGGACTCGCAGGTTCCGTTATCAGCAGGTTTAGGCTATGTATGTTTTATCGCAGATTTGCCGTGACCGACAAGAAATGTTGGATGTAGCTGTTTGTTGTTATCACCAGGTGCTGGTACCAGCAGTTTGCACTGTATATCAGTTGCTAAGCAAACAGAATTGATAATCACTTTTTCGTTGACAAAGTTTGCCTGGCAGCATTGCGGTATCGTGCGTTATTAGAATCCGAGTAATTATATAAACGTCTACTTTTTCTCCAGGTGGACGAGGATTATCTTGCACTGTGAAAATTTCTTAGCAGTAGATGTATCAGTCGACAATGGACGACCCATAATCTTCGCCACTGGGTATAAGCTTAGATTGCTGAAAAAAGATGGTTCATGGATGGCACTTTTAGGATACAAAATTTCTTTCTTTCTAGTGAAAATACTAGTATACAGGAAAAAATCTACTGCTATAGTATTTATAACGAGTAACTAAGACATAATAAAATAAAATGCAATTACACAAAAGGTTGATTATAGATGCATGTTTTGATATTATCTTGTAACCTAATACAAGGGCTGTTCGAAAAGTTTTGGGAAAAGTGTCATATCTCCGTTAAATAATAAATATTTGTAAACAAAGTTTTGGCTGTAAAGATATCGAAGTATATTTTGTTAAATACATTGCTTTATTTTTATGTATTACAAATAACGCATATTCTATTGTCACTATAGCAATGTCCTGTTGACGTGAGCGGGGTTCATTCGCTGTTTCGGTAGCAAGTGCTCTAGGGGCATAGGGTACAAATGAAATTACAAGCCCACATTACCGTTTAAAATTGCACGAGATTGAACATTAACGCTTCCAGCGTTCCTCGCATGATGTTATTGACGTAATTTACGTATCATGCCATCACCAGGAAGTGCAAGTATCTATCAAAGAGTGAAAATGAACCCAGAGCAAAAAATATATTAAGGAGCAATTCCCGTGACAACGCTCCACCGCAGTCCTCTATGGTTACCAAGGCAACACTAACAGAGTTGGAAATTGACTTGGTTAAACATCCACCTTATTCCCCTAATCTAGTGCCGTGCTATATGGCTGTTTCCTATCATCAAAGCAGAATAACAAGGATCCAGATTTGAAGACGTCGACGACCTACCAGTTGTTGTACGCGAATGCATAAGGAAAATACCTACAGGACATGCTATAACTTGTAGGTACATAAATGGGAAAAGTGTACTAAGTATGCAGGAGAGTATTTCGAAAAGATTTAAGAATAATACAGTGTTAAAAATCCAACTGTTATGGGTTGTTAGGAACATTATACATGTGTTATTTGTAACTGCCCCACTCACGTCTACATGATGTTGCTATAGCGACAACAGAATGTGCGATATTTGTAGTATATAAAAAATAAAGTAATGTTTTTAAGCCAAAAACAATATTTTTAAAGCTAAAAAGTCTCAAATATTTTCGATGTCCATGATTCGACATGGCAATTTTAGTTGAGATCTGCCAACAATGTGATTATTCGTTAACATTTTATCAATACCGCAATCAAACAGACGACTGATATCAATGAATTTGGTGAAAACGCAAGCTTCATGAGATCCTGATCCAAACCGATTCTGTGCGTTGGGACCACATGTGTTTTTCTTCATTCCTTTTTGGTCCACAGTCCCCAACATCACTTCAAATGGTGCATGTAGCACGTTTGTTGCGCAGCTCTTTCTTTATACTATTTATGTATGCTTTCTGATCATTTTACTTATCTAGGTGTTAGCAGCGACAACAGTAGCCAGGAATGATATTAATCCCAAGAAAATATAGTCTTACGGTATACATTTATTATTTCCAGTTCTGAGAAGTGATACTCGGACCAAGCACTTAGAAGTCAAAAACCAAGCTGCAAGAGTTCTTAGAACACTGTGCCTTCTCAAGAAAGTACTTCTTCATGGTTAAGAAATGCGGAGCACCAGAATGTGACATCTGCAGACCACCACGCTTAGAAATGACTGTGTTCAATACTCTGAAGAATTTTCCAGGTATGGTATGCTTTATATTTAGTTATAATATATTTTACGTTATTGTCGTTGAATATTAAGCCTTTGATAATTTTTCGATATATAACTAGTGTACTAACATCATGATGCACCGTCATTTCCCTGTTAAAGTGCATCAACGCTTCTTGTAGTTAATGCTGGTTGTTTTTCTAGACAATTGATGTTGCATAATATTTGTAGACATTAAAGTTCATGTTAAAAGAATAATTTTTTTCAGTATTTTGTGAATATTAAATTCATTTTCATGTGATGAGATCTAATAGAAGTATGCTGTAATGAAAACAAGTTCAATGTTCTATTAAATCTAATGTACTATTTAGATCCCAAACCCAGAGAAGATGATCCATGCAGATATAAAGAGGTTGACGATGTTTACAGCAAACATACATCAGAGAGATTCTGTCCTTCTGTCACACAGATGTTGGCACCTACCTCAGAAAGCTGCTCTGTGTAAATGTCTGCAGAAACAGTTTGTAACTATGTACAGTGTGTTGATTGCGGTAAACCAAGGTACTGTAGATATAAGCATATTGTATTGTAATGTATATAAATATCAGATTTCATTCAGTATGATAATGTATGTTGGTAAGCTAGTCTAGGTTTACTTTTTAGGCAATAGGTAGATAGTTTTTGGTTATCGACACTTTTAATTGATAAATCTGTTCACTTATGCAATGCTGCTGTCCCATCACATCTCATACACTGGTTATAAATAGTAGTCGGTATATTTGTTTCTCAAATTGATGATTTACATATATAGGTTATGAATCGTATTGTGTCTACATATAATATATCTGGCATAATCTTTTTATACTATTCAATATATTTCAGATGTGTCTACTCTGAAAAGAAACTGTCCAAGGACGAGAGGGGCGATTTAAACATCTTGAAGGAAAGTGTCATCTACACATGTGGCGGAGTGTTTGTACCATATTTTACATGGAACTATTGGTGTTCAGTTCAGTGCTACCTGCCTGGCCCCATTGGCAGCGCACTACTTCAGTAGCCATTTGGGATTTCCTATGGCTTGTTTCAACTGTGGATCAGCAGATGTCACCGATATTTCACCTGAATTGAAAGCACGTTTTCAAACAGTCCCAGGCATTTGTAAAATTCTTAAGAAATATGATTTATTTCATTATTTGCAGAACTATTTGAACCATTTCACTTTCCCTTCAACCTGTGAGTGGAAGAATACGGTCAATAAGACTGCTCTCAGTCACCATAAACGATTATGGGAGACTCGTGTGAGAAATGATCATGACTTTGAGAGATTCCGATCTGTGCACAACAGCATACAGCCATCTGTACTCTGACTCGCAGCTTCTACAAATAGCGAAATCATTCATGCAATCAGTGCTGCACGTGTTCTGACCTATAGACAATGTACGCAAGTAGTCACGTGTAATATGTGTCAAGGACAAATAACAGACATATTGAAACATATGTTAACAAGTTGCAATTGCACTCAAACAAATCGCGAGCTATTCCTTTCAACAGTGTGCGTGTGGCTTGGCCCAGCAGTGAAAGACTATCTCTCACGTATCGATAACAAATCATTTTTGCGGTATTTAATAAATGTTAGCTGGCTAGTTACCTTGTCATTGCAGCAATTGATGAACACATCTTAAAATCTCTACTAAGTATATACATGATGTATTCTTCTTACACTTCAAATAATATGTTAAAAGAAATCTTACACCTCTAAGGTGCATCCATAGCCAGCATAATTGTTTAAGTGATTGTTCATTTTTTATGCCCCTACTCTGAAAGGGGGGGGGGGGCATATAGATTTGCCCGTGTCTGTCGGTCTGTCTGTCAGTCCGTCTGTCTGTCCTTCCGTCCGTCGCTCATATCTCCGAAAGTATATGAGCCAGAGTCATAAAACTTGACAGGAATATTCACCATCATGTTTAGTTGTGCACATGCGGTTTCATGTTTGACTGTGCCCAGTAAGTGCAAAGTTATGGCCTTTGACTTAGTTAAAACATAGACTATAGAGTATGCAATCTTGTGTCACTCATATCTCCAAAAGTATATGAGCCAGAGTCATAAAATTTGACAGGAATGTGTTCATCAGCATGTATAGTTGTGCACCTGTGGTTTCATGTATGGTTACGCCCAGTAAGTGCAAAGTTATGGCCCTTGACTTATCACCATAATCAGTACGGTTGTTCACTCGGTAATTTGGATACCCATTCACTAACTATGAGCAAAACAATAGCACTTGCTTTTGTGACAAAGGCTGCAAGTTGGGACAGCTGTGTCCTATGGGCACATTTCTAGCTGTTTGTTTATCTTATTGGGTTCACTTGTATGTTTGTGCCTTTGTCTCAGGACTTTATCTATCTATGAACATACATGTATTTCTTGATATTTCTCACATTTAGTATTTGTCCTTTGATATGTTGTCTTGTTTAATGTTCACTCATATGTTTGCCTATCATTTTGTATATATTTGTATTTCCTGAATTTATGCTTGCATTGTATTGATATTTATATATCACTGAAAAGTGGAATAAAAAAAATATATCATGACACTATTATTAGTATCTTTAATTCTTAACATACTATTATTGTCTTGTAGAAATTTGTTTAACATTAATTTGTGTGAAAACAAGTCAATTTGTGTGAAAACTAGTCAGTTTTAAATTAGATTTATTCATGTATAGATCTAGTTTTGAAACAAACCTTTTTAAGTCAAACCGTTACCGATATACATTTAAAGAAAAAGAAGGCATAGGTGACAAGGGGTTTCGACTCCTGACTCTTGATGCGAAGGTCTTGTGTTCAAGCCCACGTTAAATAGAATATGATCACACATTTCACAATCCCCACATTAGGTGAGAGTAATGTTTACTAATCTGGGAAGCAGGCATCGAGGGTTATTAGTACACTTGGTAAGAACTCGTTTCACAACCTTTTTAAAATAAAACAAATTGTGATGCTATGGGGAACACCACATACAAAAGACAATGCCTGCCCACACAGACCCCTGAGATAGCAACAGTCCATAAAGCATTGTACACTGCGGAGACCTGTCCAAGGGTAAACACACATGGGGACAGTTGTGCGAGGAATTGCATGGCCGACCATAAATAACTGAGAGAAAATTAGGAAGGACAACCTGGGTATTTTTAGCTCGCCTGAGCATGAAGTGCTCAATGTGAGCTATTGGGATCGCCCTGTATCCATTGTTGTGAGTCGTCAACAATTTAGATTGTTAACACTCTAGATATGACATCTTTTACCTGGTCTGCAGGGAACTTGGTCAGAATGTTTGTCTCAATGAAATCTAGACCAAGTTCGAAACTGGGTCATCTGGGGTCAACAGTTAGGTCACTAGGTCAAATTATAGTAAAGCCTTGTTAACACTCCAGAGGTCACATTTTTGACATGATTTATGGGAGACATGGTCAGAATGTGTATCTCATTGAAATCTAGGCAAGGTTTGCAACTGGGTCACTAAGTGGAATTATAGTAAAACCTTGTTAACACTCCAGAGGTCACATTTTTGACATGATTTATGGGAGACATGGTCAGAATGTTTATCTCATTGAAATCTAGGCAAGCTTTGAAACTGGGTCATCTGGGGTCACATAGTAGGTCACTAAGTGGAATTATAGTAAAACCTTGTTAACACTCCAGAGGTCATATTTTTGACTTGATTTATGTATGAAATTGTCAAAATGTTTGCCTTGATAATATCTAGGTCGAGAATTAAACTGGGTCATATGAGGTCATTAACTAGGTAACGGGATCATATGATTGAAAATCCTTCTGGGTTCTCGGGAGGTTGCATTTTCTACCGGAACTACTTAAAACTTTATCATAATGCTTGTCTTAATAAAATGCAAGTCCAGTGTGGTACTGGGTCATTTTGGGTCAAAAAGTAGGTCACAAGGTCAAATCATTGAACATGCTCTTGAACTCTCTTGAAGCCAATATGGCAATGTAATCAGATGAGCGATTTAGAGCCACCATGGTCCTCTTGTTAATGGATGGAATACACCACGGAGCAAGCCAGAAAGCTAGCAACAATGGGCCGAAATAGGGGGGGGGGGAGACATGAATATTATATCGAAGTGAAAGAATTACACATGGTGAAAGGGGAATTTAACAAACATCTAAAACATAAATATAACTAAGAGCATATGATCTACACACCATCTGACCAAGTCGGCAATAACTAATCCATAAAAGCCAACATTCATTTATTTATTTCATCGGGTTTAACGCCGTTTCTCAACGATATTTCAGTTCCAACATTCATTATTCACCTCAAGTAATGGTAATAGATAAACCTATTTTTAATAACACACAGTGATTCATGGAAAAGCAAACATACGGCTATACTATTACTTAAAACTGTCATCAGATGATTGTCGCTGGCGTTAAGTTACCTAAGTATGTATACATGCATGAAATGACGTCAAAATTGAAACAAGCAGGAAGGGAAGGATCAAGTTGGTACAGGGGAACGTGTTATGTAAGAGACAATGAGTCTCCGAGGGAAACACCAACCTTCCAAACATTTCGGATCGAGGTGGTGTAAGGAAAAATACCTATCGGAGTGGGGAAGTATGGACTTATCTGGATGACAGTCAAAACACAACCATGGAGAAGTTATTAAGTGGATTAAATATAGGAAATACGCTTTAACTAATCGTTGAAAATGTCTGTAAAAAGTCATGCGATTTTTATTATGATATAACATAAATTATTATTTGGTACAGCGTATAACTTGTTCAAACATCAACACTCACGGACATTGCAATACTTTTGTCTTGACCTGTTTGATATCCATTATGTTGTGTAAAATGTCACACAGAATACTAACAGCAAAGCGAAAAGCACGGATTCCACGCCAGTCTTGTTTTAATGTGTGTACTTTGTGTATCAAGATTTAGTACACTTTGGTGTAAGTATTGCTCAGTGACGCACTGTCTTGAAAATAATTAAAATAAGTCAAAATAATGTAGTGACGTTCGTTAAAATTATAATGATTGTTGCAACCGTTCGCGCAGAATTTACGCGCTATGAATTAACATTTATTTTATACGGAATAGAACAAATACATTTGTGTGTTTAGTTGGATAATGAATGGGATATACTTTTTCATGTGTTGGCCTCGTGTTGTAACATTCTACAATGTAAATGTTATACTTCGGATTCGTCTTTGGTGATAATAAACTCTTCTAAGAACTCCGGCTGGGAGGCTGTTGACGCAGTTTACGTTGCGAGTATTCCGAAATTAGTATAAAATACATACCTATTTATAAATATTGACAAATTTATATAGTATTTTCTGAGATTATATTTTAGATTTTGACAGTATGGTTGAAAGTAGAATAGAAACAAAAATAATATAAACACCAAAATGAAATAGAAAGTAACGCTATAGGATTCAAAGAATGGCTGTATCGTGATGACTGGATGCGGGAGTTTTAGAAACTTCCCACAAAAGCTCTGGATATATGCGCTTTGACAAATTTAAAACTAACAAAAAGACGCAAAAGGACAGGTTTGAACCGGGAACTTCGAAAGTCATACAGTGAGTCCCGATTTGGATTACCTGAGTTGTAAGAACTTGTTTGCAATCGAAAATAAATGACAATTACGACAGACAGAGATGTTTAATTTTCAAAACTTCATTTGGACGGTATGCGGAAATGAACACCAGAGAATATCGTAAGTATATATTATAGACGTTAATGTACGGCGGAATGGGGCATAGTCCTAGAGCCATTTTGCTCACTGCATGTCGATTATCACCACCCGGTCCCGCTCAGCCGTGTATTATCCTCTATGCATTACGCCATCCAATTAAACGAGTCCGTACCAATCTAGAGGTCGTGGGTTCAAACACCATGTGAGGTGCATGTTTCCGGCGGCCAGCTCACTTAATCAGTTTTCCTGGAATTAATTATCAAAATGTACTAATTTGCTCTTTCGACAGCAACTGATAACTTCCCAAGAACAAAACTTGCCTAGCTCGGGTATCAAACCCAGATCTGCCAGGTGACAGTCTAGCATTTTACCAACTGAGCTAGCATGGCTGGCTCCAGCGCAATGAACGCATAGGAATTGACCGAAACCAAAGGAGATCACTTGATCACCTCTCGTCAGTCATACGTCAATAACTTTTCGGTATTACTTTATTGTTATAGCAGTATATTCATTTAACTTAACTATAGTCGTTATCAATGGCAATTGTTCTCGTTCGGATTATGATTTAAAGCAATCTTAAAACGGAATTAAACTGTTGGACGACTGGTTGTGGTCGCTAGCTTTAAATCACTTACCCCTCGCCGCTTCGGGTTTGAATATCACCCGGCATGTAGAAGTCGTTAATAAGCTATCAAACTGGCTGGCGGAAGGTCGGTAGTTCTATGCCAAAAGTAATGCTAGACGGGTCATCTTGGGGTTTAAGAGACTTAAAGCCTTGTGAAATATATATAATGTTGGTTTGTAATTCTATTTGTGATTTCAGGAAGTCTTTTAACTTACCCTGTTATAAACTGGGCAGATGAGCAAGGACCCTGCTATGTTTCCCGGGAATAAAGACCATTGTTGGAAATAATGTGAAAAAAGTGTCAAGAGTGTTGTTTTAAAGTGATATGTGTTCATTCTGTGAAAGTGTTGTTATTCAAAATATGGTTTTATAATTCGAATAATTCGATTATTATTCGTATAACTGGATTTAAATCGTCAGATCGGTGAGTCAGATTATAATAATGAGTCTGCAATTAACCGTTTGTGCATGCTCTAAAATGCACGACCCCTGCATGTTCAAGTCACCGTGTTTTTCAAAAAGGTCGGACTTTACAAGTACGCACGAATTGTATATTCTCCCTGTAAGAGTCATTTAACAGGCATGTTTCATTGAAAATTCACCACATTTTATAGCTTATTTTTTGAGTTATTCTTTAATCTCGGTGCTTCAAGTAATATGTTTACTTTCAGTTCAACTTACTCAACCACATTCACGTGTACGCTGTATCGCATTGGTATTAAATGTTCAAAGAGTAAACTTATTAAATGCCTTTCAACGCAAGTTTGCAATCATATATATGTCCTGATTATGTTCCTAACAAATTATCTGGTTTCAGTTCCATTGTAATGTCTGACCTTTTTCATGTAATCATGTACAGTGTAACATTGCCAGACTAGCCATCTCTTAAAGCAGCAACCTCTCTTCAACAACAGCATACTTAGACATGTTGTAAGAATTTACTTTGTACTATCAATCTAACCTTTATAAAGCAACAACCTCTCTACTACCGCTAAACGATGTTGCTATGGAGATGTTGCTATGGAGATGTTGCTATGGAGATGTTGCTATGAGGATGTTGCACTGTGTACTCAATAAAATAAAAACGCACTCTTTTTCCATTTAAAAAATTCATTTACCTATTGTCAGTATTAATTTGTGTTTTAGTTTCTTCTTGCATTTACTATTGATAAGTATCTGAGATAGAAATTAAACTCTTGATTGGAAATGAGATGGTGTGTTTCTTTTTTATTGAGTATATTTATTTATAAGAGCGAACCGTTTTACTTTGTATTTACATGTATATGATCTTGTATGAGGAAGAATGCTTTATCATTCATCATTTTAAATAAATACAGTAAAATAAAATGTTGCATTAAGGAAAAAAATATAATCACAAATATTGTCAGGCTTTTGCATAATGCATAATCTAAAGTATTAATATAGATTGTAACTTGTGTCTAGTTCACATGGAGCTGAGACAGGTAATGATGTGCATGTAAAATAGTAATTTATCATATCTAAGTCTTATGGAAGAGTGATCAGCACTGTAGTGCCACATATAGGCCGTGTCGTATTTAGTCCGCGTACGACTTTAATGCGTGACGCATGTAGGTCGTAACGAGGCGAACTATATGCGGCGAAAGGGCATGGTCGGCATATAGATATTTTATGTATTGTCCTATTTCAAGTCATCATCATCGTCAACATTATCATTGATCACATTTGATCATCATCACCGATAATTCATTACACATTATTGATTATTGATCAATATTAATTTATCAACAATAATCGAACACCAGTCATCCAAAGGTGGTCACTAATTAGCGATCACCTAACACCGATAATCGATCACCGTCATTGGTCACAAATAATCGATTACCTACCACTGATTATCGAAATGCGATTTATAAATCAATTAGATTATCAACTATTGATCACCTATCATTGATCAACGATTATCGATCAATGGTCACCGATAATCGATATATGATCGTCGATCATCAACAGAAAAATATGCTAAAATAGAATAGTTTGGAATAGTGTTGCTTGATTTAAACCCGATCAACAGCTTCGAGCAGTAAAAACGAATAACCATTAACATATAAATTAATTATTATTTGATTACATCGCCACAGCCGCAGAAGGTAGAACCCCGGATCAAACTGCGACTTTCGGACTGGTATGTAGTGCGAAAATGTGTTTAAACTTATTATTTCTGTGAGGTTTTGTCAAAATCCACAAAATGTACAATGTAAAAGAATGAAGCGCTTTCAAACAGCTATATGCCTACTATAATGTATTAGTACATAAATGGGGCATAACTCATGGAAAAATCATTCGACCGACAGTGGTTAAGGAACATTGGTTATGATGCATAAGTCAGTTTATGTACTTTTCTATTTTATTATATTGTTATCTTATTCAAATATTCGTTTCAGTAAAAGATTTTAAGAGAAGTGAACTAAATGCTGCACCGAGGCACATGTCCGCCGCATTAAGCTTACGTGAACTAAATGCAGTTCGTGCGTGAACTATATGCGGCGAAGTGTGCCGCATTAAGGTCGTACGCGGACTAAATGCGGCACGGCCTATATGTGGCACTACACAGCACAACAAACTGTTCAAATTTGTGATGGAAATGTCTTCCAACTTTGTACACTAAAATGCTATAAAAGAGAGAGAATAAGTTGCTACAGGAACGCCACATTCATAAAATATAGAACATGTGACCAATGGACCACGGATCCGCCACGTACAACGTATGCTTAATAATGGAAATTGAAATATTCCAATGGATAGGTAATCGTACATGAACAAAGATTCGTTGCGAAACATTTTGAATTTAAACAACGTAATCAATTTTAAAATCATAAACAGAAAGAACAAGAGTATACTGGTTTTTTGCCCAGGTAATTGGATATATTTTCTTACCAATGCACCTGAATACTTGTACTGATGCAATGTTCCTGTGATAAGTGTGGTAGTTACATACCCATATATATTTAACACATACCCTTTAGACACAAGACATATCTAGCTGTAGTTTACGATTTTTAGCATAGGTTTAACTCACAGCATATAGTCTGACATCAACGTATCAAAAATGGTGTCATGTTGAGGAGAAGTTGTAGAACTATGTGTAACGAGTGCGTCGTGTATTCATGGAAGTCGAAACTTGCTTGTATCATTGAAGGATTGGCCGTTCTTTACCAGGTATGTCGGCATGTTTTCCTTACAAGTACGCAATTTGTTATGTATTTTCAAAGTTGCACGTCCCATGCATGTTCTGTTCACCTTTTTGATTCGATTGTAAAATAACTATTGTATAGCACATGTATGTATACTTGAAACAGATCAAATCTGTGTTTCTGTTATTTATAGTACTATCTCATAAAACCTGAAACCTGAATTAATAGATGAGAATTAAGGGGTCTGTATAAGGTTGTATGAATTATCCTTTTTGTACCTCATTTTCGATTCTGCTAGAAGGGGGCACTCAAGTGTAATGAATATTCGTGTTGAAGTTTACCCAAGGACTGTTGTCTCAATTCAATTTCGTTCGATATGTTTTGGTACGGTGGTATTACTTGAAATGTATATATATACATTGTAATTCGTGCATTGTATGCAAATTCAAATACAAGTGGTTCAGCATTTGAGGTTAAGGTTATTGTTTGTATTGTGATTCTCTCTCATGACCTGATGTTACAATGGATGAGATTATAGTTTGATTGTTCTGTTTAAATTGGTGTGTATTTGCACAAAGACATCTTCGGTGAATTTACTGTATACGGGTTTGAGTTGTATCGAAAAGCGTGTGTATGATGTTTCATAATACCATAATGAAATATTTGTTAGCGAACAGAACCATATGATATGTTCTTATGTAATCTGTTTGTATATATTCTAGAAATTGCGTTTCTGGTTGATGAAGGAAAATCTGTGGTTATCTATGTGTGTTAAAAGTTCGATGTTAAATCAATTAAAAAGTAATGAGACAATCTAAAAAATCTCATATTTGTTAGTTATATCAGATATTTCCGTAAACAATAATCAATTAAAAACGTAATTAAACATGAGTAAACATTAATTCATAAAAATGAACAAAGTTGATAATTTCAGTCACAATTCATTTGATTCATAAGAAATTTCCCCATTTCACACATAGTTCATACATTTCATTTACAATTGAACAACAAACTGCAGCATTCATTAATAGTTCATAGTTTTCTTCAACAGTTCACTTATAGTTAATAACATATTTCAATAGTTCACTAACATAATAAACTCCAACCGTTCATTTATAGTTCATGACAAACTTCAACAGTTCAGATATTGTTCATAACAAAATTCAACAGTTCACTAATAGTTCATAACAAACTACAACAGTTCACGTATAGTTCATAACAAACTACAACAGTATACTTATAGTTCATAACAGACTTCAACAGTTCACTGATAGTTCATAACAAACTACAACAGTTTACTTATAGTTCATAACAAACTACAACAGTTCACTGATAGTTCATAACAAACTACAACAGTTTACTTATAGTTCATGACAGACTTCAACAATTCACTTATAGTTCATAGCAGACTACAACAGTTCACTGATAGTTCATAGCATACTTCAACAGTTCACTGATCGTTCATAGCAGACAACAACAGTTCACTGATAGTTCATAGCAGACTACAACAGTTCACTGATAGTTCATAGCAGACTTCAACAGTTCACTTATAGTTCATTGCAGACTTCAACAGTTCACTGATCGTTCATAGCAGACTTCAACAGTTCACTGATAGTTCATAGCAGACTTCAACCGTTCACTGATAGTTCATAGCAGACTTAAACAGTTCACTGATAGTTCATAACAAACTACAACAGTTCACTGATAATTCATAACAAACTACAACAGTTCACTGATAGTTCATAGCAGACTACAACAGTTCACTGATAGTTCATAGCAGACTTCAACAGTTCACTGATAGTTCATAGCAAACTACAACAGTTCACTGATAGTTCATAGCAGACTACAACAGTTCACTGATAGTTCATAACAATCTACAACAGTTTACTGATAGTTCATAGCAGACTTCAACAGTTCACTGATAGTTTATAACAATCTACAACAGTTTACTGATAGTTCATAGCAATCTACAACAGTTCACTGATAGTTCATAGCAAACTTCAACTGTTCATTCTCTTTGTACTTTTCGGCGATAGTTAAACAATCGAAAATTGAAAAAATATGGAAACAATCATTCGAAAAGCTATACAATACAATTCTTCTATTCTTAATATAATCCACTTGCAGGATTTTGCACTATTGTGTTCTTCCTGGGAATTGCTTGTCGTTGTATATTTGCTTTCAAGATCACGTTTGTTGATCATGTTTGAAGCTGACGACACGTACAAACGTATCTTATGCAACAAAGAACACTTTCGATGGCCGCATAAACATTGTCAACATGACTCAGTCTCAATATTTCCTTTATGCGATACCGAGTTCGGTCTTAAATGAGAACCATCTTAACGATTTAAACTGATATTTGTTAACCCCACAAATACTGAATTTGCAGCCAAATGTAAATGGTATACTGCTTCATGCTTTGAAAATATAATACAATGTACTGCAGTTGTTCGTTGTGCTGGAAATATAGTGGCACATACTAGATACATGACCGCTTGTATGTTTACTGGATACAACATACAATATAACTCAATTGCATACAAATAAGTTTTAGATTGTTTGCATGAATTTCCAAGCGAATTCGACTTGATTGAATGTTTCCCAAACCTACATCTTTAATAATTTTGTGAGAGGATATTTCCAGATGTTATCGAAACACCCAATATGCCTTCACGTAAACATTTATTGCTCTGGCATAGTGCGGTAACCACCTTGTCCCACCAATGCGGGTTGGCAGGATCTGTTTCATCTTCAGCACCTTAAATGCCATCCGCAAGCTTGAAGGGGAAGTTGGAACATTGCAAGTTACCTTTCTTTTCTTTTGGACATTTGCGGTACATGTAGTACAGGCCAAGAAGCAAGGATGTTACCATTTCATACAATCTGGGTGCAGATTCTTTGACATAATCTTCATGATTTCAACTTCGCGAATTAACGATTTAAGTTGAAATCTACAAAAATTCAAAAAGTTTTAAAATGATTTAAAATCAGAGTTCTTGTTAAATAATTTATCGCGGATACACATCTTATAATTATATTGCATGAAGTTGAAATCGTAAATTCGTGAAATTGAAATAGTTCATAGCAGACTTCAACAGTTCACTTATAGTTCATAGCAGACTTCAACAGTTCACTTATAGTTCATAGCAGACTTCAACAGTTCACTTATAGTTCATAGCAGACTTCAACAGTTCACTTATAGTTCATAGCAGACTACAAATTTAATGAATTCAAATTGTGAATTCATTAAATTGAATTTGAGAATTCCTGAAGCGTAAGGGCTTTCACCAAGCCTTCCTTCTTAATAATATGTTTGGCGACAGCATGTGCATTCTCATTAAGATCACTAGTCTGTCATTTTAAACTTTTGTAAACATTTAGCTGCTCGACTCTGACAGATAGGCACAGTTGTCGCTACCATTTTCACTGCGGATTTGATGTGAGATTCGCAGGACTCATGGAATTTAATTCCCTCTAACCTAAGCGAACTTGTGCCTGTGCCCTTGATAAATAATGATTCATTTTCTGGTACGTCCATGGTTTTACATGTCGAACGATACGTAGTATATTTGCTGGGTTCATGCATCAGCCAAGTACGACATTGCTGCCGACGTGGAAGAAAAAACCCTCTCACGTTTCTGTTCGTAAGCCTTCTTGACCTTTGATGGGTGTTCATGTTTAGGCTGTTCTAGCATGCACCATACAAATAACAAGAAACATGGTGTTTTGATTTGTAGTTGATATAAAGTTCTGTTACCCTAACAAATTGACAAAAAATGAAAATCGGTCAAAGTTTTGCGTACAACGTTATCAATTACTGTGACAAAAGCTAGTCAAGTCGGAACACGAACACGTCTTGCCAGTTCTGAGAGACGAAATGGATTTTACCGACGGCAATTTTACTTGTCCCGGACTTCGGGCAAGGGTGTTATTTCGAAGACGGAATCAACAGAACTTGTTCAAAAAGCAATGCTAGTAAACACGCATAAATTACTGATATCAACCTTGGAAAATCATTGTACTTGTTAATTTAATTAGTTCCCTTGATTCCCACTCATTCTTCTAAGAAATTTCGCTGTCATGTGACAATGTCTGACATGAAAACACATGTGAAAAACTGTATCGGTGTTAAGGAACCTATTGTTTTCGTTATCATTACGACACATTAAACAATCATTGCCTGTCTGTCAAAATTCCTACTTTCGTTTTCAAAAAATTCGGCTACCTTCGGTTATAAACATGTCAAATAACAGACTGCCTTTTTTGTAAACTGGACATTAGACGGTTTGAAACTACCATATAGCCGTATGAAAAGATGTAATGTTTTAATGTAATATCGCTTTAATGCGTATTTCAAACAACAATTGCCTACGCAATTTTAACAACTGGCGTATGATAAAGGTCCTCTTATATTGACTCTTTTTTATGTTTTTATGTTAGTGATGTTAATGTTTTGGTACATGGTCGTTGAAAACATGTTAGTTGAGACAGTTAGATAATAAATACATTGTATATATAATTATAATAGAAATCGATTCATGTCATGTTTTTGGACATAAATGTGTATATATCTCGTTTTATTACACTGTACTCTGATGTATGGATAACATGTCTTTACATGTTGGATGCAACATTTGATTAACTTTCAATTGGTCATCGTCTATGAATTCCGGACATACTTTGTTCAAGACATCGCAATTTACCTCAATCCACACCAGGACTGAATGAGTTATATTGAACAAGACTGAATATAACAAAATGAATAGCATAACAAAACAATAAATTCCAATAAAAATATATTTCGTAAAAACATAACATTACCAAAATATACATGTATGTACATTTAAGTATAAAAAGTAACATATTTTGAAGTGGAATTAAAAAATAAAAAAAACACTCAATTTACAAAACAACATCACACATAATTTAATACAAAACACATACAAAATGTAAAATACGGACCATATAGCGTAGAAAAAACCGTATAAATATATCTGAAGTATTTAAGATATTAAGTACAAAACAACCATGATAATGAATATTCACATAGCACACACAAACATCGCTGCACCTTAACACTCATCAAAATGTATATCAGTAATCGGTTCCTGAAACCATCTTTAAAATGTGGTGATGCCAGATTGCAAGTATGACTTAGATAGTCCAGTCATTCTACGTTAAAAATGGCCAAACCTTCAAATAATTACAACCGAAATGATTTTTGCTGTTTATGAAAGTTAAATGTATATATAACAATATATCAAAAGTCTAACAAAATCTAAGTTGCTGAAATACTTGAAATTCGTCTTTTTTAACACCACCTCATTTTTACAAAAATGTCTTTTTAGTGCCAATATGAAAATGACCACATGTACATCTGTGGAATATTATGTACCGGAAAACTTCTTGACAGCAGAATATTTATATCTAGACTCCATTGAATGTGTATGTTTACTGTCATATTTTTGCAAGCTGTTCTCTGATTGGCTAGGTACACATACCGAATCGCTTGTCTAAAATACAAATATCAGTTGTGCAAGAGTTATAAAGCAATGGGTGATTATGAAGTTTTCAAGATAAGTGCCCAATGGTAAAGGAGAGTATGTAATCCATTATACAAACGTGTCATTACTTCTTCACCAGGTTTAACTTTTTATTGCTGTGCTACACACGCTGTAAGGAATACACTTGCTACTTGTTATATATGAATTTTATAAGGCAAGACCTTCATAAAAAATACGTTGTGTCACATCCAGTAAATGAACGAATGAATGAAAGAATGGTAGGATACTACACAATTCAGCTCCAAGTTTAGTTTGAGTACAAGTGGTGTTCCAAGCCTTTTTATGCTTAATATTGATCGTATTTGTTCCATATACAAATGTCATATTGTGACTGGTAATGTCAGACAAGCAGCATAATACAATTAGGAGGTTTGTATCCTCCCTACAATGATTGTATCACAACGTGAAGTACAATCAAGTGCAGATAAAAAGGTCAACTTTATCAACTTTACCAGCACTATGAAATACATTACCTCCACTTTCATCGAAGTACTTGCTTAACATATTGATGAAATACTGCTAGTTATCTATGTTAGTGATGAGATATTCCTTTTGGATTTGAATGGTTTAGATATGAGGAATATAACACTTGGATATGTAGTTCCTTAAGTTTTTCTTTGATGAATGATATCTTTTATAGAATGATAGAATTAAAAATCTAATACTCACCTTATTGCCAGCAGTATTAATAGTGAGTTCATACATTGTTTACATGTGTGTGCTGACGAATTCATCTTGATCAATGGGCGCTTGCGAGTAATATTTATAACATGGTGTACAATATGCGCCATTCCTTCAAAGGTGTTTTTACATTTTATTTTTTTATACAGTATTATTCTAACACATATACTTGAAAACATTTCTGTTGCAATTATTTGAGGGTTAAAATTAGATTTACTGGAGTGTATTGTCAGATGAAGCGCACACACATCTGGAGCGTTTTGGTCCCTCAATCACGTCACATTCTCCTCCAGCGGCGGCGCAACGTCCTATGATGTCTCCGCCATTTTGCCTCAAACCACGTGGTATTACGTCATTGCATGTATTCGTTAGGCGGCTAAATCTGCACAGTCTTCTTCTTCTTTGAGCATTTGTATCGTGAATAAATGATGCAAATATGACAGCTACCAACACAACTACCATAAATCTTGATAATGCCATGATTTGAATTGTAGTTGACGCTAAATTCAGTGTTCGGATACTATTGGTATACTACCTACAAACAAATTTAGATACAATAAAATAACATTCATTTCATAATATACTGAAACTACGCAGTGTATACATATACATTATTATATTACATTAATAAATGAGAGCCGTTTATAACAAATTCTTGCGATTTTCTTTCTCGAAAACTTGTATTTTTTTATTAAAATTTCAACAATTTCCAATGATACTATGATTGGGTTCAGAAACTGCCGTTATACATCACATACACTTCTGAGCCTATACCGAAGAACGTCCTTTATCACACTTAACATCCATACCGTAAACGTAATTAAATGATATTAACATTACTAGACATGATAAAGACTTGATAATAAAATGTAGATTGTTATGGTTGATGCATCAATTAAAAAAAAAATGGTACAATGAATTGATTAAGATTTTATCAGTCGGTATAACGTTTGATTATCAAAAATGAAAAACCATTAATGTTAGAAATATCACATCGTTTATTGTAAAATAAATGTAATTTACCTTATGTTGTTGAAGTACAGCTTCTAATATTTTGATTCTTCTTTTCAAGTGCTGAACAATGTACAGTCAGTATATTGTTTGTTCTCGTGTCGAGTAGAAATGTTGGTTTGTCTTTCTGTAGGGATTTGTTGTCTTATATTCACAATGTATGTTCATTGATAAGACAGTTATAGTCATGGGACATTGTAATCGTCATAAGCAGGTAATAAGACGTGATCACAATTATAGTTTAAATCCTATTGTTTCACAATGTCGGAAGATGATTTCAAGTGGTTGTAAGTATCATTGAAGGAGAATTCTAGGAAACTGTTGTAAATTATGTCCAAGCACATTGTTTCTATAATACTATGTATAGGCGCATCCATATATGGACATATATGACATTTAAAAAAAAGTAATACATTGTAACCTAACTTACAGGCCAATAAACTAAAAAAGTATATAGAAACATCATTATAACATCTATCATAGTATGGACACAAAAAACATGCTGTGCAATGTCTCCAGAGCGACACCATTTGGTAGACATTATAAATCTCGACTGTTGTTCCAAGTTTGTTGATATAGAGATAGTAAATTGGTAGTTAATATTCATAAAGGAATAATCGATACGGTTTCTGCTGTTGACAAGAGGTTGTTCCGTAAGACAGGACAGAACAAATGTTATGTATAAAAGGCTTATAACGGTTAATACAGCATATGTATAATCAGAGCACTAAATGCGTTTGTTTGTTTCCTGTAGTATGCTATATTATGTTGGGTTGATACGTATTTTAATTTATTTAATCTTCAAGCATTTGTATAGGGACGGATATCTGTACTCGTATATCTGGTATTCAGGATGTTAGTCATAGAATTTAGGGTTATGAGGGTCGGCCGTTTTACTTGAAACTGACATTTTGTTTAGCCTGTGGAATTAATGGCACTAAGTGTGCGATTATTAATTATTCGATAGACGCGTGGGCAGAACTAATGGTTGTCATGAGGAAACACCACATTCAGTCACCTGATTCATATTTATGTCCGTCATCAGATCATGTAAATATAACATGTCTTATGATTGAATGAGATATATTTCTTATTAAAATAATGATGGTTTGCGTGCCAATGAAAAGGTCAAACGTACATGTATAACAATTGTTCTCAAAATCACTTGCCTTTTCTGCGTGGGATCTTGATATTGACATTCGTTAGTCATTTCCGAAGTAATTTTTTCCACTTTAAATACAAAGGAAATTGAAGTCATGTATTATGAATGAACTGAAGTCATTATTTATATACTGACACCAAAACGAAACTTAGGAATAAGTTTGTAACCATTTAGATAAAACATATAGGCATATTTGGTAGCAAAATGCCTTCTGATATACGACAGTACATATGGACATTTATCAGTATACAGTTATTTCATGGTTATTTGGGTGACAGTCAAAACTGTTGTCCCGACACCAAGGGACAACAGTTCTGACTGTTACCCAAATAACGATGAAATAACTGTTTTATTACCTGACCAAAGGTTTATCTAAACAAAAAAGGAAATAATAATAGTATTTGTATGATGATATGCCTTTTAAAAATAGAATTTGGAAATTCCAATGACTCCATAGCGCCAGAGGGACACAGTTCATACTGTTGACCGGGAAATAGTTCAATCCAAGACAAATTGACAGATTTCATGTAAAACAGCAAAAAATAACAGATTTGTATTTATATAAGGAATCAGGTAATACTATAGATTATTGACATGCCTGTTAGGTCTCTTGATTGAGTGAAGTTGGTACATGTTGGTGCGTCTGGTATCAATATCAAAATAATATCCAAATGTTAAGCATTGACAGACTAATCCCTTATGCCATGAAATAAGCATGTTTAGTGTTTAAAAGTGTAATTCTGGGGAATTTTCGACATGATTACATCCCCGGAAGGCAATTAATGTACATATAATTTATGCTATGTATTATCACTGATAACTAATATTATTCAGCTGATAGTGTTTTGTACATGATTGTGTTGTATATATATATAGAGGATCTTACATGAGTGCTTATTTGATATTGTTTTTATGAAACGAGTCGACTGAATATGTCGACTCGTTTCATAAAAACAATATCAAATGAGCACGAATGTAAGATTCTATTAATCACATAACACCATAAATAGATTGTTTTCAATCTTTAAATAGACTTTAAATAGTGCTGTGATTCGGCTATTTATGTAACTAGTTACATATGATATTTATGTCACTGCTTTATGCCACTCCTTTGATTTATCTTGTTGAGAAAATTTGCTTATTATTAAGCTGTTATGTTACATACAAACATAAGTCACGAATGACAGGGAAACTTTTTTATCTACATACAAACCTGGCACTATAATTTTCCGCGGAATTTGACGCTCGCAATGGTTTGTTTTTGAGACACATTTAAGCCATCTTAGATGCTTTAAAGCCAGGAGCTTCAGCGCCCCCCCTGGGCCCCTTGCCGAATTTTCAGCCGATTTAGAAATTTTGCATTCTCATGCCTGATATAAATAAAGAAGCTGACATACTTATTTTCGATCCTCCCTTAGAATTAATTAAACAACATAAATACATTAGCAGTTTGAGCTGTAAGTGTAATGATTTGAAGATCAGGTGTATTGTGGTCATATTGTATAACAGACTGGGCTACTCGACCAGCGTTTTATTTTTGTTGGCCATTTATGTATGTGCCATAGTTTATAGTGTGCTTGTTTAACCAAAAGTGCTAAAGATTTTTTTGATTTTCATTTTATATTATCAAATAAGTAGGCTTATCAGTTTTAAGCATGTGCCAGATTTGGTCTTGTTTAAAGTGAATGGTTTTCTCTCATATCTAATGTTGTCAAATGATCTTGTTGATGCGTCAAGTGAGGTGTGTTGTGTGCTTGTCACTCTCCGCTTTCAGCACCCACCGCTGGCTAGCATAAGCGAAAGGGAAGCCGAATGCGTAAGTCTTCCCTGCCAGTACATAGCCTCTCTGCAGTCAAGCCCTATGCAGTGCCTCCTAGTTGGTGACACACGGTTAATTGAGCACATTGCGGCATCAAGCAGAACTGCAAGGGACTCGGAGGTGGCCTGCCTCCAGACATGCGGTATGCCAGGCCCTCCTGACATTACAAAAGGAAACGCAATATACTACATGCATTGTGTGTTATGTAATTTGGAGTTCGTCGCATTATTTCCAGAACCTCATCACTTGTTTTTCGGCTTTTTGAGAAAAAAACACTTTAAAAGTTTACCTTTTGAGATAAGTGTTACTTACAGGGTTATGTATTTGCATTTTATTTAAGTTATGTGCACACCAGAACAATATAGGTAATACACATAGAAAGAGCTGGAAAGACGGTTTCAACGAATCCATACACTCAAAAACCCCAACATTGAGTTACGGGGTTCTGGAAATAAGGCGGCGAGTTGTTTGAAGACCCTAAGTTTAGTGCCATGCCATTTTCATTGCCAAGTATTGTGTCTGTTATTGACAGTAATTTAGCAAGAATTAGACCCGCAGAATGATCATTGCCAAACCATGGTTAATCTATGGTTTAAACATGGTCAGTAATCATGTTCTACCCATATTATGACAATAACTTGACTTCGTTTCAAACACGGACGACCATGGGCGTTAAATGGCCCATTTCTTGAATATGATCGAAACATGGTTCTTATTTATAATTTTGTACGGCTTATTGTGATCTGTCTGTTTTTTTATACAAAAATGTCTCTGTGACATAAGTAGTCTGTAAAGTTCTGATAAATGAAAACTGCTGCATTCATGCTATTTTGGCTATTTTGTAAGCCTGTGCTGTTGTGCAATATGTAGCAATTAATTGAAGCACCTATAAATGCTCTGACTTAGCCTTAGGAAGTGGTGTGAAGTTTTCGATATTGCTTCATGCTGATGATGATACTGTATGATAAGCGTGTTATGGCCATGATCTATAAAAGATGTTGAATAGTCTATCAAGTTTGTATCATGCAAATAAAATGGTTGTCAGTATAGTGGCGTTCAATATTGTTGTACGACGTACATTGTCCTCGGTCTTGTTAATTTTAAAAAGACTTTAATAAAGTTTTAGCGATATGTGGTCTTCTACTGAATTGTTTTAGCGTTGTCCATCAGTCTGTCCGCCCGGAGCCTTATCTATGTAACTGCAAGACGCGTTATGAAACTCAAAATATGTACATACCATCGTAGGGCATTAATACACAAGAGCGTTTCGTCTAATTAACTATAGTCATTCAAGAGTTATTTCCCTCGGTTAATTGAAAAAGTAGTTTAAGTTGTATTTTCGTCCTGGGCAATATCTAATTAACCACAAGGTGCAATGATATAATAATACTATAAACTTACAATATGTATAGATCATCATTGGTCGATGATGCACACGCAAATTTCGTTAGTGCACTTCGTGGAATTACAAGTAGGGCTTGTTAATGCATTTTTAATATTATTTCATTCAGCTTTAAATAATTTATTCTTTCTTTTTGAGAAATTTAGTCCATTAATATGCATGCTTAAAGGGTGTGCATTTAGCGACGTCCGGCTGGTCATTCTGCAATGAGCAATTTCCTTGGTTTTAATCCATGTACCCGTGGTCTAAGAAATGCATACATGAATCGGTATTTAAAGTTTTAGATCGTCCTAGCAAACACTCCGCGAGAAGTTTTTATATGAGATCCATTGACAAGCAACTGAAAATATGTCAAACTCGGCGAAATAAAAGTAGTATCGTCGACAAAGATGTCATTTCTTAGCAAATATGTAAAGTATATTTAAGATATTTTACAAATGTTGAACGAGTTCATGTATTATTTCGTGATGTTTTCCATCCAATAAATACTTTCCCCCTTGTTGTCCGGACACCCTAAATATTTCTTAGCTTTTCTATATGGTCGGCCAGACCATTCCTTGTACTCCTATTCCTATACATATTTACCCTTGCACACATATTCCCATACATGTTTAACCTTTACCTCATTGGTGCCTTATGCTATGTAGACTGCTGTTTGCTTATGGGTCTGTCTGGGGAAGCATGGTCTTGTGTATATGGCGTTCTCTGGAACACTTTAATAACTCATTAAGTAGAAACTATCATTCAAAAATGTACACTTCAACATCATTCTTTATTTTGACTTCGTAACTGGTTGGTCGTAGTTGTGAACCTTTATAGCAGTTATTATTGTTGTAGAACAGTTACATGTCTAAAATCTTGTAATATTTATAGTTTGTTTCAAAATAAGAAACGCAATTTCTTTTAACGCCTATTTGATATAAAGAACTTATGAAATAATAATTTTTGAATATATTCCAAAATATCAGAAACTGATCATTAAGTTCCTGATGCTTTATTATAAATTCTGTTTAAGGTTAAGTAGACCAAGAGTATTTTAGTGTATGTGGCGTTTACCCTGTAGCAACTTATTATCTTTTACATGCCGATTTCTGATAAAAAATACGTATTCGTACTATTTTCTTAAATTCTTTCGTAAAAAAATCGTACGAATTTTCCTACGAGTGTTTTATTGAACTGACTTTCGTACGAACTTCGTACTACGTTAAAAAAATCGTAACCCTCTAATCGGAGGTAAAATAACAAGCGTCTACGAGAGAACTGTCAAGCATCTACATGTAAACAAACAATCGTCTGCATTACAACAATGACAGCTGTCAGTGTCAAAGTAAAAAAAAACGAACTGAACGGAGGCTGAGGTTCTGTGCTTGGTAGACAATGTCACAGCTGCTGATATTCTTGATAACAAATTTAGTAGCACCGTGACGGCGTCTGCCAAGCACAGATTTTGGAATGAAGTGGAGGAAAGGTATGTCGAATATTATTTTGCGACTGCTTACATTAGGAGATCTATTGATTATTATCGTTGTGATGTGTGCGACTGGGTGACCCCTTGTCAGTACTAGCCACTAGATCGTACAAAACCTCTTCCAAATGCAGGATGAGACCCCTTGAGAGTCTATATTTCTCTATCACATTCACGTATCGCATATCATCAATAGATGTTCTTCTTTCGCGATAATTCTCTCGGCTCGCCGGCGTCTGTGGCGTAAAACGACCGTCATGACATGTACGAAGTTTCCTTGCGAATAGTAATTACCTTTCGTAGAAAGTGTTCGTACATTTACGTACATTTACGAATTCGTATGTACGAACTTCCTACGATATTTTTAATAAAACACCTACGAATTCTTACATAATTCTGAAAGTATTTATTTCCTATTTTTGGCAGGATATGACTGATTACACTGACTTTAGGGATTATGTTCGGGACTAAGTAGGCATTAACTTTTGGTCTGGAACTAACAGGATGTGTTCCATGGAGTATCTTAAAATTATCGACCAGCATATTCGTCTATGTTTTTTCGGGTTTACGTTGGTGTTGTCCTTGTTTGTTTTTGTTCTGTGGCGTTCTCTGTAACAACTTAATTTTTCTCTGGTTTATTTATCAGTTTTATGACGTCATTAACATGTCATGACGTCATTTGACACTACCAACTTTTGACTACTTAAACTTTTCTCTCTCTACAATGCTGTTTATAACACATATTTATATTCATTGGGTGCAGTCGTGTTTTTGTTATAGTTTTCTTAATAGACATATTTCTTTTAGTTATAATTTCCATTTCCCAATCACTAACATCTAAGAATTGTTTAATTAATAACTACATTATCGAGTTGACTTTACTTTAAATTATTAATTTGACATTTTAAGGTTATTTCACATTCTGATGTTTATTTAACTACAGGGAGCAAGGTCAGTATAAGGCTGCTTGTTCCTTCGTGCTTGATTAGTTCCAGTATGTCTGTTGTTATGTATGTAATGGTTGGTTGCTTTTAATGATTAGTTACTGTCTACTTAGTCAATTTATGTGCATACATATGTTAGCTAACTGTTAAATCGATTTAAACCCCAAGTCTGATTACTGACTGTAATTCGCTGTATTGTTATTATTTCTGTTTGTGTTTCGAATGTGTTTTTATATTTCCCTCTTTCAAGGCTGTAATTCGCTGTATGGATCGTTATTTTTTCTGTTTGTGTTTTTATATTTCCCTTTCCCCTGTGTAATTCTGTCACTTTATATGGTGTTCATGTTATTTACAACCCAGTTTCGGCCTATTGCTGCCAGCTGTCTTGACTTGTGTGATCTTATCTATCCATTAATCCCCTTCACTGTCCACTTTGATTCTCCTAGTTATTCCTTATGGTCTGCCAGGCCATTGTGCCTCCGTTCCTTAACATATGTACCCTTTAACCTCCTTAAGTGCCTTGTGTTTTGTTGATTGTTGTTTTCCCTGAGGTCTGCGTGGGGAGGCACTGTCTTATGTATGTGGCGTTTCCTCTAGCTACGTATTATCTCTCTTTACATGGTTAGAACACGGATACAGTCCATTTTTTCACTTGAAGTGATACAGAATTGCGATTTGAAAGAGCAGAAGCAACATTTTCACTTGCATTGTATTTCATTTTCAGTTATCTGCTTTTTTACCTTCCAAAGTGAAGACTCTATTGAATTGACACCCGACTATCTCAACATTTTTAGTATTTTTCTGAAATGTATGACTTCCTTACCTGCGACATACATCGAGTATGTATCGAGTAACCAGTGTTGTAATTATTAATGTTAGGGAACCTTCAGTGTAGTAACCCAAATAATTCTGCTTAAAATCCCGATTGTGTCTCTCAACACCATTTGTTGTATTGACTCTTTTGTTGAGTAGGCATTGTCTATGATACTGCACCCTCTCTAAAAACATTTACAGGATAATACAGATTTAACATGGTTCATATTAACATTAACTGAACACTTTAAGTTATATTGCTGTTCAAAATTATGTAAATAATTGTCAAAAACGTATATCTTCAGAAAATTTACGAAACTAGAATTGCGTCCATTAGGGCATGGACACCCCTTACTTCCTTCTTCATCACAAAACAAACTCCGATATGCGTAACTTTACTCTGTGTGAGTGATATTACAAACAAATCTATGTCAAGCTTGATGTTACATAAACAATTGGACTTATTTGAACTAATAATTGCAATAATCATATAGTGGCCATGAGTACTGATAGTAAGAAATTATCAAATCAATTTTAGTTTAACTGGGCCATTAGACACCTTAGTATATTGTCAATGCTAGTCTGATTTTTATACATGTGCCAAATCATCGTTGAATATGTTGGCAAAACAGATAGAACTGTTTGAGCTATGATACATAATATATGTGAAATTGCCATTTTTTATACAGTTCAAGTTCAAAATATTACCAAACATGAACTTGATCTAAAAGCAAGGACAGAAAGTTTGTAGTTGCTTATGTGCACACTTTCACTGTGACACAATTTCACTTTCCAATTAACATTCTGCACAGCTTGG
This sequence comes from Mactromeris polynyma, assembly GCA_032209605.1. NCBI lineage: Eukaryota > Metazoa > Mollusca > Bivalvia > Venerida > Mactridae > Mactromeris > Mactromeris polynyma. The sequence continues at coordinate 34,376,034 of JASFXZ010000004.1, forward strand.
TTACTTAAGGAGCAGTGCTTGCTGCAAACTCATCTAACTATAAGCAAGGTGCAAAACTTCTCATCCAAATGAGCATTGGTGTGAAGTTTGGTGACCATAGTTAAATATTAAAGAACCAGTGTTGTACCATTATATATGGACAAGAGCAAATCTGTATGCCTAATTGGGGGAATAAGCAGACCCATGTGTGTGCACACCAAACCCTGGTGGTGCACAGATTCTTTATATGAAAACAAACTTTACCTTACTCTCTTTCAACCAGTAGGTCTGAAACCAGTCTTGTAACAGTTTGTTGTCAGTCCAATAAGATGATGTCTTCAAAGCATCAACATTAACATAAATAACAACAAGTTTGACTATTCACACAACTTTAACCATTAACACTGCATTAAACTTAATCAAATAGATGCATCTAAACCAAAATTATAAATCAAACGCATTTAAGTATCCATACTTTTAAACTTATTCATTTGCAAGTTTACCTAGGAATATCTCATCAATTGCATTAATTTCCTTCGTGTCATAGTCTGTGATGAAGTATGAAGGGGTCCATGTTGAATTCCACCTCTTTAAAACCTCAAGACCTCTTTTGATGTGGTAAGTGGTCTCAGTTGGGAGGACAAATGAACATACAACTATGTATCCACTGTTGGTGCTCACACACACAAAAAAGGGGCACCTCAAACTTGCAGGTCTTGTCAGTGGCATCTAACAGACATATCTCCTTTCCATATCTCTCTAGAAGACGCTTCTGCTAATAAGATTGATGAAAAAATAGAAACTCTTCTACATCAATTCTTTCTTCCTTGTCATCATTTGTGAAACCTTGGGGACTAGAATATAAAAGAAAGTTTCATTCATATATATTTGTTTGTATGAAAGAATGGAATAGTTCTGTCAAAGGTCAAGGTCACCGTTTCTAAACTTAGCAATTTGGCGTCCGCCTTTATATGAACTCACACGTTTACTTGGAATCATGTAAATAAGTACAGGAATGTCACTCCCATGCTAGAATTAATTATCAATGTGTCTGGAATAGTACTAGCAATTACTTATTCTAATTTAGTGATTGAAGAATTGGCTTCACCTAGGATAACCTGGTTTGTCTTGTCAGTTTTTTTACATAAGGAAAGAGAGAGAATACGTAGCTTTTATGTTGACGGGATACGTAAACAGAATTCTATGTAAAAAACTGCCAATTATTTAACTAGATAAATCACACAATGTTTTGTTTTGAAGTTTTACACGGTGGTATGTGACAGCTTCACGAATAATAAGCATTTGTGAAAAAACCTTTTTACGTACTATTTTATAATTCTTTGTCAATGCTTTATAGATAAGGTTCAACTTAATACACCTTAATACTACTTAATATCTTGATTAATTTTTCAACACAGTACATGGATGTTAACCTAACCAGCACCTGGCTGTAAAATACAAAAATATACCAGCAACTGGTTATTGACTAAATACCTTGATATGGGGACAGCATTGTGACTATATTCCGCTAAATGATCGGCGGCCAGCCACTCTCGTGCCGGACTCAATGCAATACTCGCTATATATGCCGTGGATGGCCTTTTTCGTCATTGCCACAGGCAGGAACACGGGTGTGGTGTCATCGCGGCCTCGTGGTGCTGCAGGCTGTGGTATACCGAAGTCCTCGCCAAATTTCACAATAAACTGAACAACCTTTTCCACGTCGGTAAATGACAGCGCATGGTGAGTTTTCTGCCCTTGTTGCCATGTACTCTTCTGTTTAACAGGCTCTTTAAGGTGTGTTCGCCTATGTCATATAATACCAGGAAGGCTTTCCTGCACACCTGTCGGCCCTCAAATGTAAAGTTATACCTTGTTCTCTTCCGCTCGCCATTGCGGGTCCTTTTATTATCTGTTGACAGGTTATTTATGGTGCCCATTACATATAAGTCCTTTTCACTCTTGGTCATCTCTTGTATGTTCATGACATGAGTGTCAATTATACCATTGGAATTATTTTTAAGGCATTCCTTACTACATGTGCATTGCCGCGGCACACCTCCACTGGCTCGTGGTCATCAATTTGTCCATCACTTGACTGTGAATCTTGGCTCATACACCCTATCTGACGAGTAAGTCGGGTTGTATCTGTTGCCATAGATGACTGGTCGCCACTGCCATCCTTATCTCGCTGGTAGACAGGCGCTCTTCCTCTATTGAGCATTCAAGTGATTCTGTCACTACACCGCCACCAAAATGCTTATCATAAATATTATCCAACTCCTAAACAAGTAAAAATAAAATTAGCTTGATATGTTGTGCTATCAGTTTTTTAGAATTTGGCATTTTAAAAAATTGTTGCGAATTATTGATAAGTAAATTAAAATATACTAAAAGGATCTAAAAGCATTGCAGCATTTAAAATTATATTTTGTAAATGAAAAAAAAAATGTTTGTTGCGGTGAACAGGTTTGAACCCTGGACCTTTTCCTTACAAAGTAAGCATCCATAACCACTGCACCACAGGTCTAAGTCTTTATATGTTCACTTGAGTTTCGACGTCATGTCCCGTAAATATTGCCGAGTGCGATAAGGGTGGTTTTCTCATGCGCTGGCTCACATACGAGTCACAATATTTACAAATTACTTATAAAATATCTTCGCATTGTAATTGGGAGATATATATCATAACAAAAATATTGTTCTTGTGCCTTTATAAAAACAGTTTATGAGGCGTAACCATGCATATTCATTTCGCACATGTTTCCATAGCAACACTAAACATATACATGATCATGTCATTTTTATTAGTTTAATATAAGAAGTGTTAACATTAAAAATGCTATCATATATAGAGAATAACTACTTTGGTTGTATCACAATATTAAACACATAGTTGAATGCTAAATAGCTATTTTTTCATCGTATCAAAATTTGATCAAATTCTGATACAGGCCCAATATCAGGTCTTAGTGAACCTACTCCTTTGCTTCGTGGTTCAATATTTAACTTCGGTTCTGCAGACCGAAAACGGGGACGGACGGCTGATTTCCACATTTGTTGGTTCGTTTCAAACATATGTGTATGTTGTGTTCGTCTGGTTTGTGGTTCGTCTTCTCTGTTTTCACTCGGCTGTGTCTGATGTACTGTGTCAGTAGCGCTTCCAGCTTTCACACTACATGTATTCGAATTGTCATCTCTCTCGACACTATCTTGACTACACTCTACAGTAGTGTTATCCGTGTTATTTTCTGGCTCTTTAAGTGTACTCAGTGATGTGATTGGGTGCTGGACATTGATACTTGGGGACTAAAGGGTAAATATTTTGCTTGGCTCCAATTTCCACGACTTGGTAACAATTGATGGGTCCAAAAGAAACAAGCCAGCCTCTTGAAAGCCTTCCACGCCAGCTTCTATTGTAGTGCTTTGCATCAACACTTGTGCAAAGGTCTGTTTTGTCATGTACTGCCCAACATAGTCCGATTGACAGTCTCTGACTGCTTGTCTCCAAACTTTATTGAGTGAACTGACAAGCCTCAAGTCCAGTGGACATGGGATGCATGCTCTAATAGACGATAGAGCTCGACTCCATTCTGAATGCACATGTTTTGAGGCTTCCATGGTAACATGAGTGCTGTGCCCATCAATTCGGAGCAAAATTGGCTTCTTTACATGCCGCTCATTTACTGCTGGAATCAACACATTTTCGAACCAGTTGCAAAGCACCTCCGAGTCCATCCAGCCGGTGTCTGAGCGGCCTAGAGCAGCTTCCTCGAAGCCATAGAGTGGATTGTAGGAGAAGCGTCGCCCAGGGAATATAATCATAGGTTGCACGTAACGTCCTGTTGCACTTCATGTTGCCATACTTGTCAGCTGTTTCTTGTCCGAATTACCATAATGATATACAACTGGTGCCCCCTTGATTCCAATAACCTGGTTGCCCTTCATGCAGAGACTGACTCCCGATTCACCGGCGTTCTAAATTCGTGACGGATCGGAAAGTAGCTCATTATCACCAACCTCATTTTCCAAGTAGGCTCGAAAACCACACCATTCATCCGTTCCTTGCCTAACTGAATAGTGGTTCGAATTGACAGCTCAACATATCTCTTGGAGAAGCCAGAGAGCCATTCTCTGCCGGGCTTGTTATCCTTAAACAGATTAGTTCTGCCATCGTCATCAAGGTTTTCTTGTCTGTATTTGCCAGCTCTCGGCGAGTGCGCCCATAACCTATACGGGCCATGTGAATCGCAGTCAGCCATTCTTCTTTCCTCATGCTTAGTGAGGACAGTTTCACCTGTTGTTTATAATGACATGATATAACTATAGAATATGCAGAATTTCCCTGTTTGAAAAAAAAATTATGGGAATATTTGAGTTCATTTGTGCATATATTGCCCTAAACTTCAGATCTAATATGTTATATTAACGTATGTTAATATGTACGACATGGGTCTATGCTTTTCTGGTTGTTGAAAATAAAACTTATCTCATAAAACATATCGTACTTATGTACAGCATCAATGTATCTCTCTCGTGGGGGTACAATTATATCTAGTTTTATAAAGTCTGTACCATTGCATTACTTTAGACTCATCGACATGATTCTTTGTATTTATCTGTGATCATTCTAATCTCTAGACGTGTAATATAGTCCGCATGTACGTAAAATCAGGGCCCGGAATTATATACATAAGTTTCAAGTAAATTTCGGTTTTTGCCGAAAAGTAAACGTATCCTATTGAAACTTTTGCAATGTTTGAGTTATAGAGAAAGGAATTAACTTTTCACGGTCACATTTTGGTTTCACATTTTTTAAGAATTTAAAGCTGGGTAGGTTTTAATTAGTTAGAATAAAAATGCTTATTTATCTTTCTAATGCTTTCCACCCCTATGTCTCCAATTGTAGGCATATCTAACGACTACAGTTTCAACATCGGAGAGATATATGAAATACTTGAAATACAAGTATTTTAATAAGTGTGCGTTTTGACATTTTTGACACCTGGAATCTCAATGACCGTGCTCGCAAACTTTGAGTGGGAAAAATCGTGAAGTTGCATTTGTATCTGCGCATGGTGGACGGAGCTCCGAAAAAACACGCCGCATGTTAAACATTTAACCGGTTCTCACTCGTTGGAAATAAAGAACATACTCTCACTCGTTGGAAACAAATACTTTGACCATATTAGCCGGTCGCCTCACGGTATTTGCGGGGCCGAATTGTCGGTTCCAGTTATTGTACAACAAGGCGAAGTGTATAATAGAACCTACCTCTAGTTCAGTTTGAATACTTTGAGGTACTGTGAATATAAATTCGTTACATTTTTAGACATCGCTTCATTTAAGCATCATATGATTTATACTATGAAATACAGAATATTAATTAACCACTCAACCACGGGAGACGGGGTGGCGGAGACTTTTAAATGAATGTCTCGTATTAGTTAAAAAGAAAAAAAACTTCATATTTTCCTAAAGAAGGAGACCACTTTGTGTACGTTGTAAAGTCATGCATGTTTCTGTCTGTTGTTATATATGTAGTTATTACTTACAGCTATTATGCATTATTCGTCTGGTAAATTAGCTTCCTGTTATAGTTATATCATGAGAGATGCTTCAACATTCATCCTTTGCTATAATTACAGTGGTAATGCAAATAGTGCATTAATCTGAGGCGGAAAATATGTCCATATAGGTATGTATAGACATGTTTCAAAGGTTTGTATTTTTGCCTAGTGTTATAACGATGCCAGCATTTAAAACTTAAATATTATGGTTCAGAATTTACGAACATGGTGTCGTCGTTGCAATTCTATGAATAAATACCTTGACTAAATAAGTAAAACAGAAAAGCAAATTTTAAGGAAACCTTCTTTGCGCAAAATGTGATTACCTGTGGAGATTTGTCTCACGTCTTTTGTATTATATAGAAGAATGTTTTGGGTAAAAACAGTAAACGATCTTGTATTACTTAGTACTTAAGTTCTTGCTTAGAAACATTGACTAACAATTGTATAGCACTTCTTCCATATTCATACATTGTACTACTGGAAGCGATATGACGTTTTTTATTTCACTTATTCCATTGAGACACTTGACTTACTTAGTTATCATGCTACAACCACATGAACTATATGTTCATGCTTGTTTTGGTAAAATTGAACACACAATGAGCATAATATATCATCACGATATGTTCTTGCCATGTTGTAGATTGTCGCTGGTGTATTTAAGAGGATGTCTTGTCTTGTTGATGTGTAACTAGGGAACTTGTCGTTGAGGAGTACGTTGTGTCTTACCAGATGGCTTACAAATAGCATTGAATAATCAACTGCTTTTTGCCGGGTAAGTCTTAATGATTCTTTGCAACTAAATCCGCTTGTTTTGCATGTTCTAAATGTCACGTCCCTTCCTTGCAATAGTCTCCAATAATTCTTTGTAAACGTTTATTTCCTTATAAAGGAACTTGAGGTTTAACGAAATAAAACTACCACATAAATTACTATTATGTTAAGTGCATAAATTGGAAACAGTTGGTATGTCACACATAATATTAAACGCAATATTTTGCTTTCCATTTGCGATGCATTATATTGATTTGAATGTTGCGCGCATGCGCTCAATGTGGAAACAACAGTGTGTCGGATATTTAAAGTAGGTTTATTATGTGTCATAGGCAACACATACATAATCATAAATAAAAAAAATGATATCAATAACCAATGTATATATGGATTAAGAAACGCTTTAATTATAGTGTTTTTAAAAATTTATACCAATAATTAGGTGATCAAATTCGTAATATATTGATAAGAATAAATAACAAATAAATAGTGGAATACAAATATAATAACATGTTGTACAATACAATACTAAGTTCGCTGGCCACATATTAAGTGATCGGTGAGAGCAAAATAGTCACCACAGGCGTAGTGAACATTTACAAATGAAATATGATGGTTAACACAAATAGAAATAAAAGTACAATGTAGTTTTTACAGATCGGTGGGTTTTCTTTTCGACATAGTACGAATAGAATTCACTATTTAGTCGTCGCATGAAGTTGTATGGATGTTTGTGGAGTCAGAATGGCTTTGTGCTGTTTTCTTTTCAGTACTTTTTATTGATTGTCAGAGTTATAAAGACTGTATGAGCTTTTATTTGATATATGGAATTCATTGCTGATGAATTCCGCCTGCTTATCAATTTTGTCGAAAGCTGGACGAGACATGCGTTTCTATTTTGATATTTTCTGCTCATGGGCATAATGCTTTTCAGGATAACTTTTCTTGATTTATTTATAACCGAAGAAGAAAGAGTCGGGTAATGATAACTGGTCGTTGTTTCGTGAAAAAATAAAATGTAATGTGGCGCTTATATACATATAGAAATACTAGATATATATTGTATGTATATATTTATCTAAAACGTATGCATTATAATTAAGGTAATTAAGTTACAAAAAATAACAGTTCTGCAAAGTTTTAGAGAGACAGAGAGTTTGAATCCTTGTGAGAAGGTCAAGAGTGCGAATTTCGTTTATGTTGACCGGCACGAGCTTCATAACCCCTGGGTAAGGCTAGAGTACTGGTTAGTAACACATAAACAAACGTAGGGATTGATTAAAGAGCGCAACTTTAGTGCGCATGTTCTTTTCGATTAGTGTAGTGTTTGCATTGGGTTAAAGATGTATAAGGGAGTAGTTTACTATTTTCTTTTACGATGCAAAGATTTTTTCTGAACTTTATAGTCACCAAGCACAATACAAATAATGATATCATTCTGTTTAATTGAATGATTCCATTATTGTTTTGCAGTTTTCCTTCTACTTTCTTTTTCTATATACTTTATCATTAAAAACAGAAAAGTCATTGATATTTGAAATTCTACATTTGAAATTATAAAATGATCTTCATAAAATATTTAAAACTAACTTAGTTTATGAAAATTTAAAACGATAATGGGTTACCAAGTATATTAAGGGTAATTTTTTTCAACTTTCACTTTCCATATATACTACATTTGAAACACAATAAAACAATCTTTATCTTAAAATCAAGCAAGGTGACCTATTATTTTTATTTCACATTTTCATTCAGACAGTGACTCTCATATGGTATACCAAGTTGTAAGAAAATCTCTTCGCTAGAAAAAATATAATAAACTTGCATCGATTTTGCTCTGTATTCATGTGAAATAGTCACGTTTTAAATCTTCATTATCATAAAATCGAGCAAGGTGACCTATCAGTTTTATTTCATAGTTTGGCTAGATACATTACACTGATCAAATATAAAAGTTTAAAGGAAATCTCTGCGGTAGAAAGAATACTGCCTTATTGTAGGATACGTCTTTAGCTTGTAAAAATAAGTAAACGTTTAATTGTTTTTTCAATACGAGGGCTGTCTATAAAGTTCGTGTACAGGGCTTGACATTTTCAAAACGTCAATGTATATTGTCATACGTGCACATTTTATAAGTGCGTTCGATTTTGAGTATGTGTACATGTGTATATTTGCGTTCAGTATTAAGCAAGTATATATATCGTAGATCGTAATAGTTTATATTGGTTGCTTTGGTTCCAGTGTTTGTATCATTCATTTTCCCTACATGTTGAAACGAAAGCAAGATAGACACACTTCAACACACTATAGATATATGAAATTCACATTTCTACACGTAGCGGCTACCGAAGTAAGAAATGCCATGTAGATCTATGATCTTATTTTTATATGAACTTATATGTTATCTCTCATATTTGGCATTGGTTTCGTTTGATATTACTGGGAGGATGTGCTGCGATTAACAACTTTATTAGTACATGGATTATTTCCATGTGACCAGTCAGTAAATATTTGCATTTAATGCTTGATGAAATGAATTTTGCATTTATTAATACATAAATTTAATAACTGTTTAAATAGCTTCATTAATAGAGATATATATGACAAGTGAGAACAATAGTTTTGACATATTTATGGAAAAATAAAATCGCTCGGCGCCGCAATATTGTGACTGAGCTAAAACATTTACCGATAGTGTGCCTTCGCGGTCTAAAACATGAACAATCGTCGAAGAAAGCACATTTTACTGATCTTCTGAATATTGCAAAAGTGCAATATCAAAATGATACCGGTATATCGTCTAATCTGTGTCTAATATTGCAATATACCGATATTCCGCTATACCGTGACATTCCAATAAATTACAAGCAAAATACATGCGCAATATTTTACTGCTTTCTTTTGCTCATCTAAAAACGCATCTAAAAATGTTCGTACTTGATATGAAACAATACAATGCTTGCTTGGAAATTATCAAGATTACACGAAGAGGCCATGTTAACTTAATATTACATCGCATAGTACTATTTGCACTTGTTAGTTCTTACTATTGCCCCTGGTAACCGTATTACTGCTGTAACTGCTATATCTGATTTTACCTTCCTTACTTCTACTGCTGGCGTTATCACCGCTATTGTCGCTAATATTGCCCTTACTGGGGTTGTAACGAGTATCCGAATATCAGAGCACTCACGGTTCAAGCAATCCAAGTACCAGATTCGTCCTATGTAAGATCGTCGATTCGCGAATTATATTATCTAAACATGTAATTTACTTTAAGACAAACTAATTCAAGTTTACCATTTCATTTTCAGCGATAGATAATTCTAGAAACATTAAAGACATTGGTATGTATTGAAACAAAACTGAAAATAGATCACGTGACACATGTAGAGCTAGAGGAAGCATAGTTTCGAAGTAAAGGAATCTCGAAATAGCTAATATTTTACGATAAAACAATTATTAAAATTAATTTGAATATTAATTAAATAACATAGATAATGTTTGAGAATTATAATGTTATCGTGTTTTACTTGTGTTTTTAATGGTGTGGAGTATATATAACCAATTACTGGATATACGGTACAACACATTGACCGATTTTTATACATCTATAGTCCATTGTTTTTTTATCTAAAATATATGTCTTAAACATATATCCCACTTACTGAACATACATGTTTACGTACTTATGTATAACATCAGGTGCTGATAGGATCATTACATGAATTTGAGTTAAAGCTTTGTATACTGGATATAATGTATATACAATGTACATGTAGTCCAAGACATTGTAAATATATCTCCTTGTGCTGAATGTTAGACACATATACGGGATATATAGCTCACGGTATTAACTACATAGTCCCATTTACTGAACATACAGCTCAATGTGCTGGATAGATCCCCATACATTGGATGTCTAGCCTTTATCTGCACATACTGAGAACAGTTCCAGGGGATACACGGGACTTTAAACAAACGGCAATGATTTATACTTATAATGATTTCAATGAACACTTCACATACTTCACATTATGTTTTCGCTTTGTTAAATTTTGTAAATGTCGATTATGCTTCAAAATACACAAAAATGACCGACAGAAGCAAAGGGTAGGCAACATTCAAAGACAAAGCCTTCGTAAACCGATTACAAGGTCTACTAATAATCTTACCGACCTTATTATTGCTCTTACTGCTACTATAAATGCTCTTACCGTCCTTGAAGTTATTACAACTGTTACTTTTGCCCTTACCATCCTGCCTATTATAACTACTCTTACTGCTACCATTGGTCTAACCATCCTAACTACTGCTACTGTTCTTACTGCTTCTATTGCTTTTATCCTGCTTACTTCTGCTACTGCTATTGCTGCTACTATTTCATTTACTGTCCATACTATTTCTATTGATCTGACTGCTGTTACTGCTACTAACTATCTTAACGTCTTTTCTACTGATACTGCTCTTACTGCTACTATTGCTCTTACCATCCTTACAATTGCTACTGTTCTTACTGCTTCTATTGCTCATTCAAGTGCTCTATTTTCCTCACGTATTGCATTCAAATTAGTAAGATTTTCACATTATAGATGAATTGAAGGTCAATATATCCACAAATGAACTCAAATATACCCATAAATTATTTCAAAGCGGGAAATTGTGCATAGGTATATTAGGTCATCATAATCAACAGGTGAACTCTATTTTCCTCACTTATTGCACTCAAAACAATGAATATAAGATATTATATATGAATTTTAGGTCAATATATTTAAAAATGAACTCATTTAAACCCATGAATTGCATTAAAAGTGGAAAATTGTGCATATTCTTTTGGTATATAAGGTCAATGTAATCAAAAGGGGAACTCTATTTTACTCACTAATTGCATTCAAAATAGTAAATATAACAAATTATATATGACTTTTAGGTCACTAGATTAACAAATGAACTCAAATATACCATCAATTGCATTGAAAGTGGGAAATTGTGCATATTCTTTAGGTATATTAGGTCAATATAATCAACAGGTAAACTCTATTTTTCCCACTAATTGCATTCAAAATAGTGAATATAACACATTATATATGAATATTAGGTCAATATAGTCACACTTGAAGTCAAATATACCATAAACTACATTGAAAGTGGGAAATTGTGCATATTCTTAGGTATATGAGGTCAATATAATCAACAGGTAAACTCTATTTTTCCCACTAATTGCATTCAAAATAGTGAATATAACACATTATATATGAATATTAGGTCAATATAGTCACAATTGAAGTCAAATATACCATAAATTATATTGAAAGTGGGAAATTGTGCATATTCTTTAGGTATATTAGGTCAATATAATCAACAGGTGTACTCTATTTTCCTCACTAATTGCATTCCAAACAGTGAATATAACATAATTATATACATTTTAGGTCAATGTATTCACAAATGCACTCAAATAAGTAAATATAACAAATTATAAATGACTTTTTTGTCACTAGATTAACAAATGAACTCAAATATACCATAAATTGCATTGAAAGTGGGAAATTGTGCATATTCTTAGGTATATTAGGTCAATATAATCTACAGGTAAACTCTATTGTTCCCACTAATTGCATTCAAAATAGTGAATATAACACATTATATATGAATATTAGGTCAATATAGTCACACTTGAAGTCAAATATACCATAAACTACATTGTAAGTGGTAAATTGTGTATATTCTTTACATATATTGGGTGAATGTAATCAAAAGGTGAACTCTATTTTACTCACTAATTGCATTCAAAATAGTAAATATAACAAATTATATATGACTTTTAGGTCACTAGATTAACAAATGAACTCAAATATACCGTCAATTGCATTGAAAGTGGGAAATTGTGCATATTCTTTAGGTATATTAGGTCAATATAATCAACAGGTAAACTCTATTTTTCCCACTAATTGCATTCAAAATAGTGAATATAACACATTATATATGAATATTAGGTCAATATAGTCACACTTGAAGTCAAATATACCATAAACTACATTGAAAGTGGGAAATTGTGCATATTCTATGGGTATTTTCGGTCAATATAATGAACAGGTGAACTCTATTTTCCTCACTAATTGCATTCAAAATAGTAAAGTATTCATTTCCAACGAGTGAGGGTATTTTCTTTATTTCCAACGAGTGAGAACCGGTTAAATGTTTAACATACGGCGTATTTTTGCGGAGCTCCGTCCACCATGCGCAAAATGAACTCAAATATACCCATAAACAGCATTGACAATGGGAAATTGTGCAAATTCTTTAGGTATATTAGGTCAATATAATCAAAAGGTGAACTCTATTTTCCTCACTAATTGCATTCAAAACAGTGAATATAACATATTATATATGCATTTATGTCAATATATTCACAACAGGACTGAAATATACCCATAAATTGCATTCAAAATAGGAAATTTGGCATAATCTATAGGTATATTAGGTCAATATAATCAACAGGTGAACTCTATTTTCCTCACTAATTGCATTCAAAATTGTAAATATAACACGTTTTATATGAATTTGTGGTCAATATATTCAAAATTGAACTCAGATATACCAAAAAATTACATTGAAAGTGGTAAATTGTGCATATTCTTTAGGCATACTAGGTCAATATAATCAACAGATGAACTCTATTTTCCTCACTAATTGCATTTAAAATAGTAAATATAACACATTATATATGAATATTAGTTCAATATAGTCAATCTTGAACTCAAATATACCCATCAATTGCATTGAAAGTGGGAAATTGTGCATATTCAATGGGTATATTAGGTCAATATAATCAGCAGGTGAACTCTATTTTCCTCACTTATTGCATTCAAAATTGTAAATATAACACGTTTTATATGAATTTGTGGTCAATATATTCAAAAATGAACTCAGATGTACCAATAAATGACATTGAAAGTGGTAAATTGTGCATATTCTTTAGGCATACTAGGTCAATATAATCAACAGATGAACTCTATTTTCCTCACTCATTGCATTCAAAATTGTAAATATAATACGTTTTATATGAATTTGTGGTCAATATATTCAAAAATGAACTCAGATGTACCAAAAAATTGCATTGAAAGTGGTAAATTGTGCATATTCCTTAGGCATACTAGGTCAATATAATCAACATATGAACTCTATTTTCCTCACTAATTGCATTTAAAATAGTAAATATAACACATTATATATGAATATTAGTTCAATATAGTCAATCTTGAACTCAAATATACCCATCAATTGCATTGAAAGTGGGAAATTGTGCATATTCAATGGGTATATTAGGTCAATATAATCATCAGGTGAACTCTATTTTCCTCACTTATTGCATTCAAAATTGTAAATATAATACGTTTTATATGAATTTGTGGTCAATATATTCAAAAATGAACTCAGATGTACCAATAAATTACATTGAAAGTGGTAAATTGTGCATGAACTCTATTTTCCTCACTAATTGCATTTAAAATAGTAAATATAACACATTATATATGCATTTTAGGTCAATATATTCAAAAATGAACTCATTTAAACCCATAAATTGTATTCAAAATAGATAATTGAGCATATTCTATAGGTATTTTAGGTCAATTTCTATCAACAGGTAAACTCTATTTTCCTCACTAATTGCATACAAAATAGTAAGATTTACACATTATAGATGTATTTATGGTCAAGATATTCGAAAATGAACTCAAATATACCCATAAATTGCAAATTGAAAGTGGGAAATTGTGCATATCATTTGGGTATATTAGGTTAATGTAATCAAGAGGTGAACTCTACTTTCCTCACTAATTGCATTCAAAACAATGAATATCACACATTATATATGACTTTTAGGTCAATTTTTTCACAAATGTACACAAATATACCCATGAATTTCATTGTAAGTAGTAAATTGTGCATATTCTTCAGGTATATTGGGTCAATGTAATCAAATGGTGAGCTCTATTTACTCACTTATTGCATTCAAAATAGTAAATATAACAAATTATATATGACTTTTAGGTCACTAGATTAACAAATGAACTCAAATATACCATCAATTGCATTGAAAGTGGGAAATTGTGCATATTCTTTAGGTATTTTAGGTCAATATAATCAACAGGTAAACTCTATTTTTCCCACTAATTGCATTCAAAATAGTGAATATAACACATTATATATGAATATTAGGTCAATATAGTCACAATTGAAGTCAAATATACCATAAATTATATTCAAAGTGGGAAATTGTGCATATTCTTTAGGTATATTAGGTCAATATAATCAACAGGTGTACTCTTTTTTCCTCACTAATTGCATTCCAAACAGTGAATATAACATAATTATATACATTTTAGGTCAATGTATTCACAAATGCACTCAAATAAGTAAATATAACAAATTATAAATGACTTTTTTGTCACTAGATTAACAAATGAACTCAAATATACCATAAATTGCATTGAAAGTGGGAAATTGTGCATATTCTTAGGTATATTAGGTCAATATAATCTACAGGTAAACTCTATTGTTCCCACTAATTGCATTCAAAATAGTGAATATAACACATTATATATGAATATTAGGTCAATATAGTCACACTTGAAGTCAAATATACCATAAACTACATTGAAAGTGGGAAATTGTGCATATTCTTTAGGTATTTTAGGTCAATATAATCAACAGGTAAACTCTATTTTTCCCACTAATTGCATTCAAAATAGTGAATATAACACATTATATATGAATATTAGGTCAATATAGTCACAATTGAAGTCAAATATACCATAAATTATATTGAAAGTGGGAAATTGTGCATATTCTTTAGGTATATTAGGTCAATATAATCAACAGGTGTACTCTATTTTCCTCACTAATTGCATTCCAAACAGTGAATATAACATAATTATATACATTTTAGGTCAATGTATTCACAAATTCACTCAAATAAGTAAATATAACAAATTATAAATGACTTTTTTGTCACTAGATTAACAAATGAACTCAAATATACCATAAATTGCATTGAAAGTGGGAAATTGTGCATATTCTTAGGTATATTAGGTCAATATAATCTACAGGTAAACTCTATTGTTCCCACTAATTGCATTCAAAATAGTGAATATAACACATTATATATGAATATTAGGTCAATATAGTCACAATTGAAGTCAAATATACCATAAATTATATTGAAAGTGGGAAATTGTGCATATTCTTTAGGTTATATTAGGTCAATATAATCCACAGGTGTACTCTATTTTCCTCACTAATTGCATTCAAAAGCAGTTGAATATAACATGAATATATATACATTTTAGGTCAATGTATTCACAAATGTACGTCAAATAAGTAAATATAACAAATTATATATGACTTTTTGGTCACTAGATTAACAAATGAACTCAAAGATATACCATAAATTGCATTGAAAGTGGGAAATTGTGCATATTCGTTTTGGATATATAAGGGTCTATGTCATCAAAAGGTGAACTTTTTTTTCCCCACTAATTTTATTCAAAACAGTGAATATCACACATGTATATATGACCTTTTAGGTCAATATTTTCACCAATGTGAACACAAATATACCCATGAATTGCATTGTAAGTGGTAAATTGTGTATATTCTTTACGTATATTGGGTGAATGTAATCAAAAGGTGAACGCTATTTTTACTCACTAATTGCATTCGAAATAGTATATATAACAAATTATATATGTCTTTTAGGTCACGTAGATTAGACAAATGAACTCAAATATACCGTCAATTGCATTGAAAGTGGGAAATTGTGCATATTACTTTAGGTATATTGAGGTCAATATAATCAACAGGTAAAGTCTATTGTTCCACTAATTGCATTCAAAATAGTGAATATAGACACAATTATATATGAATATTAGGTCAATATAGTCACACTTGAAGTCAAATATACCATAAACTACAACTTGAAAGTGGGAAATCTGTGCAGTATTTTATGGTTATATTAGGTCAATATATATGAACAGGTGAACTCTATTTTCCTCACTAATTGCATTCAAATAGTAAAGATAGCATGTTATATATGAATTTAACAATATTTCGAATGAGACACTCTAATAACCGGCCTTAAAAATTATTCAAAGTAATCTGATCATATAGCCTAACTACCTGAAATTCATATTAATTAATGAAATTCAAATATACTAATATAATTACAACATTCTATACATAATCATTTAAATACTTGAATTTGGATGTATTGATCTAATTTGTGTCAGATTGGTTTATTTCAAACCCATCTCATATCTTTCAAGTTAATTAATAACTCTTTTAGCAAACCTATGCATGTTTTAAGCTATGAGGTTAATACTGATCTATGGTTCTTCTTTTTGATCACTTTTTAGTATTCTGTATTTCATAGTACAAATCATATGATGCTTAAATGAAGGGTTGTCCTAAAAATGTAACGAATTTAAGATTCACAAGTACCTCAAAGTATTCAAACTGAACTAGAAGTACGTTATATTATACACTTCGCTCTTGCTTTACAATAACAGGGACCCTACACTTCCGCCCCCGCAAATACCGTGAAATGACCGCTAATATGAGGTCAAAGTATTCATTTCCAACGATGTGAGGGTATTTTCTCTTATTTCCAACGAGTGTAGAACCAGTTAAAAGTTTATAACATTACGGGCAGTGTTTTTCGCGGAGCTCCGTCCAACATGCGCAAAATGAACTAAAATATACCCATAAACAGCATTGAAAATGGGAAATTGTGCAAATTCTGTTAGGTGTATTAGGTCAATATAATCAAAAGGTGAACTCTATTTTCCTCACTAATTGCATTCAAAACATTGAATATAACATATTATTGTGATGCATTTATGTCAATATATTCGACAACAGGACTGTAATATACCCATACAACTTGCATTCAAAGTTTTAATTTGGCATAACTCTATAGGTATAGGTAAATATAATCAACAGGTGAACTCTATTTTCCCTCACTAATTGCATTCAAATTTCGTAAATATAACACGTTTTATATGACTTTGCTGGTCAATATATTCAAAAAATGAACTCAGAGTGTACCAATAAATTACATTGAAAGTGGTAAATTGTGCATATTCTCTGTAGGCATACTAGGTCAATATAATTCAACAGATGAACTCTACTTTCCTCCTCACTAATTGCATTCAAAATGTAAATATAATACGTTTTATATCGAATTTGGTGGTCATATATTCAAAAAATGAACTCAGAGTGTACCAAAAAATTACATTGAAACGTGGTAAATTGTGCATATTCTTTAGGCATACTAGGGTCAATATAATCAACAGATGGAACTCTATTTTCCTCACTAATTGCAGTTCAAAATTGTAAATATAATACGTTTGTATATGAATTTTGTGGTCAATATATTCAAAAATGAACTCAGATGTACCAATAAATGACAGTTGAAAGTGGTAAATTGTAGTGCATATTTCTTTAGGCATACTAGGTCAATATAATCAACAGATGAACTCTATTTTTCCTCACTAATTGCATTCAAAATTGTAAATATAATACGTTTATATGAATTTTGTGGTCAATTATATTCAAAAATGAACTCAGATGTACCAAAGACAATTACATGAAGGTAAATTGTGCATATTCTTTAGGCAGCACATAGGTCAATATTATCAACAGATGAACTCTATTTTCCTCACTAATTGCATTTAAAATTAGTAAACTCTATAACACATTATATATGAATATTAGTTCAATATAGTCAATCTTGACCTCAAATATAACCATCAATTGCATTGAAAGTGGAAATTGTGCATATTCTAATGGTATATTAGGTCAATATAATCAACAGGTGAGACTCTATTTTCCTCACTTATTGCATTCAAAATTGTAAATACTAATACTACGTTTTATATGAATTGCGTGGTCAATATATTCAAAAATGAACTCAGATGTACCAAAAAATTAGCATTGAAAGTGGTAAATTGTGCATATTCTTTAGGCATACTAGGTCAATATAATCAACAGATGAACTCTATTTTCCTCACTAAATTGCATTTAAAATAGTAAATATAACACATTGTATATGCATTTAGGTCAATATATTCAAAAATGAACTCATTTAAACCCATAAATTATATTCAAAATAGATAATTGAGCATATTCTAATAGGTATTTTAGGTCACTATCTATCAACCAGGTAAACTCTATTTTCCTCGACTAATTGCATACACAAATAGTAAGATTTAGCACATTATAGATGTATTTATGGTCAGTATATTCGAGAATGAACTCAAATATACCCCATAAATTGCAAATCTGGAAAGTGGAAAATTGTGCATAATCCTTTGGGTATATTAGGTCAATGTAATCAAGAGGTGACCTCTACTTTCCTCACTAATTGCATTCAAAACAATGAATATCACACATGATATATAGACTTTTTAGGTCAATTTTTTCACAAAGTTTACACAAATATAACCATGAAATTTCATTGTAAGTAGTAAATTGTGCATATTCTTCCATGTATATTGGGTCAATGTGATCAAAAGGTGAGCTCTATTTACTCACTAATTGCATTCAAAATAGTAATATAACAAATTATATATGACTTTTAGGTCACTAGATTAACAAATGAACTCTCAATATACCATCAATCTGCATGTGAAAGCTCGGAAATTGGTGCATATTTCTTAGGTATATTCAGGCTCAATATAATCAACAGGTAAACCTCTATTTTTCCTCACTAATAGCATTCAAAATAGTAAATATATAACATTATATATTGAATATTAGGTTGGAATACAGTCACACTTGAAGTCAAATTATACATAAATGTATATTGAAAGTGGGAATTCGTGCATATTCTTTTCGGTAGACTTGTATTAGGTCAATATAACATCAACAGGTGAACTATATTTTCCCCACTAATCTGCATTGAAAATAGTA